>OU426988.1:192301398-193600440 GCA_911387755.1 Chrysotoxum bicinctum
CAAAATCTCTAGTTCGATTTTTTTTCCAAATGCAGAACTTGCCCTATAGTACTTACCTATATGGCAAGTAAAAAATCACACGTATAGATTGGGTGTAGGATTGATGCAAAATGAAAATCTTCTGATTTTCCTTCAAACAAGGGTACTGCATTGAAACCTCAAGCAGAATTTACTAATACACTTGCACTCGCTTGTCATGCATTTGAGCAATCTGGCTTTAGACTTTTTTTTAGTAGAAAAACTAACCTTTGAAACTACGTTTAATTACATTACATTACATATTACATTACTTCGTAGATAAATCTACGAACAGGGTTACCCCTGGGATTTTTCAAAAAGTCGCAGAAAAAAGTGGCTTTTACAAAAAAAGTCGCAAATTCGAATTCTTTGAAAAAGTCGCATTTTTGAACAAAAAGTCGCAATTGAAAGAAAAACTCGCATACCTAAATATTATTTTTTTTTTACTATAGGAAAAACAATTTAGATATTTTTTTGAATTTCTTTATTAAAACACTTAGATAGGTATACATTAAAAAATAACAAAAAAAAAAAACCTAATTTAAAGACTTCATTTTACATAAATTAATACGTATGTATAGGTTTTAAGTTAAAATAAATACCTAAAAAGATATGTAAATCACATTAATGTTTCGTTTTTTTAATAAAGTTTCTCTATACTTTTTAATTAGGTTGTTTTCAGGAACCCAGTCACTTATATCACAGTCAATGAGATTTGTGGAAGCTAACATATTTTCGCAGGTTTCCCTTTGTAAACGGTTTGTTAATTTATTTTTCATAAGCGTAAGCTTTGAAAAAACTTTCTCAGTGCAAGCGCTGCTGTGTGACAACGTTAAAATTTTACAAACAAATTCGTAAAGGTCAAAGTATAGGTTATCACCTAAACTATTTTTTAAAGTACCAACCTTGTACCAAAACTCTTTTATATTTTTAATTTCAAAATTTTTACCATAGTTCTTGTCAAACGCTTGAAGCTCTAGGTGTTTGTATTGATCTACCACTTTTTCTGGCTCATTTGTAAATCTATTAAAATTTGAAACCAACCGAAAATAGTTAAAATCCTGATTTGACCTAATTATTTTTGGATCTATATGTTTTAAAATAGAAAGCTTCTCAGCTTTAACTTACAGCCCGATTCTCCCCAAAGTCAGTGATGCCTCACAAGTCACAAGAAGAGGTGAAATTGATTTTGTGACTTTTTCGAATTCTGCCGCTCAGTCACAACTTGTGAGAGTCACAAAAACAATCGAAACTGTGATCTCCTTCAGAACAGGTCACAACTCATAAATGTTTAATATTTCTTGGATTGTCATTCAGCATATTTTGTAAGAAAATTTTCTAGATTTGTGAATAATTATGAGTACACAAAAATGGAAGTGCTCTAGTGAATATTATTGGTGATCTTTCCCACGAAAATGAAAAGTAACATTTTTAAATAAACAAATTTTTTTTAAGAAACTAATCGTATCAAGAAGTTTGCAGCGCTGACGGCTTTTGAAAACTTTGAGAGATACAAATGAACCATTCCAAAACAATACATTTATAAAAAGTATTTTCGCTTTCGGAAACTTTATGCTGGGATATCAGAGCTTGAAGCCTCACGATAGTCAGTTTATTTAATAATAATAATAATAAAATATAATAATGTTAACTTGCGTTTTATATTTTCTTCGTTTTGAATAATCAGCTGTTCAAATAATGACACTTAAAAATCTCACCATGCGGTGGTGAGTTTCGTTGTGAGTTTTCTTGTGACGATTAGGGGGGGAATACCAAAATGTTATCGAATCACAACAATCCTCACAAGGAATAGTCACAAGAGCTTGTGACTTGTGACTCCTCACAAGGGGGAGAATCGGGCTGTAAATCTTGAAAAAATTTCTTAGCAAAGCGTCAAATAATATTGAAGTACATTTTTTTTATGTAAATAATTTCAAAATTTGTGAGTTTTTTATCCTTTAAGCAATTTTCGGCTTCCATGCCGATATATATTTCTTCAATTTTTTTAACTACTTTTCGTTTCGATAATCAATCTCAGAAATAGATTTTCCAAGAACACATTCTTTCAATAAAAAATTTTGAAAAATAATAAATAGAGGATCTTCTATATAAGAGCACAAATAAGCAATTTGTGATGTTTCACTCTGAAAAACTTTGTTTAAAATATTTATTTTTGAAAGAATATATTTTAGAAACTTTAAATAAACTAAATTTTCGTTGTTCAAATTTTCGAGAATAATATCAATTTTTAAATTTGTACTTTCTTCAAATTTAGCCCTAATAAAAAAATGTTGCAAAACAACCCATTGCTCCACGATGCGGCATGTTACATGTTACAGACAAAGCACAAAGGTAAGGAGAAATTGCAGGAAATGTCAGTGTCAGTCGTCATTGCCAAACACGTAAGAGAACAAAAAACAATCTAACAGCGCCCCCGTGGTGGGAATTGGGAAAACAAAAACTACTTTCGAAAAAGAGAATGCGAACAGAAAACAAAGAACAAATCAAAGACAATCATACTCACACATTCTCAGAAAAGTTTGATGGTAAATGTTTAAGCAAAGAAAAAGTCGCAATTTTAAACAATTTTAAAAAGGTCGTCGCATAGTCGCACAGCACAAAAAAGGTCGCAAAAATGCGACTAAAGTCGCATAAGGGTAACGCTGCTACGAAGTAGAGACACTTAAAGCACAGGCAACTGAGGCCATCGGCTTAGACAATACAACAGAGAGAGACAGACAGAAAGGAAGAACAACAGAAGAAACACCATGTCAACAGCACACGATTGGTATTTGAATTTGAACGGTCCCCCATCCAAGTAGGTACTATACTAACCATGCGCAATGATGCTTGATTTCGCTGATCGATGGGAAGCGATGCTTTCATCAAAGCCAAGGTCGTTGACAAAAACTACGTTTAATTATTGAGCTGGTATGTTTTTTCGGGTTGCCAGATATTCAATTTTAAATGGTGTTCAATCTTTCTTGGCCGAGAAAAATTTTGACTTTGAAGTCAATTTTTTTTTTTCAAAAAATGCGTAATAAATATAAAGTTTTCTTATTTTTGCCTGATGAACAAAACAATAATACAAAAAACTCATTAATAAGTGCACCCAAAACCCATACATTTTATGATACTTGGGAAAACCTAAAATAGGAGAAAAATCGAATTTTTTTTTTACCTACTTTTATTGCAGCACTTGGCAATTGGAGTGATGGTTTTCCAAGAATTGATAGTTTTTAGGTAATTTTTAAGAAGGTTTTTTTTTAAAAGGGGTTAAAAGTTTACTTATGCCTACTTGACTTGCTGTCAAAACCCTAATTACCTTATACCTCTTCTCAGGGAGAGTTAAATTTGGGTTATGAATGTTTAATGGGTAAATTAACTAATAGTCCATTCATTTTAGGCATTTTAAACCCCAATCTGCGGAAAAATTCCTAGTGAGCTGAATTTTTGTATACACCTTTATTACGGCATTGTAATGAAGATGTGAAAAATCGACATTGATATCGTGCCGGCTAAAAAAGTTACGAAAATCAGTTTTTCGCAAATATCTCGCCATCTATTGCTCAGAGGTCAATAAAGGTCATTATAAAAATTGTTTGTCGTGAAATTGCCTACAAAAATGTCTCTTGCATTTTTCTGTAAAATTAACCGTTTTTGAAGTAGAGAAAACGACTAGAATGCACTCACATACGGTATTGTATACCGTACGGCGTAAACTCTATTGCTGTTTATTCATGTTTGTAAGTGTGTTGTTAGTAAAATCTACTACATACACAGACATATAGCACTAGTAATACTAGTATAGATAGGACATTTCGTGCCCGTGAATGCCTCAAAAAAATGACTTAAATATGGCAAAAGTCCTAAAAATAGCATTTTATCATAAAACCTAAAATGCTAACTTGGTAGATAGAATACCTCTCATACCAAAAATAGAGGACAGGTAAATAGGTAGGAACATGTGTTCAAGTAAAAGGATAATACTTTTCAACTCTAAAAGTCACCAGATGTAGATGGTATCTTCCCAGCTTTCTAGTAGAAGGGAAAAGAAAACCTTATACCCTATCTCACTAATATTCTTCGTAGTAGCATTGCGTTTGGGTATATACCAAGTATATGGAGAACAGGAAAGCTAATATTTATTCCCAAAATATAGAAAAAAGATACAACATTAGATGCGTTCTTAGACACAGAGGGAGCCTTCGACAACACATCCCACAAGGCTGAAGGCACAGATTTTGTTAGGAAATGCGTACCCATCACCATAACTAGATTGAAATGTTAGGCACTAAAAATACTGTCACAAAAAGGACAAAATGTAAAAAAAAATAATCACAACAAGAGGCTGTCCATCACAGGGTGGTAAATTATCACCCTTGTTGAAGAGTCTTGTAGTGGATGAATTGTTAGAAAATCTTACCTCCCAAGGTATATTCTCTATTGGATTTGCTGATGATGTTGCTATCATAGCCGTAGGTAATCCAAAGAGGACTAACAATTACACGGAAATGGGGTCTATCTGTAGGATTATCAATAAACCCCTCTAAGACGACAATCATACCATTTACAAGGAATAACTTCTGCTACATATGAAACCTATCCATCTAACTGGTGAAGTGATTGAAACGCAGAGCGGGGTAAAATATCTAGGAATTCTACCAGATAGTAGACTCCTTTTGAGCAAACACTTAAAAGCTATAGTCGGGAAAGCCACAAAAGCCCTAATGATTTGCAAGAGACTTGCACGCAAGTCATGCTATGATGGTAAGACCAATCATTACATATGGGGCGGTTGCATGGCACAAGAGAACCGAATTATCAAGAACAAGGAAAGCTCTAGAAAAAGTCTAAGTGCTCGCGTGTATCTGCAGCTATAGAGGTTCTCCTCTATCTATCCCCTCCACACGAGGCCATCAGAAGTGCGGCAATGGGAATTATCTTGAGATCCTCGAAACAAAATATTATCAAGTGGCACACTGATGGATCGAGTCCTAAGCAGAATAGTTTCAGATTTCTGAAACTGACTTCCATATCATCGCAATATCACTGAATCTTGTTGAAGTCACAGTGCAAAAGAATTCTGATGACCTCGACTTTGGGAGCTGTTCTGCACACTATTAGGTCGACGGCATACACAATTGCCCGAGTTAGACTACCTATTAGATCGCTGGTGTAAATGCTGAATAGAATCAGCGAGTTAACCGCTCACAGCTGAAGACCATTTTTAATATCGAAGATTGCGGTATGCAATTATTGTTAATGACACAGAAACTGAAAATATCGACAATGAATTATAAAAAAAAATTATATACTAAAGTTAATTTTTTTGTATTCAAATAAAAAATTATTCACTCGTAAATAAAAAAAAACCTCTGATTACATATCATGGATTATGCTTACGCGGGTTAACCATGTAAAAAAAAACGCGCCCTGCATTCTACTCTACTCCGCTCTACTCCGAAAACGGTTAATTTTACAGAAAAATGCAAGTGACATTTTTTGTAGACAATTTCACGACAAACAATTTTTATAATGACCTTTATTGACCTCTGAGCAATAGATCGCGAGATATTTGCAAAAAACTGATTTTCGTGACCTTTTGACCCTTATAACTTTTTAAGCCGGTACGATATCAATGTCGATTTTTCACATCTTCATTACAATGCCGTAATAAAAGTGTATACAAAAATTCAGCTCACTAGGAATTTTTCCGCAGATAAAACCTAAAATGACTGGACTATAAATAGGTGGTATAAAAGAATAGAAAAACAAATTCATTCATCAGATTATCAAGTTAAGTCACGGTTACAGTTGGATAAGAGCGCTTTTTGAAATCCCTTCATTTAGGAGAGAAGAATACGCAGACATTTTATTCGTTTATGGGTTGTGCAATGGAAATTCAAGAAGAGCACAATGAAGATACCAGGAACTTTATCTTAATACCTTTCGAAGGCTTCGAGAAACTGGTACAGTTTCAACTGCAACACCTAACGCGGGAGCTGCAAGCACAAGAAGAGTTTCGGTCGATAAAAGGATACTAACAGCAGTTGAAATCAATCCTTCCATCAGCATAAGACGCTTGGCGCTACAGTTTAATGTTTCCAAACACAGAATTTCCAGTATATTGCTTGGAGAAAATACATATCCATATCACCATACACCAGTGCACGAACTGCTCCCCGATGATTTTGAAAAAAAAACTCGAATTTTGTAACTGGTTGCTAGAGAGAAGCTTGGATGACAACTAGCTTATAAACAAAATTCTTTGCACAGACGAATCTCAATTCAGAAGAGATGGTATTACGAATTTCTATATAATCTCCGTACATGGGCTTCGTGCAATCCACATTCAAGACGGCAAAGATCATTTCAGCACAGATTCAGTGTAATTGGAAATAAATTAATCGGGTCTTTCGAATTACCACCCTGACTTAATTCTACGAACTATCTGGAGTTTTTACAAAATAATCTACCAGACCTATTCGAGGATGTTCCACTGCTTCAACTAGCTTCATCATATTTCCAACAAGATGGTGCTCCGGCCCACTATGGTCGTGAAGTTAAGGATTGGCTGGATGAAGAATACGGTGATCGATGGATAGGCAGAAATGGACCAATTCAGTGGCTTGCAAGATCTCCGAACCTCACTGTACTGGATTTTTTTGAATGGGGACGAATGAAGGTAATCGTTAACTCATCTGAAATAACAACTTTAACTGAATTAGAACAACGTATTTCCGAAGGATCACTATAAGTAAGGCAAGAGTTATCGAGAATAAACATTCAAAACGAAATCCAAAAACGGGCTCTACTATGCATTTAAAACGCAGGAGGGCACTTTGAGCACTTATTATGACTGCATATCCAAAATTTGTGAACGTTTAATGCATAAGCAGTTGAACGAGTATCTTACACGTAATTGTCTTCTAGTTTCGGTTCAATCTGGCTTTCGTGCCAAACACAGTTGTACTACTGCTCTGATGAGTATTGCAGAAGACATAAGAGATAAATTGGATAAGGACCACGTTACCTTCCTTATTCTTTTAGACTTCTCCAAGGCATTTGATATGGTAGACCACTCTATTCTTATTGATAAATTACACTACTGCTTTAATATGTCTCCTTTTGCTGTTAAGTAACTTGCATCATATCTTAGTGAAAAAAAAAACAGCCTGTGTCTCTAGATAATGCTTTATCTGAACTACTTCCATTAGTGAGAGGTGTTCCGCAAGGATCGATCTTGGACCCGCTTTTATTTTCGCTCTACATCAACGATACTCGTATAAAAAATATAATTTTAAATTCTTTGACGCATATTTATGCTGATGATATCCAAATTTATCGAAGTTGTCCTCTAGGTCTAATAGAGAATTGTGCCAGTATATTGAATGAAGATCTTCAAAGGATATCATAGTGGTCTTCAGACAATAACCTGTCACTAAATCCTAAGAAATGTAAATGTTTGGTTATTGCAAAAAAGAAACTAGAGCTATCTTATTTTCCCTCAATTATACTCAATAATTCAGCAATTGATTTCACAGATACCTCGAAAAATTTAGGAATGGTATTCAATGGCATTTAACACTAACATACGTTATGTCTATAGTCTCAGAAGATTTGAGCATTTCTCACACTTGGCTAAAAATCTGTTAAATATGTCTTTGATGAATTATATCAAGTTTCGTTCTCTCGTTTTATTGTTCAGCATTATGAAAAGTAGGCAACCAATTTATCTGTACAGTAAAATTCAGTTTTCGATATCTAGCAGATCAACTTGCTTAATTCTTCCACAGTTTTCATGCCTTACTTCCGAAAGACAATTTTTTATCTCTGCAATACGCCTTTGGAATTCACTTCCGCGCAAACTGAAAGAACTAAATGACACACGTCAGTTTAGGTATGAGCTAAACCTCTTCTTTGCTAATCAGAGCAACTAATTTCGACGTCGCCTCTCTCCCCCTCCCCAACTTATTTTATCAAGCAAACTCAATTAATTTGGAACTGCATTCATAATTTCATGTAAAAGAATCTTAAATGTAAAGATTATGGTAATATTTCTAAACTTTGTTTCTCTATTCTAGTTTTTTTTAATCACTTATTTTTTTTAATTAAAATTATTTGATACTATTTGTTTATTTCTCACAATCTTAAAAGTGTACTCTTACTGTGTAGAAATGCATATTTCATATCAATAAATACTAAATACTAAAATTTGTGTGTATACAAAATAAAAACTTACTTAAAGCGGCAAATACACACGACACTTGTGTGCACACCGGTGTGCCTACATCGCTTTAAGCTACACGAGTTATTGTTTTATTCAAACCTTTTATACCTGAGGCAAAAATAATTTTTTCTTATTTTACCTGTTTTAGATTTTCCCAAGTATCATAAAATGTATGGGTTTTGGGTGCACTTTTTAATGAGTTTTTTTTTTATTAATGTTTTGTTCATCAGGTAAAATAAGAAAATTTTATGTTTATTACACATTTTTTGGAAAAAATTGACCTCAAAGTCAGAATTTCGCTCGGGCAAGAAAAATTGAACACCATTTAAAATTGAATATCTTGTAACTCTAAAAACATATTAGTTCAATTTATTTAAACATAGTTTTAAAGGTTAGTATTTCTACTTAAAAACAGTCCAAAATGAGATCCTTACCATTAGTACTGACAGAGAAATTCACCTTAACATGGGTCAGGGTACACGAAAGTTAGCCATTTTTAAAATCGTCAAAAAGTGATGTCAAAGTTGAAAATCAGACTTTACTGTAGACCAATTTTTTTCTTAGAATGTGACCAAGAATCACATCCGAAAATATGGCAAACGAATTACCGGACACCCTGTATAACCTATAGTATTATCATGGTGTGTGATTTTGTAGTACCAAGGCTATCCTGGTGGTGGCGCTGAAATTAGCGCACGATTTTAAAGTGGAGAGTAGGATAAGATACAAAACAAGTATTAAAAAAGAAAATATTTTATTATTAAATCTAACAAGTACTATCGCTATGCTTAAGATGTCGCCCCCATCGTTCGTCTTCATGATAGTACTATAAGTTTTATATACAAAATTAATATCTAAATTCCAATTTTTATATTGAATATAGATCGTAAAACTTGAACGAAAGAAAAAAAAATTTATCAAAATTCTAGGCGCCCGTTTTCGAGAAAAATACGATTTTCGAAAACTATTTTTTAACATTTTTCTATGGTAGGTTCCGCTATTTTTAGGTTAAATCCATTGTTTTTCTCACATCTTCTAGATTGTATTGAAACTTTCATTTGTCAAGTTTAAAAAAAACTCGAGCATGAGGTTTTCAAAATATTAAGTTCTGAAAATATTTTAAAAAATACAAAAAAAATTTGTTTGAAAATTTGAATACCTACATAATAATATTCAAACATTAAAAAATTGATTAAAATCGGCTGTACCGTTTTTGAGAAAATCAAAAACAAAAAAGATGGTTCCAAGGGGGGTACCATTAATAACCATTTTTCGGAAAAATTTTTTCAGCCATTACTAGCTTTAACGAAATGAAATTTTTTATTATTTTTTTTTAATCTGTGGAACAGTTTTTAAGAAAAAAAAATATTTATAAAATTTCGAAAAAAATCGTATGGCTGGTACCGTTAATTTCGGTCTTGAAAAAGAAAAAAACGTGTATGGGGAAAAATTTAAAAACCATATTTACCAAGTTTAACGAAAATCGGCCGAGCCGTTTAGGTTGTAGTATGAGTATCAGAAGAAGTATTGTAAGCAAAAGACAAAAGAAATCTACTGGTATACGTACAACGTACACAGGAAAGGTTTAGAGTTGTAAGTCACTAAGCCTTGTTTGCACTTCTAAATTTATTTATATTTAGGGAAATTAGATAGACAACGCTTGATAACACTCCAAAGAGCTCTAGAATAAATAAAATGACTGATTAAATGATTAAATTAATCATTTGTTGATTACATGAGATAGTAAACTTTAAAATACGCTTTCCAAACGCTTGTTACTATTCATGTATTGATAACGGTCCGAAATAAGTCACCGAGCAACAAGAATCAAGAATCACACTGGGCTACTTAATTTAGAAATCTAGAACACCCTCTCTTGTATATGACATTCTTACTTAACTAAGCTGGTTCTAAGGGGCGGAAATTAACTGTGATTCTAATGGTAACCATAATTGAATCCATTTTATTTATCAAAATGGATGACTTGGTTCAGACTTAAATTGGTCAATACTGTGGGTCTATATGTTTATCTGTATCCCCAACATTATCAACCTACATTATGTGCCTTATTTGGATAAAAACAAATTCTATTAGACAACAACGTCATTTATACCCAAAATAAATCAAAACGCTTACCCCAGATTTACAAAAAAAGAACGTGTCAATATTTAATTGATACAAAATCGTCACATATTAATCTTCATTTTTTCGACTACAGTTAAAAGGTATCTCACTCAAATTGCCTCAGTCTTACTTTAATTTCGTCTATTATTATTTGTCTAATAAACACTTACTAAACAAAAAATGCCAACATGTCCCGCCGATAAATAAAAAAAAAAATTATCAATTTCCGTACTCTTTACAATAAATGTATCTACATCCAGACTATGGATGTAGCATGTATAGTTCGAAAAAAAAAAACACCTGACATATCTGAAATTCTCAATCAAGGTATAAAATGCTAAGTCAGCTGGAAGTTCAGTTAAGTTGCTCTTTACTTTCAAGTAATGACAAAATTAATTTATAATTCGTTGTTGAGTGTGCTTTTGTTGATCAATGTGAAAAATTGCCGTGGAAAACATTCGCAGTCATGTCAGGAAGATTCGGATTATCCTGTTTGTGCAACCAATGGAAGTCATTGGTATTTTTTCGAAAGCATGTGTCGGTTAAAACTTGAAAATGAAGATCGTGAAGAATTTGGTCTAACTAGTGAGTGCTTATGATTTTTTTATTGCTAAATTGAAAAAAAATACTAGCCGACTGTTATTTTAGAACTAGAACCTACAGAAACATCGAATTGCTTCCCACAATGTGATCAAATTTGCACCGAAGAATTTGCTCCAATTTGCGCTTCTTGCGAAGATGACCAGAAAACGTTTCTTAACAGATGTGAACTTGATTTAGAGAATTGTAAAAATGGAAACATTTGGGAGATTCTTCACGAAGGAGAATGCCCAACCGTGCCGATTCCACAACAAACACCGCTCTCACTCATTCCTCAGAAAAATGAATATCTGAATGAACAAACACATTTTAAAAACAAAGTCACAAAGCGTCATGTAAAAGCAAATCATCATCTCCATTCTCATGCACATTCTCACCACCATCTACACACTGATTCACAAACGAATTCCCATCCACATGATAAGCCACATCCACGTCTTAATGGACATGCTCATTCACAGCTAAACGTTCATAAGCTACCACTTCCTGAGCTTAATGATGGCCCAATTCTAAAGCCACATGTAGAGGATCATACGCATCCGCATTCTCACCACCACCCCCATTCTCACCACCACCCTCATTCTCATGGCAAGCCAGACTCACATCCTCACGATAAGGCTCATCCTCAACTACCAGCTCAGATCCTACCAATTCCTGGGCCAAATAAAAATCCAATTTCACAACCACACGGTCAACTCCATCCACACCCCCATTCTCATGAACACTATCATCTCCATGGCAAGCCACATTCACATTCACAAGAACAAGCTCATCCACAGCCACCAGCTCAGACCCAACTAATTCTTGAGCCACATGGTCAGCCGCATCCACATCCTCACGAACAAGCTAATCCACAGCAACCAGCTCAGACCCAACCAATTCTTGAGCCGCATCCACATCCTCAAGAGCAAGCTCATCCACAGCCACCAGCTCAGACCCAACCAATTCTTGAGCCACATGGTCAGCCGCACACACATCCTCATGAACAAGCTAATCCACAGCCACCAGCTCAGACCCAACCAATTCTTGATCCACATGTGCAGCCTCAGCCTCATCCACATCCTCATCCTCACAAACAAATTAATCCAAAACTACCAGCTCAGATACTACCAATTCCTGAGCCAAATAAAAATCCGATTTCAGATCCACACGTTCAAATTCATCCACACCTCCATTCTCATATACACCATCATCCCCATGGTAAGCCACATTCACATCCTAAGGAACAAATTCATCCACAGTCACCAGCTCAGACCCAACCAATTCTTGAGCCACATCCCCAGCCACCAGCTCAAATCCAACTAATTCTTGAGCCACATGTTCAGCCGCATCCACATCCTCACGAACAAGCTAATCCACCGCCACCAACTCAGACCCAACCAATTCTTGATCCACATGTTCAGCCTCATCCACATCCTCATCCTCACGAACAAATTAATCCAAAACTACCAGCTCAGATACTACCAATTCCTGAGCCAAATAAAAATCCGATTTCAGATCCACACGTTCAAATTCATCCACACCTCCATTCTCATATACACCATCATCCCCATGGTAAGCCACATTCACATCCTAAGGAACAAATTCATCCACAGTCACCAGCTCAGACCCAACCAATTCTTGAGCCACATGGTCAGCTGCTTCTACATCCTCACGAACAAGCTAATCCACAGCAACCAGCTCAGACCCAACCAATTCTTGAGCCACATGTTCAGCTTCATCCACATCTTCATCCTCACGAACAAATTGATCCAAAACTACCAGCTCAGATACTACCAATTCCTGAGCCAAATAAAAATCCAACTTCACATCCATACGGTCAACTTCCTCCACACACCCATTCTCATGAACACAATCATCCCCATAACAAGCCACATTCACATCCACAAGAACAAGCTGATCCACAGTCACCAGCTCAGACCCAACCAATTCTTGAGCCACATGGTCAGCCGCATCCACATCCTCACGAACAAGCTAATCCACAGCAACCAGCTCAGACCCAACCAATTCTTGTGCCACATGTTCAGCCGCATCCACATCCTCACGAACAGGTGAATCCACAGCTACCAGCTCAGACCCAACCAATTCATGAGCCACATGGTCAGCCGCATCCACATCCTCACGAACAAGCTAATCCACAGCAACCAGCTCAGACCCAACCAATTCCTGAGCTACATGGTCAGCCGCATCGACATCCTCACGAACAAGCTAATCCACAGCAACCAGCACAGACCCAACCAATTCCTGAGCCACATGGTCAGCCGCATCCACAGCCTCACGAACAAGCTAATCCACAGCAACCAGCTCAGACCCAACCAATTCCTGAGCCACATGGTCAGCCGCATCCACAGCCTCACGAACAAGCTAATCCACAGCAACCAGCTCAGACCCAACCAATTCTTGTGTCACATGTTCAGCCGCATCCACATCCTCACGAACAGGTGAATCCACAGCTACCAGCTCAGACCCAACCAGCTCTTGACCCACATGTTCATCCACATCCACATCCTCACGATAAGGTTAATCTACAACCTAAAGTCCAGATCCTACCAATTCCTCAGCCAAATAAAAATCCAATTTCACATCCACACATTCAACTTCATCCAGAGCCCCATTCTAATGAACATAATCATCCCCATGGCAAGCCACATTCACATCCACAAGAACAAGCTCATCCACAGCTACCAGCTCTTGATCCACATGTTCAGCCACATGCACATCCTCACAATAAGGTTTATCTACAACCTCCAGCCCAGATCCTACCAATTCCTCAGCCAAATAAAAATTCAATTTCACATCCACACGTTCAACTTCATCAACAACCTGATTCTCATCAACATCCACATCTGCATGGCAAACCACATCCACATGAACATGCTCATCCACAGTCACCAATTCAGACTCTACCAATTCCTGCGCTAGATAATGTTCCAATTTCAAAACCACATGTTCAGCCTCATGCACATCCTCATTCTCAGCAACATCCATATCCGTATGGCGAAACACATTCAAATCCACATGAACATGCTCATCCACAGTCACCAATTCAGACTCTACCAATTCCTGTGCTGAATAATGGTCCGATTTCAAAGCCACATATTCAGCCTCATCCACATCCTCATTCTCAGCAACATCCACATCCGTATGGCAAGCCGTATTCACATCCACATGAACATGCTCATCCACAGTCACCAATTCAGACCCTACCAATTCCTGCGCTAGATAATGTTCCAATTTCAAAGCCACATGTTCAGCCTCATCCACATCCTCATTCTCAGCAACATCCATATCCGTATGGCAAGCCACATTCAAATCCACATGAACAGGCTCATCCACAGTCACCAATCCAGACCCTACCAATTCCTGCGCCAGATAATGGTCCAATTTCAAAGCCACATGCTCAGCCTCATCCACATCCTCATTCTGAGCAACATCCACATCCGTATGGCAAGCCGTATTCACATCCACATGAACAGGCTCATCCACAGTCACCAATTCAGACCCTACCAATTCCTGCGACAGATAATGGTCCAATTTCAAAGCCACATGCTCAGCCTCATCCACATCCTCATTATCAGCAACCTCAACATCAGTATCGCAAGCCACATTCACATCCACATGAACAGGCTCATCCTCTGTCACCAATTCAGACCCTACAAATTCCTGAGATTAATAACGGTCAAATTTTAAAGCCATATGTTCAGCCTCATCCACGTACTCCATCTCAGCAACATCCACATCCGTATGGCAAACCACATCCGCATGAACAGGCTCATCCTCAGTCACCTATTCAGACCCTACCAATGCCTGTGCTAAATGATGGTCCGATTTCAAAGCCACATTTCCGGGCTCTTCCGGATCAACATTCTCCACAGTATCTATTTCCTCATGGACAGGTTTATTCGCAGCCACCAGCGTACCGGACAATTCCTAAGCAAAATGACAATTCGATTCCGAAGCAACGTCAACATACCCATTTGGAACCGCATCCATATTCCCATAACAAAACACATTCATATCAAAATGGACAAATTTATCCACTCGCAATCCCCGATGAGTACCCAAATCAACAGCCATGTGTTTTGATTTACCCACATCCCTATGTTCAGCAACACCGACAAAATCATGCCAATCCACGACCGCAAGTTCAGCTTCCAATTACTATGACGAATGAAAATTCGATTTCAAAGCCATATATTCAGCCCCATCCACATCATCTTGAAAGGCCAAACTCCTATCATCACGTCAAACCACGACCTTATCCTCATGGACACGCTTATCTACAGCCACATAAAATTCTTCGGCCAAATGTTCTGCCTCGTCCACATTATGATTATAAGCCACAGCCCCATCCGCATTCAAAGCCGCTTCAACATCAACATCCACATCACAGTGTTCTAAATCTGCATGAGCGGATTCTTCCACATCTGTATTATCAGTCTTGGTCATATGCGCAGGTTCCACATCGATTTGCCCAAGCACATCAATTACAATTCTTACCATTTGCTGAATCAAGTATATATCTAATTCCACAGTCACAGGTTCAGTCGTCTCCACAACCACTTGCACAGAGTCTTTCGCATGCAAACGTACAAACTGGTTATCAGCAGTATGAGCATCACCAGCTCCCACATTCCGAGCTACTTCCACACCCAATCAATCGTCGATGTCCCATACATTGTTCAACGGAATATGATCCTGTCTGTGCTACTTTCGGAGATCTTGAGAAAACATTTCAAAATCAATGCTTTATGAGAGCCGATATATGCAGATCAAAACGAGGTGAGTTCAAAAATATGTAAATAGAATTATTTAAGACTGAGGATTAAGCTATTATGCTAGCTACGCACGAGGCAACCGTTGCAGCAACACAGCCATGTTGAAGCAACCGTTGCTTCGTGTGTAGCTTTGTTGCCAATTGATTTTGTGTTGCTGCAACCGTTGCCAGAAATATCGAAAAGTTTTGATATTTTCGGTCCGTTGCTCCAACAATACTGTGGTTGCGGCAACAGTTGCCACGTGTGTAGTGAACAAACGAAACACGTTGCTGCAACTGTTGCTTCTTGTGTAGCTAGCATTAGCACAAAGTGTAATACACAAGTGAAGATTCTTCGGGTTTCCTTTAAGTCCAGCAATGTAGCTTTGAATATTTTGAACCATCTAACACTGTGTTATTTTAAGGTTGGGATATTCTATACACCGGTAAATGCCGGAACCCCGATCGTAATTGTCCAACGATTTGTCCATACGTTTATATCCCAGTTTGTGCCAGTTGCAACGGGGTACACAGAATATTCCCCAATCAATGTTCTGTTCTTCTCGAATCTTGTAAAACTGGAAAAGGTAATAAAGTAGGTTTTATATTAAGAGGGTCTTTGGTTTAATTTCTATGTTAATTTTAAAGACTGGACGATTGTAGATCAAGGTCAATGTGAACCAATGAATGATCCTAATCAATCACAACCACCATATGATCAAACCAAGAACTGCCCCGATGTGTGTCCTGCTGTGTATGCTCCTGTCTGCGCTGCTCTAGGAGGATCCAAGAGAACTTTCTCAAACGACTGTGAGTTAAATATCCAAATATGTAAGACTGGCCAAGGTAAGTCCAAATCATATTCACATTCAAAACAGAGACTGACGGTAATTGCTTCTGATTCGTCTGAAACAGATTGGAGAGTCCTATTTAACGACCAATGCGAGAATCAACATCAAACACTACCTATGCAACCTGAAGAGCCCTTGTGTCCATCTCATTATGAACCAATATGTGCAACGCTCAATGGGTTACGAAAGACTTTTACAAACAAATGCCAAATGGATTTGGAAATTGCTAAAACAAATCATGGTACATAAAAACACTAACTCAACTTGCAGAAAAAAAACTTAATGTCTCATTTATATTCAGAATGGACAGTTCTAGGCTCAGGACAATGTGAAACACTGCTGCCAAGTTCACATCCACCATATAACCCACCACCAATTACTCGGCCTCCTTCCTACCAGCCCCCATTTGTTCAATCACCCTTCGCGCAACCGCCATCTGAACAGCCAATATCGTCAAGTGTCTCAACTTTGGAATGTCCACGGTGCTCTGACGCCTATAAGCCAGTTTGCGGCTTCCTCAATGGCCAACAACAAACATTCAATAATAAATGCCTCCTGCTATCCGAAAATTGTTATTCAAATACAGAAAGTGAGTATGATAGCCGTAAGAAACATATCTGGCCTAAAGGTTGCATTTGTTGGAGCTCAAGGAAATCATTTTTTCACACCGATATTTTCGTTTAGGTCAAAATTAATATTTGTTTCCTATTTTTCTTATAGAATGGGTAGTTGGATATGAAGGCAAGTGCCATGCCGTGGCAGTTCCCCGGAATTTCCCAAATATTTGTCCATTAAACTACGATCCTGTGTGTGCTATTTTCAATGGAGTAAGGCGAACATTCCCCAACGAATGCGAACTTAATCACGAAGCGTACAAGACCAATACACGTAAGTTACTCGTATTTTAATTTACTCAAACAATGAAAAATTGTAGTCAATACTTCTTTGATTAAAATCCAAGAACTTAACTTGAAAACTCACTTAAACTTGATTCACTCTATATGACTAGGACAAAGATTAGAAAAACATGCTTTGAACTTTACAATTCCGAAGATGATTCAAAAAAGGAAGTGAGATCGCTTTTGACAAATCTTAGACTCGTAGCTAGTTCGTTAGTTTCAAATTCGAAAAATCCACAACTCTCTAACAAAATACTCGAAATACCGAAATTGTCTTCTTTCATAGAGCTTAGTCGTTTTCCCTCTTCAATTACCTTGAGAATAATAAAAACGAGTATTTTAATCCTCAATTCCTTAGATTGAAGAATGGTTTCAGGTTACTTGTTCTCTAAGCATTTCAAATTAAATTAAGTCAATATTCTTATAGAAATATGAAATTACAAACTTCGAAGGATAGAGAGAAATCTTAAAATATCACAAACTGTTCTACCAAATGAACACTAAGCTTATAAATATTGTCAACAAACAAACGTTATTGATTTGTCAAGAGATTGTTGTTCAACGATTTGGTGTAAATACAGAATAATTGATCGGCTTACAGTGAACACCTGTTAGTAAAACTTAATTTCACTTCTTGGCCTACCAAGAATTGTCGGGTTCAAAAAACGGCTTTTGAACTTAGCCCCCGGGACATAGTCCCAGTAGCATTTTATCTTATGAAAGGTTGCACCCCTTTTCCAGAATGGGCCTGATCTTGATTCTCAGATAACCAACTCGATATTGCCTCCACTTAAATATCTCGCATAGTATATCTCGGAACTCTAGTCAAACTCCAAACTGTTCCAATTGTACTTTATAGGCAGTATTGGTGGAGCAATAGCTAACCGCATATGTTGGTTAGTCAGCCACCTCAAGTTCTCTTTATAGAGGGCCAACCAAATCGCTAATGAGTCCAAGGTTTTAACACCTTGGGGGCTCTAAATTTCGGGGGATAATTTCTTCGCATCTCATTATCCCCGAGGTACCCAATTCGCGTTATTTGTTCAAAATATTTTTTCATACCGTCGTCGATTCCTTGCAGTAAACTCCATGGTGCGGAATGCAGCCGACCGAAACTGATCAGTCAACCACAAGTCAGTCAAGTTCAAAACTCTTTCATTTACTCGTATGTTTTGGCCGTGATTTCCCCTTATAATTCGCCCAAGATTTTTATATAAATCTTTTAATTTATCAAGTACCAGGGATCCGTTACTCAGATAGAGTCTGAGATAGGAAATAGCACTAGATTTTTTACTTGCGACTTATAGGTACTATAAGGCAAGTTATGCATTCGTAAAAAAAATCGAACTCGAGATTTGATCAAAGTTGACATTACGATGATAGCGAAGACTAAAAAAGTGGGTCTCGCAATTCTGTCTGTCTGTCTGTTCGACTACAGGCTAAACGGCTCGGCCGATTTTCTTTAAACTTGGTAGATATCATTTTTAATTTTCTCCCCCCACACGTTTTTTTCTTTTTTTTAAGACCAAAAATAACGGTACCTGCCAAACGAATTTTTTCCAAAATTTTATAATCATTTTTTTTCTCAAAAACTGTTCGACAGATTTTAAAAATAAAAATACAAAAAAATTTCATTTAATTAAAGCTATGTAGGTATTGGTTGAAAAAATTTTCCGAAAAATGGTTATTGAGGGTACTTCCCAGGGAACCATTTTTTTGGTTTTTGATTTTCTCAAAAACGGTTCAACCGATTTTAATTTTTTTTTTTTGCTAAAGCTCCCTAAAACATAAATAGAATTGTGTACTCAAATTTTCAAAAAAAATCAAATTTTTGTTTTCACAACTCAATATTTCGAAAACCCCATGCTAGATTTTTTTTAAACTTGACAAATAAAAGTTTCTCAATACAAGCTACAAGGTGTGAGAAAAACAAATTTTCTTTTACCTAAAAATAAAGGTACCTACCATACAAATGCTAAAAATTTAAAAAAAATGGTTTTCAAAAATCGTATTTTTCTCGAAAATGGCGCCTAGAATTTTGATGAAATTTTTTTCTTTCAATTAATTTTTACGATCTTTACTTTAATAAAAAAAAATTTGAAATTAAGATATTACAGCTTGTACCTACCATAGAACCACTTTTTCGAATTTTGAATTTCTCATTGTCCACATAACGGATCTTAATGAAAATTTTTATAGAGAAGCTTCTAAAAAGTCTAAAACACATTGCATTTCAAAACTTTAAAATAAATATTTTTTGAATTTTTGAAAAAAAAAAATCTATTTTTTCTTTTTTTGAAAATTCGATATCTCCGAAACGGGTCAATATTTCTTTTCGTAAATTTAATTTTTATTCGAGCAATAATAAAAACTTTAAATTGGCGTACCAAAATTTTTTCTTAAAAAGCTTTTAAAAAGTCTGTATATAAAAGCTTTTTTTTTAAGAAACCACTACAACGACTTATAATTTTTGTTCTTGCGTAAATTCATAGTTGAATAGCATTCTGTTTTTGTCTTATACTACTAAAACAATTTAAAAATTAATTTTATCCTTATGAACAGTTTTCTCTAATAACATTCGTTTTTAAAATTCCTAGTCGATTACATAGGAGCAAGTTCGTGCGACCAAGTCGTGCATTTTATTTGAATACAGTTCGGGCTAAAACTAGTCACCTTATTTGTCTTCGCTTCGTCTTGCAACTAACTAGGAAAGATACTCCTAGAGTTTTCTTGGTTGTCTAAATCTCCAGCTGGGTTATCCGGAGAAATAGACGTGAACCTCCCCACCACGACAAGCTGAAACTCATCGGCGAGGGGTGTAAATACACCAACAATTAACATTTATATAAATCTCCTGGTTCCTTCTATGAAAACTATGAATCTGTACAAATAGCAACGAGCCATTACGGCTCGCCGAAAGCCTACACCTAGCGACCTTCAACTCTCAACCATTCCGTGTTCGCAGGAATCGAGGGGGCTTACAATTATCTGCCGGTCCCGAACGACAAACAACACTTTTCATTGTAAGATATACATACTGACCCCCGCAAGGGCCAGTACACCTCTGAAAACTATTTTTGCAGCGGCTGAGAATCGAACTCAAGGCTCTCTTAGACATTGTAACACACTGAACATTATAGCAAGGGAACTTAATATACGAGTACCCGTCAGTTTTCATCTTGTAACTCTACAAAGTTTTCTTAACTAAGCACGAAATAGAAAAGTTCGTTTTGCTCAACTCTGAAAGCATTAATCCTTTATAAAAAATTATAATTTTATATCAAAAAGATTGATTGATGAGTCGTTCCCGAGATATTGTTATCTTATATTTTTCTTAATACAATAATTTAACATAAGAAACTGTTTTAAACTTATTATTCTTAGAACTTGCATTTCATATTGATCTTGTATCTTTCCTTTAAAATTGCTTTTGTTCAGAATGGGTGATCCTTAATGTCGGAGAGTGTGACTACTGCCCAGTTTGCGCAGACGATATGGCACCAGTTTGCGCTGAATTTGCTGGTCAGACGCGTACATTTGGTAGCGCCTGCAAAGTGGAAGCCGAAAACTGCAGAACCAACAGTGGTAAGTTTTAAAAAATAAGCATTCACACAGTTAGATCTAGTTCAACAAGTTAATATTTTATTCAAAGTATTCAGTCTAACACTTTATCCGCCAAACAAAAAGAAATCAAATACTGAGTAATAGTATTCACATCGTTATAATGGAAATCACTCCTTCACTAGCATCAAATCAAACAAATAAGCTGCAACATACCTCTTGGGAAGGTTACCAAAATTGCATGTCACATGATCGCAATTGATGGGCTATTTGGATGGAACCGATCACGCTTGGTTCATTTTTAGCTTCCAGTAGGAAATGAAATGAAATAATAGCCGCAGACAAATGTAAAATCAACCAGAACTTCATATTACTTTTTCCAAAACTCCTAACTGATTTAAAATATATTTAAGCTTTTGAATTTCATATATATTTAAAAAAAATATTATTTTTAATTTACATTTTTCTTCATAAACTTTGTAGGATGGCAAATTGTTTCAAAAAATCCTTGTGAAATCCATAACTGTCCAACAGTTTGCCCCACAATTTATATTCCTATTTGTGCCATAAGCAATGGTGAAGCAAGAACTTTTGGCAATGTCTGCGAGATGAGAAAAGAGGCTTGTATTACCAACAGAGGTATAGCTTCAACACTTTACTTGGAAAATAAATCCATTTAACACATTCATCGCTTTCTTCTTTCAGTTTGGAACATAGCCAGCAAAGGAGAGTGCCCAACTCCAGACGAAAACTGTCCACAATCATGCAGCTTACAATATAATCCTGTTTGTGCTGTTTGCCAAGGAGTTTCAAGGGAGTTCATAAATGAATGCTTTCTGCGATCCGAAACTTGCAAAACTCACCAAAGTATGACTTTATTTCAAAAATCAAGACACCGTACTAAAAAATATTTCTGACAGATTGGGAGTTTGTCAATGCAGGCCCATGTGTTGATCCAAGACCGACTCCAGTTCCTGTACCAATCACTCCAACTCAGGTCGCTAACCCTGAATCGAGTTGTCAAATAAATAAGTGCTTAGCTTTCCGTGATCCAGTTTGTGCAACCTTGAATGGAGAAGAGAAAACTTTTTCGAATGCTTGCTACTTACATAACCTCAAATGTAAAACTGGCGAAGGTAAGAACAAAACCTCCCATAATTGAAGAATAACTTATGCATATGATTTCTTTTTTAGATTGGAAAATAATTAAACATGGTAGTTGCCGGAAGATATCATCTCCTAGACGAAGTTCACACCAAGATGTTCAGTAATAATCTAACCAAAATGGCTGCACAGTTGTAGACAGATTTGTTAAAACTTATGGAATCTGTACCAAAATAGCCATTCTGTAGAACACGATTACTGATTCTTTGTATTACTTACAAATTTATACCAAAAATGTTACTTAAACTAGATTTAAATTAGTATATAAGTCTTACTATAACTTATATTAGTCTTAGTATAACTCTTACACCGAGTTTTTGTTAGTAGATTTTATTGTAGGTATAAAGTTTATTTTTATATTTGCCTAATAAGAAAACATTAAAAAATCAAATTAAAAATTATTTGCTTTCTTTGGAAAATAATATGAAAGCTCTCTTCAATCTGGACTTTCATTTTAACTTGAAACATTCAAGTTTACTGAGGCTTTTAGGCTAGCCGCGCACTAGCAACTTTTAGTTGCGAAACTGTTTGGTTACTTATAGAAAACAGATGAACTGTTTGGTTGAATGTCCGTGAATTTGCAGATAATTATATGTTCAATAAAATGGCGAACTTATTTTAGGCAATCGTTTAGTTTGTGTCAAAACACAAACTTTTTAGTTGCTCGAACCAAGCAGTTTCGCAACTAAAAATTGCTAGTGCGCGGCTAGCCTTAAGGTTTTACAATCCAATTTACCACTGACTGAGTTGACTGCAGTGTGAATCAGGTGATTTTTATAATCTTGAAAAGTTTCAATTCAATTCAATTTTGTTTTATTGAACATACTATTTATAATTTGGCATACAACTAATAAGATACTATGTATGAAAATTTACATTTGTTGACTCATAGGTGGCCTAACTATATACAGGGACTTAAGTTTAATTATCTTTATATAAAATTTACATGATAAGAAAAAAACATTTAAACAGCCGGTTGACTTTATCGTCTTCAGGGTGTTCATTCCCGGTTGTCTGTGGTGATTTTTGTGGGTTGTGGGCAGGGATGGCGTTTAACCGCGGTAGTAGGCTGGCTGACCCAATGTCAGCGTGGAACAAGATTACTTCCTCGTTGTCCATGATTACGTTGTCATCCAGAGTTTCCATCATACTGAGGTACCTCGGTTCGTGATGTCGTTGTTATGTGGTCATCCTTCTCATAAGTTGATTCGGCTGGTTGATGATGTTCCGCATTAGTTTCTACAACTAGATATTTGTCCAATGGGATTAAATTCGTTTCTGTGTAGAGATGCTCGTTCCTGTAGTGTTGTTTCTGGCGTTGACGGTCGAAGTAGAGTCCAGTGCAGATCCTCTTATTCGTTTCGAAAATCTTGAGAAGTACATCAACTTGACAATACAAGATTTCAACGAGATTTTTAGAATCGACAGTGGACTAATACTGGGTGTCCAATACATAATGGATAACCTTGCAAGCAGTTTCAAAAAAGTTTGAAAAAGAAGGCTTCTCTCAAATATTTGAACACTACGACCACGAATTAAAGATTATTCATATTGTTTTTTTTTAATAATATTGTAATATTTTT
This sequence comes from Chrysotoxum bicinctum, assembly GCA_911387755.1. NCBI lineage: Eukaryota > Metazoa > Arthropoda > Insecta > Diptera > Syrphidae > Chrysotoxum > Chrysotoxum bicinctum. The sequence goes on from OU426988.1 coordinate 192,325,188, forward strand.
ACTAGGTTTGTTAAATAAAACTTATTCAGCCCTACCAAGGTAACCGTCGGAGCGGAACTTTCTCCGCAACGCATCCTCCGTCGGAGGTTCAATTTCGGTTCGAAGTAGCTTTCATCGGAAGAAATTTTACAAAAATCCAACAACGCATTGCGATGGATATAAATTTCAGACAGAGATGTGCTAATTAACCGATATATCGAAAATGCGATATATTTTCGATAATTTTTTATAAAATAAACACCATAAGCGTTTTAAACCATGAAAAACCGGTGAGAGAGTTTAGTTTATTGTTTATTAATAGTATTTTTTTCAATTATAAAGCGCTAGCGTTTTTAAGAAATGTAATTAGATGCACCGATTCTTGAATCAAAACTATCGAAGAAAGTCCCCTCCCTATTTCCATACATGATTTTTATTTCCATTTGAAGTGTCAAAAAAAGAATAAATTGAAAAAAAAAACTTTTGAAACACAATATTTTATATTTATTGGACTAATAGGTACTTTAATAACAATAGAAATTAATCAATGCACAAAACAAAAGATCACGAACATACTTTTTTTCCATCCAAACATCTATGTCTTGGTCCCAATTAATTTAACTGATTGGGCCAGATCTCCCCAAACACAGCTACAATTTCTGGTGTCTTTTTGGTGTAATCCGCTCATATTGTTGCGAACTTGTTTTTTCGTTCTGCCTAAGAACAAAAAGTCTATTATAAATAGGTAACACAAGTTAACTCAAATAAAGTTAATTTCCTTATTACTTACATTTTAATTAACAATTTCTTTAAAAAGAAAATAATTTCCGCAACAAGAACTTGTCGGAGGATTTCGGAGATGATTTTGTTTGTATGTGTCAAAAATAAGACCATTAGAAGTGCTTCGTCGCGCACAAATGGCATGCGTTGAATTTCGTCGGACAGAATTTCCGATCTGCTGATCGGAGAAATACCTTGAAGCAAAATGTCTCCGATTCGGAGGAAATCGGAGAGAATTCCGCTCCGACGGTTACCTCGATAAGGCCGATTATCTACTCTTTTTAGTATTTCTTCTTTATTTAATAATATAAATAGAAATAAAAAATATTATCAGTTGAGTGGTTCATTTTTCAACACAATCATCGATCTTTTCTGAAAGTTAAGTTTAGACATATTTTCAAATACTCGTATGTCTATGTCATCAATTACAGAATTTCTTTCGCTTATACATAGTGCAAATGATTCATTTCGCAAATAATTTCTTCAATGCGTATTTTCATGGAAATGAAAATATATGCACTTTATTACTTAAGGACAATTAATATGGTTCTTTAATAAACATTACACAAAAATAAATATATGCGTCTTTAACCAAGCGCTTAAAAGTTCAAAAGCAAACATCTAGTTGAGTATGCTGGAGCATCAATGTTCCATTTCTATTTGAAAAATAGCAACTTGGTAATTCTTTTTTTAAACTCACACTATTCTTAAAGCATGTATTGCATAAAATTCCAAATAATGCAAAAATATTCAAGAACCGATCTTGCTAGCGAAATATATAAAATGTTTATGGTAAAGTGGTCTGTGAAATCTGTTGTATTTCTTCGTAAAAATCCTAGTAATTTGTTTGCTTTATTTACAATGAATCTCTAAAACCCCTTTCTAAAATGATGTTGTTAATTGTATATTCTCTAGTTTTTGGGTCAGATTTTCTGTGTCATGCAAAGCTTAGACACTTTTTAACATTAAGAAACAGGCCAAATTCCTAAACGCAAGATTTGCATAGCAAAACACCTGCAAAGCAGATATAGCAAAGCAAAATACGCATATGTAAGAGAATTGCACAAGAAATGTTTGACATTTCCACGAATGCCTCTGCATTTGCGGAAGAAAGTAAAGGGTGATTTTTTAAGAGCTTGAGAACTTTTTTAAAAAAAAAAACGCATAAAATTTTGGGTAACTTTTTCGAGCATTTCGGCCGGAATAGCCCGAATTTCTTCGGAAATGTTGTCTTCCAAAGCTGGAATAGTTGCTTGCTTATTTGTGTAGACTTTAGACTTGACGTAGCCCCACAAAAAATAGTCTAAAGGCGTCAAATCGCATGATCTTGGTGGCCAACTTACCGGTCCATTCCTTGAGATGAATTGTTCTCCGAAGTTTTCCCTCAAAATGGCCATAGAATCGCGAGCTGTGTGGCATGTAGCGCCATCTTGTTGAAACCACATGTCAACCAAGTTCAGTTCTTCCATTTTTGGCAACAAAAAGTTTGTTAGCATTGAACGATAGCGATCGCCATTCACCGTAACGTTGCGTCCAACAGCATCTTTGAAAAAATACGGTCCAATGATTCCACCAGCGTACAAACCACACCAAACAGTGCATTTTTCGGGATGCATGGGCAGTTCTTGAACGGCTTCTGGTTGCTCTTCACTCCAAATGCGGCAATTTTGCTTATTTACGTAGCCATTCAACCAGAAATGAGCCTCATCGCTGAACAAAATTTGTCGATAAAAAAGCGGATTTTCTGCCAACTTTTCTTTTCACTGAAAATTCGACGTTGTGGCAGATCGTTCGGCTTCAGTTCTTGCACGAGCTGTATTTTATACGGTTTTACACCAAGATCTTTGCGTAAAATCTTCCATGTGGTCGAATAACACAAACCCAATTGCTGCGAACGGCGACGAATCGACATTTCACGGTCTTCAGCAACACTCTCAGAAACAGACGCAATATTCTCTTCTGTACGCACTGTACGCATTCGTGTGGTTGGTTTAATGTCCAATAAAGTCAACTGAGTGCGAAACTTGGTCACAATCGCATTAATTGTTTGCTCACTTGGTCGATTATGTAGACCATAAATCGGACGTAAAGCGAGAAACACATTTCGAACCGAACACTGATTTTGGTAATAAAATTCAATGATTTGCAAGCGTTGCTCGTTAGTAAGTCTATTCATGATGAAATGTCAAAGCATACTGAGCATCTTTCTCTTTGACACCATGTCTGAAATCCCGCGTGATCTGTCAAATACTAATGCATGAAAATCCTAACCTCAAAAAAATCACCCGTTAGCATGGATTGCGTTTTGGGACACTGTTTAGCAGAGATTTTTGTATTTGCAGTTGATTATCGTTGCACCATTTAGCTAATACATGAAGGAAATCTTGAAGAAGAAGACAATCATTTGGTGTTTCAATGGGTCGAAAGATTTTTAAGTCATCAGCGTACACAAGATTCTTAGATTCTTAGGCAAGATGCAATATCATTAATGAAAAGAATAAAAATCACTGGACCTAAGTGACTTCCTTGGGGAACCCCAAAAGTTACATTAATCTTTCTAGACATTTTAAACTAAATTTTTACGAATTGGGTTCGATCGCTTAGATATGAAAATAACCGCTGAACAATAGTCGCAGGGACAAATTATCTTTATTGAGGATATTTTTTATTTTTCAAATTAATCAGACTTTTAGTAAACCAGGGAGGTCTAGAAAATGATTTAACTTATTTATTAGGAATAAACTCGTAGATTGAACATTTCAAAAGATTAAAAAACTATTCGAACCATTAATTAAAATTCAAATTATCTTATATGTATATCTTACATAAGAAGAAATAATGCAAGCCCACAAAATTCGCACGCTTATAATCAAAATGAGCTTGTGAAACATTAGAACTTTTTATGAATAATAAAAATTTGCAATTGATGACAAGACATTTATGCTGAATTGAAAATTGTACAACAGCTAATTCAATAATGTTTTTTTTTTTTTATTTTCGGCTTTCTCATTAACGGCTCTATAGATTTCGATCAAAATTTGTATGCATTAACATTTTTCGAAAAAGTACTTTTTAGATTTTTCTAGAAAAATTAATTTTTTTTTGAAAATTCCAGATTTCGAAAACGGATGAACTATTGATTTTTAAAAGTATTTCCTTTAATGATTACTAATGTGGTTTTCCATTATAAAAAGAAATGTATTTGTTTTCGACTTGGATCTGTCAAAATGTCGATTTTGGCAATTTTTGTATTCCATTAGGTAAAAAATTGATTTTGTATCGATTTAAAATCAATTTTTCGGCAGACTTACCCCTTCCTCTAGTAAGACCAAAACAAGTTTCAGCTGTCAGCTTGCAAATGCGGTTTTAAGTTTGTTTGATTATTTCAATTGCAAAAATTATATCCGAAACAGGAAGGAAATTATTTCTAGTAAAAATGGAAGAAGTCTAAAATAACTCGGTAAATTCATCAATCTCATTTTCCTTCACTGAAAATAAATAAATGATGAGGAACATTATTATTAGTAAAACTTAAAAACTAAAAATAGCATTTTATTGAACTTAAGAAACAAAACTAGAACTTGCTATTTATATATTTTTTTTTAAAGATGGTCAAAATAAATATTTTTGCGTTAATAGATTATAATAAGAAAATGCTAAAACTAATGTAAGATATAAGAACCATGATTCTATAATATTATTAAAAAAAAAACAAAAAAAAAAAAAACAATATGAATCTTTAATTCGTGGTCGTAGTGTTCAAATATTTGAGAGAAGCGTTCTTTTTCAAGCTTTTTTGAAACTCCTTGCAAGGTTATTTGACTTCTTTGTTCCCACTCGGGTTCGACGATGCCGAAGAATGGAAAGACGTCGCGCTTTTTCTTTAATATACACAAGTACTTATTTATTTTACAATTTTACAATTAAACTTCATTTAACTATTCAAATTAAATTTAATCACTAAATGTGCTTTAGGTATAATGGGGGTGTCGTAGAACCACCTCCAGACAAGAGTCCAAGTAAAAAGAAAGTCTTGTCACGAAAACACTAAGATGGTTGACTAGAAAATTCGAGCAGCCGGAAATAAAAAGAGATAGTTATTTCGTGTATTATTTCACCTTTCGTAACGCTCGCGTGGGCGTGTTCAGAATGTGATATGATAACCGAGTTTACATGGTACATTTGTATTTTGATCAAGTTTGATTAAATGTGCACTGTGCTAATTATTAATCCCGCTTCAGTTATCCATTATTTATTGGACACCCAGCATATGAGTCCACTGTCGATTCTAAAAATCTCCTTGAAATTTTGTATTAATAAGTTGATGTACTTCTCACGATTTTCGAAAGGAATAAGAGGATCTGCACTGGACTCTACTTCGACCGTCAACGACAGAAACAACACTACAGAAACGGACATTTCCACACAGAAACGAATTTAATCCCACTGGACAAATATCTAGTTGTAGAAACTAATGCGGAACATCATCGACCACCCGAATCAGCTTATGAGAAGGTTGACCACATAACAACGACATCACGAACCGAGGTACCTCAGTATAATGGAAACTCTGGATGACAACGTAATCATGGACAACGAGGAAGCGGTCTTGTTCTACGCTGACATTGGGTGAGCCTACTACCGCGGTTAAACGCCATCCCTGCCCACAACCCACAAAAATCACCACAGACAACCGGGAATAAACTGAAGACGATAAAGTCAACCGGCTTTTTAAATGTTTTTTTCTCGTCATGTAAATTTTATATAAAGATAATTAAACTTAAGTCACTGTATATAGTTAGGCCACCTATGAGTCAACAAATGTAAATTTTCATACATAGTATTTTATTAGTTGTATACCAAATTATAAATAGTTTTTTCAAAAAGAGGCTGGGTGCGACCCACACTGATAACTTCCCATTTGTGGTCTTGAAAACTTTATATTTAGTTTTTTTCAAATAACCAAATTTTCAGCGAAACAAACTTTGTTGTTGCACATTTAACCCTTTTTTGAGCTCGTTAACTTGTTTCGGTCAGGTACTGTATCTGTTGTGGTAATTGGTATGATATTTTGTATACATACTTCGATCATAGAGCAGTAGATGGAAGATCGAAGTAGATGGTTTCATAGTGTAATTGTTGTTGCGGTTTTTCCGGATTGAAAGGCTGTGATCTGCACTGGATATACAATGACTCCTGTTTTAAAAATCGATGATGCTTGTGGCATACTATATTAGGAAATTTGCTTTGTTTTGTTGATGATGAGGATACTTAGTGGCTCATTTTATGTTTTTTTGTACAGAAAATGTGTTTAACTAATTTTAAAATTTTCTATTTAAAATGTTAAATTTCTTGTAATAATTACGAAAGTTGGTAGGTACGTATTGGTATTATATACTGAATTATAGATTTCCGTGTTTTTTAATATATCTGTGTTCCTACACCTAAGAAAACCTTGAGTAGAATTTTACATCTTTTTCATGGACAAAAAGATAAAAACATATTGTGACGTTTTCTTTAATTTTACCATAGCTATTAATGGAATTTGAATATGTGGGATTTGGGTACAACTGAACAACCTTTTTCATATACGTATGTACAGTACATACATTCTTCTAAAAACTAAGTTGATAATAAAATTATAAAAAAATTATGTATTACATATATTATAGAAATTACTTTATTATTTCGGTTCCAAACATTTTAATTAAAAACAAAATTAAAAACGAAATATTTTTGTTACAACTGTCAATTTGATACTTGTCAAAATTTAACCATATGTTAATAATTGTATTATGTCGATACATTCCCGTAAGAATGTACTAAGCGACACTTTTTTCGAAAATGACTTTTTGATGAGGAAATACATTATATGTTAAGGGCCACGTTTTGGTCTGGGTTTCGCCAACCTATTATGTATGAAAAGGAAACTAGAGTACAAATAAAAAAAATATTCAACTGCCATGTTTTCTCATTAAAATAATGTTGCCCCCTAAAATTTGTATTATCCGCCAAAAATAAAGATTTCATTGTCGTGAGCAACAAAAAATTTTGTTAGATGTCACTTAGTTTAACCAAAATTGTCTCTTAGCACACTATGATTCAACTAGAACTTTCTTCGTTTTTTTCGTTTCCTGAACAATTTTAGAAATGTCGCTTAGTATATATTCTTACGGGAAGGTATCGATGTATAAAATAACATACATTAGAAGGAACTATCGGTGTTCATTCCCAAGAAATTCGACTTGAAATACAATTTTAACTAGTTTTCACTAGAATTTTTAATATGTAGATTTTTTTATTAAAAAAAAACTATTAATTCAATATTTGTCAACATTTTATCAATTATACAAAATTATACTATGTATAAAATAAACGAAATTAGAAGTCAATATCACTACTGGTTCTCGAGAAATTTGAGTCGAAAAACAATTTTTACCAATTTTCAATAGAATTTTATATAGTTTTTTATTTTTTGTAAAAAAAACTGTAAACTGAATTTTTTTGAAATTTTCACCAATTGTCAAACACATTATTTTTCGTAAAATAAAATTATTTTGAGTTTCAAATTGTTTTCCGTTCTTAGAATATCTGGGTTATGAAATTTTTTTTTTCAGTTTTTTTTTATTTAAAAAAATAACGGTATGTTCAATTTTCTCCAAATTCATACCAAATCTGTATGACCTTATAATGAGTACATTAAATTTTATTTGAAATCAATAGCATTATTTTTTCGTGAGATATTTGAAACTAACCAAAATTTTTACTTTTTTTTTAAACCGTTATAGTGAAAAAACTACTCACTGAATTTTAATAAACGCCCTTTCAGCCTCTTTCGAAGTTATTATCTATTAAAAAAAATGTATTTGAAGTCGATATCTTTACTCGTTCTTGAGATATCGACGACGAAAAATGGTACAAGAACGTACGGACGTACGAACGTACGAACGTACGAACGTACGAACGTACGAACGTACGAACGTACGTACACACACACACACAGACATCTCTCTAAAAATAATTGATATAGCCTCTAGGGACCTTGAAACGTCGAGAAATGTCAAAAATTCCAATTTGACAAATCGGACCGATTACAATAACTCCCTATGGGAAGTTAATAAAACAAAATTGAATTGAATTGAAACTTTTCAAGATTATAAAAATCACCTGATTCACACTGCAGTCAATTCAGTCAGTGGAAAATTGGATTGTAAAACCTTAAAAGCCTCAGTAAACTTGAATGTTTCAAGTTAAAATGAAAGTCCAGATTGAAGAGAGCTTTCATATTATTTTCCAAAGAAAGCAAATAATTTTTAATTTGATTTTTTAATGTTTTCTTATTAGGCAAATATAAAAATAAACTTTATACCTACAATAAAATCTACTAACAAAAACTCGGTGTAAGAGTTATACTAAGACTAATATAAGTTATAGTAAGACTTATATACTAATTTAAATCTAGTTTAAGTAACATTTTTGGTATAAATTTGTAAGTAATACAAAGAATCAGTAATCGTGTTCTACAGAATGGCTATTTTGGTACAGATTCCATAAGTTTTAACAAATCTGTCTACAACTGTGCAGCCATTTTGGTTAGATTATTACTGAACATCTTGGTGTGAACTTCGTCTAGGAGATGATATCTTCCGGCAACTACCATGTTTAATTATTTTCCAATCTAAAAAAGAAATCATATGCATAAGTTATTCTTCAATTATGGGAGGTTTTGTTCTTACCTTCGCCAGTTTTACATTTGAGGTTATGTAAGTAGCAAGCATTCGAAAAAGTTTTCTCTTCTCCATTCAAGGTTGCACAAACTGGATCACGGAAAGCTAAGCACTTATTTATTTGACAACTCGATTCAGGGTTAGCGACCTGAGTTGGAGTGATTGGTACAGGAACTGGAGTCGGTCTTGGATCAACACATGGGCCTGCATTGACAAACTCCCAATCTGTCAGAAATATTTTTTAGTACGGTGTCTTGATTTTTGAAATAAAGTCATACTTTGGTGAGTTTTGCAAGTTTCGGATCGCAGAAAGCATTCATTTATGAACTCCCTTGAAACTCCTTGGCAAACAGCACAAACAGGATTATATTGTAAGCTGCATGATTGTGGACAGTTTTCGTCTGGAGTTGGGCACTCTCCTTTGCTGGCTATGTTCCAAACTGAAAGAAGAAAGCGATGAATGTGTTAAATGGATTTATTTTCCAAGTAAAGTGTTGAAGCTATACCTCTGTTGGTAATACAAGCCTCTTTTCTCATCTCGCAGACATTGCCAAAAGTTCTTGCTTCACCATTGCTTATGGCACAAATAGGAATATAAATTGTGGGGCAAACTGTTGGACAGTTATGGATTTCACAAGGATTTTTTGAAACAATTTGCCATCCTACAAAGTTTATGAAGAAAAATGTAAATTAAAAATAATATTTTTTTTAAATATATATGAAATTCAAAAGCTTAAATATATTTTAAATCAGTTAGGAGTTTTGGAAAAAGTAATATGAAGTTCTGGTTGATTTTACATTTGTCTGCGGCTATTATTTCATTTCATTTCCTACTGGAAGCTAAAAATGAACCAAGCGTGATCGGTTCCATCCAAATAGCCCATCAATTGCGATCATGTGACATGCAATTTTGGTAACCTTCCCAAGAGGTATGTTGCAGCTTATTTGTTTGATTTGATGCTAGTGAAGGAGTGATTTCCATTATAACGATGTGAATACTATTACTCAGTATTTGATTTCTTTTTGTTTGGCGGATAAAGTGTTAGACTGAATACTTTGAATAAAATATTAACTTGTTGAACTAGATCTAACTGTGTGAATGCTTATTTTTTAAAACTTACCACTGTTGGTTCTGCAGTTTTCGGCTTCCACTTTGCAGGCGCTACCAAATGTACGCGTCTGACCAGCAAATTCAGCGCAAACTGGTGCCATATCGTCTGCGCAAACTGGGCAGTAGTCACACTCTCCGACATTAAGGATCACCCATTCTGAACAAAAGCAATTTTAAAGGAAAGATACAAGATCAATATGAAATGCAAGTTCTAAGAATAATAAGTTTAAAACAGTTTCTTATGTTAAATTATTGTATTAAGAAAAATATAAGATAACAATATCTCGGGAACGACTCATCAATCAATCTTTTTGATATAAAATTATAATTTTTTATAAAGGATTAATGCTTTCAGAGTTGAGCAAAACGAACTTTTCTATTTCGTGCTTAGTTAAGAAAACTTTGTAGAGTTACAAGATGAAAACTGACGGGTACTCGTATATTAAGTTCCCTTGCTATAATGTTCAGTGTGTTACAATGTCTAAGAGGGCCTTGAGTTCGATTCTCAGCCGCTGCAAAAATAGTATTCAGAGGTGTACTGGCCCTTGCGGGGGTCAGTATGTATGTCTTACAATGAAAAGTGTTGTTTGTCGTTCGGGACCGGCAGATAATTGTAAGCCCCCTCGATTCCTGCGAACACGGAATGGTTGAGAGTTGAAGGTCGCTAGGTGTAGGCTTTCGGCGAGCCGTAATGGCTCGTTGCTAGTTGTACAGATTCATAGTTTTCATAGAAGGAACCAGGAGATTTATATAAATGTTAATTGTTGGTGTATTTACACCAGACGAAGCGAAGACAAATAAGGTTACTAGTTTTAGCCCGAACTGTATTCAAATAAAATGCACGACTTGGTCGCACGAACTTGCTCCTATGTAATCGACTAGGAATTTTAAAAACGAATGTTATTAGAGAAAACTGTTCATAAGGATAAAATTAATTTTTAAATTGTTTTAGTAGTATGAGACAAAAACAGAATGCTATTCAACTATGAATTTACGCAAGAACAAAAATTATAAGTCGTTGTAGTGGTTTCTTAAAAAAAAAGCTTTTATATACAGACTTTTTAAAAGCTTTTTAAGAAAAAATTTTGGTACGCCAATTTAAAGTTTTTATTATTGTTCGAATAAAAATTAAATTTCCAAAAAAAATATTGAGTGGTTTCTGAGATATCGAATTTTCAAAAAAAAGAAAAAATAGATTTTTTTTTTTCAAAAATTCAAAAAATATTTAGTTTAAAGTTTTGAAATGCAATGTGTTTTAGACTTTTTAGAAGCTTCTCTATAAAAATTTTCATTGAGATCCGTTATGTGGATAATGAGAAATTCAAAATTCGAAAAAATGGTTCTATGGTAGGTACAAGCTGTAATATCTTAATTTCAAAATTTTTTTTTATTAAAGTAAAGATCATAAAAATAAATTGAAAGAAAAAAAAATTTATCAAAATTCTAGGCGCCGTTTTCGAGAAAAATACGATTTTTGAAAACCATTTTTTTTAAATTTTTAGCATTTGTATGGTAGGTACCTTTATTTTTAGGTAAAAGAAAATTTTTTTTCTCACACCTTGTAGATTGTATTAAGAAACTTTTATTTGTCAAGTTTAAAAAAAATCTAGCATGGGTTTTTCGAAATATTGAGTTTTGAAAAAAAAATTTTGAAGGTTTTTTTAAAAATCCAAAAAAAATTTGTTTGAAAATTTGAGTACACAATTCTATTTATATTTTTAGCAATATTTATAGCTTTAGCAAAAAAAAAATGATCAAAATCGGTTGAACCGTTTTTGAGAAAATCAAAAACCAAAAAAATGGTTCCATGGAAAGTACCCTCAATAACCAAATTTTTTTCAACCAATACCTAGCTTTAATTAAATGAAATTTGTTTGTATTTTTATTTTTAAAATCTGTCGAACAGTTTTTGAGAAAAAAAATGTTTATAAAATTTTGGAAAAAATTCGTATGGCAGGTACGTGTGGGGGGAAAAATTAAAAATGATATCTACCAAGTTTAAAGAAAATCGGCCGAGCCGTTTAGCCTGTAGTCGAACAGACAGACAAACAGACAGACAGACAGACAGAATTGCGAGACCCACTTTTTTAGTCTTCGCTATCATCGTAATGTCAACTTTGATCGAAATCTCGAGTTCGATTTTTTTTTTACGAATGCATAACTTGCCTTATAGTACCTATAAGTCGCAAGTAAAAAATCTAGTGCTATTTCCTATCTCAGGCTCTATCTGAGTAACGGATCCCTGGTACTAGATAAATTAAAAGATTTATATAAAAATCTTGGGCGAATGATAAGGGGAAATCACGGCCAAAACATACGAGTAAATGAAAGAGTTTTGAACTTGACTGACTTGTGGTTGACTGATCAGTTTCGGTCGGCTGCATTCCGCACCATGGAGTTTACTGCAAGGAATCGACGGTATGAAAAAATATTTTGAAAAAATAACGCGAATTGGGTACCTCGGGGACAATGAGATACGAAGAAATTATCCCCCCTAATTTAGAGCCCCCAAGGTGTAAAAACCTTGGACTCATTAGCGATTTGGTTGGCCCTCTGTAAAGAGAGCTGGAGGTGGCTGACTAACCAACATACGCGGTTAGCTATTGCTCCACCAATACTGCCTATAAAGTGCAATTGGAACAGTTTGGAGTTTGACTAGAGTTCCGAGATATACTATGCGAGATATTTAAGTGGAGGCAATATCGAGTTGGTTATCTGAGAATCAAGATCAGGCCCATTCTGGAAAGGGGGTGCAACCTTTCATAAGATAAAATGCTACTGGGACTATGTCCCGGGGGCTAAGTTCAAAAGCCGTTTTTTGAACCCGACAATTCTTGGTAGGCCAAGAAGTGAAATTAAGTTTTACTAACAGGTGTTCACTGTAAGCCGATCAATTATTCTGTATTTACACCAAATCGTTGAGCAACAATCTCTTGACAAATCAATAACGTTTGTTTGTTGACAATATTTATAAGCTTAGTGTTCATTTGGTAGAACAGTTTGTGATATTTTAAGATTTCTCTCTATCCTTCGAAGTTTGTAATTTCAGATTTCTATAAGAATATTGACTTAATTTAGTTTGAAATGCTTAGAGAGTACAAGTAACCTGAAACCATTCTTCAATCTAAGGAATTGAGGATTAAAATACTCGTTTTTATTATTCTCAAGGTAATTGAAGAGGGAAAACGACTAAGCTCTATCAAAGAAGACAATTTCGGTACTTCGAGTAATTTGTTAGAGAATTGTGGATTTTCCGAATTTGAAACTAACGAACTAGCTACGAGTCTAAGATTTGTCAAAAGCGATCTCACTTCCTTTTTTGAATCATCTTCGGAATTCTAAAGTTCAAAGCATGTTTTCCTAATCTTTGTCCTAGTCCTAAAGAGTGAATCAAGTTTAAGTGAGTTTTCAAGTTAAGTTCTTGGATTTTGATCAAGTAAGTATTGACTACAATTTTTCATTGTTTGAGAAAATTAAAGCAACTTACGTGTGTTGGTCTTGTACGCTTCGTGATTAAGTTCGCATTCGTTGGGGAATGTTCGCCTTACTCCATTGAAAATCGCACACACAGGATCGTAGTTTAATGGACAAATATTTGGGCAATTCCGGGGAACTGCCACGGCATGGCACTTGCCTTCATATCCAACTACCCATTCTATAGGAAAAATAGGAAACAAATATTAATTTTGACCCTAAACGAAAATATCGGTGTGAAAAAATGATTTCCTTGAGCATCCAACAAATGCAACTTTTAGGCCAGATATGTTTCTTACGGCTATCATACTCACTTTCTGTATTTGAATAACAATTTTCGGATAGCAGGAGGCATTCATTATTGAATGTTTGTTGTTGGCCATTGAGGTAGCCGCAAACTGGTTTATAGGAGTCGGAGCACAGTGGACATTCCAAAGTTGAGACACTTGACGATATTGGCCGTCCAGATGGCGGTTGCTCGAAGGATGGCTGAACGAATGGGGGCTGGTAAGAGGGAGGCTGAGTAATTGGTGGTGGATTATATGGTGGTTGTGAATCTGTCAGCAGTGTTTCACATTGTCCTGAGCCTAGAACTGTCCACGCTGCAAATAAATGAGACATTAAATTTTTTTGTCTGCAAGTTGAGTTAGTGTTTTTATGTAGGTACCATGATTTGTTTTAGCAATTTCCAAATCCATTTGGCATTTGTTTGTAAAAGTCTTTCGCAATCCATTCAGCGTTGCACATATTGGTTCATAATGAGATGGACACACGGATTCTTCAGTTTGCATAGGTAGTGTTTGATGTTGATTCTCGCATTGGTCGTTAAATAAGACTCTCCAATCTGTTTTAGACGAATCAGTAGCAATTACCGTCAGTCTCTATTTTGAATGTGAATATGATTTGGACTTACCTTGGCCAGTCTTACATATCTGGACACCTAACTCACAGTTATTTGAAAAAGTTCTCTTGGTTCCACCTAGGGCAGCGCAGACAGGAGCATATATAGCAGGGCACACATCGGGGCAGTTCTTGGTTTGATCATATGGTGGTTGTGGTAGATAAGGGCCGTTCACTGCTTCACATCTACCCTCATGCACAATCTTCCAGTCTTTAAAATGAAAGTAGAAATTAAAGCAAAAACAACAACAGAAACCACTATTTTAATACCTTCTCTTGTTTTGCAAGCTTCGAGAAGGGCAAAACATTCATTGGGGAATATTCTTTGTATTCCATTGCATGTGGCACAGACTGGGTTATAATCGTTTGAACAAATTGTTGGACAATTCCGACTAGGTTTTCGGCATATCCCAGTGTGTAAAATATCCCAATCTTAAAATTAGACAGTGTTAGGAATTATTTTGTTTTCCATATTAAGATGGTGTCTTACGATTTCCGGTGAGGCAAATTTCTGTTTCCAACACGCATTCATTGCTGAATGTTTTATTTTGGCCATTAAATGTTGCGCATATAGGGCTGTAAATTCTAGGACAGTTCTTATTGCAACGTTCCCATTCCGGTTCAACACATTCGCCGTTGTGTTTAAGAACCCACGCTGAAGTAGAGGGAAGGTCAAGGTCTAAAATCATTGCATATTTCGTAAACTTTCGTACTTACCTCGTTTTGAGGCACATATATCCGCCCTCATGTAGCATGTATTTTCGAAAGTTTGTTCAACATCTTCGAAAGTGGCACATACAGGATCATATTCCAGTGAGCAATGGGTGGGACATCGACGATTGATTGGATGAACCAATGGCTGTGGAATCAGATATGTAAGTGGCTGGCTAATCGGTAAAGGTTGGAAATGTGTTTGAGTTAATGGTTGTTGAAGGGACTTATATGATGGAAAATGAGGACAGTGATATGGAAAAATCTGACAATGCGGCTGTGGAAATTGATGGGATGGAAGCGGAAGTTTTTGTGGCCGTGAATGTGGTCTGTGTGGATGCGGTTGATTATGAGGACGTTGATAACGCTGATAACTTGGTTGAGGACTTGGACCGGGATGTGGATAATGCTCTAGATGTGGATAAGGAAGTGGCCTAGTATAGTAGTGTATTTGTTGCCGAGAATGGAACTGTGGATGAGGATTAGCAAATGTATTTGGTTGAGGCCGCACATGTGGCTGCGGAATCTGAAATTCATTTGGCTTGGGAGGAGATTGTCCTGGCTGTGGATAAGCGTGTTCATAAGGATGTGGATTGTAATGATAATGAGTATGTGGATGTTTCTGGGAATGAGGGTAAACATGTGATTGTGGAATTGTGTTTATCTGAACCATCGATTGTGAATGCGCCTGTGCATGATTATTTGGTTTACTTTGCGAATGTGTATGGTGATGTTGATGAGTATGGGAATTTGGAAGAACGTGAACATTTGACTGTGGAACTGGATTTGTCTGAACTGTTGATTGTGAATAAGCCTGTGCGTGAGAATTTGTTGTGATTTGCGGATGTTGATGAGTATGGTGATGTGGATAAGGCTGAACATGTGTATGTGGAATTGAACTTGTCTGAACTGTTAATTGTGAACTAGTCTGTGCGTGAGAATTTGGTGTGTTTTGTGGATGTTGATGAGTATGAGGATGTGGATTAGGGTGAACATGTGACTGTGAAATTGAACTTGTCTGAACTATTGATTGAGTCTGTGCCTGAGTATTTGGTGTGCTTTGCGGATGTTGATGAGTATGGGGTTGTGGATAAGGCTGAACATGTGTATGTGGAATTGGACTTGTCTGAACTGTTAATTGTGAACTAGTCTGTGCGTGAGAATTTGGTGTGTTTTGTGGATGTTGATGAGTATGAGGATGTGGATTAGGGTGAACATGTGACTGTGAAACTGAGCTTGTCTGAGCTATTGATTGTGAATGAGTCTGTGCGTGATTATTTGGTTTACTTTGCGAATGTGGATGGTGATGTCGATGAGTATGGGTATTTGGAAGAGCGTGAACATTTGACTGCGGAATTGAATTTGTCTGAACTATTGATTGTGAATAAGCCTGTGCGTGAGTGTTTGGTGTGCTTTGCGAATGTGGATGGTGATGTTGATGAGTATGGGAATTCGGAAGAGCGTGAACATTTGACCGTGGAATTGAATTTGTCTTAACTATTGATTGCGAATGAGTCTGTCCGTGATTATTTGATGTACTTTGAGGATGTTGATGAGTATGGGGATGTGGATTAGTGTGAACATGTGACTGCGTAATTTGATTTGTCTGAACTATTGATTGTGAATGAGTCTGTGCGTGAGTATTTGCTTTGCTTTGCGGATGTTGATGAGTATGGGGATGTGAATGTGGATTAGGGTGAACATGTGACTGTGGAATTGGATTTGTCTGAACTATTGACTCTGCCTGACCCTGTGCGTAAATATTTGGTTGGGTTTGTGGATGTTGATGAGTATGCGGATGATGTGGATGAGGGTGAGTATTTGACTGTGGAATTGGATTTGTCTGAACTATTGATTGTGCCTGAGCCTGTTCGTAAGTATTTATATTGCTTTGTGGATGTTGATGAGTATGGATATGTGGATGAGAAATTGAACTTGTTTCAACTATTGATTGTGCATGAGCCTGTGCATGAGTATTTGGTGTGTTTTGTGGATGTTGATGAGTATGCGGATGATGTGGATGAGTATTTGACTGTGGAATTGGATTTGTCTGAACTATTGATTGTGCATGAGCCTGTACGTGAGTATTTGGTTTGGTTTGTGGATGTTGATGAGTATGCGGATGATGTGGATGAGGGTGAACATGTGACTGTGGAATTGGATTTGTCTGAACTGTTGATTGTGAATGAGTCTGTGCATGAGGATTGTCCTGTGGATTTTGTTGAGAAAGGAAATGTGGGTAAGGGTGAATATGAGACTCATTTGACTGAGGATTTTTTAAGGGGATAATTTTTGGATGATTATGGTGATGTGGCTGTGGAATTGGGTATACATTTATCTCATGACTTTGTTGAGGCTCTGTTGGGCATTCTCCTTCATGAACAATCTTCCAAATATTTCCATTTTTACAATTCTCTTTATCAAGTTCACATCTGTTAACAAACGTTTTCTGATCATCATCACATGTAGCACAAATTGGTGCAAATTCCTCGGTGCAAATTTGATCACATTCTTTGAAACAATTCGTTATATCTGTAGTGTCTAGTTCTAAAATAACATTCGATTAGTATTTGTTTTCAATTCAACAAAAAAATCATAAACACTCACTAGCTAGACCACATTCTTCACGATCTTCATTTTCACTTTTTAACCGACACATATTTTTGAAAAAATACCAATGAGTTCCATTGGTTGCACAAACGGGACTATCCGGATCTTCCTGACATGACTCCAAATCTTCTCCGCGACAATTATTCACATTGACCAGCAAAAGAACACTAAACAACGGATAAACAATTAATTTTGCCATCACTTGAGAGTCAAGAGCAACTTAGCTGAACTTCCAGCTGACTTAGCATTTTATACTGTGTTTGGGAATTTCAGATATGTATGTCAGCTGTTTTTGCAAAATTCATTCTATTCCACGTTCATTAGTCTGGATGTATGTACAGTGCATTATGTAGGTACGAGTACATCTGTTGGGAAGAGTGTGGAAATTGATAGAATTTATTGTTTATCGGCGGGGCATGTTGGCATTTTTTTTTTAATTTATTGTTTATGCAGACGAAAATTTGATTTGTTTGAAAAAATGTCAAAATATAAAAACCCTAGCACTTGGGTGGTTCTTATCTGTAGTCAAGAAAATTTAGATTAATAATTGGTGGCGGCTTTTTATCAGTTGAATATTGACACGTTCGTTTTTTTTTTTTTTAAATCTTGGGCAGGAACTATGCCATATTTTGCACTGGTACAATGATGTACCTATATAGAGAAAAATTAATGTTTTGCTAATTAGACACATAATGTAGGTTAGTGTAAGCGGGAGATCCAATTGTAGATACAAGATAATAAACAATTTTAATCTGAACCACATCGTTAAATTTGATGAAGTTCTCAGACTATTTACTAAGTTAGTGTTAGTATTGAAAATAATCTTCTAATATCCGACCATTGAAATATCAAAATTTTGTAAGAAACGAGCTTAATAAAATCTAGCTGATGATGGTGGACTTTGTGTATCCCATGAAGACTCGTTCACAAGTTAGTTCAACTGCTCGTAGCAAAGTTTCGTTGAATTAATTAATTTAATTTATTAATGAACGACTTTTGGCTTATTTTTAGATGAGTAAAATCATGTTTAAAAAAAAAATATAAAAACCCGTACTAAAAATCGAGAAGAAGTTATGTAGGTTCATCACGGCTTTGGTTCTTCTATAAAGTTGAAGTTTGTTTATTTCATCAATTTGAGATATTTATCTTTTAGATTTCCTATAAAGTACTTAATTAATAAAATAATATGAAAAAAAAATATTAAAACTATGTACAATTTAAAAATAAAATAAAATAAGATTAAAAAAATCAGTAATTTATAAATATGAACCTAATTATAAGTAATATAGCAACAAAATCATATGTAATAAAATTTTTTTTAAAACTATCTCTTGGACTGGACATACAGACGTTAATCATATTAAAACCGCTCTGGTCTCTCTGATGCAACGAGTAATCGGTTCATTTCTACTGTAATTGCTTCTTGAAAAAGTCTCTCTTAGGTGAAAACTCATACGGAGACTCCTGCTAGGGAAAAAATGTCAATTCGCTAAAGCTCTGCCAAAAAGCAGGCATCTGACAATATATGAGAGCATATCAATATCAATATTTCAAATGACATTTTAAAAGCAATATCTGCTAAGACTATTTTGAATTCTTTTAATTCTTAATGAATAAGTCTCATAGTAAGGTTTCCAGATAACACAACAGTACTCCAGACTATAGACCTAACAAAAGCCAATATAGAGATACATACTTCAGTACATATGACTAGGAAAATTTTCTAGTTTTCCTTATTAAGAAACTTAGCATCTTACATACTTTATTTACTATATTTTCATTTTATTTATTTATTTATTGGTTAAAAGCAGAACTTAATATTAAAATAAACATCTTTTAGATATTCAAGCATTGTGGTGGAATAACGTTAATGGATAGATACATATTAGGGTGATTCAAAAAAACGCTTTTTTCGAATTTTAGGGAGTGCACCCCAAAATATCAAAGCTCAACTCGAAAAAAAAATTTCCTCAAAATTTTATCAAAATCGGATGTGTTTTAGATAGTGCTACCAGCGGTTTTTCATTTTTTTTGCTTAAAAATCGGATTTTTTCCCAAATCTTCAAAATTGAATAACTTTTAGAGCTTTAAAGATAGAGGCGTGAAATTTTCAGAAAATGTTTTTCCAATAATCTAGTATTAATGAGTGTTAAGTCAGAAAATGTATTTTTGGAATACATTTTGTACAATTTCTTATGGTAACATTAAAGAAAGGAGGGCTTAGAAAAAATAGGCGCCAAAAATCTTGAACATAATTTTGCGTTAAGTTTATCACTTATTAATCCAAAACCATATTTCTTTAGTCAAAATTTTAAACGTGGGCCAATTTGTTTCAAAATATGAAAAAACACACAAACCAAAAAAAAACTATCTTTTTCGTAGTATAGAAATCAGCTTTATTTTAGTAATTGTAAAACGTATACATACAGTTTTTAACATTTTATTGATTAAATACTTAAATATTTTTAATGGCATCGACAGTTGTTTTTTTATTTGCCTTCGCAATATTCTTTGGACGCTTTTTGACTTCAAGGATTATTGTTTGCTTCTTCTCTTTCCGCAACGTCATTAACTACTTTTTAATTTTTCACGATATTATTACTAGTCAGTAGTGATCATTCTATAGCCATTTTGAAGGTTCAATTTCGAAAAGGTTCCCTTTTCAAATCAAGAAATTGAAAAAACCTCAAAATTTGTTCGATCACAAAGCCTTGGAATTCTATTTTTTCAGTATCATTACCTTATCAAAATCTGCCTTCACTTTTCCTTCTTTCTTTTTAACTCGACAATTATTTATCTTAAAAATTTTTACCATTTTAGATTTTGTGTTTATTTCAAGATTTGTATCGAATAACCGCAATCATTTCCTCTAATAAATACCATAAATACTTAGAAATTTTTTCCCATCGCATACTGATATCTCAAAATGTATCGTGTTATATAAGAGTAAAGGTTTTTTAAGAATTCCAAATCGATTTTCGGAGCGGGCTTCATACCACCTGATATCTAAATGGACACACTGAAAAGTCCGATTCTCTTTATAGCCTATTTCCCTATTAAAATTATTTTTAGTTCATAAAAAGCTTTTGACATTCATCTCGAGCGATCAAATGTTCCAGGGAGTTCGGAACATTAAATGAATTATGATCTTTTCATACGAATTGAAATCGTTAAGTGTATAAACAATAGTGTATATTTGAACGAATATTTAAACTATCTTACTACATTTCTCTCACTCTTATTAAAAAAAAAAAAAAATAACGATTTTCAAAAAAAGACATACAGTTAGTTTTACAGTTAATTTTATAACATTTTTGACTTAAAAGTTAAGTACGATAGAAAAATATTTAAAAGAAAGATTAAAAAGTAAGGAACGAACGAAAGAGAAACAACTCATAAAGTGGAGATGTGGATTGTGTTCTTTATTTCAATAATTATAATTATTAAAATTATATAAAATGCGAAGTTACTTACTTTAAAATAAAATTTTATTTACACACACAAATTCTTTTGACAAATGTTTGTGAAATAAATGTTTTGAATAACACTGGCAGATTGTTGAATGCTCTGATAATATTTAATTAGATTCCAGTTAAATATTCTTTTGGGTAAGTTATCACTAAAACTGTTACGAGGTTCTGCTTTCTACATCGACTTTCAGCAAAAAAAAAAAATTATAATTTGAAAAACTATGTATTAGGATGTGTAATGTTTTAACGGTATAGTAATGCAATTCTAAATATTAAAGCGTTTATAATCATTTTGTTGAATTATTTTAAAAATTTATTCGAAAGTTGAATTTTGTTAAATAATGTGATATAGTAGTTACAACGTAATATTAACTAAATTGTAGAGTGCTGCAGTTTTTTTAAATATTATAATTATTAAAAATGAAAAATTGGTATTTTGTTTATAGATTAATTATTATAATTATAAATTGTTGAAATGAAGACTAAGAGTTTTGATAAACCTTTGAATAGTGGTTAATTCTACACTACAAAAAGTAGTTTTTTTTGGTTTGTGTCTTTTTTCCGTATTTTGAAACAAATTGGCCCGCGTTTAGGATTTTGATTAAAGAAATATGTTCTTGGAGTAATAAGTGATAATCTTAACGAAAAATTATGTTCAAGATTTTTGGCGCCTATTTTTTCTAAGCCCTCATTTCTTTGATGTTACCATAAGAAATTGTACAAAATGTATTCCAAAAATACATTTTCTGACTCAACACTCATTAACTAGATGATTGGAAAAACATTTTCTGAAAATTTCACGCCTCTATCTTTAAAACTCGAAAAGTTATTCAATTTTGAAGATTTGGAAAAAAATCCGATTTTCAAGCAAAAAAAATGAAAAACCGCTGGTAGCACTATCTAAAACACATCCGATTTTGATAAAATTTTGAGGAAATTTTTTTTACGAGTTAAGCTTTGATATTTTGGGGTGCACTCCCTAAAATTTTAAAAAACCGTTTTTTTGAATCACCCTAATACATATGTATAAATAAACATTATTAACAATTTTTTACAAATAAAATATATAACTATTATAAATAAATTAATGCAAATATTATGTACTTTTATAGGTATAGTTGTATATATAGGGTAGGCCATCTAGTGGTTTCTTTTTAAACCATAGGTTATCTTGATACTGACAACTGTTTCCCGGTCGAAATTATTGTTAGTTCATTTATTTCATCTAACAGATAATACATTAATATATATAAAAATCAATGCCACTTTTCGTTGTAATTTTATAACTCAAGAACGGGCTTACCTATCCAAACTAAATGTTATGGCTTTGTTTGGACTATTTAGTAGATGGTTTATGTGAAGTTTGCACAAAATCGGTCGAGTGGTTCTTCATTTATCACATTTTTTGTAACAAATGAATTCAATAAATGTCGGATCATTTTGTTAGTGGGGATTTTGCTGTCAAATTGAAACTTATATTTTTAATTTGATTTATTCTTTTTTATATGAAGGAATAATTCCACAAGCACAAGCCGGGCGAGCAAACATAGGTCGGCGAACGCGTAATGCAAATAATGTGGCATTTTTAAGTCGATCACAGACTGCAGATGAACGCGGACAAGCTAATGCATCGCAGTAAACGTAATGCACGAAATAGATCTGTTGACCCTGTATCTGTACTGAACCTTGCACGCCGATCACGAATACGTCGTGCTGCTCTTTTGGCTAAAATGATGCGTGCTGCTTTTAATTACAACAGTCCACATTGTGATGCGGCTAACTTTCCACGTGAAACGCCCGGCATGTGTTGTGCTAATGGCAAAGTGAGATTTCCAGCATTAGAAACTCCACCCAAACCATTGTATTCATTTATTTTTGGGACATCTCAAACGTCGAATCACTTTTTGATGCATATTCAACAACACAATTCGGCATTTCAAATGACCTCTTTTAGTGCTACTAAAATTATTAGAGATAATTATGCCGACGTTTAAGGTAAATACTTCAACATGATTGTCCCATGTTTATATCAATCTGAATCATAAAGTATTCGATAGTTTTAAAAATTCTGATCCAACATCTACCTGAAATTGCATACATGTTACAGATTCAGGGCCAGATTTATCATCAAGCTGGTTCGTTATTGCCATACCCCGACGCTGATCATCAATTTTAGCAAATTTATTTTATTGGTGATGAAAATCGTGAATTGGATCAACGTTGTGCAATTGTTTCGAATACAAGACGAGAAATTATTCGTGAGCTACAAAGGTTTTTCCATCAGCATAACGCATTAGTTCAATTGTTCAAAATTGGTCTCGATCGTATGCCATCTGATAATCACAAAATAGTAATAAGGGCTGATAGAACACCTTTTGGAGAGCATGCAAGGTGATTCAATGCACCCACAATTGATGAGGTTGCAATTGTAATTCTTGGTGATCAGTTTCAATCCCGTGATATTGTACTTCATCGCAGAAATGAGCAATTGCAACATGTTTCGGAACTTCATCGTATATGACACAATCATGCAAGCCGTTTCCAATAATGCAGGTGGATTATATTTCTTGGATGCGCCTGGTGGTACAGGCAAAACGTTCGTTATGTCATTGATTTTAGCTATTCTAACTATTCGATCGGAACTGAAAATTGTATTGGCACTTGCGTCTTCTGGAATTGCTGCTACATTATTAGAAGGTGGTCGGACTGCACACTCTGCACTAAAATTGCCATTGAATGTACAGATGATTGAAACTCCAACTTGCAATATTTCGAGAAATTCTGCTATGGTAAAAGTTCTGCGATTAACGCCAATTATTTTATGGGATGAGTGTACAACAGCGAATAAAAAATCACTAAAAGCATTTAATCGAACAATGCAAGATTTCCGTGGTAATCAACAGTGTTATGAATCAAGATGAGCCAATTCATCATCATCATCGGCTCGACAACCGGGTTCCGGTCCTGGCCTCTTTCAACAAGTCTCTCCACCTATCCCGGTCTCTAGCCGACGCCATCCCGTTGCGCACCCCAAGGCTTCGGGCGTCCTGGTCTACGCCATCTCTCCAGCGCAAGCATGGTCTACCACGCTGTCGTCTACCATAGAATGTACCACAAAGAACTTTCCGAGCAGGTTCCTCTTCGCTCATGCGAGCTAGGTGCCCTGCCCACCGGAGTCTACCGAGCTTAATTTTTGTCACGATATCTGCTTCTAGATAGATTGCGAACAATTCATGATTGTACCGTCTCCGGAATCGTCCTTCCTCACATATGGGGCCAACAATTCTCCTTAAGACTTTTCTCTCGAACGCAGCTAAGAGGTCGGAGTGCCTTTTGCTAGGCACCCAAGTCTCGGATCCATATGTGAGTACTGGCAGGACCATGGTCCTGTACAGCAGCAGTTTTGAAGTTATCGTGAGATTTCTGGATTTGAAGAGCTTTGACAGACTATAGTAGGCTCTGTTGGACTTGAGAAGCCGCCCGCGTATTTCTTCTTCTATATTGTTATCGGCTGCTACTATTGACCCAAGGTATTTAAAGGATTGCACCACTTCAAATTCGTGCTCCGCTACCTTGATTGGTTGACCAAATGTTCCTCTCGCATTCGACGCCACCATGTACTTTGTTTTACCTTCACTAATGTGCAGCCCCAGATTTTGTGCCGCCTGCTCGATCTGGATGAAGGAATCGTGTACAGCTTGTTCGGTTCTTCCGATGATGTCGATGTCGTCTGCGTAAGCCAGTAACTGGATGGACCTGTTGACGATGGTCCCTCTTAATGCAGTGCCAGAGTCACGGATTGCTTTCTCCAACGCCAGGTTGAAGAGGAGGCAGGCCAGACCGTCCCCTTGTCGGAGTCCATTAAAGATGTTGATTGGTCTGGATAGCAAACCGGCTATTTTTACTTGGCTTATTACGTTGTTCATGGTCAACCTACATAGTCGTGTCAATTTATTTGGGATGCCGAACTCTCTCATGGCTTTGTAAAGTTCTACCCTGGCTATGCTATCATAGGCGACCTTAAAGTCCATAAACAGATGGTATGTTGGGATGTTAAATTCTAGACATTTTTCCATCGCCTGCCTAAGGGTAAAGATCTGATCAGTTGTTGATTTGCCTGGAATGAAACCACACTGATATTGCCCGATGACGTTTTTAGCGTATGGGGTTATCCGGTCTTGTAGGATAGAGGAGAGTATCTTATAGGCGGTGTGCGGGTGCGAATTGACCCTGTTTGCGCTGGTTCACAAATTCCTTCGACGGAGTCGCAAGGAAAAAAAAATAATTTCGAAACGTTGTTTCCAATTGAAAGTTTGACAAAAGACTGAATTTATTTCACATAAAAATAATAATCAACATAGTAACAAAAAAAAACTATAAAAAGCGTAGCCACCCTTAATCAAAATAATATTTGAACAGCAAGTGATTTTGAATCAAAGTGTTTTTGAATATAAATAAAAATAACAAGTTATGTATGTAATATATTTAAACTTTGAGTGTGACGTAAACATTTCCGGCCGCCTTGCAATAACGCATGTTGCAAAATTAAAAAAAGGTAGCATTTTGAAAGTTAATGGAATTATGTTAAGAAATATTTAAGCAATTAATATTTAATTAAACAAGTGGTTATATCTAAGATTTTAAGATAAATTATATAAACAAAAAAAACAAATTACAGTAAAACGAACATATTATAATATAAAATTAGTGCAAGGAATAGAAAAATCGTTTACTATTACCATTACCTTAACATTAAAAAGAAAATTTATACAAATATCTAAAAAAATAGAATTCCTGTGAGTTTGGAATATGAATAGGCTCCTCAATCGAAGGGCAGAATACAAATTTTAACAATTGGACGAGTAATAATACCGTGCTGTGTTCGAATATCAGCAACGCGAACTCGTTCATCAATACCACGATATACCTTTATAATGCGACCTAAGCGCCATTCATTTGGAGGTAGATTTTCATTTTTCACTACCACCAAATCACCTTCCTTGACATCCTCTTTGGGTTGTTTCCACTTATGACGCTTCTGAAGCTCCATTAGATATTCATTTTTCCATCTAAGGCAGAATTGTTGATATAGTATAGTGAGTTTTTTCCATCTGTTTATAGAGCTGAGAGAAGAGTCAGTCAAGTCTGGTTGGGGTGGAGCTAAGAGAGGTCCACCTCGGAGAAAGTGTCCTGGAGTAAGAGGTAGAATATCTTCTGAGTTGTCTGAAATTGACGAAATTGGCCTAGAATTGAGGCAGGCTTCAATCTTAGCTAAAAGAGTAGTAAACTCCTCAAATGTGTACTTATGATCCGCTGCAATCTTTCTGAAATGCTTTTTAAAGCTTTTTATTCCAGCTTCCCAAAGACCACCCATGTGCGGTGCACCGGGAGGTATGAACTTCCATTCCAAATTATAGTCTTTATATTTTTCGGCAGTGATAGAAGGAAGTGAATTTATAAAAGACTGAAAATCATCTGCAATTATCTTACTAGCGCCAACAAGATTAGTTCCATTGTCGGAGAAAATTGTTTTTGGCATTCCTCGACGAGCAATGAAACGACTTAAGGCTCCTAGGAAAGATTCACTTGACAGATCACTGGTAGCTTCCAAATGAATTGCTTTTGTAGAAAAACAAACAAATAGGCACACATATCTTTTTGATAAGCGGCAGTAACGACCTGTAAAGGACTTGAGGGTAAAAGGACCAGTAAAATCCACACCAGTGTTCATAAAAGGCAATGAAATTTCTGTCCTTTCTGGCGGAAGAGCTGCCATAATTTGCTGGCGCATCACTTTCTTATTGATTCTACAAGTTTTGCATTTTCGAATAATCTTTTTGACTAGGTTTTTCAGTCTCAGAACCCAATATTCACACCGTGTCAAACGCAAAAGCAACTGATTTTCACCATGCAATGATGTTTCGTGATTGAAGTCAATGATTAGTTCTGTGATATGTGCCTGATATGGCAGAATTATTGGATACCTTTCATTATAAGAAAGAGATGAATTAGCCAATCTACCGTTAACCCGTAGGATTTTGTTGGAATCAATCATAGGATTGAGATTGGCCAAAGGACTTTTTAATGATAATTGTTCTCCTTTTAAGAGTAGGGAATATTCAGTTGGGTAATACATAGATTGCGATAATCGTATGATGAGATTTTTTGCCTCAAGAATTTCTTCATGAGTTAAATCTTCCGAATTACTATGTAACTCATGTTTACGGGTTGGATGAGTCCTGTGGAAAAAACGAAGCATGTAAGCTATTGAATGTGTTGCCTCAGTCAAAGACGAGCACTGTCTTATTATATTTTCTATGTTGTTAATGTTCAAATTCGTATGGTTTGACTTAACTGGTTTTCTTTCCAAATCATTTTCCTTTGGATATGCAAATATTGATCTTGGCCAAAACTGTTCTGACTGGCTAAGCCATGATGGACCATTCCACCAGAGACTACATTCCTTCAACTGATTTGGAGTCAATCCTCGAGTAGCCAGGTCGGCTGGGTTATCAGAAGAACGAACATGCATCCATTTAGCATGAGATGTATTTTCTTGTATAAGAGATACCCTATTACCAACAAATGTAGCCCAGGTATAGGATGGTTTTTCAAGCCAACAGAGAACAATAGAGCTATCTGTCCAAAGAAAGAGTTCGTAGTTTTCGCAATTGAGTTGTGGAAGAACATTTTTCACAAGATTTGAAAGAAGTAAAGCACCGCATAATTCCAGTCTTGGAAGTGAAATTTGTTTCACAGGTGCCACTTTACTTTTAGCACACAGAAGCTGAGTTACCCATTGGTTATCATCATTTTCATTTTGAATACGCAAATACAAGGCGGCAGAGTAAGCACTCTCGGACGCATCACAAAATCCGTGGATTTGAATTGAGTTTGGATTAGGAGTATACTGAATCCATCTAGGTATTTTAATAGACTCAATTTGATAAAAGTTATCAAAAAAATCCTTCCAGCGATGACACGTTAGGGGCATAAGACTTCGGTCCCAAGACGTCCCATCCTTCCAGATTTGCTGCATTATAATTTTTGCTGTAATGATTACCGGAGATAACCATCCAACTGGGTCAAACAACCGATCTATAACTGAAAGTACAGCTCTTTTTGTTGTTTTGAATTCGAACTTTTCTACAGAAAACTGAAACGAATCTGTTTTAGCATTCCACTGCACACCTAAAGTTTTCGTAATACTTTTGTCTTCGAATTTTAAAAGATCTTCATTATAAAGATGAGAAAGTGGAAAACAGGAAATCAGGTCAGTACAGTTTGCTGTCCATTTTCGGAGTGAAAATCCAGCTGAACTTAATGCTTTTATAAGCTCATTTTGAATGCGTAAGGCTGTTTCAAGGTCATGTGCTCCAGATAATACGTCGTCAACGTAAAAATCTTTTTGTAAGACTTTAGAAGCAAGTCATCATCATCATCGGCTCGACAACCGGGTTCCGGTCCTGGCCTCTTTCAACAAGTCTCTCCACCTATCCCGGTCTCTAGCCGACGCCATCCAGTTGCGCACCCCAAGGCTTCGGGCGTCCTGGTCTACGCCATCTCTCCAGCGCAAGCATGGTCTACCACGCTGTCGTCTACCATAGAATGTACCACAAAGAACTTTCCGAGCAGGTTCCTCTTCGCTCATGCGAGCTAGGTGCCCTGCCCACCGGAGTCTACCGAGCTTAATTTTTGTCACGATATCTGCTTCTAGGTAGATTGCGTACAATTCATGATTGTACCGTCTCCGGAATCGTCCTTCCTCACATATGGGGCCAACAATTCTCCTTAAGACTTTTCTCTCGAACGCAGCTAAGAGGTCGGAGTGCCTTTTGCTAAGCACCCAAGTCTCGGATCCATATGTGAGTACTGGCAGGACCATGGTCCTGTACAGCAGTAGTTTTGAAGTTATGGTGAGATTTCTGGATTTGAAGAGCTTTGACAGACTATAGTAGGCTCTGTTGGATTTGAGAAGCCGCCCGCGTATTTCTTCTTCTATGTTGTTATCGGCTGCTACTATTGACCCAAGGTATTTAAAGGATTGCACCACTTCAAATTCGTGCTCCGCTACCTTGATTGTTTGACCAACTGTTCCTCTCGCATTCGACGCCACCATGTACTTTGTTTTACCTTCACTAATGTGCAGCCCCAGATTTTGTGCCGCCTGCTCGATCTGGATGAAGGAATCGTGTACAGCTTGTTCGGTTCTTCCGATGATGTCAATGTCGTCTGCGTAAGCCAGTAACTGGCTGGACCTGTTGACGATGGTCCCTCTTGTTGCCGTGCCAGAGTCACGGATTGCTTTCTCCAACGCCAGGTTGAAGAGGAGGCAGGCCAAACCGTCCCCTTGTCGGAGTCCATTAAAGATGTTGATTGGTCTGGATAGCAATCCGGCTATTTTTACTTGGCTTGTTACGTTGGTCATGGTCAACCTACATAGTCGTGTCAATTTATTTGGGATGCCGAATTCTCTCATGGCTTTGTAAAGTTCTACCCTGGCTATGCTATTGTAATGGTTGACGAGGTGGTCTTCAGTTCTTACGAACAAAATTTCTTAGCCCAAAAGGCCGCTTGTGTCTCCGAGCATCAAAATGCACGATTATAATGAATTGAGTCGTGGTTAAGGTTTTAACTAGACTAACTTTATTTTCCAAATTTTCTTCTATTTATACTTACAACTAGTTTTACATAATATCATTTTCATACATATTCTTGTTCTACTTCTTTAATTATTTATTTTGCCTATGACCTACACTACACTGTCCCACATGACGTAAGAATTAAATGTCCACTTGACAAAATACACCTTCGGTTGTATTTCCTCATAGGCATTCCGAATGCTCAGTCAATGTGTCGCATATGATTGCAGTCATAAGCAAAAATCGATTTATGCACTTGGCGCATAGTGACCGAACATGCTTAGTGTGTAATACGATCAGTTCAATGCACGATGGTATCGCTTGGTGACGGCTGATGATTAACACAATTACATGTAGGTCGACATGCGTCGAGTTCATGAATGTTTACATTATTATTGTTTTGATTTTTATTGTTTACATTTTTTTTATTAATTGTTTGGTTCTGTTTTTATTGTTTACATTTATTTTTGGTTTTTGGGTGTTACACACAACACCCTCACCCTTTAAAAAAAAAATAATTTTGTTATCTTTAAATGAAAAAAATTATTTTTTGAAATTATATCTTGTTACACATAGCGATTGAAAAATGATGGGTATATTTACAAATTTACATTATATATATATATATATGTGTATATATTTTTATTTATTTCTTGCTTTTATTAAATTATTATTGTGAACTTCTTTATTTTCATTGACAATTCTTACAATACTATTTGGTCCATTTTGTTCTATTATTTTATAAGGACCTCTGAATGGTTTATCTAACTTTTTTTTATTTCCAACTTTTAAATAGACATAGTCTCCAACTTTAAAATTTGAATTATTTACATTAGATTGATTTGTACATGTTTTATTTTTACTTTGTTCTAAATTTTCTTTAGCTTTTTCATGAGCGTATTTCAATTTTAATTTTAGTTCATTAACATAATTATCAATATTGTATGTTTTTTCTTTATTTTTAATAATTTCACAAGGTAAAGCACATAATTTTCCGTATACTAATTCAAATGGTGAATAATTTGTAGTACTGTGTGGTGTGGTGTTATATGTGTAAGTGTAGTAAGGTAATAATTCTTCCCAATCGTCTTTTCCGTCTGTAGTCATTAAATAATCATTTAGAACTCTATGATTTCTCTCTACTGTCCCTAAAGTTTCATGATGATATGGTGTAGACGTAGTTTTTTCTATTTTTAGTAATTTACAGATATTAACTAATAGTTCATTAGTAAATTCTGTGCCTTTGTCTGTTTTTAGCTTCCTAAAACAACCATATTTCAAAATGAATTTTTCTACAATGGTTTTTGCTACTGAAACAGCGTCTTTAGTGACTAGTGGAAATGCTTCTATAAACTTGGTTAGTTCACATTGAATGGTGAGAATATACCTATATCCATTCGATGGTCTGAGTGGTCCTACTGTATCTACTGTTATTACCTCAAATGATGTGCAAGGTGTTTCTGTTCTTATGAATTGTTCTTTAGTATATTTATTAATTTTAACTTCATTACAAACTCTACAACTATTTATATATTTTCTTACCATCTTATTCATATTCTTCCATACATATTTCTGCTTAAGTTTCTCAATGCATCTTCTAATACCTATATGTCCTCCTAACTTGTCATCATGATACTCTTTTATTAATTTGTTCATCTCACTCGCATGCTCTATTCTTCTTGGTGAATTATATAATATAATGTCTAGACAATTTTCTTTCTTATTTTCTTGCAGTTCTGTAAATATCTTTTTGAATTTTTGCACTGATATCTTTTCAAAAATTTTATTATTCATTGCTAGCGCTAGCTTTTCTATTTTCACATGCTTTGTATAGGATAGCAATTTCTTCAAAATCAATTTTAACTCTGACAGAGAATTATCATTGTATCCAACATGTATTGTATCTTTAACTGCATATATTGTTTCTTTTGGTGGCCCCATTAAATTCTTTATATTTTCAAATTGCAATTTCTTAACGTTTCTTGTGTCTGAGATAGATATGCATTCCCATATGTGGAGGTGTACAGTCTCCACTGGAGGCATAATTTCCGGATTTTCTTCTCTTTCACTAATATATTCCTTATCTTTCAACTTCATTGCTCTTGTTAGGACATTTATATTGTTTACTGGTATCATTTCTTTTAATTCTTCTGAACTTAACTTTATTCTAGACAATGCATCAGCATTTGTATTCATCTTTCCTTGCTTAAAAATTATATCAAAATCATAATCCATTAAATCTACTCTAATTCTAGTTAATTTAGATGAAGGATTTTTATGAGTAAAAAGACTAACTAATGGCCTGTGATCTGTATAAACAACAAATCTTCTACCGTATAAGTATGGTCTAAAGTGGTTTATTCCCCAGTGTATAGCTAGCAATTCTTTCTCTATTACTGCTTTATTAAGCTCATGTTTGTTTAAAGATTTACTTGCATAGGCAATGGGTTTATCATTACCTACTTCTCCTTGAGATAAAATAGCTCCTAATGCATAATTTGATGCATCTGTTGTTAATATGAACGGTTTCGAAAAATCTGGATAGTTTAGTATTGGAGGTGTCATTAATTTCGTTTTAAGGTTTTCAAAAGCATTTTGACAACTTTGTGTCCAGCTAAAGATTTGATCTTTCTTTAATAATTGATTCAAAGATTTTGCAATTTCAGCGAAGTTCTGTATAAAACGTCGGTAATAGTTACAGAAAGCTACAAATCTTCGAACTTCATCTGCATTTTCTGGTTTTGGGTATTCTTTTATAACATTATATTTACTTGGGTCTGTTGTTACTCCTTGTGAAGTTATAAGATGTCCAAGATAAACTACTTCTGGTCGCAAAAAGTTACATTTATTTGGATTTAATTTCAGATTGTATTTTCGTAATCTTTTAAATACTTCTATAAGGTTATTATTATGTTCTTTTAAATTTGAACCGAATACAATTATATCATCTACATATAGAAATGCAGATGTTTGTAGACCACTTAATGCAATTGATAACATCCTTTGAAAGCTATTCGTTGATATTTTTAATCCAAAAGGTAATCTTTTGAATTGAAAGTGTCCCGAATCGGTTGAAAAAGCTGTTAATGGTCTTGATCTGGGATTTAGTGGTATCTGATGAAATGAACTTGTCATATCTAAAGTTGAAAAATATTTAGCCTTTCCTAACTTATCAAGTACATCTTCTAGTCTGGTTAATGGAAATTTGTCATCAACTACTTTTTTATTCAGAGACCTAAAGTCTACAACTAATCTCCACTTCTTTGATTCTCCTGTGCTTTTCTTTGGTACAATCAGCAATGGTGAGTTATATGGACTTGTTGATGGTTCAATGATGTCCTCATCCAGTAATTTGTCAACCTGTTCCTCTATTTCATGCAAATTTGCATGTGGTAACCTGTAATTTTTTATATAAACGGGTGTTTTGTCTGTTAATGCTATTTTCTGCTCATAAAAGTTATTTTTACTTAATTCTTCTCCTTCTAAATGAAATATATTTTGAAATTGTTTACATATTCTAAAAACTTCGTCTTTTGCATTATTATCTAAATTATCTACTTTTATCTCACTTTTTATTTTTTTAAACCTATCTTCATCTTCTAAGCTGTTTTTAAAATGTAGTATTTGATAGCTTGAGATTGGTTCTATTCCTAACGAAATATGTTTCAAATTGACCTCATTTTCTGTTGTATTAAGTATTTTTATATGCTTATTTCCTTCTTTTGGAATAATTACGTTTGCTAGGAATATCCCTTTCTTAATTTCTTTTCCATAAATCATACTATCTTCTTTTAAATCTATATTTATTAGTTGAATTACCTCTGTTCATAAAATATCTCTTGTATTCATATTCATTGGCAATACTATATCTTCTCCATCTAGGGAAATCGTTAATGTGCACGTCTCATAATCAATTTTACAATTATACTTTATTAAAAAGTCTCTTCCTAGTATTCCATCAGTGGTTAAATTTATTTTATTATCAATTATACTAAATTTATGTTCAACTTCATTATCTTCGAACCATAAATTTAATTTTGTGATTCCTAAAGTTATTATGGATTCTTTTGCTATTCCATCTATCTGACAATTGTTATCATATTCTATGTTGTAATTACTACTGACTATGCTATTCTTAATTATTGAAATATCGGCTCCTGTATCTATTAGTAAATTTATTGGTTGATCTCTGCCTTTTATTTTTAATTTTATAAAATTTGTATCTTTGTTGGAATTTTTTATGAAAATTATCTTCCTCTTAATGTGTGCCCCGGGTTTTGTCGGCCGGGGACATACCCGTTTCCCTGAAACTTATTATTTTGCGTTCTGTAATGTCCTCTGTTGTTTATATTTTGTCCCCTGAATCGGTTAGAATAAGTATTATTGTTCTGATAATTTCGGTTAAAATTTCCTCTGGGGTTACCTCTACCTCTCTGTATCCTATTAAAATACATTATCTGGTTAGAGTGCTGAGGACTAACTTCTAAAGCAATTTGCACTGCTTCTGCAAGCTTGGATGGTCTTGCAGCCATTACTAATGATTTATAAGGTTCTGATAAACCATTTTTGAACGCTGCTAGTCCTATTTGGTCATTCAGCTTGACTATTGTCTCTCTGTGAGTCTCACCCTGTTCCGAAATTTGTAAATCGTTCAAAGATGCTATTAGATGTTCTATTCGTGAAGAAAATACTGAAACATTTTGATTTCCTTGGTAACTTTGTGAAATCTCACTATGTAATCTAAAAGCATTTTTGTTTGATTTATATGATGATTTTAAAATTTGTCGAAATTCATCAAAGGTTGTCGGTGTATTTTCTGTTTGGATCTTATTTTTTACTTTTTCCGATAGCTTAGTAGCCAGAATAAATTTAATAAGTGTTTCTTTTTGGTTTATGTCTTTTAAAGTATTGTGATAGAATTCTATCAAACCTAGAAAATTATTCAGTTCTTTCTGACTACCCTGAAATTCAGGTATCACCTTGGTGGCTATTACTAAATCAAAGTTTGCCATTGTACTTTCTAATTCTATTTTTGTGTCCGTTACTGTATTTTCGTCTACTTCTACAGTTCCTAAATTTTCGTTATCACCTTTAATTTTTAAATATTGCCGAATTTGTATAACTATTAAGTCAAATTTTTGTTTTAATTGTGTAATGTCTTTTAGGTCAGCTGTGTTCTGTATTACTAACCATGTTTCTTCAATTTGCTTGTCAACCTTTTGTACATATTCTCTAGTATACGTTCTATTAGGTGCCTTTTTTAATTTCTCTAGTATTTCTCTTAATTTTACAAACTCCATATACTCGTATTTAAAATGTTTTTATTTTTATTCTAACATAAAATTTAATTTAAAAATTTTATACATTTAATGTTTTGAGGGCATGTTTTCTTAAATATTTTTTATAGTAAGAATTTACTTTGAACAATAATATTATAATCAAAAAAATGAAATTTAAATATACAATTTTTTCCGATGAAATAAGTGTATCTGTTTTGTTCGCTGCTGCTGATGTCGCTGCTGCTACGTTATTATTTATGATTTCTTCTTTGCTGCTTTTACCACCCATCTCGTCTTATTTTTTTTATTTCTTCTATTAGTTTTTGTTTTTGTATTCCAGAGCTAATATTTATTATGTTCTGGAGTTCCGCACACTTGCGTTGGAACTGTCTCTTCCTACCGCCTCTCTTTTTTTGTGGTGGTTTAGAAGCTTCTGAGACTTTGTTGATTTGTCTCTTTTTGTATTCTTCTATAGTTAAAGCTTTAGGACCAGCTTCTCGTGGTATTGGTGTATATACCGGAGTATCTTCTGGTATCTGTGTAGTATTGGGTCGATACTCACTTAGTTCTTCCCATTTTTTAAATAATGCATTTATTTCTTCTAGAGTATTCATCTGATTTTTGAATTATTAATTTTTGGTTCAGACTTGCAGGATCGCCATGTAATGGTTGACGAGGTGGTCTTCAGTTCTTACGAACAAAATTTCTTAGCCCAAAAGGCCGCTTGTGTCTCCGAGCATCAAAATGCACGATTATAATGAATTGAGTCGTGGTTAAGGTTTTAACTAGACTAACTTTATTTTCCAAATTTTCTTCTATTTATACTTACAACTAGTTTTACATAATATCATTTTCATACATATTCTTGTTCTACTTCTTTAATTATTTATTTTGCCTATGACCTACACTACACTGTCCCACATGACGTAAGAATTAAATGTCCACTTGACAAAATACACCTTCGGTTGTATTTCCTCATAGGCATTCCGAATGCTCAGTCAATGTGTCGCATATGATTGCAGTCATAAGCAAAAATCGATTTATGCACTTGGCGCATAGTGACCGAACATGCTTAGTGTGTAATACGATCAGTTCAATGCACGATGGTATCGCTTGGTGACGGCTGATGATTAACACAATTACATGTAGGTCGACATGCGTCGAGTTCATGAATGTTTACATTATTATTGTTTTGATTTTTATTGTTTACATTTTTTTTATTAATTGTTTGGTTCTGTTTTTATTGTTTACATTTATTTTTGGTTTTTGGGTGTTACACACAACACTATCATAGGCGGCCTTAAAGTCTATAAACAGATGGTATGTTGGGATGTTAAATTCTAGACATTTTTCCATCGCCTGCCTAAGGGTAAAGATCTGATCAGTTGTTGATTTGCCTGGAATGAAACCACACTGATATTGCCCGATGACGGTTTTAGCGTATGGGGTTATCCGGTCTTGTAGGATAGAGGAGAGTATCTTATAGGCGGTACTCAACAACGTGATACCTCTATAATTGCTGCACGTTGTGACATCTCCCTTCTTATGTATGGGGCATATTAAACCTTTTCGCCAGTCTTCTGGCATTTCTTCCTGCTCCCATACCTGTACTATAATATCATGAATTGCTTGACGTAAGGCTGGCCCGCCGTGATGGAATAATTCGGCTGGTATGCCATCGACTCCCGGGGCTTTGTTCTGTTTAAGCCGGCCTATAGCCTTCTCAACCTCTTCTATGCTTGGTGGCGGCAACATAGGGTATTCTTCTTGAAGTAGTGGAGCCTCCACTTCTGCAGTGAGCTGACCATTTAGCAATTCATTAAAGTACACTTCCCATCGCTCCAGTATGCTTTCAGGATCGGTGATCAGATTTCCCTCTCCGTCCTTGCAGTATGTGCAGCGTGGTGTGTACTGCGTCATGTTTCGGACGGATTGGTAGAACTTCCGCGCCTGGTGCGGACCTCGCTCTCGGCTGTTTTCTATTTCACAGATTAGGTTCTTCTCCCAGGCTGATTTCTTTTGTCTGTGAAGCCGTTTTTCTGTTCTTCTGAGCTCTTTATATTCCTCTTCGCGTGCCCGCGTTCTATGAGATTGTTGCATTGCTCGGTACGCAACATTCTTACGTTCAGTCGCTAGCTTGCATTCATCATCAAACCAGTCGTTCCGATTTTTACGACTGCTGCCTAAGATGGAGTTGGCAGTACTAATGACAGTATTTTTAAGACGTGTCCACTTCTCATTTACGCCCAGCATACTGCCTCCAGGACTTACTCTCCCTAAATTAGGTGTTTCTAGGGCGAGTCCTAACGCATTACCAAAGGTGTTACTGGTGTTTTCATTGCGCAGGGCAGCCGTGTTGATTCGAACCTGATCGGCGGATGCAATGCGTCTTCGCAAGGCAATCCGCCCTCGGAAAACCATACCAACAAGATAGTGATCCGAGTCGATATTGGC
The DNA here is from genome assembly GCA_911387755.1 of Chrysotoxum bicinctum. Taxonomy (NCBI): domain Eukaryota; kingdom Metazoa; phylum Arthropoda; class Insecta; order Diptera; family Syrphidae; genus Chrysotoxum; species Chrysotoxum bicinctum. The sequence continues at coordinate 192,362,325 of OU426988.1, forward strand.
ACCTCGGTACGTTCGTACCGTCATCAAGTTCGAGTAGTGGCGACGGTCTATCAACACGTGGTCTATTTGGTTACGAGTGACTCCATCAGGTGATACCCAGGTGGCTTTGTAGATATCTTTACGCGGGAACCTGGTACTCGCAACTACCATGTTTTTCGATGCTGCCAATTCTAAGACTCGAAGTCCATTGTCATTAGTGTTCTCATGCAAACTATGGGTGCCTGCGTAATGCCTGAATACCGGCTCCCGACCTATTTTTGCGTTCAAATCCCCAAGGATGATTTTAACATCATACCTTGGACAGGCATTGAGGGCCCTCTCGACTTGTTCGTAGTAAGTCTCTTTTTCTTCGTCTGAGGACTCCTCCGTAGGTCCGTGAACGTTAATGAGGCTGATGTTCGTAAATTTGCCTCGCACGCGAAGGGTGCATAGCCTTTCGCTTATAGCGTTAAAGCCGATGATAGTAGACTTCATTTTTTCGCTGACTAGGAAGCCTACCCCGAGCACATGGTGTTTTGTATGACAGCTGTAGTATATGTCATATTCTTTCTTCTGTAAAACACCATTCCCTGTCCATCTGATTTCTTGAAGAGCTGTTATGTCAGCTTTATATTTTGACAGGGCATCGTCTAGCTGCTGAGCAGCTCGAGCTCTATAGAGCGATCGTACGTTCCATAAGAAAATTCGTAAATCGTTTTTCCTTTTTCTTTGCGTAGGTTGTCGTCGTGAAATCAGTCCGTTTCCGAGGCTTGTTGTCGTTCTCGAAATTCATTAAGTTTTACGGGACAGGGAATTAACCTGTCGCCAACCTGAGGAACCAGCCTGATCATATTAGCCAAACCTTTTTTAAAAGGCTTGTTTCTAGCGGCCGCCGCGAAGAAGTGGAAAGGTATATTTGACGTCTTCAGCTAGCCTTTTCAGTGTTCTAAGAGCAAGGTATGGAGCACAATTGACCCCAAACGTTACCGTATTAAGTTCATAGTCATCAATTTCACCTTGGTACGATTTCCGGAATAAGATCCTTTGATATGCAGTATGTTCAGGATCTACTTTGATTTGGCGGTACATCTTTTCGATATCTGCATTGAAAACGTATTTAAAAAATCGCCATCGAAGAATAAGCGTCATTAAATCTGATTGTAATACAGGACCAGGGTGCAAAATATCATTAAGACTCGTACCATTACTCGTAGAGTTAGAGGCATTGAATACTACTCGTACCTTTGTGCTAACGCTTTCAGGTTTAATTACGGCATGATGTGGCATATAATATGAAGAGATATCATTATTTTTGTATTCTTCATTGGGTGGAACCCTGTGCATGTGACGAAGATCAACATACTCTTGAAGCACATCGTTGTATTGCGAATGAAAGTCTGGTTTCTTGGATAAGCGTATTTCATTGCGTTTAAACTGATTAAGAGCGATGTCTCTAGATCGGCCAAGTATTGGAGTTGGTTGTTTAAATGGAAGTTTAACAACGTAACGACCATCGATATCTCTGCTAGTAGTAGCAGAATAGTAATCTTCGCAGTATTGTTCAGAAATGGTAAGCTTTTTGGATTCAGGTACTTCCTCAATTTTCCAAAATTCTGAAATTTGTTGGTTGAGGGAAACCTCATTGCAATGTGATAAAAAAGTCGAGTAACTTTTAACATCATTTTTTGTTTGAAGGGGTCCCGAAAGGATCCAACCAAAAACAGTGTTTTGTCCTAGCAGAGAACCGAAAATGTTTTTTTTGACTCCCTCTATGACAATTGAAGGATATAGGTCTGCACCAATAACCAAATCGATTTTAGAACTTTCATAAAAGAAAGGATCTGCAAGATCAAAATCTATTGGATGGATGTCTGTTGGATATATCTCACATGAGGGGAGATTTCCTGTTAGTTGTTTCAATACAAAAGCTGTTGCTGTTATAGTCCTTTGGTTATATTTGGAACCTAACATAAATGAACACAACTTAGAGGACGTTGCTGTTACGACATCACTCATACCAGATATTGAAGCTTGGATAGGTTTTATTGGAAGATTCAAACTTTTCTGTATTTTTTCACTTATAAAAGTTACTTCTGATGCGGGATCAATTAATGCTCTTAGAGTAAATTGTTCACCTTTATGTTGTAATTCTACAAGAGCAGTTGCCAATAATATTTTGTTGTTATGTCGTGAAACATAAGATTGGATCTTAACTGAATTAGGAGTGGACTGTATGGATGGGTTTGAAGTGTTTTGGTGACTTATAGATGGTTGAAATTCTTGCACTAAATCTGGGTTACCAAAGGTATTAGAACCTGAGGTTTTATTTCCATGTAATAGTGTATGATGTCGTTGTGAACACTGTGTACAAGAGTATTTGCTTCGGCAATCAATAGATAAATGCGTTGGAGATAAACAGTTTTCACAGATCTTTAAAGATTTGACTTTTGCATATCTCTCATTAATTGACATTTTCATAAATTTTGGACAAAATCGGATATGATGATTACTTTGGCAAAGCTTACATTGTAAATTATTATTAGTTTGAACATGAAAAGTTTTACGTTGTAAGGTCTTGGCAGTTTTAAGGACATTATTAGTAGGAAGTTTTCCAGAGTATTTAATATCCAAAACGGTTTCCAGTACACGATAGCGGTTTGTTAAGAATGAATCCATTTCTTTCCATGTAGGAATATCGCATGGTTTATTAACCGATTGTTCCCATAAAGAAAGTGTATTTTCTGGTAGCCGACTTGAACACAAATAAACTAAAATTGGGTCCCAGGACTCTGTTGACACTTTATGATTTTCTAGGTTCGATATAGCATCATTAATAAGTCTTTGAATATCCTTTATTTGTTTACTGGATTCGCAAGTTACTGTTGGCAAATTAAATAAAGTTTTGAGTTGGTTGTTTACCAAAATACGCTTGTTTTCGTATTGATCTGCGAGAGCAGCCCAAGCTAGTACGAAATTGTCAGATGTTAGGGGAAATTTTGAAACTATATTTAAGGCTTCGCCGCTTGTTTTCGCACGTAGATGAAAAAGCTTTTGTACAGAACATAGTTTCGGGTGATTAATGTAGACGGCCGTGAACATATCCCTAAAGGATGGCCACGTCAAATAATCACCAGCGAATGTTTGTGTGTCACATGCAGGAACCTTGATGCAGGGAGCAGAAGATGAATTAAAAGTCATAGGCGAAGTATTTACATTATTACTATTGATAATCTTAAGTTTTTTGTGATTTTCGATTATATCTGCTAAGCAGTGAATATAGGTTGTAGATGAAGATCGATATTTAGCTTTTACTAAAGAAAGATTGTCATCATCGCCTGCGTCATCCTGTAATGAGTTAGGCTGAAGACATAACGCATAACATCGTTTAACATTAGACCAAAGATTGTTAAGTTCTATATTATAAGCTTCTAAGGAACTTTCTGTTTGATCACTAAGAATTATTTCTTGTTAGTTTGTTTTAAATACCACAAGGTCATCATTAGCAATAATGAAATCATTTAATGCCGTCATGTTAAATAAAATTATGATTATGTTTAAAAAGAATAATGAACTAAATGAAACACCAGAAGATGGCAAGAAAAGTGTTCTGGTGGGTGGAATGACACTAAACTGCACCTGATATTAAACACAGAAAGGCATGTAATACCGTAACTTTTTGTAAATAATTATACTAACAAATTGAATCACTATTCAAAATCACAAACAACCCTATTTTTTGATTTAATATAATGCAGTTATTATACGTAAGCAAAATCTCACTTGCACTTATTTTTGATAACTATAATATGTACGTACCTGATTATATTAACAGAAATTTATGAAATATTTATGTATATACAAGCTTCTTGATATCTTCTGTTGTTGAAGGACTTGAAAGTTTGAAAATTCCGGTTCTTTTATATCTTCGTCAATTTTTATGACTTCTACGAACTTGCAGATAAATTGATTGATGATGTGAAATCTTGATGTTTGAGTGCAAATTGAAGAAAATGCACATGAATATTAAGTTCTCCAAGGTTTGCGGCTTGCAGTTGCTTGAATACAATATTTGATTTTCAGTTTGAACAGAATTTAATTCTTCCTGGTGTTGTATGAATGTTCTCGGAGAGATATTATACACGTGGAATTAATTCTTGAAAAAGGATTGAAAATGCTGGAGAGTCCAGGAATAAGAGATATAAACGTAGTTTGTTCTTCTTATATGGCTCGTTGGACCAAAAATGTGGGGGTGCGAATTGACCCTGTTTGCGCTGGTTCACAAATTCCTTCGACGGAGTCGCAAGGAAAAAAAAATAATTTCGAAACGTTGTTTCCAATTGAAAGTTTGACAAAAGACTGAATTTATTTCACATAAAAATAATAATCAACATAGTAACAAAAAAAAACTATAAAAAGCGTAGCCACCCTTAATCAAAATAATATTTGAACAGCAAGTGATTTTGAATCAAAGTGTTTTTGAATATAAATAAAAATAACAAGTACATATGTATGTAATATATTTAAACTTTGAGTGTGACGTAAACAGGCGGTACTCAACAACATGATACCTCTATAATTGCTGCACGTTGTGACATCTCCCTTCTTATGTATGGGGCATATTATGCCCTTTCGCCAGTTTTCTGGCATTTCTTCCTGCTCCCATACGTGCACTATAATATCATGAATTGCTTGACGTAAGGCTGGTCCGCCATGATGAAATAATTCGGCTGGTATGCCATCGGCTCCCGGGGCTTTGTTCTGTTTAAACGGGCCTATAGCCTTCCTTTATATTCCTCTTCGCGTGCCCGCGTTCTATGAGATTGTTGCATTGCTCGGTACGCAACATTCTTACGTTCAGTCGCTAGGTTGCATTCATCATCAAACCAGTCGTTCCGATTTTTACGACTGCTGCCTAAGATGGAGTTGGCAGTACTAATGACAATATTCTTAAGGCGTGTCCACTTCTCATTTACGCCCAGCATACTGGCTCCAGGACTTACTCTCCCTAAATCAAGTGATTCTAGGGCGAGTCCTAACGCATTACCAAAGGTGTTACTGGTGTTTTCATTGCGCAGGGCAGCCGTGTTGATTCGAACCTGATCGGCGGATGCAATGCATCTTCGCAAGGCAATCCGCCCTCGGAAAACCATACCAACAAGATAGTGATCCGAGTCGATATTGGCACCTCGGTACGTTCGTACCGTCATCAAGTTCGAGTAGTGGCGACGGTCTATCAACACGTGGTCTATTTGGTTACGAGTGACCCCATCAGGTGATACCCAGGTGGCTTTGTAGATATCTTTACGCAGGAACCTGGTACTCGCAACGACCATGTTTTTCGATGCTGCCAATTCTAAGACTCGAAGTCCATTGTCATTAGTGTTCTCATGCAAACTATGGGTGCCTGCGTAATGCCTGAATACCGGCTCCCGACCTATTTTTGCGTTCAAATCCCCAAGGATGATTTTAACATCATACCTTGGACAGGCATTGAGGGCCCTCTCGACTTGTTCGTAGCAAGTCTCTTTTTCTTCGTCTGAGGACTCCTCCGTAGGTCCGTGAACGTTAATGAGGCTGATGTTAGTAAATTTGCCTCGCACGCGAAGGGTGCATAGCCTTTCGCTTATAGCGTTAAAGCCGATGATGGTAGACTTCATTTTTTCGCTGACTAGGAAGCCTACCCCGAGCACATGGTGTTTTGTATGACAGCTATAGTATATGTCATATTCTTTCTTCTGTAGAACACCATTCCCTGTCCATCTGATTTCTTGAAGAGCTGTTATGTCAGCTTTATATTTTGACAGGGCATCGGCTAGCTGCTGAGCAGCTCGAGCTCTATAGAGCGATCGTACGTTCCATAAGAAAATTCGTAAATCGTTTTTCCTTTTTCTTTGCGTGGGTTGTCGTCGTGTGATCAGTCCGTTTCCGAGGCTTGTTGTCGGTCTCGTAATTCATAAAGTTTTACGGGACAGGGAATGAACCTGTCGCCAACCTGAGGAACCAGCCTGATCATTTTAGCCAAACCTTTTTAAAGGCTTGTTTCTAGCGGCCGGCACGGAGAGGCTATGATCAGACTTCCACCAGTCCCGAATAGTTACGGCACGTGCATGTTTTCGTATGCTACATGTTATTCCCCCTATTCGTCTGATGGCTGACCGCCATCATAGCAAAAAAATTTTTCGACAAACAATTGATGAGACAAACCTTGTGCGCCGACTTCAAAGAACGAGACCGTTCGACCTAGCGCCATAAGGAGTATCCGCTTTCAAATGTGGTATCCGCAGGTCCTCTCAGTGGGGAGCTTCCTGCCAAACGTGATTATAATATAATGAAATTAAAACTACTTGATAACGTAACTTAGTTGTAGTTGCAAGAACAAAAGGGAGGTGTTTTTTAGTGAGTAAAAATCTCACACTACTATGAGTACCGGGCTCATAGTGTCTATGAAGATTCTTCACCTACCCACGAAAAAAAAAAAAAAAAATGTTTAATAATATTATATTTCGCTGACATCCTTTTTTTTGCAAAATATGACAAGATCCTCATTCTGAAACCTCTCCGGATCAGTCCAAAACCATTTCAATTCGTAGAAAAAGCACCGGTGTGTTTGAATATAAAATTCAATATTTTGTGTTTTTAAAAGTCAGAATGAAACATTTTGATTGATCTGGACTTTTTTTTTTTTGCTTAATACTCATATCGTCTTCTAAGTAAAACAATCTAAATGAGTGTGAAGCAAAAATTAGTTTCATTTACATTCTGCAGATTCAACACATTTCCCGGCGCTGGCTGTAAACTGTAAACCGAATAAATACTCAAAATGTGCTTGATTTATCATACGAAAGCAGAAACTACAAATTTAACAAAACAACATTATTCTTACACAGTGTTATCTTTTTGTGACAGAATTTTAGCACCGGCTGTAGCAACTTATTCAACCTTATATGCATTGTTTATAATGCCCATATGCTCATCCAAACTCTTTACAAATTGCCAACAAACAACAATGAATGTTTTTATTTTTTTTTTGTTGTTGGTTTGAGTACCTGCATAATAAAAATTAAGATTAATCAATACTGATCTACAACTGAAGATTAGCAGTCGAATCTATAAATACATTTTAGAGAGTGCTGAACTTTAAAATAACTCCAAAAAGCTGTTAAGTATAAAATGTAAATATGATTAATTTTTCGAATTTAAGTATTTTTATATAAAGGCCTCTTAATTCAGGACTATTCACATGAGAGCGACCAACGAATAAAAAAACAAATGGGATTTAAAACATATATAAGTCCAAAATTCTTCACAAAAACTTTAAAAAAAGGGTAGACATCTAGTTTAATTTAATATTAATATAATAAAATTTGCGTTGTAATTGCTAAAATTAGAGAAATTTGAGAAAATAAATTGGTCGTCGCGAATTGCAATATGATTGCTAAAGTACTATTCACATGAGAGCGACCAACGACCAACGAATAAAAAAAGAAAGGGGATTTAAAACATATATAAGCCTAAATTCTTCACAAAAACTTTACAAAAGGGTAGAAATCTAGTTTAATTTAATGTTAATATATTAAAATTTGCGTTGTAATTGATTAAATGAGAGAAATTTGAGAAAATCAATTGGTCGTCGCGAATTGCAATATGACTGCTACGAACTGTCAAACACTATTCGCGTTCCACATACCATCCACACTGCAACGAATGAATTGTTCGCGCGCGACTAACCTCAAAATCATTCTAAAATAATTTTCTTGGTGTTTGGTAATGGCTGAAGCGATCATGTAAAAAAAGGTAAATAAATATATTCAATAAAAATTCAAATAAATTTTTAAGCAAGGAATACTAAAATAATGTAAATAATTCTAGGAATTTGACGAAAGATTGATTTTGGAAGTGGAAGCAAATCCAACACTATACAACAGGCCGACTGTTCATATTCAGATAGGTACAAGAAAGAAGAGAAGACAGTTGTCTAAGTAAACGCCATTCGCGACGAATAAAAAAAAAATGCATGTGAACGAAATGTCAAAATGGGCGAATGTTCGTTCATTCGTCGGCCGTTGGTCGCTCTCATGTGAATAGTACTTAAGAACTGTCAAACACTATTCGCGTCCCACAATACCATCCACTCTGCAACGAATGAATTGATCGCGAGCGACTAACCTTAAAATCATTCTAAGTTATCTAAGTTATCTTAGTAAACGCCATTCGCGACGAATAAAAAAAATGCATGTGAACGAATGCAAAATGGGCGAATGTTCGTTCATTCGTCGCGTCGGTCGTTGGTCGCTCTCATGTGAATATTCCTTAAAGATCACTTAAGCAGATTTTAAAATTGATTGTATTTTTTTGGTAAAATAATTCAAAAGAAGCCTTTGAAAGGAAGCTTGAATGAATGAATAAATTATTTATTGGGGGTATTCTATTTAAAAATTAATGATCTTGCTCATCCTACAGTTCCTCTTCCAAAGCTATTGCTCTTAGAAATCTTAATATTTAGGGGCAGCTTCAGAGAGGATAGGTGACTCTCTTCCACCTGGTATTGTCCCAGAGGGTTTTTTCTTTGTGTGCATGAGTGGAAAACATCTTCCTAGTATGTATTCCTTTGTTTCCTCATACATGTTGCAGAATCTACATTTGGCACTGCTTACCATACTAATTAAGCTTATGTGCCTTCTAAGTTTGCAGGGTCTAGTTAGGATACCTGATATTATTCTTAGTTTATTTCTACCTAAGTTAATGCAGTTTTCATAATATTGCTGGTTGTAACTGCCCAGTACTATGTAGTTTCGCCCGCCGTAGCTTTGGGAGTTCTTTCCAATTCCTGGAGCGGTGGGGTTTGAGGGATTGGTGCGATTGAAGGTGTGGGAGTTGGGATAGCTTGGCGAAATTAGGTGCTTTCTACTGTTTCCGCTTCAAGGGATTTCTCATCCTGCCTGGTGGCAGAATCTTCTTCGAAAGTTCGAAGGCAGAGTTGTTTTTCGGAGACCATAAACATTGATGTCTCCAAATTTGTAGTGAAGCTGATGGTTCGCTCTCACTATTGTCTCTACGTAATCGGCGTCAATACTGTAGTTGGTCTTCGGCCGAGTTTTTCACAACTTTCCAGGTCTGGACGTTTAGTTCCTAATTTTGTACTTTTATAAGTGCCAAAGACTTTTTGTGTTCTTGCCCCATACTTTTTGGTAAGAACATTGTGATGTTGTGCATTTTCGGGGATATCATCACCCATGCATGTATAATGTATACATTTCGATGACCTTCCAAGTGCTCAATCTGGGTACACTTTCTCTTAGCCAATCTGCCGTTTCGGATCCTGCGCACTTGACCAAGAACAAACCAGTTCTGCAGTGCAGTCCATTGAACTTCAGTTTATGCTTCCAGCCTAAAAAGACCTGCTCAATGATTGCCTCCTCCAGTGCTTATTGATCCTCGGCAGTGAAGGCGACCTGTGGGTATGCAATTCTAACGCTCAAGGCCGCACTTGCATAGGAGAGCCTTTGTTCGACGGGTTTAACATTATCGGTGCTTAGTCCCGGAGGTGATGTAGCCGTTAGATTTTTTTTACTTCTATTTCTTTTCTTTGGGCAGGCGTTAATTGCGGCATTTCCTTTTACCCTGTCCTAGGCGTTTGTTGACGCTTTTCGTGTCGTCCATTCTTTGGCCCATCCTCTTCCTAGCTTCCTGCAGGGGCATTCCCTCTGCAAGGAATCGAAGGCACCATTTTGTGAGTTCTTCACTTAGTCCTTTCCTAAATGGGTTGTCCAGGCCTCCTGAAGTACCCATTTTCGGAAGTACGTAAGTTGTTGGGTCAGTTCGGCTATATGGCTATTTGAGTGGACTCAATGACTAAGTATTCAATTGCTTAGGAGGTATTCTCCGTATGCTAGTGGATGCTGTGACTTTAGTAGCGTTTTCCACTTTGGTCGAGGAGGTATACTCCCTTGCCTAGAGGTGGACACTAATCTTGCTGCCCTGTTTTGTGTATTCATCTGAGGCATCCTCTTCAGGTACTTACTTATATTCGGTCATACGATCTGCGTATTCACTTGCGGTAACATCCCGCGGAGTGTTGAACTTACTTACTCCCTGGATGCAAGCTGACCAATGGGCAAGGGTCACTTTGCACCCTGCATTAGGAAGGGTAGTTCCTGGTTTTTAATGAAGATATGAAAATAATTTCACTTTTATTTCATTACTAGCTGCCCCGAGAGACGTTGCTCTGCCCTTTTTCTGTAAAAGAACGCAACATTGATTTTTTATGTTAATAGTTCCTCCCCGACAGACTTTGTTCTGTTAAAAGTTATTGGTATTGGCCCTTCGCAGGAATAAAATATATTTTAGAGTTATCACTTTATTTATAGATTTATGTCTCTATAATTAAAATTTATTTAATTTAAATTTACAAATATAAGTTTTCTATTTTGTACATTGCAAGACTTTAGTAGTAGTAGTAATAATGGTGGTACACGATATTTTTTTTTTTTGGATTACCTGGCGCGTAAATAAATAAAGCTGTCGGTTTTCCAACGCGAGAGTAGGCAACATACAACTTTCCATGAGAGACACATGGGTTTTCCGGTTTCCGCACTGGAAATTGCAGTCGTTTAAATTCAAACGGTACGTCAGTTGGTACCATTTGGATGCGGGGTGCGGGGTATCAACACATCCTCTCCCTTATATTTTCCCTTTAGAATGGTTGCTTCTAACACATTTTTCAGTTAGTTTTTCATTGTTAGCCGTGTGCCGTGTGGTTGATATTTCGTAACATTATGACCACCGATCCTACTTTTAACGGAATATTATATTGGGAAGTAATCCCTGCAAATCTAGTGAGTTCAAAACATCTGGTGAATAATTGACGAAATCATCTTGGTTGGTTGCACAATCAACTGATTTGTATGTCCTTAATTCACCGGCAATTTCATTTTGAATTTTGAAATTTTTTTCATTTACGTTCGTTTTTTCGCAGCTATGTAATATATGTATGTAGCTCGTTCACTCGACTAACAATGATCTCTGTAATTTTGAGCGACGTTTGGGAACACCTTTACCATAAGCTCAGTTTTTAATTCTGTAAACTGACAAAGATGTACAGGAAGTGTAATGCAGCCTGTCAAAACATCTACAGAGATTTTACCATTACCAATGTCAATGAGTTGTTTTGAAAATATTTCTCCAGATCAATCATTTTGCAATTCGACACGCATATTCTTGTTCAAATTTAGTATCTTAATTTTTTTCCACAAAATGGAGGACTTCAAACATGCATTCTCGCTGGTGTTGACCGTGAAATAACTGATAATATTTGACAAAAATCTTCTGCTAACAAAATCATCGCTCCACTGAATTGGTTTTGATTGTTTCGTAAATTTTTCAGAGTTCTGTCTAATGCCTCCAAAGACTTTTTATGTGCCATCCCATACTAAACTTGCATTGCTGCCAAACCTTTGTTCTTCGAAATTTTGCAAGTCGGAGTTTCGTTTCTTTGAATATTCCATGGTAATTTTAGCTCTGTATGGGCTGTTCTACCGCCTTCCAATAATGTAGTTGCAATACCAGAAGAAGCAAGTGCCAGTGCAATACCATTCTGTAAGTAAATTGTTGCTCAAATCAATAAAATTAAAAATGTCTTTCCTGTACCACCAGGAGTATCCAAAAATTTAAACCATCCAATTCCATCATAAGTGTATCAAAGACATACTTTTGTTGTTGGTTCAGCAGCGGAACATACATATATTCGAACTGAGTCCCTTAAAGCATCTTGATCGAACAGTTTTTCACGTTGCAACCCTAGATTAAAAGCGTCGTGCATTAGGCGATTAGGCGGGGCCATGCCTAATTGAGATAATACTTTGTTCGACATCATCAAGCACATGTCTTCAATTAATATCAACGCCTCGTTGTAATTTTCTTCTGTGAATTGTAAATGTTGATTTCCTATTCTATTGCGCATTTGATGCAAGATATCGTCACACAAATCATTTTTGTATTTGATACATAAATCAATTGGGTTTGACAGAAAGCATGTTGATAGAATTATAGAAAACAATGCTCGTATTTGTTGAGCTTTTGAAGAAATTACAGCATCATTTAAAGTTTGATCCCAATGAGCATCATTTTCTAACAGTTGCAACCACTGACAGGCTTCTCTGTAAGAGCCATTAACAGTTCGTAAATGTTGGAACGATGTTGGGCTTCGAACATTGACTAAGAGTAATCTATATAAATGTATGTTTGTTCCAAATCGCTAAACTCAGAAAGTTCTTAACCGCCTTGTAATTTTTACATTTTTCTCTCCATAAGAACCTTCCTTGTGTCTTAACAAAAACTTAAAAAAAAATTTGCCGAATTGGTCGTTCTCGAGTTTAACGCTTAGCATCACATTTTGCGATTCATTTTCATTTATATAGATTATTCTACACTGAAAATAAATTCCTAGGTAATATTGACAAAAACGTTTTATTGACCTTTAACAAAACAATTTCATCGTTTTGATAAAATTTTTGTCAATACGAAAGAATGATTTTGTTGATTTCACAAAATTTTTATAATCCAGTATGATTTTTGTCAGTTTAACAAAATATGTACTACAAATAATATTGCCAGTTTAACAAACCAAGTTTTGTTAATATAACAAAATAAAACAGAGATTTTTGTCACATCGACAAACTTTTTTGTGATGTTAACAAAATGTTTGTTGTATCTACAAAAAATCTGTTTTGTAAATGTTTGTCAATATCACAAAAATTTTGTTAATTTTTTTTTTGTCAATTTAACAAAAAATGAAAACATTTTTGTTAAAATGACAAATATTTTGTTTTGGGGTTGAATTATTTTGTAATATTGATAAAATAATATTATCAGATAGATAAAACTATTTTGTAAGGAAACCAAAAAAATTCTTTTGTTTATGATATAGTTCACATCTGGTTTTTGTTAAAAAATCGATGTAAGATTAACTGAACTTAACAAAAATTGCATAACTGTCTATACGCCCTCACAGATGGTTGCATGTGAGATCGTAGGGACGAAACGCCAATTTTTGTGGTCTTTAATCCCAAAAAAAAAACTATTTTGATAAAATTATTTTTTTTTTTGTGGATTCAACAAAAGAAATTTGTAAAATTGACAAAATATTTTGTTAATTTAACAAAATATAACAAGAAATTTTTGTTAATTTAACGAAACAATTTTGCTAATTTAACAAAAAAATTTGTTGGGTAATCCGATAATAATAAAAAAACAATAAGACTAACAAAAAAAATTGTTAATACAACAAAAGAATTGTTAATATGACAAATTAATTTTGTAAATTCTACGAAATTTTGTCATATTGACAAAATATTTTTGTTATTTCAACAAATTTATCTGTTAGCATAACAAAATAATTTTGTGGATACAACAAACTATTTTTTGTTACCTCAACGAAATTCTTTAATTTTTATCAATTTGACAAAACTTTTTGTTGGACGTATATTGACAAAATTTTTATCAGATCAACCTACATTTTTGTCATATATACCTAGATTTTATTTTCAGTGTAGGTGTCTGAATTAAATTAAAATTCACAGTCTATTAATGTTGTAAATTTTATAAGAGTCGGTAGATATTGGCCAATATTTGCGTCTTAAAAGGGTACGGCAATATCTAACTGATGAGTCCACTGTCGTACCTGGGCGAAACGCACCATGGAGTTGAGGTCACTTGAGCTTTCAATGGAATTAGTTCCTGGTTTTTGGTCATCAGCTTCTCTAGCGATTTGAATTCATCACAAAATGGCTGATCGGGTAAGTCTTTGCTACTCAAGTATTCGCACCACGTCAAGGTTTCTCATATAAATTTTGGTTTTGTTTTTGTTTTTGTGGACAACCTCCCAAAGTGGACATTTTTTTGGCGTCCGCTTATCAGAGAGGCCATTTCATATGCATTTAATAACATCAAAAAAATAAATATATATGTAATTAGATTCAACTAGATAATAATTACCTTTAAAAATAGTCGTTTTCGTAATACATTTTAAATTAAAAAAAAATAAATTCAACAACAATGTTTTTAATATTTTGATATGAAATATCGTTAAAAACATAGGTACCTATACTCCTTGACGTAATGTTTAGTGGGTTGGACGTTCACGTCAGCATTCGGGGAATCGGATCCCAGCCGATGTCACCTTAAACAAAAAGTGTAATAAGTTGGTGCCAAAATTCTGTCTATAAGTATTTCTATATATATTTAATCAGTCTTGCCACTGAGTATTTTCGAAGGCAGTTTTATTACACTGATGCATTGTTTTTGAAGTTTCAACATTAAACTTAAAATAAGACGTAGGTATAGTATATGAAAGTTATTTAGATGATCATTTCAAACTTGTTTCGGTCTTACATGACTTTAAAAAAATGACTTAAAATATAAGGAAATAAAAAACATGTATCTACCTATATGGATACCTACTTATATTACATGTTCGTATACTCATTAATTTATCTCAACGCAACTCCCGTTTCATCGCTAGAATTTCCTGTCAACATGAACATACATAGATGCCCTACAGCACATTAGAAGCTCATTATTCCTATCTCACACGCACAGCTCCACACTGCGTACCTACTGCATAATTCCATTGACCTATTCACACACTCACTCAGGCATTAATTAAAAATAGCCAATCTTTCAAAATCATTTCGAGTGGTGTGCGGAGAACCTGTCCTTCTAAATACTTCCTGCCATGTTCTTTGTCCAAGCGCCTCGCTCAACTTTAACGTATAGATATAGTTAAAAGTAAAAAAAATAGACTTCATCTATCCACCAGCCAGGATGTGCAGTACAACGGTGCTAATGCAAATCACATCCTAACTACAACTATGTGAATTCAAAAAAGCTTAATTAAAGCACACCCACTCGGCACCATTACCGGCTCCGGCATTGAGCCGCAACAAGGGCGTTGCTTCCATCACGCCACTTTTCCGCTCGTGCATCTTCACCGTTCCACACACTTTACTTTTTTCCTCATTACACACAACTAACCAATGTCAACTGACGGAGGGACGAAATCCCTATTGCTATTCCCGATCCTTGGATCCTAGTTCTGTTGCCATCGCTGTCATCAGCAACCGTCTGCACCACGTGGCCCACAGAAACCGAATAGCTGTACAAAAGCGGCAAAATGTCAATATCAGTATCGGTCTCTCTGCGCCACGGCACTCTTATAGCACTTAGCATATTCGCTGTCGGCAACGTTGCCATTCGTGGTCGTCCTATAGTCGCCGATTCGTTCTATAGTCATCGTTCGTCCTCTGCGTCGCCTTCGTCCTTGTCAAAGTTCTTGTTGTTCTCATTCTAGGAGCTCGAAGGTTCTCGTTTTATCAGTACTTGCGTGCTGCAGAGTGAAAACCTGCAAACCCAACGCCAGCGCCAGCGCCCCCAATGTGCACGAAGCACGACCATAAATCTAGTCAAAATAAATTAAAATGAAATTTCGAATCCTTTTGCCAGAGTTTCACACAGCAAGCACACATCGCGCTCCTAGCTAGGCGCAGCGTTCGCTCGCTGTAATATGGTCGCTTCTCTGCCCTTTGCCTGTACCACTGAAATTCCATTTGGGGCAATGTAGACAGAGCTGTAAAACAAACTCACATGGCGTGTGATGCGGCATGGCGCGGCGTCACTATAGTCGTTCTCCACCAAAAAGTGTCGAATGAATAAAAAATACCTCGTCTGCGTCGGTGGTAAAACGAAAACCAAACGATTCCCTCTAACATTGTTCCTGCTTCACTTCCAAGTACCAACTCTGACACAAAACCCAATTCCCATTCACCTCGTGCGTCGTCGTCGTCGTCGTCGATTCAAGGAACATTTTATTCAATTGAATATCGAATCCATTCGATTTCCCTAGAGATTAAAAATGTTTAATGCATGAGGATATGCGTAACCGGTAGCAGTTGGTAACTCGGAACGGAACCCGTGGGACAAGACTACACGCACCCTACCCGTCGCGTCGTCAGCCACATCTATCTCAGGTTCGTCCGCTAATGGCGAATGGTTATTGGAAGCTGATTGATTCCACACAAATCCTCCAGGACTCTTATCAAATAATTTGCAGGATATTTAGGCTAGTTTTAGCTAATTTGGAAAATTGGTAAACATTGATACGGCTTTGTATAAACAATCAGTTTTACCTACACGGTCGGTCGGTTCTACACTTTGTCAGAAGTTACTACAAACTATATTATATGCTTTACATTTTCCCATTGAGATTCTATTTTGGTTTAGACTTTTCTTGCCTGTGCTCTGTGCCTGGACTTGCAAAATCTATACCCTTGTCAATCCGGGGGAAAATCAATTCGAACTGTTTCCAGATGAAGGACTGTGGTTGATCCATGAGCTAACTGCTGCTGCTGCTACTCTCATTGCTGATGATGGGCGATGTATGCCTTTAGATTTTTTTTTTTTTCTGTACAGCCCCATAGGCACTCATGTAAGATTAAAGGACATGTTGACTTAAGAATAAAAAAAAAAAAACAAAAACAGAAAGTAGGCTAAAAGGGTTAAATAAGACACGAGTAGATACATAAAAGTCTATTTGGCAGAGAGTTCACTGTGTGTTTTATGTGTAAAGAAAGGGCGGACTTGATTGATTGGGGATTTGTATCGAGGATGAATTGATGGGTAAATAACTTTGATTAGTTTAGGTAACTGGAATGTAAGTATTTAACAAATAGTGAAATGAAAATCAATGCCCAAAAGGTGAAGCAACAGTAGATACCTATGTAAGTTAAATAAGACCTTTGAATTGATTTGGGAATTTTACCCGTAAACTTTTCGAAATTCATTTCAATAGACTAAATGGGGATTCGTCTTTACGTCTTTATAATTTTGTACAAACAACGAATGATTAGTAAAATGTTTTTCGTTGCGAATTGGTTGGCAAATATTTCATTTGAGATCTTTAGTATTGGACTTGTATAATGGGGATGGATGGTAATGAACAGACAAGTTCTCTACCCACTTTCGGATGTTTTTCAACTCTCTCTGACTTTATTCCACCAACGAAGGTTAGCAAGCATAGAAAAGTACAAAATTTTGACCATTTCAGCTATGTACAGTAGACCTTCAAAAATTGCTGAAAAATGGATTTGAAATTTAAGATTTGAAAGGAGGTGTCGCAATGAACATTGGTTTTGAATGGTTGCAAATTGAAATGTCAAGGGAAAACCGTGCCGGATAAGCTATTCCATAATCGTGTTGTGCGACTAAAAAACGAATCTCTATATTTGAGGGTACGGCCAAAATTAGACTCCAGAGTTAACTGATTAACATTCCTATTCCTAGCGAAGCGGGAATCACAGGTGAACTGATAAAGGGGAGGAGTGCAATTGGCTATTTCGAGTGAGCATTGCTTGGGAAAGAAGCGATAAAACAAGGAAATACATGTGAAATACGGTGTTTTTTTTTTTTTTTTTTTTTTTCGTCGATCGGACGTGTTTCAAAGTTGCTCCCTTGTCTGTCGATTTTTATTTCGTCCATACCACTTGTGTACCCACTCTCAAGCTCGAATTGACTAATAATTATTTTCGCGACCCCATTAAAGTTTATATTGACAACCTGTGCAGTATTTTCAGTGACACATTTATTCACCTCCTGTCATACTGTCATTAGTACTGCCAACTCCATCTTAGGCAGCAGTCGTAAAAATCGGAACGACTGGTTTGATGATGAATGCAAGCTAGCGACTGATCGTAAGAATGTTGCGTACCGAGCAATGCAACAATCTCATAGAACGCGGGCACGCGAAGAGGAATATAAAGAGCTCAGAAGAACAGAAAAACGGCTACACAGACAAAAAAAATCAGCCTGGGAGAAGAACCTAATCTGTGAAATAGAAAACAGCCGAGAGCGAGGTCCGCACCAGGCGCGGAAGTTCTACCAATCCGTCCGAAACATGACGCAGTACACACCACGCTGCACATACTGCAAGGACGGAGAGGGAAATATGATCACCGATCCTGAAAGCATACTGGAGCGATGGGAAGTGTACTTTAATGAATTGCTAAATGGTCAGCTCACTGCAGAAGTGGATGCTCCACTACTTCAAGAAGAATATCCTATGTTGCCGCCACCAAGCATAGAAGAGGTTGAAAAGGCTATAGGCCGGCTTAAACAGAACAAAGCCCCGGGAGCCGATGGCATACCAGCCGAATTATTCCATCACGGCGGGCCAGCCATACGTCAAGCAATTCATGATATTATAGTGCACGTATGGGAGCAGGAAGAAATGCCAGAAGACTGGCGAAAAGGTTTAATATGCCCCATACATAAGAAGGGAGATGTCACAACGTGCAGCAATTATAGAGGTATCACGTTGTTGAGTACCGCCTATAAGATACTCTCCTCTATCCTACAAGACCGGATAACCCCATACGCTAAAACCGTCATCGGACAATATCAGTGTGGTTTCATTCCAGGCAAATCAACAACTGATCAGATCTTTACCCTTAGGCAGGCGATGGAAAAATGTCTAGAATTTAACATCCCAACATACCATCTGTTTATAGACTTTAAGGCCGCCTATGATAGCATAGCCAGGGTAGAATTTTACAAAGCCATGAGAGAATTCGGCATCCCAACTAAATTGACACGACTATGTAGGTTGACCATGACCAACGTAACAAGCCAAGTAAAAATAGCCGGATTGCTATCCAGACCAATCAACATCTTTAATGGACTCCGACAAGGGGACGGTTTGGCCTGCCTCCTCTTCAACCTGGCGTTGGAGAAAGATATCCGTGACTCTGGCACGGCAACAAGAGGGACCATCGTCAACAGGTCCAGCCAGTTACTGGCTTACGCAGACGACATCGACATCATCGGAAGAACCGAACAAGCTGTACACGATTCCTTCATCCAGATCGAGCAGGCGGCACAAAATCTGGGGCTGCACATTAGTGAAGGTAAAACAAAGTACATGGTGGCGTCGAATGCGAGAGGAACATTTGGTCAACCAATCAAGGTAGCGGAGCACGAATTTGAAGTGGTGCAATCCTTTAAATACCTTGGGTCAATAGTAGCAGCCGATAACAATATAGAAGAAGAAATACGCGGGCGGCTTCTCAAGTCCAACAGAGCCTACTATAGTCTGTCAAAGCTCTTCAAATCCAGAAATCTCACGATAACTTCAAAACTGCTGCTGTACAGGACCATGGTCCTGCCAGTACTCACATATGGATCCGAGACTTGGGTGCCTAGCAAAAGGCACTCCGACCTCTTAGCTGCGTTCGAGAGAAAAGTCTTAAGGAGAATTGTTGGCCCCATATGTGAGGAAGGACGATTCCGGAGACGGTACAATCATGAATTGTACGCAATCTACCTAGAAGAAGATATCGTGACAAAAATTAAGCTCGGTAGACTCCGGTGGGCAGGGCACCTAGCTCGCATGAGCGAAGAGGAACCTGCTCGGAAAGTTCTTTGTGGTACATTCTATGGTAGACGACAGCGTGGTAGACCATGCTTGCGCTGGAGAGATGGCGTAGACCAGGACGCCCGAAGCCTTGGGGTGCGCAACTGGATGGCGTCGGCTAGAGACCGGGATAGGTGGAGAGACTTGTTGAAAGAGGCCAGGACTGGAACCCGGTTGTCGAGCCGATGATGATGATGATTTATTCACTTCCAATACTGAAAAACTACTGTTCTGCAAAAATAAAAAAAAAAAAAAACAAAAAAAAAATAAAAAAAAAAATTGTTTGTTGTTTTCTTTCTTTTCTTTCGCCAACAAATTTTCTTGTAAATATGTCGTGTGCCAAAGATATTTGTGTCAACGTCGATGTTAACGCGGATCTTTTAAAATGTAGTGGTCTATGTGGTAAATCTCTCCACCCTTCCTGCGTGCATGCGTTTACTTGAATGATTATAAAAACAATTTCTTGTTTTATTGCGAGGAATGCAAAATTATTTCAATTGCTGATATAATGATAGCAATAAAATGCCTCAGAGAAACATTATCTCATGACAATACTTCAAATCAAAAAAAAAATCCAAACCCTTTCTAAAAATTCGATCTCCTTTTTAAAAGTGTTGAAAAATCTAACTCGTAATCCCAACAATCGGCTACACAATGTTTGACGAAAATGTGTTGGATTGAAAAACAATTTATTGTCATTAAATCCCAACTCCCTCTTCGTGATAACGCGACGGTATCTGCAAATGATTTCAACCTGCTTCGTTCGGATATAGACAGTAAGCTTAATTCCTTAAGCAGTTCCGCGAAAGAAATTAACAAAAACATACTCGTAGTAGCCAACCTAAGCCAAATCCGGTCCGATATCGATATACACGCGCAAAGCTCCTCGTCGCGCATAACCCCTTCCAACCCTGATATTCTTAAGGAAATCAAAAATATGAACGATATGCTTTCGCGAGTGTCTTCCGCTCTTATAGCCATTGCGTACGAAGTAAGAGACCAAGAACAAAAGTCTGCGTGTGTACAACGTGATATCGAATCATTATTTAATGAACACTCGCGAAAAATAGAATCTCTTCTTAATGAAGTGGTTGATGTTTCAAATGGTCCTATTTCAAACAAAAACAACTTATCAATTCTGGATGAAATTCTGTCTGTCGACGTGACCCCCGCCGCTATTCACTCTACTAGCGCGAACCCAATCCCTGAAACTTCTTCAACCGAAAATCTCTCTGCTGATGCTATTAACTCCGCCGCCGCGGCGAATCCAACCGCTTCTATTCATCCAAATAAACCGCAACTTCTGGTCTACTACAGAATGGAACCAAAGACTTGATAAAATAAAAAAATCCAATAAATCGTCATTCTTCTTAAGCAACACTCCTAGAAATGCAAGTTCTGCATGGGTTCAAGCATTCTTTGTGAAGAATTATTTAATCCCGGATGTGGAATGTCATCAGTTATACTCGAGTTTCGGACGTATAAACGCCTTTTAAATGGTAGCCAGATCAGAAGGGGTGAAAAATTTCTTTCATCGATGTAGAAATTCTAAGCATTTAGCAGCATTTTTATGAAGCTGAAGATCGCTGCATCCGAATCTATTTTTTCATTTGGGATAGCATATCTCGATAAGTATCAAAGATATTGGAACATTTTGAATGCAAAAATGTTGGGCGGAAATTTTGCTAGGGGCGATATCCTTTACTTTTTTTTAAATTGTATCTCGTTATATTTTATGTTAGTGAGTTTTAAAACTTTTAAGACAAAAAAATTTTTAGGAGAGGATATAGACCGCAATAATTTTTTTAGAAATAAAATAAATCTGACCAAATGTAGAATATACGTTTCTCTAGGGGCGAAGTTTTTTCTTTTTTTTATTAAGCGTATTTAAATTTAACCATGAAATAAAAAAAAAAAACAAAAAGTTTGGACCCTTATAACTTTGGATCAACTAATCGTAGGTATAAGAACGGTACATGAAAAAATTAGAATTTCCAAACTCTAAAGGCGATGTCTTTTCTTTTCTTTTATTTCATGTTCTTGAGTCATTTGTGTTCTAGCAAATTTGGTGCCAGTGCCATACTTGTAAACGGTGGGCAGAATTTGGATGTCTGAACTACTTGAAAAAAAACTGAGGAAGAGTTACAAGATGTATATTTTCTCTTCAATTGTGACTGTTGTTCTAGATGGCTGGCATTACAAGAGCAATAAAATTTGAATCATCGTTAGAACTAAACCTAGTATAATTTTGTTTTAGCTAAACTAATAGCTCAACACCATCCTTTTTTGTTTTAGCTAAACTAAAAGCAATAAATATTTTTCAATTCAAATTTGTTAAACATATCTCATAATATCTATCTAATTATTATTATAGTTATTCTATAAAGTATATTCATTCTGGCATTTTCTTTTTCTTTGTCTTTGCTGAAATTTTGTTTTTGTTTGTATAACAATTAATCTTTTCTTTATACGAGTATAATTCCAATTTTGTATAATTATTATCAGAATTATTAAAACTTGAATCGAAAAAATAAAAATTCATATGAAGTAAATATTATAATTTTGATAATATACAATTATTAATATAATGCAATAAAAAATATAAAAATATTACAAATAACCAACATCTAAGCTAACTAACATAAAACGTAGATATCTATTTTCCTTTTTGTTGTAATTTGTTGCTAGACAACAAATGACTCAAGAACATGAAATAAAAGAAAAGAAAAGACATCGCCTTTAGAGTTTGGAAATTCTAATTTTTTCATGTACCGGTTTTCTACCTACGATTAGTCAATCCAAAGTTATAAGGGTTCAAACTTTTTGTTTTTTACTTGCGATATAGGTACTACCCCTTGGTAGTATCCCTTGGCATAATGGTTAGTGCGTTGGACTGTGCCCCACCAACGGTTGTCACAAAAGCCCCCGTGCCTAAGGCGCCAGAGGTGCAGGCCGACATTGTAGCCTTGTTACTGAGCATTCAAGGCCAGCTAGCAGGACTGCAAAGTCAGTTAAAGGAGCAAGGCAAAAGGGTAGACCATCTCTACTCTTTGTTGCCTGGCCTAGTGCCATAATGGGCGCGCTACCGGAGACGCGCTTAAAAATCCTGGCTGTGAATGTAAATTCACTGATTAGGATTGAACGTAGAGCTAATCTGTTCCAATTGTTGAAAGACCTCAGTCCAGATGTGTTTTTGGCTAGCGAAACCAAGCTAAACCTGAAACATAAATTGACTCATAAAAATTACAATATCGTAAGAAGAGATCGACCCGACTCTACTCAAAGAGGCGGTGTCGCCATCTTCATACGAAAAGGCATTAATTATAAAGTCATATACAACAATGATCTTCGAAAGCTCCAGATGCTAGAGGTTTGCGTCATATGCATCTCTCTCACTCAAGGGAAGCGGATGTATGTGATTGCGGCCTATGCGGCTGAAGCTCCGCAGGCTATTACTTTTGACTCAGAGCTCGAGATTCTTTTTAGAACACTTAAACTGAGCTTGGAAGAAAACTACTATATTATGGCCGGTGATTTAAACGCAAAACATGAAGATTGGGGAAACCAAACAAATAATGTCAGAGGTAATCATCCTTTTAATTTGATGAATCTTTACAGCGTTGAATATGGTATTGACCTGCTGACTACTGAAAGGCGCGTCGTATCCAAGGAGCGGTTCCTTTCTGGGCCTTTTGCTGTACGATACCAGACTGACAATTACAGACAAAGTGGGTAATCACCCTCGAAACTGCTTACAGACAATCGAGTACGACAGTGATCACTGCGGACTGGCTGCTGTAATTCAGATTCCGAACGAACGCGTGGAGTTGGAGGAATACGTTGCAACGCATTCTTACAATTACAGTAAGATGCGCTGGCCTCGTTTCACCAACGCCTTAGCGAGAGAAATTTGTTCGATTGACATAGCCCCACCAAATAATAGAAACCTTACGAATACAGAAATCGACCAACATCTACAACAGATGGACGAAACGATCAAACGAACAATGGAACGGACAATACCCAAGTACAAAGAACGCGATCAAATGGACGTCTACAGAAACGCGACCATAGACGCACTACATAGACATAAGAGTGGTATACTGACAAGACTTAAAAACCTATACAGACGATTCACAGACCCACACGACCTGGAGGTTAGGACACTGAAGTCGTCAATAAAGAATATCAATATGTTGATTAAGGATAACTACAGGTTATCTATTAACAGGTTCTGGGACAACAGAATTCGTTCTGTAAATTCAAGCGACCCTAGTATGTTTCCTGAAATCAATAAGATAATTATGAAAAACAATCAAAATGACCTTCCGTGTCTTAAACTCCAGAGAACAGTAGAGAACACAGACGTACTCCTGACAGCGCAAATTGATCGAGAGGAAGCCGTCTTGGACGATGACTTCTTTATAGTTGAGGATCAGAGGGAGAAGGTAGAGGCAGTGGGGGCTGCGTTTCAGCAAGTGTACAAGGTGAATGCTTGCATTCGCCCGAACCACGACCTGGAAAACAGAGCACTACTGCATCACTTCTATCTTCGAAATGAAATAACGCAATGGCGATCTGAGAACCCTGGTTTCTTGAGGTTCAATGACGATCTTTTGGCAAATGCCACAATCGCCGAGCGAATAGGGACAAGTCCCTTGTTAGTGACGAAGATGGATCTCCAGCTCATCTTCAGTTCTATTAAGAATAAGAAGTCAGCGGGTGTTGATGGTATATCTAACGTTGTACTAAGACATTTACCGAACGAGGCAATTGACATTTATGCCACACTCTTTAACAATGCGCTGAATAATGCATATTATCCAGTGCATTGGAAGACAGCGGTGGTACATCCTCTCCCGAAAAAGGGAAAGGACAACTCCAATCCGTCCAATCTTCGGTCTAAGCTCGTTTCTGATATCCAATGGAATAAGTCAAAACAACAATGCACGGTTGCTGTTTTGGTTGATTTAGAAAAGGCCTTCGACACCGTATGGTTAGAGGGTCTTTATCTGAAACTGAACAGACTTGGCATTAGCAAACCATTGATGTATATGCTTTATAATATGCTTAACGGTAGAAAGTTTGTTGTCAAAAGTGGCAATGTAACTTCTACCACAACTTTTGAAATCAAAAATGGTCTACAACAGGGAGCGGTTAATTCGCCAATTCTCTTCAGCATTTACACCAGCGATCTGATAGGTAGCCTTCCGAATTCAATAGCGTATGCCGACGATCTAATTGCGTACAGAACGGCCCGAAAGGTTGAGGTTATTAGAATTCTCTTGCAGCGTGACTTTGAGAAGATTCAGCGATATTGCGATGACTGGAAACTGAAAATAAATGTCCAGAAATCGGAAACAATTTTGTTCCGGACTCCGTTGGCTAGAGCCCCGCGGGATACGCGCAAGAATTGGCGCAAGATGGTCATCGTTGATCCTCACGGGCAGCGATTAACGAGCAAAAGTGTAGTGAAGTACCTCGGTATCTGGTTGGATCAGTATCTGTATTTCGACAGACATATAGATGCTGCGCTGGCCAGGGCCAGAGGAGCCTTCGGTCTGACGAAACGACTGTTTTACAGCAGTCGGCTTGACCCCAGAGTGAAGGTCATTTGCTACATGGCCCTCATACGGCCGATGATCGTTTATGGTTGTCCAGTGTGGTTCAACGTTGCTCCATCTCAGATGGAGAGAATTCGGGTGTTCGAGCGGCAGTGTCTTCGACGCTGTACTGGTTTGCATCGGACACCCGAATCTTCTTATGTTCACTATTATCCGAACGAGGCTCTATACAACGGGGCTCGGATCAACAGAGTTGACAATTTCGTGATAAAACTAATTCGGGGTCACATTGCGAGGGCTATGACTTCGGCCAATAATTTGATTTTCGGGGCGTTCTACCCTAACGACGAATATTTTGAAAATACACGCTTGAGCGGCTTCATTCCACCAGAGGCATTCCTCTATTTAGATAGATGCGGTCTGATACAGGATAGATTGGCAGTACCGCTAATCTACCACGTCAGACGAAGAACCGTGGACCGGCGGCTCCTATATACTCGGGACGTCGTGGCACAAGACGGAGAAGAGCTCCTTCGGTTCAGTAGGGCTGTGTCCTGTCCGACAGACAAAACTGATAGGGTGAAGCAGGAGAACCAGTTTTGGTGGCTTCAAACGACATTTGATAATGGGTATTCGGTGTGGGGTGTTAGAGCCGTACCAGTAAGTTAGTTGTAAGTTATTGATAAGTAGGCTAGTTTTATGAATTTTTGTCTAGTATTAACATAGTTATAAGATTGAATTGAATAAAAATGAATTTAAAAAAAAAAAAAAAAAAGTGCGTTGGACTCTTATGCGGAAGGTCTCGAGTTCGATTCTCAGCCGCTGCAAAGTTTTTTTTTCGGGGGTTTACTGCCTCTTGCGAGAAATTGACAAATTCTCCAAGAGTATCTCTTGTTATGGAAAGTGCTGCTCATTAGCCGTTCGGAATCGGCAGAAAATTGTAGGTCCCCTCCGTTCCTGGTAACACGCACACAGGAATGGTTGAGAGTTGTAAGTCACTAGGTCCTGGTTCACTCCGAGCTGTTGCACCACCAAATTTATTTATTTATTTATAGGTACTATAGGGCAAGTTCTGCATTTGGAAAAAAAATCGAACTCGAAATTTTGATCAAAGTTGACATTACGATGATAGCGAAGACGAAAAAAGTGGGACCGTCTGTCTGTATGTCTGTATGTCTGTATGTCTGTACCTCGAACTACAGCCTAAGCCACTGGACCCATTTCTTTCAATCTCGGTAGTTAAGGGTGTTTGGTGATTCCCTAGAGGAGAAATTGAAATTTTTTTTTAGCTCCAAAACTAAGGGTACCCCCCATACACCCGTAATGCAAAATCTTATTTATCTCGAAAACGGCTCTAACGATTTTGATAAAAAAAATTAGGTGTGATATTATGGACATGGACTACATTTTGGTCAAAAAATTTTTTGGGGCAAAATGTTATTAACGGTACCTGTCATAGAACTGTTTTTTTGATTTTTGACTTTCTTATTAACGGCTCTAAGGATTTTAACCAAAAATTTTCAGCAGGATTCTCCTTAAGTTTAAAATAATATTGCTTATAAAAATATTCGAAAAAATGTTTGTTGGGTTTTTTGAAAAAAAAAATTTTTTTTTGAAAAATCAATATCTTCAAAACCTATGAACAATTATTTTTTGAAGTTATTTCCTAAAATCAATATTATTAAATACTTAAAATTCGCATTCAATATTTTTTTCTTAAAAAAATTGAAAGAAATGTATTTAATAATAAAACGAAAAGTTTTATTCTACATTGGGTCATATTTATTTTATTTCGAAAAAAACTATTACTGTCTATATCCTCTCCTAAAATTTTTTTTGTCTCAATAGTTTTAAAACTCACTAAAATAAAATATAACGGGATCCAATTTTAAAAAAAGTAACGGACATCGCCCCTAGTAAAATTTGCGCCCAACATTTTGGCATTTAAAATATTCCAACATCTTTGATACTTATCGAGATATGCTATCCTAAATGAAAACATAAATTTGGATGCAGCGATCTTCAGCTTCATGTTTCCTTGACAATTGATTTTATACGAGTAAATCACATCCGTGCATTTTTCTTTATCTGGTTTAACTTTTAAATTTCTAAAGAGTGGTGCGAGGGTGTTGCGTGATTTATATGTCATTTGAACGTCTATTGTTTTCTTGGCGATAATTTCTTTGAAGTTTTCGGAAGTTTGGGAACATAAACCATACTTTTGTAGACACCCTCTTGCTAGCAGTATCTTCTGTATTTTTAGAGGTTCTATGTTTTTGTCGAAAAATTGTTCCAGATAGCCATTTTCCTTGAGAATTTTGGTGACGATTTTCTCATTTTCGGGATGAAATTGCTTGTCACTCAACGTGAAGACTTAGTGTAACAAATTCGAAGCGGTGTTGATAATGATGTGCTTGGCCTGATAAGACCGAAAATTAACGAGTCTTCCTGATGCTGTTGGTTTTTGGTGCCAGTTTATTAGGAGTCTGCTGTTTTGTCGGTAAATTTTGACGTCTAAAACTGCTATGGAGTTGCATTTTTCATTTCCGATGGTAAACTGCGGATCTTGTGGTGAAATTCGTTAAGTACTTTTAGTGCGATGTATCGTTGATTTTGCAGTGATCTACTATCGCAAAAATTGTCATCAACATATACTTGGATAGAAAGCGGGGTTTTTCAATTTTTGAGAGCTGTTCATCGAGAAGATAATCTAAAACCAAATCCGCAATAGTGGAAGAAAGTTGGTTTCCCATTGGCATGCCATGAATTTGCTTGCCAATTTATAACAAGGTAATTTTATTGAAGATGTTATGGGTCGCAGTGGGATATTTGGTAGACCATAAATAGAGGGGACCTGTGCGGTGTATGTGGTCATTTTGTTCTTATCTTTGACGTCTATGATGTTGTTAGTGAAGAGCCATTTCACCAGCTCATTGTTTTTCGTTTGGAGCAATTATTCTCTTTTATCAAAGTAGCACGTTGAATCTTCTGGGAAGTGGTAAGGCCACATTTCTTGCCCATTGTTATATCAAAACACTTTACTTACTTACTTACTTAGGTCCTCAGACCTTTTATGTCCGTGGGGGCCCCTAGTGGGGCATAGGGCGTCCACAACGCCAGCTCGCCATCGTGTTCGGTTCCTAGATATGAGTCGCAACTCCCTCCAACTCTTGCCTAGTTGGGCTGACTCCTCCTGGACTGTCCTTCTCCATGAGCTTCTCGGTCGTCCAGCTCTTCTTCCTTTTTGAGTGAGCGGATTCCACTGCATTGCATGAGCCGCAATAGAGTTGTCGCCTTTTCGAAGCGTGTGTCCGATCCACTGCCACTTTCGACGTCGTATAATAGAGTCAATAGGTTCCTAACCCGTTTTCCTAAGGAGCTCTTCGTTTGATATACGATTGGGCCAGAAAATCCTGAGGATGTTTCGTAGACATCTATTAATGAACGTTTGCAGCTTCTTAGTGACACCTACTGTTACTTTCCAAGTGCTGCAAGCGTAAAGTAACACGGATTCGATGTTGGATCGAAACAGCTGTAGCTTGGTTCTTAAGCTAAGAGAGTTATTCCTCCATATATTTCGAAGCATACCGAAAGCAGCCTTTGCCTTCCCGATTCGACTGCCTATGTCCTGTTCGGTACCACCCTCGGTAGAGATGATACTTCAAAGGTATTGGAAGCTCTGTACTTTCTCTACCGGTTGTTGAGAAATATTTATGAGAGAAGATGACGTGGTTCCTAGGCTGATCATCTTTGTTTTGCCGGAGTTGATTTTCAGCCCTACGATTTCTGCTTCTCTCTCCACCCCTGTTGTCATTTGGTGGAGATCCATGATCCTATGAGAGAGCAAGCATACGTCGTCCGCATAGTCAAGATGTTTCAGGTGAGACGTCAAAGTCCATCGAATTCCTCCGTTTCCCGTCAAGGCCGCTCGCAGGACATCGCTTATCACCAACAGAAACAATATTGGTGACAGAATGCAGCCCTGTCTGACTCCACTTTGGACTTCAAACTCTTCTGACAGCCTCCCTTCGTGCAAAACGTGACATTTGGATACATCATAAGTCGCCTTAATAATAGGTATTAATTTATCCGGGATACCCCTCCTGCGTAAAAATGCCAAATAAATTCTCTATTTACGCTATCCAAAGCCTTCTCAAAGTCGATAAATAGCAGGTGGAGTGGTGATCGATATTCGACGCACTGTTCAATTATGATCCTTAAAGTATTGATATGATCAATGCATGAGGATCCAGTGCGGAAACCTGCTTGTTCGGCATCGAGTGTGGCTTCTAGATGTTCCCTGATGCGTTCCAGTACAATTTTCGCATAGCTGGGCACCGTTAATCAAAAAGTTAACTTCGTTAATCGTTAATCCGCTAATTAAAAAGTTAGCTTCGTTAAACGTTAAAGCGTTAAATTTCGGAAGAATTAACGCAAGTTAACGTTAATCGTTAATCCGTTAACATGTGATAAAAATTGTACTTAGCCCCGGCGCTAAGTAATGCCGGTCGTCCACTAGGCGATCAACGCACAAATTTCGAACTCAACGCATTCAACTCTAATGTACGGTGCCTTCAATTCTGTTCAACCAACGGGTTGGATCTAGTTGTTGGCCGTTGCTCAACGAATTGCGCAACAAGTGTACGGGTAGTGTACGAGCTCGTGTTGCTCCTTGAAAATGTTCGATCAATACGTTGAGCACATTATTTGTTCAACGCGTTGATCAACTTTTTAATTTTCTTTGGGATTTCTTGACGTAATATTGTGTTGCGTTGCGTTGACTGCAGTGAAATGTGTCTACGTGGTTGAACTATTGCGTTGCCATAAACCCCATGAAGGGGTGGCCGTGGCGCGATGGTTGTGTGCTCGCCTGTCAATCATAATATAACAGGTTCGATTCCTGCTGTCGTCTATGTCGTCTTTAATTCCATTAAAACCTTCTATAAATTGTCATCAATGGGATGCTGGTTTACTCATTCCATGTTGTTTAGGCATAACACTAACAACATGTGATTGAGTTAAACTAGTATGCCCAACAAGGATGGAAAACGAATAAAATAATGCGAATTATAAGGGGCATAGAAATAAGACACGGCAATTCTCCGCTTTAGTTCAGCCGCCATCCCTGGAGATAAAAAATCTGAGACAACCACCTTCAGTCTCAGAACATCGTGCCACACATCTTTCCTATCCTTCTTTCTCTTCCGTAACTTCACGCCCACGCTGTGTTGAAACATTTGAAGGGTATTCATATTCCCTTGAGCGTGAGTAAATTGTAAAAAAAAAAAAAACTTGCAGTTGTTGCAACTTGCAAACTGTAGTTTATTTTGGTTTTTCGTCATGGAAGGTGATAAAAAATCAGAGTGGACCACGGAATTAATTTTGCAAATGATTTCAGCAATTGAGGAAAAGCCCAATATATGGGACATTAAGAGCCCCTCTTATAAAAATCGAGATGCCAGGAAATTGGCTTGATCTCAAATTTTCTCGAAAATGCAAGCCTAAACTTTGAGTTCGAATTCACGGGCGCGGTGGGATCAATCGATTTTAATTTGTCATATATTTCATTGAAAAAATAATTTTCTTCGCGACTCAAGAAAAAATCATCTACCCAGAATCGTCTTGGCTGTTTTTTCTTCCTTTGTTCATTTTGTAATATTATTAATGCGGCAGCCACTTTTTTTTTTTCTTAGAGGAAATCATACTCATACGGAACAAATTTAAGAATATTTTAAAGCGAAGGCGTGCGTCGACAATAAATGTATGTACCGAACTGAAGTCAAAATTATTTCAGGTTTGACGTTAGAGTTTTTTGTTTATCGTGGTGCGTTCAATGCGTTCCCCAACGAGTGATCCTTGGTTAAGTGTACGAAGGTATCAACTCGTTCATCAACTGGTTGAGCAACAATATCGAAAACGCAGTTGATCAACTCGAAAACAATTTTTTTTTTGTCAAAATCGAACAAGTTTATCAACTAGTGTACGAGGTTATTCAACATTTGAGTAAGTTGGTCAACTAGGTGTACGGAGCATATTCAACACTGGAATAAGTTTAAAGAGTTGATCAACTAGGTGTGCGGGGTTAATCACCATATGGGAAAGTTGGTCAATTATGTGTACGGGGTTCCACACGCATTTTGTCCAACTTTAGTTGCTCAACGTGAATTACGTAAGTTGCTGCACTAGTGTAAGAGGTTGTAAATTCGTTTATCCAACGAAAGAGTTGAATAAAAAGTTGAACGAAGTTGGTTGAACTTATCGTGCACATAGTGGACGACCGGCATAATGAAATGATCAAACGAAACGAATCTCTTCGCAGTTTTCTCACTCGCACGCGCCGTCAAAATATAATACGCCGTACCTAGCTGTTTTTGTTTCACCCGTGGCACGTGCCGCACGGCACTTGTCTCATACTTGTCTGAACCTGTTTTTCGCGCCGCGCGGTAAATAGTAGGCATTGGATTAACGATTAACGGACTTAACGTGGATTAACGGATTTAACGTGTCCGTAAACATTTTTAAAAGTTAACTTAAAAGTTAATCCGTTAATCAAAATTTTAACTTCGTTAATTAACGATTAACAGATTAACGAGTTAATGCCCAGCTATGAATTTTCGCTAATATTTTTGCAACGGCAGGCAGGACGCAAATCCCCCTCCAGTTTTCGCACTGTGTTAAGTCTCCTTTTTTAGGGAGCTTGACTATCATTCTCTTTTTCCACTCATTCGGAAATCCTTCGGAGACCCAAGCTTTCCTTATGAGTGGATGCAGGAGTTCGCTCGATGTCGTTGGCGCCGCTTGTAGAAGCTCTGCAGGAATGCCATCAAGTCCTACCGCTTTGTTGGTCTTCAGTGCTTTGATTGCGTTGCGGATCTCATCTCTACTGGGGGGTGCAGTGCAGATTCGGGAATTTGTTGTTCCTGTCGGCTCAGCAGGTTTCAGTTGCGCATTGCTGTCGGTAACTCGGTTTAATATCGACGCAAAATGGTCCTTCCAAAACACTTTAGTCGCTAAAATTTAAAACTATCAAAGAAAATAAAGAAAAAAAAAATACAATATATAATATACAATATACAATACAACAAAAAACAATATCATTCAAAAGGAACATAAATTGCAAAATTTACCAATTTTACTCACATACATATATCAAACTCTGTTTTTAAAATGAAGCTTAATTTAACAGCTAACGCACATTAAACTTTTTTAGTTATTCACTGATTGAAAAATAATTATTTCTCCTATAACTTCTTCGTGGATAACGTATACAAAATACTCTTACCATTAGAAGATTTTCCGGCGAATACGATAGAATTATTATTACACATAAGAAAATACCGAAAAAAGAGGAAAAAGTCAAGAATTGATGAAAAAATTTATCAGTCATAAATCATAACCACGTTGCCATCTATTGTAGAAGGTAGTTGAAGTGATGGTTATTTTCAAATATTTGCTTTTTAATCAGAAAAGCAGAGATGTCAGCTGCGAAAGTAATAAAGAAAGCGGTGTAGCGCGTGGAACACTTCATTTCAGACGTTGGAGACAAAAACCAAAGCGAAAACGGACAATTTTATCGTAATCCCGGGATTTATCCATGTCTTGTTTCACTCAGGGAAAAAGATATACTGGAAGCAGAATAGGGGGGGGGGGGGGGCTAAATCTTAAGCTCTGCAATGTCGGTTTGCGTTCCGTAGTTTCAGAAAAGGTTTTAGACAAAACGATGGATGTCCTGTCATGTGACTTCTTCAACATCGTTCTTGGAAGAATAGTGCAAAGCTCTTGAGTCGACACAAGATGTCTAAACATTCAAAAATCTCTCCAATTACTCGGATATGCCGATGACATTGACATAATTGGAAGAACAAAACGTGATGTCATTGTCCCGTTTGTAAGCATTGAGACAGAAGTAAAGAAGATGATTTTAGCAGTCAATGAAAGGGCAAGACTAAGTATATGCTCTTATCAAGAAAGGACACACAACACAGTAACTTAGATATAAGGTGACCAAAGACAGCTATATAACTTTGAGGTAAGTGAGTTAAATATTTTTACCTTGGTGCCGTTATTAATTACAATGACTCTGGTGCCGAAATCAAACGGGGAATAACTCTTGCTAATCGTTGCTTCTTTGGTGGAAGGCAGTTGAGTATAGAAAAGTCCTATCTGCAACAACTAAAATGTTCCCTTATAAGACTCGTGGCCTGAGAGCGAGAAGACCTGCTCGTGAACCGAGACTCACGGTACGGGACAAGCGACTTTGGATAGAATTAGCTCGCCTTCATTAAGATTGAACCGATGCCGACTGGAGTAGAGTTCTTTTCTCTGATGAGTTCAGGTTTTGTCTGCGCTCACCAAATGGACGTAGCAGAGTGTTGAAATGATCAGGTGAGAGATACTCTTTGTTAACAGTTGCTCAGCGGGAAAATTTCATTAACAACATTCTGGAGGAATATGTGGTACCATTCGTACCATTTAATGGAGAAAATTTCCTGCTGATGCAGGAAACTGCTAGACCACACATTGCTAGGTGCGTTATCGATTACTTACAAGAAGTAGAAATCGAAACGACGAGTCGGGACATGAATCCCTTCGAACACGTTAGGGACCTGCTGCGAAAAATGATTAAGAGGTGACCTGCCCTTCCAGAGACACGTAGAGAGCTGAGATTAGCTCTGATCGAGGAATGGCATTATTTTTTTTGTTTTAATTTTCTTGAAAATATTGCAAAATTTCAAGGTGCGCCACTTTTGTTGTACGAGTAACTCAGTGTATTATCATTAACATACGAGTACAACCAAATTTTCACACATTTTTGAAATATGATCTTGGTGGATCATACATCAGTGACGGTACAACTTGAAGCTGCCCGGTTCTCTCCACAACCCATTCATTCAGAACCAGGGCCAAAGTGACCTACGATTCTTCTGTGTGCGGAACGAGGTTACCTAAGATTTTGGGAAGCACTTTTCCATGACAAGAGAAACTATCAAATCATTTGATTCTTTCTTAATCTTTCCCAGACCTCCAGAAGGACAGTTTAAAGCACTTAGCATTAGGTCAAGGGGTGCTTCTATTTATTTAACATAGTACTGAAATATTAAACGCATTTCTACTATTGCTTTTGAGTTCAAGGAAACACACCAAAGTTATAAGACTGTTGATGACACATGTTCCATTGACTAAGTCTACCGCTAAAGTTTATGCTGACGTAGTCACCTAATATCAACAATTATTCTATCTAGGTTTTTTAATTTTATTGAACTCCGACGTGTGTTTTTTTTATTTTAATTTCTTTAATACGTGATTTTCCTTAAAAAGTTTATTAAAGTATTATTAAACACAGCCAACTAATCTCAAACACTATTTATATACTTAAAGGCGAAGTGTTAATCTTAAATAT
The DNA here is from genome assembly GCA_911387755.1 of Chrysotoxum bicinctum. NCBI lineage: Eukaryota > Metazoa > Arthropoda > Insecta > Diptera > Syrphidae > Chrysotoxum > Chrysotoxum bicinctum. The sequence continues at coordinate 192,396,727 of OU426988.1, forward strand.
TTGAATGTTGTTCGCACAATTAGTCACACGTGTACAATATAAATACTATTTATTAAGTTTTCACTTGTTTTTTTTCCACAGAAAGTCTTTTCAGTTGCCAAAGTGAAATTTGTATACAAAGGGAACACTTCCTTCTTTGAGTGCATTCTCCATTAAGAAAATTGTAAAAGAGTGTTTAACACACAGAAACCCATCAAGTACAGAAAGTGACGTGAAAATCCTTACAAAACCACGTCATTCACTTATGTTCTGTATTTCATTATGAAATTACATTTCTCGAGTAAAGTAACTGCAACATTAGCGGGAACACTATCGCCATCGCATAAGCTTTTCAACTGATGCAAGGAGCCGCACAATTGCTATGTTGAATTTATATACGAGTACCTACCAGCTCTAGGACGAGTTGAGTTTAGTGGAGTCCTGCAACTGAAAGTAGCTGTAGGTTAATGGAGCATATCACAGAAAAGTTAGTCTAATTAACTTTTCGCACAGAGAAGCTAACTAACAATAACAAAGAGGAAAAACAAAAAAAAAAAAACATTCTTGAAGGACCAGAATGAAAGTTTAAAAGTTGCTTAGTTAAGCTCTCGTATGTATATGCATGCTTAAGGCAAGAAATTTGCCGGAACACCCAAGGCTAGTCTGGAGAAGGACAACCCACCTACTTGAATAAATTTCACCAGTAGGTTATCGTCACGTTGGGACAAAGGCGATTAAATCCCTAAGAGGATGGCTTGTGTGCATGGCCGAAAAATCTCGGTTTCGAAAACCGAAACGAGACTTAGACGATCACAGTTCCAAAGTATCCGAGACAAGACTTATTATTAAGATCCGTCCACTTCCCAGATCATTTGTCTTTTGCCATATGGCTTTAACGATTTAGATGAAATGTTCTGAGTTTGTTCTTATTAATGTTAAGGAAGTGGTTGGCTCACACAGTCTTGTTGAAAATTTATTGGCATTTCTTCAAAGTGCGTTTAATTCAAAAATTGAAAAATACATTAAAGTATCTGCAAACAAAATTTTTATTTGTGATTTAGGTATTTAAGGGCAGGTTTTGCATTTGAAAAAAAAAACCGAATTCGATGTTTTGATCAAACTTGGGTCCCGCAGTTCCTTTTGTCTATAATGTATGTAGCTTAACGTATCTACAGCTTAAGCCCGTGAGGTGATTTTCAGCAAACTTGGTATTTAAGGGTCTTCGTTGATTCCCTAGAGAAGAAATTAAATTTTTTTCCAAGACTAACGGTATTTGCCATATCGAAAATCATAATTGTAGGCATGGTCATTTAGGAAAAAAAGTCATTAACGACTCTACCTATGTCGATCAAAAAATGTTGTACATGAATTTCTTAAACATTAAAATAAATAAAATTTGCTTGTGCAACAGCTCAAATAAAACCAAAAAATAGTGACTTACAACTCTCAAAAATTCTTGTGTGCGTGTTACCCTTAATGGAGGGGACCTACAAATTTCTGCCGATTCCGAACGGCTAATGAGCAGCAATTTTCATGAAAAGAGTATTCTTTGAGAATTTATCAATTCCTCGGAAGTTGTTAGCCGAAAAAAAATATGGAAGCCTGTTATATTGAAAGGACTGTAGCGGTGTAGAATTTCGGAAGGTTGGTGCTGTTAGCAGTAAGTACGAGTATGTTTACAAAATGCAAATTGAGAATTTCTGCTAAGAATACTTCTAGTCTGTTTGAAGAATACTTTTAATATGTAAAGGGTGGTTAAATTTTTAGGGCCGATGTTGAATGTGAACCACACGTAAATGTCAAGTTTTTTTCTGCATTTCATTTGACATTTCTCAATTTCAGACTAACTCAATTTGAACCATGGAAAGATACACAATCGAGCAACGCGTTAAAGTTATTCAGGCTTATTATGAAAATGGGTGTTCAAATCACAATGCATATCGTGCACTTCGTGCTGTTTTGGTCAATTTAATCGTCCAAATGTGCGTACACTGAAAATAAATTCCTAGGTAATATTGACAAAAACGTTTTGTTGACCTTTAACAAAACAATTTTATCGTTTTGATTAAATTTTTGTCAATACGAAACAATGATTTTGTTGATTTCACAAAATTTTTATAATTCAGCATGATTTTCTGTCAGTTTAACAAAATATGCCCTACAAATAATATTGTCAAAGTTTTCTTAAAATAACAAAATAAAACAGAGATTTTTGTCACATCGACAAACTTTTTTGTTATGTTAACAAAATGTTTGTTGTATCACAAGAAATCTGTTTTGTAAATGTTTGTCAATATCAAAAAGTTTTTGTTAAAAAATAAAAACAGTTTTGTTAAAATGACAAATATTTTGTTTTGGGGTTGAATTATTTTGTAATATTGATAAAATAATATTATAAGATAGATAAAACTATTTTGTAAGGAAACCAAAAAATTCTGCGCGTATATTTTTTTAATCATGACATTTCTTTTGTGTATGATATAGTTCACATTTGATTTTTGTTAAAAAATCGATGTAAGATTAACTAAACTTAACAAAAATTGCGTATTGTCCAAACGCCCTCACAGATGGTTGCATGTGAGATCGTTAGGGACGAAACGCCAATTTTTGTGGACTTAAATCCAAAAAAAAAACTGTTTTGACAAAAGAAATTTGTAAAATTGACAAAATATTTTGTTGAATTGACAAAATACAAAATATAACAAGAAATTTTTGTTAATTTAACAAAATATTTTGTTAATGTAACAAAACAAAGTTTGTTTATTTCACAAAACAATTTTGTTAATTTAACAAAACAATTTTGTTGATTTAACAAAACAATTTTGTTAATTTAACAAACAAATTTTGTTAATCCGATAGTAATAAAAAAAACAATAACACTAACAAAAACAATTGTTAATACAACAAAAGAATTGTAAATATGACAAATAAATTTTGTAAATTCTACGAAATTTTGTCATATTGACAAAATATTTTTGTTATTTCAACAAATTAATCTGTTAGCATAAAAAAATAATTTTGTGGATACAACAAAATATTTTTTGTTACCTCAACAAAATTCTGTAATTTTTATCGATTTGACAAAAGTTTTTGTTGGACGTATTTATATTGACAAAATTTTTATCAGATCAACGTACATTTTTGTCATATATACCTAGATTTTATTTTCAGTGTATTTATGGCAAGAGTGTGCAATCTAATCAAAAGGTCTTTACCATGCAGAAATAAGATCAAGTCTTAAATCGTTCCGTACAATGCCAATCAAAAATATGATGATGGAAGGTGGGTTTTACTCAATAGACTAGAAGAGAGACATACCAACATCAAAACTCTTCGCAAAAATTAATGAATGATATAACTTGCCAGTCCACAAAGATGCAATTAAAATATTTCAGAAGAAAAAGATACAAAAACATCCACCAACGTTATTATAAGGATATATCCTTTGGAAATTAAATTGGAATCGATCCAGTTGTTAAAATCATTCCCATGGAGAAGTTTCCACCTTGGAAACTATCACTGGATACAAACGACATCAGTCTGTCTAATCACCCCAAAGACCCCACACCAAAAGAAGAATATATGCAGCTTTTCCTGAATCTTCTACAGAGCTATTCAAACTATACCTTTATACCAATGGATTTAAGTGTATCGAAGATACTGGGTTCACAATCGTCGACAATCATGGTAAACCTTATATTACAGAGAAACTATACCAACTTATTTTTCAATATTCTCTGCTGAAGCCTTATAGCTATTTTAAAAGCAACAAAATCCGTGATAATATCATATGTCAGGACAATAAGATACGATTAACCTGGATCCCAGGCCATATAAACATTTACGGGAACGAATCTGCAGACCGTGAAGCGAAACGTTTTTCCAAGTTTTTATTATTGTTTGAATAAAAATTAAATTTACAAAAAAAAATATTGAGCCGTTTTCTAGATATTGAATTTTCAAAATTCAAAAAAATATTTTTCTTAAAGTTTTGAAATACAATGTTTTTTAAACTTTTTAGAAGCTTCTCTCTAAAAAATTTCATTAAAATCCGTTATGCCGATAATGAGAAATTCAAAATTTTAAAAAATCGCTCTATGGTAGGTAAGGTACAGTCAGTAATATCTCGTTTTCAAAATTTTTTATTAAATTATAGATCTTAAAAGTTAATCGAAAGAAAAAAAATTTAAGCAAAATTCTGGGAACCGTTTTCGAGAAAAATACGATTTTCGAAAACCATTTTTTAACATTTGTATGGGGGGTACCGTTATTTTTAGGTAAAACAAAATTTTTTTTCTTAAATCTTATAATTTATATTAAAAAACTTTTATTTATCAAGTTTTAAAAAAATCGAGCATGGGGTTTTCGAAATATTAAGTTTTCAAAAAAAAAATTTTGAATTTTTTTTAAAAATCCAAAAAAATTTTTTTTGAAAATTTGAATACACAATAATATTGAAACTGCTGGGGAGCCTTAACATAAAAAAATGATCAAAATCGGTGGTACCATTTTAGAGAAAATCTTATAATTTATATTAAAAAACTTTTATTTATCAAGTTTTAAAAAAATCGAGCATGGGGTTTTCGAAATATTAAGTTTTCAAAAAAAAAATTTTGAAATTTTTTTAAAAATCCAAAAAAATTTTTTTTGAAAATTTGAATACACAATAATATTGAAACTGCTGGGGAGCCTTAACATAAAAAAATGATCAAAATCGGTGGTACCATTTTAGAGAAAATCAAAAAAAAAAAAAAAAAAAAATGGTTCCAAGGGGGGTACCAAAAATAACCATTTTTTGGAATTTTTTTTTCAACCATTACCTAGGTTTAACTAAAAGAAATTTTATGAATTTTTTTTTTTAAATCTGTGGGACAGTTTTTGAAAAAAAAAATATATATATTAAATTTAGAAAAAAATGCGTATGGCAGGTACCGTTATTTTTGGTCTTAAAAAATCAAATCAAAAACATCCGGGGGGAAAAAATTAAAACCCATATCTACCAAGTTTGAAGAAAATCAGCCGAGCCGTTTATCTGCAATCGAACGGACAGACAGACAGTAAATAATGCATTAAATAAATAAATAGTTTAATGTTTTAAGGACGCATTTGTAAGTAAAATATTCGGCCCCAACTTTTGTCAAATTGCCCTCAAAAAATTTCGAAGTGGCCCTCTCTGTTTTTTCCTTCGCGGCAACGCTGCAATCACACCCAAAAAATTCTGTGGGCTCTCGATCTATTAATTAAAATTCTCCAAAAACTAAAACTTGATTCATTTATATAATTTTTATTCATAACCTCTTCCTGTGAAGAGGAGCTACAGAATGAAGATAACCAATTTGTTATGGCCCCACTTGAACCCTAAGGACCTAGACGACATATGGCTCCAGCAGGACGGTGCTACGTTCCACACAGCGGACGCCACTATTGACATTCTTCAAGAATTATTTGAGGATAAAGATATCTTTCACTTCCATTTTTACTTGCGACTTATAGGTACTATAAGGCAAGTTATGCATTCGTAAAAAAAATCGAACTCGAAATTTTGATCAAAGTTGATATTACGACTAAAAAAGCGGGTCTCGAAATTCTGTCTGTCTGTCTGTCGGTTCGACTAAAGCTTAAACGGCTCGGCCGATTTTCTTTAAAGTTGGTAGATATCATTTTTAATTTTTTCCCCCCACATGTTTTTTTCTTTTTTTTTTAAGACCAAAAATAACGGTACCTGCCACACGATTTTTTTCGAAATTTTATAAATATTTTTTTCTCTCAAAAACTGTTCCACAGATTTAAAAAATAAAAACAAAAAAATTTCGTTTAGTTGAAAGTTTTTTTTTTGTTTTTGATTTTCTCAAAAACGGTACATCCGATTTTGCTAAGTTTTTTTTGCTAAGGCTCCCCAAAAATTTAAATAGAATTGTGTATTCAAATTTTGGAAAAAAATTTTTTTTTGGATTTTTAAAAAAAACTTCAAAATATTTTTTTCAAAACTCAAAATTTCAAAAACCTCATGCTAGATTTTTTTCAAACTTGATAAATAAAAGTTTCTTAATATAATTTACAAGATGTGAGAAAAAAAAATTATTTTACCAAAAAATAAAGGTATCCACCATATAAATGTTAAAAAATTAAAAAAAAATGGTTTTCAAAAATCGTATTTATCTCGAAAACGGCGCCTAGAATTTTGATAATTTTTTTTTTCTTTCAATTAATTTTTACGATCTTTAATTTAATAAAAAAAAATTGAAATTAAGATATTATCTACAGTTCGTACATACCATAGAACCATTTTTTCGAATTTTGAATTTCTCATTATCCGCATAACGGATCTTAATGGAATTTTTCTAAAGAAGCTTCTAAAAAGTCTAAAACACATTGCATTTCAAAAATTTAAAATAAATATTTTTGAGTTTTTGAAAAAAAAAAATCTATTTTTTCTCTTTTTGAAAATTCGATATCTCAGAAACGGCTCAATATTTTTTTTGTAAATTTAATTTTTATTCGAAAAATAATAAAAACTTTAAATTGGCGTACCAAAATTTTTTCTTAAAAATCTTTTAGAGATTTAGTAGCTTTTTTCTTAAGAAACCACTAAAACGACTTATAATTATTATTGTTTTTGCATAAATTCATATTTGCATAGCATTCTGTTTTTATCTCTTACTACTAAACGAATTTAAAAAAATATGATAATCTTATCCTTATGAACAATTTACTCTAATAACATTCGTTTTTAAAATTCCTTGTCTATAACATAGGAGCAAGTTCCTGCGACCCAGTCGTGCATTTTATTTTGTGGGGTTTCCTGAAGTCACGGATCTATCCGATCAAAATCCTTAAGGCAAATACACAGATTGTTGTATTCTATTTGCACATCTTCCCGTCTTTAATGAAAAACCCTATATACTCGTATGACAAGTTACGCATTCGTAAAAACAATCGAGCTTGAGATTTTGATCAAACTTCACATTACTGTGATAGGCAAGACTAAAAAAGTGGGTCTCGGAATTCTGTCTGTCTGTCCATCTGCAGCCTTAGCATCAAACATGGTAAATAGCATTTTTTTTTTAATTTTTCCCCGACAGGTTTTTGCATATTCTTAAGACCAAAAATATTGGTCTACAATATTTTTTTCGAAAAATCAGATATCTCAAAAAAAAAAACTGTTACACAGATTTAAAAGAAATACCATTGACAAATTTTATTTAGCAATCGTCGAAAAATTTTGTACATTTTTTGTTTTTGATTTTCTCGAATTTTGACCTTCTCAAGATTTTCTAATTTTGATCAAAGCTCCAAGGAAATATTTTTTTTTTGAAAACTAAATATTTTGACAATTACATGCTTGAATATTTGAAACTTGTTTGGTTTTCGCAAATCGTATTTTGATCAAAAACTATTTTTTCTCAATAAGAAAATTAAATTCAGACCTTACTAGCAGTACCTACCATAGTACCATTTTCCGAATTTTGACCTTCTCATTATGGGCATAACGGATTTTAAAGAAATTGTATACCCCAGAAGTTTCTTAAACGTTTTAAAACTTTTCAATATCAAAATTTGATGAAAAATATTTTTTAGATTTTTGAAAAAAACTTCAAAATTTTCGAACTAAGCTGAAAATTGAGGATCAAACATGAATTGCTTAGAGTTATGGACCACTTGGCACGAACTATGCCTGCACTGAATAATTTTTTTTATAATTTATTTATTTAAGCTTTAAAATTGCTTTGCTTTTTGATATAATTAATTTTTAAATACCCGAAAATTTAATAGCCTCTCTGTTTCAGGAAAATCGAACTAGTGTTAATGTGTAAATGTTTAAAATCCAGACGAATTTTTCCCTTGAAATATTCTTAACCTTTCACTCCAGACTCACTTATTTAATGCGAAACAATTTATTATAGCAAAATTCACCTCACCTAACTGTACATTAAAAACTTTTGCTATATTCTTGTACAAACGTCAATGCTAAAAGGACTTTATTAAAAGCCTTTCAGTTTTGACCAAGCTGTTCTCATTTATGCTCTTGACAAAAATAAACAATTGGCCAAGAGAAGTAAAGAAGAAGAGGACGATATGAACACCAATTTATTTAGGGTGCCATGTTAATTTTAAAACAAGGATTCGCCATCCATCATGTGCACCACTGACCTGGCAACAAATTTATCCTGCAACTTCATATCGTTCGTCCTTAAGACAAAGACCCAAAGTAATGGCCAATCCCCCAGCAATATAACTCAAATGCGTTCAGCAGAACTTAATTATAATTTACTAGGGGCTTTTGCAATCCATTAGAGCTGATTCTGTGAGCATGAGAAACCGGGAATCCCTGCCTGTTGAGTCTCCGAGACGTACTTTACTCCTACTACCATACTCGTACTCATATACTATATCCAAAAGCACAAGTGTGCCTAGTTGCCTCAGATAATATATTTTTCGTTTAATCTTAAAGCAAGTCCAAAGTACCAGAGGAAAGTCTCACAGTTATTACAAAGACTAGGTACTTAATTAGTGATTCACATTTATTTATGTTTAAACTGTATCACACACTGGTTGGCAGAATAAAGGGCCCAACCGAAATGGCAATAAAAATATCGTTTCCGGGCTTCTAGGGCAACCAACCAGGTGCAGTTGGATTTGGTCGAAAAGCCAACATTGCTTTCCGGGGCATAAAGCTTATAGGTATACAAATACCTGCTGTGAGGGTTTGAAAAAAATATATATGTGTATGTTATATAAAAAAAAAACTACATAGTCACACAAACACATCAACAAAAGAGTGTGGGCAGGAGGAGTTTTCACAGTAAAGATTATAACGCTGAAAATATAGTTCTCCTAGGACTAATAAAATATTTAATGGCCCCATTGGTCGGTTCCGGTTATATGTAATAAAATATCCGAAATGGACATTGAATTTAGATTCCTTCTCGCAGAAAGGAGATTAGGTGTGATTTGTGGCTGATGTAAATATAAGTGAGGCCGCAAAAGAGGGGCATTAAAGTATAATAAATAGAAAAACCACCAACGACGAATTAAATTATCCTCGGTTTTCAGTTTGAGTTGGGACAATTTTTGGGAAGTGATTTGCTGAAAGCGGTGGCGTGCAATTCGTATATATGCCGCCCGAGGCGAATTGTGAAACTGCTGGCTCAAAATGCTTTGTATTCAAATTATCAATGACTTCATAGCAATTCGCTTTGAACTTAGTTTTTCTTGTAAACAGTGAAAGTGAAAAAGCACATTTCGTAATTTTAATATAACTTATCATAATGGTTTTACACAGAAGGAGTTTTCGACATACTCGTACATTTCGTCGTGCACGCGTCAGTCCAGTTTGCATTAGAGCTGTGCCTATCGTTCACTTTAAAGGATCGAATAAATCAATGATTGTTTGGTTCAAGGATTCGATCTTTTCAATCAATCGTTCATTTGATCAAAATCTTTTTTTATCCATCCGTTTCGTTCTGAACGAGACCATGACGGATACAAAAAGTTTTTAATCGTTCATTTAACTAAAATATATAACTGATACCGAAAAAAGTGAAAATGAATTAACGTTTGGCTTTGTCTGATTCTTTTCGACTACGTTGACGCCATCTACCATTGGCGCAAAATGTTTAACAGCCTATTGTTAAGATAAACGTATGATACTACTTAACAGTTTGCTAACTTTAAAGTATCTAACTAACTCGTTCTTAATTTAAAACATTTTCTAACTATAGTATTATACTAAAGCAATTTTCTTAATAAATTGCTTCTTTAAGGAGTAAACAATGACCGAATCAATAACGTTTGACATAGCTCTAGTTTGCATTAAGCAAGACCATTAATGGGTTGATGGATTTGCTTAAAATTTAAGAATGATTCAATCAGTCCCTGAAAATTAAAATATATGGCGTGTCGCCACCTCAAATCCATCATTTTGTTTGTCAAAAAGCATCTTTCAAAAGAACGTAATCAAATTTTCAAACAGATCTGACACATAGTTTTATTGTATCAGCCATTTTATACATATAGACGCCTAGGAGCATTTCGGTCAAGTGAAAATGCGTGAGCTTGAAGAGGTCACAGGCTTATCACATGGATCAGTTATTTCGATCTTACACAAATAGTTGAAAATGAAAAATATTTCCGCAAGATGGCTGCCACGTTTGCTCACAATCGACAAAAAATGCAATCGTTTGACAACTTCAAGGAGTGTTTAGCGATGTTAAAGAAAGATTCGACCGAGTTTTTGCTGGTGTCGTTTCATAAGGATGAAACACTGGTTCACCAAACCACACCAGAGATGAAGGAATAGTCGAAACAATCACTTCTCCTGGTGAAGAAGGTCAAGGTAGATTTTGCAGTAAACAATGTCATGGCGACAGTTTGGAATGTGTGCGGTTTTATTCACATTATACTAAATAAAATGCACGACTGGATCGCACGAACTTGCTCTTATGTAAAAGTACTTTGGAATTTAATATACATACTCGTATAAATATAAAACATGGATTTAATGAGATAATAATGTTCAAATGCATAAAATTGCCGTCTGGTTTCCGGAAAAATATGAATTTATGCAAATAAACCTTAAAAAATCGTTTTATTATTAAATAAATTTTTTATATGTATAAGAAATTTCTCTAAAATGTTTCTAAAAAAAAATGTGGGATGCGGATTTTAAGTATTTAATAATATTGGTTTTAGGAAATAATTTCAAAAAATAATCGTTCATAGGTTTTGAAGATATTGATTTAAATTTTTTTTTTTTTTTTTAAACCCAATAAATATTTTTTCGAATATTTTTATATACAATATTATTTAAAACTTAAGGGGACTCCTGCTAAAAATTTTGGGTTAAAATCCTTAGAGCCGTTAATGAGAAAGTCGAAAATTAAAAAAACGGGTCTATGGCAGGTACCCCTAATAACATTTTGCCCCAAAATTTTTTTTGACCAAAATGTAGTCCATGTCCATAATATCACACTTAATTTTTTTTATCGAAATCGTTAGAGCCGTTTTCGAGATAAATAAGATTTTGCATTACGGGTGTATGGGGGGTACCGTTAGTTTTGGAGCTAAAAAAAAAATTTCAATTTCTCCTCTAGGGAATCACCGAAGACTCTTAACTACCGAGATTGAAAGAAATAGGTCCAGTGGTTTAGGCTGTAGTGAGAGGTACAGACATACAGACACACTGAAACATGTTTTTTGTGTACTAAATTTTCCTTAAAATTTTTATAAAAAAAATTGATATGCAAATTATTAGTATTTAATAAAATACATTTTGAAACGTAATTTAAAAATTTAATCGTGTATCGGTTTTCAAGATATTGAATTTTCAAAAAAAAAATTGTATTATTTTTTTAAAAATCCAAAAACTATTTTTTCGAAAAAATTTTTAATTTATATTTTTTCAAATGCAAAGCAGCTCCTTCATAAAAATTTTGGTTAAAATCGTTGGAGCCGTTGGTGAGAAATTCGAAAATCAAAAAAACCGTTCTATGACAGGTACCCCTAATAACATTTCCCCCCAAATTTTTTTTTCACCAAAATATAGTCCATGTCCATAATATCGCACCTAATTTTTTTTATCAAAATCGTTAGAGCCGTTTTCGAGATAAATAAGATTTCGCATTACGGGTGTATGGGGGGTACCCTTAGTTTTGGAGCTAAAAAAAAAATTTCAATTTTTCCTCTAGGGAATCACTGAAGACTCTTAACTACCGAGATTGAAAGAAATAGGTCCAGTGGTTTAGGCTGTAGTGAGAGGTACAGACATACAGACACACTGAAACATGTTTTTTGTGTACTAAATTTTCCTTAAAATTTTTATAAAAAAAATTGATATGCAAATTATTAGTATTTAATAAAATACATTTTAAAACGTAATTTAAAAATTTAATCGTGTATCGGTTTTCAAGATATTGAATTTTCAAAAAAAAAATTGTATTATTTTTTTAAAAATCCAAAAACTATTTTTTCAAAAAAATTTTTAGTTTATATTTTTTCAAATGCAAAGCAGCTCCTTCATAAAAATTTTGGTTAAAATCGTTAGAGCCGTTGGTGAGAAATTCGAAAATCAAAAAAACCGTTCTATGACAGGTACCCCTAATAACATTTCCCCCCAAATTTTTTTTTCACCAAAATATATTCAATGTCCACAATATCACACTTAATTTTTTTTATCAAAATCGTTAGAGCCGTTTTCGAGATAAATAAGATTTTGCATTACGGGTGTATAGGGGTACCCTTAGTTTTGGAGCTAAAAAAAAAATTTCAATTTTTCCTCTAGGGAATCACCGAAGACCCTTAACTACCGAGTTTGAAGAAAATACCTCCGGTAGTTTAGGCTGTAGTTCGAGGTACAGAGTACAGACATACAGACATACAGACATACAGACATACAGACAGACAGACGGAATTGTCGGACCCACTTTTTTCGTCTTCGCTATCATCGTAATGTCAACTTTGATCAAAATCTCGAGTTCGATTTTTTTTCCAAATGCAGAACTTGCCCTATAGTACCTATATCGCAAGTAAAAAGTATTAAGGACACATATTACCCAGAGCTGGTGGATCAATTCCAAGCCGATTCGAGGAAAAACGGTTGCATCTTTCGAAGAAAAAAATGTTTTTTTCCACTAGCACAACGTACCGACTCGCAAATTCCTTTGGAACATTCATGGATGGACTGCAAAGCATGATACCGCTGCACTATTCAAATCATCGTTCCATAACCTTAAGCATTCATTTTAAAAAATGTAAATAGTAACCTTCAAAATAAAAAAAAAATTAAATACAACTTGAATATGAGGAGCCCTTGCAATGTTAAAAATGTTATAAATATCACGGTTTGCAAGCAGATGTTGCTGGGCAAAACGCCCACTTGTTTCCTACTTCTCACCCTAATAAGTATACCATTCAGCAGTTCGTACCATTTTGTTATATTAACAAATATATCGTGTCCCATCCATCCACTTAAAGAGAAACATCCCACAAGGCCCGTTTGGCAATACGAGAAAGCCAACTGAGACGGTCTAAATACCTTTTCTCGAATTGTGACGTTGCCTTTATGTCCACAGAACTGATTTTTCTTGGGATCCATACTCTCATTCCTAACAGTCTTGGTTCGATACAAAATGTAAAGAAGCTTGTTGCGGCAGCATATCATCTGTGTCGGTTTATCTATCCCAGGCCGTTTTCGGGGTTTTCTTTGGATTGCGGGGAAATCCAAAAATGGCCACCGGATTCCTAAGGTTGGGTGGGTTTGGCAACACTGCGTCAACATCAGCAGTGCCTTGAAGTGGTGATCGTCCGTCTGCTGTCAATTTTAATGAATTTTTTGTATTCATAGGCCTGATTTATGTTAGGTATTGTCTTAGGTGAGGTTAAGCTTCGGTGACAAGATCCCTCCCATTTCGGCGAGTTAAGCTGCGCATCGCAAGCAGGCCGTGTCACTTGAAACTTAGCACTCCTACCCTATTTTGAACTGTTCCTTTTTCCTTTCCCTATTTTTCCTACCATACCACCTTACCGACCATCCCAATATTTCTCTTGCCTTCCAACAAGCTATAAGGTTAAGGGAAGTAAGTTTCTGCTCTTATAAAGCCAACCCAACTAAGCAAAATCGGAAAAAACATAAGCAAGTCAGACATCAGTGTAACTCTGATATAAAAATAATAAATATCTTATGTGCCCCGAAAATAAGGCAAACAATTTCTAGTCATGTGTCAAGAACCTACAGAAACCAAACTTCACCTTCAGTTCCAACGATCATCTACAATGACAACCTGGTTACTAGCTCTTCATATAAGGAAAATGTACTTGCAGCTCATTTTACTGCTAATTCTACGTTTCCAGATAGCAACATTACCCCTCATGTACCTAGAAACGTAAATAATTCAATAGGACTTGTAAAGTTGCAAGATCCCTTTGAGATCGTGATATAAGCAAACCCCATTATTCTAAAAACATATTCTTCATCGCTGGAAAAACCATTGCATAAGCTTTTCCATCGCTCCTACTGTTCTGAACTCTTAAAACATTGAAAACAGCATTTGTCTAACCTGTTCCTAAAATAGGCGAGCCTTCTCTCGTTCATTTTACCGACAAGATGCACTTTCGTCCCTTCATTCCAATGTCTTAGAATACCTAGCTGATCAATCATCAACTGAAGAATTATCTTGAAGAACGAAAGCTTCTCAATGACTAGCAGTTTGACTTCTGATGGCATATCTCACCAAAGAAGGAACAGATTTTTGTATAGTGTTGGAGAGGGTAAGATTATTGCGCTATATATTTCTAAGACATTCCATAGGGTTTGCCTTAAAGCTCTTTTACCGAAATCACGTGCGTTTGATATGCAGCATGAAACCCTCAATCCTTGGATTAGAAATTATTTCTGCGTCGGTCAATACATTTTGTATTGGACGATTTCAAGTCTGATCTAAGGTTTCCCTAGACTCCGTTTTGTCTCCGACTCTGTCCTTATTTTTATAAATGTTCTTGTCTGTGTCGTCTAATCCACTTTTGCGTACCAATCTACCCTCAGTTTTTCATACTTGTTCTCAAATTTACGTCCATCTCTTTCGAAAGTGGAATCGTAACCTCATCGTATGATAACTCATTAAAATCCGATCTTTATAGCATTGTTTAATCTGCAAATTGTCATATCTTTAAATTTCCCATGTAAACAAAACCCAATTGAATAAATAATTCCCCCCAATAGCTTTTTCAGACTTTTCATCTGTCCTTCTCTACTGATCTCTTTCCGAGTAGATGGATAACAGCATTTTTTCAGCTTGTCCCTAAAAAGAGCGAATCTTCGTCTTCCTCTAACTATCGACCAATCGTACTTACGTCCCTTCTTTCAAAGGTCATGGAAAGGCAAAAACACTATGAGCTCTAGAAATAACTTGAAAAGAACAAAAGCTGTTGCACTTTTCTTCAATAAAATTATTATTATTATTAATTTCGTTAATAATAATAACACAACACGCATAAAAATGAAACACCACTCGACTTAATTGTACGCGTATTAGACTATTGTTTTTACAGCTGATAGCCAACTCAAAAAAAAAACTAAAAGTAAAACAATAAACAAAAAGTGCAAGCCGTAGCACGTTGATATGAGCTACCACCACGGCTGCTCAGCTGGGCTGGGTTCAGTGGCGGGGTGGAAGAATTCGCGATAAGGAAATTTAAATTGATTATATCGATGTAATCAATTTAATGAAACTAAAGAATGTTTTTATTACTTGTAATAAAAAGTGGGTGTAGCAATTTGTTCGAACGAAAATTAGTAAAATTCCAAAACTAATAATTGAGTGAAAGAAAATAATTTAATTAAATGAAATACCGTTTTTATAGTTTCCACTAAGGAATTTCAAAATTCATTTTATTTGGTAAACCTTGGTAGAAACCCAGGACAATAACCCAACATTTTTTCAAATAGATAAAAATACAAATGGAATCAAAATGCAAATGAATAGGCGATTAGGCCTCTAACTATAAAAAAAATGAATATCTACCTATGCGAAATACAAATGAAATTTGTCGCGAATAAAAAAAGAAACAAAGATCCACTGGGATTTTAAATATATACGAAACAGTCAAATTGCGAAGTGGGGTAATTCGCGTTTTCTCAATACCAAGGAACGCGCAGACCTCTTGGAATATGTTCGACTCAAAGTTTCTTCTTTGATCAGAATGGAGCTCCATAGGCACACCGAACCTGCTTACCCAGTTTGCTGAAGTAATCCATTAGGTACTACCAGAATGTGTATTTATTTCCAGCATTCGTTTCCGGAAATGGGCCAGCTACATCAACAGCAATCCTTTCAAACCGTGAGCCAACATTATATTGCATCATTTTTTCTTGCAGTTTTCTAGCAGGTCCTTTGGTTGCAGCACAAGCGTCACAATTTCGGCACCACTTTTTAACGTCTCTTGCATGCAACCAGTAGAATCGTTATCTCACTTTTTCTAACATCTTGTTGACTCCCAAATGGCCTCCTGAAGATCCATCATGCATCTCTCGAAGAACCTCTTTGATTTTCGATTGAGGTAACACAAGCTGCATCACGTAGGATTTACCATCAGCGGACTCCCATTTTCGCCGAAGAACACCTTCTCGCACATCAAGTGAGTCCCATTGTGCCCAATAGGCCTTTAAAACTGGACTCCTATCGGAAATGTCATTCCATGCGGGTTTTTCTTCATGTTCTTTCCATGCGAGACGAGGTTCAAAGGTTCAATGTCAGGGTCTTCTTGTTGAGCAGTTCTTATTTCTTCATTGCTCCATCCACAAATGGGGTCAGCCCTTATTCGCAGAGTGTTGATGGCGACCATACGTTTGTTGCTATTTAACGTTGCTTCGACAGTCAGACTTTTATTATCTCGTTTGGTCTGAGAAACCTGGATGGTGTTTCTGGGGCCATCGATACCAGGAACCTGTTTCTGCCCCTCGAAGTTGGTTCTTACTAGTTTCCCTGTTGAGAAACTTGTTCGGGAAGTAACACTGGTGTTATTGTTACCTTATTCTGAGTTTGAAACTCTGTGTCCACAATGTTGACAAGCTTTTCTTGGTGGTAATCGGCATTGACGTTGTTAATGTCCGGTCTTGTTGCAATTCCAGCACTTTGCAAGTCCGTTTCGTTGGTTCCTTTGGACATCACTCCTTCGGCATGAGCATTATTCGACGATGGCTTCTCTAAGTCGATGTACTCCGTGAGAAGCTTGCTCTACTGCTTCCATTGTCAAGGCAAACGCTAATGTTTCAGAAAGCGTTCGTTTTCCAGCAGTTCGCACGGCCCTTTGAAGATGTATGTCGGAAATGGCGCGAACAAATGCCTCAACTGCAAACTGGTTACAGATTTCCTCTCTAACATCTGGATATGCAAGATGAACAAGCCTTTCAATGTCCGCTTGGAGCTGTTGTAGCGTTTCGCCACTCTTCTGAACTCTGGAATTGAGTTGTACTTTAAAGACTTTCTTCATATGGCTGTTGCCAAAGCGTATAGCCTCAACCAAGAAATTAAAGTCGCGGCTCTTATCTGCTGGTATGGTTTGCAATAACTCAGCAGCTGCTCCTCTAAGAGCAAGAGTTAAGGCTATACACTTGTCAGCCTCATCTCAGCCATTTGTTGTGGAAGATGCCTCAAATTGCTTCTTGTATATTGATCAAGAAGTTTGTCCATCAAAGGTAGGAGGTTGCATCTCTTTTTTTCTCAAAGTTTCCCCAGAACTTTCCCGAATCTTTATGTTTCGAACACGGTTTAACTCTTTTCAAAACGTCTCCATTTTGTTGTCGACTTGATTCTTTAGCAATGAAACACGTTTATCTAACTCTTTTGAAAACGTCTCTATTTTGTTGTCGGCTTGATTCTCCAACAATGAAACACGTTCATCACGTGCAGATATATTATTCTCGATGTTAACAGGATTGCCTCCTAGCATGTTTATCTGCTCTTCGAGAAGGTCTTTTTGTTTCTCCAGGCGTTCGAGAATATTCTTTTGTTCGTTTTTCTTTTCCTCGAAACATTAGAGAACATTCTTCTGTTCATTTCGTTGATCTTCTTTTGTTGTTGAAGCAGAAGACTAATCATATTTGAAACATCTACATTTTTACTCACGTCTACTTCCTCAGCGTCAGCTTCAAAGAAGAAAATGTCCGGGTCTTCATTTTGTTGGTTCAAATATTCGGCCAAACGGAGAACAAGCTCATTTTTCATTCCTGCTCTAGGAAGTTCTCGCTTGCCTAATGCACTTTTCAGCTCATTACAGTTAAGCTCTTTCAGTACCTTACTCATTATTTTTTTTTCCGCACACTTCACTGCACAATAAGTTTTATTCCACTTTTCTGACACCAATGTAATATTTTTACTAGGTTCGTTAAATAAAACTTATTACTCTTTTTAGTAGATATTTCTTCTTAATTTACACTTTCCAAATCAAAACAATAAATCTCAATTTATAATCAACTCAAACACTTTTATTCAGATCTTATCACACTTGTTTAATAACACAATCCAATAAGCAAAGCTTTTTCACACTTTCATAATCAAAAATAGACTGTCCGTGCTCACCGTGAACACTGCCTTATATACTTTAGTTGGTTGTTCTCGAAACCAATTCGCGAAGGTTCTGGTCTTGGAATGTTCTAGATGGTTGGAATAACGGGAAATACATATGACATTGGAAAAGAGCTTTTTGTTCCTTCCATAAAGTAGATATGCAATTTTCCAACAGATGGCGCTGTAGGAGTATAAAGCTCTGTGTCGGTGGTATGCATAACAATACATTTATTCGAGTCACTCACTCATACATACATCCAGCCAATCTTTTTCGCGATCATCGGTCACGGGACACCGCACCGGCTTGCTGGAAATCTTCTTCGTTTCACAGAAAACCGTTGTTGAATCTCACACTCACGTTCACGTATTCAGCAAGTTGTTGGATGTCTTTCCAAAACCCGTTCGCTCAGAAAAAGGATTTATGATTTTGTGTTGTTTTATTTGGGGTATAGGTAAGAGTCCGCCTGACTCGTTACCTCTTCAGCTCATCCCCTGGCAATCTTTTCGTTCCATCAGACCGTCCGTCTACATGTCAAAGTAATAATTTAATCTTGGGAACCGTTCCACTCGAAGAATTGCTCCAAACCTGTATTTGTTGCTTTTGCAAAATGCTGGCTAAGTATACCAATGGTTGATGGTACCATGGGTGCCCTCATCCCTCAACCTCGCCTGAATTTTGCGGCCGCAATTAAAGAAAAGAAGGAAAGGAAGCAAACAAAGGCCAGTCATTGTTGCGGTAAATTTTACCGTAACAAAGCTTCTAAATATTTTAAAAGCATTTAATAGAGTTTGGCATCCATCTCTCTAATCGAAAATGCGTGCATTTAATACTGATGGATCTTTTCTTCTTTCAAACCGCTCAATGCAAGTAATGTGGATGGTTTGAAACCTGATATTCACAAGTAAATGGTGGTATTCTACATGGGCTCCAACTATCGAGGAAAATTTTGACCTTTCCACCGATCATTCACCAGTCATATTGACAGTAAGTGGAAAGCTAGTCAAAAAGGAAAAAGCTCCATTTTTATGTAACAACAAAACTAACTGGGATAAATTCAGAGAACATTGCGAAAACAATATATAAAAGTCGATATATTTATTAAAGTCATACAAGGAAAAACAATCCACACAACTTTAGAGATCCAATTAGAAACACAGATACAATTCCACCGGAAATAATAGATCTGCTTCGCGAAAAAAGAACGGTTCTGAAAGCACCTCAGGACAAAACCATCTTAAACCGCCTCTCAAATGAACTCAAGTATGCTATCCGCGAATCAAAAAATCGGAAGATTTCTACTTATCTTGAAGGTCTGAGCGCAGATAAAAATACGAATTATTCATTGTGGAAAGCTATAAAAGATGTTAAAATGCCGCAAATACATTCAGCACCAATCAGACAAAATAATGGTGAATGGGCTAAGTCCGATAGAGAAAAAGCCGATTTATTTGCTGAACATCTTGAGGAAACCTTTAAACCTTTTGACGGCCAGGCGTTGATAAATGAACATGGTGATATCCAATGGCCATCTAAAAACTTTCTTATTCGGAATATCACGTTATCAGAACTTCATCAATCTATTAAAAATCTTAAAAAGAATAAAGCTCCTGGGTACGACCTAATAAATGCTCGCGTGCTTAAAGAGCTACCCAGAAAAGCAGCAACTAAACTTCAGCACCTTATGAATGCGGCAATGGAAAGTCGCAGAAGTTTTAATGGTTCCAAAACCGGGAAAGTCTCCGAACGAAAAGAAATCTTATAGACCGATTTCCCCCTTGCCACTCAACAACTGATCAGGTGTACAGGATAACCAATGAAATTGAGAAATCACTAGAGGGAAAAAATGTATGTTCAAGCGCATTTCTAGACGTCTCTCAAGCCTGCGACAAGGTCTGGCACGATGGCCTTAAGTTTAAACTGCGACAGGTCTTTCCGGATCAAATATATTACATCCTTGAGTCGTACCTTAGGCTATTTCGAGTTAAGCAAGGGAGGGAATATTCGGATTTTAAGGAAATAAATGCTGGTGTTCCCCAGGGAAGTGTTCTCGGTCCGATTCTGTTCGTACTATACACTAGCGATATTCCTCAAGAAGAAGATACCATAATAGGTACGTTTGCAGACGATACGGCTATACTTGCAACATCCGATTCAGTTGAATCTGCAACCGAGAAGCTCCAACGAGCTCTAGATAAAATTTCGGTATGGATTAAGAAATGGCGAATTGTTCTTAATGAGTCCAAATCAACACATATTAATTTTACTTACAAAAAAATTACCAATCTGCCCACCTACATTAATTCGGTGCAAATACCATATGCTAATGAAGCAAAGTACCTAGGAATGACACTAGACGCTAAGCTTAAATGGAAAACTAACGTTAAAAAGAAACGAGAACAACTTGAAAATAAATTACGTGAAATGATTTGATTTGATAAAACCAGTATGGACGTACGGTATACAACTTTGGGGTTGTATTAAACCAGGCAATAGACAAATACTACAATCTTTTCAGAGCAAAGTTCTCAGAGAAATGGTTAATGCTCCGTGGTACATTAGAAACAGTGATTTACACAGAGACTTACGATTGCCAACTGTTGAAGATGAAATAGCAGTTTTCGCTGGGAAGCTACGAACTCACTTAAATAACCATAGCAATAGAATTATTCTACAAACAATTGATGAGACAAACCTTGTGCGCCGACTTCAAAGAACGAGACCGTTCGATCTAGCGCCATAAGGAGTATCCGTTTTCAAATGTGGTATCCGCAGGTCCTCTCAGTGGGGAGCTTCCTGCCAAACGTGATTATAATATAATGAAATTAAAACTACTTGATAAGGTAACTTAGTTGTAGTCGCAAGAACAAAAGGGAGGTGTTTTTTAGTGAGTAAAAATCTCACACTACTATGAGTAGATACCTGGCTCATAGTGTCTATGAAGATTCTTCACATACCCACGAAAAAAAAAAATTATAATTGAAGTCTCGAACTTCTTATCTACTTTACTCCACCTTTAGCCTTTCGAAGTCTTATTGCAATAGTTCCGTATAAAAACCAGGCTTATTTAACTTCGATCTTTACAGTATTGTTAAATGAGGCATACAAATTATGTGGAGTTTAATGCTTCGAAAACTCATTTATTTTTATTGTCGTTGAAGCAATATGCCCCCCTTATGCCATTTTTCATGAATGGCACTAACATCGAATAAGCCGAAAAGCTCTCAGCACTCTGTATGTGTAGCAACGACGATGTACGTTGGAATGACCACATACTCGAGACCGCCAAAAACAATGCTTAATGCTTAGGATTTCTCCACTATTTCCCCAGCGATACCTGTTTTAGTGGGAACTCTCATGAATTCAAGCCTTATTTTGGACGTACCGTCAAATACAGAGATTCGTTTTTCAGTCGCACAACACGAATATTAAAAAATTTCCCCGCCACGGCTTTCCCTTGTCATTTCAATTTGCAAACAATTAAGTTCATCGACACTGGTATTCTCTCGCCCTTTTAATATTTCCCCATTGCTCGTGCTATGTTTATGTTCAACATTATAAGGGCCTCACTGAAACCC
The DNA here is from genome assembly GCA_911387755.1 of Chrysotoxum bicinctum. NCBI lineage: Eukaryota > Metazoa > Arthropoda > Insecta > Diptera > Syrphidae > Chrysotoxum > Chrysotoxum bicinctum. Next base: position 192,418,344 of record OU426988.1, read on the forward strand.
TTGATTACATGTGAATTATAAAAAAAGACCTATAGGCATATGTACTCGTCTTAGGAACACAAAACAAAAACAAATTAGTCGAACATATAAAAAAATGTATTTTATTTTATTTAAAATCAAATATTTTAAGTTCTATCATTATTCAAATACAACATACAAAATTTCCAATTAAGCTAATTGATTTCTATTTGCCTTCAACCAGCATTTAACTTTGCCTCCAGCATAAAAGGAAAATACAACCGAACCTGAATATCCATTTATCAGTTTCTGCCAAAGTCGGGGATAACCGACTCGGAAATCAGCAAAAGCAATTACAAATTAAAGTTCATCCTCCAGTATACCTACTCGTATTTTTTTTTGTATCGCATTGAAAATCGCTTTCAAACAAACCAACTAATCCAAATGGAAGTTTATTTTATAGCAAAAGTATTTTCTGGAGGCCATAGCTATTAACATATTGGAGAGGAAACACAGCAGAAAATAAAAATAAATAAAACGAATTTACTATAAAGGAATACGAGGGAGCAAACAAAGGAGCAACAGGATACTAAGGATAATATCTTTGCTTTAGTTTCCTAATTAACTTTCTTTGAGTGGGCCAGATTTGCTAACCAGATACCCAGAACTTCATACTTTGGTGCCCATCGCATCGCTTGCGTTGCCCGTCGTCGTTGTCTTTGAACTGAGTTGAGTTGAGTTAAGTGGAAACGAAAGTTGGTTTTTCTTTATTTGGCCCGTCTAACGTTTGGCCTTCAAACCGCACGAGTATTAAGCGTCTACCAGCACCATGAGTAGCGATGATGATCTATTTTCTCAGCTCTTATACTCTTACCGGTGGAGAGATAAGTAAGTTCAGAAGTGGGCTTCGTCTTGGTCTTGGCGGGGTATCTGTTTCCGTAGATACTTTATGTACACGATATTATTTCCGCTTTTTATGTTCGAATTAAAAGTAATCTTCTGAAGCATTATTTCATTCTGTGCTCCGACCGTAACACTCACACACACACACACTTTTGGCAAAGCCATCAACTTAACTCCTTTATTGGCCGAGCGATGGACAGCCATACGAAAGAAGACTTTCCTTCTGAACGCTATCATATTCTCTCGTCACCGTCGTCTTCGTCGTCCCTGGGATTTTTTTAATATTATTTTTTTTTTGTGTGTAAGATAAAGGAACCGTCTTCCGATTTTCTATTGCTCTGGCCTCCTAAATCATTTTGTTTATTTTATAAACAGATTTTATCTTTTGCTTCGTTGACTTTAATACCAAAGGGATGGTAAGAATAATCCGGATATGGATCCGTATCAAAGGCCAATATTATGTGTGTACATGATTTAAACTGTTTTTCTTCTGTTACCCTATCACACACGACTGGTCCTTTTGGACATGAGCCCATGGAGAATCTTGACCAGGATTGCCATCGGTTCGTATAAAGAAATAAATTTGCTAACTTAAATTTGCACACACTGCAAATAGTGAAAAAAAAACAGTTGATCTATACGAGGAGATATCTATGATTTAATTTTAAAAAAGTGTGATTTTTATGAGATTTTGATTCGGTGTGAAAAGTCTATTGTTAAAGTTACTGGTTTGGGTAGGATACCCAAGTGTCAAAATGATAATCTCCAAAACAAAATCCCATATTTTAGATTCAGACAAACAAAACTTAAACCAAAATATCCAGGCATAAAATCGCCATATTTCGAATATCTAAGAATTATATTTTTATGAATATTACTTATCCGTGATCGTTTTACAGTTTATTTTTAGCTTTAAAGTCTCGCTGGTGTATAGGTATTATTTGAAAAGAAAAGCTAACTGGAGATGTTGATAAAATTTGACAAAAAAATGATAGCGACCACAAAAAAAGTGCGTCTCACAATGGTGAGACATAATTTCATATAACACATAATATTAAGTAGAGTAAGCAAATTGTGATGCGGAACTTGCAAACTTAGAGATTTGTACGGTCTGCACAACACAATGAAGAACAGGTGTGGCTCTTCATTAGACTTAAGAAATGTGTATTGATACAAAAATATAAAATATACAGTACACTATAAACTACATGAGCTATTCAAATTGGTCCTTCGAGCCGGATTTCCCGTTGCGGGTTACGGTTCAAGATTAATATGCGGGGTTCTAGCAAGCTAGGATGATAAAGTTGTCTTACAATCCTGTTCATGTATTGTTTCAGGTAGGAAGTATGTACACATTCAATATTAAAACAATATTGACTGCAGGTTAAATGTTCATTGAATAATATAGAATCACATTCCAAATTAAATTTTGAGCGGCCAGGTGAGTGATAATATAAAGGGAAGTCCAGACAGTGGTTATCCTGAGTTTATAAATCATTAACTTAGTTTTATCGCTCATAATTAAGTAATGTTGATTAAACCTAAATCAAGGTAGCTTTTATTCGCATAGGAAAGCGCCGGCCATATCGTCAGTAAATGTTGTTATTTTGCCCTTAAAAGGTTGGATGAATAATGAGTTCACATATATAAGGAACAATATTGGACCTAAAATAGATTCTTGAGGAACATCTAGATTTATAGAACATTCCGAGCTTAAATTATTGTTAATCTTTACAACTTGTTGCGATTAATTAATAAAGACGCGAACCATTCATAAAAGAAACCCCTTAAACCAGCTTTGAAAAGTTTATCTAATAATAGAAAATGGTTTAACATATCAAAAGCCTTAGTAATATCAATAAATAATACAGAAGGAATTTGAGAAGAATTTAAACAGTTAAAAATTTTACCTGACAATTTGAGCAAAGCACTTTCAGTTGATCTGCCTGTTGTTAAGCCAAATTGAAAAATCGTTAAAAAAAATTAGTTCTTTACAAAAAATATAGCATTCTGGTTTTAACACCTTTTTCAAAAATCTTCGAAAAAAAAAACAGAAAAAAAGGGAAATAGGACGATAATTGTTTTTACAGCATTAAATAACCCTTTTTGTGAAGGGTGTGATGCTTTTTTGTTTCCTGCTGAGGTAGGTCAGCGGGGTCCAGGGTCAACCGGAGAAAGCAGTTAAACTCGGCCAATAGAGAGTTCAAAACTCCAGTTCCAATTTGTATTTACTCAATGTGTATAAGTAAATTAACAAAGTATTTTAAATAATTTTACAATATTTACGATCCTATAATAAGCTAGCAAAGTATTTCATATACTTTAACAAAATTCACAGCCTTACAATAAGATAACAGAGTATTTCATATACATAAACGGCGGTATCGGAGAGGATGTTCACACTGACAGCGAAGATTGGGATAGAGTCCCTAGTCTGAGTGGTGAAGGTTAAGACATCGAAGGTTGGGATAGAGTCCCTAGTCTAAGTGGTGAATGTTAAGACAGCGAAGATTGGGATAGAGTCCCTAGTCTTAACTACGGCGGCGGATGCTTAGACAGCGAAGGTTGGGATAGAGTCCCTAGTCTAAGTGGTAAACGTTAAGACAGCGAAGATTGGGATAGAGTCCCTAGTCTTAACTACGGCGGCGGAGATTCAGACAGCGAAGATTGCGATAGAGTCCCTAGTCTGAGTAGTGAAGGTTAAGACAGCGAAGATTGGGATAGAGTGCCTAGTCCGAGTGGAAGAGGGGAGCAGAGGAAGTATTAACAGCGGAAGCCAAAAGCTTCAAAGCTACTACCTGGTATGACGTATGAGCGTGTGCTTCTTATTGAGATGATCTTTACCTTATACACTTGATTGGTACAAAAGACACGTTGCAAGAAGAATCTGGTTTTCGATAAATTTCTCACTCTTACTTGTTGACCTGGCGGCCAAAACCAAATGTGGATTGTAAAACTGACGAACGAAATTTATTTGCTGACATCTGTGTGTCCTCTTTTGCATATTTGCGTGGGCGCCTTGATGTATGCAATACTTCCTGGTCATTTCATCCGGAATGGTAATTAAAGTAGAATTTCGGCGTTCTGTCTTCTTTGGGTGGTAAACGGTGTAATAAGGTTAAAAGGTGTAACTTCGTTTCAAGGGGAAATACTACGGCTACCTTCAATGTTTCAGGAAAAACACCTTTCAAAATACACAAATTGAAGATAAACCATAAAACATCAGCTATATGAAAAAAATTTTGTTTTAACAGGAAACTAGATACGTTATTAAAAGATGAAGTTAGATGTTTTAAGTGAATTTATAATTTTATAAATTTCAAGAGACTTGAATTGTTCAAAGAAAAAACTCTCAGGCTGAAATTGAGTTGGCTTAAAATAGTTATCGCAATATCCTGAAGTAGAAAAAACATAATTTGTGGATCCATGACAGGCGCCAATATTAGTTAAAAAATTATTGAACAAATTAGCGACTTCCAATGGCTCAAAAACGGTTGAATTATTGTTTAAAACAATTTCGGAATTTAATTTATTTTTGTACAAAATTTCATAAATTACCTGCCATTCCTCTTTAAAAGTACCAACGTTTATAGCTAATTTATTTCTGAAATAATTACTTTTACATAAGGGTATCTCAGTTTTTACTTCATGTCAAATCCTTTCATAATAATTCTTTAATATATAGTGTTGTTGGGATGTTTTTTAACAAGTCAACAAAGCTGGATCCAAGCTGGATGACTCCATGAGAATGTCCACAATTCCCCATATCAATTTCATCCACAGGATCAAACGAGTTTCGGTATCAAAATGACGCACTTCAGCGCAAATTGGGCCACATGGCTAGACTGCCAGCGGTCGCCATTTCTACCTACCTGCCGTAAGGGGAAAGACTGGTAAGCGGTATGATTATAGCCGAGTTTATCACATTTAACTCCTATTTGAATATGACTTACGTCCATTTTTCCCTGCTCTATATAACCAAGTTCTTGCTTGGTTCCGGGAGACATCTGAACAATTTTCATTCCTATCGAAATTTTGGGTCAAAAAGTCCTGAAAAATGAAATAAGGAAAACCCTTTTTGGCATAAAAACATCTAATATCGGAAATAGTCTCTTTTTATCTGGATACACTTCGTCCAACGTTTCTCCAATTTGTTGATACCCTCAAAATAATACGGATACTTGAATGTCTAAAGCGCTAGTTTTAACAATGCCTTCTTCCTATTGGGCCATAAAGATGCTCAAAAAAAGCTTTACTGACTGACCCACTTCTGAAGCAAACCAATGCCATAAAGTTAAAAGTTGAATTTTAGATAGCACTCTGGCAACCCACTTTGCCGACATCTCAGACTCAGCAGACCACAACACACATATTGTCTTCAAATTTCCTTTATCTCGTTCTTTTGCTTCGTCTTCGTATCGTTTCACCGGATATAGATCCTTGCTCGACTGCAACTCCAATCAGAGCAAGGATAATATGGGAAATATGTGTGTGCTTGTCTTTTTCTATCTCGGTCCGGTCTACCCGGACAGGGATTAAGCCAAAGGAGGAGAGTTTTGTGGTAATTCCATCAGATGACCACACCGCAACCAAAAAAAGTGAGTATATACAAGACGAGGAAGAGAAAGGGGTGTCAGGATATTATTAAAAGACCAAGAAGCCTTTCACTTTTGCGGTCTACTCGATGAAGACGATCACGACGATGATGTTGTTGATGATGATGATGGATGTTGAGGATGGAATATCTGAAGGCCTTCATATCAAAGCCAATTAATTTATTTATTTTTTTTTTCTAGCTTTTCCTAGCAACTCCTAACGTCTTCTTATAGAATAAAAGGTAAGAAAATGATGAAAATATTCTGAGGCATTATTGTGGTAGGTAGGTATACAAGCTTGACCACACTAGAAGAGGATAGTTTGCATATATTTATTATACTATATTCACTTATAGGTTAGGTATACCACACAGGGGGTACTGGGACGAAAATACTCCATTTATGAGGTTTATATTATTTTGAGAATCTTTTATAAAATCTATGATTATGTTTGAATGAAATGAAATTTAAGGCAAGAAAATATACATGCATGCTATAATTGGGGCTATGTGTCCTTTGAAATGAAAGATCAAAAGGTCTTAAGGAATTTATATTCATTGATTTGTATTCTTGTGACAATTTATGCAAATCAAAGGAAAAACAAAGCGATAGGTTTGTTTAGCAAGTATTTTTCTTTGAATGTATTCAAAATATTGTATACAAATAAAATCTTATCTCTGAGAAATTCTATTTGTAACAAAAACGTTCCATTCTAAAAATTACTTACTTTGAACAAGTTCTATTGTTTGGAGTTATAGCTATATCACGGGGTGCCAAATAGTTCAACAGAGTCCTTTAGTTGTGCTTATGTACATTTTAATCGAAAAGATATTACGCAACTCAGAGGTAAACATACACCCAGCTTTCTCATAAGCTTATGCACGTGATCAAGGTTATTATTTACCTGGAGCATAACCAGTGCACCAAGCACCTTAAAAATAAAGATACAGAACCTATGTTTGGTTTAACGTGAGCACCTGTCAATATTAAGACTTCATCCCACAGAGAGCCTATCCTCATCGGAGTCAGACTGATTCCTGACTATTAACCCCGAATCAGCAGAAGCCGATTCAGTAGCAAAGTTGTGACATATGTTGCAGCATGTGCACACCTCTTGCTTTAAGGCGAGGTCTTTCTAATACCTCTTTAATTCAAGCACGCTTGAAAACCATATGTTTCCGCATTTGGAGTAAGCCAAGCCACCACTCCTATGAGGGGCCTGCCTCATAGATAGTCTGAGAAAGAGAGGTTGCACTACGCAACCCATGCCTAACTGCGGCTTCCGGTGGAGATTCGCAACCGAGGTCAACCAAGGTCACTTACAGATGAGTTCCTGCAAAACTCAGGGCCTGTCAACCCCAGGATAAACACACCCAGCAATCGATCAAGGTAGTAACCAATCACTAAAGTGTGCTTCCTTTTTGTTATTTTTTGTCATTGTCTTAGGTTGCGAAAGATACTCCCAAGCAATCTTCTTGATCTCAACGATCGTTTATTTTTAACACATTTCCAAGATTGCTAAACCAAAACCGTCGAGCAATTTTAAACTCAAATTCTTTACTTTACGTTTTTGGCCGTGACATGGTGATCACATCGTCCAAGATTTTTATATAGAATCTTTTAACTTATCTAGTACCAGGGATCCGTTACTCAGATAGAGCCTTAGATAGGATATAGCACCAGATTTTTTGAATACTGTTCGGGCTAAAAACTAATATCCTTATTTGTGTCTTTGCTATGTTTTACAACTAACTAGGAAAGATACTCCTAGAGTTTTCTTTGTTGTCTAAATCGCCAGCAAGCCGGAGAAATAGACTTAAGCCTCCCCACCACGACAATGTAAAACTCATCGGGGAGGAAATATAAAGATACAGAAAAAACCGCGTTGATATCCTGTTTGATGACAATTATTTGTTTAAGTTTGATACTTAGAAGGATGTACGCAAAAAGTTCACTAGCCAGATATCGGTACATTTTGTATTTCTCCGATGTAAAGAATAGTCAGGCACTCCTTACATATCCTGCGGATTCTGGTGACGAATGCTGTCGCTGTGGCACGCGTTAAGGGTTTTTCAATTGGCGCGGATAGATTTTGATGGCCATGGTGTTTTGATGACATCTGTCAAATCTGCTGTAAATTATTCAGTTAATGATGCCAATTGCCAAATCACCATGGCATGTTACTCGATTGAGCAGAACTTCCAAATGACAAAACTTTATTATTTAAATGAGGTGGTCCTTTAAAGTGGACTCTTCGACGTAGGGTGGGTAAATCTGAGACGACCGGTTCAGTAATGAATCAGACAATATTGATGCGTCTTGAGGAACACAACATCGGCCAAAAACATCGCCAGGGTCCATAAAAGTGTACAGCAGAACCAGAGGCAGTCGATTCCTCGCCGTGCACAAGAACTCGGCCATTCGTAGAGTTCAACTTGGCGAATTTTGCCTCGGTACTTGGGGCTTCAATCGTACAAGATCCAGCAGCTCAAAGCTTATGAACATAGACAATGACATTTATTCGCTGACTGGGCTTTGGAAGAGGACAATTTTGACCGAAAACATCATCTTTAGCTATGAGGCACATTTTTGAATGAATGGCTGTGTGAGCAAGCAAAATTGCCGTATATGGGACGAGACCAACCACTTGGTGACCATGCATCCTCAAAAAGTTGCCGATTGGTGTGTATTTTGGTTCGTACTTTTTCGAAAATGACGTTGGTGAGGCAGTCACCGTCAATGGCGAGCGCTACAGAACGATGATAACCAATTTCTTATGGCCCTAGCTGTATCATATGTAACAAGACGAAATTTGGTTCTAGCAGGACGGGTGCTACGTACCATACAGCGAATGCAATGATTGACATTCTGCATGCACAATTTGAGGGTGACGGAAACTGGCCACAAAGATCATGCGATTTGACCCCGGTAGACTTTTTGTTGTGAAGTTTCCTGAAGTCGCAGGTCTATTCGAAAAAAAACACAATGAACTGATGCTCCTTAGCTAAGCATAACGCAGTCCATCGCTCAAATTCAGCGGGATCTATGCGGAAGAGTCATTAAAAATTTGACCACTTGGATCCCATCCGCCCTTATTGAAACCCGCTTTGTTTAATTTTTAAAAGGGCACCTATTTAGATGACCAACTTTTGGATTTCTTAGATAATTTTTTTTTAATCCATCTTCATCGTATAGCCATTCATTCATGAAATTTGATAATTTATGGCTGGAATTCGATTTTAACTGTACATATATTCTTTTTCAAAATGTAGCCAAAAAGCGCTAAAATTTCTCTCTACCCGGTTAGTTATTAAAATCTCAAATTTCTCACAATTTTTCTAAATTTTTGGAGGATTTCTAATACATTCATGTCGTGAACATTCTTCGATGGAATATGGCAGCTTATGAGTTTGAAAATGGAGGACGAATTCTTTTTTGACGTACATAGAATATTTCGTTTAAAATGTCAGCTTTAAAATAAGCTCTTTTTTAGATCTAGATCTAGATCTATGCTAGATCACACTTCTTAAGGTCAAGTGGAAACGCTTAATTTTATGAAGCTAGACAATCTGTCAAGAACGGTAAAAATTCAATTATTTTCTACCAATTCGATGAGTTGTTAGAAATCGATATAAGTATAAAAAGTAATGCAATTAAGAATGAAATTTCGTTACAAAAACATAATTTGCATTTTCGATGTGATAAATATTTATAATACCCGGCATTGCATAGGTCTTTTTAGGTAAAACTTTATGACTGCAATCTGAAATCCTCAAACTGAATCCTGAAATGAAGTAAAAAATGATTTAAAATCAGGATTCGAAAAATTTCTAAATTTAAGTAATGTACGCATGACATTTTTTTTGTTTAAATTACTTTACATTTTATTTGACACATAGTATTCATATTTTATTCTTAAGTTATATTTTTTTCGTTAATTTTTTAAAAGGAAGATACCTATGCCTAAAACTATATAGTTTCCTTTCTCCCCGTCTTAAGTTTCCTCGTCGTTTCCATAAAAAAAAAATCAACATGGAGAGAATCTTATTAATAATGGTAGATTGAGCTGAAGGGAATAAAAGCCAATGTGGCCACAATTTATGGAATCAACAAAGATATGCTACCTGTATTCTTACTGATCACATACTTTTGCGTTAAATACTTCGTAAAGAAACAACAAAAAAAAAAAAAACATATCAACTTCGGCATAAATTACAAAATTCATTATAAATTCATAGTGTAAAACACATCTACTGGTAACTTCACACTACCCTTGAAGTCAAATTAGTCAATTTAGGGGAAAATTTTCATCCACATATAACTAAAGAGGAAAATCGTTAAAAAGTTTCTCTTAATCGTGTACAGCGCCATTATTTCTCATCGTTTAAGGACCGATTTGGGTTTGATTTTCGATCCATGAGTTGAACAATCAGTTTATAGTTGAATTGAGTTGAATAAAGTCGAAATTAAATGAAGAACAAATCTGTTTATAACAAAAATAAAATGCACGATTGGGTTGCACGAACTTGATCTTATGTAAAAGATTAAGAAAAACACTGTTCATAAGCATAAAGTTAATTTTTTAAATGACTAAAACAACTCTTTTAGTAGTTGGAGCTGGAAACAGGATGCCATGTCATTCTAGCAAATATTAGTTTATGCAAGGACAAAAATTTTAAGTCGTTGTAGTGGTTTCTCAAAAAAAAAAAAAAAACTTTTATATACAAACTTCTTTCTTTGGTACGCCAATTTAAAGTTTTTATTATTGTAGGTATGGTACGAATAAAAAATAAATTAAAAAAAAAATAAGCTGTTTTTGATATATCGAATTTTCCAAAAGAAATAGATTTTTTTTTCAAAACCTGAAATGCAATGTTTTTAAAACTGACCTGATATCAACTTTGATCAAAATCTCGAGTTCGGTTTCTTTTACGAATGTATAACTTGCCTTATATAGTACCTATAAGCCGCAAGTAAAAATAACAAAATACATACATTTAAAGGCGAGTAGTGTGTCTATCCATCAAAACGAAGAGAAAATAGGCCAAAGTTGGCCTCAATACTTTATAGTCAATTTATAGGTTGAAAGTTTTTAGTTAATTCTGTTTTGGATTGCTTTATTTTGACTTACGTGTTAATAGCTTATGTTACTTTCAGGTTTAAATACATTAAAATTTTTGATAACTGAAGGGAATAACTGAAACGCTGCTTTTGAGGTTTCTTGAATTCAATTTATTTGAAATATCTACTAACTTGGGGATATTTAGGAGTTAAGTAGCCTCTTTTTTGTGACAAAAATATTAACAGGTTAAAGAATATTTGTGCCCAGTTTTCAGTGCTGGTGGTTACTTTGAGCTAACCCTGCAAATAAATTGAACCCAAGTTATCTCAGAAATAGTTTTCTTTTTTAATTAGAATTACTTTAAATATTGTCAATATCCAAATTTCTACATATCTAAATACATATAAATATATATCGAAATAGAAACAGAGATGCACAAAATATGTACATATTTTTCTTGATGAATTGGAAAATATTAAAATATTTATGGAAACTAGCACATCGGTAGATTTTGGTTGGGTGGAATCTCTTTACGGATATAAAACCTAACTGTCAGACTGTATATATGCACTTTTCAGTAAAATGAATATGAAAACAGACACTTACCGCCAAATTTTTCACTAGATACTTCCAGATTTAAACTAAAATCCAGATGTATTTACATTGAATTTGTATAATTTACATCCGGATCTAAGTTTTAATCTGGATGAATCGAAAGATCAATATGCCAGTTGACTCTGTTTCAATAGTTTACAGAGGTCCTCACGGATCTCATCTACAAAAACATCTTCATTGATAGCGTAATGAAAATCACAATCTAAACAGGGTAAACGAAACACTCTTCTTCGCTTCAGAAAAGTATCTGATTAGTTTTTATTTTAACAAATCTATTTATAACAAACTATGTACATATTATCTTACAATAAATAACCTTATCTTATGGAAACGTTATCGCTTCGTCCCAACAAAAGGTCGGTGGTGTTATGTTTTATGACTATGAGTATTTTATCTGTGCGTATCTTCAGCTATGCGCTATCATAAGATTGTTTTTCTTAGAATAGTGGACTGTATATTTTATCTTATCTTGTGGTAGCGCGCAGCTGCGCACATCTGTATAATCCCTGTTCATTTATGAACACAGGGTCTTATAAAGGCGCGTCGATGCGCACCTTAATTGTATGGCAAATATGAACATTGAAGAATATTATAGAAACGTCACTCAAAACGTCATACTCAAAAACGGAAATCCGAAAATTGTTTTCCTTAGATTTTTGTATAGTACATTTATGTTCTTATTTTAATGATTATATGGCCACGGCCATGGTCTTATAACGTTACATTGTACGTGTTTTTTGCTTATTACTCGAAAACTGCAATGCTAGTTTAACTTTTAAACATACATCTGATAGATCTCTTTAAATTCTAATTTTTTTAGAAAAAAGTTTTTATTTACATATCTCTTATAGATTTGTAAATATTGCCGTTCAAATTCGCTGATAACGTTACATTTTTTGGAAGTACATTTTGAGGTTGCTGAATGTATTCTGAAAACTCTGCGAATTTGGTGTGCTAAGTTAAGTTTTTCTTTTTAGAGAATTGAGATGAAATTCCAAATTATAGCTTAAAACTTTTTTTTAAAGAAAAAGTTATATTTTACGTTATTTCAACTCAAATGTGTATCTTATAACGTTACAGAAAAAAGTCTTATAACGTTACCTTTCAAATTTCTGTATGAAAAATGGGAACAATATGGCCGAAAGTAATATGTATAAAGCAAGCAAATAGAACAAAGTTAATTTATTTATTATAAGGTAAGTACTTCATTTGTAATAACATTAATTCATAAATAAACAAAAAAAAAAAATAAATACTATATCCCAATCTTGAAGTATGGTCAGTTTTTATTTTGCCAGTATTAAAATGACTGATGACTTCAAAGTTTTATTAATATTCAAGATGTCATCATTGTGGACTTCTTCAACGTAAATTGTTGAAGAAGTGCGGTTAAGAGCTTGCACAAAATCGGATGCCTTTTTGACGATACAGTCTCGAGCCCGTACGTGCTTTCGCACGACAGTTTTTGCGATGGCACCAATTTTATCAACGCATCCTTTGCCATGGGAAGTGGCAAAATAGTTCCAAGAAAATTTTATCCTAAATTTGGATTCAAAGACAGAAGGCTGCAAAGAATTTGTTTTTGAAGTGGGAAGATGGTCAAATCGCTCCAAATTTTAAAAACTTTCAACTTACTTGGAAGTGTTAAAGAAGTTTGTATACAAATACGGGATAATGGTATCTTTAGTATGCGTCAAATAGTCTGTTACAAAAACGCGCGATTGAAAATTTGTATTGAAATAAAAAACAGAAATAAACAAAGTGGCGCAAAATTTTAAACAGTGCTCGTTTAAAGTACTAGTACAGTCTAGAATGCCAAAAAAACGCACGAGTTTTGGGAATTTTTTTTCTCGGAAACCTTATTAGGTATTAACATAAGTTTTTTTTTAATAATGAATGCATGAGTCAAGAATACAAAAAAAAAATTTGTTTTTTTTTTAATTTTCGAATTTTGGCCAAATTATAGAGGGCACCAACGCCAACTCATCAAAAGATACATTGTCCTATTGCGGACAGTTAATCTCAGGATTGGCTGAACTGAAACAAAAAAAAAACAAAGTGGGTTATTTAAGGGAAGGTTTCTTACGAGACAATTTACCACTATTTGTTTAAAAAGTTAAAAACAAAAAAAAAAGGTCAAGCTTTAAAACAAAATTTTTTTTTGGCAATTTTGTTGGCCATTTTTGGGTCACCATTTTTTTGTTCATAACTTTTTGGTCAAATTGTGGTAAATTGTCTTGGAAAACATAAAAACAATAAAGTTGCAACAAATTTTTTGAAAATCGGTTCAGTAGATCCGGAGATTAACTGTCCGCCATGGGACAATGTGTTTTTTGATGAGTCGACGTTGGTGCTCTCTATAATTCGGCCAAAATTCGAAAATTAAAAAAACTTTTTTTTTTGTATTCTTAACGCATGTATTCATTATTTAAAAAAAAATTGTGTTAATATCTAATAGGGTTTCTGAGAAAAAAATTCCCAAAAATCATGCGTTTTTTTGGAATTAGACCGTACTAGTACCTTAATAAATACGGCTCTGCTTAACGTAGTCGTTTAGCTTGGAGACTTCGTCTAACTTTTTCCTAATTTTAAACACGTTAGACAACTCTTTTGAGTAATGTGGTTCTTTTTCTTTATAAAAATAAAACATAAATAAACATTTTTACTTCGATTTGCTTTGGTATTAAGGATAAAGCGAAGAATGGCAATCGTGTTTATTGAATGTTTCTGATTATTCACGTTTGATAAAACTGTGTTTCAGAAACTCTGTAGAGTGGAAATGAGTCGAATGAATATTGAAGTATTTCTTATTACCTTCAGCCCTACTCAAGGTCACCTAAAGTCAATAGAGTTTCAAAAGTAAGATACATAACTTCATCTTTATTAGTTTCAGCAGAAAATGTCTTATAACGTTACACGTCTTTCAATATTGTTTAAATAAAAATGGTCGCTTAATTTGAATGATTTTTTTTATAGTTTTATTAAATAAATACAAAATACTCAATAAAATTCTAAAAGTTCAGTTTCTAAAACTTTCATATTATAAGTAAGAAAACTTTTAAGAAATTTGGTCTTATAACGTTACACGAAAGTAGAGCGCTTTTGTTTTGTAAAATTTACAAGTTTGAATATTTTTTTTTACCAAAAAAACGAGTTATTTAGTTAAGGTAAGACTTTTCCATAAAATTTATAGTTGAAGGTAAACAAAAAAATAAATAAAAGGTAATTTATATTACCTTTTTTTCGAGTACTTGAATTTCCGGCTATATGTGTGAAGAGATCAACAAGCTAATTTGAAGTGTGGCTTAGGACACACCAAAAATGTTTTTGCTGTTGATAATGATATCAACCATTAGTATGAGATATGTATATTCTTTCTAAAAATGAGCATAGTAGCGGTAAATTGTAAAAAAAATAAAATGCACGACTGGATCGCACGAACTTGCTCTTATGTAAAAGTACTTTGGAATTTAAGATACATTTTATAAATATAAAACATGGATTTAATGAGATAATAATGTTCAAATGCATAAAATTGCCGCCTGGTTTCCGGAAAAGTATGAATTTATGCAAATAAACCTTTAAAAATCGTTTTATTATTAAATAAATTTTTTATACTTATAAGAAATTTCTCTAAAATTTTTCAAGAAAAAAATGTGGGATGCGAAGGATAGGTTTTGAAGATATTGATTTAAGAATTTGTTTTTTTTTTTTTTTAAAACCCAATAAATATTTTTTTGAATATTTTTATATACAATATTATTTTAAACTTAAGGGGACTCCTGCTGAAAATTTTGGGTTAAAATCCTTAGAGCCGTTAATGAGAAAGTCGAAAATCAAAAAAACGGGTCTATGGCAGGTACCCCTAATAACATTTTGCCGCAAAATTTTTTTTGACCAAAATGTAGTCCATGTCCATAATATCACACTTAATTTTTTTTTATCAAAATCGTTAGAGCCGTTTTCGAGATAAATAAGATTTTGCATTACGGGTGTATGGGGGGTACCCTTAGTTTTGGAGCTAAAAAAAAAAGTTCAATTTCTCCTCTAGGGAATCACCGAAGACCCTTAACTACCGAGATTGAAAGAAATAGGTCCAAGGGTTTAAGCTGTACTGAGAGGTACAGACATACAGACACACTGAAACATGTTTTTTGTGTACTAAATTTTCCTTAAAATTTTTATAAGAAAAATTGATATGCAAATTGTTATTATTTAATAAAATACATTTTTAAACGTAATTTAAAAATTTCATCGTGTATCGGTTTTCAAGATATTGAATTTTCAAAAAATAAATTGTATTATTTTTTTTTTAAATCCAAAAACTATTTTTTCGAAAAAATTTTTAGTTTATATTTTTTCAAATGCAAAGCAGCTCCTGCATAAAAATTTTGGTTAAAATCGTTAGAGCCGTTGGTGAGAAATTCGAAAATCAAAAAAACCGTTCTATGACAGGTACCCCTAATAACATTTCCCCCCAAATTTCTTTTTCACCAAAATATAGTACATGTCCATAATATCACACTTTTATCAAAATCGTTAGAGCCGTAATGTCAACTTTGATCAAAATCTCGAGTTCGATTTTTTTTCCAAATGCAGAACTTGCCAGTAGGAATAAGGATACTTGAGACTGGGAACTTTTTTTACGACTTTTGTTCATGGTTTTATGGTTTTTAATGGCTTTTTGGGTTTTAATGGCTTTTTAAACGTTTTGTTTTTCTTTGTCGGCATGAGCGGCCCTTTTTATATTGGTTTTTGTTGGCTGTGTTTTTTTTTATTGCTTTTTAAATGTTTGGTTTTTGTGTTGGGAAAAAAAAAGTATTTTGACATTGTCATTGAGGATCGGTATTGGAAAATATCAGTCAAGTGCATTTTTTAAAATGTACTGTTGCCCGTTGATGTTTTTCAAGTATCTCGTTGCAGATAGGGATAAATATACATCTGTTTGTCATCAGATATACGGACTTTTTACATGAGGACTTTGACCTAGTGCGATAGGATTTGGTGGTGGTTGTTTTTAACACGTCGTACTGTTGCTGTCCGGTTGTGTGTTTCAAGTGTCGTTGTAGCTAGGAACATATTATTTGTATAGATATTTTTGTTTGTCATCAGGTATGCTGACTGTGTTTAGATGAGGGCATCGGTCCAGTCGGATATTTTTAATAGATTTTTTATTGTTTTGTTTTTTCTCTGCGGTACGAGGCTGCTGGTTTCTTGTTGATTTGTTTCGGGGGTGGGTGAATTATGGATTGGTTAAAGAAGATGTGGTGCTTGATGAAAGAAAGAGATCTTTTGTATATTATTTGTAAAGATATTTTTGTTTGTCATCAGGTATGCTGACTGGACTGTGTTTAGATGAGGGCATCGGTCCAGTCGTTTTTATTGTTTTTGTTTTTTCTCTGCGGTACGAGGCTGGCTGGTTTTCTTTTGTTGATTTGTTTCGGGGTGGGTGAATTATGGATTGGTTAAAGAAGATGTGGTGCATTATGAAAGAAAGAGATCTTTTGTGGAGTTTTAATTGGTTTTTGTATATTGAGGATCGGTATTAGGTAATATATGTCAAGTGAATTTTATGCACTGTTGAAGCTAGAAACATATGTGTTTTATTTTATGACTTTTTAGATGAGGGCATCGATCAAGTGCGTTAGAATTTGGTGGTGGTTGAGGGTTAAAATTGATATCAATTTTGTGGTGTGTACTAGCGAGAAGTGTGTGTGTTGGAGTTTGAATTTAAATGAGTAACGATGAGAAGGGATATGTTTTTGTTTCTATTTTTGTTTTAATGGTGTGCCTTGGGGATGATGTATTGTTTGATGTTTGAATTAAAAGATTGGTGGTTGCTTGTGCGCAGATGGGGCGCACGGTGGTGTGTTGGGGTCTACGGTTGCTATTTTTAAATGAAATGAGTATGAATATATCTTAAATAAAAGTAAATTGAAATCATTGTAATAAAATAAAGCTTTTTATTTTAATAATATACATAAAAGATGGTTTTTATTTATTTTCTTTTGAAATAGGTATCCATGAATTGTGATCGGATGCAAAACCAAGCCATTTTACAAATAATTGATCTTTTTTCCTTCGCAGCACTTTTTCGATTAGATAAGTATCGGGAAACTTAGATTTTTGTAGTTCAAGCTCATAGAACCCGCCTTTTATGGGGTTTCCCTGATAGTCTTCTAACAGATATGTAACTGGATTTGTATGTTGAACTTTGGTTATTTTAAAGATTTCTGTTGTCCAATTCGGTGTGTATCCTTTATCAAATACATGCTTGTATTTACTAATTCTTACAAAATCTCCCACCTTGAACTTTGGAGTAATATGAATTTTGATGTGATCATATATAGTTGAAAGTATTTGCTTTTCATTTGTAGCATTGACTTTGGACGGCTTCATTTTAATAGTGCGATGTTTTGAATTGTTGTACTTTTTAGTTAGTGTATCTATCATATTTATCCAACAGTATGAACCTTTAGCACTGAACTCTTTCCACATAAGGTTTTTCAAAGTGCAATTAAATCGTTCGACAATCGAAGCTTTAAGAGGTGAAAATGTTGAATAATGATTGATGTGAAGTTTTTTCATAAGACTTTGAAAAGTAGTGTTGAAAAATTCTTTCCCGTCATCTGTTTGTAAATTGTTGGGAATGCGGCCTTTATTTAATATATTTTCCATAGCTTCAGTGACACTCGATCCGGTTTTATTTTTAATAGGAGCTGTCCAAGCAAATTTAGAAAATGTATCAATTACCGTAAGAAGATATCGATTATTTTCATTATCTGCTGAATATGCCCCCATTTCTACTAGATCAGCTTGCCATAAATCATCAAGCCCCTTGATAATGACTCGCCTTTTTTGGAAATTTCTTCTTGCTGACTTATGCAGTTCTTCGACAACGTCTCTTTTACTCATCTTTTCACAGAATGATTAAAACAACAAAACATTTTACCTTTTTATTAGTTTATTCATTTAAGATTTATTTATAAAAATTTACAATTCTCTTAATTTTATTAATTTTTATTTTAATTTGAAAACATGAACAAGTATCTGGTCCTTCATAGCACAAGTTTGGTGACCAGTTTGAAGTACAGTTCAGGAAATGAAATTTATTTGGTGACATAATATAATCATCCTTTTCGAATCTCTTTACAAACAAAATACAATTCATAGCTTCTGAAAAGTGTGCCTCATGTATGATATGTTGGTTGGATT
Source organism: Chrysotoxum bicinctum (assembly GCA_911387755.1). NCBI lineage: Eukaryota > Metazoa > Arthropoda > Insecta > Diptera > Syrphidae > Chrysotoxum > Chrysotoxum bicinctum. The sequence goes on from OU426988.1 coordinate 192,436,692, forward strand.
TTAAAAAGGCTAGAAGATCATCAATGACTAATTTAATTTTAAAAGAAGACATGTTTTTCGTTTGAATTATGAATGGAAACTGAATTCAAAATAAAGTAAATAAGAAACATTATTTTTAAAAATATTTATTTTAATCTTTCATACAACGACATTATTTTTTTAATTCTTATCAACCTATTTTCAACCATATAGCATGCACATGTATCTGGTCCTTCTTTGCATAAATTTGAAGACCAAGGGCAGGTAGGAAAATGACAACCATAATCAGATGTTGTCGAAGATACATTGATAAATCGTTTCAAGAAGACCATGCAGTTCAAAAGTTCCGTATGATGTTCGTCTAGTAAGATGTTCTTATTTTTAATAACGAATTTTAAGATTTGATCAAAAATCAATGTGGGGTTTATTTTGGGCATCGCGATTTAATGACTGTTCACCTAGGTATTTAAGTAAAGACTAAATTGATTTTAAGTAGACATTAGACATGATATGTTCTCCCTTGTTAAAGTATTTTTCAATTTCGATTTGAAAGCTTTGTCTTAATTGACCAGCTTGCTGATCAACATAGCTTTTGGAAGCAGCGTCTCCTTGTTCTTCAGGTTCCTGAATGTTTTTTAATCGTTTTCCATTTATGTTGTAATCACCGTTTTCTGTTTTGAGAAATCCCTCGCCAGGTGGTCCAGGCAATCCTGACTCGCCCTGCGGTCCCGGCTCTCCTTGTTTGCCTCTTGGACCCCTAGGTGGGGTCCTATATGAATAACGACCAAATTTATCAACACTCATTTTTTTTTATTCGATAATATCGGCTTCTTTAAGTTCTTCAATAATTGAAACAATTTCGTTAGAATGATTGTTATTTCCAGCTTGTTGTGAAGCAATGAGAAGTCTCATTCGATCTACAAGCTCATTAGGGTTATCCCAAAATATATAGTCCTTTTTCAGTTTTGATAATTGCATCAATCCATTTCCCGATTGTGGTGTTGATAGTGAATGTGTTGGATTATTAGAAGTATTTGTATTGAATCCTAATAATTTCCTAATTATTTTCGTATACTTATGACCCCGATTGCCACGTATTTGTCCGTGTGAATCATGTCCAACCCTATGTGTATTTGTTTCATATAATATGGTCTTGTAATTTTTTAAATCTTCATCAGTGTAGATGCTTTTATCTGGTATTTTCTTAAATATAAGCTCATACAAACCATTTGTCCCTTCAAAGGTTTTATTTTTTATTTGTATATCTTTTCCAAGAATGATTAATTCACCATTTCCAATGTACCACTTCTCATCTTTTGAATATACCCCATACGTTTTATCAAGCGTGTTTGAATTATTTATAAACAAATCTACGTATTTTTTAGGTGTATCATGTAATTCTTCTTGTAATATGAGCTCTGAAAAGTTACGGTGGTTAAGGCTTTTCTTTGGTCGTTTTGGGGTGATGCTATCAGTTAATTCAGGTGAACTGTTAATAAAAGTGTTTGGTGTGATGAATTCATCTCTTAAATATTTTTCCTTTGCTGGGCTTTCAAATTCATTTTCTTGTACTTGTTGTTGTTTAAATTTGCGTTTTGTTTTGTTAATAGGACTTTCAATAAAGTAATTTTGATTTTGTTCTTCTTGTTTTGTGTTTGATTTTTTCACTAACTCATTTAGGGGTCTGGTAATGGGTCTTAGAGTTTCCTCAATTTCGGTTTCGTAAGCTTCTCTACCAGTCCTTAGAGCTTTGTATTTCTTTCGCAGAGCATCGGTGGTTTTAATAAGCTCCTTTGTTAGTTTTTCGTCTATGTTAATCATATTATAAGATTTATTTCTTCATACAAATGCAGTTGAAAAATAAGACTCGAAGTTGTTGGAAAAGCCTTTCGATGGTTTTCAAACTGAATTTTATATTGTAGTTACTGGTCTTAACTGTTAAATACTGCGTCTCAAACTGGTTTGAACCGCTTTTTACTGCTATAATCTGCTCACTGAACTGCTCTGTACTGCTCTTATAGAACATAACTGTTCATATGATGCAAAAATCAAAAATTTTGTCTATTTTATAACTTGAGGAAGCAGTCAAAGCCTTTTCTATAACGACCTTCATTCAAAGGGCTGTCCTTATCAATTACCAAAAAACCATAATTTGTGTTCCAGCATTCTGCACATACCTTTTGAAACATTTTAAATGTCATATCCGAATTGACATGATCATTATAAACGTGTTTTAAATTCATATCGTCCTGTTTGAAGATGATTAGAAAATTCGCATTGTCTCGAATTAAGTGTTTTGGTATTCTTGTATATGTTTGGCACAAATAAAAACTATCGATGTGATGATGTCGTCCCATACTAAAATACACTCGAATTGTGTCTTGTTTTTCACAGGCAATATCGTCAAAGATGAATATAGAATTTGGCTTAGCGTCTTCGGGTTGAATAACATCACTGTTATTGGAAAATGTAAAAAAACCCATATTTTTCACTGGTTTTATGGCTTTTCGCAAAAACTCATACTTCGGTTGATGTAGAGATTTAGAATATATATAGATATTTTCAAATTTCAAGCCGTTTGGGTGTAGGAGTAAACTCATCATAACATTTGTTTTTCCACAGTTTGAGGGACCAGTAATTAACCCCCTTATACTATATGGAAACAGTTTACCATGTTTTTTTGTTTCAATATTGCTAGCCAATTCCATATTTTTTACTGGTAATTGGTATTGTTGTTTAACGAATCGCATATTGATAAAAACTAAATAATAACTTTTATATGCGAAGTTTATATTCGAAACCCGTCATATCGTTTTCATCTCTCGCAACGTAAAGATGATCATATAAAATGATTGATTATTTAAAAAATTGCAACAGTCAGCGAAACATTGTGAAAGGGGAAGGTTTATTAAACACTGTAATAAACAAACTACCACTCGAACTACATCTACCTGGTTATCAATACTGTGGACCTGGAACAAAACTTCAAGAACGTTTAGCTCGAAGGGATCCAGGGATTAATTTGCTTGATCAAGCGTGCAAACAGCATGATATATCTTATTCTAAATTTACAAATACAAGTGATCGGCATATAGCTGATAAGATTTTATCTGAAAAAGCTTGGCAACGAGTAAAATCCAAGGACGCTAGTATAGCTGAACGTGCAAATGCACTATTGGTTACCAATCTTATGAAGGCAAAAGTAAAATTAGGCATGGGGTGCTCTAAGAATACAGACAAAAAGGCTAGAAACCAGCTAAAAACGAGTTGTTCAGAGCATAAAAACGGTGTTAAGAAGTCTAAAAAAGATAGCAAGACTAAACAAGTCTCATTGAGGAAAGTAATTAAGATTATTGGAAATAATCTCAAACGTAAAAAACCATTCAACATAGAAAATGCAATTAAAATAGCATTATCATCGGCTAAGAAAACTGTTAGAAAAAACAGTAATAACATTAAGACACCGCGAGTTATTTCAGTACCAAAACTTGGTGGAGTACTTCCTTTCCTCGTTCCTTTATTTGCTGGACTTTCGGCTCTTGGAGCTTTAACAGGAGGCGCTGCAGGAGTAGCCAAAGCTGTCAATAATATTAGTATTGCTAAAAAAGATCTGGAGGAGAAAAAACGTCATAATGAAAAAATGGAATCGATTGCAGTTGGCCATGGCTTACACCTTAAACCTTATAAAAAAGGACTGGGGCTTTATTTAAATCCACAGGAAAAAAACTTCTAGGTTCGCTACCCAATCGTGCATTAAATGAAATAGACTTGAAAAATTTTGCAACCAATTTAATTCTAAATTTTCGAGGAGTTTTCATGCGTGATAATTTACCAACGACTGGACCTTTAAAAAATGAGTGTGGGATTGTCAATCTTGATTGCTCAACAGGTCCTGGGACACACTGGGTAGCGTATAATAAAAGAGGTAGCCAAACTGAATATTTTGATAGCTTTGGAAATCTTCAACCTCCTATTGAAATAATAAATTATTTGGGTGAAAAACTTAATTATAATTATTCTAATTATCAAAGTTATGACTCTTTTAATTGTGGTCATTTATGTTTAAGATTTTTATATGATTGTTATTTTAAATAAATAAACAGTTTTATTTAAAAATGGTTTCATTGTTTTTCTTATCACCATGGCGTTTACACTTACGCTAAGCGGAAGAAGTTCCCATCTATCTGCTGAATACTTTCCACCTTTGAACCTGGATCAGTATTACGTTTGTGGATTGATTGATTTTCAAACCTACAACTCTATACCGAATGTAGATGAGCGTAACAATTTGTTCCATATAGGGGAATATGAAATTGAAATACCAACTGGGACTTATGAAATTGATGATATTGCAAAATTTATTTCCGAAGAATTATTATTGCGAAATTCTACGGCTGTAGTTAGAATAGAAGCAAATAATAACACAATGATGTCTGAAATCGAAAGCAACGAGAAAATATATTTCAATAAGGATAGAACTATTGGAAAATTACTGGGTTTCAGTAAATGTATTCTTGACTCCGATGTGTTACATTTGTCGGATTTACCTGTTGATATAAATAAGGTGAATATAATACGAGTTGAGTGTAATATCATTACTGGCTCCTATTTTAACAATAGTCCTGTACATACTATACATGAATTTTCTCCAGAAACTGGGGCAGGGTATAAAATTATAGAAGTTCCCAGAAATGTCATCTATTTACCTGTGAACGTCAAACGAATAAGCAGTCTAACATTAAAACTCGTGGACCAAGACGGTGACTTGATAAACTTCAGGGGAGAAAGAATAACTGTGCGATTGCATTTAACCCCAAAATCACAATAATGTTGATCTATAATAGTTATTATAAAATAGATACCAAAGGTTATCATTCATTTAGTCCTAATACAACAGCAACACTATCAAGACCAGAACTTTCATCTGAAAACAAAACCTATCTTCTTGCATTAGGATTTAAACTAAAATAATGAGCAATATGAACGAAATATTAAATATTACTCATGGACCGAGCTATGATAACAGCATATCTAAGTTTGAGTACCATAGTTACTCGCCATTCCTCCAGTCCTTCAATCCAAGTGATGAAATTCGTATCCCTATACAACAACAGGACTTGTGCATTTTACCCTGTGAAAGCTACATTTATATAGAAGGAAGTCTAACAAAATCAGATGGAAAGCCTTCTTCTACTGGGAAATTAGCAAATAATGCTATGGCATTTCTTTTTGAAGAAATACATTATGAGCTAAATGGAGTGGACATTGAGAGCAACAAAAACGTTGGCATTACAACATCATTGAAAAATTATATATCATTGAATGAGAATGAAAGTAAAAGCTTAGAAAATGCTTCATGGACTGGAAACTCCACCGTTACACCTGTATCAGGTACTTTTAATTTTTGCATACCACTAAAAAATCTTTTGGGATTTGCTGAAGACTATAAAAAGATTATAGTAAATGCAAGACATGAATTGATTCTAATTCGTACTCGAAGTAATGAGAATGCCTACTATTCTGACGAAGAATTAAAACTTTCAATTTTTAAGTTGCAATGGAGAGTTCCTCATATAACATTATCCGATTCAAATAAACTTACATTATTGAAACAAATTCAGTTAAATCCAATTCAAATTCATTTTCGAAATTGGGAAATGTACGAATACCCAACACTACCAACTAACACTGATCATGTATGGACAGTTAAAACTTCAAGTCAACTTGAGAAGCCAAGATATGTTATTATTGCTCTACAAACCGATAAAAAAAACCAACGAACCAAGGATGCCAGCAAATTCGACCATTGCGAAGTTAGCAATATAAAGGTGCATTTAAACTCTGAATCTTACCCTCGTGAAGATTTAAATCTTAAATATGAGCTAGACCGGTATGCCATTCTCTATGAAATGTACAGTAAATTTCAACACTCATATTATCAGAAACAATCACAACCACTTTTATCTCGACAAGACTTTAAGGATATCGCCCCAATAATGGTGATTGATTGTTCCCGTCAAAATGAATCAATTAAAACAGGACCAGTAGATGTAAAAATTGAGCTTAAGACAACAATTCCAGTTCCAGCTTCAACAACTATGTATTGCCTTATACTTCATGATCGTATAATTAAGTATAATCCCTTAACAGGAGAAGTTAACAAACTCACTTAATTTTATTGTCATCATTATTGTAAGCTTGTCAGTAGAAAAAGTGAGTTTATCAAGAACGTATCTTAAATATGAATACCTATATTGTAGACTTTCAAGGATTTGGAGTATTTAACAATGGCTTCATTTTGAAAGAAATCGCTGTATTTCATAATGACCACCATCATCATTTCGTTGTTAATTCTCCATTTAATTTAAATCTTCTGTCCACACCACTTAGAAGGCAGGCAAGTTGGTTATATCAAAATTATCATGGATTAACCTGGAATAGTGGGTTTACAAATTTTTCTCGAGTAAAGATATTTCTTCGAGAACAAATCCAAAGTGGAGTTGTTTACGTTAAAGGAACTGAAAAATCGCAATGGCTTAGAGAATTACTCAATAGCGAAAACATAGAAGTCATTAACCTAGAAGATATCTACAGCTGTCCAAGTTTAAAGGAACTCCGAAGAATTTTTCCTAATCAAATAAAATGCCTAAGCCATGGAAAATGTTGCGCCCTTCAAAATGTTTATCTTTTAAGCAAGTTCATAAGACAAGCAAACCTGTTGTAAAATAAATACAATTAATAAATAAAACAACAAATCTTGTGTATATGTATGTATATATTTTTTTATTTCGTCAACTAGAATAATGTCTTTTAAAACCGTACGGTACGGAACTATGATCTTCGAGAAAACGACGTTTTTCTGCTTTGGGTTTATATGTCTTAACCTCTTCCACAGTAATCACTTGATGTTCTCTGGTTCGTCTTATGTTATTAGACTTAATAACTATGCTGTCATCATATTCTGCAGAAAAGTTTAATACCGCTTCTTTTATTGAATCAAAATTAATTTTTTGGGATGATTCATAGTTCAGGAAGATGCCCTTTACCTTACACACAATGTGTTCACTATTATCCTTAGTGCTGTAGACTTTATAGGCGTAATTTTTTGGACCGCCACTAACAAATTCAGTGATGTAACTCCCTTGACCATAGCTCTCTAATTCGTCAGTCATATCACCTATAAATTCTCCAGTAGGAGGATCCGGTTCTCCTTGACAGCTTACATAGATAACGGAATCAGTATCATAGTAGAGAACTTTTTCTTTAAGTTTTTCCAAGTAAGTGTACAATTTAAGACGGGCTTGTGTTGTTGTATATGCGGCAATACAAACATTTACCGTGGGGAGGGAGTCAGCAGCTTCTTCTTTCAACTCAAAATTAACCACAATATTGTCTTCATTGATTGGTAAAATATGCAAGACTTCAATAGAAGGATGAGTTAGCAGAAGATACAGATCTGAAGGTTTGTTCAAGATACAAGTTTTAGTATGATTTTCTCGTTGTCCGAATTTACCCCAAAAAGAATTCAAAATAAGTTTGGCTAGTGATCTTTTCCCAGGATTGTTTTCTATTTCGGAAAACTCTAGCTCTATATTTTCCTTTTCTAGAAAATCAGCAACATATTTGTTTTTATCTTCTTCAGATGTGCATGTACTCGGCCATCCTGATGCTTCTTGTTTTATTTTTAGGTATGTATTCATCATACGAGTAAATAGACCATCGGAACTTGTATCTGGATTATACTGAGTAACATCATATTCCCAAATTTCAAAAACAGCAAGTAGCTTATACCCCGTTTCAACTGCTTTCACAACTTCTTCGATTACCCAGGTTCCAAGTAATGCTCTTTCGTCATCAGAATGAGTGCAGATTTGTTCTTGAGTTTTTTTACTACTGCAAGTTCTACATAAGGAAAACATCAGCTTATTATTTTGCTTCATAGGTAAGACCGGATGAAATAAATTTTCTGGCGGAAGAATTTTGCATTTTACGAGTCCATTTATACCCTCGAGTTCCAAAGCAGAGCAAATATCATCGTTAGCAGTGTGAATTTTTGGGTGACCAACAGGGAATTTCCCATTTTTGCAAACCCAGGGGTAAAGGGAACATACGTCTATGTATTTTATTTTTTCCCCCTCTTTACATTTATAGTAATTAAATGTATTTCCTGTCCGTCCACCATAAAAAGCATCTCGAGGATTCAAAGGTGTGTTCTGTATTAATGGATGATCATCCAAGAAATTGAGTTCTTCATTATTTAGGAATTTTTGTTGAGTCTGAAATTCACAGTGCCACATTTCAATTACTTCGTAATCAAATGACCTTAATCGTGTTGTTTTGGCTAACGTTCTCTCATATCTTTGATTCAGGGTGTCATATTTGTCTTCTGATAAAGGCTCGTCTCGTTTATGTTTTAAACAAGTAGGATGACCATGATAAAAACAACCATGGAACTCGAAAATCTGTTTCGTTTCTTCACAAAATCCATCGACTTTAATCCCATTTACTACCGGTTCTGTCCCTTTAGCGGCATGCTTTATGTCAATTTTTCGCTTCTTTTGCTCCCAAATCAACCATTTGATTGCAACTGTTGATTGATCTGTGCACCTATACCCGTTTTTAGGTATAAGCCCAATTGTATTTGGTTGCAGAAAGTTCCGTCTGAACACGAGGTTACAAGCTGATGCTATTGTTGTTCCTTCCAAAAATGGTTCAACATTGCTTTGTTCGAGGAACAATTGTCTAAACTTTAAACAAGTCTCAGCCAAAATTTTAACATCACTAATGCAATATTCTACTAGTTCACGCTCCATGTCAAAGCTATCGTTTTGATGTTCCGCATACCATTTTAAAAAGTCGTCACGATCTTCAGCTTTCATGGAATCCGGACTGTAGTATTCTATTGCAGGTAGCTTCCCGATGTATTTAGCATTTTCCTTTATATTGAAAAAATGCGGAAAATAACCTTTTTTTAAAACAGGTGAAAGTTGGAATGCTTTGGGGAGTTTTGAAAGTGCCATCGGAAAGTAGTTTAATGAATCTAAGAACTTTATGTTCGCAATTTCCATTAATATAATTTTACTTCCTCGCATGATTAATATTGGGGCCAATTTTGTATGTTCCAATATGTAATTTAACACAAATTGGTGATCGTAGGATTGCCCATTATGTGCTATCACAACTACTTTTTTAAACTTTTGCCGAACATGAAGTATGTGTTTCAGAAATTGAGCTACAACACTTTCGTCTTCTTTTTCCTTAATTAGGTTTAGCGATAGATTACACTTTTGACAGAAGTACAAATTTGGAACATGTAAACAGTGATCACACTTTTGTTGAAAAACACATAAATTGGGTTCATGCAATTTTATCGGAGTAGCTAATGCTTCGCTTGCAATCGTTATCATTTTTTCGCCTATTACTCTCTCTTGGCGACTCTCCAAATCATAAAAGATGTACAGGATGCCTTTACATGCTGGTGTTTTGTTATCTGGCTGAATGAAGCACATGTGATCTTTTGCTACATGTTTACTACACATCTTGCAGAAATATTCATCGCAGATATGTTGGCGACTTCCTCCGTATGTTTTGAGGCATAAAAGACATTTTTGCATTTTTTCACAAATTGAATTTTTACCTGTTGAATTGCTCGCTTTGTGATTGTCGAAACAGTTTTTTCCTCTAAAATTTCGATTGCAATCTTCACACATGATTTCTTTTTCATTTCTGAGGCAGCTTGGTGTGTTTTGACATTGTGGGCAGGATCGTTTACATCTATGCTGACTTTTTGAATTGTATGGGACATGGCAATCTTCACAATAATATCCACAACAAAATGCAGCAGTTAACGATGTTATAACATTAAAATGATTGTTATAATAAAGCAAATTAATGCTCTTCTTTTCTTCAGCATCTTGAGCGGGAAATCCTTCAAATATCACCTTTTGTCCCTTTGACCCATACTCGTACACAGTCACCTTATATTCCTTTAAATGATTTTGGAATATTTTCAGCTCCGGAATTCCACAACCTTCAGTCGGTACACTTATGTGTGCATCATTTATAAGTTGAAGGGCTCTTTGGGATTGAATTTTCCCAATGTCTCGTCTGATTTTTGCCTTTAGGTTGTTTTCCTTATCTGCATACACTTTACCCACAACTAAAGCGCGAGGCAAGCATAAATTGTCATTGTTTTTTATGCTGATTATGCCTCGGCGATTAATGCATTCCTCAGTGAATGTATTATATTTCCCACTTTGGACTTTTCCTGTTCCTGAAGGGAGCTTAACCGACGTTATGGTCAAAGAAAAATCATCCGTGCTCAAACCTTCCGAATTGCTCTGAAAGATCTTAGCAATCATCTCCCATACGTCGCTAAATTTCACATTTGCACAATCTTTGAAGTTGATCCATCCATTTCCTCGTTCAGCACTGAAACTCTTCCCGCAAAAAGTAATTCCTACTTTATCTGCAGGGCTGACGTCCTTTAGCGCATGTTTAAACATGTCGTTGACTGCTTCCCTGATCCATGACGTTGGTTCTTCCCTCTCTGGAATGGGTTTAATCCTGAATTGGATTTTTCTACCCATTAGGTCGAACCGCTTAATTTTTGTCTCCAACTCGCTGATTATCTGGATTCGCTAGAAAAGTAACAAACAGAAAAACAACATAATCTTGAGAAAAACCAAAACCAAAAAAAGAAAATAATAAAAAACAATTCAATTCAATTTTTTTTATTTATTTTAAGGTATTAAAAACATATTTTTTCTATTCTATACGTTTCAATGAGAAAACTAATAGAGAAACGCATATATGTATATGCATGTAGCATATAACAAAGCCAAGAGGAAAATGAACGACAATAAGAACAAAAAAAAAAAAAAATGTTTTGAAGTTAGAATCAAGAAAAATTTTATTTAATATAAGGAGTTATAAAAAATATGTTTTTGACTGAGAGGAATTGAAAATTCCTCTTTATTTTTTGTTTTGCTGCCGGTAGGAAGTTTTACCTCCACTTTTTCTTTCGGTTGTTGTTGTTGTTGCTGTTGCTGCTGCTGTTGTTGTTGTTGTTGAAGTTGTGGTTGATGCTGCTGTTGCTGATGTTGTTGTTGTTGTTGCTGCTGTTGTTGCTGGATTTTCTCGTGAAAATCCAACTTGAATGATTGGTCCCAGGGCTCGACGACCTCTAACGCCAAATTGGGGAGCTCCGCGATGTCATCGTCGTCAAATTGCCCAGCACATCTTTTTGGCAAGAAGACCGATGAGTTTTCTAACTCCAGCAAAATTTGCTGACCGTAGCGCGTTGTGCATCGTTTTGCTTTAACAATATTATAACGCTTTTTTAGCGTTAAATTTTTAAGGCTGGTCAATGGTTTATTAATTTGCTTCTCAGCAAAAACATTAGCGTTAGCGCGTATTTTTTTTAATAAGGAAGACATTTTTTTTTAAATTTGAAATTTACGTATAATTATTTTTAAACTGACGTTCACTTTTTGTGTTGGAATACAACTGAATTAAAAACTAAAGAAAGACCTAGTTTTATACTCTTGAGTGCGTTTTTCTACAAATATGTATTTCATGATGGTCATTGGGAACGGGATTTTTTTTTTATGATGAGCTTGTTTTTTTTTATGATTATAAATTCCTATTCCTAAAGTATTAAACCTCCTCTTTGTTAAGAGGAACGTGCCTTTTCTAAAAATTATTTTGTGTCAAGTGTTGAATTCCCCAATTAATGTCCCCCATTTTTTTTCCTTTTTTCGGTAATTAAATCTTCTGAATTTTATTATGAAATTAAAAGTGTTGAGAATATCAGCTTACTTGCTTGTTGCTTCATGGTGAAAAAATTCATGATATGGAATTTTTCTTATTCATCTTTAGACTTTAGAAAATCAAATAAAATTTTTAATTTATTGGATGATTGACTTCAAGTAATTTCAAATTATTTCCATTGGAGTTTCATAAGTGAAGTTATTGATTGTAGTCGTATTTCGCCAAGTGACCAAATACATATACTTCTCTTAATTGATTGCTTTTCTATGGCGTACATTCCTTATATTAATAATTTCGAGACTTAACGATAAGGGCAGTTATAAATGAAAAACTCAAGTGTTGGGTATATCGGCTTGCTTGCTATTATTTCTCATGTGGAGTTTTCTTATTCATCTTCCTCATTATCAATGGGCTTGATGATTATGGCAATCTGATTTAGTCGGTATGGGGCATATTGGACAGACAATGGAAATAATCGCGTGTAACTCTTCTTTGTTTAAAAACTTCATTATGGGACGACATCGTCACATCAATAGTTTTTCTTACACTCAAATAGCGAGCGGAACCATACAACACGTTATGGCGCACAAGCAACCACCAATCTTTTAATTCAAACATCAAACAATACATCATCCCCAAGGCACACCATTAAAACAAAAATAGAAACAAAAACATATCCCTTCTCATCGTTACTCATTTAAATTCAAACTCCAACACACACACTTCTCGCTAGTACACACCACAAAATTGATATCAATTTTAACCCTCAACCACCACCAAATTCTAACGCACTTGATCGATGCCCTCATCTAAAAAGTCATAAAATAAAACACATATGTTTCTAGCTTCAACAGTGCATAAAATTCACTTGACATATATTACCTAATACCGATCCTCAATATACAAAAACCAATTAAAACTCCACAAAAGATCTCTTTCTTTCATAATGCACCACATCTTCTTTAACCAATCCATAATTCACCCACCCCGAAACAAATCAACAAAAGAAAACCAGCCAGCCTCGTACCGCAGAGAAAAAACAAAAACAATAAAAACGACTGGACCGATGCCCTCATCTAAACACAGTCCAGTCAGCATACCTGATGACAAACAAAAATATCTTTACAAATAATATACAAAAGATCTCTTTCTTTCATCAAGCACCACATCTTCTTTAACCAATCCATAATTCACCCACCCCCGAAACAAATCAACAAGAAACCAGCAGCCTCGTACCGCAGAGAAAAAACAAAACAATAAAAAATCTATTAAAAATATCCGACTGGACCGATGCCCTCATCTAAACACAGTCAGCATACCTGATGACAAACAAAAATATCTATACAAATAATATGTTCCTAGCTACAACGACACTTGAAACACACAACCGGACAGCAACAGTACGACGTGTTAAAAACAACCACCACCAAATCCTATCGCACTAGGTCAAAGTCCTCATGTAAAAAGTCCGTATATCTGATGACAAACAGATGTATATTTATCCCTATCTGCAACGAGATACTTGAAAAACATCAACGGGCAACAGTACATTTTAAAAAATGCACTTGACTGATATTTTCCAATACCGATCCTCAATGACAATGTCAAAATACTTTTTTTTTCCCAACACAAAAACCAAACATTTAAAAAGCAATAAAAAAAAACACAGCCAACAAAAACCAATATAAAAAGGGCCGCTCATGCCGACAAAGAAAAACAAAACGTTTAAAAAGCCATTAAAACCCAAAAAGCCATTAAAAACCATAAAACCATGAACAAAAGTCGTAAAAAAAGTTCCCAGTCTCAAGTATCCTTATTCCTACTACTCTTGCCCTATAAGTACCTACATATATCGCAAGTAAAAATTTGTGGCTTGGTTTCATTTCTCGTGGCCGTGACCATATGTGCAGTTTATTTAGCAAATGTTTCACTTTCAGATGGTGCTTATAACATAACAGATAAGTATAATTTTTAATTAATGTATTATTTTGAGTGTTGTTTTTGTTTGTTTATTAGCTTTGCTGTCATAAACAGCCAAACTGGCAAACAAACAAAAGAACACTTTTATATAATAGTAGATATACACTGGGTCCCACGACTAATCGGAACAATTTTAGCAGTACAATTTCTCTAAGAAAATGTATATGGGGGATGCTCAAATTAAACATCATATTTTATCATAAGTGAACTCATATTTATTTTAACCTAGATGACCTGGCCAACTTCGTATCACCCACATATATTTTTGAAAAATACAAAATTTGTATCTTTATTAAATGCAACACAGGCTTTCTGATGTACTGTATTTATTGTCTCTGTTTTCGGTGCGTAAATATTATAAAGTTGATGGTTTTCCGACTCGCAAACACGCGACGGACGTGTAATTGTCCATGCGCGAGACAGGAAAACTCCAAATTGATTTCGCAAACTTTCAACTACTGGCCTTGCAATTTATTTATGGTCATCGCAAAGGCTAGATGAACGGGAAATTGTAGACACTTAAAATCGAATGGCAAATCCGTTGGAATCATCGGTATATCGGGATCAAGACATCCTCTCCCTTGTATTTTCCCTAGACGATTTTGGCCTCGATGACGTTATTCATAAGCTTTTTTACAACCAGTCTCGTTCCATTGCACAGTCGAGGTTAATTAATGTCATACGCAACATAATCACAACTGATCCTACTTTGAATTGTAAATTGTGAGGTAATAGTGCAGGCAAATCCAAGGAATTTAAAAACTCTGTGGGATATGTAGTTGATGCGTCCTCCTGGTTTGTAACTGTGTCAACTGATTTGTAAGAAAACAACTTCCCGGGTAGAAAATTCTGAATTGAACTGAGATTATCGACATTTTTGTTTTGGCCGCCAATATTGCTCGTTCTGTCAGCTAATAGGTTTCTGAACTGTTGTTCTACGTCCTTGAAAACACGCTGAATAAGCTCCTCTTTTGAGTTGACAAAGTGAAGTGTCAACTGATAACTACTTCGAAAATATAATCGCAGTTCGATCTTGTTGCAAAAACACTCGCATGTCAGTTGTTAATTGGAGAGTCTTTACATGCGGCCACAAATTATATGATTTTAAGCATGCGTTAAGTTCATTAGCAACAGTTGATCGGGGAATAATTGGAAGAGTCTGATGAAAATCACTTGATAACATGGCTGCACCAAAAATGTCTTGGTTGTTACGAAGATCTTTAAACGTTCTTGCCTAGTACTCGAGTAACCTCGTAATCGTAAATTCATCCCAAACGATCAATTAGCATATCTGTGTAGAATCTTCGCCATTGCGCCGTTTTTGGTGATGTTGCAAACAGGTGCTTCGTTGAGTTACATGTTTAGTGGTAAATTCAAGGTGAAATGAGCAGTTCGTCTACCTTTTAACAATGTTGCAGCTATTCCAGATGAAGCCAATGCTATGGCTACTTCATTTTGCGATCTGATATTTGCCAACAGCTTCAGTACCCCCGGGAGCATCAAGGAAGTAAATTCCACCATATCCACTGTTCACAGCTTAATTTGTGGTGTAGGATTCAAAGTTTGACAACGCACACGATGCAAAACATCCTTAGACATGTCATCCCTAAATTTCATCCACAAATATTCCGAATTCGAGGGGAAACATGTCGAGATTATAATCGCTATAACAATGTGCGAATCGAGCAACTGTAGTAGTTGTCACGCCCATTAATATTTGACAATCGAGTGACAATTAAAAAAAAAAAAAACAAAAGACAAAATGTTTCGCAGCTAGGAAAATTTTGTGGTGGAAAATTAAATTGTCGTTTTTAGTATTTTCCGTTATTTATTATGTATGTTTCTCACCGTTTAAACCTTCCCTGAACTTCCGAAAATATTTTAAGATCAAAATTAGCAAAATCGGTGTAGACACTCTCGAGTGTTTGGAAGACAAACGAACAGCAATTCATTTTTATATATATAGATAAACAAAAACAACATTTTAAATTACTATTCCGTTGGCTCATTTTGGTTATTTCGCGAACTGATTTTCTATCCTGACTATGAGTTAGTCATAACTAAATTATAACCAATAGAACCGTTTTTTTTTAATTCCGAATTTCTCATTAACGCCTCTAACGATTTTAACCAAAACTCTTCAGCAGGAGCCCCCTTAAGTTTAAAATAATATTGTATAAAAGAATAAGCGAAAAAATATTTTTTGGGTTTTTTGAAAAAAAAATTCCAAGTTTTTTTTTGAAAAATCAATATCTTTTAAACGTGTGAACGATTATTTTTTGAAATTATTTCCTAAAGTAGTATAGACTACTAAATACTTAAAATTGGCATCCCAAATTTTGTTCTTGAACATTTTTCAAGAAATTCGTTATATAAAAAATTACTTTAATAATAAATCGATTTTTAAACTTTGTATGCATAAATTCATACTTTCCCGTAAATTCGATGGCATTCCATACATTTGAACATTTGTATCTCTTTAAATCCGTGTTTCATATTTATAAAATGTTTTTTAAATTCCAAAGTACTTTTACATAAGAGCAAGTTCGTGCGATTCAGTCGTGCATTTTATCTTATATCAAATAATGTCTGTTTGCTAATCGGGGCTATTTTAACTATTAGCGGAATTTTTTTTAAAAAACAAACTGAATATGAGTCGCGATGGAATATTTACTAAAGCCTTTGATAATTTGATGGGAAAAGTACTGTTACTGAGCAATCTACAGTGCATCAGTAGCAACTAGCAAGTGTATCCGATTTTGTGGGAGACAGAATATTTTAGTTCGTTTAGTTTTTTGTCTTAATTTTTTTGTTTTTTTATTAATTTATATTTATATTTAATAAGGTTTTACTAATAAAATTAAACTTATTCAATAAATCGGAGGTAAATTTCTACACCCTCCATACATTTTATTAGAGAAACTGCGCCGTTAAAATTTTACTTTTCTTGTCCGATTAGTCGTGTGGCACTGTTGATACTATAGATGACACCCTAAAGTGCCAAGAATATAAATTCATTAGACCTACGAGTACTTCAATAGACATGGATACATAGACAATAAGAAAGCTTAACCCGAAAAAAAAAAACACAAAATACCCCTGAATCATATTCCGTTCTTCTGTTAAGTCGCGGCGCGACGCAACATCCTTGTTTGTCCTAATTTTAAATTCTTCCTGGTGGCTTTTGTAAATTGCATTTCATTTTTTCTTCCCACCCGCCATGATATATTTTTCCATCCTCGCTTCATCGCTCCTTCAAGGATGTTAAATTGTGAAAATTGGAAAAGTTTAGATACCTATTATGAAAAATAAAATAAAACCAAGCCATCAACTCGGTGGCGCAAAAAAAGAAATATTCTAAATCGAACGACAGCAATGGCAAAAACAGAAATCAAAAAAGGATACATTAATATGCAACTTACATATAAAACATACCTACAACTTGAAATTCCAAGGAAGAAACATTTTATCTGTGGTGGTGTTGCATATTTGCATCGTTTGCTTTTTTGGATTTTGTTTTTGATTTCATCCACTTGCAAATAGTTTATAGTTGAATGTTTTGTTATATCTGTACGAGATTGCAACTCAGCGTGTTGTCTTTATGCATACAAAAATACTTCAGAGAGCTATGAAAACAGGAGCAGATACCTTCTTCAGTAGATATTGAAGTTACTTCCTTCTAGTTTTAGTTGTAAAATGGATAACGAAAGCAACAACAAGACAAACAAAAAAATATTGGAAACGAACGAAAAGTTGAAACTGTCTATGGTAAAAGAATGTTTGACACTGACAGCTCGGACAAGAATAAAAATACAACAACAACAACAAAAATAACAAATACCCAAGCCAGACCCCTACCCAGACGCGTCACTGCCTCACAATTTTTGTATCTTCTATAGCTTTTGGCCCAATGGCCTTATGGTTTGTTCGGGTTGGCTGGCCTTTTTTATTGCACAAAAGAAGATTAGTTGAAAGTTTAAGTTGTGTTTTGGTGCGGAGACGAATTTTGTCCCTCGGCTGGCTGTACTGGCTTGGACGAGAAAATATTTACGAAACAGTTTACAATTAAAAAGTTTTACAATTTCCCATACGAAATAGATTTTAATTTGATTGTCTTAAAGTGATGGCTCTGAAGGAAAATGAATAATTGAAAACTTATAAGCTGATGGGAAAATGGGTCCTTCAGTTAGATATTTTTTTTTTGAATAAAAAAAAACTTTGTGAATTAGTCTTTTAGATTGTTCTATGAATTTTTGTAGCCCAAATTTGGCATAATCTCCTTTTTTGGTTTCCCGATCAGAATTGTTTTTTTTTTATAAAGCTTGGCCAAATCTTTGACTATAATATAGATAGACCTATGTTGAACCAAATCCTTAAATATCATCTAGGTATAATGAAACATTTCATCAAACCAAGTAATCTTGAAATTAATACTAAAGTAAGCAGTTCCGATATATACCAGGCACATGCCTCTTGCCTGAAAATGTCTTCTGATGTATGCCATAAAATTATGATAATGGGCCTTACCAACAATCAAATTAAGAGACGAATTTAATATTATACATATATATAATGGACTCAGTATAACTTACCTTATATGCTGCATTTTATTTTTTAGGTTCCGTACAATAAATAGTTCATAATTTAGAGTTCACATAAATATAAAGTTCATAACATGTATGGCTAACTTTAGGTTCGTTTGTTGAACTTTACCCAGGGTTGACCCAGGTTTTCTTGACAACCCTGAGAGTTGTCAAAAAAAACTGGGGTTTTCGGTTTTCAAAAAACACCCAAGGGCTGTCAATTGTTTTGTTGACAACTAAAAGCAAGAAACAAATATTTCTGTGATCTGATAAGAATTTAAATTAGTTATAAATAAGTTTAAAAAAAATGAACAAAAACAATTTCGCCTTGTTACTCAATATTGCATCTGATGAGGATGAAGAGTACAATGATGATTTTGATGAGAATAGCGAAAGTTTCGAAAGTGAAGGTGTTGATAACGAAAGAGGAAAACGAAATAGTATTCCCTCTTACTTTGAAAAAGTAGTCCCTACTTACACCGACAAGGAGTTTGTAACACATTTTCGAATATCAAGAAATCTTTACCATCGTTTGGACAAGCTATATTCGGAATATGAAGTTTACAAGTCACTTGACCAGACCAAAGTAATCAGCGCTGGAAAAAACATTGCTATTTTTATTTGGTTTGCAGGTCATGAAGCCTGCTCATATAGAGATATATCCGATCGCTTTAATCTGTCTATATCAACGGTCCATGTGATAATAATACGAGTGAGTTACTTTATTAGCTCATTAAGCGAACAAGTAATTAAATGGCCAACAACAGAGGAAAAAATCTTGAGTTCAGAAAGTTTTAAGGCTAAACATGGTTTCGCAGGTATTATTGGTAAGTAGTTTTGGCACAAATAAAAACAGAAAACACTACATCTACTCAACCATATATCCAAATTTAAAAACATTATGTGGAGAAGGAGGTATTTGTGCAATGTTTTTCTATGTCGTGTTAAAAACTAATTTCCTTTATGTTTTAGAATTTCATTTGTTGGGTGATTCTGCGTATCCTTGTACGCAATACTTATTAACACCTTACAAGGACAATGGGCACTTGTCAGCGCGGGATATTAATTTTAACAAAAGCTTAAGCTCTTCTCGGATCAAAATTGAGCATACTTTTGGTGTTTTGAAGCAGCGGTTTAGACAACTCTTCTACTGCAAGTTAGTTGGCATCGAGAATATATGTCACTTTGTAAGAGCGTGTTGTGTTTTACATAACTTATGCAATGAAAGAGAGCTTATCCTACTCAACATTGAAATGGATCGACCGGATCAAATTCAAGAGGTCTTGTGGTCCAATACAGAATGCAACGGTGAGGTCCAAGACAGTGCAGCAGGAAAAACTAAAAGGAACGAAATTTCCCAAATGCTATTTAGAAGAAATATAAATTAAACGAAAAACTTCCCTTTGATTTTTTATAATAATACTTAAAAATGTATACAAACAAAAAATAAATATTTATTCAAACTTCAACGTACTTAATTCTAATACAAAATAAATAAATACTAAATAAAAATATGAACTAAAAGACTATTATTTGTAAAACGCAACAAAACAAAAATAATAAAAATAACTTAAAATGTACTATCACTTCAACATAGTTTCAGTCTTATTATATTCTTATTACAGCTTTTAGTATAATAAACAAGTCTATTAAAGTTATGGTTGTGGTTGCTTTAAACTGGTGGCAATATCCTGCAAAATATCATTTTTGCGCATCAGCTCACGCTCTAGAATGTTATTGCGTTCTCGCATTACACTTAATTTTTCTTGCCACCGACGTTCTTCAGTTTCCTCCTTGGTGGGCTTTCTCCTGCTGATCCTTATCGGCTGGCATGGGCTAGCAATATTAGTGGAATTATTATCTAATGAGAAGAAACAAAAAACATAAGTTGTTATTTTAAGCAGTTTTTGATTGCAAGCCAGGTGCAAACTCACCATCTTCATTTCCATATTCTTCCATATTGTCCTCAAAACTGGTAGTTGGTTGAACTGCAACTGCTTTTGAAGTTGATGGCAGTGCGGCAGTACCTTTGCCGGATGATCCCAAAACAAATTCAGGGAACATACTTGCTCTGTCCTTAAAAAGGTCATATAATTCGCTAAAAATAGAAAAAAGTTACAGAAAAGTTTTTGAATTAGAATTAACTCGATAAAATACATTACTTGTAGAATGGGCAAGTCAACCGATTGTTTCCTGTTTTGTTGTTGTGGTTCGTTACGTTTCGGAAACTCTTTTCCAGCCCTTTATATTTATTTTCAACTTGGACTGCTAAAAAAGAGTAGCCCTTTTTTTCCATTTCCGCCGCAATGAATTCGTACAGTTTTTTTTTTTGTTTTCAACTTAAATGTGTTTCCCACCTTTCCTTTCGTCTGCTTGAGTAGAGAGATCAGCATCATGGTAGCAGAGTCATTCCATTTTTTTCCTAAAATACATTACAAGCTCGATCTCTGTAAATAAGTGCAAAAAAAATAACAAATGTATTTACCTTGAGCAGCAATTGACTCGTCATCGGTTAGCATCGGGTCATCCGTCCGGGAGAATTTCTTGAATCTCCATTGAGCTTCTTTTTTCATTGAGGAGTTCCATTAAAAAATTATTATCTGGAACGAATTTAAGGAAATTTATCCTTGCTTGGCGATTAATTATATCTATTAGTTATAACATACCAGTTTGTGCTCTTACAGCCGCTTCTGAAGTGCATGTGATTTGGACAGATTCGCCTGATGCACAATCCACAACCTCAAATGTTTCCATTTTCTTTTTTTATTTATTTGGATTTTTGTTTTTGTTGTTTTTTTTTTAATTTTATTTGCAAACAAATTAAGTAACAACAAATGAGATGAAATATGCAACACTGAAATCCACTGGCAGCAACAAAAGTAATAAAATAGAAACATATGAAATCTCAATGTCACTTTTGACAGTTTGGTCATTACCTGAACTCGCCACAGCAAAATACCTAGGTCTACTTCAGGGCGAGTTCAGGGCGACCCCAGGTCTCAAAAAACACAGAATTTATTCCCCAGGGTGACTTCAGGTTTTTCAAAGAACGATTTAGGGCGACCCCAGGGTGACTTCAGGGCTCAACGAACAAACCTTTTATAGAGCTCTTTAAATAATGGTCCATGTCGTTCAAATATTAAAGTCGTCTCTTAATAGGTTTGTTCGTTGAGCCCTGAAGTCGCCCTGGGGTCGCCCTAAATCGTTTTTTGAAAAACCTGAAGTCACCCTGGCGAGCAAATTCTTTGTTTTTTGAGACCTGGGGTCGCCCTGAACTCGCCATGAAGTAGATCTAGGTATTTTGCAGGGGCGAGTTCAGGTAACGATCAAACTGTCAAAAGTCATATGAGATTTCATATGTATTTCTTTTGTTGTCGTTTGGCGATTCGCATGTTGCTGTTATTGCTTGTATTTGCAATTAAATGTTTGTTGTACTCATCGGATGAAATATTCAGCAACAACGCGAAATTGTTTTCGTTCATTTTTAAAGCTAATTTATAACAAATTTAAAGTTTTATCAGATCACAAAATGATTTTGTCTTGCTTTTAGCTGTCAACAAAACAGTTGAAAGCCCTTGGGTGTTTTTTGAAAACCGAAAACCCCAGTTTTTGTTGACAACTCTGAGGGTTGTCAAGAAAACCTGGGTCAACCCTGGGTAAAGTTCAACGAACGAACCTAATATGTATAATTAGATTGATAGTATTTTTTAATAATTTTCTTTTTTTTTGTGTCTCAAGCTTTCGGCAAAACATTGATGTCCTCTTCAAATAATAAATCTATGACAAAATGTAACATTAAAGCCCTATTCAATCTAACTCTTAATTTATACTAATTAAACTTCCTATATCCTATATCTGTAAAGAAAACCAATTTGCTTCCAGAAATTTTATTTCCACGCTGCTTGAAAATGTTAGGACTCCTCCTGTAATTGAGAAAGCAACGATTCCATTAGAATAAACTTCTTTTGGATCCATTTGCAAGAGTACTGACGGATCTCGGTACACACATATTCGACATATTCGCCGAATAATATTTTCAAGGCTGGCAAAACCACTGCACAAGCTTTTCGTCTTTCCTATTCTACTCATATATATGTATATGAAAAGATAAAATAAACAAAAATTTAGTTTTAAATTATTTTATACTTTATTAAACTAATATCACAACTTAAATTATTTTTTTATTTTCGCTACGCGTTTCGGAAACTATGTTTCCATCTTCAAGCGTTTTTTTATTTGATTTTCACTTGTCATTTATGTTTACATGTTTAATTATTATATAATTTGTGTTTGTCTCTTTTCATCTTGTGTTGAATGTAAGTGCTGTGTCATATAGTGCGTTTGGTTTTAAAGTTAATTTGTCATTTAGTAATTTGTCATGTTCTATTTTTGTTGATTTATAGTTTTCGTACTCTTCTAACGTGTCAAGTATTTTCCCTTTTTTGCAAAAATGCATTGGGCTTAAATTGTTGTTGAAGCTCGTGTAATTGTGTTTGTTGTCGATTAAGTGTAAAGCGTAGTTTGATTTTGAGTTGGGTCTTGGTAAATGTTCTTTGAATCGTTCGTTAAAAGCTCTTCCTGTCTGTCCTATGTAGTATTTTTCGCAATCATCGCATTTTATTTTGTAAACTCCGGTGGAAGTTTTTATGTCGTTTTCTCTTTTAGGTTGTGTCAATTTTTGAATGTTGTTACTCGTTTTAAATGATACGTTTATGTTATGTTTTTTCAATTCGTTTTGTATATAGTGTGGTAGTATGTTTGTGTATTCCATTGAGATGAATTTAAAGTCTTTATTGTTGTTATTTTTCTCATTGTTGTTTTTGTTTTTTATTTTCTTTTTTCTTTTATTTAAAAGTTTTTCAATGGTGTCGTTTTTATATCCGTTTGATATTGCAATTTGTTTTATTATGTTAAGTTCGTTTATAAAATCTTGTTTGTCCATGGGTATTGTTAATAATCTGAAAATGAAAAGTGAAAATGAAAAAAAAAATGAAAGTGAAAATCAAATAAAAAAACGCCTGAAGATGGAAACATAGTTTCCGAAACGCATAGCGAAAATAAAAAAATAATTTAAGTTGTGATATTAGTTTAGTATAAAATAATTTAAAACTAAATTTTTGTTTATTTTATCTTTTCATATATGTATCTATATATTATACACGCAACTTGGAGATCAAAAATACCACAATGATTCTATTCTACTCGTCTCTTTCCAAGTGGATGGATGACAGCATTTGTCCCTAAAAAAGGATAATCTTCTCCCCTCTATTTTATGACTTCTTTTAAAGGTAATAGAAATGTGAATAAATTATCAGCTCAAGAAATAACTTGCAGAACGAAAGGTTTTCTACTACCGCTACATATGGCTGCGATAGCAACAGGTACTCTAGTGATCTGATGTATTATATCTCACCAAACAGTGGCAATTATCAAAATCTCTTCTTCTAACGAGAAGTCCATTTCTCTTTCTCATATATTCATCAATGATATTCTGTCTAAAACTTCTAATTCATTAAATTGTTTTGCTGTTTTGTCTCTGCTTCTCATATTCGTTTCCAGGTGCAAGTCATTGTTCTTCGGATGTGGATTTAGAACGGCAGCGTATATGATAAGCTCATTAAATTCTGATATCAATAGCATTGTCAATTGGGAAACGAAAAAGCGCGTAAAATGTAATGCTTCAAGAACTCCATGCTGTCTTCCTGTAGTTAAAGCTGAACACACTCCCATGTCGCTATCCATGAGCGAAACTTGTTCATTTTGAACAGCTTTGAGTTTTCGGTACGTGATGCCACAGACTATTTTGTGCGGAGTGACATGTTCAACGTCATTAAAAACTCTGTTAAATGCTTGGAAACACGATGCAAGAATTTTTTCAACCCTTCCGATCTGGCTGTAATCTATTAGGGCTATATTCGTCTAAAGTTTGAGTATAGTTCCCATATTTGGGCAGATGTTCCAATAATACACTTGAGTCTCTTGGATTGGATCACAAAAAAAGAGATTTAAAAATGATTGATGATAGAAGTATAACATAAACATTTGAATCTCCCGAGCACCGCCGCAATATTTCTTGTGTTTTATAAACAGTGTTCTGGTGAGATAGCCAGTTGCATTCCTCCCCTTGAACAATTTAGGCGTACTACTCGCGCTTCAAGGAATGCCCATTATTTTACCCTTGAGCCCAACTTCGAACGTAGAGTTAAATTCAGGGATTCTTTCTTCAGCCGCACTACACGAATGTGGAATGTTTTACCCTACTCTATATTTCCCTCTGTAACATCAACAACAATCACCAACATCGTCAAATAAACATTATATATTTATATTCTTTCAATTAATTTTGTATTTATATCGTGGCCGTGGCGCGATGGATGTGTGCTCGCCTGTGAACCTCATGATCACAGGTTCGATCCCTGCCGTCGTCTATGTCGTTTTAATTCCATTAAAAACCTTCTAAAATTGTCATCAATGGGTTGCTGGTTTACTCATTGCATTTTGTTCAGGCATAACACTAACAACATGTAATTGAGTTAAACTAGTATGCCCAACAAGGATGAACACGAATAAAATAATGTGAATTATAAGCGACATTAGAAATGAGACACGGCATTCTCCGCTTTAGTTCAGCCGCCATCCCTGGAGATAAAATATCTGAGACAACAACCTTCAGTCTCAGAACATCGTGCCACACATCTTTCCTATCCTTCTTTCTCTTCCGTAACTTCACGCCCGCGCTGTGTTGAAACATTTAAAGGGTAATCATAATCCCTTGAGCGCGGGTAGGATATAAAAAAAAAAAAAGAAAAAATTAATTAATAAATCAAAACTTTTAAGACATACTGTAAATATACTTGCTAACAATATTGTATTTTCCTTTTTATTCATACAATTTACTCAATACAAACACATTGACTTTGCATTCTAAACAAATAATTTAAATTCTAAACAAGAAATTTCAATTCTATACATTGTATACAATTACCCAAGCAGAGAGTATAAAAGCCGCACAAAACAATTGTGATTCACTTCTGAGTTCTGATTGTGAATTGTGATCTCTTGAAGAACGTTTCGGTAGTATACTACTGCCTTATGATTTTTCAAGCTTTTACAAAAAGAGGACTGAGTAACTTTCATTCGTTAAATTAAAATTAAATAAGATCGCATTGACGGAGTTGCTTCGCCTCATTGGTTTGATCTAAATTATCTTTTTTAATCTTTGTGTTATCGCCTATTCAGCGGAGTACTGCGTTATTTCGAATATCCTGCTGTGGAGGATATAACAATACTCCTTATAATACTGCTAATGCTTATATACTGCTACTGTACTATATGTATACAAGATACAAAAATACGAACTAATAAATAAAATACGTTTTAACTTATAAAACTTATAAAACACTGTTTGGTTTATTGGAAGAATTGGAAAGTACTAAAAAAAAAACAACCCTTACCCAGAGCAACCAACAAATAAAACAATTTGTTATACCTCCTATTATAATATTCAGACATTCAAAATCAAAGTGCATCGGTATCTCCTTTAAAATCCTCTTCTACTTTCCAAAACACTCGAACTTTGCTCAAACATTTATAGGGTATTCAAAAGTGTTCTGAAAAATGTCGACATATATAAATCCCCTACGATTCCTAAAAAAGTGTTCTATAAATCTGACAATACCACTACGATAGCTCCTCTTTCCGAGTGGATGGAAAATAGCAATTGTAACCTTCGTGTTAAATGTGTTAAAATTAACGTAGTCTCGGGTAAAAATCTACGTCATCATCGTCATCATCATTTTCTGCAAACTGCAACCCGCTCGGGGGAAAGGCCGCCAGCAAATCGTTTCCATCCTTCATGGTCTCTAGCTAGATATTTTAACTGTGACTAATTCTTTCTCTGAAAATCCGCTTCCGCTTAGACTGTAAACTTCCATATTGTTCTTGGTGTTCTAACCCGCCGCGCCGTGCACCCTCAAAATTCCATCCTCTGCTTGGCAATATTATAGTTTGGTTTCCTTAGTGTGTGACCAATCCATTGCGATTTTCAATTTTTTTATTTCAATGTCCAGCCGATCTTGACTTGTCCTGCACCACAATTTCTTGGTTAGAAATAGATTGTGTTTCCAGGGTGTGACGTATACAATGATTCACAAAAGGATGCATTTTCCTCAAGATGAATGCCGAGGTTTTTAAGTTTCGGAGCCATATAAAAGCACGAATTTAACATTAGTTTCGAAGAATCTCGACTAAAGGGTAATATGATTTGACTGATGGAATTCCTAATTTGAGACAGAATACCAAGGGCAGCGCGAGCTTTATTTTTTCTTCCATTCCATTTTCTGAAATAATATTTCTAAGGTAGTTAAACTGTTCGACCTCTTCAACTGTTGTCTCCTGTAGAACAAAAAGCTGATGTGTCGAGCAGTCTGTGAACATTAATTTTGTCTTTTTGCTATTTATTCATAGACCGATCGACTCTCCTTTTACCTGCAGTTTTTGACACAAGCGATCAGCTCACTGATTTGAAATAAGCCTTTTAAATTTGATGTCCTGCCTATCTGCTATACTCTGTCCAACAAAAATTGTCAGTACAGAGAAGATAGGACGTTTGTCTCTCATTCTGGTTGCACTGCCATGCATAAGTGTGTCGACTTTTAAAGCTCTCACAGGATTCCGTAGTTTACATTATAAATCGCCTCAAATGAGAATAAAAACGCGCAGGGCTACCGTCTGCTGATTCAAAACGACTGAAAACAATATATTCAATTTACTTTTTCCCACAACGCCAAGCGGTAAGATAATAGGCGCGTTTTTTTTTAAGTTGAAAAGCAATACGACAGCACTCAACATACTCATCTTCTTAAAATGTGTTCTCAAAAGCTTCAAATCCTAAAAGCTCCTTAATAAAAACCACTGAAAAAGCTCCTTGCTTGCAATTTTTTAGCCCCGAGCAGGGCACAGAGCGGGGCCTGAGCGCTTAGAGCTCGCTCCGAACCGAGCGTGACCTGAGCGCTCTGAGCTAATTAAGAAACACATCTGAGCTCTGAATTGTCATTGTATCATTTTTCAAATAAACTGTCAAAGTTCTCAGCTTTGTTTGTGAAATTTGTGTTTTCATATTCTTGAAAACTTGTTTTTAATTATTTTTTGATTAATGAAAATGGAAAAAGCAATTATTTTAAAGGAAGCGTTCAATTTGTTTTTTGATTTGCAACTTGTTCCTTTTTAATGAATCAATCAAAAACAACGTCATCTGCTTCGTCCACTTCACCCCTTCGAAAACAAAAAATATTATACTCTGCTCATAATTATATTTATTATTCCTTACCTTCACTGGGAGAGCAACCAGCTTCGCCCGCCATTTCCATTGTTTTGATTTTTTATTTCTTTTTCTCTTTTACTATCATCCCTTCCAAAAAATTTAATGAAGTTAGCCGCGCTCAGCTTTTCGCTCCGTCTGCTCGGTCATTTATTATCGAGCTCATCGAGCGAGCCCCGATCGAGCTCTGAGCTAAAAAAGAAATGCAAGTCGAGCACTCAGGGCGCTCTGGGCTAAAAAAGTAACATAGTTCTTTTTTTGACACTTCAGTGCCCCGCTCGGAGCTAAAAAAGAAAAACGCCTAATGGTAACTCTGTTTTGATTGATGTAGATAATGAGCGCGTGATCGTATTGAGTGACACTCTTGACAGTATCTCATCAGCAGTGGGATACGACGCACGTTCGTGTTGGGGTGTACAACTTTTTGCATAGAATTACAACAACAATTCCTTAAGAAAAGTCAGTGGCTTGCTCTTTTTTTAGTGGCATTTTTCCTAACGCATTGTAGTGAGGGTGCATCAGGCGCCACTGCTTTAGAAAAAGCTCTCCCATAAGGCTTGTACTGACAATTTTTGTTGGACAGAGTATAGAACATATCTCACACCCGGTTGGACTTCTCAAGAATCGGATAGCTGATCATAACACTTTGAATTGTTGTTAGACTCTCTTATAATGGCAACAATTTATGAAGGAACTCCTTTACCAAGAAGTGATCTTCAAATAAATTCACTGTTAAATCAGTCAAAGAACTTTCAAAATCCCCGAACATGAGGTAGAGCGATGGTCGAAATTCCGCTGACTCCTCAAGGATGATGCGCAGTATGATGATATGGTCGACTCAATTCAAGCCTTTATACGATCGAGAATATTGGTTTCCATTAGCTTTGGGAAAACAAACAAAACGGTCACATTCTTTGGCAGCTTAACAATCACTCCACACTTCTAGTCTGTGGGGTGGATTTTGTTTTCCCAAAAAGTTTATATCAACCGATGTAGCAAAACAGCCGTTGTGAAGGGATCGATTCCAGGAATTCAGCTGGTATTCCATCAAGTCCAGCTGAATTGTTATTTTTGAGGATACTGACGGGGGTCCGATATCAATTAGGGGCATCGAAAAGTCCTGCGAATCTATAGTTTTTGCGGAATCTATAGTTACTTAAAAGCGGCTGCTACCAGCCATTAAGTATAGCACATCATCCGCGAAATCTGTCCAGCAATCCCGAAATGAACGTGCTAACCTCAATATTAACCACAATGTCAGTCTTGTTTGAGTTCCGGGTCATTGTGGCACTGATAGGAATGAAGGGACGGACGAGCTGGCCAGGCAAGGATCACTTCCTAATAACTCACTTGCGGAAAGAGTCAACATTCCGCTCGGAGTTATCAAGGGCAATATTCTCTCAATTTTTCTTAACGAATCAAGCAGTTTAACTGACTGCATTATATCTAGAAAGATTTGGCCCACCTATAAAATAAATCCCGAACACTTGATCTGCTAGGCAGACCCAGGCAAGACATAGCCAGGATCGTAGCTACCTGTAGCGGGCACTAGCCAATAGGAGAGCATGTAGCAAAGCTAGGGATTCCTAAGAACACTCACTGCCACTACTGTTTCCAGCGGGAAAAGGAAACAGTCTTCCATTTCCTCTGGAAATGCACTGCCCTGGACAAATCAAGAACACAATCATTCATTAGGAAGTGCATTTTTTTGATGACGCGATGCTCTGGCTCTGGGACGAACTTCGGTTACTTCTGTGCCGTAACGTTTTATTCCTTAAATGCCGAGCTAGCGGACTGAGGGCTTTGACAGAGGTTTACGGTGCTGAGGCCGGCTGATCACTCAACTGTATTGGCTAAATAAAGCTACCTAGTACCTAGCCTGGTACAGTGTGGATGGTGTCGAATGAGTGTGGTAGTCCGATTGAGTGAGTGATCTAATTTCCGGGTTATTGTGCAACTTCCGATATCAATTCCATCTACAGGTCCATACGAGTTATCATATCAAAATGGCACACTTCAGTGCTAATTGGGCCACATGGCAAGACTGCCAGAGGTCGCCAATTCTACCTACCTACCTACCTATGTACCTATCGGGGAATCAAAAAGACACTTCAAAGAAAGGATCCACGTTTTGATGAATGAGTCCATAAACAAAGAGAGGATATTTTTTTTTTTACCTAATTATTATTCCGCGGCCCTGGAACAAAAAATATGTTCAGAGATTTCAGCTTCTGATTCTAACCACACTTGCCACTAATGTATGACTATTTTATATCTACTCGTAGTTCTATTGTTAAAGAAAAAGCTTTCAAATCCTTTTTGTAATATGTGTACTCGTAGTCTTTGGCCCCGTGTTTAAGTTTTTAAATCCCTTTGCCCTGAGAGAAGGAAAAAAAAGAATACCATTGGACAAAAGCCACTTTTCAGTTTTCACTTATATGGCAATGCCAACTGGCAACAGAGTTTTTGGTGAATGCTTAAGTAGAAAAATGGGCAAAATAAAAAATAACTTCGCTGAGAGGATAAGAATGCCACGCTTATGTTCACATTCATTACGAAAGCTTTTACTCATTCTCACTTCGTTTATCTTTTTGCACACTGTTATCCCCTGTAAATTGTAAGTGCTTCACATTTCGTCGTTCTTTCGTTTCAACCCGGCCGGCACTCGGCAGCCCAACTTAGCTGAACTCAAACCAACCCAACCCAACTCGACTCTACCCAATCCGGCTGGTTTTGCATACAAATTTTCTGTCTATTAAGAGTTTCTAGTGCGTGTGTGTAAAACATTAAGCCAGGGAGGAACACAGGGGGAGGGGGGAGACGGCAATAATAAAAATGACTCTCATATGCACAGCCACTCTTTTAGTTTAAAGTAACCCACTGACACAATTTAATTCAATTTAATCCATTTGCCCTTTTCCGTGAAATATCCTAATGACAGTGTAAGTGCGCGTGGCCTTATAAAGACAAAAAAGTTGGATTTTTATATTCTCAAAATGCAACGGAACAAAACAAAAACTGCTTTTTTTCGTATTATGCTCGAATATGGGATGCACATTTACTGGTGCGCACGTAATCGTTCGCGGATTAAAATCAAAACAGGTCGACTCAATTTCAGCCTTGACTAAAACATTTTAAGTTGGACACGGCTGGCTTGTGAATTTCAACAGGAGTAATAATCAAAGGAGAATTAAACTTTTGGCGACTCCCTTAAATAAATGATGTGTAAATCGCTTAGCAAGCCAGCTTAATGCGAACATTGCAGGTGGAATAGTAGAAAAAATCATGCGAAAAATAAAAAAAAATCTTAAGCTGTGAACACACGGCACAGAAAAAGTCGAAACTGTGTCAGCGCTTGAAAACTTGCACTAAAGTATGTTCACACGATACGCGCAGTAAATTTAGATAATTAACGGAACTCGGGCAGAAGGGTGTTCAAAATGGAGTTTGACAATAAGGATTTTACTACTTATTCACTTACTTAGCCCGCTGCCAATCATTGATTGGTTTGCTGCCATAGACACGGCGGCGCGGCGGCGGCGGCTTCCATCCTGCATTATGCTGAGCACGCCGCCGCGCTGCACAGTGAATCGAATAGTACATGCTAGGTGGACAAAATTCATTCTCGAGTGAAGCTTTGGAAACAGGATAATTTTGTTTACAAATGGACACACATTAATATTTTTATCAGCTTTTAGCCGTCATTATTTTCGTTTATCAGTTATTCGTAGCCAAAGTTAAATAATTAGAAAAAAATTCATTGATTTTTGCTCAGTTGTGTTTTATCTCTTTCAGTGATGGTTTGTATATTTTTTTGTAAATCTTGTCTTTTTTGGTTTATAATGAAAAGCGCCGCCCAAGGTATGTTTAGTATGTTTAATAGGTTTAAAAACCTAATGTATCAACATTTGTTCTGGTTTGATATTTAAATTTTGCTAGAATTTAACGTAATATTTAGGTTTCCCATTGTAAAACTATTAGCTCCACGCCTCTCCACGCGATGATTCTTATATTTTTGAAAAGATTGAAAGTTAAGCTTTTTTTTAATACCAAATTCCATTTGCGAAAATTTGCGAAAGTAATTTTAATAAATTTATAAAGGTATTCGAATTAAGATCACTTGGATGGAATTTTTCATTATTTGGCAGTTTAACCAACTATTCCAACAAGTTTTACTTCAAACCTTTGGAACTACCTTACCCATAATTCAATCCAACATTTCAAGAATAATAAGTCATAAGTCTCGTTCTGAAAAAATGGCCGTCAGGCAGAAATATTTTTGAAGAGCTTTGAAGGCTGGCTTAATGGTGACGATTTTATATTATTCGAAGATAACCAGGATGAATCTTATTACAAACTTTTTCTTGTGGCCTATATCAACTTAGAAAAATTTCAACAACTTTGATTTTCTACACTAAGTCAGATAAATTCTTAGTCTGTATTCTTGGTTTATTATGCCAGTGACTCTACATACATACATTCTTTTATCAAGCTAGTAGTGTTATAATATAAAATACTTCATAGTTCCAAAAGGCCAGCTCTCAATAAGGCCCAAGAAGCACGAAACAAAGACTTTCGAAGATATCGAGAAAACCATACTCGAAAAATCTCAAGAAAGTCAAGCAATTCTGATTTATTATCAATGTTGCTCATTACTGTCCCCTTACCAGTTTGCGCGAACTCCCGAAAAAATAAAAAAATTTGCCTCATTATCTTCTAAAGTTGTAAACTTGCTGCCTGAAAACTCTAATGCGATCGTTCAACGTGAAGAAATAACGAGGACTAATTCTAATGATTCTGAGGAAATTCAACCTTAGTGATTATGTTCTACTTTTTCCTCTATGTAAACTGCCACATAAGAGCATAAGTTGAACTGAAGCTAGTTAAGTTTCTTTCCAGCAAATGGCCCTAAGATACTGAAGACTCTGGCAGAGAATAATACATAATAAAGTATTTTATTAGTTAGCAATTGAAAATTTATAAAATTTAAAATATATTCATTTTGATAAATTTTAGTAAATATAATACCTAATAATAATAAATAATAATAAAAGTTATAAAATTAACCTCCACCTTATATTTGTGAGCTTTTTTAAAAAAAGAATGTACTTAATACAAAAATAAACATGTATTCCTACAAAACATCTTTATTTTAATCATTTAAAAGACAAAAATAATTTTGTCCACCTAGTATGTTCTATTCGATTCACTGTGCGCTGCCTTGAGTCATCTAGACCGAGTACTCAGAGATCCACGATAACTTGTTCTTTAAATCAGAAGTTCGGTCTCTCGTAGCCTCTAACCGGTGGGGGGTTTTTCAAAAGCTCTCTTGTTTGTTCACTAGGGTGATTCTTCGTCGAATCTCCACTAAGGTGTAATTCGTGGAGTTAATCACCCCTATTACAGAATTCGGCGAATGAGCTAAAGTGACAGTTTCCATTCATTTCCAATCTTTTGCTATTACTGAATCCGACGAATGAAAGTTGAACGAATGTCGGTCGCATGCCCTGCACCACCGACATTCGGTTCAACTTATCTGGTATTACTAAATACGCAATCCATCCGCACTCCATACAATTTCTATCATTTTACATTCGCACCAATTTCGAGACGAATTTGAAGTGAATTTTTGATTAAACGAAAAAAAAAAACCAAAATAACCAATGGAAAGCACAAAAATGTAAGTCAAAAGCTTATCATACTGAATGTTAAAGTGTTTGTTTAACAAATTTTAATAGAAAACGGAGAACTACTCGTAACAACGCAACCGGAGAGCCAGAAATTAAAAAAAAAAAAAAAAAGCAAACGGTTGGTATTGAACAGCACAACATCCAAGTACTAACCACGCGCTACGATGCTTCATTTCGTTGATCGAAAGCGTTGCTGTTATTAATGCCTAGCCCGTTGAATAAATGTCTGTATCTGACAGTGTCGATACGAAAGTTCATAAATGATAAGGTAATTTTAGAAATCGACAATGTAGTTCATCCGGCGAATTTCATAATTCAGTTTTACAGCTGATGCGAAAGGTCAACGCGTGGGTGTACAAGCAGAAGGCACTAAGTCAAAAAACATAGTTTTGAGTAAATTGATATTTAATGTTTGTTAAGTCGTGAAAATTCAATACCGATTTTAATTTTACATCTGATTACGTGAAAAGCTCTATTGATATTATGACTTAGGCTAGCCGCGCACTAGCAACTTTTAGTTGCGAAACTGTTTAGTTACTTATAGAAAACAGATAAACTGCTTGGTTGAATGTCCGTGAATTTGCAGATAATTATATGTTCAATAAAGTGGCGAACTTATTTTAGGCAATCGTTTAGTTTGTGTCCAAACACAAACTTTTTAGTTGCTCGAACCAAGCAGTTTCGCAACTAAAAGTTGCTAGTGCGCGGCTAGCCTTAAGTTACTAATCAAAAATTTTAGTTTTCGCCAAACCAATTCGAAAATATTGCATTAGAACTACAAAATATGCTGACTTAGTTCTGTTTAGCAGAAAAGATAATGCAATTATGTAATTATAACTAAAAATACAAATTAAAAAACAATTTTTTCTTAATGAAATATTTAAAAGTTTTATTTTATTTTTTTGTGAGGGCAAAGATTCAAACCAAGAATGGAAAACTTCAGAAACCACTCCTTTTTGACACATTTCTATTAAGTCTTTTTTTTGTCTGCACTTATTTTAGGAGGTTCTTGATACAATTTAGGCCTTTGTGTTAGAGAAAGATACTTTTGAACAGCGTTTATTCCTCTTTGTAAAGTTTTTATTACGTTCGTTGTTCTAAAATTGTCCGCGAAATTGTATTTGAACTGAAGGATTCCTGGTTTTGATGACAGCTAAAACGCACTAAGTCACTTTAATACCTTCTTGCTGTATTATTATAGCATATTGTAACTTTTTCTATGACAGCCAAAAGGCACTAAGTCAACTTAGTGCCTTTTAGCAGTATTAAAAATTATTTAACTGACTTAGTTCAAAACAAAACCTCAAAAAATTCATGTTTAACGATGAAAAATCACTAAGGAGGTGATTGGAGTACAAAGATATCATCATTCTTGATCACTTTGCATTAAAATCTAAAAATCCTAAAAAATTGACTTAGTGCCTTCTGCTTGTACACCCACGAACGGATCGAGTGAGCTCACCGGGAGTAAAATTCTGCGAATTCTGTAATCGACATGAATATTAATTACTACTTAACTATATCGAAGGTGATGCTATCAAATATCAATAATGACGTTTTGACGCTTTTGCCAAGGACTGTATTACCGATCGTTGGAAATAACTGGTGATGTCGGTAAATTAATTTTTTAATTTTAGTGGGGGCTTAGCCCCCAGTTATTCAGCTTTATTCAAGCTATAAGTATAACTTAAAAACCAACTTAAAAAGTTTGAGTTTGAGGTTGTAGGTAGGTGCTGATATTGAAATCAAATGAATTTGGATTCAAATTGATCAACCGGAGCATACGGGTCAGAGGTTCATTAAGGCCATAGGAGGTGTGGTGTGTTGGTAAATAGAAGAGGCGATGGTTTCTCAGGTTACAGTTCTTAGTGTTGAAAGAAATCGAGTTCCAAAGAGAGGAGCAGTCAACTGAACCAGAGAGAAGCCGATGTATAAAAAGTACCTATGTCAGCAATTTCTATACGTTGTTCCTGTATTGAGTTGAAGTTTAACAGTTCGAGCCGGTCACAATAAGGGGTTTAGACAAAGGATTATCTCAGGGTAGGCATTGAAGGAATCGTCATTGGCTGCCTTCTATTATTGATACATGTATATCTTCATAGGGAGACCAAACTTGAGACGCATACTCAAGTAGAGGTTGGACAAACGTTTTGTAAAGCGATCGCGCACGTAAGGGTTGGAAAATTCTTTACACCATCTTTGTATATACAAAACCTAATGCAGAGTTGGCCTTACGAGTTATTTCATCAATAGTAAGTAGAAATTTATGTTCACGGTCACATTAAAGGCCAAGATCCCTTATCTTTTCTAAGAATTGTATGGGTTGATTATGAATATAGTAAAGACGGGGAGTTGTTTTAATGCGTTTGCGTGAAAAGGTTGTTGTTGGCATTTGCTAATGTTGAGCTCTGAGTAATTGTTGGTACACCAGGTTGAGAAATTGTCGAGATCTGTTTGGAGGAGTGATAAGTCTTCAGTTGCTGCGATGACTTTGAAAAATTTCGTATCGTTGGGATATTTGACAATATTTAATCACCTTGTCATTGTCATTAATTGTAAGAATAAAGAGGAGAGGGCCTAAATGACTACCTTGGGGGACACCAGAAGTGGTAAGAATAGTATTGGAAAGTGCGAATCTGAACCGGACACAATATTCACGATTCTCTAAGTAAGAAGTAATCCATTGCAGGAAAAGGGGTTCATAACCTAAAGGGATTTAAAGAGCTTAAAGACTATGAGACTGTGAGAAATTTTGTCAAAAGCTTTTCTAGAGTCATTGAAGACTATATTAACTTCATTCCCGTTTTCTAGGGTTCTTAGAGTGAATGAAACGAATTCTACAAGGTTTGTTGTGGTGGATCTGCTTTTCAAGAAACCATGTGTGTCAAGGACCAGCAACGGAAACTGAGGAGTTCATATCTTAGAGTTCATTATGTAAGGACAAAAAAGATGGATACCCATAAGGTTAGATTAGGTTTTATGTAAATATTGTTGGTAGAGAAAATTGTACAGTTCTTTGAATTGTAGATATGTAATAAAGTACTTTGAGTATTCAGTTGGGCGGGGATGAAAGAGAAACTCTATGTCGGTAGAAAGGAACATGTAGCGAAATTGAATGGTGTAATTCAGTATGAAAAAGGTTAGTGTCTTCTTCAACACACATATTTTCAAAATTAAATGGAACTGGTTAATATAATCATTAATTTGGGAGAATTAGACAAATAGGATGTGAAGTGAGTATTATTTCTAGGTACGAGTTATGGCAGAACGTTAGTATTTAATAAGGGAAGATGATAATTATCAATAGCTGTAAGAATTTGGGGTAGAGAGTGACTGATGAGTTATCTAGTTCGATTGAGAAAATTAAGTCAAGTTATCAGTCCATATATTATTTAAAACGAAACTCAATTGACAGGGACTTGAATCAGTTAAAAGATCGACAGAAAGACAGTCTCTTGACGAGGAGGGATTACAAATGTAATGTGATCAGTGGTCTGAAACAGACCATTTAAGGTGAGGAAGGTCCAAGTACCTCAACAGTTGGACATTTTTTAAAAAAATATTGTGCCATCGGTTTTAACGTCTGGCCTGCGCAACATCTGGTGAAGAACGAGATCGTAAGAGTTGATTTTTTGGTATGTTTTGGTAAAAACATCGTGTGAATGCCGTTCGCTCCTCTCAACCCAGTATTGGAGTCGGAGTCTTAAATTTTTCAACACTCGAGAATAAAGCATGGGTTGAATGACAGTAAACTCATCTCTACGTCGGGAATTGCTTAGAGATTGTTGTTGTAATTCTGGACCTAAGGTAACCCCCTAAAAAGAGTCGAAAGCTATTAGTTGGGGGGAACAAGCAGTCCAGGTTATGTCCCTTTATTTGCTGATTAATTTATTGAATGTGCTTTTAAAGGCGAAGAATTGTGTGAAGTTACACAATTTAGGGTATTTGGCTCTAAGTTTGGGAAAGTAGTCATAGAAGTAGGTTAGATTGGAAACGGGAACATAGGGTAATCGCAATAGAATAGGGTACGAACGAAAGAGATTCGCTGAAATTTCGCTCGGACTGGGTTATTCTGATTTGGAGAATTAAAATACACTCGGGTCTATTGAAGCTTAGAAGAGATTTTAGGATAGATATTAGGAGAGATATCAGTTTTGGCAATGCTTTAGGATCTAGGTTGAGGTATATAAGTGGAACTTAAATATTGACGTTCGGGAGGAATACTTGGGACGTTTAAATTACTGTGGATGTTTTGGTACGTAGAATAAGAGAAAAGTGTTGGTTTACGATAGATATTCGTTTTAAGAATGGTTGTCGAAGTATTTAGAGTTTCGAGTAAATTATTCAATGGTTCGGAGGAAATGTGCCAATTTTTCCTATGAAATTGAATATTCCATTCCCATATGAACAGTGTAGTGCCGTATTCTGTTATAACTGGAACTGATGGATGATGTTCACCCTCAAGTTATGGTAGGTAAACGTAAGAATGAAAAGGAGCAACTTAGCATTGGTTGAAGATTAAGGTCTTGACAAAATAGAAGTCCAATGTAAATTAGGGCTTAAATTAATGGATAATGGATTTATTTTTTGGCGTAATCATATCAATAATGGATTAACTGAATTTCGCCCAATATAACATTAATAAAAGCTAATTCGCTTGCGGAACAGTTTGCTGTTAATTCGACGTTCCCAGAAATAACTATCATAAGTCCACCTGTGCTTGAGACGGTAAACGATTTTATGGGACAAATATTCTTTCGTACTCGTACTGTTGAAACAGTACCGAAGAATCGTGACCTACATAAATCCAGTGTTAACGATAGTATCCCTCCCTTTCTCCTGAAGAGGTGTTCTTGGTTCTTCAACGCTTGCAAAACCAATGCGTAAGCTTTTCTATCTCTCCTATTCTACTAGTCTCTTTCCGAATATGGAGAAGAGTTCAGGCTGTTCCTAAAAAAGGCGAATATTTTCCCACTTTTATCATCGTGCAATTGCACTTCCATTCTTTCTTTTAAGAACGAAAGCTTTTCAATTACCGTCAATATGTTAAGTAGTTAAGGACCAATCCCTCTAATGGACTATGCGTGCATTTGGTTTTAATGATTCTCTTTTTCGTTGGATTCTAAAATACTTTTCGAACCGCTCAATCCGAGTTGTGTTGCACGGTTTGAAGTCTGTTATTCATAAAATAAATGCTGGAGTGCCACAGGGCTCCGTTTTGTCTCCGACTCTCTTTGTCATAGTCATCAATGATCTTTTGTCTGAATCTTCTAATCTATTTAATTGTTTTGCTGACGACA
Source organism: Chrysotoxum bicinctum (assembly GCA_911387755.1). Taxonomy (NCBI): domain Eukaryota; kingdom Metazoa; phylum Arthropoda; class Insecta; order Diptera; family Syrphidae; genus Chrysotoxum; species Chrysotoxum bicinctum. The sequence continues at coordinate 192,475,315 of OU426988.1, forward strand.
GTATTCTTTGCTTCTCATAATCGTTTCCATACTTATGACCCTGTTCTTTGATTGTGGTTCTAGAACGGTGGCGTATGAAAAGCTCATTAAATTCTGATCTTAAAAGAATTGTCAAATGAGGAAGCATAAACGACTTAGAATTGAATGCTTTAAAATTTCAATGCTATTTTCTGTGGTTTAAACGGAACAGTGTTCTATTGACATAGCCCAGTTGCATTACTTAGAGAGAGAGTTTTTTTTTTTATTGGGGCGGGCTTATTTAGGCAGCCTGTAGTGGCCATCTTGTTTTGGTGACATCTGTCAAATCTATTGTTTAATATTCAGCGCTAATTTTACGGTAATCATGGTGGACCTTCGCAGTCGACTTTTGGTCGAAGAGACTTCAACTTTGCGTCGGGGCTTGGGTCTACACCGGTAGAAAATCCAACCTGGAGCCTAAAATACATGACGGACATGAGCGTTTGGAAGAGGATATCAGCCCGAAAAATAATCTTTATCGACGAAGAGCATTTTCGGATAAATTGCCGTACATTGGATGACAAGAACCCACACGAGGTTCATCGAGTGACAATGTCATATTTTCATTTCATTTTCAAGACTTAAAATTACAATTATAATGGTATTACATGACACAATGCATTAAATCAAGTACTTGCATTTGAAAATACTGGGAATATGACAGTAAGGACAGTCTGCTCAGAGTTAAATCTGACATCAACAATTTGATTATTTCATAGTAGATCTTATTATCAATCCAGATTCTGCTTCTTTTAACTAATAATCTCATCAACCAAAATCGAATATGAAAAAAGATTTTTGGAAATTATTCAAATGATTTAATTTCAAATAATTACCTGAGAATCAAGTCACTGATATTAATATATTCTAAAATTATAACGCTATTTTTGTAATTGCTTTTTTCAGGCAACTGTAAATTTTGAACTTTTGAATTGTAAACAAAATGCACTTTAAAATTGAAAAAAATATAACGATATACTTATTCAAACTTACCTTTGTCTTATAAAAAAATTAAAACAACTTTTTTTAAAGTATTTTTCTCATTTATTTTTATTCTATAAGAAGACTTGACTTTTACTATTTACAAAGCTCTTAACTCAATTTATTTGTGTAGACATTTGTTTATTATCTTTTCAATCGCAAACAATTAGCAATAAATATAAAATTAATAAAATCAAAAAAAAAAAAAAATCAAAAAATATTCAAATAATTTTAAGAATTATTGTTTCTTTTACAAATTATAAAATTAAAAACAAAATTTAGCATAAAAGTATTTGCCGCGATTAATTAAATATTATATTTTGTGGTTTTGTATTCATTCAGTCTTAAATGTCTACTGTCATCAGCGTTGCTTTTATGGAGTGATATTTTTTTTTTCAACTCATACAGCCATATTGAGGAGATACTGCATCCTTAATATCCAATTTTTTTCAAAGCCTTCAGATCTACATCACCATAATAGTCCACGCTAGAAATTTGAAACAAATGTTATATAAATCTGGTTGGATTGCTTAAAGGACACAAATACATAAAATAGAAAAAAGGAAATTTTGAAAGAAGAAGTTTTACTTGTATGAAGTTAAAGTAAATGTAAAAATTGTTATTACATATCAAATCTTTGGTTTACAGATCTAATTCACTACCTTAACTCAAACAAAGCTTTACTTTAATTAAAATTCAGCTTATGGTAAACTTCATTGGTTCAATCAATAGCCATTCATATTATATCAAGAAACCTGTTCATTGAACAATAATCTTTTCATTGAGCCAGTGACTTTATATCATAAATAAACCTGATATTCGTTGACTAATGAAAAAAAATTTTTTCCAGTTACGTTTGAACGACAATTCATTGGCTCAACGAAGCATAATTATCGGGTAGTAAACCTCTAAAAAAAAAGCTTATTATTTTCATATTACAATCCCTTTTAGACTGATAAAGTGGGAACTGATCTCTAGATAGTAGAATAAGATGCAGAAGATGAATACTCGTACTAGATCATTTTTACGGAAATTTGAATAGAAACGTAAAAAATACAGAAATACAAATCAGCTGATTAATTAATATGCAAACATTAGGGTTTGCCGATGGTCTAAAATCTTTGACAACGAATCGCGCAATATAAATCCTTCGAAATGCAAGCTGTTTATAGTGATTTTTAGGGCTATTAATTAATGTTTTGCAAAATTTTTATGTGTCGCATACTAACATTTTTCTTCACACTATCTTTTGTGATAATATAATGAAGATGGTCACATTCGTCAATTGATTTAATAAATAAAAAATCCCCTTAACTACAAAGCAAACATCTAGAGAGTGGTTTATTCAAGAGCGAAAATTGCTTATGAAACACTCAACAAAAGGGGTCTAAGATGACTTCCTTGAGGAACCTGAGAAAAGATATGAGCTTGTATTATTCTATCCATAATATTAAAAATATGTATTTGATCAGAAGGTTGCTTACTTCTTTAAGATATTTGAAATAAATTTTAAGATAATAAATGTATGATTTGGTAGCAGTTGAATTAACTGGTTTACAAAATTTTACTTTTATTCTCTCCTTCAAACCTAACTTTTCATTTTGGTAATATTTTAAACAAACGTTTTTTGTATGTTTCAGGTTATGTATTGCGAACGTATAAATCTTACCTTTGGAAAATTGTGTTTAATCAAAGTCTACAACTTTTTAAAATGTTTACTTAATTCTTAGATAGAATTGCTATAAAATTAATGGAAATGTTTTAAAAACCTAAAATGATTTAAAAGAAGGAAAATAATTCAGGTTGAGTAAAAACTTTGGGCAGTTTTTTTTTCATTTTTTTTCATTGATGTGACATCACCTAAACATGGCAAAAATTTTGTTTTTGAATTAAAAAAAAAAAAAAAAGAACGATTGAATTCTCAGAGCAATGGGAAACTATTTTCAAAACAAGGTTCCGTCACAAGTTTTTTGACTTACATAAAAGTATTTCGTTATTAGTATTAGATGAACTCAAATTTAGCTAAAGCCGGTGATTTTGTACTTTTAGATTCGAATAACTCGAAAAACTAATGCGTTGGAGCAATTCAGGTTCGAGGTCAAGGTATAAAAATTCATCGAAACAATTAAGTTTGATTCAAAGGAGGAAAATTTCGTCGCCCAGAATTATCACACATTCAATGTTTTTAAGACATCGTTTATTAATAATATGTTTCAAAAATATTTTTGAATTTTTGGTTACTAAAAAGGAACCTCCTGATCTCGGTATTGGTGGTTTCTTATTTTTGCCTGCCGATATATTAAAGTAAATGTTGCACATTTTCGAAAAAACAAAATGGGCATTTTATCAGGGTTTTCATATTAATTCTAGAGACCCAAGCTCTCTTTAAAATCTCTCCACCTATTAATATTATATTTCGATGACTTGTATTTGGTTGAACATTGAGACTACCAGTTGGTTAGTGCCACAACGCTAAATCTGACGTTATCAAAGAGTTTGATATTGCAAATAAGCTCCATGATATTTCGGAAACTAACCAAGCTCGCAATGCGTAGGTATTTTGTAGAAGTATTTTGGATGAGGAAGAGTAAGAATCTGTTCTCGACCTTCTCTATCTGGGAGGTTTCTACTAAAATGATTTTAGATTTGGACTTAACTTCGTACCTATGATTTTTTAAGTGATTGTAATGAAATGGTGTCTTTGTTTTAAGAAGAATTAGGATTGTGAGGTGGAAATTGGTTGACCTTAAGAATTAAACTATAATACAAAAGTCCAGAAGAGGAGTTCACAGAGAGCACCTGAAGCTCTTTGCGGTGTATTCACCAAGTATCACGAAACGAACGTAGGCCGTGGAATGAAACTTATTGTATGGCTAAAGATGCTCATGGAAATATGGTGCAAATGAGAGAGAAAACTATCGAAAAAAAGGGAGAAGATAAGAAGAAACAATAGGGTGCTGTGTGCTGTCTCTCGAGTCTTGTGATCAGCACAACCAGCGTTGCCGCCAAAAAATTTTTTTTCGTGCCACACTCTTTGAAAAAACGTGCCATTTGTGAAATTTTCGTGCCACATGAAAAAAGCTCAAGATATTCTTTAAAAATAAATTTTAATTCAATACCATTACAAACAAAAAATCACTTCCACTATTGGTGTAGGTATTTTCCAGAAATAGGAGTTTTTGGCACGTTCATAATAAGTATAACTACCTATTGCACGTTACATGATGCGTCTTATTATTATTTAAAAATATAAATAAGTAATAAAGCTTTGTTTTAATAAGATGAATAAATAAATTTGAAATTTGAAATAGCCAATTTTAAAAACCGTAAACCGTAGACGAAGGAAAACAAACAAGCAACAAAAAGAATAGATTGTTCTGTATGACATAACAAGACAATTGAAAGACCTCTACGCTCTACTACATTGTAATGAATAAATGCATCCAGTTCTGTTGAGTTGATAAAGTAAACTTAAAGAAAAAAAAAACGTGCCATATTGAAACTTTTCGTGCCACCGTGCCACGAGAAAATTTCCGTGTCAAAATGGCACGATCGTGTCACATCGGCAACGCTGAGCACAACTACGGAGGTTTAAAGTCAAGCAACTGCCATTTGAGTGAAGGTACTCTTGTTTTCGAACCACTAGATGTATTCAAGCAGCATTTCCAATAATTGATAGGTGCGAATCATACAGATACAAGTAATAGGGCAAAAAGATAAGTCGCTTTCAGTGAATGTAGTGATGTAGGTATAGTTAAAAGAAAGCTTAGAAATATCAAAGTCGCTGGGACTAATAACATATTTTTAAGAACCGTGGCGATGTTTCGTAAGAGTGCATACAAGAAATCTTTCACTACGTATTTTTATTGATTGATTTCAAAAACATACAGAAAAAAAAACAAACATGAAAAAGTAGTGCCTTATTTGTTATAGGTTGTACATAATATTTAGTTAAAAACTGAATTGATAGAAAAACTAAAAGACTAATATAATCCCTTTAACTTTAAGAAATTTTCAAAGGACTTTTTAAGTCTTCTTTGACTGACAGATAGAGAATTCCAAAGACCAACTATAAGCAATTACAACTGTCACTTTAAGTTGCTTTATTTAAAATTATGTGCAACTAAAATTTTAATACTCTCCCATCGATGTTGGAAATTTAAGTTTTTTATTCAAAAAAAAATAATACTCACGAACTTTATTCTGGATTAACTCAAATTGGAAAGAAGTTCTTGAAAGTCAAGAAAATTGCTCAAAGGTTTTTCAACGATACTATTTGCATAATCAAACCAATTTAGACGAGCAATTTTGTTCAAGGCAATATCTAATTTTTGCTTACTTCTGCTGTCTAAATAGCTGCCCTACAATAGAATAGGCAGAACAATAGCCAAACAGCTTCCAGTTGTATGTAAAACCTTTGTATAATGTAAAGCTCGCAATGCAGCGTATGTTTATGATTAAAAATAAATCATTTATTTGAAAAAGGTTTCAATAAGTTCGCATTGATCTTCATTAATTCTTATGGATGTATCTTCGACCATGCCAAATTAGCTCAAATAAATTTGGACATCATACGCGTACATATTGTATTTGAGTACCGAATGTATATCCTTGTTGAAAATTCTAAAAAGTGGTGTACCTAAGATTGATCCTTGTGGAACACCCGCATGCGTAGAATGGAAATCATGGAGTTCATTATTTACAAGAACTACTTAAATTCTGCCGGTCAGGTATTCATGAATGAGACTAATAGCCAAATTTTCAGAGGAGAAATTTTATTTAACCTTTTAAAGATCAGTGCAAGCTGAACCGAGTCAAAGGCTTTTGAAAAGTTGGGAAGAACTATCGGTGCCGTAACGAAATTTGTATCTTTTTATTGCTGGTTGTCATCGTTTTTTTTTAAATTGCTCAGAAACATCTGTGTTGTGGTCTTAAGTTAGATTGGGTGGGTGAAAAATATGTAACCAGCAGATTACATTTTCTTCTCAAAGGTCTTAGAGTTTAAAGGTCAAATGGATACATGACGATATCCGTTCTTTTTTTTTATAATTCACTCGCGCTCAAGGGTATTTTAAGAGACCCTTATAATGTTAAACACAGCACGGGCGATGGGAAAATAAAGGAGGGGAGAGAAAGGAGGTGGAGGTGAACATTGGTTTTGAATGTTTGCAAATTGAAATGGCAAGGGAAAACTATGCCGGGTAAGTTATTCTATAATCGTATTGCGCGACTAAAAACGAATCTCTATATTTGACGGTACGACCAAAGTAAGGCTCAAAGGTGAACTGATGAGCATGAGCACTCCCAGCGAAGCGGGTATCACGGGTGAATTGATATAGACGAGGAATGCAACTGGCTACTTCGAGTGAGCATTGCTTGTGAAAGAAGCGATAAAATAGGGAAATACATGAGACATACCGACGGCGACGGTGTTCAAGAGATGGGAATGAATCTAGCTCTGTTTCCAATCAGTTTTAACGCTCTTCTCTGAATTCTATCCAATAAATGGAGAGAAGATTGTGCTGCACCTGCCCAAAGGTTTGAGTTATACTCGCGTTTTGGACGTATGAGCGCCTTATAAATGGTAGCCAGATCAGAAGGGGTGAAAAATTTCTTAGAATGATATTAAAATCCTAAGCATTTAGCAGCATTCTTGGCGGCCTCGAGAATGTGATCATTCCAACCAAGATCGTCGTTAACACACATACCGAGTACTGAGAGCTTTTCGGTTTCGTCGATGCAAGTGCCATTCAGCGACAATGGAATAAGGGGGACATTTTGCTTAAACGACAATAGACAGTATTGAGTTTTCGGTTTTGTATACCCCATTTAACAATGCTGTAAAGATCGGAGTTTAATGAGCTTATTATACGATACCGTTGCAATTCTACTTCCGAAGGAGATGGACGTGTATTTGTGAATGAGTATGAAAAGCTGAGAGTAGAGTCGTCGGCAAAACAATGAAGTGGATTAGAAGTTCTGTTTTGAGTTGGATAACTTAGAGACTAACTTTGGAGGCTTAGGCTATCCATAGTTTAGGGTAGAAGGAATTGGTTAAAATGATATTGAAAATATGGGCTATATAAGGCAAAAGGAAAGGAAGAATCGTTTTGATGAATTTATGATATATTTTGTCCAGAGCGATCTCATTTCATAGACTCTGTAAAAACTTAAAGTTGGTGAGGAGTCAGCCACAGTAGTAATGTTAAAGTCTTCATCTGCACTAAGTCTTCCAATGGAAGAGAAGTTCACGAATAAATTGTTCAGCTGCACATTCAGACTGTTTTGAAATACAAAAAGAAATTTTATTCTTTTCCACAGTTTTTGAGAAGTAATGTTATTGAACTTAGAGGCATACAATCTTTGCTTCGAATTTTGTATCTTAATGTTAACAGAGTTGATGGAATTTGATATCTTTTTTCAACGCTTACCTATCTTCTCATTTGTTTTTATGTGAATCGTTTTGATCGGAATGTGCGTTTTAAAGAGCTTGCTTATTGTTGAATTGAATAATTCTACCTCTTCATCAATCACTGCAAATTGGAAAATGTTTCCCAAGTTGGACTAAATAATGTGTGCGACAAGGACTTGTATGTAAACAGAATTGAAATCGCTGAAAGAAATTGTTTTACTAGTCAAATGAGAAATTACTCGTACATTTATGTATATTATAAAAAGCTACAATAACATTATGCTTTGAGAAGCCTGAAGCAACGAGTTGTTCGTAACGAGTTACAAAATTTGGCCAGCTGACTAAAACAACATCTAAGAAAGTAAGGCTGTGGATTTGAAATATCTTGTATTTATTTATTAAAGAAGAGATATTCAAAGAAGTCATACAAATATTTGAAACTATTTCGGACATCTTAAAAAAACCTGTAACTATAATGTGGCTGTAATTGGGGTTAGCTTTTTCTAAGATATTTGTCAAAGAGGTAGTTTCGATAATATTTGGTGGCTTGTAGATCACCATCACCAAAACCAAAAACTTATCCCAAGTAACCTCTAAGATCAGAAATTTTAATCTATTACTCCTTTCAGAGGAGGTGACAACTTTGCAGGTATAGGAGTGGAATGGACATTATGCTTCCGGCCACGAGTCTTTAAAAAGGAGTTGCACACTTTCCCACGACAGATTTGTCCCTTTAAAAGAACATGATCGTGCCAAATTAGTGACATATCGGCTCCGGCTATAACTGTAACTACTCCTTTAAAGTATTTTTTCAAATAATGTCGTGAGACTTTTGTTTGAAGCATATATGGTTTTGAAAAAAATATAATTAAATAATCCTCGAAAGTTAGAAATGCACACAATCACCACACTTCAAACAGGCTAGTAAGCAAAATATCCTTCCATTTTACGTCATTCTCATTTAGTACTATTAAAACATCAAATTGTGATGCAGAAAGAATAATCTACATAATGCTGCATTCTAATTGAAGAAAAAATAGGGAAATCGGATTACAGTTAATCCTATTGTTGTTAAACAGTGGCAAGAACACTACTGTGAACATAACTCACCAACCCTTTGTCCCTTTGTATGTTGTCTTAAGCAAATAGTGTGAGAGATAATGTAGTTATACCAACAGCAGGATAGATGGTATTGTAAATTGTTTTTTATTTGCCATTTTGTTTCATCATCAGCAAAGTGTTATGCTAACAAAAAATAAAGTTTTAATTGGACATTTCTTGTTTGTCGTTTAGAAGGATTATTCTTCAGGAAAGAGAAAAATCGTACTTTTAAACTCAAATATCGTTGTTTAATATGTTGCAAAGTATACTTTGAAAACTGTCCTAAATTTTTCGTTTAAGTTTACTTTAGCAAAAAAAACTCATTTTAGACCTTTTTTATTCGTTTCTCCATAAAAAAATTGTATACAAATCCGTGAAATCGTTTTCGAGAAAGTCGAACATCACAAAATAGTTCTATGGGAGATATCATTAATAAACGAATTAAAAACAACTAGGAAAACCCTATAAAGAGTTCAAATGTCCACGATAACAAACCTTCTTGACATCCGAAGAGATGATCACAAAATATAATTTCGACAAAAACTTTTTTTTCAGAACAAAGCAACAAAAAAATTGTCGTGGGAGTGCATAAGCAGGCAAAATGGACTTGGCAAACAGAACAGGTGTTTTGACACAAACTAAACGATTGCCTTCACAACAGTTGAGCTCTTTTCTATAAGCGCAAGAGAGAAAAGAGTGTGAGCGTGAGTAAAGAGTTGCCAGTGCGCGGTTTTCTTTTAACTGGTGATTAAACTATTTGATTTCGATCACAGTTGCCAGTGCGCGACTAGCCTAAGAGTTAAGGTCATTCCATACTTCTATGAAAACCCTAAAAGAATTTGGGTTTAATACCTCCTATATCAAGAAACAATCTGAAGTTCAAAGAACAAAAGCCATGCAGTAGGATCCTAATGAGATTTTTAATACAACAAGCACAACTACTCGCAAACTTCATTTTTCTAAATTAGTACATTAGTACTAGACGTAATAAATGCTAAGAAGTTACAGTTCAGCCAACCCTGTACTCGACACAAAAGAAAATATATCAGCTGAAATGTCAGCTGTTCTTCAAAATTCCCCTAGGATAGTTTAGTATACCAAATATTTTTGGATAGCTTTAGATTTCTGCTTGACATCAGCTGTTTCGTCCATCAGCTGATTTTTCCTATGGGATTACAACAACAAAAACAAATCCAGATACCCTTGGATACGTAGGCTTTCTCATTTTTTCTCATACATTTCTCTTATAAGAAAGAAAAAACCTATTTCTTTTTTCAGGGATGTAAAAGAGAACTCAATTTTAACAAAAAATTCCCTAACATTTCCCTTTTATAGAAACGATTTTAAAGCCTGATAAATGTTTTGTTTCGCCCGATATTTGTGAATTGTGCAAAACTTCCCAAGCAATCAAGAACATATGAAAGAGAAAACTAGTTAATTTTTTACCAAACGAAAATATTGATTAATAATTTTTCTCTCTTTTGCTTTTAGAAAACAACTCAACTAGGTATTTAATTGAATGTGCGCGTAGTTTTATATGCAGGGCCGGATTAACCCTCAACGGGGCCCTAGGCAACCATCAATTTGGGGGCCCTTTTTTCACGTCCGTTTCCTTCTTTTTTCGATTAAAAAATACAAACTTTATCTTTCATAAAAATTTTACTGTCACAATGTAATAATATCAATAAAATTACTATCTACATTTTAAACATGTCGTTTTCTACATTTGTTTTCGGCAAATTTATCAATTATATCATCAATATCGATTTTGTTCAGTAAATCTGACTCAATGCAAAGTATACCTAACATCTCGAGTCGCTCTTGTCGCGTTGTAGCTCTTTCAGCAGCTTTGATTCTTTTTAATTGCGAGAAGGATCATTCGGCAGAACAATTTGTGATCATTAATGTTAAAAAAATCCGAAGAGCTATTTCTGTGTTAGGAAATACATCGGCTAATTGATCTTCCATTAGAATCTTATACAAATGACAATGAGTTTTTTGTGCATCAGTGTATCTGGAGTTCACGTAATTTTGGAATTGATTCATTTCAATGAAGAAATCTTCCAAATCTCTAGAATAAAAACGAACTAAGTTATTTATAGCTTCGTGGAGGTCTCCATCACTTAGAGAAAAGTTGATGAGAAATGCAAATCTCTCTGAAACTTCCATATACACTTTCGCACGTCGTCGTTAGATTTCACTGTGAAGATTGTCGATGATTTCGAGGAAACCTTTTGTCCTAAAATCATCGCGAGGCGAAAATTCTACTTCTGGAGCATTTCCGTCATTAGGTTGTTTTTTTCTACGACGAGTACGTTTTACGATTTCTGTATAACCTACACCAGGTAATAATTGTTTTGTTTTTTTCCTCGAAATCATTGAACTTTTCACGGAATGAAACTAAACTCTCTTCTAACGATCCGTACAAAAAAGCACACGTTTGCAAATCTGCTTTTTCACTTCGCAATGACTTACTCACTGCGTGTGAAATTTAACTAGAAATTGGCACCAACTAGTGAAAAAGTTATTATTAAAAACCGTTGTGATTGTGTTATTGAAAAACTTATAAGCAAACCCTTTTACAAGTGGAATTCAGTAGACAAATCTGCAATTATAGCGACTGAAAGACCTACTCCATTGCTGCCGGACTTCACAAAAAAATTTTGCAATAAAAAAAAAGTGTTACTAGAATTTTATGTTTGTAAGAAAATTTTAGAAGTCTTTTTCATTTTTCGGGGGCCCCCTACAATCGGGGGCCCCAGGCAACTGCCTATTCTGCCTACTTGTTAATCCGGCCCTGTTTATATGATTATGTTTAACACAAAAAAGGCAAAAGCTGATGGTTGTGAATTTGTTATCTTTTTCTTTTACTCTTTGCTTAAACTTTGTTTACCCTTTTTTTTTTTTAATTTGACTGATTGTTATGAATGTTAACAGCTGTCTTCTTCCTTTACTCTTTGTTTACACTTTTTCACCCTTTGCTTTAAATTTCATTTTCGATATCTTACGAGTATCATGGAGTTCTTAAGATGTTTTAAAGAGTTCTTAACAAATGGGTAATATATTAATATAAAATAATTATATTTTTGTAAAGGATGACATTGTTTAACGTATGATTAAGATAAAATCCTGTGGCAACAAGCAATAACAGCATAAGACGACTTATGTGGAAAATGAGTTTTAGATACCATCCGATGCGCAATAATTCCATCTGTCATATTTTGTTCATATTTTTGTCTCAAACGGTTAAGGAATTACAGACAAGAGAAAAATGTTTTGTAACGCATTTATATTGCAAACTAAACATTCAAATCGCTCTCCTGAAAAGTCGCAAAATCTGACTTATGTCGTTTTTTCTTGTTGCCACAGAATTATATTTACTAGATTTTTATGTTTTATCGTTTACTATACGAAGTGTGCCTCTTTCTACGGGTGTACGTAAACGAGAGAAGGAAATGCGAATAAACCACTATCGACCGATGCCCTTAAAATGAAGACAACACAGTCTGTTCCATTGCTCAAATTCAGTCGAATCTATGTGAAAAATGTATTGAAAATTGGACCACTAGGATCCCTGCCATTGCGAGAAACTAAGTTGGGTATTTGAACAATGTCATATTTCATACATATTGGCGAACGTGGGTTCTTTCAAATAAAAACAGAATTTTGTTAATACCTTAAGCGCAGCTTTCAACATCTACCCCATTTAAAAAATCCCTATAACATATTTCACGACAAAGTCAAGTCTTGCACAACATTTCATCAGAATCCATCCAATCGTTTGAGCACAACTGAACGACAGTCATCTCTCACACGAACTTACTTTCATATTTTATAATATTAAACAGGTAATATAAGATAGATAATGAAATATAAAAAACAAATAATGTTTAAATGGGTTTAATAATTTTAAAGCATCAGAAAAATTTTCTAGGCTAAAAATGTTTGAACTCTAAAATACACAAAATGATAAACAAACATAAAAGACTAGTATAAGGAGCAACCAAATTGAAAAAGTGTCAGAAGAAAAAGCTAAGCACATTTTTCAAAGTTTCAAATAACATCTACGAGTATAAGAAACAACAAGCTATAGCAAAGACTAAATAGGCTTGGTGGGTATGTTGAAATACATACATACAATACAGACTATTACTTATTAAACATTCAAATAAGTTTTTTTAGTAAATTAATAAAATGAAAAACAATGCATTTGGTTATTAACAGTATTAAACACTTCATTACGTTTTCGGTTAAAAATCCAAAAAACATATTTTCCAAAAAGTCCAAAATATTCGTAAAGTTTGTTAGGCAGACTCAGAGTTTTTTTTTTTTGAATAAAAATAAAAGATTTCAGTTTATGTATTTATTTTTTTTCTCTTTCTTTAATTCAGAAAAAATCGATTTACATTTCTTTTTACAAAAAAAAGTTCTTATACATTTTTTATCGGTAAATATTTTGTGGCTTTTCATTTTTGTTGTTATTGTAATCTCATGTGTTTGTTTAAACGTAACGAAAACCGATAACTTATACATTACGTTAATCTCTCTCGATCTCGAAATCAGCTAACAAAATTGAACTGATTTTATTTTATTTTTACATCTTTTCGTGTTTCTAATAGCAGTCTCTCATTTGATAAGAATTTATATAAAATTAAAATTTATATTTATGAATATCTACTATTCTTAGTCATAAGAAACATTTTTTTTTTAACTTTTATGATTAACTTAACAATTTGGTGTCTTTGACGGACACCACCCTATCCTGCTTGGAAATTAGGAAAATTAAAAAGAATTTTGATTTTGGCTTAACAATAGTATTTGATTCGAATTAGACTTATATCTTTTGCTTAATTTAAGACAAAACAAATAAAATAAAATAACAAAAAAAATTAAATAAAATTAAAATGGATAATCACAAAAAAAAAAAAAAATTACAAAGTAAATTCATGTTTTATCTCTGTGGAAATTTGTTGTTTTTTTAAGTTTTTTTTTTAAGTTATTTTGTTAAAGCTGAAACACTTTTATTTACGCAGCCTTGGCAGGAGTGGGTTTTACTTTGGGTGCTTTGTTACGTGCTTCCGGTGTGTGTAATCCGGCTAAGAGTTCACTTTTACGAATGCTCTTCAGATCCAAGTCACCGTAGTAGTCTTCGCTGTAATTTTTAGAATGGATGGTATTGGTTTTTTATGGTTCGAGTTTGGATTTGGATTTTTTTTTCTTATTCGATATGAGACTGATTTTTGTTTAATGTGCATCGATTTTTAGCAGGCATATTTAAATATCAACTAATGATCTACCTAGCGCCAGATTTGGATCAGATTTTTATAAGCAAGAAAGCTTACAAATAAGCAAATGTTACTAAGAGAGGCATGGTATAGAGCGAGCAAAAGTTTTTTAGAAAGCCATATCACCAAAATAGTAAAGTGTTTAGCGTGCAACATAAGAGATGTCTTATTTTTTTTTTAGTGATGAAGGATGAGCTTTTAATAACTTACCATCCGGGAACATCTTCGGGATCTTCGCAGTTTCCAGTGCCTTCACCATCACCAATTTTAAAGACTGTACCAATTGGGCAACCATATTCACGGGCAACACCATCTAAGCAGATGTAGTATTTACGGCAATCTTCTGGATGGGCATGACGAGAGAAGGAGCCTGAGTTTGAGATTTCACCAGCGGCAGGACATGAGAATCCATTGGCAACTTCTGTTAAGGTAAACAAAAATTATGATAAGTAAAAAGTTTATATTTCAAATATTTGCATATTTCGAAAACATACCTTCATTTCTGCATTCTGGAACCTGATCAGCCCACATGCACACACGAGAGTCACGATCGTAAGCAAGACCGGGAGAGCACTGGTATCTTGAGGGTTCACCATTCCAACAATTCCAGAAGACATCACACTTTTGTTCATCGGGGAAGATACCGTACAAGCGTGAACAGTGAGCGGAGGAGATTGGTGGTTCTAAAAATCAAAATGGCAACAAATGAGTTAGGTCTTTTGTTATGACGTTTAAGAAAGATTGCTTAGGACTATCGTTCCTAGTTTCGTTGTCGGGCAAAAAAAGACTAATCGAGAATATTGGTGCATATTGTGGTTGGCTTTGGTCAGCTATGGTCTGCACCACGGAGTTCCTACTCTATAACTTAGAACAAACAAAATAACCAGAATTGTCTAACTCGGGAATAATGAGATTGAAGAAATTGCCCCGCTAATTAGAGCCCCCAGGGTATAAGAACCGTGGTCTCATTATTAATAGAGTAGGCCCTCTGTAAAGAGAGCGCGAGGTGGCTGCTGTGGTTATACCAACCAAGTCACACGGTTGGCTATTGTTACCGACAATAATTAGATGGAAAAACACGGACCAAGGGTGGTACTGCCTACACAGTGCAAATTTGGAACAGTATGGAAGCTGGCTTGAATTCCGAGGCAGACTGTACGAGATATTGATAATGTCGAGTTGGTTTGTCGATTTGGCCCCTGCTGGAAAGGGGTTGCAACCTTTCTTCCAAGATAAAATGCAACTTGGACTATGTCCTAGGGCTTTGTTCAATAGCCGTTCATTGAACCCGATAGTGCTCGGTAGGCCAAGTAGAGAGATTAAGTCTTAACTGACAAGTGCTCACTATAAACCTATCCACAGTTCTCTCGCAAGAGGTTGTACCCCTAAAAGAAGTGTTTTTTGTTTTGTCATTAAATCCAATGCACGCGATGGGGTACCGATTACAAACGTGTTTACTTTGATCACAAAAAGCGCATTCTATAGTTCGAGTTGTTCAGATCGAATCTTTAAAAGATATCTTTATTATTCGCACGGGCTGAAGGGTTTATTATGAGACCCGTATAATAAACATAAGCATTGAACGAGGCATGGGGAATTAGTGGGAGAGGAGAAGGGAAATGTCGATGAACATTGATCTTGAATGCTTGCAAATTAAAATGTTAAGGGAAAACCATGCCGGGTAAATTTTGCCATAATCGTGTTGTTCGAATAAAAAACAAATTTCTGTATTTGATAGTACGACCGAAATTTGGCTCAAGGGTGAACTGATTAGCATTCCTAGTGAAACGGGTGAACCGAAATCCCAAGCATTTAGCAGTGTTTTTGCCGGTCTCAAGAATGTGGTCATTCCAACCAAGATCGTCGTTGACACATATGCCAAGTACTGAGAGCCTTATCGCTTGCTTCAATGACAATAGACAGCATTGAGTTTTTGAAGCACTAGAGTACACAAGATTGTTATTACTATTTATACTGGGAAGGGTGGACTTTTTCAGGAACATGCTTGACAAATGCTATTTTCAATTTTCTAGAGAAGGTTCTAGAATAGCAATGGAAAAGCTTACGGAATAATTTTGCCAGCGATGAATAACAAATATTCAAAAGGGTATATTATCAGAACCAGCGGATTTTCTTATACCAAGATCTCGAAGGGCTCCTGCAACTGTATGATTGCGGAAATAATTTAAGTTCTCAATACATGAGGGGCAATGTTGGTGTCAGGCAACGTAGAGAGTTAACAGCAAGTACAAGCAAGCCTTTTCTAAGGAGCTAGCTATCGGGTTGTCATTGTAGATAAGCGTTGGAACCGAAGATGAAGTCGGATTTCGTACGTTCTTGACAAATGACTAGACATTTCTACTCACTTCTGTGAGCATATCAGTACTTGCATCATCGTCATTATTGAGTAAACATAGTGACCAGTTTCAGATTCGAACTGGATGAAGTCTGAACTAGAACTGTTAACTGACTCAGCTTTGGTTTAAGCTTTCTAATAAAACGCCACTCAGTTGGAAGAAAGACACTTTGCGAAGCAGCATTTAAGATAACATAGGGCGAAGCAAAAAGTGATACTAGAAATGAGAGAATCTTTGATTTTGATTAACACTAAGTCTTACCTATGTACCTATTTTTGTATTTTAATAGATTTCTTCAATTAAACTACATAAATATAATTTCAAAAATTCAAAAACAAAACTTTACTCACCCAATTGTGAACGATCTCCGCAATCGACATTGTGCAAGTAATCACAGTTCTCAGCCAAGAATTTCTCATCGGTAGAATCAAAAGCCAGACCATTGCCGCAGGTCTTTAACTCAGCAACACTGTTGTCACACTTCCAGTATTTGTCGCAGGATTTTTCATGTGGATAGAAGCCAAAATCATCAGGACATTTAAATGAATCCTGGGCCAGAGCTGTCAAAAAAAAAAAAATTAAAAATAAAACAAACATCAGTTAACACGGCAATTTAAATTAATCGAAATTTTATCACTTCTAAATATGTATACAAATCAATATCATCATCATTTAAGTTATTTTTATTAACGCTATTGAAAACCGTTCACATAATATGTATATCAGCAAAAACATACTTGAATAACGACGGTATAATTGGTATTTCTCCGTCGCTTTTTCGGCGAAATATATTAATTGTTTCATCGCTTCCACATATTAACCATGCGGAATTCCGAAAATTCCTATAGGCACCATCCTTTTGATTGTTCAATGCTTTTGCAGAGATTAGAATTTTCCAGCGCCATCACGATGACAAATTCATATACCCATTTGAATTTTAACAAAGGATCTATAATAATTGTGTTGGAGTCCCTCATCCCCGCTGCATTCCAAAGCATCTCTACAATATATTGTTTGGTTAAAACCTATTTGAATGATTGGAAACGCACTGAACTGATAACTTTTCGGAATAGTGTACGACATTAAGTGCGAAAAACTCCATAATGAACTATTATAATATTTGCCCACACGAATTATCTGTCCCTGGTATTCATATGAATGCTGATACATCTATGGCTAAGGCATGCATGCCATGGCTTCATAATATGATAAACATATCCTGAATTCTAAACAAAAGTTCTTGCTCGCATTGAATTTGGCCTTTGTTTCAATAGGGAACATAATACATGAACTTTGAGCTACATAAATGTATATCAGGGTTTAACATTAATTTTGTGTGCAAGTGCAACTCTATTATACATAGTTCGATGATTTGACTTTTAAAGCTCAAGGCCCAATTGTCATCAGTGATCCGATTATGTATGGCGTTAAAACTTTCAATTTAGTTCTGTCCGAAAGTGTGTACGGTATTGTTAGTCTGTATATTTGATGAGTACAATGATGTCTTTTTTTTGTTAACATAAAATGACAATATGAAACAATGAAGGGAGAATATAGAATGCGTCACACACGTACCGTGTTGGTAGGATTCCCAGCTAGGCAGAAATTATGCTAAATTGAAGGCGATTTTTGGGGTACATGCTTTTGCTAATGAAGCTAACTTTCGTACACAAAATTGTCTGCATAAATATTTGACATAGGGCAACAGAGGGTTTTAGTACCCCTTGAAATGGTAAGTGTATCACTGACTTTAGGGGTTAATATCTCTTGTGAACGAGTGAAAAATCCTCCAACAGTATTTCTTCCCATGAAAAGTATCTCTCATATAAGCACTAGGAAGTGCCGCTAAGGGAGCCCATCATAAGTTTTGCCAGGAAGGGAACTATTTCGGGGAACTTTATAGGTATGAGAGTATTACACTATATCTCGAAATCAACATTACCAAGGGTTCCCAAGAGACGACTTGATCAAAAATTATAACTTCGAGGAAAAAATTCTAACGGAGTTAAGAAGCAAGATGGGGTAGTGTAGGAGAAGCTATGAAATTTCTGAAAGTAAATTCCACCAACAATGACTCAAGGTAAGAAATGTTGAGCCTTACGGATGGGACAGTCCACAAGCATATTGCAGGTGGTAGCAACCGAAATCTTGAACTAAACTAGCTTAAATCTGAATCTGACACATAATAATACCCTTAGCGAAGCCTACGCCGCCGCCGCCGTATTCTAGGATAGGAGAAAATGTGATCAAAAATAAATTCAACACAGAAAAGATGGTCATATAAGAATAATCTTATGAGTGGAACTTCCAATGATCTCTTTTACCTAAAAAGTTTAAAACATATACGTGCACATTGCAAGTTGCTTAGAGCCTTTGATAGCCTCATAGCTCCCAGACTTGCTAATCACGTAATTTCGCTGAAGCTTTTACAAGAACCTAGTGCATGCATTTATAGAAATTAGGACTACGGAATTATAGAGCTTCTCCGACAAATGGAAAAAAAGAAAGCTGTTCACTGATTTAGAAAAACCTTCCATAATGTTAAAATTAAACTTATCGGTTTTTCCATTAACCAGAAAGACTATTCTAGCCAAATCTATTGCTTTTATCAATGTAAAATACGATGAAAATCAAATCAAAGTGGGAGAAGGCAAGGCTGTATATTGTCACCAATACTTCTTATTGCTGATAAATGATTTATCAATGAATATAATTGAGAATTATCTCTGTTTAAGTGGAGTGATTGAATTAAATTCAAATAAAAGCTCAAGTGACCTCAACTCCAAGGTGCGTTTCGCTCAGGTACGACAGTGGGCTCATCAGTTAGATGCTACTGTCGTACCTGGGCGAAACGCACCTTGGAGTCGAGGTCACTTGAGCTTTTAGATAAATGATTTACTTCGCTCATCTTTGACTTATAGAATTTTTGCCATTCAGCGGGTTCTTTAATCACATTTCTAAAACATGGGCTTATATTTATATATTTTTTAGAATTTTTGCATCAAGTGACATGAAGGGTCGCGAGAAAGGGTGAGAGATGAAAAAATTATCTTTGAAAATCCTTCATCTTCCCAAATAGTTATTATTATTTTTAGCAATCGGTAGAAAAAAACTTGAGAATTTTGAAGAAAAAAAGTATCAATAGTAAAATCGAGCAAACAATGGCTTTGTTCGTCAAAAATTAAACGAAATGACTACGTTCCAAGAAAAATGTTAATTCAGTTCTATCAAATGTGATGTTTGGAATGCGTAATTTGTCAAAACCAAATAATGTATTTCAGAAAGGTAAAGTGTGTAGGGTAAAAATATTCAGCTTGCAATTTTCAACGATTGTTGTCTCCGACTCACTGTAGTTAATTCTTAAGCCTAGTACGCAGATCACGCTAAATTTTATCTCCCACATTTTTCTCCAAACACTAGCTAAAATCCAAGCTAAATTTTGACATAAGAACCTTGTGGAGAATATGTCACAGAAAACAGCTGTTCTCTAAATTAAATTTTTACAAAGATTTAAAAGAATTTGGTTTAAAGTATGATTTTTTAAGAATTATGTATGAATGAGAACGAATAAGAATTATGAATTATGAGAAATTTGCGCTGTGGAAAATCTGGTACGACTTCCGTCACCAAATATTCTTCTAAATATTATTCAAATATTATTCCATTTCAAATTGAAATTGAAATTTAGCTCGACAATAAATGTGCCAGACAATTATTACGTGCGCTAAATTTTGACAGATAAGTTACGTATACGATTCGAAGAGAAATTTTGATTTTTTAGCTGAAACAGCGTATCTCTCGGCTAAAATGCTTGACATAATTTTAGCTTGGCTAAATTTTGGAGAGAATTTTGTATGGGCGATAAAATTTAGCGCGATCTGCGTACTATGCTTTAACGCGAAATAAGTTTGTATTGTTAATTTTCGAGCTTTGAAAAAGATTAAGGGTAAAACACATTTAATCTCATCGGCCTAGTGGTGGAAATGTGGTATTTTTTTGGGTCACAATTTCTTGAAAAGCTGCATGGACGAAGAAGACGAGAATTCGATTGCTCTTTTTCTCTGTACGTGCCCTGCTTTATCCCAAGGGCGTAAACTCAATTTTAGAAATTTCTACTAAAATGATTTTAGTGATCTGACAAATATATGTAGATATAGGCAATCAGCTCGAAGAAAACCAGAACCTTGTGACTTACAACTCTCAACCAAGAAGAAGATTACTAAGATATGCACTTGCCCAGCAGGAAATACCATATTCTAGGCGAGAGTTTGCTAAAGCATAGTAAATGGATGTTAGTAAATTAGCTGGTATTAGTTTACGCAGGAGAAAGATTTTGTTCAACGCTATATACATATTTTTTTTTACTACCATAATGTGAGCTTTCCAATTCAGCTAAGTGTCTAGCGTTAACCCAAGTATCTAAATTCCTTTACGCATTCAAGTAGCATGCATGAAGCTGTGCAACTGGAATGATCACAATTTGCATCGTGAAGCCCAAAATTTTCCATTGAAAACTCCTTTGACAAAGAAAAACACATGAGTTTAGATTTACTACTAAGAACCATTTGATGACATTTGAACCAATTTGCTAGTATAGATAGATCATTATTTATTGAGGCCTTTATACTATCAACAGATGGAGCGGCATACGATAATGCTAAGTCGTCGGCAAAAGCTACCATATTTCCTTTAAGGGGCAACTGAAAGATTGAATTTATATAAACAATAAAAAGAAAAGACCCAAGAACTGGCCCTTGCGGCACACCTACATTTGCACTTTGAATCGAATCACTCATAGTTGAATTGACCCGTACGTGTTGGCAGTAGCCCCCTGAAAAACGTTTGCAGTGGCTGAGAATTGAACCCAAGACCTTCTGCATGGCATTCCAACGCACAAACCATTATGCCAAGGGGTAGCTTTAATTGACGACGACAAGTCAACCTTACCTAACAAAACCGGACCAAAACACGAAGAAACACAACAAAACAAAAGTTCAAAATTCCTAACTAAATAGTTTTTTTGGCAATAAACTTTTTTTCTGCCACTTATTGGTATGAAAATAAATCTTTTCAAAAAATTAAGGAATAGAAATGACAAAGGGCGCTTTCACGGCTAATATGCCAAATTTTGTCGCCTGTTTGGATTATACTTAGTGGAACAATTAAAAATCCAGTGTAGTTTTTTAAAAAAATGTTAATTAACGACGAAGGTTATTAGAGCCCGTTAACATTCTCAGGATAAAAAAAATATTTTTCTCTCCTTACAAAAAACAACATTCCGAGAATTTAGCCTTCTCAAGCAAAACAAAACTTAAAAAAAAACACCCACAACAATAAGGGAGAAATTTATTAAAAAAAAAAATTAAAAAAAATAAATTGCTTTCACTCTATGTAGGTATCTTGTATAAGGTCACCTTCGCTCGAATAAAGAATTTTTTATTCTACAATCTTTTCTACACTGAAATCCTTACACCATCATGGTTCACGAGTACCTTGGTATATTTGTGTCCAAACACCCTTGATGATCATTATCTTAAATTACATGCCACAAATACTATACGTACAGAAAATAAAAATAAAGAAAAAAATGTATCTGCAAGAAATTGTATCGTCTTTCATCGTGTGATAATTTTCCATAATTCAAGGTAGGTACATTCTACAAATTAAGATGAGTTTAACAACCACATCGGCGGACAAAAGATTGAACAGCATAACCGCACCGCACCATATAAGTCAGCTCCAGCAATGCGGTGAAGATATATTTTTTTTTCAATGATGCAAACCAGAGTGCAAAAATTATTTGTGTGCGCTGAAGATAGAATAAACCAGATACAAAATGTATCTCAAGGTGGACATGATGATGTGAAAATAAAAAAACAAAAAAAAAACTGACTTTTTATTCAACAACGACGAGATGTTGTGTTTACTCTTTATTGCATCCTGTATTTCCTTCAGTTACAAGAGTGAAAGCTCCCGCATGAAATACCATACACAAAACTAGATTAAAATGTCCTTGCAAAAAGTAACAAAGTTGATGAAAACCTCATTCACTTACACACATTTTTTATACAAAAAAAAAACGCATACCTATCCATATCCAGTTTCATTAAAATAATACAATATTCGGTTTTTGTATCCCGCATGGATGACCTTTTCCAAACCAGCCGTTTCAGAAATAATAATTGTAGCTTACAATTTGATATACCTATTTTTTTTTGTTTGCTGTTGTTGGTCTGCTTGTTTGTAAGGTCCAAATAAAAAACTACAAAAATCTATTATTAATGTTCGACACAAGAAAATAAATAAATTTTAAATTGCTATACTCAAAAAAGGATTTTTTGTGTATATAGGGATACAAAAAAAAAAGTACTTTGAACTGCAACCGCCAATTTCTGTTGTATCTTTATATGAGGATTTCGACTGTTGATGAGCTGCCGGCCACTAGAACTGCGAGATAATAAAATGAACATCATCGACGCCTGTGGATGGCGTAGTGGCTGCTTCCAATGGCATGCATAGTGACGCGTAGTTAAAACAAAATAACTAGGTAGGTATAGAAAAACAAGGACCCCCAATGCCAGACACCAAACGCCAACATCAACGTCATTGCCAACTTCAACCCCAAACCTAAATTCGAATCTGAATCGCATTTTGTGAATACGTATGCAGAATCTAATTGCATAACCGCACTGATTGATGGAGTTGTAGTTTTCGTTTTTTGCATTCAGTGTATATGGCATTTAGCCCCTTGTTCCAGATTCCAAACTCGTCATTTATGGGCTTGTATACAACATTATCGAGTCAGATAGTATGAGAGGAGTTTTTCTGATTTTCATTGCTCAAATACCTCCAAGCAATTCAGCAATAGTAACACGGCAAAACTTGGAGGACAGGACAAAAAATAAAATGCACGACTGGGTCGCACGAACTTGCTCCTATGTAAAAGACTAAGAATTTCAAAAATGAATGTTATTACAGAAACTGTTCATAAGCATAAAATTAATTTTTTAAATGACTAAAAACAACTTCTTTAGTAGTTAAAGGTAAGAATAGGATCCCTTTGATTCAAGCAAATATAGATTTATGCAAGAACAAAAATTATAAGTCTTCGTAGTGGTTTCTTAAAAATATAAGAAAATTTTAAAACATTTTTAAGAAAAAATGTTGGTACGCCAATTTGAAGTTTTTACTATTGTATGAATAAAAATTAAATTTACAAAAAAAGTATTGAGCCGTTTTCGAGACATTGAATTTTCAAAAAACAAAAAATTGATTTTTTTTTTTCAAAATTCAAAAAAATATTTTTCTTAAAGTTTTGAAATGCAATGTTTTTTAAACTTTTTAGAAGCTTCCCTCTACGAAATTTCATTAAAATCCGTTGTGCTAATAATGAGAAATTCAAAATTTCAAAAAATCGTTCTATGGTAGGTACAGTCAGTAATATCTTGTTTTCAAATGTTTTTTATTAAATTACAGATATTAAAAAATAATAGAAAGAAAAAAAATTTTAGCAAAATTCTCGGAACCGTTTTCGAGAAAAATACGATTTTCGAAAACCATTTTTTAACATTTGTATGGAAGGTACCGTTATTTTTAGGTAAAATTAAATTATTTTTCTTATATCTTGTAGATTATTTTTCCAAACTTTTATTAATCAAGTTTTGAAAAAATCGAGCTAGGGGTTTTCGAAATATTGAGTTTTCAAAAAAAAATTTTGAAAGTTTTTTTAAAAATCCAAAAAAATTGTTTTGGAAAATTTGAATACACAATAATATTCAAACTGCTGGGAAGCTTTAGCATAAAAAAAATGATCAAAATCGGTGGTACCGTTTTTGAGAAAATCAAAAACAAAAAAAATGGTCCCAAGGGGGCTACCAAAACTACTCATTTTTTTAAAAAAATTTTTCGACCATTAACTAGGTTTAACTAAATTAAATTTTTTGAATTTTTTTTAAGAAAATCGCAGGAACAGTTTTTGAGAAAAAAAAATATTTATAAAATTTAGGAAAAAAATCGTATGGCAGGTACCGTTATTTTTGGTCATAAAAAATCAAATCAAAAAACATCCGGGGGTAAAAAATCAAAACCCATATCTACCAAGTTTGAAGAAAATCGGCCGAGCCGTTTAGCTGTAATCGAACAGACAGACAGACAGACAGACAGACAGACAGACAGACAGACAGACAGACAGACAGACAGAATTGCCAGACCCACTTTTTTCGTCTTCGCTATCATCGTAATGTCAACTTTGATCAAAATCTCGAGTTCGATTTTTTTTACGAATACATAACTTGCCTTATAGTACCTATAAGTCGCAAGTAAAAACAGAGGGAGAGAAAGAGGTGTCCTGAACGATATCCATCCAAATGTATCTATGTATATGTACTCTACATACTTGGTATTTTAATTAAACATTTTACAGAGCGCACTTTGTGGCACCATTTTGTGGTCTTCGGAATGCGGATACCACCAATATGCACAGCATACATATTTATAATAAAATATATTAGAAAATATCTACACTTGTATGTGTGTATAATGTCCCTCGGGCGCGAATGTAATAAATCTGATAAATTTGAAATGGTTTTCAATCAATGGACACCGCACAGCAGGCGCCAGGAAAATAGGGAAATACTGTTGCACTTGAGTGATTTCCCAGATTGTCTGTGATATTTATATAAAATAGAAAATAGTTCGGTTAATTTATTCAGTATGGTCAAATCGGTTTTAGAATTTAGATAATAATATCCCATATTTACGAAAACTGAATAATGTTTAATTTTGAAAAATGTCGAGTTAAGACATTTAAATTTTGACAGACATTGACATTGACAGATAGATTTACTCGTAAGATGACAGTTTGTTGAGACATCTTAAGGCTGGATCACACTTAAGTTCCAGCACAATGGATCTTATGGTCTTACTTGATAAGTTTAGAAGAAGTTAAGTAAAAAAAGCTGGACATTGGAATATCGAATTCAATCCTACGTGAACATGGAATTTGTCCGTCTCTTTTTCGTTGACTCAACGGAAACTAGAGCTGTGTCAATCGCGATTGATTTGTTGTTTTTGATCCGTCCACCAAAAAGATTGATTGATTGCAATCACAATAGACGAAATCAATCAATTCTAATGTCAATCTATTACCACTGAAACCGATGAACTTAAAGTGAACGAAACGAACGAAAAAATGTATACTTCGTTCATTCAACTTGTTCTGACTGAGTCATTTCACAAATATCAATTGGAAATGGAAATGAAACGGAATGTATGTATATTCTTAATTTTAGGGGCCAGTTATAGTTCATCAGAAAAGTCCATCAGAAAAATTGGAACAATCGAAATCTGAAACATTTTTCTGTTGGCCGGTTATAGCTACCAATAATTTTACGTCAGAAAACAAAAAATTTTCTGATGCATTCGGAACAGAAAAAAATCGGAACACAAAAGAAAAACGAAATGGAATATATTTTGAGTTTTGGCAATCAGCTGTTCAGAAAAATTAAATTTCATCAGAAAAAATATTTAAATGCATTTTCTGAGGAAATTCAGCAACGAAATGTTGTAATTCTTTTTGTAAAAATTAGTCCAAGCAAATATTCGTCTAATTGCATTAAAATTTTACTCAAAATCGAGTTGTAATATGTTCAAATTTGGAAGACAAAATTTTTTCTGATGGACTTTTCTGACGAGCTATAACTGGCCCCTTATATAAAATGAAAGATGGCGTGAACGAAGTTGAAAAGAAGTAGATAAGGCCAAATTTTCGTTCGTTAATTTTTACATAGTTTCGGTCTCGGTCAGAACAAAACGGTTGGAAAAAAAATATGTAGGGGCCAGATATAGCTATCATTGAAATGCATCTTTGGAACAAATAAGTGGAATGCTGAATTAATTTTTTTGACAAGTTATAGCAATCATTGAAAAATTGGTTTTAGTAAAATATCCTGTCAGTGACTGATAACAACCAATTCTATGGGTTTGAGGTTAGAGTTGATCATTGAAAGCAAAACTGACATTTGAGAATAGAAAGAGAATCGAACACATTCAGTGGAACGATTGTGTTCCATATTAAAGAAACGAAAATCAGCTGGTTATTGAAATTGATTTCTATCAGTGAAATAATAAAAGTGGATTTAAAAGAAATTTTAAATCAGAATTCTATATTTTAACGAGTAAAAAAACATCTACTATTCATTATCCTCATTTTGGTAACAATTAAAGCCATTTCAGTTTGTTTAATTGTCTTAAAAATCGAAATGAAAACTTTTAATGATCGTTTCAATGATAGCTATAACTGGCCTTAGTTGAATGATTGATTGAAAACATTTAGTATCAGTCCTGGGCTGGATAAAAAATGATTTTGATTGAATGAAAGATTGGTTGAAAAGATCGAACCCTTGATTCAATCAATCATTCGATCTTTCAAAATGAACGATTGGCCCAGCTCTTAAGGAAACATATTTTCATATAGGAGGGTGCAAGTGGTCTCCGCATAACAATTTGATTTTAATGTTTATAAACAATTGGTAAGAAAGGTGAAAAAACAAGAATACAGAATATCCACACAGAGAGTACAACCTAGAGGAACAAGGAAAACAAAAATATGTCCGCGTTGCCGTTGTTTATTTTTTATTTCTTTTCATTCTCCTGATTATCTGGGTTGTATATTTGTATGTCTGTCAGTGTTTGTTGATTCAATTTCCACCACTTGACGAGATATGGAAATGTTTATTATAAAAACATCTTAAACGACAGCACGAATTCTGATGAAACTTGGCAAAAAAGTCGATTGTCTGGTAAAATAAATTATTTAATATTTTTACAAAAAAAGAAAGCGCATGGAATTTAACAGTTACTTGATTATAAATATTAATTTGCGGAGGGGTTTTTAATTTCTTAAATGATAAAAATCAATTTCAGATTTTTATAACAAACCTTTATTTAAATAAAGTAGGTATCGAGAAGTGTCGTCCCCATAAATGCATTTAAGGCACAGCATCTCGTAGAAAACCAGAAACTAGTGATTTCCAAAGCTTAACTTTGAGTGTGTTCTTAGCAGGAATGGATGGTAACAACAATTTTCTCCGAAAATTCATTTTTTATTTTTCTCGATAACATCAGCAATTGGCCATTTTCGAAAACGTCAGTTGTGTCAAAAATTGCAATTACAAGGTGTCCCTAAACGCAAACTACAAAAGTTAAATGTTTCAAAATCCAAAACGAAATTTTAAGTCAAAAGCATTATTTTCAATAACGCATTTTGCAAAAGTCATAAATGTTCGATAACATCATTTTCAATCGAGTTAATGACAAAAATATTGATAGTTCAGAGATCTTTTTTTTAAACGTCAAATGTATTTGCAAGAAAATGAACTGATGTTGGATGATCATATAGATTTTGTTCAAGCTGTATGATTGCATATTTAACGAAAGCAAAATTTGGGTCCAAAATGACGGTCATTTGATTAACAAATTGACATTTTCGATCTTGCAAAAGGCAGTGCCCGAGGAAAAATAATTTTGTTTTGTTCTTAAATGGTGGCGGATGGGACTCAAACAGAGGTCTGAGGCATGGTTACTAATTATCATAACACCAAGGGCTACTGCCTTCTAAGCGAATTACCGCTTTTGAAAACGTCAATTTGATCGTCATTATTTGACGCAGATATTGCTATCGTCAAATATGCAATCGTATTGCTTGCGTAAAGTCTGTTTGATAACTGTCAGTCAATTTCCTTGTAAAAGCATTTGACGTTTATGAATACGCTCTTAAGCTTATTGTTATTAATATTTTTTTCGGCAACTCCATGTTTTTTTTTCTGCAGAGTTACGTTGCAAGTGATGTTATCGAACATTTAAGCAAACTGCGTTATCGAAAATAATGCTTTTGCATACAAATTTCGTTTTGGGTTTCCGAACAGTTGACTTTTGCAGTTCGCTTTTGAGATCATCTTGCAATAGCTTGAAAATGACCTTTAAATTGAAACCGTATGTAGTAATGTATACAAAAATATAAAACAATATTTTATGCCTAAGATATTAGTTTTAACTTGTTTTAGTTTAAAACAAAATTCTAAGCCATAGCGTGTTTTTTTTCAGTCCATTGTCCATCGGTCTAAACACTTGGGTGTTCCCTTATCTTTACGTCCACTGGGAATTAAGTTAGACCACCCTGAAATATATGGGCTGATTTATTTCGAAGTTGAAAAAGTGCATTTGTAGCTCCAAAAGAGTAATTCAAATTTTCGTATGAGATCATTTTTTTAAATTTTTTTCAATGACTTTTATTAAACTTCCTTAACTGTTCGAATGTTTAAATGTTTACAGATTTAAATTGATTTTTAGAGCGGAACATTATACTTTTTAGACACAATAACAATATTTATAGACCCCCGGTTTCATATATGTCCAAATTTATATACCTCCAGTGCTAATTTTATTTGGGACTCTATTGATAAATATTACAGTAAGTTTGCCTATATTGTAGTCGTATGGCGTATACGTACTTTTTTCTTAAGTTTTCTATGCCATTCGCAAATTTATTTAACTAAATAGAAAACCAATTTAATTTAAACACAAATAGATTAGAACCAAATAGAAATAGATTTGATCTAAAGGCAAATAGATTTAACTCAGATTCAAATCGATTTAAACTATAAGCAAAACAATTTAACTATTAGAAATTTAAATTAGTTTGGTATACTTTAAACAAATTTTCTTATATTTTAAATTGATTTTGGTTTGGGTTGTGCATATATATTTGCAATTGGGTTTTACATATTTGTGTCTGAGGTAAATCTATTTAAGTTCAAGATAAATTGATATTCTCTTTGCTAAAATATATTTGAGAATGCCAAAAATATATGGAAGAAACATAACAAAAATTTTTAGTGAGTTGCAAAGTTCTTTTTGATTTTTTTATTTCTCAATCTATCACACAACCCTCCCAGTGCATCCTCCGACTTTCATTAGTTTACATCGCTTGAACGCCCTCAAGAAGCTACATGTATCCCATTGTTTTATACCAATTTTAATAAACAATTTTTCTAGTAAAATACAGTCGTGCCGTGCCCCAAGCTCAAATTAAAAGTTGCTAGACCAACCGCTAAAAGTCGCAAATTCGCTTTAATTCTGAAGTTTATTTCAGATGGATTGCGTTAGGCTAGGAACGCACTTGCGATTTCAATCGCACGGTTTTTCTGTCGCACAATAGTGAGTTTAAATGAGAATGAACGCACTTGATACCAACAAATCGTCACGATTTAAAGGTCGAAATTTTTTTCATTTTTCTTGCGATGAGATTGTCGTAAGCTTAAATGAAACAAATGTACTCAAATGGATAATGCTCACACTTGCGATTTAAATTACTACGACTTAAAAATCGTAGTCGCAAAGAGAAATTGGCATGCACGCACTTGCGATTTTTAATCCACGATTTTTTAGTCGCAAAAAGAAAGACGCATGGCCTTAAATGTAAATGCACGCACATGCGACTTGAGAATCGCAGCGATTATAAAAATGAAACAAGTTCTATTTTTTCAAGCGATTTTTCTGTCGCTACTTATTTGTAGCAAATTCGTGCATTCACATAAGAAGTAGTGTGCAAAAAAAATGGCAAGTGCGTGCATGACAATAATTTGTAGCGACTACGACTGTTTAATCGCCTCGACGAAAAATCGCAAGTGCGGTCCTAGCCTTAATCAGACTTCTGTGCTCAAAAGCACTCATATTTTGCATACGCTTTGTTATGTTGTTGTGGTAAATTTTAGAAAAGACAATTATCAGTTTACCCTTAAACTAAGTTTCGGACGTTATTTCAAGTAAAGAGATTATTTCTTTAGCCGCACTACACGAATGTGGAATGAACTTTGGTGTTGGCATTCAGAGCTTCAAAATCCATCTGCATAGGTATTTTCTTCTTAGCCCCTTCTACCACTCAAACTTTGTTTTAAGGATAGAAAATAACAGGTTCTTGTAAAATTTAGTCTCATTTTATTTTTGAGTACTAAGTGAAAAGATTTTGTCCCTAGTCAAGAATTACTCGAGCTGATTAAACTACATTGAACAGTAGGAATCGAAAACAAAGGGTATTTTTTAAAAAAATAAAGTGCAGTCGGAGTTGGGAGAAGGGGTTGTTAAGACATGCCTTGAAAAATTTCAAATATAGACTGGATCTAGAAACTAAGAATTTCAAAGCCTTGACAATATAATTTTCATTTGACATAATGCATAGATGCAGTTAAAGTTTCTTATACACAAGGCATCATTTTAAACTTCAATGTCAAACAAATGAGAAGAAAAACAAATCTCACTCGAATAACAAAGGCCACTACCAACGCCTCACATTACATACAAAATATTAAAACCGATCCCAACTGACAATGAAAACCCAAACAAGGCCTCTGACTTACGCAAATGCATCGGATAGTGTAACGTCTGTGGCGGCATCATCGGCACCATTATAATCTTTTCCCCTGAGGCTGTTGTCGTTCGGATGAAAAATGAAAGTTTCTTCTACTCGCGCCCTCCATAGTTTTCATTCATTCCATCAGAGTGCACTGCACACATTCCAAAGCATCAGTTGTTTGGTGTAAAATTACAAACTCACAAACAACAAATGAGCATTAAGACAGTAACGAAAAAAAAAACGAACTACAACTGTAACTTGGTCTGTACGAGTATTCGAACTAAACGAACTAAGCTTGGATAAATTGTTTCAGCTGGTTGGCTCGGTTTTCAAAGTAAACCAGCAGCAGTACCATAATCCAATCAAAGCTACTCGTATACACCCAACTCTACAAAACTGACGAAAAAATAAGGTGTGTCTGGCCGCTACCATTTCCGTCCACTCTACACTGCTGTAACTAACTCTCTCGAACTGTTCAGAGTAAACAACTACACATCAAAGCAGTTTGATTTGTATGCCTTTTTTTTTTTTTGGGCACTAAATTTACTTCTTTGCTTATGTAATGGTTTTTATTTAATTGAAAAATTTGTTCTTTTTCTGTTCCATTTGGAGCGCAGGGAATACAAAATAAAACAAAACATGAAATTGAAAGTAAAACAGCGCTGCCCAGCAGTCAGTGGTGTTACCGGTTTTCTGTTTTTGTCATGTTACATAACCAAAAAAAAACAAAATTCAAAAAAAATTCCAATCAAATTGAATAAAATAAAGATAAAAATACGCAGGGGGTCGGCTTAATGTTACCTGAGAGACCACAGATCAATGTAGGCACACTGAAGATGAGCTGCCAAAAAAACCAAACTAGTTATCTTGGCTTACTAACCCAGAAATGTGCTGCCCAAATCGACAGCCATGCCAACTCGAATGACGTAACAGATTGTTGAAATTTACACATTGATTTTACACAAATCTTATTAACACTGGAGAGTTACGCAACAAATTTGTCAATAATGTTGTCATTTGCCGGTTTCATGTTTTAAGTGCCACACAACATTTGACCTTTTCTTAGAAAGAATGCAGGCGGAAAAGAGTATCTGATGATGTTTTTTTAATAACCCGCAATTAAAAACACGTAAAAGCTGAAGTTGTTTACCTTTAAGAGAAATGTGTGTGTGTAGTGTGTGAGGACCGACATTCTGGTTTTATGGCGAGATTTATCAATTTCAGCCAAGTGAATGTCACTTATTATTCCACAATCTTCGGTTAGGATTTAAAATAAATAATTTAGCCATTTGCAATGCGCCATCAGCATAATTATGTTATATTTCTGTCAGTCTGGTGTTTTTGAATACAACATGATTTAATTAGTAGATTTAATTGAAATATAAATACACATCACATCAAATTAAAAAAAAAAAAAAACAAAAAAAAAAACCGTCAAATAGAGAGCAAAAAATGTTAAACAACTGTTATGCATCATTTATTTGATAGCAGGACATGTGATTCTCAGTTTTCAATGTTCATTATATTCAATTTAAATATTAATTAGTCCACGTTTTCGATGCTAGGCAGTTCTTTACTTTATTATTATTTTTTTTTTAATTTTATTTATTATATGCACACAATTTGGTATAGTTTCAATAATTTTCATCATCAACACACATAAGAACCATCAAATGCGAAAATGTACGAGTATGTATTTAAAATTAATTATTATTCTGATCATAGTGTCACTTTTCAATTTGGAAATAATATAATTTTCTTTGACACTTGAGTTTTACAATAAAAGAACAATGTTTAATTTTTTTGGTGTGTACTTATTTTTCAAAAATGACAAACATTTGATTTTCCCCAATCAAAAGGTAAACCTAGCTTTATAAAAAAAAACATATCAATTGCCATTTAAACAGTTCATAGCAATTTTACTCATTTCCCTATTGACACTACCTGTGGATAAAAATAGAAATGTGGTCGTTGACGTTTATCATTTCAAATAAATTACCGTAATATTGCTGTGAAAGTCACAGAGAGAAAAAGAAAAAATGTTGTAGAGGTGCATTTAGAAGTAATATGCAAGGTTATGGTGTGAGGAAATCATTGCTTATAAGTTATAATAATTGTTGCGTGCAATGAATATCAATTATTTTTTCCTGAAGTCAGGAGTTAAACTTATTTGTAATTAAATTTTCTATATTTAATGATAAATTTCGTCATTGGTAAAGTTTGTTTACGTCGCGAGAGTATGCTGAATTTTCACTGAAAATCAAGCAAAAATAATGGCGCCCAATGCAAGGACAATACAATAAAAATAGAATTATACATAGTTTGATTGGAATTCAGCATTTTTATTGAACTTAGTATTTCGAAATACAGACTCTATGACCAGTCAGTATACACATTCCGCAGTTAAGTGACATTGGGGCCTATCGGAAATCTCCCTGGAAATTTTGTTTCCCTCGGAATTTTTTGATCCCACGGAATTTTTGTCGTCAACCGTGAAGTACCATACATCTGTTGTCGAAAAACACGTTTGAATTAGGTATGTGTAGTTTTAAAGCTTCCAGTAACATTAAAATCCCTCAGAAATGGAAGAAAATCACGATAACCATAAATTACGCGGGAATATTTCGAACTCATTCACGATCGCGATTTTTCGAAAATGGGAATTCTTCCCAGGGGAATTTTATTCACGATAGCCTCCATTATCTTAGAAGAGCAATAAGAATTCTTGTAGGTATGGTCAATGCCTTCGAATAAAAAAAAAAATAGTTTTTTTTTTTTTAAGGGTACTGCTTCTCGCGAAGAAGTGACAAATCTTTCAGAAATACATCTAATCCTGAAAAGTGTTTCACAACATAGCAATTTGGAATCGGCATAAAATTTTTGTTCCCCTCCATTCCTGTCAAAGGTCAAACCCACTACCATTGGACCTAAATACAACCATAGCTCAGTTTTACATCATTACCTAACTGAGGGTAATCATAACCCCTTGAATATGTACAAACTAACAGAAAAATTGAAAGGTTTATGTTTCATGTCTTTCATTATTTTATTCCCAAGCCTTAGGGCTTTCTTCAATGATCTGGCTGTAAGGCCTATATTCGTCTAAAGTTTGAGAACAATTCTCATATTTGGACTAAGTGGCTTCGGAGTTTTGATAAAACTTCCCATTACAATTTTTTTTTATTATGGAGGGATTTTGACTAACCTTAAAATGTTTAGGAAAGTTGGAGAGGATTTATCTTAACTGAAGGGAAATATTGAGCCAGTTAAGGCATTCCACATTCGTGTAGTGTGGCTAAAGAAAGAACCTCTGAATTTAGTTGAATTTAATAGTACGTCCGTAGATGGACTCAAGTGTTAACTGATAGGCATTCCCTGAAGCACGAGTGTTACGGATGAATTGTGTAGAGAGATGAATGCAAAGATTTCAAAACTTTGTCCATCTCTCCACCTAGTTAAATCATTTAAAGGATTGCTTTATTTTTTCTCGAAAACGGTTCCCAAGATGTAGGTAACTAACCCTTTAACCCTTTAACATTAAAACATTATTTCTTTGGAAAATAGGTTTAGAATTGAAGTATCTTCCGTGCAGAACCAGTTTTTTGGTTATAAGTATGGAAAAGGTGTACGCTACAGAAGGAAGCAAATTTAACAAAAACTGGTTCTAATATTACCAACAACAGAAAACCGTTTATTTGGTTAACTTTCTTAAAAAGTGCTGTACTGATTTGAATGATATTAGGTCTGTTAGGCTTTTTTAATTAATTTAAAATGCAAACTCAATTGAATAAGATTACAATTTTTTTCTGAACAGAAGAAAGTGGAGAGTTTTTGTATTTAGAAGAAAATAGGTTCATAAAATTCAACGGACGGTGCCCAGTTAAACTGTTTAAAATTGAGGTATCTATAAAATAAGGTAGGAGCTCGTTTTCATATCTTAGGCAATGTGTCAAGCACTACAAATATCTTAAAGCGTTACTTTAAAAACCCAATGTGCTCTTGGCGACTAGATTTTTCTCAATCAAACAAAAATTTCCCTTCTTAAAACTAAGCATAGTTTTTATTTGAAATGGCCTGAAGGACTTCTGAAAATGGGCAAAGATTTTCCGTATATGTATACGATTTGTTATTTAAACTTATTTATGTTTAATATAAAATTATAGAAAATTAAATCAAAATGGACTTCTGTTGGGCGCCATTTTTGTTTTGTTTTCTAAAGCTGAGTCTGATTTGATTATATGTATATAGCTTTGACTCGAAGGCGAAACCTTTAATCTACTGATATAAGATTTTTAGTTTAAATCTATAAATATTAAAAATAAAATGTTGGAATTACAAATAGACAAAAATGGACTCATGTAGGGCGCCATTTTAGTTTTGCCTACTAAAGCTCCTTTTCTATCAGTCTGTTTTTCAATCTAAATTTAATTTGATAAGTTTATCTAAAGGGTGTATCCATTTTCTTCTATGAACAAACACATCTTCTGAAAGAGGATGCCCCAAAGGAAAGAAAATCTGGGATAATACCAGGTGGAAGAGAGCTACCTATCCTCTCTGAAGATTCCTAAGAGCAATTGATTTGGAGGAGGAACTGTAGGATGAGCGAGCTAATTAATTTTTAAGTGGGGGCACATAGATCTCCAGCTCACAGTGCAATACCTCCAATACATAATTTATTCATTCATTCATTCATTCAAATGAGAAACCTAGCTTCAGAAACATATTAAATAATACTCTCACTTTTGGTCTCGCATTGGGCGCCAGTTTTTAATTAACAACAAAACCCCGTAAAACATCAATGTACAAAAAACTCAATTCTCTAGAAAAGGGTACACATTCAAAAAGAAATCTTTTCAAATGTATTTATAAAGGTGTGGCTTCATAAAATTTGTAGTTAAGCTATAAAAGATTTACTTCATAATAAGCTTACTTTTATCAATATTCGTTGTAATTTAATTCACTTAAAAAACAAATACTGTATTATCAACTCCGTTTGCATATGTATACGTATTTTATTGAATGTCACAACAATTTTACACCTACACAAATAAAAATCCAATCTCTTTCCTACTTCGCAGTATTTTTGCAAAAAGCAATAAAAATTCTTCTTCAGCGCACATAAGCCTTCAATATGGATATTTTCTACTTTCCTGTCTTTAAATTACACATCCTTTCATTTTATTTAATTTTCTATCAATAAAAAAATGATGAAAACTGTAGTAGATATAAAAAGAAAAAAAAAAACGAAATAAGACCCAATTCATTGACATGTTCCACCTTTTGCATGATATTGTGAAGTACTTAGAAGCAGCATATCTGCAGCCCGATGAAGTACGAAATAAAATCCAAATTGAATTCCATCATACTCATCTTCAATATCGTTGTCGTGTATAAAGTACGAATAAGAGTGTACTAGTTGAAATATGTAGTCAACCAATATTCTATAGTAAGTAGAACATGTGTTCGTCAAAAGAATAAATAAATATACATCTATGTCACTATACTATAACTGCATATATTTATTTGTTTACATTTTACTTTCATTTCTTCCATGGAATTGTGTGCAAATAGGTTATAAAAAAAAAGCTAAAAATGAATAAAGGAAGTACCATCATCTTTGTTTAATATAACAGATGGGCCAAAGCAATCAATTTTCAACTATGTTGATGATGACGACAACGACGACGAAGATGACGATGGAAATGTTGAAAACGGATTTCAATGAAGCAGTATTGCTTCAATTGAGAGACATTGAAGCGTACTCTGTGTTCAGATACATATTTATATATCTATCTTACAGAAACCTATACGTCTCTGTTTCATAGTTCAATTTGTTGTAGCATGAAACTTAAACGAAGGAGCATTATTTGTGGAGGCATTGAATAATGGTTCTTCTATGAAGTGTCATGTGGGACCTACAGTATAAATCTTTTCAGTTGAAAACTATTTTTTTTATTAGATTCTGTCTGTCTATGTATTATAATGTAATTTAAAAGAGGGCTTATCGTATGATTGTATTTCAAAGAGCTTGATAAAGGTGAAAATCTAATAGATTTGGTTCTTCAAATAAAATTTAAAAAAAAAAAAAAATCTTAATTGGCGCCCAACACTACATTAATTGTCTGTAGGAACTTGACTAATTTCAACGAACTTGAAAATGTATGATGTTTCTCTGCACCTACTAGATGTGCATCATCCGGAAAACACACACCGGCCATTTGAAAAAGCTTATGATTAGCGCATAATATCATTGAGAGGTTTGAACTTGTTTTATTGAATTTTAAAATATATTAAGTCATTGAAGTAATTGAAGAATCGTATTTAATGTTTCCAAAAAACATTCATTTTTAAACAATTGATTGCTTAAAAAAACAATTCCTTATGAATGACAAACTTTAAAACAAGTTAATTTGCATGAAATCATAAGCAAGTTAATTAAAAATCACATTGCAATAACAATAAAATTTAAGTTGAGTAAAGTTGAACTATATTTTTCAGCGATTAGAGAACCGGAAGCTCAAAAACCAGTTTTTATAATAATAATTCTAGAATTCTAGCATTAATTGACATTTTGTGTGCTGCTTGAAAAATTTAATCTAAATTAAAGAGATCTACATAAATGTATGCATACGGTACATATGAATATATAATTTTGTATCTCAGGGCTTTTAGAATAATATTTTATGTTAATGGAGAGTTTTTGCTCAGCTCGAGTCACATAGATTTGAATTACTTCAGATTGATCCAGTTTTAAAGTTCAACTTATTAAGTATTCAGTTGGAAAAAACATGGTTTTTTGCTTTACGTCTAAAGTAGATTGCAGGCTAGGTTTTTATAATCGTTTAAACGAAATCTTTTATATTCATAGCCCCCTGCGAATCTATATTTATTTATTTAAAATAACTTTGTGTTTTTGTGCGATCGAATTTATGTCGTTTTCGATTGTTTTTTAGGGCGGAACCAGGCGGTATTTTATTTCAATACAATTTCAAACAACTCTTCCCATACATACCATTAACAAAATGGCTTCTTCAAGGCAATTCGACAAAATTTCAAAAATAATTCGAAAACAGGACTTGGAATAAGTCAATCGTATTCGTTAGTACCTTGGATTGCTTGGGTATGCTGCAGAATCACTTAAAAACAAAAATGTTATTTTCAGAAGTATACATAATTTTACCGTTATGACATGATAACGATTGTATTATCAAAACTTAATTTTTTGAAAGGAATAGCATCTTTGTATATAAAACTTATAGTACTATCAAGAAGACGAAAGATTGTGGCGACATCTTAAGGCTAAAGACTGCAATTGCTAGATTTGTCTTTGCTAAATTTAATAATTTAATATTCTCTTTTTTACTACTTGGTTTGTATGTTATCCTACTGCGCTAATTTCTGCGCCATCACCAGGCTAGCGTTCGCAACACAAAATCACGCTCCATGATAATACTATACCTAGGTTATATATACAAAGATAGCATATCACTCAACTCTTTGTTAAATTATAAATTTTGTATTATAATAATTTTGTATTATAAATTTGTATATAATAATTCGCAGAAAGTATTATAAATATAACATTTATTCTTGTTTTTTTTTAAAACATTCAAAAAAGTTCTTTTTTGTTCAAATTATGCTTTACATATTTTGAATAAGCATAATAAACATTATAATGAATTACAGTCTTACCTCTTAAATAACATTTCGTTCAACCTTAACTAAATGAAATAATAAACAAATCGCGCGATTTAATCGCATGATTCATTACTTGAACATATTTGTTTTGGAGATTTTGGCATGGAGATTTCTGCCATGGGGATTCTCTCTTTGAAGATTTCACTGCTGGAGATTTCAGTTTGGGGATTTTGGTTTGGTTTTGGGGATTTTAGTTTCGGGATTACGTTTTGAGGAAAACGTTAGAAATCAGTGAAAACTCTGTATTAGGAAGTTTATAAATTTATTTCGAACTCAAAAATTTTGATGTCATTTGGTTATAAATCCAATAGAACTTCATTCACAAAGTGATAAATGTCACACCCGTAACAAAAATGTGTATAGGTTGTTATCATAATACTATTAGGCTAGGCGCGCACATTCAATTTTTAGTTGCACAACTGCTTGGTTCAAGCAACTAAAAAGTTTGTGTTTTGACATAAACTAAACGATTGCCTAAAATAAGTTCGCTATTTTAAGAGAACCGACTTTGAATTCAGTACACATATTTATTAATTTAAAGTGTATTATCTGTTCGGTATGTTACTCAAGTTTCTAATTTTTCAATTAAGAATACACTGTGAGTAATAAGTAGAAGCATAAATATCAGTGCAACACCCAAAGAAGAGACCCGCGTGGCAGAATTCTAAATGAATATTAAGATGTTTTTTAGTGGATTTTCTTAAGGGATAGCCGAATTCATACAAAAAATGCTTTTCTAGTCTTGCTGAAACATTCACAAAGAACTTGACCTGTTTCATGCAGAATTTAATATATATTGACAAAAGTGGCGCCCAATGTGAGAACAATCATTTAGAATAAACCTATTTTAGGCTTAACATAAGAAACTGATTTTATAAAATGTCAGTATTTTAAATATTCCTTAATTTCGAACAAACTCTATTAAAATTTTAAAGCAAAAATTGAAAATTTCCAAAATGCAAAGAATTCTACCTACTTAACTCTTTTCAAAAAGTTGTTTTTTGTTTTTTTTTTTTTCATTAAAAGACCAAGGACTCAATTAACGTTTCTCTGCAATATGAAAATATAAAAAAAAAATACTATTAAATGTATTACCCTTACCACGATTTTTAACGCTATAAATTAAAAAGAATCTGAAACTTTGAATTACCTTTAAGCGAATAAGCATTTTTGGAAACACATCCATTAAGTTCATTTTTGTTTTTTACTTTTGTTTGTGTATGTGTGTGTGTAGGTATATTTATACTTTTTATACAGTATAGTATCATGAATTTAAAATTTTTTTTTTAACTCTTAATAATAATGTTGAATGCATAAAGCTGTGTGTAATATTTCACGCACCAAAGAAATATAAAATAACTGGGAGATAAAATAAAGTGAAAATGTTGTTACACGCCCTAGTGCTCATTGCATTTCAATTAAAAGCGAAAGTAATTACTGTTCACGCCGTATACATACTTACATACATAAATGCATACAATGAGGAGAATTTTCTGATATTGGTGTGTTTTTTTTTCGCGTCGAATATCGTTGGATGCGTTTTCAACTCGTCATTGAGTGTAAAATTTAAAGGTCTGATATTGGATTAAAAAAATATTAATGCTGATACTTAAATAAAATATAAAGGTTCAACTAAACTCTAAATTGTAAAAAAGCACGTTTAAAAAATTATATTGAAATGATAAGGGATCTTCCACGAACCGGCTATTTCTATCGCTAAGTGGCCCTTGTTACTGGTTGAAGTCTGCTATTCAGTAAAACTGGGTAAGCTCGGTGTCAGAAAAATTCTAATTTTAACGAACAAAAATATTGCATATTTTTTTGGGCGTTGAGTAAAACTTGTCTATTCAGAATAAAGACGGTTCTGAGAATATATGTGCGTAAGACACATGCGATGGAATGTTGAAGTTAAACCTTTAAAAAATTGTTTGGACTATTTGGACAGAATGGTAGGAATATGTTTTAATACTTGATGTTCAAAACCTCAAGATAGACCTGGCTGTAGCCACAAGATATTTCATGCCTCCGAACACGTGGGACTTTGTGTCTCTACGAAAACGACTAAAAAAATATTTGACACATTCAAGTGAAAGAGTAAATCCCTGCGACCAAATTCTACACTTAATTTTGTTTTCATTTTTATTTATGATTGCATATTTTATCCACTGTAGATATATTCAAGTGTTACAAAATTTTCTTCTCTCCATGTAATTACTATTCATGAATTAAGGAAATGAGTTGCATATATAAGTTTTTCAAAAAAAAAATTGGTTGTAATGATTTCTCAAAAAAAATCATAGGCTTATAAAGTTAATGCGTTATATATTTAGTTAGCTCATGTGGAATGCCACAGTCAAGTTCATTAATGTCGTAATAACAATACAAAAATATTTGTATTTTTTTTTCAAACCAAATAACAACATCAATTAGTTCGTTTGCTATAATGTTGTTAGCGTGTTTTTGTGTGATTTTGCTAACCACTGAACGAGACTCTGCAAAACAAACAGAAATCATTGAACTTGCTTCATGTGTGATCGCACAAACACATCACGCTCTACAAAAGTATATTGAACTGTATGATGTGGTGTGGCAAGATGGATTATTTAGATCAAGCTATCCTATCAGATATGTTGTATTATTATTTTATACATATGTATTTGACTGTATAAAGAGATCGAGCGGATTCGTGAAAAGTAAAAGTGATGCTCTCAACTAATGATCGAGAGAGAGAGGGAGATATACTAAAATTTGTGTGTCTGACTGCTGATGCACGATGCAAGCAAGCTTGGCTTTCTTTTTTTTTTTGACTCTTGTTTATGATGATGCTGAAGGTTTTGTGTTGAAATTGTTGTAAGCTTGTGCTGAAACTGAAGGTTTATCGATAAATCACGACTTATGTAATCGACAAGGAGATGTTACGGAGAGATATATGAATTTTAAGCCCCCTGAGTCTTCTTCTAAGAGATTGTGTTGTTCAAACAAAAATCAAGATACATAGATACTTAAACTAAATGCCTATTTTAATCACGACCTAAGTTTATTTTTATGCATAATATGTTCGGCGGAAAGATAAGGTCTGGTGACAGTGATGAATTGTCAAATAAGTGTTTCAGGAAATTGACTATATAATACAGTTTTATTTCTATATTTTCAAATGGGGTAAAAGACCTTTTGTGGGTGTGCACGTGCAATGCATTACATACCTTTCACCCGAGATATTTTGTATTCAGACTATGATTTCAAATTATTTACGTGAGCAGACACAAACAGAAAACATGTGACTAATTAAGATCATTACGTAACAGACAAAAGGAATTTTCATGCATGAGAAATGAGTTTTTAAGAAATTATCTTTTATCTTTGTAGTTTTATTGTGGATTCAATTAAAGTCAGATAAAGTTGTTTAAAGCTTTCTCAATGCATTTCTAGTTCCGATTTTATATTAAATTTGTTATTTATTACATCTTGTTTGTATAACAAAAGCCTTATTGTTGTCGTTAAGTATTAAATTAAGCTTTATTCTAAGAGCACTTTAAATAAAAACTGTCTTAAATTACACACGTTAACTAAATCATCGATCAACAGATAATTCACTCATTAAATTTCTTAAAAATAACAAAATAAACTGATAATTAATGTTAAGTGACAAATCGTAGCTATATTCTACTACAATCCAAAATAATCTTTTGTCAGCAAAAATTATCAACTAAAATACACATATATGTACACTTTCTGACGAAGTGTGAACTTTTGCAAACACACACTTGAGTTTGTAAAAAGTGTATTTGCCATACTGTTGTCTTCTTCTTATCATCTCTGAATTTTTGGCAGAAATAACAAAAAGTACTCAACTTACTTTGTTGAATTACTTAATTAACGTCTAACTTCAATTAAATCGTACAGACAATATTTCACTCTTAACTCACTGAGTAAAGCTAATTTATGTTTAACTTAACGAGTAATTTCATATTTAGGCATTCTGTTACACTCTAAGACTATCGGATTTTTGAGGTAAGCCTGGAGTAAACTCCTAAATCATGTTTTCAGTTAATTTAAATTTCAAGTAAAGTTAGAGCTAATACAAAAAATTTGGTCAATATATCACCGGTCTAGAAGTTAAGGTATGTTTTGTTTAACTTAGAGTTAACTCAGTACATACAAATTGGGCCGTTGTGAGATATCACAAATGGTTTCCAGCTGAAAGGTTTTTTTTTTCTTTTAAGGGTGTTGCCTCTTTTGAGGAAGTGGCAAAATCCTTTAAGATTATATTGTTTCATAATAAAGTCACTGGCATCTTATTGGCTCGGAATTGGAGAACATTTCGGCAAAATTAAATTTAAGAAAAAATTTAAATAAAACATCATCTCTGTAATGAGATAAAATATAGGAAATAAATCGAAGAATTAGAACGAATCAAAGGTAAGAAAATTATCATTTTTAGCCAACATTTGAATGAGCTTCTTTAAAAAGTGTGGAAGTCGGAAGAAGAACGTAAAAAATCAAAGCGTAAAGAAGTTGAAAAATTATAATTATCGAATACAAAAATTTCAAGTAGAATTAATATTAAAAAAAGTTTAAGAAACTTCATTTTAATAAATTTTTTTTTAATTTAATTTAACAAGAAATTTATAACAAAAAAAATCATGTTTGGTGTTGCTGAAGTCTGCCGCTATCATAATAATTGTTTTCTGTTGCCCAGGCATCATAAAATGGGAGTAAAATAAAAATATAAGATCTTGGTCATTTTTCTTAATTTTCTTTTCAGTAATAAACACCTTTATCAAATTCTCAGTTCTTTAAACTTGGTAAGTAATTGATGAATAAATTAAGAATTGTAAAGACATATAATTTCTTACTTCTAACAGCAACTTATTCAAAAGTTTTAAAAATTCAGTTTTCAAGACGTCATATGGATAAATTTCATGAATGGGTGTGGTAGTGG
Organism: Chrysotoxum bicinctum; assembly: GCA_911387755.1. Taxonomy (NCBI): domain Eukaryota; kingdom Metazoa; phylum Arthropoda; class Insecta; order Diptera; family Syrphidae; genus Chrysotoxum; species Chrysotoxum bicinctum. Next base: position 192,518,519 of record OU426988.1, read on the forward strand.
GCGGATGCCAAAAAAAAATTCAGGGCTTATTCAAAGTTCAAAAGAGCTTTATACAAATTGAAGTTTTTTTATGAATGTTCGATAAAGAAAACACTCAAATACAAGAAAAGTGGGTGTGGCAGTTGGTGGATTTTATTAAAACTACTTTTAAACCATTTACAAATTTTAGCTAAATCGATTTAGTACTTTTTGGTTCTACAAGAAATCTACTACTTTTTTGTTTTATATTATTCTAACATAAATATAAAATATTTATAATTACTTTATAGGTACTGTATTAAAAGTTTACCGATTTCAAATACACAAACAGGTTATGGATTTTTGAGATTTTGGTTTCAAACTCTTCAAAAAAAGAAACAAATAGGAAACTGCGATAAAATATAAATAAGTCTCCAAATGGAAGAGTATTTATGTATATCATGAGTAAATAAGAGGCTATTTCGGCAGAGAGCATAAGCCTAGTGACTTACAGCTCTCAACGTCTCAACCATTCCTGTGTGCGTGTTTACCAGGTATGGAGGGGCCCTGCAATTATTTGCTGATTCCGAACGGCTAATTATTAGCCTTTTATGACAAGAAATATTTTTGGAGGGCTTGTCACTTCCACGCAGAAGGCAGAACATCTCTAAAAAACAATTTTGCAGCGACATGCGACATATCTTGAGAAAAAAATTAAAAATAAATCTTAAAATTAAAATCTAAGGATTAGTTACTTTGTTGGACTGTTACGCAGAGGGTCTGAGTTCGATTCCCAGCAGCTACCAACTAAAAACAATGCAATGTTCTTAGGGGTACAACCTCTTATGAGGAAGTGGAAAATCCTGTTGTAAAAATATCTTCTCATCTTAGGCCACACACAGAAGACTGTGTGTCTGTTCCCTTGATTTCTGGCGACAACACGCACACAGGAATGGTTCGGAGCTAAGGTTACTAGACTCAAATTTATTTGTTTATTTTTGTTTTAAGATAAAAATTAAGAAATTCATACCTAATCACTTGTTAAAGAAAACTAAATAATTTAAATATTTAATTTAAATGTTATAATATAGTACAACTAAGCAATAGTATATTTTAGACAATATGGAAAGAAAATATTTCCAGATTGTTAAACGTTGGAAATAGACAATGCTCCTCTTTTGGGCAGATCAATTATATTCAATTTGATCGATAAGTAATGAAATTTGTATCCACCCAATCAACTTGAAGATGGTGGTGTACCTATCCACAAAAACAGAAGTATAAGTCTTCTGGAGTCAATTTGATAAGAGTCCATTCAACTCTTAGTGATGATTTTAAAATTATCAGGAGGACAAAGAGAGCTGTCAGTGGGGTGTTTTCTAGAATTGGATTGGTGGTAAAGGCAACCAATTTAATGTGGTTGATTCCCAAAAGTTGAGAGGTCTAGAGTCCTCCAAAAGAAACTTGGATTTTGGGTGTACTCGTATTACTGCATGCAGCTACTATGTGACAATGCTCCTTATAAGCCCGTGTTCCTTGAGATCATAGTTAACCCAGAACTGTAAGCGTCATCAATAGTTCGAGTATAAGACAAAAAATATATTTAAATTTAAGCCAAATTGAAAGAAGCTTCTAATACAGTCGACTTGACATAGTTCCATTCCGACTTATTAAAAAAATGTATTTTTCAAATTTCCAGTGTCAGGTGATTTCAATAACCGGATTTGACTGTATTATTCCGAATAATAATTTCTTGTATTTCCTTGAACATGATATCTACTATTAAAAAAAATTATGATCGGAACTAAATTTTTTTCATGGTCAGGGTCTGTCTTGCTGGTGCTTGCAGTGGGTAAGACCAGAGCGCAAGAGCGTCAAAGGAGCTCGAATTAATTAAGACGCTTAAAAAACTTAGAACCAGGGCGCTATACTCTCTCGGAAAGGCCCTGTTCATATGGTCTTTATAGATGAGTGCATTAAAAAATGTACTCGTTGCTGCGCGTATAGTGTTTTTTTTCTTTTGTTTTGAAGATCATTTTCAGTTTCGGAATTTCAGGTTTAAAATAAAAGTATGCCAATGTCATTAATATTAAAATCGTAAAATGATATGGAGTAACTTTTTTTTATTCCATAACTTCAGTATACCCCTGGCATAATGGTTAGTGCGTTGGACTGTCATGCAGAAGGTCTCTGATTTGATTCTCAGCCGCTGCAAAAAAGTTTTTCAGGGGTGTACTGTCTTTGACGAGGAATTGACAAATTCTCTAAGAGTATCTCTTGTGATAAAAAGTGCTGCTCATTAGCCGTTTGGAATCGGCAGAAAATTGTAGGTCCCCTCCATTCCTGGCAAGGCAAACAAGCACACAGGAATGCTTGAGAGTTATAAGTCACTAGGTCCTGGTTCTCTTGGAGCTGTTGCACCAACAAATTTATATTTTATAACTTCAGGTTATATTTTATTTATAGATTTTAAATAATTTAAATTGTGTAAAAGCAGTTACAAATTTTATGTTTGTTTTGAGTTAAAAAATAAATACTAACTCAAACGATGAGCATTTGAACATTTTAAAACTTTTCGGAACTTACCGCGTAATTTTACAAGAATTATTTATAAATTCTTCGTGACGCGACGTTTTGAAGAAATTTCAGTTCTCGTGGTGACGGGATTAGAGGTTCTTATCCAAAACGTCGGGAAGAAGAAGTTTATAAATATTTCTTATACATAAATTAGCGCGGTAAGTTCCGAAAAGTCTTAAAAAGTTGAAAATGATTAATGTCTCAAAAAAGCAAAGTTTAAGTTTTCATAACATCATTGAAATGTAAATTTATAAGGACGCTGTACTTGTATATATTTTTTTTATTGTGGATGGACTGATTGAGTTCTTATACTGCAGGGAATACTTCTGGCACAGTTTAAGTTATCTTTCTTTCTATAGGTTATTCTCGAAAATGGATGCCGTTTGTTATAGGTTTCATGAAATCATAAGCCCCTTATATTATAACCCACCGTACTCTTCTTAACTTCCATTTCTTCCAACAAATGTCGTGCAATTTATGTCGAAATCAAAAGACCTTAAGTCTTACATATTGTCTTAAGTATTGACATTTTAAAATTGTGGAACGTGTCATGATTTGTTGTGTGCCAAAAATCCAAATTTACTAAAAGGTTATTAATTAAAAATCCAAAAAGATCATTTAATTTAATATTGTGGACAAAAACTGGAACTGCGTCCAAATAATTTTCTCAAAAACCTTGATCTGATGCCGAAGAAAAAACTATCACTTCAAATGATATCAACCTCCAGTTACAAGATCATAAAATTCTTACGCCACGATGATTCTTCTTCTTTTTCTGAATTTTTCTACCTACATTGCGCCAAGATACAAGATACAATCACAAATTTTGAATACGATTTAATCTCTGACCAAATTGCATCCTACAAAAATTCACACCAAAATACATTGTTAGTCCATCAACCTATCGATACAAATTCAATCAGATTTCACAATCACTTTCTATACAAAATACCTAACATTGCAGCTTGCGAAATGCGTTCAGATACAAAACACGTCCTCGAAAAAAGATACAAATATCTTCAACAGTATCAATAGCTATAGATTAGGTATGTATCATATAGATACATTCAGTAGATAGTATGTATTACCGACACTGTTACAGACACATGAATGTAATTTGCATATTTTTTACGCAAGAAATGAACTGTTCGCCATATTCAAAATAGATACATATGCATACATAGAAGATTTTGTCGACGTTTCGAGATGTAATAGGTAAACTGTAACAAATTTACATTTAAATTTATTTTTTTTGGTTAAATTCTATTAAAAATGTATTAATTTTAAATAAAAAAAAAACACTATCTAGTGTATACGGAGCAGTTGTGAAATATCGCAACAAAATTATTTAAAATCATAATAAATTATGGAAAGGTTCCGAATTTTTAAAATTGTAACTATTTTTTCTGACAAATCGAAAAAATTTGATTCTGAACAACAATGAAATCGGAGAATTACCAACTTCAATTTGGATAAATTTTTCATAATTTTCATAATTCTTTAAATTTCTTAGCAAAAAGTTTATAAAATTTGGAAGTTTCTAGTTAGCTTTTTAAAGTTTTTCAAAATCTATTTTTCTTTAAATATTTTTTAACGTGGACTTCTCAGCCATGATCTGGATCATTGATTGTAAAAATAAAAAAAATACAATTTGGCTGAATTCATTTGAACACGTTGGCAGGTAGCTTAGCAAACAGATCTTTATAAAAAAAAAACATTTTCCTACATTTTTAAGCATTTTTGCTACAACACAATAGTTCTTGAAATTTCTACCCGAACGCAAACTATGGTAAGAACACTCTTTCGAATTGTTAAGCTTTTAGATAGAGTTCCTTGCATTTCTTGAATACAACCACTTGTTGACTTTTTACAAAAAAACAAAAAATATTTTTAGAAATAAAATTAAAAACTATGGATTGAAGAATATTCTGAAAAATTTTAACAAACTAATTCCTGAATAAACAAAATTCACAATCTCTGCTTTTCTTTAAAAAAGCGAGTACAGTTTTTATGTGTAGGTTTTTGAACGACAGAAAAATAGTCCGAAGTTTTGAAAGCAGGGAAAAAATATTTCTACAGAACTTTCTAGAAATTTTCGGGATTCATAGGTTTGGGTATTCCAACATTAAAGAAACGTGGACATTCGAAGTTCGAATACAAAGCACTATCACATTTATCCATACCAGTAGGTACATATATGTATACATTTCGAAAGAATTCACTATTCACAATTGTGTTTATTTTCTGTTGATTTTTTTTAAATATTCAAAAATCACTTTAAAAAAATATTTTTTTTTTGTATTCCAGTTATAAAGTATATTCCTGTTCAAGGATAATCCCATAAATGTTTGTAATCGATGATGATGATACATTGATACTCATGGCACTTTTTTTTAGGTTTTGGTTTGTTTTTAATTCAGATACATACCGGCTCCAAAGAGGGCAACAAAAACAATCATACACTTATTCATTTTTAAATTTATGAAATTTAAAAATATTTTTATTTAGAAAATATTTTTTGCAAAAAAAAAAAGAGACAAAATTAAAAAGGCTCTTTCGACTACAAAACGCTTAAACCGACTGTGTGTGGTTGGAGGTCTTACATTCGCTTTTTATACCAGGCCAAGAGGTGTAAAACTGTGTTATGTGCCTCAAAAATTTTGCCGTTTTATTTTCAGGCTTTTTTTTTTTTTTTGATATTGTTGTTGTTGTTGTGTATTTTCCTACTTCTTGAATATTGTGGCGGGGGTAGAGTCTGCTAAATATACGACGAACGACGAACAACGATGACGACGACAAAGACCACTATTTTTATAAAAATGTTGGTAGCTTAAGTTGGTTTGGTACGTGTTCGATGATTTTTTTTTCTTCTTTTTCTTTTCTGTCTGTCTCTCAACGGTACGAGTGGAGTATCTTGCAGATACACCTCTCTCTTTGTGTGTCGTGCATTTCATATTCCTCATTATTCTTTAAGCCTAAGTTGATTACGATGATGGCTTAGACTTTATTGGTAGGTAGGTATCTCAACTAAGTACATACACTCTGTGAACTAATGTGTTTTTGGCTTTCTTTCGTTTCGGATATCTTTGATAGTATATTGTCAAATCAAGTCACAGATACATATACTTAGATGGGAAGATAGTTTTTAGTTAAAATTAAAAATTTGGCCATGCTTAGGTCGTAAATGTGCAGTGAGTTCGACCTGACTAACAAACAACAGGCAACAGGTAGATGTGGCATTATACCTACTCATACTAACCATATCCAGTTATGTGATAATATTGTCGCTCCTTTTTTCTAAATAAATTTATATCCAAACGGAATGGCATTAGTAATTATTATAGTAGTACGAATTTCAGACTTAGACTCGGAGTTAGATAGTAGTTGTAGTAGAATATTGTAAAATTGATCAGATCTTGTTTTGTGGGGCTCTACGAGAATGCGGTATGTGTGGAATTGCTTTCAAATGAATTTCAATCTTTGTTTAGGTCGGTTGTGGTATTGACGGTGACGGTGGTTGATGTTGCGAGGGGTGTATTGTGGGTGCAGTTGTACAGCAGTAGCAGAATTCTATAACCATAAGCCATAAGCCATGTATGGAGAACGAAGGAGGTGTGTGCGCTATACAGAAAAAGAAGAAGGAGACGAGAAAAAAAATACATTAAATATGTTTTTTACAACGGTGTTTGCAGCTCGTGCCAAAAAAGGTTTATGCAATTCCGGGGAGTTTAACGGGTTTAACCTAAAGTCGTGGGCTAAAAGTTTTATGTTGGTTGCATAGGTTGATGCTTGTTTGTTTGTTTTTTTTTTTTTCGTCAGATACCTTCCTTCCTTTGGCTTAAGTTGTGATGTGAGGATAGATATATGCATTTTGTGGATTCATCTTCTTTTAATCGTAAAGCTGTTTTATGTGGTGTGGCGTAGGTACATGGTTGAAGTCTTGTGTTCGAGTATGATTTGTATTTTTATTTTAAAATAAGTTAAATTTTACCACTTAAATTCATAGAGGTAAACTTAAGACCTGATTTTATTTTGTGGGTAGCTTTTATGTAGACAACTTACTATTTTTGAAGCCGCTCCCTCGTTTGTGAAAAAGATATTTCTAAATATTTCGAGATGAAGTTGATATAATGCTCTGTATGATATGATGACTTTTTAAGTCTTGTATGTATGTAGGTATAATAGGTACATAAAGAAAGACATTTCCTCAGACTTAAAAAAGGGCTAGCAGGAATTAATTATATTACTCATGAATTTTGATGGATAACTAAAAGGTTTTCCAGTAGATATTTCTGAACTTTAACAGGTGATTGCGGGTACCTATGTATATTGCTATAAACATCTCTCAAATTGGCTGTCATTTATTTTTTTGTCTTACCAAATGAGTATGAAATGTTATAGCGTTCAGCAACATGTGCAAGTAATTAAATTGTATCGAACAACATTTCGCACAGTTCGTGAGAATCTTCCTTCCAAGAGGAGTTTTTGCAAAGTGATCGAGTCAACCGGTTCAGTTAATATGCCGAAAATATTTCTGCTGTCCTTAAGATTTGGGGGGCAGAAGTCCAGGGGCGGCAAAATGTCGCCGGTGAAGCGGATATAGTAGAGATCATGTTTCATGACAGAACGTTTGACAAGTCAACAAACAACAATGACGTAAATTTAAAATTTGCCACCCTGCCTGTGATTCGTCGTTGACACTCTCGGCTGATTTCCGTGAATTCGGAAACGTTCCAAAACTGTCGCGAAACTGAAAGTGCGAGACCGTTGGCGGTGGCGCTGCAAACGGGCAGACTTTTGACCACGTATATACATATAAGTAGGTATAAAGTATGTACAGTAGGTCAAGTAGGTAACCGCCAGCGCCGCCAGAGGTTTCGCTTATCATATGTTTCGGAACGCTCGCTTTCAGTTTTGCGGGAGTTTCGGAACGTTCCGCTTTAGTTTCGCGAGTCGCACGACAATAACGTGTTGTTTATCGTATTTGTTGAATCTTCTAAAACTAAACATTTAGTACTTCCCTCAACCTTTGAACTAGTTTTTGAAAATGAAAAGAGTCAAAGAAAGCGGTGCGGAATACCGCAAGAAAAAGGCTAAGAAAGAAGCAGATGCGAAGAAGTTTCAAGGTGCATTACTGAAATACTTCAGTTCTAGTTCTAGTTCTGGTTCGAAAGTCACGCCTTCGGCGGCATCCAGCAGCGGAGGTGATTTCAATATAAGTATATGATTCCTTTATCTAGAATCTTGCGTGGCCTAGAACTGTCTTCCGGCCAATATATTCATGGGAATGCATAACTTATTTTACAGGCAGAAGAAGAAGACGTGCCTGCCGTCGAAGTTGGAATTCGTTCTGGTCCCACCACAAAGCAGGGTCAAGACGAAGTCGACTCACCGGAAGTACCTTAAGCATCTATTCACAAGCCTGCAGAAGAAGTGAACCTTGATGTTGCCAAAGAAGAAATAATTGAAATCGATCCTTCTGCTCTTGCCGAAGCCAAAGATGTGAATCTCGACGATGTAGGTTGCTGGCCTTCTACTATGACCGACGAAGTCAGAACGCTTCTAGTACGTCGCGGATCTAACTCAGGACAGCACATCGATTCCAAATTTGCCGATGTTGTTCGCTCAGGGACTTCAACTAAAGGCGGTACCCGAAAACTAACCAGAGAGTGGTTCTGCAAACCATTATCTAACGGTGAAAAGGTTCTTCGAACATGGATGGTGTACTCGCCTTTGAAGCAATCCTTGTTTTGTTTCTGTTGCAAGCTGTTTAACCATTCCAGCTCGAACTTCGCATCTGAAGAATGATTCAACAAATCCAAGAATCGGAGACCATGAGAACAGCCTGGACCATGAGTAGAGCTTCTTGAAATGGAAGGAGTTGGAAGTTCGCCTGAACCCTAAGACAACCACCGAAGCCAAATATGTGAATCCAAACAGAACCTGGCCTTAAGAGGACATCGAAAAAACAGTCGAGGAGATGAAAGTGGCAATCGCGGGAACTTTCTAGAGTAAGTGCACCTCCTAGGTAAATATGACCCTCTTCTAATGGAATACCTGGACAAAGATAAAGGTGGGAGCAAGAGTCCCAAGTAACATTTTTCATCTCATAAGATGCTCCAAGAGTTCAACTAGATTAGTTAAGAAGAGCTAAAAGTAATCTTAAAGAATACTACGAGATTCTTTTAAAACTGTTAAAAGCCTTAAATGGCCTAGTTATGAGAGGCTCTTCCTACTCATAGTAGCAACAGAAGTTTCCTTATGGGATGACAGATGCACGTTTATATTAAAATGGCACTTCTAAGGCTCTAATAGAGATCGGCAAAATCCTATTATGAGAAAGCGTCTCTTCCAATAAGAGGTGATAAAAAGAGAACAGAATATTTGTTAACTTAATAAAGAATGAAACAAAATAATTTTTAAGTTTGTGTGTATACATGATTTGCTATGCCAACAAACTGTTAGGCTTGATATAGTATTTATTTTGTAAGTCTATCAACTATTATATTATAATGGCGATGCATGATATTTATTATTTTGCACATATGGGAACCGAAATGTAAATGCGGTTGAAATTGTATCTACTAATTCTGACATTTTACTTCGAAAAAACACAAAGCCCCTTCAAAATAATGCTTATTTAAATTATTTTATTTATAACTTTTATCGGAAATAGTGTTACCATATATTTCTTTCGTAAGCAAATAAAATCAAAATTAACTTTGAAATTTGTTTTGTTTTTATTTAGGTCATGGGTCATTTGCTTGTGAGAGTAAATAGGAAACAGGAAAGGTCAAATTTAATATAAAATATTCCAAATTACACACTGAGAGTCTTATGCTGCATTTACAAGAGTAATAAAATCTCATATTCTCTGTAATTTTCTACTATTACTCTTGTCACAAAAAATTACTACTCGTGTAATGCAACATAAAGAATACATTTTTTTTGTTAGTTTTGAATGAAAAGATAGTAGTAGCAGCAATAAAATCCCAAGATGTTAATGTATTTAGTTTAAATTGAAAAAAAGTTACACAATATATTTTATATTTTCTATGTAATCACAATAATGCTAAATGTAAACTTGAAAATGCCACCTAATAAATTTTCAGTGCTACAGCCAAGTTATTTTATCGAGATCATAATTTTTCAAGTTATGGTAACCCTAAAATGTACAGGCACTACTTTGCTTGTGTATAGGAATATGGCTGCTGCTGACGCGACACTAACTCTTCTAGTAACATCTTTATTCTTTCTATAGGATCTTAGACGCTTCTTTATGATTTATGTGTACTTACGTGCGAGTGAGAGGAGAATGTTGACATCAGAAAACTGAAGTTTGTGAATAGTTGTGCTTGTTGCATTAAGGATCTTATTAGGATCTTACTGCAAAGCTTTTATTTTTTGAACTCCAAATTGTTTCTTGATATAGGAGGATTTAAACTCAAATTCTTTTAGAATTTTCAAACTGGTACACAAATAACTTTACTCTTAAATATGACTTGTTATGGGATTATTTGGACATATTAAGAGCTCAGTTTTCAGAAAGGGATTCTTATAAGACTATAAGTTTTTATAATCTAACTACAAGAAGAGAAAATAGTTTTGCTATAAGATTTAAGTTCTTTTAAGCTGGAAAAGTGTTTAACTCTTAAAATAAAAGTGTTATGACATCCAGTTGAGTTTCATAGCAAGATATTAATACTTTAGTATAGCAATGGGATATAAAAGAGTTGTATGAGAGTTTTTTTCAGATTTAAAGAGCTAAGCTCTGGAGAGTATGTTAGTTGGGGTCCTATTTTCGTATATCTATCTCCAGAAATCCAGAATGAATTGATAAACTTACTGGGACAGCAAGTTCGATCCACCATTATACGTCGCATTCAAGAAGCTAAATATTATTACGTAATCTTTGACAGTACACTAGACATCTCCCACAAAGACCAAATGAGCAAGGTTATGCGATACGTACATATCGAAGGAGAAAAGGTAGCCGCGATAGAATCTTTCAGCGACTTCCTCGAACCAAAAGGAAAAAGTGCAGAAGATCTCAGCAACAATATAATCGCGATCAACTGCTCGGTGGAACGCTTTTGTTGCCGTCGTAGGTCAAGCAGTGAAACGTGTCTCTGAAACGCGCTGGAGCGCTAGACATGAATCTGTCAAGACGCTTAAAAATAAGTTTGAGGAAGTTCTTGAGGCACTGGACGAATTGACGGATTCATCTCAAACTTCTGAAATAAGATCGGGAGCCAGTCTTCTTCTGACACCTATGCCGTCATTCAACTTCCTCACTTTTCTTAGCTTTTGGGCTGCAGTGCTACCTGAAGTAAATGACGAACAGATTTACCTGCAGCAACGAGGACTGAGTGTGATAAGTGTTCTCAGAAACTCTGCGCTTTAAAAGCTCTCATAGAGAAGAGCAGAGACCGTTTCGTCCAAGCCGCAACCGACTTTCCAAGACTCTCTGCGAAAAACTCGGAATCGAACTCAAAACGAGAATAATTCGCAGAAAAAAACGCATGCATGGCGATGAATCCGCAGATTCATCAGATTCTCACGAGCAGAAACTCCGTCAAGGGGTGTTCGCATCATTTGACAAGATCATTCAAGAAATGACTACTCGATTCCAGCAAGTTCAAGAAATAGCGGAGAAGTTCGGATTCTTGACGCCAGCAAAACTTTTGGACAGCAAGTACGAGTGTGATCTTTCCCATGTATTAGAAGTCATCGACAGGGACGAGTTCCAGATGAAGCGGAAGCGTCTCCAGCAGTTTTTCGCCAGTTCTGAGACAGAGGAAGATATAAGGACCACTGGAGCTCCTCCAGTTCATATAAAAACTGAATCTGGGAATTTCGGTTCCGAATATAGTCATCTTGATTCTTATATATTTGACTTTGGTAATTAGTGTCTCTAGTTGTGAGAGAAGTTTTTCGAAGTTGAAGCTAATCAAAAGATATCTCAGATCCACTATGAGCTCCACTAGCCTATCAAATCGGGCTATATTGTCGATTGAACAAGAATTGGCTGCAAATATTGATTTTGACAAAGTTATTTCTGATTTCGCTGCTCGTAAGGCCCGTAGAATCCGTTTGTGAAACCGCTGATCCTATTTTACTTTCAATAAAAGCTACCTCATTGCCTGTGAAATGATGTCTCGAAATTTTATTTTAATCAGATATCCATGTTTAAAATATATAACAGGAAGTACTTACACCCCAGTCTTTATTTTTTTCTCTGCTGAATCTTCTCTGTGCCCAATCGACCGTTGCCCAAATAATTTGGTTCTATAGGTGTTTAAAATACAACGTGACTTTTTCACACGAAAACTGGAAAGAATTAGGAATTTGTATCTACATAATTTTAATTGTTGATTTAGTTTTGTTATATTGTGATAAAGGCCACAGATCTCAAGGCGTTTAAAATCGTTTGGAAAAAGAAATAGGAAATAATGAAATATTAAATTCCAATAATTATTTATATCCGTTTAATGTGAACACAAATGTATTTGCAAAAAAATTTCAATAATTTTCATTTGGAGTCCGCCGATTTTTGAGGCGATTCATGTATAGCTATCATTTTTCACTCAGTTTTATTTTGCCAAAGTGAAAACCGAACAAGGTAAATGCATAGAAAGTGGTGCTAAGCGAAATTTACTTTCCCAACCTTACATATTGAAAATTAAAATGTAATGGTTTATTTCATATCTATCTATGATTTATTATCAAATAAACCAAAATTCATATCAAATAATTTTCCTTAAAAGTCGAAAACCTCTTTTTGCTTTTGTAATAATTATTTTCTCCATTTTGGAAAGTCATGCACCATTGCTTTACACCCAGATCTGGTTATAATCAAGGAAGCAGTCAACATCGGTAGCACCAAAATAATGTTTACACAAATCAGATCAGTTTATGGACACGCACGTAGCGTTTTGGGTGTAATGCGAGAAAAATTTACTTGCAGCTGCAACTTCAGCTTAAACAATGACCTACTGTCAGCTTGGTGTATGGTCTCTAGAGTCTATCTCTTAAGTATCTGAGTCAGCAGCAGCGGGTAGTCATTTGACAAAACTTCGATTTATGCATTTTTTCAAACCTTTTGGCATCACCTCCGCTCTTTGTTGTAGTTGACTTTCCGTGATTAAGTACACTGAATGAAAAATTTTGTGAAATTTTCATTGACTGTGAAAAAGAAATGTCAGAACTTTTTTTGTATCTGTCCCAAATCCTATTAAAATTTAAATAAGTTCGATTTTACTTTAGAAAAAGTTATACAAAAAATACGCTTACTCTCTTTGTCATTCTCTCTCTCTTGGTCAGAAAACGATCCAGATCGAGATTGACTATGTATCACATGTCATTTAACAAAACATTATGTACTTCCAGGTTCTTTTTTTTGAATACTTTATTAGGAAAATCTAGCGTTGATACAACAAAAGTCTTAAAGATAAACATAAAATAAATACTGGTATGCCCCAGGGTTCCGTTTTGTCTCCGAACCTTTTACCATTAACATCTTTTGTTTGTAGCTTCAGTAGTTTGATGTGGATTCAGTGAGCCGGAACTCAAGTTTTAAATAGAATCAAAGTAGGTTTTCGATGATTTCCTAATCTTAATATTAGGCTGCATAAATAATAATTGCTTGAGAAGTTGCAAAACAAACTGGTCCTGAGGGTATACCTCCCAGTCTTCTGAAGAAGTGTAATCTTGTAATCTTCGTAGTCTTTCGTAATCTTTTCCATTACTGTTCTAGAACCTATACCAACCTACCCAAATATAAAACAGCATTTGTCCAGTCTGTTTCTAAAAACGCGACCCTTTCTGCTTCCTAACAATTGTACCTACGTCCCTTCTTTCCAAGGTCATGGAAAAGCTGATAAATCATCAAAAGATATTCTGAAGACCGTAAGTTCCTTAATGACCGATCATATGGCTTCCGCAACAATCGTTCGGTTTCACCGAACAGTGCAACGGATAAAAATATAGTGGTGCAACAGCTCGAAGAGAACCAGTACCTAGTGACCTAAGACTCTCAACCATTCATGTGCGTGTTACCAAGGATAGAGGGGACCTACAATTTTCTGCCGATTCTGAACGGCTAATGAGTAGCACATTTCATGACAAGAGATACTCTTGCAGGATTTTTCGATTCCTCGCAAGAGACAGTACACCCCTGAAAATAAACTTTTTTTGCAGCGGCTGAGAATCGAACCCAAACTTCTGCATGACAGTCCAAAACACTAAACATTATGCCAAGGGGTACTCGGTGCAACAGATCTTTAGATTATTTGGAGAATATAGACAATTCCACTTTATTTTTCTAAAGCATTTAATACAGTTTGGCATCAAGTTCTTTTATCGAAAATTTTGGTGTCAAAGAAACCCTTATTATTTGGATTAGAAATTTCCTTCTGGATCGTTAAATACATTTTGTAATAGACGGTTAAAAGTCTGATCTTCCCAAAATAAATGCCGGCATTTCCGAGGGCTCCGTTGAGTCTCTTCCTCATATTAATTATTGATGACCTCTTGTCTGAAACTTCTAACCCACTTCATTGTTTTGCCGACGACTCAGCTTCTCATACTCGTTCTCAAATTCCCGCGATCACCTTCGCAAATAGAATTGCATCGGTGTCGTATGATAAGCTCATATAACTCCGATCTTTACAGTATTGTTCAATGGGGTATCAGAAATCGTCTGGAGTTCAATGCTTCAAAAACTCAATGCTTTTTCGTTGAAGCAAAATGCACTCCTTATGCCATTGTCCTTGAATGGCACTTGCATCGAAAAAGCCGAAAAGCTTTCAGTACTAGGTATGTGTGTCAAGGACGATCTTCGTTGCAATGACCACATTTTCAAGACCGTCAAAAAAGCTGCTAAATGCTTATAAAATTTGTTATCATCGGCGTACCGTGACAAGGAAGAATGTTTGATAAACCTTTCAATAACGTTTATTGTATGACTGAATGAACAAAAGAAGGCCTAGCTGGCTGCCGTGCGGGAGACCAGAGGAAGCTAAGAAAGAGAAGAGGTGACAGATCTGAAACAAACGTGTTAAAAACGGTTTCCTCGGTAAGAGAACATCCAAATTTTCAAAGAGGATTGTTCTCAGTAGTGAACAATTTGAAAAGAACACTAGTCTTTGGCTAATTTTGTCAAAGGCCTTGCCGAAATCGGTTGAAATGTAATTGACTTCACAACCTTTCTCTAAGACAGAGAGGGTGAAAGATACAAATTCAACAAGGTGAGTGGTTAAAGACCTGCATTTAAAGAAGTTATGTTGCTTAGGGGATTAGAGATTTGCAGTAGAAAGATTTTTGTAGAAGAACTGAATTGTCACCGTACACGCTTATATTTTGATCATGAGTCCGTCTAGTATAATTCCACATGATTTTTAGATTTTGCCCTTGTAGATTAATATCTTGGTCGGTTGGCTAAGGCCTGATCTTCTTTTCAGCAATGGGTGCAAACGGCTGAGGGCCAAGCTGGCCTTTTTCAGCACTTTTATTGAGTGCAAATTAAACCTTTGCAACTCGTGCACTCCAAGGTATGTACTTGACGTTTTGCTTTGTCGCTATCGGGGATCTACCTCTCTACCAGTTGAAGGTCTCCTGAAGCAGACAAGTTCTGATTTGGAAGTGTTGATCCGGATGCCCCATTTCTGGTAGAATGGGAAGAGTCTGTTGATGTGTGTTTATACTTTTCGGACAGCGATTAGTGGTGACGTTGATGTGGTGTAGGTGCGCGGGTCATCAGCATATAGAAGCTTCTCGCATCCAATTGGAGAAGGTTGGTTGGAAGTCATCATGTTGTAGAGGAAGAGGCCTAATATTGAGCCTTGGGCGACTCCAGGCCTGATGATCTTCGTTTTTGACTTGCAGTTATCTAGTTGGTCTAAAAATTTCCTGAAAGAAAAAAGAATTTTTATTAATTTGCTGATGTTGTTGAGAAGTGATATCGGCCTGTAGTTGGAAATAAGGTTGGCAGCACCTTTCTTCGAAATTGGCACGATCTGCTTTCCACTCCCGAGGAAAGAAACAGTTGTTCATGAAGTTGTTTAAAATGATTGTGAGGAAAATCATTACTGCATGTGTCAGCTTTTTCATGATGTAGTAGGCGACACCATTTGGTCCAGCAGACTTTTTTTGCTTAGAATTGCCGATGATTTCTACAACCTTTTCTAGATTGCATAAATATGGACTATCGGTGGCATCATTTTCTGGATTGATGTAAATACAAATTAATTTTATCCGGATGTGGTTGCAGTGTTTGTTGAACTGTTGCCTCAACTTTCTGTAAGAAAATTGGGTCAGTGCCTGGGTTTAGTGTGAAGCTTCCTTCGTAGTAGTCGCCGAACGCTTCCACCTTGTCTTGAACCGAGGTAGCTTCAGTATTGTTGCTGATGATGGTTTCCGGTATTTATGGCTGTTGATCGATAATTTAACTACTTCATGGTCCGTGCCACTAGTGCACTAATATACAGACATAATTCCGGATTTCATGAAAAGTGTGAACTAGGTTCGAGGAAGCCAGGAAGAAGTCCAGCGTTGATGGTGTTCTGGGAGAGGTGAGTTTGTGTTGTAAAATAACCACTAAGGAGTGCTGGTTTTTGTTGGCGTCCAGATAGTCAATAAACGCCTTGCCCTCAGGTGAGATCGTTGTATCCAGCAAAATGTGATGCCTGGCATTGAAATCACCACCGATGAGTCCGTTGAGAATTTGGAGGTCATTGTGAATATTTCTCATTTCATATTTCTCATCGATTGGCACTTGAAATAGATACTGATTATGATGAGGGTTTCATCTCTTCTAAGTTTAATGGTGACGGCAGTGGCTTCGCTGGTTGTGAGACCTGTGATGATGGCTTCGGCGGTGTTGGGGGAGATCTTTTTTTTATTTAGATTGCCGTCGCTCTACGGCCCTCATCCTTGTCCTTTCGGAAGGTTTTGAGGCCGGCGATGTCGATGTTGTTGCATCTTGTGACGTCTCACTGATTAGAGCGATGTTCGGGTTGCTGTTTTTCATCCATAAATTGAATGTCGTTCTCTCCTCAATGCTGTACAATGAATTGACATTGCACGTCGAAAAAATATAATATAGATACTGTAAGACTTTTATTGTTTTTCCAGAATCTTTTAATGTGAGCTCTATAATATTACGGTTTAAATTCGTTTTTTAAGCTTTCACCTGATTGCATCGATATCTAAGTTTTGGTATAAGGGTGTGCGCTTTAAAAGGTCCTGGTTCATTATCAGATTCTAAGGCTTGTAGTGCGGTGATAAATAGCATATGGTCGGAGTAGGTCTGGCTCTCCACCTCGAAATTAGATACCCAGAAAAACAGTCTAATAACATAAGCAGGTAATCAACTACAGACTCCCCCAGATTTCTTCTAAATGATTTATTCATTTATTAAAGCTAAATTGAAGGCACTTGCCATTTCGGGAATATATTTTCTTCTGGCCTTTATTTCAAGGTCTCTTGATTTCCTGGTGATTAAGTTATGATATCCGAAAGTTGTGCCCAATACACACAATCCTGCAGCTAACAACATATCTATACGAAATGAGATTCATTGACACTTATCCAGGAAGTGACCAAATACACAGTCCACAACCTTGCAAAGTTCAAGATAGATGCGATATCAGATATTATCTCGGTAATTCCAAACCAAAAAGTCAGCTGGATCGCATCGGGTCTTTTATTCTGAAAAGATTAAGATATGCGGTGAGGATTCTCTTCACAATTAAGAAACAATTTCTTAAAAAGTAGCCAGCAAAATATTGAAAGAAGTAATACTGTCAAGGTCTTAGAGGTTCAGCAGTGAAAAAGCAATCACCTCAGATATTCAGTTTGGTTGAAGAAGTCACATTTGATCAAAGTGAAGAGGTCTGATCCTCCCAGGCGGATATAAAATATAAGAGAAAAATAATGTTTGTTACTTGGAGAGCTTAGAATCCACCTCAACAAGGGTTGCTTAGATTTTATTCAGCCTCGAAAAACATAGGAAAACCTTCCATAGCGAGTGATCAGCTACATCTTTACAGTTTAGTTGACGATCTTCGAGATGTAGGAACCGATTCAAGTGTTTGAAGGAAAACGCCTGAAATTCCATGCCAACGCCAGAAATAGTACCTGAAACGCAATACCACTTAGTAAATATCTACTACTTCCGTCAAATAAGCTACAACAAAGCAAGTCTTTCGTTCCGGTCCTAGCGATCTTTACTCGTGCGAATAAGGTAAAGCCAAAGGAAATTGGGTGGTTTCGGTGCACAGCTTTCAATAGCAAAATATAGCGATCCATCAATATTTTAGTTTCTTATATGTACGCTGTTTGTGATATCATATGGATCTACTCGTTAAACCATTTTGATCTTTTTTATGAGAGTGTAATACTTCTAATTTCTGTATTTGCCAAATCACTGCGATCATTGTAGTAGAAGTGTCCCAAATGAAGTCTAAGTCTTTGCACTTCAGCACTTCTGCAGAAATTGTTGGAGTAGACACAAAGCCACATGGCTTGCCTACCTATAAGACATATATTGTGCAATCTGCTTAAAGACAACAAATGCTTAGAGCGCCTTAGATCCAGCTTTAGCCAGATCTCTTTTGTTACGAAGGAAGTTTTGATGGTTTTTAGTGAGTGCATTAACTTAACATTTTCTTGGATTGTTTCTATAGCCTGGCACCCAGCATAGCGTGGCCACTGTGCGGAATTGTATATTTCCTAGAGAAGAAAACAATATCATTTCTTGGCGTAAGCCCAAGTCCAAACCGATTAACCCACCGAGTTAACTTGCTTACACGATTTTGAAAGAGTTCTCAGATGTTAGGATTCTTTCCAGATATTATTTTCGTAACATTGACCGGATTACTCTGTAGCCCTGCCTTGACAGGTACACATATGACTAGCTTAACTCATTCTAAATATACAGGGTTTCATTTGTCGTGGTCATGGGTTCGACATGATAAAAAAAGTCCTAAATCTACAATATCTACGACTAGCTCATTTACTACCAAGAAGAGAACGTCATATTTTTGGTAATTTTTATTAATTACGAAAAATTCGTTCAGTGTACCTATTTTAATATGGAGTTCCCCATAGATTGAGCATGCGGATAAAACCAGTTAACGATTTCTTTATTTTGAAATAAGTTCACCCAAACTGGAGCAAGCCAGGTATATGATCTCAAAGTTATGTATAGGTACGAGTATAAAAGCGTTTATTTGAGTGTGCGTTTTATTCGAACAAGCACTTGGACTAGTACGTTTTAAGCAATATGGTCACCTACATTCCACACAACTGCATCACAGACATCTACCGTGCGTCCGTTGCGTTGTCGGTCGCCGCAGTTGTCAGTGTTCTGTGGAAGCCTCATATACTCGTACAAAAAAAAAAAAAAAAACAACAGACTCCGACAAGGTAGGTGGGTTGTCTTGCTTCGCTTTTCGTGCCACTCCCGTCTTAATGCATTTCACACTTAAAAACTAGCTTTCGAGACTTAAGTTCAGCCTCAGAGCTCGTGCAATGCTCTTCCTGCATACCGAAACCTTGAATCACTTAAATGCACTATGAACGCATAACAAACCCAGCCAACCGACCAACCTGGACCGAACGATAAATAACTAAATGCTCACTCAGGGCAAACAGCACGGAGTGCAGTTCGGTATTGTTAGGTTCCGTTGTTGGTGTAATGACCACGATATTGATGGCTATTGATTAATTCCCCATCAGCGTAAAACAACAAACCCATAAAGCGGTCTCTCTCTCTGCTCCTAAAGCACTACAAGCCGGTTGGCCATGTTGTTCATTTGCTGAAACAATTACGTTATACGAACCCGGTTTGCTTGAATGTTGTACCAAATGTCAAACCTATCTAATGTTTGCATATCAAGAACAAGCCCAAAGAATTCACTTCTGGAGCTTTCTCCTTAGCAAAACTTCTCTATTGCGGTGGCACGGGCGCGGTGGTCTCTAAGCCTCGGCCGACGACCGACCGGCTTAACAAGATGCTTTATACCAATGTCTGCAATTGGTATTTTCAGAGAATTATGAGGAATGTCAGCAACGACATTGTGTCATTATTTGGTCTGTCAAGAGGAAAAAGAAAACAAAAAAAAATTGCAACAACGGGTTTTCAAGGTGGCTACAGCCAGTACTGAGAACGGGTCCGCACCGCATAATATGACTACGGGAGGGTAGGTAGGTATACGATTTTATTTGCTGGCCAATGAGACCTCTAGAATGAGTGATTGGAGCGGTGCTGGTTGAGCGGCGGCGGCGCGGCGTAAGTCACATGGGAGACGTGTTTTATTTTCGTACAGAGTCTCCACTCCATGTGTGTGCACCCTTAAATTTCTACCTTCACTGTCGCTTTTGGTCGTTCAACGTGTTGCCGACCTATGAGTAAGCAACCAGCTCCAATCAAGTTTTTTTTTTTTTTTTTGAGCTTAGTTACACGTAAGTTGAGTCCCACAAAGGAACTAGAGTGCCTGGTAATGATCACGGCGAGTGGTAGATTGTGGTAAATTAGTGCAATTCTGCGAAATGGCGGAATGCCCATTGACTTATTTCATCACAGGCATTTGTTAAAACGGCATTATTGAGGATATACAATGCTCCAAGGAGTGGTGGGTTGTCTTATCTATTTATAATTTGTATTTTGACGTATAGAATAGAGACTTCGAGCAACAATATTTTTTTTTGTTATTCTTAATCTGGGTCATTGGATGGAATAAAATTATTTTACCAAGTATCCGATCAGCGTGATAAAGCGGGTTTTCAAAGTGATCCGATTCTAATGCAAGGCAATTCAGGTAGGAAAACATTGAAAGTAGTTTCGTTTTACTAAAATTTAACTTTTCGATCTACGAAAAAAGGAAAGGGAAATGTGGTATTGCATGGCTTTAGACTTTTGGTCTATGGTTGAGGATTGACACGCACTTTTGGGTTACAATAAAAAAATGTTTTATTTATGTTGTATATTGGTGACTTTGTTGTATTGAAACTTTTCGAATATTTAAAGCTACTTTTAATAACAGGTGATGACTGTTGCAAAGCTACTTAACATTCCATTGTGACTTATGAATAGGGTTGCCAGATTTTTCTTGCACCTCGGCGGAACAAGTGGCTTATTAGATATTTAAAAAAAATCCCGGGATTTAATCATATTTCCCGGGACAAAATAAATAAAATGAACGACTGGGTCGCACGAACTTGCTGTTACGTAAAAGACTAAGAATTTTAAAAATAAATGGCGCAAAATTTTAAACAGCCTATTATTAAGGTATTAGTATGGTACTACTTATCAACTCTATAGTAGTTTACTAACTCATTCTTAATTTTAAACATTTTCGAACTAGTATCGTACTAAAAGAATTTTCTTAATAAATCGCTTCTGAACACACCTAAAACAATGACATTTCGTGTAAAAAAGTAAGTACACGAACCTTTTTTTGATGTTTGCAAATGTGAAAGTCATATGAAGCTAGCACGATACTAAAAAAATAAAGTAGGTATTCGATGATTTTAACTTTAATAAAAGGGTAGAGAAAGTATGATGCTATATTCGATTAAAATTTGCAAATTCGTTGTTTTAACCTAGTATCACACTAAAACAGCCTTAGCATCGTACTAATTCAACTAAAATTTTGCGCCAATGTTATTAGAGAAAAATTAATTTTTTAAATGACTAAGACAACTCTTAAAACAAGCTCCAACACTGAAAATAAAATCTAGGTATATATGATAAAAATCTAGGTTGATTTGACAAAAATTTTGTCAATATACGTCCAACAAAAAGTTTTGTCAAATTGACAAAAATTATAGAATTTTGTTGAGGTAACAAAAAATATTTTGTTGTATCCACAAAATTATTTTGTTATACTAAGAAATAAATTTGTTGAAATAACAAAAATATTTTGTCAATATGACAAAATTTCGTAGAATTTACAAAATTAATTTGTCATATTAACAATTCTTTTGTTGTATTAACAATTTTTTTGTTAGTGTTATTGTTTTTTATTATTCTCGGATTAACAAATTTTTTTTGTTAAATTAACAAAATTGTTTTGTTACATTAACAAAATATTTTGTTAAATTAACAAAAATTTCTTGTTATATTTTGTTAAATTAACAAAATATTTTGTCAATTCAACAAAATATTTTGTCAATTTTACAAACTTCTTTTGTTGAATCCACAAAAAACAAAATTACTTTTGTCAAAATAGTTTTTTTTTGGGATTTGAATCCACAAAAATTGGCGTTTCGTCCCTACGATCTCACATGCAACCATCTGTGTGGGTGTATGGACAATACGCAAGTTTTGTTAAGTTCAGTTAATCTTACATCGATTTCTTAACAAAAACCAAGTGTGAACTACATATATCATACAGAAAAGAAATTTTTTGGTTTCCTTACAAAATAGTTTTATCTATCTTATAATATTATTTTATCAATATTACAAAATAATTCAACCCCAAAACAAAATATTTGTCATTTTAACAAAAATGTTTTCATTTTTTGTTAAATTGACAAAAACAAATTAACAAAAACTTTGTGATATTGACAAACATTTACAAAACAGATTTTTTGTAGATACAACAAACATTTTGTTAACATCACAAAAAAGTTTTTCGATGTGACAAAAATCTCTGTTTTAGTTTGTTATATTCACAGAACTTGGTTTGTTAAACTGACAATATTATTTGTAGTGCATATTTTGTTAAACTGACAAAAAATCATGCTGGATTATAAAAATTTTGTGAAATCAACAAAATCATTCTTTCGTATTGACAAAAATTTTATCAAAACGATAAAATTGTTTTGTTACAGGTCAACAAAACGTTTTTGTCAATATTACCTAGGAATTTATTTTCAGTGAACTAGCTAACCACAGGATGCCATGTGATTCAAACAAATATTGATCAATGCAAGAACAAAATTATACTTCTTTGTAGTGGTTTCTTAAAAATATAAGCTTTTATATACAACATTTTTAAATCATTTTTACTATAAAATATAAAATACGTCAATTTGAAGTTTTTGATTTTGTTCGAATAAAAATTAAATTAACTAAAAACGATATTGAGCCGTTTTTGAGGTATCGAATTTTCAAAAAAAAAATTTGATTTTTTCGAAGTTTAAAAAAATATTTTTTTGAGAGTTTTGAAATGCAATGTTCTTGAAACGTTTTAGAAGCTTCTCTTTACAAAAACTTATTGAAATCCGTTATTCCGATAATGAGAAACTCAAAAGTCGAATCGTTCTGTGGTATAGGTTCAGTAATATTTTGATTTCAATTTTTTTTTTATTAAATTATAGAATTCTTATATGAATTAAAGAATTTGAATACACAATAATATTTAAACTGCTGGGGAGCTTTAACATAAAAAAAATTATCAAAATCGGTCGTACCATTACCATTAACCATTACCTAGCTTTAACTAAATGAAATTTAAAAAAAAAATATTTATAAAATTTCGAAAAAAATCGTAAGTATCTTTAAAAAAAATCGTCTTTATAAAAAAGAAAAAACAATTGTAGGAAAAATTTTCCATAAACTTGGTAAATATTGCAAGTTTAACGAAAATTGGCCAACTTTGATCAAAATCTCGAGTTCAATTTTTTTACGAATGCATAACTTGCCTTATAGTACCTATAAGTCGCAAGTAAAAATCATATAATGTGTGTAAATCAAAATAAATAAATTCTTTTATTAATTACTAATTAAAATGACTTTTTTGTCATTTATCATTTGCAAATATTTTTCTTTTGTCAATTTTAATGACAGATGTCAGTTTACAAAAATAAATTTTTCGTTAAGTTAGGTTTGTTTGATTGCAATTTTAAAAGTAATTTCTTAAGGTTAAATCACAGTATAGTGATTGTTCCTTATCACTGAAAGATATTTAGGTACATTAGGCATTATTTCTTGAGTTTGAGTCCCAACCCGGGAAAAAAGCTGTCTAGGGGGGACAGATGTCTGAAATCCGGGATGTCCCGGGTAAACCGGGACGTCTGGCAACGCTACTAATGATGAGAAAGAAGGCGTAGGTATAAGAAAGGAAGGTCCATTCCGACAACATTTTGTTTTGTTGAATGATTTATAACGCTGAAATACCAAGCAGTTAGGATGGGAGCCTTTAGTGCGCCATTTTTGGTACCAGTGCTAATATCACGTGTTAATAATATCGAAATTACTGAATGTAAGGTTAAAAACCATTAGGTCCAATATTATAGGGTGATTATCTTCTGCAAGAAATGGTCACATTGCAGTGACAATTGCAGTGGTAATAAATTACATAAGGGTTGCTATCAGATATACGGCGGCTTTCAATCATCTGCAAATACGTGCCTCGACGTGGAATCTTCGATGAATTGATCTTTAAACCGTGGGTTTAAAGGTGGCGCAAAATGAATCACCTTATCGGAAGATGCTATAACTTTTGCAAAGGTATAATCCATCGGTCGAGAATGGTAACACTCAGCGTGATTATTGAGGTTGATTTCATAATCATTTCCCGTCAACTGGGCAAAGATTCCGGGGCTTAGGTGCTCGACTCGAACAGACTGGAACCAACGGAAACCATGGCTGTGGTTACGGATTTCCTTGAGAATCAAGAAACATCCACCAGATGATAGGCAACGTAATTGGAAGTCACCAAATGGACCCTACAGCGAATTTTGGTGAAAAAAGTCCATCGCGTGTGAATTACTATCAAGTCATTCTCAATGTCCACAATGAAGAGGACGATTTTGTGTCGAAAATCATCATGAGCGACGAGGCGTGTTTTCAATTAAGCGGTTACGTCCATAAGCAAAATCCTTGTTTCTGGGGCACTAAAAATCCGTGCGTAACGCACGAAGTGCCATTTTATCCACTCAAAAACACTGTGCGGCGTTCTAGTGGGAAGAGTGATTGGGCTGTATTTTTTTAGGACGCCATTGACAATACGGTCAATATTAGTGGCTAAGGCTGATAAACGACTTCGTACTGGTGGAATTGGATGAGCGGGGCTTGGCCACCATATGGTTTCAACAAGACAGTGTGACCGCACACACAGCACAGCCCGTTTTCGCGATCTGACATGGCCAGAAAAATCACTCAATCTAACCATCCCAGACTTCTTTCTTTGGGCTACTTGATTTCACGGGCTTATGCCAACAAAACTCGTTAAAAAAAAATCGAAGACGAGATTTTGATCAAATTTGACAAAACGATGCTATGACTCGCATTTATGTCTGATTTTCTTTAAACTTAGTAGAAAGCTAGCATTTTTAAACCCCCCCAACACATTTTTTTTATTTTTAACTGTACCTGACTGACTCGTATAAATACAAATTTCCAAATTCTTCAAAATATTTCTTTTCTCAAAAAACTGTTCCAGGGAGTAGTAAAAAAAATTTTATTTTAAAATTCAAACGCTAGCCTTAAAGTTTCATTCAGTAAATGCTGACTAATAGTGCAAAAAAATTTCCAGAAAATGTTTATTAATATTTTTGTTATCGATTTTCTTAAAAACGGTACAAATGATTTTTATCAATTTGTGCATGCGACAGCATTGATGAGTACCAAAAAGAGAATCGGAGACAAAAGGGAGCCCTGTGGCACACTAGCATTTATTTCATGAATTTCATAAATAAATTCGCCCAACCCCAACACAACTTCTGTTGTGGGGTTTCTAATCCAACGAAGAAGAGATTCTTCATAAGATAAGAGATAAGAGAGTTTGTTGCCAAACTCTATCAAATGCAAACTCTTTCAAGGAGGAAGATGGCCTAAAATGACCCACCAAGGTAAAATGGCCCCCTTGCTAGAAATTGTATCTAGAATCGAACAGAATTAGAAGGTTTTGGTAACACAATTCTGTAGTTTATCTGGCTTCACTGACATAAACGAAATATTAGCAGCTTCAAGCTATTGTTTGAAATTTTACAGGTCAAACTGTTTCTATAGCCATCTGCAAAAGTAGAACCATTAAAATGTTGTAAAAAGTTTGTTGACAAAAAAAAAATTATAAAAAAACATTAAATTTTGGAGAAAACAGTAAATGCATGTACAAGCATTTCTTATTAATTTACTAAAATTAGTTGGCCTATAACTATTTCAGTGTGTTCGGAATTAAATTTAAATAAAAGAACACTAAATGGGCAAAACGGCCTACTAAGCACTCGCTTAAAATAACATAGTGTGCCATTTTATACTTACCCTTACATTTTCATTTTCTTTATAGTGAAAATGGTTGGAAAATATAAACGATGTACACAGAGGCAGGCCTGGACTGATAAAGTATTAACAAAAGCCTTAAATGCCGTCCCAAAAAAGTACATTTGTGATATTTGCAATAATTGAGTATTATTATAATTTCTACTTTTCCTTATTTTATTTTAAGTGAATTTGTTTTAAATGAATTGTTGTTTTATTTTTTTTTTTGTTGAGTATTGTTTATGTTTATTTTACTTTGAACTATGATTTGTTTAAAATAAAGTTTAAATTAAATTGAAAATGGTTTTTGGTTTACTTGCCTAGTTGGTTTACGTGCAAAGGTAAAATGGCATACCAGTATGCCATTTTACCCGGACAATTTTAATCGTTGAAATTTGAAGAGTTTTTGAAAATTAAATACTTTAAATATTTTTTGAAACTTTTTAAACTAATAAAGCAAAAAAATGTAAGCGTTATTAATTAAGCTTTGAAAAGAAATATAACATTTAAGTTTAAATGTCACATTTTTGCGAGATATGACACATTTTCCTTAGGGGTGTTATTTTTGGCCACCTTCCCCTACAATACAATACAAACTCGAATCAAACCATGAACTTTCTTTCGGTTTGTTGGATTTGTCCTTGTTCGGGATAAAATTTCTCATTGCGAGAGGTATTAAATTTGTAATCGTATCTGCATTGGAGTCCACATCACTATTGAGAAAGCATAGTGATCAATTAAAGTACCTGGAATGAAGAAATCGATGAGACAATCCCAGTTAGCTTGCTCGTATTGCCAAACGGTTCGTTTAAGGATTTTTTCTCTAAATGGGTTTTGGTTTTTGAGAAATCCGCAGATATGCCAAAATGGTCTGATGTGCCTAAAAGCAATAATACACTTTAAAGTTTTTTTTATCACGGTCAGAGGTCAGAAACAAGTCGAGAGTGTTGACAACGTCAAGAATTCGAGAAAGCTCGTGAACGAGGTGAGTCAACGACGTTGTAACGAAGCGTTCCATGCTATTCCACTCTATACGACTTCTGCATGATACCAAGAATTGTACTTCACTCAAATTCAATTCACGAGCACCATGAGCATATGACGTCACAGGAAAATCAACTACATGGATATTTTTCGTTCACCACTTATATAGTTCACATTCAGTTTCTACTGGAAAACCATCAAGACGACCTACTTGGGTGAACGAAAACCACCTCTTCGCTCATACATACAGTCAGGCGACATAGTAAATTGATTGAATAAATCTTTCGAAGTCCAGTCGTTGACAAGAAGTATAGACGAGTTGGTCATTTAGCTTCCCTTGCTTTTTGAGGAGCTTGCCCCCACCAGTGGTAAGGGGTTTCGTATGAAGACAAGTTAGGTAGGTGAGAATGTCCAGCTATTTCTTATTAAGGCTTCCCCCCACCAGCGGTAAGGGTCTTAGTTTGAAGTTTAATGTCCTAATTGCCACCAGGGGCTTCAGTACCTGCTGATCTACCAGAGCGTTTAGCCTGCCATTTAGTGCCACCAGGGGCTTTGAACCTGCCGATCTACCAGAGCGTTAAGCCTGCTGTTTAGTGCCACCAGGGGCTTTGAACCTGCTGATCTACCAGAGCATTTAGCCTGCCGTTTAGTGCCACCAGGGGCCTTGAACATGCTGATCTACCAGAGCGTTTAGCCTGCTGTTTAGTGCCACCAGGGGCCTTGAACCTGCTGATCTACCAGAGCGTTTAGCCTGCTGTTTAGTGCCACCAGGGGCCTCGAACCTGCTGATCTACCAGAGCATTTAGCCTGCTGTTTAGTGCCACCAGGGGCCTTGAACCTGCTGATCTACCAGAGCGTTTAGCCTGCTGTTTAGTGCCACCAGGGGCCTTGAACCTGCTGATCTACCAGAGCGTTTAGCCTGCTGTTTAGTGCCACCAGGGGCCTTGAACCTGCTGATCTACCAGAGCGTTTAGCCTGCTGTTTAGTGCCACCAGGGGCCTCGAACCTGCTGATCTACCAGAGCGTTTAGCCTGCTGTTTAGTGCCACCAGGGGCCTTGAACCTGCTGATCTACCAGAGCGTTTAGCCTGCTGCTTAGTGCCACCAGGGGCCTTGAACCTGCTGATCTACCAGAGCATTTAGCCTGCTGTTTAGTGCCACCAGGGGCCTTGAACCTGCTGATCTACCAGAGCATTTAGCCTGCTGTTTAGTGCCACCAGGGGCCTTGAACCTGCTGATCTACCAGAGCGTTTAGCTTGCTGTTTAGTGCCACCAGGGGCCTTGAACCTGCTGATCTACCAGAGCGTTTAGCCACCAGGGGCGTTATATCTTAGGATGCCGTCATGAACCAGACATCCGAATGAAAGGGCCCGTTTGAAGCCGAATTACCAGAATACCCGTAATTAAGTACCAGATCCAGATCATCAGCAAGCAGTATAACTGATGCAAGGCAGCTAGACTAGAAGCCAGAAGAGTTGATGCCCGTGAACCGTTCCATTACCCGAATTAAGTGAAATATTAGTAGCAGATTATTGTATGTTATAGATTTAAGAGTTATTTCCAATAAAGATTTTGTAATAAGGTTTGAAGACCTTTAAATCTGGAGTTTCGTGTTTTCTTCAGGACGACCCTGGCAAGACCAACGAACAGAACCTCGGCTGGAAAGCAAAAAGCACATCACAACGTACAGGCCATCGAATTCGTTAGAGTTCGAGTTACTGTCCTAACTTAGACTGTGATACATAAAGTGTGTATGAATGATGCGCTTTTGAACAGTGAATTTAAACCATATAAAATTTGTGTTTGTATTTAAACAAGTGCCAAGTTGCGGTTTAAACTTATAAGCAACGACATAACATATAAATATGGCAAAACCATGGTGAGGTAAAAACAAATGCACTAAGCTGTATCCATGTAGGTTATCTGAATTCCGAGTGATCAGAATTTTCACCCATCTGGGTTTCACTAATTTCCAAAACTGCAATCCTCATTTTGGCAGTATGGACATATGCAGCACAGAAATTCTTCCTAAGCTGTAAATTTTTAAGTTTACAAAATATATGGACTCGATGTAGAATTGCTGACATTACATTTGTTCATTATAGTTAGCAAATGTCCTTGTTTTCCGCAAGAGATATCTTTTAAGACAAACCAGCGTCTTTAAGATCTGTAACCTTCTTTCGATTTTAATTTCATTATACCACAAATACTGCCCAAATAGAACTTTGACTAAACTTTTAGATAAAGTTTGTAATTGTAATATAATGCACCTTGTCTCCAATAAAACCGTCATTAAACATGCCCTCGTAGTAGACCCTCTGCCACATATTTAAATAATTTGTATACTTTATTTTTTTAAGTAAGTACTTACTTACTGTTAAGGCGTAAGATACATATATGTACATGAATGAATTGAATGAATTGTATTGGGGGGGTTATTGCACTGCGACCTGTAGATCTATTGTGCCCCCTCTTATAAAAGTGATGAGCTGTCTCATCCTACAGTTCCTCCTCCAAACCTAGTATTGCTTTTAAGAATTTTAGTATTTGGAGCACTTTGAGAGAGGATAGGTTGCTCTCTTCCACCTAGTACTGTCCCAGATGTGTTTTCCTCTGGTGCATGATTGGATAACACTTTCCCAGTATGTGTTCCGGCGTTTCCTCATGCATGTTGCAGAATCTGCAAGTGGCACTGCTTACCACACCCAGTAGGTTAAGGTGTCTTCTAAGTTTGCAGTGTCCTGTTAGAATGCAAGTTATTATTCTTAGGTTATTCCTACTTAGGTTGATACAGTTTTCGAAGCGTTGCCGGTTGTAGTTGCCCAGTAGCAGATTCGCCTGTCTCAGTCTAGGGAGTTCTTTCCAGTTTTTAGATCTGTTTGCCTCCTCTTCTTCTTTAATTTTGGTCCTGATGACATTTTCACCTATTCCGCAATAAGGTTCAGGCCCTGTTAGGGGGGTTGAAGCGCCTATTTTTGCTAGGGAATCTGCCTTTTCGTTTCCAGGAACACCAACATGTCCAGGTACCCAGTAAAGTGTGACTCTGTTCTGTTTACCTAGTTCATTTAGTCTGCTTATGCACTCCCATACTAGCTTAGAGCTGATGGTGTATGAGTTTAGCGCCTTGAGTGCTGCTTGACTATCTGACATAATGGCAATGTTCTGGTTACGATAATTCTTTTCGAGATTGCGATCTACGCATTTCCCTATGGCGTTTACTTCCGCTTGGAAGATGCTGGTGGACTGCCCCATCGGTATAGAAAGTTTGGTTTTTGGCCCAAAGATTCCTGCACCAGTCCCTTCGCTTGTTCTCGATCCATCAGTGTACCACTTGATGGTATTTGTTTCGAGTGTGTAGTTTGTATTCTCTCCTACCCAGTCTTTTTTGCTACTGAGCTGTGTAAGAAAGTTTTTCTCGAAATTATGTTTTTTGACCATTCCATCTCTTGGGATGTCAATAAGGTTTGTTATTGTAGACCTGTCAATTAGGTCCCTTTCTCTGAGACCAATAATTTTGCCGGTCCCAGTTCCTTCTTTTGAGAACCTAATGATACCTCCCACTCCAGCACTTCTAATGACCTCGTGTAGAGGGGATAAATGGAGGACAACCTCCATAGCTGCGGTAGGGCAGGTTCTCATTGCTCCCGTAATACAGATACATGCGAGCCTTTGGACTTTTTCTAGGGTTTTCCTAGTTGTTGTTAATTCGGTTTTCTTGTGCCATGCAACCGCACCATAGGTAATGATGGGTCTTACCATCATAGTGTACATCCACCTGAGGATGCTCGGTTTACATCCCCATGATTAGCAATTCTTTTGCAAATCATTAGGGCTTTTGTGGCTTTTCCGACTATAGAATTTATGTGTTTGTTTCAGAGGAGTTTACTATCTAGTAAAATTCCTAGATATTTTACCTCCCTCTGCGTTTCGATTACTTCACCATTCAAACTGATAGATTTTATATGTGGTAGAAGTCTTTTTCTAGTAAATGGTATGATTGTTGTCTTGGATGGGTTTATTGAAAGCCCTACAGACATACACCATTTACTTGTAATTGTTAGTCCTCTTTGGATAATATCGCAAAGAGTTTCTTCAAACTTACCTACTGCAATGATAGCGATATCATCGGCAAAGCCAATGCAGTATATACCTTGGGAGGTAAGATTTTCTAACAATTCATCTACAACAAGACTCCACAACAAGGGTGATAGTACACCACCCTGAGGACATCCCCTCGTTGTGATTACTTTTTTTACGTTTTGTCCTGCTTGTGCCTCTGCATTTCTAGTGCCTAACATTTCTTTTATCCATCTGGTTATAGTGATGGGTACGCCTTTTCTAACAAGAGCTTTGCCTACCGCCTCGTGGGACGTGTTATCGAATGCTCCTTCTATGTCTAAGAAAGCAGCTAATGCTGTTTCCTTTACATCTAAGGCTCTTTGGATCTTGTTTGTTAGTTCGAACAGGGCGGTCTCGGTTGATCTGCCCGCCCTATATGCGTGTTGTCGCTGATTGAGAGGCCTACTTATTAATACTTCTGATCTTATGAAGTTGTCAATTACCTTTTCCAAAGTTTTCAGTATAAAGGATGTTAAGCTTATTGGCCTGAAAGACTTTGGATGGGTTGTGTCTTTTTTCCCTATTTTGGGGATGAAGATTACCTTGGCTGTTCTCCATAGACTTGGTATATACCCAAGAGCGATGCTACTCCGAAGAATATTAATGAGATAAGGCATAAGGTATTCTTTTCCCTTCTGCAAAAGAGCTGGGAAGATACCATCTGCACCTGGTGATTTGTAGGGTTGAAAGGTATTAATTGCCCAATCAATCCTTTTACCTGTGCAAATGGTCGTGGCTATTTTCCAGTCCTGTCTGTTTGGTTTGAGAGGTGTTCTCTCTACCAAGTTACCATTTAATGGTAAACTGTCTGGGAAGTGTGTGTTGAGCAGTAGGTTACATCTTTGCTCTTCATTTTCGGTGAACCTACCATCACTATACCGAAGTGCTAATGATGTAATGGTTTTCTCTTTTGCAAGAGCTTTGTGAAGTCTTGCCGCTGCAGGGGTTGTTGAGATATTCTCACAGAAATTTGTGAAACTATTTCTTTTGGCTTTTCTTATCTCTTTGTTATATGTTGTCAATAACGCGGAGTAATTACACCATTCCCTTGTTCTTTTTGCTTCATTAACACTAGAACTACCAGTGTTTTAACATACCTAGAATGCCCGAGGTAGTCATTTTGACTACCTTGCATTAAAACCTTTGTACTGGAATTTATCTTTCTTGTAATTGGACCAAATACATGAACTTGTCTACATTTTTAATTTTTTTATTTATTTCTAAAATCAGAAAAAGAAAATCCTGCCAGATGGGGTGGCTGTTATTGTGAATTTTTGCCTATCTACCAAGGCTAAATCCTGTAAGAACTGGCGAAATTCTAAAGTTTTTCAGGTGACATGCTTTCACAAAATTGAAGCGTTGATACTAGCCAGATCCAAAGTGTTCTGAAAAGATTGGATGATCCGTCTTCTAGTTGATGTTCGCGTTGTCTAATCAGACCAAAGATAATGTAGGGGAAGATCATTGTTATCTGCCACTGAGCATACATTATTTCTATGAAAGTTTCCAATTTATTGACAGTAAGATGGAAGCTTTTTGTACCATTCTGCCTTTTTGCTTCTTTGACGATACATTTTTGAATTTCACAATGTGTAGGACAGCATCCTTTTCCATATAAGCAAACGCCAAACACTTGCAGGACATACAATTTCTATGTGCCTTCTTGAGTAAATATATTTTTAGCAGGTGTTCTACCTTGAATCTTTTGGTCCCTGGTAGGTTCTGCCCATACAGTTCCATCAGGATAGTAATACGTAGATATCTACATTATATATATGAAGGTTTTTATAATACAAAGTCTATATACTAATGAAATAAATCAGCCAAGTAGAAGACTTAGCACTATTATTGAACTTGTTGAATTATTGATTCAAAATAGCTTTTTTGGCCTTTAGTCCACAAAAATTGGCGTTTCGTCCCGCCGATCAGTTGACTGTGAGGACCTTGCCAATACGCAATTTATGTTAAATTCAGTTCATCCATGTGAGATCGCTAGGAAGAAACGCCAATTTTTGTGGACTAAAGGCCAAAATAGTTATTTTGTATTTACATTATCTTCATAAGCCTTATGATAGGGCTATGGGCATATGAATACCGTCTACGAATCCAAAATAAAACAGTTGTGATGCCATTGACGAACAAAAATTTGAGATTGTAATTCAAAAGAGAGAAGGAAAACAAATAAAAATTCATAATTATACCGAAAATACATTGATTCTCTCTTAATCTACTTAGAAAATACTAGGTAGTCATTTTGACTACCCTTGGGCAATGTAGGTATATGTTGAATTTCTCAATGAAAAAAAGCGCAAATAATATCAATATTTAAAATAGACCTTCCTTTCAATAAATTAATAATTCCCACCCAAAGAAAAAACCTAAGGTGGACTGTACCACAAATATTCTACATTTTAAAATGAAAAGTAGTCATTTTGACTCCATCGGGCATTCTAGTGTTAAAGAGCTTCCTAACCTTGAATCTTAGTTTAGAAAGATGTTTATTCCACCAAGGGGCATCCTTCTGTCTAGTTATAGGTTTAATGGGGCAACTGAGTTCATATGCCTCGTGTATTGCTCCATTAAACTCATTAACAACGAATTCTAGCTCAAGGTGACTTTTTGTCGTACTTGCTGGACCTATTTGTTCCAGGTTTGATTTTAAAACATTTTGGTATAGGTTCCAGTTTGTTTTCTTAGGGTTTCTGCCAGAGGTATTCTCTGTAAGCAGTCCTTCTAAGGTAAACACTATTATTCTGTGATCAGACATTGATGGTTCATTGGATACTCTCCAATCCTTTACCATATAAGCTACGTTCGGAGTTCCGAAAGTTATGTCTAGGACTTCTTTTCTTATTCTAGTAATAAAAGTGGGGGTGTTCCCTACGTTAAATATTTCTAGATTTTTTACCATCATAAAGTCTAAAAGGTACTCACCCCTTTGGTTTATGTCGGTGCTACCCCATACTGTATGGTGAGCATTGGCGTCACATCCTATCAGTATCGGTAGTTTTTTCCGGTTGCAGTAGTCCACCAGTCTCTGTACTTCGCACGGTGGAATGTTGGCAGCAAAGTACGCTGCTGCCACAACCATTGTCTGGATACCGCCCTCGATGTTAATTTGGGCCTGTATCGGGACCAGATCCCTTGTCATGAATTCTGAAAGACATATAAATTGTATATTATTTCTTATTTTGATACAAGTTCTGGGCGAGTCTTCTCTCGTGTCCCATATAAGTTTAGAGTCGCTACTTGTCAACCCTCTTACCTGACCCTTATAAGTCCAGGGTTCCTGGATCAGTGCTAGCCCTAAGTTGTCCGCAGCGAACTTCCTCGCCAGAACAGCTGATGCGGCCTTCGCGTGGTGTATATTTACTTGGGCTAGCCTGGTTCTGATCCCGTGTGCCGGCATCTTCTTTTATTGGCAGATGGGGGCTAATGCCCCATCATCTGCTAGCAGATGGTCTTCCTCCTCTATAGTGGGAAGCATTTCTGTTTGGTCCATTGGACTTGGAGAGAGGTCTATGCCCTCCATCTCAATGTCCAATGGACCCGGTGTTATTTCCTCCCGGTCTGGTTTTTGCATCCCTCCTGTTTCCGGGAGTGATGTCTCAGTTGTCTTGTTTGGAGGGGTTGGAGGGACTGGAGGGGGACTGGTGGGTTTGGAGGTTTTGGAGTGGGAGTAGGGATGGTTGTTGCAGGTAGGGTAGTTCCTACTGCTTCCGCTTCTTGGGATTTTTGAGTTGGCCTGGTTGAGGACTCTTTTTCTTTTGCGGATGCAGAACTGGAGGTTGTTTTCCGGAGACCAAAAACATTTATTTTCCCGAATTTGTAGTGAAGCTGGTGATTTGCTTTCACTATTGTCTCGACGGATTCGGCGTCAATACTTATCACTAGTAGTTGACCTTTTCCTTCAGCCGAGCTTTTAACTATTCTCCAGGTCTGCACGTTTAGACCCTCATTTTGGGCTTTTAAGAGAGCCAATGACTTTTTGTCCTCTTGACCCATGCTTTTTGGAAGGAACAGCGTTATATTGTGCATTTTTGGTATATCATCACCCATGCATGCATACAATTCGATGCCCTTCCAACTGCTCAATTTATGTGCACTCTCTCTTAGCCACTCCGCTGTTTCGGGTCCAGCGCAATCAACTAAGAGCAGACCTGTTCTGAAGTGCAGTCCATTGAACTTCAGCTTGTGTTTCCAACCCAGTGAGACCTCCTCAATGATTGCCTCCTCGAGTGCCGATAGATCCTCGGCAGACAAGGCGACTTGTGGATATCCCCTAGGCAGAACAGCAATTCTGACGCTCAAGGCTGCACTTGCATAGGAGAGCCTTTGTTGAACGGTCATTGCCTTTACGGTGCTTTGTCCCGTAGATGAAGTTGCCGTCGTCCTAGGTTTTTTTGCTTCTTTGCTTTGGGGAGGAGTTAATTGGTGGCATTTCCTCTTACCCTGTCCTAGGCTTGTGTTATCATTTTTCTGTTCTTCTTTCCTCAAGTCCACCTTCTTTCTG
Organism: Chrysotoxum bicinctum; assembly: GCA_911387755.1. Classification (NCBI taxonomy): domain Eukaryota; kingdom Metazoa; phylum Arthropoda; class Insecta; order Diptera; family Syrphidae; genus Chrysotoxum; species Chrysotoxum bicinctum. The sequence continues at coordinate 192,553,881 of OU426988.1, forward strand.
GCTTCCTGCGGGGACATCCCCTCTGCAAGGAACCGGAAGTACCATTTGGTGCCTGCTCCACTTAGTCCTTTCCTATGTGGATCGTCCAGGGCTCCTGGACTACCCAATTTTGGAAGAACTTGATTTCTTCGGGCATTTCGGCTATGTGGTTCTTTGGGTGGACTGGATGATTTTGATGGTGGTAACTTCCCATCATCTTCTTGTCTGACCACAGTGTGGTCGCTCACTTTCATAGGAGGTAAACTCCCTGTTCTAGTGGATGTTGTCTCTTTTGTAGCGTTTTCCACTTGCCTAGGAGGTATTCTCCCTTGACAAGAGGTTGACGCTGCATTCTGAGTTACGTCTTCTTTCTGATCGGGAGGTATTCTCCCTTGACCAGATGTCGACGCTCCTCCTGCTGCCCGGTTCTGAGTGTTCCCCTGAGGCATCCTCTTCAGGTACTTGCTTATCTCCGGTCTCAGATCTTCACCACGGAGGTCTTTCTCCATACGATCTGCTAGTGCACTTGCGGTAACATCCCGCGGAGTGTTGAATTTTTTAAAGTTTTTATTATTTTTTTGTTTTAAATTTTTCGGCATATTAATCCCACGAGTAGCTAGAGAAATAATGGGGTCCGCCATATCAGAGCTCCGCATAATATGGTAAGGTCTAGGTTACTCTTTGATTCGACCTGGTTTCAAAGAGGTTCCGTTATAATACAGCCGGTATACTCCCTGGCTGCAAACCATCCAATGGGCACGGGTCACTTAACACCCTGGATTAGGGAGGGCAGTTCTTGGTTTTCGCTCTTCAACTTCTCTACCAGTTTGGGGTTATCCCAGAATGGCAGGTCGGGTGAGTCTTTGCTACTTAAGCCTTTGCACCACATCAAGGTGACTACCTTCGCAAAGGATATATGTACATACATATTATGCACTTTTGTCACCTAAGATTTAAGACTTATAAGTCGAAATAAGTATTCTGTTATCAGGGACTACGTTTTAAAAACCGGTTTTTCATAATGCATTCCTGTTGACTTTAAATGCGCTTGGGCGCTAATCAAAACCAAATTCATCCGTTCTAAAAAAAAAACAAATGTGTTAAACATATTTTTTTTTTCACAATAAAGGTCAAAATGTAAAACGTAAGGCTACGGGTATATCGAGTTAAATGAAGTCATATCATCCAACCACGAATTGAAAGAATCTACTTTAACACTATACACCTACACCCCTACCATTGGTTTTGTCAATGTTCATGTATCCTCTCAGCCAATTCAATCAAATTTTCTTATCTTTGATTAGCTGATTACATTGTTTCTTATTGTTGACTTATTAATGAAATTCAATCAATTCAAAACCAATAATCCTCCCCAATTGATGTTTCATAAGAAATCAGATACAAATCTCGACTAAATTATCATTTCTCAAACAAAATAATCACGATTACCACACATGGATTAATGAAATTAACCATAAATCTCCAATTCGTAAACAATTCTGTGTGTATGGCACAAGTGATATAACCACTCGCTCAAACTCTCAATGGAAATCTACATAATTCAATTAACACAATCGATAAAAATCCACTCTCGTCATCGATCACACTGTTATACTCGTATATTCACTTCACACAGCATCCAGCATCCAATTCAAAAGAATGAAATTCGATTTCATTCCAAATAAAAATCCGAAAACCAAAACAAAAACAAAAAAAAGAAATAAGGCAACAACAAAATAAAGAAGAAATTAAAACCACAAGTAGACAGGCAGCGCCATTGTGTGTAAGCGATCTGAAAGCGAATTAATTGAATTCATCGACAACAAAAGCTGTGCTGTGACTGTGATGTGATGCTGGACGGAGCGGGAGCCCGCATGGTGTTAGTTTTCATTTTCATTTCCCTTTGACACAAGAAAAGGAGAATACTATTTAGGAGCCCATGCATGCGTATCTGAACACAATATCTAAATGTTGATTTATCAACACACCCGTTTAACAAGCTTTTGCTAATAACGCAAGGACAAGGACGTCGAATTTTTAAGTACTGCTTTTGCCACCCCCTGCGGCATTTGTGAGGCAACTCAAGGAAAAGTGAAAAAGGAAAGTATTGAAACGAAAATGATGCAATAACCTTGTAGTCCTTGAATTAAATCAGAAATTGTTGCAAACATTCATTAAGGCGCATTTTGCTATAGAGTGATTGGTTAGTAACGGCGTTCGGTATTGAGGCGAACGTTAATCAATATGCTATCGCTCTACTGGGTCTATTGGGCGGGTATTGGTGTTGCAAACGGAAAGTGGAGAATTCATTGACTTATTATATAATACGTCAATGGGAGAATTCAATCAACCTAGTGCATCTTCAAATTTACATCGAAGTGCAATCTAAAATGATTGGCGAATTTTTCTTCAAAATTTCGGTCAATAATTCCCTAGAAAAATAAGTGTGATAAATTAAAACCACCGTATTCATAAGGTATTAGTATGATTGAAGATTTTACAAAATTTTTGTTAATTTAAAAAAAACATGCAGAACTTGCACTATAGTTACATATATCGCAAGTAAAAATAATTTTAACTAAAGAGTTCTTCAATTGGCGCTGATAGATTTTGGCATCCTGTGCCGGCCATGTTTTTTCGGTGACATTTGTCAAATCTGTTGTTTATTATTCAGTTATTAATACCGAATCACCGTGGTAAGTACACGATAAAACAGAACGTCCAAATGATAAGACTGTATAATCAAAATGAGTATTCGTTAGTGCAAATATTACGCGGGTTTCACCCATTTTACGGTGGATGTGGTGGCCCTTCACAGTAGTTGATCAAATTTGAACGACGACGACCAGTTTTTTAATCAATCATCCAGCATCCGTTCGACAAAGGAACCCAAGATCCGAGAACATCGCCGTGCTCTGTGAGTACAGCAGAATACGAAGTAGTTGATTCCTCGCCGTGCACAAGAACTTGGACTTTCTCAGACTTCAAATTGGCGAATTCTGCGTCGAAACTTAGCCTATCGCCATTCAAGATCCAATTGACCTAATAACACAAAGTTCGCGACCATAGAAAACGCCGTTTTTTCTCTGACTGGGTGACGGAGCGTTTGGAAGAGAACCCCCATTTTGATCGAAAAATGGTTATAGCTGTGTTAACAAGCAAAATGTTCGTATATGAGACGACATAAACCCACAGGAGTTTCACCAAGTGACAATGCGTCCTCAAAAAGATTCCTATTGGTGTGTATTTTAGTTCTTACTTTTTCGACGTTGGTAAGGCGTTCACCGTCAAGGGCTAGTGCTACAAAACGATGATAACCAATTTCTTTTGGCCCAAATTCAACCATATAGACCAAGACGAAATGTGATTCCAATTAGGTACGATTTTTTTTCAAATGCTTATAAACACGTCTAAAATAATGACAGTTCTTGGACAAGACTAAGCTTTGAAAAAGTAACGTACGAAATACTACTTTGTCTTCGTTCCTACCGTCGTTTTCAATGACACTCCATATGTCAACTCACAAGAAGTTAATTTGCTTGCAGCACCGTTCGCTGTCAATTCGACGCTGTCAGATACTGTCATGATTCCTCTCGTGATTGAGAGTGTTAGATGATTTTTGGGGTACAAATTTTCTTTCGCACTCGTACAGGTAAAGGGTTTTCCAATAAGAGGTGTTATTTTGATATTCAAAGAAAAATGGCATTTTTGGAGATAAATGATCGAATGTTTATTTCATTATAAAGAGGAAGGTATGCCGTTAATAATGGAACACAACATCAGCCAAATGGCCGCCAAGACCACGCTTACAGGACCATATCCTTTTCATGAAATTTTCCATAACCAAATCGCAAAGTGGCTGCCCTATGTCCTCGATAGCCTCACGAATTTCATCTTTGAGGTCTTGAATCGACGCTGGGCTGTTGGCGTAGACCTTATCTTTCACGTGGCCCCAAAGGAAGAAGTCGCAAGGTGTTAAATCACAAGATCTCGGTGGCCAATTGTGATCACCTCTTCGAGAGATAACACGGTCTGGAAACTTTTCCCGTAAAAGATCGATGGTTTCATTGCTTGTGTGGCACGTAGCGCCGTCTTGTTGAAAGTAAACGTTGTCCAGATCAATACCATCCAATTCAGGCCATAAAAAATCATTAATCATCTCTCGATAGCGCAATCCATTGACCGTAACTGTTGCTCCCGCCTCATTTTCGAAAAAGTAAGGCCCAATGACCCCGCGGGACCATAAACCGCACCAAACAGTCACGCGTTGAGGATGGAGAGGCTTTTCAACAATAACTCTTGGGTTTTCCGAGCCCCAGATGCGACAGTTTTGCTTGTTGACGTAGCCTCCGAGGTGGAAATGGGCCTCATCAGTCAAGATGATTTTTCGATGAAATTCCGGTTCATTTTCATCACCATTTTTATAGTGAATTTTAATAATTTCAATGCGTTGTTGAAGCGTGTATCGTTCCATTTTTATTAATAGCGTAGTTTCTACTTGTCAAATGTCAAAAAATGACAGTTTCAAAAGTGACAGCTACCGAAATAGCGGACTATTCAAAATAACACCTCTTATTGGAAAACCCTTTACAAGAGTACTGAAAGATCTCAAATCTCGATATACACAAAATCGCTGGCGCGGATAGTATCAATCCAACTTCTGAAGAGGTTTTCTTCTACGCTGGCAAAACCATTGCGCAAGCTTTTTTCATCTGTTCTATTCTACTGGTCTCTTTCCGAGCAGGTGGGAGTGTAGAGTGGGTAGTAGTTTAAGGCATGTCCGGGGCTCTGAGAGACTTTGACCAATGGACTTGTGTTGCTGCCAAACCATACATCGGACCATGGCAGCGAACGTAAGTCCATGATTATGCATAGCGCGGTGGCATACCAGTCCGCGTACAGCATGCGTAATTCCACGATCATAATGGATGGCGGCTAGCATAAGGCCATGGTTGTTGGATGGTGGTGAGGTGGTAAATACATGGTTCATGGTATTGACTCCGACGAGCTCGTCCACTTTGGTGGGCCGGTATTGCTACTATTCGAGAATTCTGCACTCCAGGTTCCTATCGACCTCCTCGTGGTGCATGTGGATAGGTTACGTAAGTAACTGAACCAACTAGATGGGAATATCCTGGACGGTGGCCTTAAAGTAGGAATCCGCTAAGGAGTGTGTAACAACTCACCAGAGGGTTTCACATTCTTGGTTGATGGTTTCTACCTGGATCATAGCATAGCATAGAAGTTTTGCAGGAACTTCATCTGTAAGTGACCTTATGGTGGCGAAGCTCGACCGGAAGCTATATTCTGGTTCCACGGGAGATAGTGCCCAGGAGTCTGGGGGCAATAGCGTAAGTCTTCGGGCTCTCCTATTCTATCTTCGGATAGAGAGGTGCAGCTGTCGCGTGAGTGCTCTCTTTCTCATACTATCTATGAGGTAGGCCCCCTAGTGGGAGTATCGTGGTGGCTTGGCTTATTCCGAATGCGGAGACATATGGTTTTCAGGCGTGCCTGGATTCAAGAGGTGTTAGATAGACCTCGCCTCCTAAGCAAGAGGTGTGTTCATGCCTGCAACATTATGATGCGACCAAGATGGCTTCGGCAATGTCGGGGTTAATGGTCAGGACCCAATCTGACTCTGATGGAGGTAGGCCTCCCGTGGGATTGAGCCATTGTCGGCAGGTGCTCACGTTAAACCAAAAGACGATTCTGGTCTCTTTCCGAGTAAATAAAACAGCATTTTCGAGCCTGCCCCTCAAACTATCGTTCAATTGCACTTACATTCTTTCTTTCTAAGGACACGCTAATTAATTATCAACTCAAGAAATATCTTGAAGAACGAAAGTTTCTGACCGGCCATATGGATTTCGTAGCAATGATCTGATGGTAGTAGCTGCTCAAATCTTTATATCTTTTTGCAGAAAGTAAGACTATTGCACTTGATATTTCAAAACCATCTGATAGAGTTTGGCATCCAGTTCTCTAATCGAAAATGGGTGCACTTGGTATTGATGACTCCATTCTTCGTCGGACTAAAAGAAACCTTTCAAACCGCTCAATACAAGTTGTTTTAAATGGTTTTTAGTCGGAAATTCAAAAAATAAATGCTGGAGTTCCACAGGGCTCCGTTTTGCCTCCGACTCTCTTTCTCATATTTAACAATGATCTTTTGTCTGCAACTTCCAAGCCATTAAATTGTTTTGCTAATGACAGCTTCTTATATTCGTTTCCAGACAATGTCCATGTTCTAGAAACCTTACTGTTAAATTATCGAAGTCAAAAAGATTTTTCAATTTCCAGCAAAGAATTTTGTGATTAACTTTATCAAATGCCTTCGAAAAAAATATAGAAACTGCATAACAGTATTCTTAAATAGAAAATGTAAGGGCTCTTCGGTTTCTGTGACCGGGCATACACGTTGACAACGGACTATTTTTCTAGCAGATTACAAAGAGCCATTAATGATTGGAAACCACGTCTTCAAACTTTTGTACAAGGAGATCCACTTTCGTTTTGTTCACATGCTTCGGCATCTATGTAAGTATGCATCTTTATACAGAATATGTTCAACTTCATCTTGCAAGGCTTTTTCATTAGCTTAACGAATACTTACCCACTATTACCGAAGATCTTAGCAGTATTCATACGGTACGGCGGCGGCGTCCATTGGCAACGGCTTACTTTTAAATCTTAAAATACCTCAAGCCATCCCAATATCCAAGAAGTTACATGCGGTCAAGGGTATATTAAGAGACCCTTATAATGTTAAACACAGCACGGGTGATGGGGAAACTAAGGGGGGGGGGGAGAAAGAAGGTGTACATGAACATTCATTTTGAATGTTTGCAAATTGAAATGGCAAGGAAATTCCTTGCGGGGTAAGTTATTCCACAATCGTGTTCTGCGACTGAAAAACGAATCGGTACGCCCAAAATTAGATGAACTGATAAGCATTCCTAGCGAATCGCGTATCACGGTTAAACCGATAAAAGGGAGGAATGCAACCAGCTACTTCGAGTGAGCATTGTTTGTAAAAGAAGCGATAAGACAATGAAATGCATGAAACATTCCGAGGGTGTTCAAAAGATGGAAGTGAATCCATGATGGCTCTGTTTCCTATATCAGCTTAAGCGGTCTGTTCTGAATTCTATCCAATAAGTGGAGAGAAGATTGCGCTGTGTGAGTTATACACCTTATAAATGGTAGCCAGATCACAAGGGGTGAAAAATTTCTTACATCGATATAGAAATCCTAAGCATTTAGCAGCATTTTTTGGCGGTCTCGAGAATGTGATAATTCCAACGAAGATCGTCATGGACAAACATACCGAGTACTGAGAGCTTTTCGGTTTTTCCGATGCAAGTGCCATTCAAGGACAATGGAATAAGGGGGACATTTTAATTCAACGACAATAGTCAGCATCAAGTTTTTGAAGCATTCAACTCAACACGATTATTTATACCCCATTTTACAATGCTGTAATGATCAGAGTTTAATGAGCCGATACCGCTGCAATTCCGTTCCGAAGGAGATGGACTAAATTTGGGAACAAGTATGAGAAGCTCAGGGTAGAGCTGTCGACAAAACAATGAAGTGGATTAGAAGTTTCAGACAGGAGATCATTTATAAAAATGAGGAAGAGAATTGGACACAAAAAGGAGCCGTGGGGAACACAAACATTTATTTCAAACAGTCCAAAACAACATGTATTGAACGATCTAGAAGGCAATTTTTTATTCAAAGAATAAACTCAATCAAATTCCTTAGAAATATCAAGCGCAATAATCTTACTTTCTCCAAAACAATAAAAAGATCTGTTCCACTCTTCGGTGAGACATGCCAGCAGATCACCAGTATAGACCAAATTTCAAACGAATTTAATCTTTTTGAAAAAAGACGAATTAGTCCACTCATTTATTGAACTGTAAAAGCAAGTACGAGCAACCAAGTCGTGAATTTAATTTTATTTCTCTTGCAGAAGAAGTAAATAGGTAGAGTTATGCCACTTATGGGTTCAATGGTCTTTATTTCAGAAAAAGACACTTTGACATAACACGTCAATGGCGATTATGTCAGTTGGAGGCAAATATTTACCCACATACTGCAGATCAAATATTAATATGACAGTTTATGCTAATAACATACCTTAAGACTGGTATTGAGTATTTATGTATGTTTTCATCCGCATTGAATGAAGTTGTTGTCTAAAGTGATTAACCCATAGGGTGTTATAGTTTATCATGTAACGTTTTGGTCTTAAATGATTTCGAGTTTTTTTTATATTTGATAGATTTGTATGGTGATAGCGATTTTGGTTGATGGAGCGAAACTACAAGCAAAAAAGGTATTCAAATAGTGTAACGTAATGGTAATCGAAAAAGTCTCTTTATTACGCCTTGTATATAAATTTGAATAGCTGTTTGACTTAAATATCAGATAAAATTTCTAAAAAAAAAAACACTCTCACTTGGATCAGTTGAATACTTAAGTGAATCTACTATCAATCTCGGATCTAAGATGAGACTTCTCCTAGAAATGGCGGAGCTTAACGGAAATACTCCAAATAATTTGGGGTTTTGGAATCGAGGTGGTGAACTATAGGTTTGTCAAAGTGGTAAAAGCACAAGGCGAATGCAGACGATATCTTTTAAGAGATCGCTAAGAAAAGTCAAAGAAAATAAAAGGGACGACTTTTTCGCACGTTATTGGTCTTTTCTGTTTTGTTGACATCTGTCAATTACGTTATTAATTATAGTTACTGATGCGGATGCCAGATCACCATGGCAAGGTCAACCATTAAATAGGTACCACGTCCAGGTGATAAAACCTTATTATCAAAATAAGTGTTCGTTACTGCAAACGTTGCGTTCGTTCCGTCCGTGAGAACAACGCTGCCGTGAGTGTACAGCAGAACCCGAGGCAATCGATTCCTCGCCCGTGCACAAGAACTCCGCCTTTCACAGACGTCAATTTTTGGCGAGTTTTGCGCCTGGATTTGGCCGTACACTCACACAAGATCCAAATAAGCAATCCCACAGTTTATAACCATAGACAACGTCATTTATTTTGTTCACTGACTGGGTTTCGGACTGGTTGTTAAAGGAGGGAGGACCCTTATTTTGTTTGAACAATCATCTTTAAGAATTCATGCAGTTTCTTTATTCATTTACATTCATTTGAATCCTTGACATTTCTTTTGTGTCTTTTCTCTTTTGCCCTTATTAACCCGTCCGTGCTACAGCACCTAGTATTCGAAGACATATGACTTCATTTTAATGTGCATGGCAACAGAATGAAAACCCAAGCTAAGCCTTGCTTAATTCAGGGAACCAGCAAGAAGCATTCAATGCTTCTAAGTTCGCTCTCACTACAAAACACTCAACTCAACATGCTCAACTCATGTCATTGTAAGTGTTGCCGTAGTTTATATTTTTTTTTCTATTTTAAGTATTTTTTTTTAATTGCTAACGATTGGATTGATTTGGGTATTTTTTGCGTTAAATGCTCGTAACTGCTTTGATGAATTCAATAAATATCGAATCGTTTTTTTTTGCATTTGTCCTTCGTAATTCATGAAAGACATTCCAGTGTTGTTCACTTGGCCATACAAAAGGTCAATCAGTATATTTCACTGCAGAGATAAGATGATTAACCGCCGTTCCGTTTAGTACTTGGACAAGTTTTTTGAAATATGTCAGAATGATGACTTTGCACCAATGCTGCTGTACCCCGAAACGCCAAGAAATTCTATTTTGAGCTATGTCAAACAAATTTTAACGACAAAAATAAGGCAATCCAGTTCGAGGCCCAACATCATTCCAAAATGTACGAACTAATAATGGTGAATTGTGTGGCACACATGGAAAACTCTGCCAACGTTTGCGTTTGTAAGGGAATGAACTTTATTGGGATTACATCCTTAGATACATACATATATGCTCGTCAAATACGAACTTACTTACTATATCAACATACATATTTTCCATCGAATCCGATTGGTTTTTGAGCCGAATACAAAAGATGGAATGTCTGACAAACTACGAAAATCCCAAAGAGGCATTAATAACAATGGAAGACAGTGCTTGATGAAATCGATTGAGGTATGACAGCGCTCAAACGTCCGATGCACGACGTATTTATTCAAGATTTGAAACGCCAAAAACAATATGGTTGCGAGTTGCGACGCAATGAAGGAGTCAGGTCGAAGGAATGAAAGTGAAGGATGGAACTGGAAGAATTTTCTTGTTGGACGCACCTGATGGAACTGGAAATGTTTTTGAGCGCATTGGTTTCACGATTCTACGAAATATTCAAAACCGGATTGGTGATATAATTATTCTGTTGGCAGGAGGATTTCACCAAACATTGTTAATGATTCCACGGTCAACACCAGTCGCCAGTCCATGCACGTTTGAAGCCATCTTTTTTGTCGAAAGAGATCAAGACAAGAATATAAGTAGGTGTTGAGTTGCAGAATAACCAGTCAGTAGGAGTATTTTCAAATCAATTTCTGGTAATTGCAAGATCCTATTTGGCATTTTGACAAGCTGTATAAAGTTCCACACAGTTTAAAAGACCGAACTCATTATGAAGGTATTCGCAAAGATTGCTCTAAATTAAAAAATTCATGATTGGACAGTAGGAAAGAATGCAGCGAAGCTAGGCACTTCTTACTGTCATAGCTGTGGGGACTAACGGGGAAAGGAAACAGTCCTCACTTTTGTATGCAAATTAAGAGTAAAATTATTAGGAAGAGCATTTTTTGATGACATTGACGAACTTTCGGAAATAAAGATCAAATACTTTATCTCTTTTTTATCAACACGACGAAATGGCTCTGGAACGAACTTTAGCTTCTTCCGTGCCATGCCCCCCGTTTGACTCCTTAGATCCCGAGCTAGCGGACTGATTGCTTTGGCCGAAGCTTACGGTGTGGGAGGCCGGATGATCACTCAATCGGATTGGCAACTGATTCAGTTTTTGCTCAAACTGAATCAATGCTAATGTTTAGCACAAGGTTTGGAAATAAAAGATTGAGTTCTACTAAACTTTTACCTAAATTTCTTGGGCTTAGTTTTTGTATTACTATTAGGGTCTTATCATTAAAATCGAATCTTTTTTTTATAGTCTGGCAAAGAGTTTTATAATAGTTTAGGCAAATCGATTTTATTTCAACAATTCGTGTAATAGACATATTTTCTGCTTTTATCAAGAGTTCCGCTTTAGGCCCAATTTAGACGTCTTTAATACTTAACAGAAGATGATTGTCATTCAAATTTATGTTAAAACTCAATATTTCGTAAGCCACATACTCGATTTTTTTGAAACTAAATGCAGAAAGAAAAATTATTTTATCTTAAAATAACGGCGCCTATAGAAATGTTAAAAAATGGTTTTCGAAAATCGTATTCTTCTCGAAAACAACCCTTAGAATGTTGATAAAAAAAAAAAAGTTGTGTTTACTGACGTACGCGCGGTAGAAGTAAAACTTCTTTTCCCTCAAGCAAAACCTCTGTAAGATTCTAACTTGTAAACGTACAAACATTTCGTATTATAAAAACATGTCGCTGTCTTTGACGGATAACGTGTCGTTTTGACATGTCACTGACAGCTGCATAGAAATTTTTGTACCCCCAACTCCGGAAAAGAAGTTTTACTTCAAAAATGTCTGTATGATCTACAGTTTAATAAACAAAAATTTAAATCAAGTCATTACATTACAACCATTTTTTCTATTTTTTACTTTCTCATTGTGGGCATTATCATATCGAATTTTAATGAAATTTTTTATACAGAAGCGTTCAAAAAGTTTGAGAAACATTGCATATCAAAACTTAAAAAAAGGATTTTAGAATTTGAATTGTAATTGAAGTATACTAAAAAGTGTTTTACAAAATTTTAACTAGGCATACATGAGTATCCCAGTCAACACAAAGTCAGGGTAGTTACAATGTACACTTTACACTGGTCAATGTGGAAACATGCACCGAAGCTGGGCATTTCTTGAAATACTCACTGCCGTAGTTCCGTAGTGTGAAGTACTAGTACACTACTATTGCATAATCGCCTCTAGCAAACCATTTCGGGTGTAAATAGAATCCAGTTAAAGAAAAAACTTTCAATGGGAATATTTTGGCAATATGAGAAAGTGGGACGTGGGACGGCCTTATTTATTCTCCAAGACCTTTAACTGTTCAATTGCTTGATAGTGACTTTTACTTCTGTGCAGATATGATAACAAATCTAATTCTTTGTGGTATGAGAACTTTTATACCGAATAAAAGCTACCAAGCTATGAGAATTAAGCAAACTGAGGAATATCGAAAAAAAACTTAAAAAAAGCTATGCGGGCCTGAAACTCGGATATTTGACGGACCAAATTTTAACATGACCAGAAAAAAGCAACCAATACTGCAATTTCCTACAAGAAATTTTGATAGTTTGTAAAAATATTCGAAATACCACCACGTCTTCAGTTCCTACTTTTGTCCTTGTTCTTTCTTTTTTAGCTCTCTCGAGAAATGCAATCTTCGTTACCAATTTTACTTTATTTTTGAGTTTTTTAAACTTCTTAGCAGGGGCGAACGCAGAAAATAATTTCGGGGGGGTTTTCAAAAAAATATAAGATTTTCATAAATATATTATTTTATTACTGTATTGTAGGTACTTTGTAATTACATATTCTTTATTGTAATTAACATAAATATGTTATAACTAAATAATATTTGCTCTTAGGGATAGGACCTATCGGAACAATTTCATAAAGCTACTCGCAAAAACAAAACATCATAAGGATGTTACAATGGATATACCTATTTGGCAAATTTTTTTTTTTTTTTTTTTGTTATAATCTACCCGCGCTCAAGGGATTATGATTACCCTTTAAATGTTTCAACACAGCGCGGGCGTGAAGTTAATGAAGAGAAAGAAGGATAGGAAAGATGTGTGGCACGATGTTCTGAGACTGTTGGTGGTTGTCTCAGATATTTTTATCTCCAGGGATGGCGGCTGAGCTAAAGCGGAGAAATGCCGTGTCTTATTTTTAAGTCGCTTATAATTCACATTATTTTATTCGTGTTCAAATTTGAATAATGTTACCAAAAGTTGGAAAATATTCACTACGAGGGCGTTTTTGGTGCTTCCCATTTGGGCATTTTTATTCCGGAATTAATTGTTAGACTTTTACTACGGGCCCTGTGATGGAGGCCATTATTTGGTTCGTATATTATCATTAACGAAACAAAAGAAAAAGAATGTAAGTGATTCCATAAGTGTACCTAACAATAGAGTTATAATAAGTTCTAGGTTCACCTAGTGGTCCAAATCTGCAAAACTAAATCCGGCATACATATATTAACACGTGAAGTTATAACTTGTTGTACTTTTGCGATCATAGGAAAAAGAGTTATACGAAATAAAAAATTATGTTATTAGAGAAAAAGCATAAAATTCATTTTTTAAATGACTAAAACTCCTTTAGTAGTTGGAGCTAAACACAGGATGACATGTGTTTTGAGCAAATATTAGTTTATGCAAGAACAAAATTGTAATTAGTTTTAGTGGTTTCTTAAAAAAATAAGCTTTTGTGTAAAAAATTTTTAAAACATATTTAAGAAAAAATTTTGGTACGCATATTTAAACTTTTTATTATTGTTCGAATAAAAATTTAATTTACAAAAAAAATATTGAACAGTTTTTGAGGTATCGAATTTTCAAAAAAAAAAAACAAATTTTTTTCTTTCAAAAATTAACAAAATATTTTTTTTTTAAGTCTTAAAATGCACTGTTTTTTAAACTTTTTAGAAGCTTCTCTAAAAGTAAAGATTAATCGAAACAAAAAAAAACTATCCAAATTCTCGGAGCCGTTTTTGAGAAAAATACGATTTTCGAAAACAATTTTTTATCATTTGTATTGTGGGTACCTTTATTTTTAGGTAAAACAATTTTTTTTCCTCAGATCTTGTAGATTATATTAAAAAACTTTTATTTATCAAGTTTAAAAAAATCGAGCAAGGGTTTTTCGAAATATTGAGTTTCCAGAAAAAATAAAACTTTGAAGGTGCTTCATAATGATTAAAATCGGTTGTACTGTTTTCGAGAAAATCAAAAACCAAAAAAATGGTTCCAAGGGGGCTTCCAAGAATAACCATTTTTTGTAAAAATTTTTTTCAACCATTATCTACCTAAAATGACGAAATGAAGTTTTATGAATTTTTTTTTTCAAAATTCTGTGGGACTGTTTTTGAGAAAAAAATATTTATAAGATTTCGAAAAAAAATTGTATGGCAGGTACCGTTATTTTTTGGTCTTAAAAAGAAAAGGAAAAAAAAAAACGTGTGGGGCGAAAAAATCAAAACGATAGGTATCTACCAAGTTTAACGAAAATCAGCCCAGCCTTTTAGGCCGTAGTCGAACAGACAGACAGACAGAATTTTGGGACCCACATTTTTCGTCTTCACTATCATATTAATATCAACTTTGATAAAAATCTTGAGTTCGATTTTTTTTACGAATGCATTACTTGTCTTATAGTACTTATAAGTCGAAAGAAAAAACAACACTAGCAGAAGAATTTATGGCACGAAAATAACAATTTTTTTTTTTTTGTTAACAAAATGAACCCTTATTTTTTTGGTCGTTTCGGGGAGGGGGTTTGAACCCCTAAAACCCCTACCTGCGTTCGCCCCTGCTTCTTAGAGTTTCATTTAATTCTGTTATTCGGATAGTGACAAAACCTTAATTCCAAAAAATGCTTCTATGGTAGGTACATTGAATCCTGCTTTATTTTGATTTTTTTTTTTATAGAATTATAGATCGGAAAAACTTAAGAGTTTAGTGGTGTTAAATCACCACTACCTACAAGTAACACTATTAAACAGCACGTCCAAATGACAAAACTTTACCATCAAAATGAGTACGAAAGACTTGGTGGCCCTTAAAATTCGACTCTTCAATGCTTAACGGCCAAATTTGAGACGACCAATATAATCAATCAGTCAACATTCGTTCATCAACGGAACGCCAGACTTAAACTTGGCAAATTTTGCTTCGGGATTCTGGCCTACACCCGTACAAAATCCAACTGAACCAGGAGTTCAAGATTTTGACCATAGTCAATCCCATTTGTTTGCTTACTGGGCTTCTGAACGTTTTATTTATTTTATTACATTTTACTCGAAAATCATCTTTAGCGACACCTTTTGTTTTTTTTTTATAATTTTCACACATTAAAGGGATTATGACTACTCTTAGAATATTTGAGCACAGTTCGAGCGTTTTAAGGAGTGTCATTGAAAACGAGCGTAGGAACCGAAGACGAAGTAGTATTTCGTATATTTTTTACAAATGACCAACAATTTTTACTACCTTTGATCATGCAATAGTTTGGTTCTTTGAATATGAATATCATTACAGATCTTTCTTGCTTGATTAAACTTATTCCGGTTTTCCTCAGTAGGCTTGGCTTTATAATATCGGAAACTTATTAAAAGCTCGAATAAAACCATATATTCTCTTTCGGTTTGATAGATTGTTCACTAGTCGGCTGTTATCTGACCAGAAAAGCGAAGCCAATTACATAGAATTGTGTACATTGAAATCGCACGCAATAACCATTTCACTGTGCGAAAAATGAGAAACTATTCATTGGATAGAGTCGGATAGTGCATCGAATTCATTAGAAGTCGAGATACTATCCAAACTTGGGTTGCGATAAATAAAACATGCATGAATGATACGCTTATGGACTGTGAATTTAAACCACATGAAATTAAAATTTTGCCATATTGTGGCTGAAGCTGACAAGCAACATCATTACGTACATATATGGCGAGGCCATGCTGAGTGAAGAATAGAGGCAGCAAGCTATAATTGGGCAGGCTGAAATCCGTGTGATCAGAATTTTCACCCACCTGGGTTTCGCTAAGTGCCGAAACGGCTTGCCTGTTTTCAACAGAATGGACATAATGTGGCACAAAAATTATTTCTGAGCCCCCTAATGTTGCTACAATCAACTCTTAATTCACACAACATTACAAAAAAAAAAACAGACATAAAAAAACCAAATCAGACAATAAACTAAGCTGATATCGAGTTTAGACCCCAAAATAACTTCACAATGAAATTTCCTATTAGTGTTATGACTTAATAGTAAATGTATTGATCCACTCCTGGACTCCAAAATAAATAACAGCAATCTGTCTGATGTTCCTTTAGTTAATGAGTAACACAGAATTATGGCGTGACTGACAACGTATGTGCAACGATGAAACCAAAGCAAACTGTGGGTGATGGGTGAAGGAGAAATCAAGAACAGGGCTATGTGCCACACAGCGGATGATATTATTGACCTTCTGCAAGGTTATCTCCCGCAAGGAGATGTGTATTGGTAGCCAAGGTCTTGCTCTTTGATCCAGAAGGACTTTTTCTTGTTGGGTTTTCTGAAGTCGAAGGTCTTTACAAATAAACCACAGTTGACTGATGCTCTTAAGGTAAACATAACAGAGGCCATCGCTCAAATCCGCCGAATCTTTGCGGAAGAGTCATTGAAAATTGGACCACCCCACCGTAATAAGCCGAGGCAACTATTTGTACGATGTGATAAATTTTCTTTATAATATGCCTTTCAAATAACAAATTTTTCAACATACTTCGAAATTCTCCGCTGGGGCTGTATTTAACTGTCAAGAACAGACTTGAGAGCAAGGATGTAACGAAGTGTTGTATTTCGAGATTCAGACCTCAATAGTTAAATCATACACATACACCGCCGCCGGCTGAACTGCCATCATCAACTGATACGCATAAGCACAATCCACCACCACCTGCAATGAAACCAACATAAGCAAACCTCCCACCACACAACGATCCCACTATACAATAGAGAACCAAATCAACAAAGTCAACGTCGTCACACGAAATTCTTATTTTCACTTCATCACATTTATAGTTCACAGTGCATCGTTACTTCAAATACAACAAGACGACGTACGAAAAGTCATCAAGTGAAGCTTATTGACTCGTAATTTTTTTGTTTGAGGACTAGAAGAGTAGAATATAAGTTTCCGGATTCTATTTATTGTCAATAACTGCAGGTTCCTTTTTTTGATACATTCGTGTATAATTAAAGTTAAACCTTTTTGGTTCTAAGAACATTTCACGTCGCTGATATTGACATTTCCTTGGACTAGACTGAGCAGCGGAATTATTGGTTATTCCCTTGGGCTGAAATCATATTCCTACCGATTTTCCTCGGTACACTTCTTGTAAGCGAATCTCGTGGGCTGAGCTTACTGTCTTAACTCAAATTGATATAGCTTTGTATTGTATGCAATAACGTGTTAAGCTGAAATTGATAGATTGTAAAAACCTTTATTTAGTTAAAATATAAATATTAATATTATGTAAAGAAAACGATTAGAGGTTCTTTCCTTCATAACCTGAGTTTTATTTGCTTTCGTCGGGAATACCCTAAGCCTGGACACCGTTCAGCTTACCTAAGACTCGAGAACAAAGCATCTCAACTCTAAGAGAGATCGATATTTTAATAAGCATACATAAAACTGTTATAGAAGTTAAGCGTCTAAGTATTTACTTCAAAATCACGAAATATCAATATGTTCAGTTCGCTTCTTGGGATTGGCTTAGCCCTCTGTACAATTTCAAAAACCATTGTTTTTGCTCTTCTCAATATAACTTGGCTTGGATTCTTGGATTAAGTTGGATTGGAAGGAAAAGAGGAACTAAAATGTAAATCAGCTCCCATAAGTATGCACTTGTTTATTCGATCCTATCTTTTTTTCTCCATATACAATTTATTAACCCAAGTTTGACACAAATCACAAATAAATCGAAGGGTATCTTGAGTGATAGCAGTCTATTTAATACCATTACTTATGAAAGACGTTGAAGCCTGCATGTTCATGAGGCTTTAGTTCCGGAGCGCCATGCGTGGTGCCTTAAATTTTTAAATAAAATACCCTGTCCATTTAATTAACTAATAAATCGACAGTATTGATGGTTTGAATTTGACAGTAATTTTTCAATGAGCTGCAATCGAATATCTACTCGTAAAACAAAAAAAGGCACTCTATCCCCATTACTCTCCAAGTCCAAACCATACTTGATTTATTGTTCGTCTGTGGTTTTCCCAAAATTGTGTTTTTTGTTTTGAATTTCCCAAAAGAAAGTCTATTCAAACCGAAAGTGACTTTTTAGCAGTTACGCAGGCAAACATTATTTGTAATTGTTGTTTAATACTTGCGGCGGCGGGCGTGGGTCAGTTTCAGTCTTAATTGCAAATTAATTGCTCGTTTCATTGTTAAAATTGAACAGTTACAACAATAACACTAGCAGTGACTGCGCTGCCAGCTGTCACGTTGGGAAATTTGTCTGATAGACAATGGGAATTAGGTTGGAATTTGCAATTGTCTGTGGATTTTGGCAAAATGTCACAATGATTGACAAATAGATTTTTTGTTGGGAAGACGAATGGAGCTAGATTAATGTGCTCATTTGAAATGCATTAACTAGTTTGACTTCGGTATAGTGTTTAGCCAATAAATGAAACCACTGACCAATGTAGGAGTTGGTAAAGTTTAAACCAATTAACAAGTGATGGTATTGGATATTTCGGAATCTGTTTTTTAATTATTCTACATATATTCAATCTAAAATGTTTGTAATTGAATAAAGTTATGCATTTATATTCATGTTTAATTGTTCATTTTGAGGAAGTGTGCATTATGGTTTGGTTATATGGTTTTTTCGTAAGTGTTCTTATTCATTTTATTTCTGTTTAAATAGTTTTGATTTGTTTTTCCATTTACGATATTTCAAATGAGATTGCTCGATTCTCTATATAGTTTTCCAACTATAAGATAAAGTATAAAGTCAAAACATTTCAGACACATATGGTGAGATTCAGAGAAGTTAGTTTCAGATGATATAAAGCAAATCCTTTTGACTAAATGAATCAAGTCTGTAATTAACAAAATAAATGCTGTTGTGCCTCAGGGCTGCGTTTTGTCTAGGACTCTCTTTCACATATTCATCAATGATCTTTTGTCTAAAACTAATAACCAATTACATTGTTTTGCTTACGACAGTTCTCTCAACTGCTTATATACATAATGTACGTTTCCATGATACACCTCCTGAGGGCAGCGTAACCGAACAGCTTTCAGTTCTCGGTGTTCATCTATTGTCGAATGATCAAAAGTTACGGAAAGATCTCGATATATGTAAATCCGATGGCCCAGATAGTATCCTTCCTAATGTTCTGAATAGTCAGCTTTTCCATCTTTCCATTCCCACTGGTCTCTTTCCGAGTGGATAGAAAACTGCATTTGTCCAGTCCCTAGTGGGAGAGGACCTCAACCAACTGGAAGTTCGAAAATGGAGACAACCACCTTTAGTCTCAGAAACGCCCGCGCTGTGTTGAAACATTTAAAGGGTAATCGTAGTCCCTTGAGCGCGTGTAGATTATATGAAAAAAAAAGCTGGCTGGAGAAACTTTTTGATTTACCCCCGACTGTAGCGTCACTTTGAGTAAGTAGGTAATGGTATTATACAAATAAAATAATTTACAATCAAGAAAGTTACACGGATCTGCTGACTTTTTTCATTCGGTAAGTATGTACAACCTGAGTCAATCAGGCTTCTTCTGTCCATGACTACATGTTTCTTACATATTGGAATCTTAAGTATAAGTATTTCAGATGTATTTGTAGTACTCGTATGAGGCCTTAGAAGAGAGTAACCTGGTTCCATTGTAATATATTTTTATTTCTGGATCTTATTTATTTGATCGTATTAAATACTTCTCAACAAATTAATTTTTCATTCGGTGTTCTTTAAGGAAGCCACCTAGGATCGCTTTTGTTTAAAGTTTTAATAAATGCTACCTATTTCACTTCATATCCAGTTTCTCATATATTGTTGGTGACTAATGTCTTAAAAATAATATAGTCTTCTTTAAGACGACCTTAATAGACTCAAAAGTATATTTACCAACGTCATTTTCAAAGAAGTACGTACCAATACGACACGAAATGTTGCACGAACAGAAGACCCACTTTCATAAGATAATTTTATCATTTGCACTTTTTTTCAACCTTATCATTCTCCATGTTGAATTGAAAAAAAAACAGACTTAATAAATGATAAGGCTGAGGTAGCGTCAGCGGGTCAATCCGAAGAAAGCACAAAACTCGGTTTTAGAAAATTCAGAAATACAACAATATCCAACTTTTATTCAGTGCAACTTAATCTAAGAAAATAAGTTATTTCATATATTTATAAATTTATCATATTCTCAAATAACTAGCACGGATTTTATATATAGTAATTCACAAACTAAAACGGTATTTTATATAAGGGGCAGACGGTGGGATTAAATCTTTAGCCTTGGCCGATGTTTAGGCAAACGCTAATTGGCATTAAATCGCTAGCCTTAAACGACGGCAGGGCACGGACAGGCGGTAGAATTAGCTTGCTTGAATGCCGGGCAAAACGGTTGATATTAAGTCTCTAGCCTCGGTTCAAATGTGAGATTAAATCTCTAGCCTCAAACGAAGTTTGAAAAAAGCCTTAAAAGCTTAGAAACTTCTTGCTAGTACACTACGTACCCAGCAGCTTGCTTCAATGGATACCATCTTGCCTAAGTACTCTTACTCTATATTGGTACCACAAAGATAGGCGAGAAGAATCGAATTATGTCAAGGTTTTTTATCAAAGGGAACGGTAGTGCCCAGCCAAGATCTGGCACTACACACTTTTTACAGGAACAAACTCAGGCGACTTTTGACCCCTCCTTATCTTCAATACCAATGAAGTCAAAAACTTGAAATTCCGAATAATTGCTAAGGTAGTGAGGCACAAGCGCCTCACCAAATTTCAATTTTCTAGCATAAGCGGTTCCTGAGATATAAGGCTCCAAAAAATCACAAAAACCGTAACTGACTGACTGACTGACAGATCATCAAAATTATGGAGCACTTTCCGACATCGTAGAATCTTGCAATTTTGCACAACGGTAGGTCTTGTCATGCAAGTAGAGGGAAAAATCGAAAATTTGAGGTTTTCCATTCAGGGGGCGTGGTATCCGCCCATTTTCTCCGAATTTGTGTTGTTTGAATGGAGCACTTCCGACTGCTGTAAAGCGTTGAAATTTGGTAAACTGGTAGGACTAAAATACACCCTTCTATCTTTCCGTATCTTTCGAGATTTTGACATGGAAAAAAATTAAAATGTTTGCAAAAAGAAGTGAGATCAGACCAAAAACATAAATGTTAAAAAAAAGCCAAGTTCTTCTATACAAAAACCTTTGTGTAACAAGTCAGCCGTGAAAAGTACTGAGTTCTAAAAGTACGCCAAGTTCTTACTTCATGAAGGTTTAATACCGAATATTTAAAGTAGAATAATATTGAAACAGCTACAATGTAATAGAGAAATTTTATTATTTAATGATTACTGCCTAAAAGTTGATGGGCTTACTTGGCAAGTTTTTTTATGCCCAATTCAAAAGGTTTTGAAAACTTGACCAGCAAGCCCATCAAATTTTAGTCAGTAATCATTAAATAATAAAATTTCTCTATTACATTTTAGCTGTTTCAATATTATTCTACTTTAAATATTCGGTATTAAACCTTCATGAAGTAAGAACTTGGCGTACTTTTAGAACTCAGTACTTTTCACGGCTGACTTGTTACACAAAGGTTTTTGTATAGAAGAACTTGGCTCTTTTTTTAACATTTATGTTTTTGGTCTGATTGAACTTTAATAAATACAATTGTAAAACTTAAACTTAAGGATAATATGAATAAAGTAGAAATTTGTTGGCACATAGGGGCCTAACTTATAAAATGACTTAAACTCAAAAAAAAAAAAAAAAAATATAACATTTTTAATGTACATGGTAAAAAATTAAAATTAAGATAAATTGGCTTGGTTTTTCTCTCGGGTTGTTTCCTCCCGGTTGTCCATTTGGTGGGTTTATTGGTGGTTGGTTGGTTGGTTGGTGTTTTCAGCCACGGTGGTATGCTGGCTGACTCCGCATCAGCGTAAAATCGAACTGCTTCGTCGTTGTTGGCTGGGATCCTTTCTAACATATCCAAAGCACTAAGGAATCTAGGCTCTGGATGTCGTTCCTGGGTGGTCATCCTTCTCATCAGCGGGTTTGCTAATTGCACAAGAAACTGGTCCAGTGACTTGATTTTGGCTTCTTCGTAGACTCTTTCGTTCCTGTAGTGCTTCTTTCGCTATCGATCGAAGATAACTCCGGAGCTTATCCTCAGAATTTTCCTTTCGAAGAGTTGAAGCTTCTGTTTTGCTGTTCTCAAAATGGTGTACCATGCAGGAAAATTATAGCTGATTACAGGTCTGATAAGCTGCTTGTATATCAGTAGTTTCACTGGCTGGCTCAGTCCGGTTATTCTGGCTAGCAATGTATGCAAGCGGTGAAACGCGTAGTTGGCCCTCCTTTGTACCTGCCTTGAGTGCGGGTTGAATTTGGACAGCCCGTTGAAGTGGACTCCGAGGTATTTAGCATTTCTTTTGGCTGCTATCGTCGACCCATCGGGGAGCTTCAATGTCAGGTTTCTGCAAGTTGCTGCTAAACGACATCGGTTGTCATTGGTGGTGGGTCTCCTGAAACACACAAGCTCAGATTTGGCATTGTTGATTCGGATACCCCACTTTTTGTAATACTCGTAGAGTCTGGAGACGTGGGCTTTCACTCTCGGAGCTGCAATTTTTGGCGCCTTCGATGAGGCGTAGGTCAGTGAGTCGTCAGCAAAAAGCATGTTCTCGCAATCAATTGGCACTTGTTGTTCAGACGTCATCAGGCTATATAGAAAGGGGCACAGTGACTCCGGCCTTGAGAGATTTGATTGAAGACTTGCAGCTGTCTAGTTTAATGAAGAATTTCCTAAAAGAGAGAAAAGAAAATAATATTTTTATTAGTGGTGAAGGTAATCCAAGTACTCGAAGCTTATGGAAAAGAGCTTCTATTCATACTCTGTCGAATGCTTTCTCGACATCCAGAAAGCATCCTACGGTTGCACGATGGCTGTTTAGTGCTGAGGAGAAGTCAGACTGGAGTTTTAGTAACGGATGCATTGTTGAATGCCCATCCCGGAAGCCAAACTGCATGTCTGGGACGATGTTGTTTTCATTGCAGTACTTCTTGAGCCTCCTTAGTATGACTGCTTCCAAAATTTTGCTGATATTGTTGAGAAGTTATATGGGTCGTTTTAAAAAAATTACATTTTTAGCGTTATAACTTATATCTTTTTTGCATTTCAATTGAAAGGCTTGAAATTTGGGATGTAACTGTGTTTATATGTCAGCATTATAAGAAAAAATTTGCAGATTGATTGATGGTAACGAATAGCCATGGTAATTAATAATGTGTAATCTCCGTGGCCTTTTTGGGATGTGATTTTAATGCTTAATCAGTTTTATTAATATTTTTAATGATGAAAATGATTTTTTTTTAAATTTTGGGCCTTGTCGTTTGAAAGGCCTTCTCTTAAACTTCAATTTTATGATATGCAAAAAAAAATTTTTTTTGGGTGGTCCCAATACTTATTTGTTTTATTATAATTTAATTATTGCAGTTAATTCCTTTAAAATTTACATACAAAATAATTTTTTCATCCGAGTAAAAATTCAGAGTAATCTCCGTGGCCTTGTTATCTTTGTACCTTATTAATGTTTTTTAGTCTAACCACCGCCAAAAGAAAGGTTTTCAATCATACTTGAACCTTATATAATTTGGATGACATTGAATTACATTGACTATATTAAAATTAAGAAATAGTCGATTTTGTAATCTCCGTGGCCTGTAAACTCAGTGGCCATTTTCGTATTTGTTTTTTAATAAATGTTCTTTTAGTTTATAATGGCTCATATTATTATTAATTTTTTTATATGCTAGATAAATACCTATACTGAGTTTCATCATTCATTACAGTATTGGTACCCTAAACGTTCCAAGAAAGTTATGTGCCGTTATTTAAAAATATTTGTTTGACTCTTTCATGCTTTTAAACAAAATCATTTCGTAAACAAACAACTTTTTTTTTATTAATTATCCTATTAAATTTAGTTGCTTTCCACAAAATTTTAACTATTTATTGTTCCTATTTATTTTGTGGATTATCGTTATTTTATGCAAGAAAAGAACATTTTTAATACATTCGAAATTTTCAATTTTAATTTTTATCGAAAAATACTCGTAAAATGAAAAATATTTGAAATTATTTTTGCGCAACTCGGAGAATTCCTTTTCTATTTGTTTACTATAGATTTAGAAACTAAAACCCAAGAAAAACTGAACAAAAAAAATTTTCAAACGATCAATAAAAAATGTCAATTTTTAAAAAATGACCCATATAGGCCTATAGTTTGAAACCATGTTTTTAGCGCCTTTTTTTCGGATTGCCACGATTTTTGCCGTTTTCCACTTATGAGGGAAGTAGCACACTGAAAATAAAATCTAGGTATATTTGATAAAAATGTAGGTTGATCTGTTAAAAATTTTGTCAATATAGGCCAAGAAAAAGTTTTATCAAATTGATACAAATTACAGAATTTTGTTGAGATAACAAAAAATATTTTGTTATATCTACAAAATTATTTTGTTGATCTTCTAACAGATTGATTTGTTGAAATAACAAAAATATTTTGTCAATATGACAAAATTTGGAGAAATTATAAAATTATTTTGTCATATTAACAATTCTTTTGTTTTATGAACAAAATTTTTTGTTAATGTTACAAATTGTTTTTTTTTTCATTATCGGATTAACAAAATTATTTTGTTAAATCAACAAAAAAATTTATCAATATAACAAAATTATTTTGTCAATATAACAAAATTATTTTGTTGAATCCACAAAACTTATTTCTCACCTTAAACTGTTTATTTTCAATTTTTATTTTTTATTTCAAAATAGTTTTTTTTTTATTTAAAAGTCCACAAAAATTAGCATTTGATCCCCACGATCTCACATGGAATCATCTGTGAGGGCGTATTGGCAAAACGCAATTTTTGTTAAGTTCAAGTAATCTTACATCGATTTTTTGACAAAAACCAAATGTGAACTATATCACACACAAAAGAAATGTCATGATCAAAAAAATTTTTTGCTTTCCTCACAAAATAATTTTATGTATCTGATAAATTTATTTTATCAATATTACAAAATAACTTATTAAAAGAAGAAATGTGACCTTTTTTAGTTATCCAATTAATGTTGATAGAGTGGGCTTCAGGTCAAATGAAACAATGTTTTACAATGTCACAACGTTTCGTCCATGTATATGGACATCATCAGGTGCGATCAATGGTTTCTATATTTGGATTAATATATTAACAAATGTTTTACAAATAAAGGATGTTTTTAAAATAGTATAAACTTACAATAGTTACATTTATATTACATTTAAAATTTTTGAATAGAAACAAATACTGTTCACATGAACAGAAGTCTAAACTCAAGGAAAAGTGAAACTGACAAGTAAATTACAGCAAGTGTTTATACATATAAAGATAAATAGAAATAAAAATAAATATATAAACGTCATTCTGGAAGCTTTTTTCCCCTTCCCCTCTTCTCCAGTAGGTATTTGTAGTGTGGGCTTACGTTGTCCATGTCAGTTCGTCGGTTCATAGTTCTGTCATCGTTGATTATGTGCAGAGTTTCTATTATCATCCTTTTGTTTTGCTGTTTTTCGCGTTGTAATATTTTGATGTCATCATAATTAGGAGCGTGATTAAGAGAGATGCAGTGTGATGTCAGTGCTGTCTTCTGTGGTGCATTACTTTTTATGTCTGATTTATGTCCTGATAGTCTGTTTCTTAGTTTTTGTTTTGTCGTTCCTATGTATGTTCTCTCTCTTAATCTCTCTTAATCACGCTCCTAATTATGATGACATCAAAATATTACAACGCGAAAAACAGCAAAACAAAAGGATGATAATAGAAACTCTGCACATAATCAACGATGACAGAACTATGAACCGACGAACTGACATGGACAACGTAAGCCCACACTACAAATACCTACTGGAGAAGAGGGGAAGGGGAAAAAAGCTTCCAGAATGACGTTTATATATTTATTTTTATTTCTATTTATCTTTATATGTATAAACACTTGCTGTAATTTACTTGTCAGTTTCACTTTTCCTTGAGTTTAGACTTCTGTTCATGTGAACAGTATTTGTTTCTATTCAAAAATTTTAAATGTAATATAAATGTAACTATTGTAAGTTTATACTATTTTAAAAACATCCTTTATTTGTAAAACATTTGTTAATATATTAATCCAAATATAGAAACCATTGATCGCACCTGATGATGTCCATATACATGGACGAAACGTTGTGACATTGTAAAACATTGTTTCATTTGACCTGAAGCCCACTCTATCAACATTAATTGGATTACAAAATAACTCAACCCCAAAATTAAAATATTTGTCATTTCAACAAAAATGTTTTCATTTTTTGTTAAATTGACAAAAACAATTAACAAAAACTTTGTGATATTGACAAACATTTACAAAACAGATTTTTTGTAGATACAACAAACATTTTGTTAACTTCATTTGTTATATTAACAAAACTTGGTTTGTTAAATTGACAATATTATTTTGTAGCACATATTTTGTTAAACTGACAAAAAATCATGAAGAATTACAAAAATTTCGTGAAATCAAAAAAATCATTCTTTCGTATCGACAAAAATTTTATCAAAACGATAAAATTGTTTTGTTGAAGGTCAACAAAACGTTTTTGTCAATATGACCTAGGAATTTATTTTCAGTGCAGTTGTTGACGCAGTTGTTTATGATGATTGTGAGTAGTATCATCACTGCATGTGGAAGCCTTTTAATGACGAAGTTGGAGACTCCATCCGGTCCTGTTGACTTCTTTCGCTTGGAATCGAATTTTGTCTGATATTTAACCTTGACTTATCACATTTTTGTGGTAAAAAGCAACTGCGAACAGTAAAAGTAGAAAAACCTTGCTCACTCGTCGTTGTGTGCAGCTACGTGGGGGCCTCAAGGTATGCAACGTTCTTTATATTTAAAGATGAATCTTCGATGTATGTTATGTCGTACGGCAGGAAACGCAGTAGCCGAGTTGTGACGTGAGTCGGCGGCTAAAATATGTAACTTCGTTACATCACCTGTCAAAGGTAAAAAATCTCTTGATATTTGAAACAAGTTCTAAAGCAATTGAAAATATTGAAAAAAAGTTTCACAAGAATTATAGTTTATTCCTAACTTTATAATATCCGAATTGCCATAATGATTCAAGATGCCAACAAATTATGTGGGCATAATGATCCTCTTAAAAATTGCTCAAGAAAAGAAATTGGCTCAGCGACAAACAAAATTGCCGTTTTTAGAGCAACCACTATCCAAAAGTTTATGGACCTAGACGACATGTGATTCCAACAAGACGGTGGCGCGGCGCTACGTTCCACACGGTGGACCGCACGAGAATCATCCGCAACTTGGATCACTGATCAACCGGACCACCACACTCATTCGTCACACATCTACACTGTGCCAAGTCAGGCAGCTTGTTGACTGGTGCTGAAACAGTAGCCAATCCTATTGAGTGATCATCCGGCCCCCCGCACCATTAGCTTCCGTTAAAGCCCTCAGTCTGCTAGCTCGGGATCTAAAGAATCAAACGAAGGGTACGTCACAGAAATATCCGAAGTTCGTCCTAGAGCCATTTGAGAAAAGAGATCAAGTCTTTGATTGACATTCTGCATGAACGAGTTGAGGACAAGGTTATCTCTCGGAGAAGTGACGTGAGTTGGCCAACAAGGTCTTGCAATTTGACCCCGCTAGACTTTTTACGGGGTGATGTTTCCTGCTGTCCTAGATTTATGCAAATAAACCACAATCGACCAATGCCCTTGAGGTGAAAACAAGACAGACCATCACTCTGATTCAGCCCGCAATCTATGCTTAAGTCATTAAAAATTTAACCACTCGTATCCATGCCACCGTAATAAGCTGATGCTGGCATTTAAACGATGTTATATTCAAAACATAATACCACACATGGGCGTTTCAAATTAAAGAAGAATTTTTTTTTTCAATACCTCACACACATTTCAACATCTACCCGCCTTTATTGAAACACCATTTAATCTGAAACATGTGTCTTTAAGAGATAGTTGACTGTTTGTTCATTATCATTCAGATACAAAAATATCCATAAGATTGAATTTATGTTCGTTTAATTTGATTTCCGCCAAAAGTGATAGTACCTATAGATGAATTAAACATTCACTATACCTACCACTCATTCCTTATAGATTTTTATTCTGACGGCAGACGACATTGTTTTCGAATTTGAAAATAAAACTATTATTATTGAATTTCGTTGCAATTACGAACACCAAAACGCACTAGCAATGCCAACACAAAAAAAAAAAAATGTCCATAATATTAAACAATTTTGATCTCATCGATTTGTTGGTCATCCTTTTCCTAATGGATCTGACATCATGCCACTATTTTATGAAGCAAACGTGCTCCGACTCCCAAAGAAGCAAAAATCAAATCCTATTTGGGAGGACAACACGTTCCAATCAGAGTACAGTATTCACTTCGTCTCATCGCCTTCACTTGGCAACAACGAACAAGCAGCACACGTCACCACATCGTTGCCATCATTGACACACTAAAATTGCTCTGTTAAATTCACACAGCCCCCATCACCGTGAGTCCTATTGTTATTCCGAAGGCATTTTCCGAATGCATTGCAAATGTCTCTCATTTGTCATTTAATATGTTTTCAATAATAATAAAACAACAAAAAATACACAAATAAAAATAAAAATAATAATAAACATCAAATTCCAGCAGACATAACCGACACAATTTTGAAACGTCTGGCTCACATTTTTAGCGCTTTAAGCTATTCAATCCAAATATTTGGCCATCCCCATAGAGCTTAAACCTTCTACATTTTTTTTTGGCACAAAAGAGATGATGTTAACAGGTTGGGCAATAAAGTTAATAAAAATAAAAATGGAAATTGAAATTTTTAAAACCTAAATCGATTGCGTAGACGAAAACGAAACGATGACGACGACACGATGCGAAACGGCGACGAACGTGACGGTGGTAGTCGTTACTCTTGTGAACCTGTTGTTGGTAACGCATATTTGTACCTCTGCCACTGTCAGCATCATGCATGGCAGAGGATTATCCTAACTAGGGTTGCCAATGGTCACAAGATGAACACACTTACTCCGTGAGTACTGATGCTGATTTGCAAATTATTCAGCTCTGTTGCGTGGGTAAAGAATCAAATTCAATACTAAAAATAAGTGTGTGTGTCGGGACTCACGGCTAAAGGCTCGGACAAACAGAACGCGTTTTTACGCCGCGTTTCACCGCCGCGTTCAAACGAAGCGTTGTATTACATTGCAATACATGTCCCATGTCACACTGAACGCGTTTTTGACGCCGCGTTGAATTCACCATGGCGTTGCAACGCGGCGGTGAAACGCGACGTTGTGTGAAATTACAGATTATTTCTAACGCTGCGGCAGTGAAAGAAATTTTAAATTTTTTTAAGATGGAAAAATTAATTGAATTGGTGAGAAATTACCCTTGTCTATACGATATGGGTGATAAATCGTATAAGAACGATAATTAAATATGTATGTAAGACAATACATACATATTTAATTATTATTATTGAAATATGAGAGAAATTTGTCTCTTAACATAAATTCCGAATTGGTAGGTCTTCTGTGTGTTGGCCTTCGAGATCTTTACTCTATCTCCCGGCACAGCCGCTGATATTCGCCATTTTCTTCTCTTTTTTTGTTAATTGGCATGTACCCAAATTCTTTTTCTTTTACGAGAATTTCGTAATATAGCAAATAGAAGCAATAATTCCTCTTCTAAATCTGAGCTGCTTGACATTATTTTTGTTAAGGAATGATTGTTTTGTTTGTTCATTGCTTAACAGCTCTCTGTTTGACGTCCTCTAACGCGGCGGTTGCAACGTCGCGTCAAAATAATCTTACCGCCGCGTTAAAAAATCTTAACGCGGCGTTGAAAACGCGTTCTGTTTGACCGAGCCTTAAGATGTGTAAACATCAACGTTCGTCCCAGTGCCGAATTTTTGTTATCGATCGTACCCAATAAGCATACAATGCAATCGTATTAGTTTGTGACTTTAGATATATTCGAATCAACCCACTATTTTTCCATAAATTTATCTCTTTCACTTATATTTAAATCCAAAAATATCTCTATATACATAGCTGTACATAACATTTTCCCCGAAAAAAACACAGATGTATTATCGGTCCATGTCCTGTAACTATCGCATCGATAGAAATATGGGCGACTAATGCGCCAGTTATACACATGCATGCGTAACCATCATTTGAACTTGTGATTCACTTTTTAATCTTTAATTTCAAGACAGTGTTCACATTGGAATTGGACTTACTTCTCAGACTTATTTTGACATGTCTGTAACTGTAATAGAGTTTCGAAAAAAAGGAACAAATCTATCTATTTCATTATTTAAATATTGTAAGAAAAAGAACGCACCATTGGACTCCGCTACGTAACGTTTGTTTGACAGGGATGTTGTTTGAGACAGCATTACATTTTTATACTACGTTTTCACCAAAAGATAATCCGAGATTTAAAGCAATAGATTAATGTGGTGTTTTCACGGCACTAAAAGATTAAAAAAAGATTAACCCCGACAGCATCTACCAAAATGCTAATGGTGTTTCAATTTTTCTTATAAAGTGGAAGCGAGAGAAAGAAAGTTCCATTTGGGCCAAACACGATATGGATATTAGGTCAGTTCGAACCATAGAATAATTCATCCAATGAAGATTTAACAAGATTTATTTCTAACCTACTAGATTTACGAAATAAATTTGTATTGTAAATCTTCGAGATTTAAAGAAGATTTATGGTAAATCCACTTAAATCCAGGATTATCTCTTTGTGAAAACGTAGTATTGCACTTATATTCAAACAGAAATGTTATGTAGACTGTATAGACTGTGAAAATAGACTGTTTTTACACGAAACCGATTTTTAATCTCTGTTTCTCTTGTGGCTTCCTTTCGATTGCATGGGTGCTTTTAAACACAGCGGTTTTTACTATAAATTAACTTTATTCAAGCGAATAAAGTTAATTCAGATATAAATACATTGTTCAAATGCATGACAAGCACGTGTAAGTGTATTAGTGAAAAAGTCACACGTATACCATAGATTGGATGTAGGCTTGAAGAAAAATCAAAATCTTTTTCTCCGAAAAAAAAATTCAGAAAATAAAAGAATTAAGACTCATGCTTGATGCGTGTATATGCAACTTCAACCAGCACGGCCGGCATGATGAATATATTTGATGGATAAAAAAAGGAGCGTTCACATTCGTCAAACATGCATTCAAACATCACTTCACCAACATGCTTTACGAACATGCGTTCACATTCTCAAATATGCTTGTCATGCAACGAAAATGTGAACAAATTTTTTGTTTGACAAGCCACTAGATGGAGTGTTAAGCATATCAAAATCAAGCCAATGTTCCAAATTTTTTTAGGTTTCGGTAGTTTATCTTACTCCCTCTATCAGAGATTTATAAACCGATTGTTAAAGTAAATATAAGTGGCAAAAATTTAATTTTCAATCATTTAGTTCATGGCTTGACAGATGGAGAACGATCTATATTTTAATAGGTATAGCGAATGCTAAAAGTATATTTAAAAATAACATAAAATATTAATTTCCATTATTAAAATAATTATATGGTATGACAGATAAGGGACAAATTAAATTTTGACTTATCGAGAATATTTCGTTGCAGATATCAACTGATTGCCTGAACAACATTTTTTAAATGTCAACTTTAAATGTCAACTCTGAAAATACATTTTTTGGGAGCATAAAATAAAATGTAATCGTTTATCACTAACGTGAAGTGGGTTAGTTTAAAACATTGAATGAACCCGCTATGAAATTTTACACAAGTTGTTTTGTCTTTCGTGCTTTTGACATATTGATCGATGGGTGAAGAAAT
The DNA here is from genome assembly GCA_911387755.1 of Chrysotoxum bicinctum. NCBI lineage: Eukaryota > Metazoa > Arthropoda > Insecta > Diptera > Syrphidae > Chrysotoxum > Chrysotoxum bicinctum. The sequence goes on from OU426988.1 coordinate 192,585,963, forward strand.
GTTGGGGGAGTGAATAAATTTAGTTCTAGCTAGCAATGGAAATAAAATCGAGATTTCAGTACTCAAAGTTTCCAATGTAAGCTCGGTGTCGTAAGTACGCAATATTTCCAATCTAATCAGGGTCTTAAATGCAATCTTCCGTAAGGTAAGTTGCTACATGGAACGTGTAAACGTCATGTGTAACTGTAACGGGCTACACGGAACGTATAAGTCTTAGCCACATTTTCGGACGAATCCCAATTTAAGACAGTTTTATGAAATACAAACTACGAGTGTGTTATCCAAAATATTTTGTACTGGAAACCTTTTGGACAAGATTATGTTAGTACAAAATTATTTGACTGTGACTCCATAAAAATCCGATCAAGCTGAAATTTGATGGAGGGACTCATTTGGAATGTCTAAGGCATTACCTTAAAAGAACTGGCCATTCTTAACGGATTTCGTCTTCAAAACTCTATATATGCTTATCTTAAGGGTTAGTCCGCAGGAACGGCCCTTCTTGAGGTACTGCGTATAATTGAGAAAACTATTACATTTAAGGAATATACCCTCATTACGTTCTAACTTATAGAAGGGGCTTTCAACAACGTCCTTACGAAGTCCATTTTGAAATCACTCTTCGAGTTTGGTGTAGAAGAATACATCAGAGAGTGGACTATATCGGTGTTCAGAGACAGAAGGATTTTAGGTACGTTAGGTAATATCTTTGTATATATAATCTACTCGTATAAAATTATCATGGAGCGTGATTTTGTGATAACGCGATTTTACAGTGGAGAGTAGGATAAGATACGAAACAAGTGGTGAGAAAGAGAATATTTTATTGTTAAATTTAGCAGAGACAAATCTGACAAGTACTATCGCTATGCTTAAGATGCTGTCCCAAACGTTCGTCTTCATGACAGTACTATACATTTTACATACAAAGGTAATATAAACTAGACAAAGTAAGTTAGTAGAGGAACACCCCAGGGTGGAGTTCTCTCCCCTCTTCTATGGCTTCTAGTCATGAATAAAATTCTTTGCATATGCTGATGACTTGGTACTACTAGTGTCAGGAAAGATCACCCCCGTGTTAAGTGAAATCATAGAAATGGCTTTTAGGAAAGTTATAACTGGGCCACGGGTTGTGGACTAGCTGTTACCCAAAGCTAAACTGATCTGATGCTGTTTACTACCAGAACTAAGATACAGCCCTTCTCTCTACCCCGACTCAACGGCCTAGACCCTATTTGAGGTTACAGTTGAACTGGAAAATTAATATTGAAGAAAGGGTTAAGAAGGTCTGTATAGCATTCTACGCCTGTAGTTAAACCTTTGATAACAGATGGAATCTTCAATCTAAGATGATTTTGTGGACATACCGCTCTTACCAATGCATATAAAATTGATAAACTAAAAAAGGTATAAAGAACTGATAGCGTTGGCACCACAGGGGCTCTAAGATCTTGCGCAACTGATGCTTTAAGCGTTTTTCTGTACTTTTTACTACTTGACTTACACATTAAGTATCTAGTATCTTGCAGTACATAAAAACTACAGGGATTAAACTTTTGGATTGCCAAAGCTTATGACCACAGCAATATTAAAGAGTTGATTCCAATAGAGATCTTTTCGACTCCCGCTGATTACTGCACCCCTAAAATGGCCATCATTAAAGATTTAAAGGTTATGTTCCCATCAAGAAAAGACTGGGATAATAACGACGTGATGAAAAACTTCGACACAACTATCTTTACTGATCAAAGATGGAGTGTGGTGTTGTTTCAGAAAAATTGTAAAACATATGTGAAATTTGTAAATATTGTAACCTGAAATAATAAATAATAATAATAATAATAATAGAAATCTCCTCTGTGACTTTATGTAGATATAACTAGGTCGTTTACGCTACCCGACTTTGTAGTGTTTTTCAAGCTAAATAACTGGCTATCAAAGAAGCATGCAAGGTATTCAAACAAGATCTAAACCAGAACCAGAATACGGCTGTTATCACTAACAGTCAGGTGGCTGTTAAAGCCTTTAATTCTAGTACATCATACTTCAAATTGGTCTAGCAATAACGGGACGAACTTGCTATCAGTCTTCTCTGGGTTCCAGCTAATTGTGGAGTTGATGGGAATGAACGGGCAGACGTTCTGCACTGAACCAAATTTGGTAGTCATATTGAAGAAAAAGTAGGTAGAATTGAAGAAAGGGTGATCAATATACGGTCAATGAAACCTATCCGTTGTTTTGAAGAAAATTTTGTTATATTGAAGAAATATTGTCATTTTGAAGAAATGCATAAAATTTTTCGTTATGGTGTTAAATCCACAAAATTTTGTGAAATTGATTAAATTTCATCCTTCTTTCTTGAAATTATATAAATAAAAATGAAGTTTTTTTATTAACTGTTTGGTTTTTTTATTATTGTTGATTATTTTGGAGTTCTCTCCATTTTTTCCTTGTCTCCCTATATTCGACTCTTTATGTGATTTTTTGCTGAAATGAAAGAATTTTAAAAGTAATTTTTTTTAATTTACCTCTTGTGCTTCCACTGAGATTCGAACTCGAGTCCTCTCGCTTGCCGTGCTTGTGCTCTACCTATTGCGCCAGTGTGATACATAAAATATCTTGTCTCAAAGTGCTACTCAAATAACTCTCTCGTGTTTTCGTATGAATTAAGAAATGTGATACCGAAATTATACCATTTTGTGCTACTTGTGATGTAAAAAAACTTTTAATACAAATTTGTCTTTTCGAATAATTGCTTCATCAAAAATTAACAAATTGTTTTCGTAGATATGACAAAATTTCATTCGTTTGAATAAAATACTAAATCATTCATCATTTGAAGAAACCTTATTCATTTTAAATATTCAGTCTTCAATATGAAGAAAAATACTATGAAAAATTGTTGATTTGAATAATTGATTCATCAAAAATTAACAAAATATTTTCTTCAATATCACCTACGCGATTTGGTTCAGTGTGGCCATACAAGGATCAGGTCTTTATAATTTGCTTGCGAAAAGAGTAAAAATTCCAATCGGAGTTATGAGAGGCTTGACTTTGTCAACTTTCTTAGCGAATAAAATCGTAGGTAAACTGCATTATATCTAGAAGGTTTTGGCCCTTTTATAATAAATCCCGAACACTTGATCTCATATGCAGACTCACGCAAGACATAGCCAGGATCGTAGCTACCTCTAGCGGACGGACATTGGCTAAGCATGCAGCGAAGCTAAGTATTCCCCACAATACTCACTGTCATAGCTGTGCAGACCAGTGGGAAAAGGAAAGAGTCCTCAATTTCCTCTGCAAATTTAAAGCACAATCAGGAAAGGTATTTTTGACGACATTGACGAACTTTCGGAAATGAAGATCAAAGACTCGATCTCTTATCTCAACGCGACGAAATGGCTATGGGACGAACTGCAGTTACTTCTGTGCCATGCCTTTCATTTGACTTCTTAGATAACGCGCTAGCGGACTGAATTCTTTGACGAAGGCCTATTGTGCGGGTGGCCGAATAATCACTCAAGCGGCTACTTTGTCAATACCAGTTAAGAAAGTGCCTAGCTTGGAACAATGTAGATGGCACAATAAAAGACATCAAAACCTACCAGATCAATATTTTTTAACTTAATCCAAACTGAATGACTTCGTGAGAATGTCCACAATTTGCCATATCGCTTCAATCCACAGGCTCATACGGGTTATGGTATCAATATGGCGCAATTCAGCGCTAATTGGGCCATAGGTCTAGGCTGCCGGTGGTCGTCATTTCTACCTACCTAAACTCCTAATTAACTCAAGATTTAAATTCACTGCAAGACATGTGTCAAACGTAAAACCGATTTCAAGAATAGTTGACTTTGCACTGACAAATTGGACCAGCAAATTTAATATCAGTTTAAACTTAAATTTTAATAGTCTAGTTAGATGACGTTGTCCTGCATTCAAATGTGAACTACATACATATATTGTCTTCGTAGAGTAGATATGTATTCTTGTTTTCTACTCGAAGCCAAAAAGATAATCTGATTAAGTGTTTCTTGGCAACACTTATCCCCACATCGGATGCCATATTTTGAAGAAGCGCCACGGCCACTGTGCAATTCCCCAATGATTGTGCTTAATACACAAATGGATAGGTGAATAGAACATAGCTGCTACACAAAGTAGATATACCATACCTACGAGTATACGTTGGTTCGTAAATAAATGCAAGTCTTTCGTAGGCCTGATGTTGCAAGAGCAAATAATTCGATGTCTAACTCAACTTGATTGAGATAGATTACCAGCCAAAAGTGACTTGCAGAAACGTCAGCAGTGCGTTCAGTACACAAAACAAGCATCAGAAAAACTATGGTATATGCCTGCTGGATGAAGTGGTGACAAAGTTGAACAACGTTTTCCCTCGCTGCTTTGGAGTGATGTTTGTAAAAGGTTTTTCTGTCTGGCAATCTTTGGTACAGTGTCAGTGATGCATCCATTCGTTCATCATCGACGGACCTTCTCTTTAAAAATTGCATTAACTTGCAATTTGGAAGGAAGACTTTTGTATCAAGGTGCAACTACTATAACATATAGTAGCCTCCGGCAAAATTGTTTAGAGTCATTAAAATTCACTTAATTCTTCCTGTATAAGGGCTTTTGAATATCGACTAGCCAGCAACCCCTAGTGCCTCCTTGTGGCAAAATAAATATAACCTTGTTTATCAAAGCTAACTTAAGTTCAATATGTTCATAATGTCGATGAAATATTGTACCAATCAAATAGATAATGGTATGGAATGTATTTTCTTGAACGCGTGTTAACTCTAGACCAAAAGTAACGATTTCAGTCAAGAAATTCCTCAGTTCTGCACAGTTTTTGTTGTTTATTTTGACCTACAAAAAAAGATCCAATCCATCCTCTATCGCTTTACCGAAATTCAGTAGTAGTAGCAAGTTGGCATAGAGCTTACTATTGTGTGCATTTGGTGCGATCTTCTGTTGCCCAATTCCCACAATAATGACTAGAAGAGGTTATTTGAGTGCACGGTGCAGCGTTGCAATCCGCATTTTCTCCATGAAACAGCGGCAAATTGTTTGTAAATAGAAGGCGAGCCATTGCCAGTGCCAGACGCCAAAAACACTCGCCACCTTCACATAAAACGCCAGACAATCCGAGAGTTGGAAATCAAATTAGCCCACTTTACTGTTCATTTATATTGCATGGCGATGGCCCGTGCTTCCCTCTGCCCGCTTTATACACAATTAAAATGATGCGTGTATAGTGTAACTATATACATATGTACTTTGTGCTCACCACCGCTGCCTCCGGTGTACTTGCTTTTGTTTTTCCACTAAACTTCCTCTCATTTAATTGTTTTCGATTCGAGTGGAAGCTGAATTGCTGAACTGTGAATCAGTGGAATAATGAGTGTATATGGAATTTACCTTGACTTTATTTTAGAAGATGAATAGGAAGATCTAGTATTAACAGTTCTTGTGGGTTGTTAGGTGAAACTTGCGTGTGGGTCGGAAAAATAGGAGTGACATTTGTTGATGGCGCTGTCAAATCGATAAAAAAAGTTTTTGTCATATCATAATTTCAACTCAAAATTGAATTTGGTGAGGCTTAAAGCAACCATTGTGCCATCAATTATTGATGTATGTACTTAGAAAGCAATTTGCAAAGGCGACAAAAACAGGTTTAAAATAAAATTGAGTTGGACTATGGCGAATTTAAAAATTGGATGACACCAAGACGGTCGGTTTTATCCAAGGAGAAAAATGTCAGCTGATGAGCTGAAGAAGTAACGAGTCAGCGGCACAGAATTGATACGCAGGAAAAAACTGAACTCGTCGGAGATCACATTCTTCGTGGACAGCCCAGCTGCCATTAAAGCTTTAGCCACCTTTAGCCAGCGAGACTATAAGATCCAAGACAGTAACAAAATCTTGAGACATGATGAACAATATTTGTAACACTAACCAAGTCAATCTCTGCTGGGTTCCTAGACATAGTAATATAGAAGGGAATGAAATAGCAGATGAACTGGCAAGGAAAGGGTCAGTATCAAATAAAAACAGCAGTAGCCATTTAAACTTGGGACCAAAAATCCCGATTGGCGTGATTAAAAGGAACATAGACCTAATAACGAAAGAGCAAATCAATAACTCCTGGTCCTCCAGGGACGACTGCGTCATCTCTAGAAGCTTATGGCCAAAAAATTAATGAAAAAGAAACTCGATATACATATTTTATCGCTGAGTTAAAAGCACATTAGAATCCTGATAGGTGTACTAACAGGTCACTGCGCCATTCGCACAATGGCCACTAAAATGGGTGCATTTGCACCCGATTTCAGTAGGAGCTGTTAGGATGTCAAGGAGATTGAAACCATTAAACACCTGCTCTGCGACTGTCCGAACCTCTAAACTAATCGCCTCCGTTACTTTTGAAACAGAACTGGAGAACTGGATGATTTAACGCAGGTCTCAATGGCAAATATGAGAAAATTTATTGTAAGCACAGACTGGTTCGAAAATGAACCAGTCTACATTAGACATTAGTTAGGAGCATCTCTGCTTTTATTAATAGGGGATCACAATGGCCCAATAGGCCCCCGTGTATGCAACAACCTCTGGGCTGTGCACGCCCCTCCTAACCTAACCTAACCTAACATAACCTAATCTAACCTAACGATTCAGCCAGAATACAACAAAACAATATTAACTTCAAATTCACTAATAATTAAAGGGCACAGCCGGTAGTGCCCAGCGAAGTTCATGACACTACACCCTTCTTACAGGAACAAACTCAGGCGATTTTTGACCCCCTTCTAACTGCAATAGTGCATTTCTATATTTAGAGAAAATTTTGATTGCAGAACCTGTTCGAAACCTCTATAATATAATTATGTATAATCCAAAGTCCTCCAAAAAACCGCATTATTTCTAATGCATATTAAATTTTTAAAATACTTAACCACTTTAACAGCTATACGAGTAAATTTGTGCGATCCACCTGGGAAATTAATTTTAATTTTAAGAGAGTGTTAAATAAAATTGGTAAAATACTCAAAGTACAAACTTCCTTTTATTTTTTGTATAAATGTAGATAAATGCATGATCATTTATAATTGTATATTAATTATATTTATTGAAAAACATTACTAACGAAACTAATGAACTTGTACATTTCAATCTACACACATGCTAGCTATGGTATATTCGGTATTAATAAATCTATAAATTTTATTCGCAGAAAAATGTAAATTATTCAAACAGTAAGGTGATTGTGTGCGATCAGCAGTGCATGAAATAGCATAATAAATATAAATGCCACTTGCATGACAAAACACTTTCATTTTCCAATTGAATAACTTGCTAATCCCACTGCATAAATAATAAATCAAGCTTTTGCATAGATATTTCAATTGTTTTTGCAAAACAAATTTAGAAAAATATACTCCGTTTTCCTTCAGAGTAATCATTTCTACATTTAATAGTTATTCGGATAATAATGGTAGAAATTTTATATTATAAGGTGTCAATATAGACGAATTGAATCTGTTGACATTTTTTAATGAAATTTATCCAAACATTCCACATACACATAAGAATTTTTTTTGGATTTGGAAGAAAATTAAAAAAAAAATTTTTCAAAACTTTTTAAACTTGACAATCAAAACTTTCCTAATATCTATGTATAAATACAATCTACAAGAAGTGAGAAAAAAAATTATTTTACATGGTGGGTAAAATAATTTGTTTTCGAAATGTATGAAAATCGCATTTTTCTCGAAAACGGCGCGCCTAGAATTTTGATAATTTTTCTTCTTTCGATTAATTTTTACTAGCTATCTAAAATTCAATACAAAAATTTTAAAATTAAGATATTACTGACTGTAGCTACCATAGAATCGTTTTTTTTTCGAATTATGAATTTCTCATTATCGGCATTACTGATTTTAGAGAAATTTTGTATAGAGAAGCTTCTAAAAAGCTTGAAAAACATTGCATTTCAAAACCTTAAGAAAGAAATATATGGTAGGTACACTCAGTAATATAATAATTTAAATTTTTTTTTCATTAAATTATAGATCGAAGAAATTAAACGAAAGAAAAAAACGTTTTATCAAAATTCTCGGAACCGTTTTCGAGAAAAATACGATTTTCGAAAACCATTTTTTAACATTTGTATGGTGGTATATTTAAGTAAAACAAATTTTTTTCTCAAATCTTATAGATTATATTAAAAAAACTTTTACTTATCAACTTTAAAAAAAAATCGAAATATTGAGTTTCCTAAAAAAAAAAAATTGATTTTTTTTTTAAATCAAAAAAAAATTGAAAATTAAAATTAGCAATAGTATTCAAACTTTGGAGGAGCTTTATTATAAAAAAATGATTAAAATCGGTTTTATTCTACCGTTTTCGAGAAAATCAAAAACAAAAAGGGTGCTAATAAAAATAACCATTTTTTGGAATTTTTTTTCAACCATTACCTAGCTTTAACTAAATGAAATTTTGCTGTGTAGACAATCGGGCTTTATGATCTCTTGAAAATAATGCAATCAATTTAAAAAACTAGTTCATTTTTTTCCAACGTTTCACCGGTTTCTTTCCGGCTTCATCAAGGGCTATATTTATTTTCTTTTTATGGAAACAATTTTACTTTAACATTGAAAATTTAAACATTAACTAAAAATCCTCTATTTTTCGTTGGTTAGATCTGTTTTAGAGTATTGCTCAGTTGTATGGAACCCATTTTATTCAACTCACTCTGAAAGAATTGAAAGGGTGCAACGAAGATTCACGAGGTACACCTTTTTGAAAGTAATTTTATTGGAACAGTGATATTCCTTGTTGTATTTTTCAATTATGTTTGTTCGTGTGATATTTTAAATTCTCGTGTTAAATGCTCATTTCTCTTAAATGAATTTGGTTTTCGTATTCTCCCAAGAAATACTTTTAAATGGGGCACAACAAAAGACCATATTATATAAATTCAAACTAATTATTAAAATTTCAACACATTCAAAACAAAAAGATGTCGATTTTCAGAACGCATCCATTGGTTGCTTCATTTTGACATGGGCGAACTAGTGACGGTTGGGAATTCCCTCATTTTGTTAACCAAAAAGGCTAGAAGCCGGTGACATCGAAAGTCCTGTCATCGCGGATTTGTAAAAAGTAAATGTACATATATTTAACAATTATACGAATAAAATCAACTTAGTACGCGTTGGATTAGTAAGCCGAAAATATGTTAAATAAGATTTATTATTATAAAGAAGCATAAATGTGTCTTAGGCTAGGCGCGCACATTCAATTTTTAGTTGCACAACTGTTTGGTTGCTTATAGAAAACAGATGAACTATTTGGTTGAATGTCCGCGCAGGTGCATATAAATACATATATGTTACACAAAATAGCGAAATCATTCTAGGCAATTGTTTAGTTTGTGTCAAAACACAAATTTTTTTAGTTGCTCGAACCAAGCAGTTGCGAAACTAAAATTGGAATGTGCGCGCCTAGCATTATTGTTATCACGGATTTTGATGAATTTTATTTGGCCGGAAGGGTATAACGTGCCTATTTGAATGGTGTGACAGGGGGTAAAAAATTTGTTCTCTAAAATTACGAAATTTCCTGTTGAATGCATTAAAATTCATCAAAGACTGCCGTAAAGTAAAACATTTATGTTTTTTTATAATAATAAATTTTATTTCACATATTTTCAGTTAACTAAATCAACGCGTACCATTAACTATCGATTTACGTACAAATTTTTCACTTTACTTTGCAAATTTTAAATGACACTGATTTATTAAAAAAAGCTCTATAATTTGTTAATATATAAAAAGGACATATCTGAATTATTTGCCAGAGAAATTCTCAGTCCACTTTCAGAGATGAAATAAGAAAGTCTTCGTGTATTAGAGAACTTGCTGATTAATTAATAATTAAGAATAATTTTAATAATAAACGATAATTTTCGAAACTAAAATACAAAAAACATATTTAAGAAACTCTATGGCACAAGACAGGCTACGTAGCTTGGCTATTCTGTCTATTGAAAATTCTATGGCCCGATCTTTAAGCTTTGATGATGTTATAGATATTTTTGCGGAACAGAAAGCTCGGAGAGAAGAATTTTATTAATAAAGAAATCTTATTGAAAGTGAATTGTTATTTCATTATAAATAATTGCATAAGCCTATGCTCTTGAAAATAAAACTTTTTTGATATTTAACTCAAATGCACATAATATTATTAATAGTTTTGGGTAACTACTTACATCATTGGTTTATTAAAATTAAATTCTAACATGACTATTTTTACTAGGACGCCGAAAGGGTGCCGTGAAATAAGGCCAAGTGAAATAAGGCCAACTTTCAAAAATTGGCCTTATCGCACTTTTACAAAGTGAAATTAGGCCAATTTTCAGCAGTTGGTCTTATTGCACTTTTACAAAGCGAAGTAAGGCCAAATTGGTCTAATTTCACTTTCAACAGTTGGTTTTATTGGACTTTGACAAAGCAAAATAAGGCCGAACTGCATTATTATAATTATTTATAAGTATTATTTATTCGTATAATACATAATTTATTGTTTATTAGAGGCCGATGTTCTGGGTTTTCTTAAGTAACAGTACCTTGGGTGGCCCGCTTCGCGGGTTTTCAGGATTTTAACTCCCTTTTCGGGGCTCACACCCGCTCACGCAACTCCGTTGCTCCGCTTAGGGTATGTTTAGTCGCCAGGCAGGCGCCTGTAGCAATAGTTTTGTATTTTACATTAATTGGAATAAACAACTAACAGTTATGTACTGCTACTCAAGAAAACTGTTGCTACAGGCGCCTGCCTGGTGACTGAACATACCCTAAGCGGAGCAACGGAGTTGCGTGAGCGGGTGTGAGCCCCGAAAAGGGAGTTAAAATCCTGAAAACCCGCGAAGCGGGCCACCCAAGGTACTGTTGCTCAAGACAAAACATTTTATGTTTGGCCTTAAGTCACAAACAAATTTGGCCTTATGTCACGGCATCGTTAAATACATTCAGTTGCTCTTATTACGCTTTCAAAAAGTGAAATAAGACCAATTTGGTCTTATTTCTCAAAATCATTTGGCCTTATTTCACTTTGTCAAAGTGAAATAAGACCAACTACTGAAAATTGACCTTATTTCACTTTATCAAAGTGCAATAAGGCCAATTTTTGAAAGTTGGCCTTATTTCACTTGGGCTTATTTCACGGCACCCACCGAAAGGCCCCATCCAAAAAATTTGCCACGGGCCTCAGATAGTTAGTTACGCTACTGAGTCTGATACAACAATAAGGTCAAGCTGTCTACCTATGCTGCCTGAAATATCACTATTCTAAAATAGCCCAGATTCTAATAATCGATCGGTGAAAATATATTCTTTTTCAAAAGTATGAATGAAAGAAGAAGTGACAGATGTTGACACACAATAAGCTATCATGGCTATCTGGTCACCTTTTAAATTGATTTAAACCAATCTAAGCTTCAGAAACATCACATGAATTATTTTTATTATAGATGTTTCGTCAACGCAAAGTTGATGTGAAACTTGTTTCCTGACTTTATTGACGATTTATCTCCGAAAACATGATTTGCATGATTAAAAACAGAAATGAAATGAACTAAATATTCGCATTCTACCATCCAAAACCAAAACCAAGTCACCATCTGCCATTTAAATAAAGCTCTGCCCGCCGCCGGCCGGCCGTCCCTTCCGTTTGCAAATCGATTCATTATACCCAAAGCTTATTTGTTATAAATATTCAATAAGCCAAATGCATGCAAATATATGACAGTAAAACATCTGACATCAATCTTCCTTTAGGAAAGCGTAAAGCGACTTTAACGAAATCGAAAGCATTGTGTGTCTGAGGCATGTTTTATTTATGCAGCCTTCAAATTCTGAAGAACATTGATTGAAATATCGAAGACGTATTTTGAGTGAATAATTTTTTCACTAATGCTTTAATTCTGCAGATCCTTGTATGTAGTCAGGAATTTCAGACGAATTCGAGCATGGAGATGTGTGAAGTTTCAGAAGGCTTGCTTCGATACTAGATCCACACTAGAGCTGTAGCGAATCGTATGTATTCGTTACTGAGTAACGGGTATTCAATGAAATACCAAGTAACGAAACGTTACTCACAAATAAGAGTCGTTACTCGCACGATGTCGTTACTTTTTTTTTGGCACACATTCAGTATCTAATAACGCACGCAGGTACCACATACGAGATACCACATACGGAATGCGAAAAGTATACACACAAATCGGAGTCGTTACTCGTACGATGTCGTTACTCGCACGATGTCGTTACTCGCACGACGTCGTTACTTTTGTTTTGGTACAAATTCAGTATCCACAGGTACGACATACGGAATATGCGTAAAGCATACACACAGGATGAGCTCGCGTTGGACGTTCATATTTTCTGCACAATTTTCATGAGCAAAAAAAATCGATTTTTCGTTAAAAAAAATTCAGATTTTGTAGATGTTTTTTAATCCATCGAGATCTCAGCCATCCTCCAATGGAATTTGACAGTTTATGGCTTGGTTGATTGGTAATATACTATATTTTGACCTACTTAGAGTATTTCTTTCTAGATGCTTTCCAAAAGCCCTTAAATCGCAATTTTCCTGAACAAAAAAAAAAAAATTCGATTTTTCGGTGAAAAAAAATTAGATTTTTTAGATGTTTTTTAATCCATCGAGATCTCAGCCATCCTCCAATGGAATTTGACAGTTTATGCCTTGGTTGATTGGTAATATACTATATTTTGACCTACTTAGAGTATTTCTTTTTAGATGCTTTCCAAAAGCCCTAAAATCGCAATTTTCCGGGACAAAAAAAAAAATCAAAAAATTTCAATTTTTCGTTGAAAAAAATTAGATTTTTAAGATGTTTTTTAATCCATCGAGATCTCAGCCATCCTCCAATGGAATTTGACAGTTTATGCCTTGGTTGATTGGTAATATACTATATTTTGACCTACTTAGAGTATTTCTTTTTAGATGCTTTCCAAAAGCCCTAATCGCAATTTTCCGGGACAAAAAAAAATCCAAAAAAATTAAGATTTTTCAGAAGTTTTTCAATCAATTGACAAAATAGACATGAAGCTTTATTTCCAAATGTCTGACATAATAAAAATCTCTGAGAAAAAAAGTTGCATTCCAGTACATCCCAGTATCAACCTTTCCGAAGCAATCATCGTATCTTCTTATTTGACTCAAATAAAACCAACCAATATTGCGTATGAAGTATGATATACGTATTTCGTTACAGTAACGATACTATGGCTAATACTATAACGTGATACATACGAATTGTATTGGAATACCTAAAGTAACGATAGTAACGAGTAACGACATTTTTGTAACGGGTACTCATACCTAAAGTAACGTATGCATACGGGTATTCATTTTTTCGTTACTTTTACAGCTCTAATCCACACACATGACCCCGGAACTTCTTTCATAAACACTCTCATTAATCATACATTGACCTCAACACATTCACGTCCAGCCAATCTTCAAGCCGATTTCGTTTACAGCCGAAGTAATTATTCCATACATTTCGCCAGTGCTGCGGTTTCGTCCGATACAATCTTCAATTCTTTTTTTTCCCTAATTGACATTCAGGTCTTGATGTTTGGACCACAAAACATACGAGTATGTGGCATGGTCTTGTGGTATTCCAGGTTATATCTTCTCGGCGCGGAGTCTTTAAATAGTTTTTATTATTTGTCATCTCATTCAGTTGACGCCTTTAAGATGCCACTTACAAAAAAATAAAAAAAAGTATCTTGCAAAAAGTGTAGGTTAAACGAATGAGTATACATCTTCAGTGTCACTGTATCTTATTACTTTCCACACACATCGGCAGAGTTGCAAGTCTTCTGTTTCACAAAAATCCCCAACAATTCTACAAGAAAATGCTTTTGAAACAAACTCGCAGACAGACAGATAAATGTATTGCAGTAAAAATTTTACAACAAGAAAAAGCGAATTTGAAAACAAATTCAAGGTGAAAACCGCAACAACAATGCTCTCGCGAATAAGAATGAAAATGAAAATTTTTCACTACTAAACCTGAAGCTTAAAGATTGTTCAGATCTTCCGAAAAAAAATGAAAAAATGTTTTCAATTTGTAATGATGGTGGGTTATCTTTAAGGATTGTGCATGGAAGGTTAGCAATATTTTTTGTTGCAAGATAATGTGCATGAAAATGAGGATGTAATAAAAGGTGTGTCCTCTGGCAGTGGTATTTTTTATGCTCAGATGTAAATGTAAAATGATGGCAGTTCTTGAAATTTACGAGATGCATAATATTTCATTAGGCTAATTAAATGTTCAAATGAAGAATAAGTTCAGCTTTAAGGAATGTAAATAGCTCAGTCAAACGAGGAATTAAGGTCACAACTGTAGAATTGTTATAGGTATATATGTAGTGAACCAAATAGTACTGTTTGACCTGAAGATTTATTGGGGCATATTGAAGGATTCATGAGCTACCTGAAGTTCGCTGACAAGCGGTCTTAAGATCCAGGAGTATCTGTTATAGAAGTCTTCGAGGTTCGTCTCAGAGCTAGTTTGTCGTGTTAAGAAAAGAGATTAAGGTCTTCGATCATCAGTTCGAATTATTGTTCGTTAATGTCGCAACAACTATGGACTGAAAATCAACAAGTCAAAAACAAAAGTGATGACGAACCACATCAGAGAGGATATAATTTTGGACGAAGAAAAAATTCAATACGTGGAGGACTACATATACTTAGGACAAATAAAATCTTTTAAGGACCAAGAAAAAAAAGAAATCAACAGACGCATCACAAACAGTTGGAAACATTTTTGGAGCCTCAAACAGATTTTAGAGTTGGACCAAAGTGTTGAAACAAGAAAATATCTCTTTGACTCCGCCATTTTACCGGTACTTACATATGGACTACAAACCCTGAGCTTGACTACAAAATCACTTGACCAGCTGAGAATCTGCCAGACAAAAATGGAAAGAAAAATCCTCAACATAAGACCTACCGAAAGGATACGAAATGAAGAAATCCGCAAGAATACTCGAATAATTGACGTAATAGAGAGAACCAAAAGACTTAAATGGAGTTGGGCAGGACATATTTCAAGACTTCAGGATCAAAGATGGACAAAGATTACAACAAAATGGAGACCGGAAAACAAGAGACCAACAGGACGACCCAACAAGAGATGGAGTGACGATCTTTGCCAAGTAAATGTAAATTGGTATAATGATGCAAAAAATCGAGATCGATGGGCTGCCTTGGGGGAGGCTTATGCCAGCAACTAACAAAAAATCGAATTTAATCACTAACTTTTTCAAAACTTTAAGAATTTAAAATAATAACTTAATAGTAATAATCATAGTTGTAAAACATAATTTTTTAAATATCTAAAATTTATAATTAATTTAGTTTTTGTAATTAAACCAAAAAAGAATAACTTTTACATAATTATTAATTCTCAATGTTTATAACTTTTAATAAATAAGGCAATAAAAGCTTATATAAAAAAAAAAAAATTTTAAATAATAACTTAATAGTAATAATCATAGTTGTAAAACATAATTTTTTAAATATCTAAAATTTATAATTAATTTAGTTTTTGTAATTAAACCAAAAAAGAATAACTTTTACATAATTATTAATTCTCAATGTTTATAACTTTTAATAAATAAGGCAATAAAAGCTTATATAAAAAAAAAAAAAAAAAAAAAAAATGTCGTTGAGGACTGTTTCCTTTTCCTATTGATCCCCAGAATAGTAACAATGAGTATTGTAAGGAATGCTCAGCTTCACTGCATGTTCCCCTATTGTCCAGTGTCCAGTGAAAGATCGTCTTTTGGTTTTACGTGAGCACCTGCCTGTTATGGCTCAATCCCACGAGAGGCCTACCTCCATAGGAGTCAGATTGGACCATTAACCCCGACATAGCAAGCTATCGCGGTCGCAAAGTTGTGATATGTTGCAGCATATGCACACCTCTTGCTTTGGAGGCGAGGTCTATCTAACACCTCTTGAATTCAAGAAAAGAATCTTGAAAACCATGTGTCTCCGCATTCGGAATAAACCAAGCCACCATGATGCTCCCACTAGGGGGCCTACCTCATAGATAGGGTTCGAGCCGAGGGTAAAACTCAACTTTCGACTCAAATGGGCACTATCTCCCATGGTACTAGAATATAGCTTCCGGTGGAGCTTCGCAACTTCGCCATTTCATGGAGGTTCCTGGGCGATCCGAACCCGGACTTAGTCCAAGTTCTTGTCTCAAGCTTCGGAATTTCCAGATCTGAACCAGTCACTTCCAGATGGGCTCCTGCAAAACCCTGGGCCTGTCAACCCTTAGGATACACATCAAGAAGTTGGTCGGGGTAGAAACCAACGACTCAATGTGCATCCTAGTCTTTCGCTCACCTTACGGCAAACTAGGAAAGACGTTCCTAATCTTTAGTTTACCTTACGGCAAACAAGGAAAGACGCTCCTATCTTTTGCTCACCTTACGGCAAGCTTGGAAAGACGCTCCTATTCTTTGTTCTAAAGAACGAGGACGACGGTCCCCCTATTATTTGCTACTACAAATAACCCTTAAAAACCCTTAAATAACCTTAAAAGTCTCCAGCCACGTAAGCAGCCGGAGACCTCACCAGTTAACTCGTTATAACCCAATTAAACCTTAAAAGTCCCCAGCCACGCAAGTAGCCGGAGACCTTACCAATTCAACCTGTTACAACCCGATAAAACCTTAGAAATCTCCAGCCACGCAAGTAGCCGGAGACTTCAACAATTTCACCCTTCACCAAGCAAGATTCATCAAATAGTCCCCAGCCACAAGTGGACGAGCCCCGAAAGTCAAGACCATCATCCATGCATTAACCCCTTGCACCACCATCAAACAAACATGGCCCTATTATGATTGTGGGAATTACGCAAGCTGCACTCGGACAGGTATGCCACCATAACCATAATCTTGGACTTACGTTTGCTGCCATGGTCCGATGTGTGGTTCAGTAGCAATACACTTCCAACAGTCAATTCTCCCAGAGCCCGAATACGAGCAACTCAAGACCTTACAATTTCACCCTAGACCTCCTTAGGAGACCCTTCAAACCCTGGAGAATACCTTAAAAATCTCCAGCCACGTAAGTAGCGATACTTTACCAACACACACCCGTCTTGACCCTACTACTCCCTTGGGTTTTTTTAGTTGTCTAAATCTCTTAGCTGAACGAGCAGCGAGGGAACAGACGTAAGCCCCCCCACCGCGACAAGGTGAAACCCGTCGTGGGGGAGTGTCCAGTGAAAGTTGCAAATACCCCGTCTTTTTCTAGCTTGGATCTGTCTATAAGGTCATTGTTTGGGACTTATTATAAAGGGTATTTCAATTTGCGCGGGTAGATTTTAGTGGCATGAGGCGGCCATGTTGTTTTGGTGACATTTGTCAAATCTGTTGTACCTATATTATTCAGATATCTACTAATGGCAAGTAACACGATTGAGCAACACGTCCAAATGATAAAACTTTATTATTAAAATGAGTGCTCGTTAGTGCAACCGTTGCCCAATTTACGGTAGACGTGGTGGGCCTTCGCGTGTCGAATTTTTAACGTCTACTAAACGTCGACTAAATTTGAGATGACCGGTGTAGTAATCAATCAGCCAATATTCGTACGTCAAAAGAAGGCAAATCCCCGAATGACCCAGGAGCTAAAAGCTCATGACCATAGGCAAAGCCGTTTGTTCACTGTCTATAATTCGGAACTTTTGGAATAAGACCATACGTTACGTGCAATACGGCAGATTTAAATTCTTCATGAACGATTTGACTTTTTCTTATGGAAACTACAATCGACCGATGCCCTTAAGATAAACATAACACAGGCCATCTCTTAAATTCAAGCGGATCTATACGAAGCAGTCATTGAAAATTGAACCACTCGAATCCGTGCCACTGTAAGCAAAAATTATAAGTCGCTGTAGTGGTTTCTTAAACAAAATAAGCTTTTATATACAAAATTCTTAAAACATTTTTAAGAACAAATTTTGATACGCCAATTTAAGATTTTTATAACTGTATGAATATAAATAAAATAAAAAAAAAAATAAGCCGTTTTTGAGATATCGAGATTTCCAAAAAAAAAAATATAGAATATATTTTTTTTAGGTCATGAATGTTTTTTAAACTTTTTAGAAGCTTCTTTATACAAAATTTCATTAAAATCCGTTATTTCGGTAATGAGAAATTCAAAATTTAAAAAAATGGTTCAATGGTAGGTACAGTGAGTAATATTTTAGAGACATTAGCGGAGACTCAGGTGGTGCACAAAGGTGATGGGAGAGGACCACACACAACTTGAAATGTGAAACTGGCGAAAGCTAGCTTGGGACCGAGATGGTTGAAGAAGCTTGTTCGTTGAGACCCTGGTCCCACCTGTAGTATCACCTTAAGTAAGTTATTACTGTTAAACTAATCCACTTCTAGTTGAAAATTGTATTCAAAGTGTAATACTCGTATCTACTGGTGATTTAAATTATAAATTTATCTAAAACACAAAAAAAACATGTTCAAATCGAACAAATCTAATTTAATTATTTTTAAATTAATATGTGATTATAAAGCGTCCCACTAAAGCACTATACCCATACATAAGTGCATAGATAGCATGATAAAGAATCGATTATTTCCCAAAGACCAATACGTTCACCCACGAAATTATACCAATCCGAACATTCAAATCTTCCATTTTGATGCACCCTCGTTCTATCAACTGAAGTGCACCATCCCCAAGTGAAATGAGTCAGAAAATTGAATTGTAATCACTCCGTAACCGGCAATGTTTAATTTTCCAGTTGCACGTCGATTACCTGGAGGTAGCAAATGCACATAGCAAGGTATGGTCGGTCGTCGTCGTCGTCGTCGGCATCGTTGGCTAGCAGCAAAAGCACTGTACATAGTTGCTGCAGCAGCAGCATCGTCCAGCAGATCGTTTGGACTTGGAACCACAAAGGGGCCACCCCAATCGAATTTATTACTCTGCAGGCTTATGCCCGCATGGATATTTACAAGCGATTTAGGAGACGTTACACTGTTCAGCTACGAGTTTCCCTATATTTTTTTTCTTCTTCTCTGCTTCAGTAACAAAAAAAAAATCCAAAGGTTCTCCTTTTGAAGGGTATGTTTGGGATGTTTAAATGTTAGAAATACAGAAGGTTTACAACGGACTGGATTCTTTTCCAGCTGAGATTGAATACAATTCTGTGCCAGCTATTTGTCTAACCAGAATACCTGACATATGATGTGTAATGCCAAGTTTACATGACTGAGAAAATTTCATAATTTCTTTGAATGTCTAACATTTATGAACTAATTGTGTAAAAGTTTCAAAATCCTCAAATATTTCAGTCGTACAAAAACAACGCTACGAGGACACGAAGAAATAATTATTATAAACGATACAATTTTCTCAATTACTATTTGTAGACTTTTTTAGTTTTGAATTAAAGAGCCAACCGAAACATGATTTTTGCAACAACTTTCAGGATAGGCAACAGGAGCTATTGAGGACAGATAACAACCGAAGGAATACCAGATGTTGATGGGCAAAACGCCCATCCTGATAGTATACCATTAAGGTAAACTCTCCATTCGGCCCTTCGGACCATTGTGGAACGTCAGCCAATTTTTCGTGTCCCATTTAACCAATTAAAGACAAACATCCTAGTAGGACCTTTTGGCAATACGAGAAAGGCAACTTCGAAGGTTTTAACAACTTTTTTTCGAATCTTTGAAAGGGCAATATGTTTCCACGACAGCAACATTGATGCCAGCGCCGTTATAATCACAGAAAATGTTTCTTGGGATGCGTACATTTATTTCCAACAGAATTAAGAGCATAAAACCAAAACAAAAGCTTTGGCTCGATACCTGTTGCAAGGAAGCTATCAGGTTGAGAGAAACACGTTTGCACTCTTAAAAAGCCAACCTTTCTGACCAAAATTGGAACAAACTACAAACAAGTCAGTAACCATTGAAACGCTGTTATAAAAACCAAAATCTTACATGACCAGAAGCTAAGGTAAGAAATCCTGCAATATTCCAAAGGCAGTAGAAATTTTTCGGTCATTTGTCAAGAACGTACAAAATTCAACTACATCTTCGGTTCCAACGCTCATCTACAATGACAAACCGATAACTATGTAGCTCTTAAAATAAGGCAAATGTACTTGCAGCTTATTTTGCTGCTAGCTCTACATTGCATGTTAGTAACATTGATCCTCCTGTAATAGAGAACGTAAATCATTCAAAGGGACACGTATATTTCAGTACTCGTAGAGTTGTAATTGTAGTCAATGAAACCCCTAATTCCTTGGGTTAAAATATTCATGTCGATTACAGAATTAGAAGAATTTTACTCCCGGTGCGAGTCAACTCGATATATTGACGTTTAGCCTCCGCGGGATGAAATACATTCCCGATTCCTAAAATTACCTTATTATTTATGAACTTTCCTATCGACACTGTCAGTTACAGACATTTAGTCAACGGCCTAGGCTTTGATGAAAGCAGCATCGCTTTCCATCGATCAGCGAAATCAAGCATCATTGTGCGTGGTTAGTACTTGGATGGGGACTGTTCAATACCAATCGTGTGCTTATGACATGTGTTTCTTCTGTTGTTCTTTTTTACTTGCGACTTATAGGTACTATGAGGCAAGTTATGCATTCGTAAAAAAAAAACGAACTCGAGATTTTGATCAAAGTTGACATTACGATGATAGCGAAGACTAAAAAAGTGGGTCTGGCAATTCTGTCTGTCTGTCGGTTCGACTACAGCCTACACCGCTCAGCCGATTTTCTTCAAACTTGGTAGATATGGGTTTTGATTTTTTCCCCGAACAGGTTTTTTTCTTTTTTTTTTTTTAAGATCAAAAATAACGGTACCTGCCATACGAATTTTTTTCGAAATTTTATAAATATTTTTTTTTCTCAAAAACTGTTCGACAGATTTAAGAAATAAAAACACAAAAAAATTTCATTTAGTTAAAGCTAAGTAATGCTTGAAAAAAAATTTCCGAAAAATTGTTATTGAGGGTACCCCCCTTGGAACCATTTTTTTGTTTTTGATTTTCTCAAAAACGGTAGGGGAGAAGGGGGTACATTTGACACTTAGTTTTTTAAAAGTCCGAAAACTATTAATGTATTCCAATGTTTTGTTTTGTATTTGATTTATTGATTATTCAAGATTATGCTAACATATAATTTTTTGTTTTAAAACATTTTCACTTTTTAAAGAAAAATATTTTCTAAAAAAAGTCATTTTGTCAAAAGTGCCCCGGGAGCGGGAGCACCTTTGACTCTAAAAGGGGTACATTTGACAATGGTTGATTAAACCCCACATCGTGAGCATTATATTTCTAAAAGTATCCAAAAAGTCTGTGTTTTGAATAGTAAAAAAGTATATTTTTGTTTTTAAACAATTTATTAAACAATATAACGAAAAAAAAAAATCAATAAATTCACTGTCTAAAAAAAAAAAACAACAAGAATAAAAAACATTAATTATTTCATTTATAAACATAAAAAATCAGTCCATATAAATCTAAATTCAAATTTTTGGATATCGACATTTTTTAAATAGTTTATTTAATATATAATTTCCCAAAATCAACGGCAAACTAATATTTTTTGCAAAAGTCAAAGGTGCCCCGAAGGAACTTTTTAATTAAATTTTTTTTTTAATAACTAATATTATATTTTCACAAAACTGGCTTCAATTTATTGAACTTTAAGCATAGTACTATCATAATATTGATTCGCGATAAAAAAATTTATTTTATTAGGTTCACAAATCGCTTGCGGTGATCAAAAATTAGATCAGAGACACAGAAAACACGAAAACACGTGGTACTCCGCGAAGAGTTCAAGAAAAGCTGCCATATTTCATAACGTTTCTTTAAATCAAATTAAGCTTCTTCCTTCATCCAAACTTTTCTTTTTAAAGGGCACGATCATACCGAAAAACGCAAAGTAAAATGTGCCCCGGTGTCAAATGTACCCCAGCTTACCCTACAACAGATTTTGATAATTTTTTTTGCTAAGGCCTCCCAAAAATGTAAATAGAATTGTGTATTCAAATTTTCAAAATTTTTTTTTTTTTGGATTTTTAAGAAAAACTTCAAATTATTTTTTCAAAACTCAATATTTCGAAAACCCCACACTAGATTCTTTTTAAACTTGATAAATAAAAGTTTCTTGGTATAATATACAAGATGTGAGAAAAAAAATTTAATTTTACCTAAAAATAAAGGTAACTACCCACCATACAAATGTTAAAAATTTTAAAAAATGGTTTTCAAAACTCGTATTTTTCTCGAAAACGGCACCTAGAATTTTGATTAAATTTTTGCTTTTAATTAATTTTTACGATCTTTAATTTAATAAAAAAATTTTAAATTAAGATATTACAGCTTGTACCTACCATAGAACCATTTTTTTTTCGAATTTTGAATTTCTCATTATCCACATAACGGATCTTAATGAATTTTTTTATAGAGAAAAATCAATTTTTTTCTTTTTTTGAAAATTCGATATCTCAGAAATGGCTCAATATTTTTTTTTGTAAATTAAATTTTTTGTAAACTTTAAATTGGCGTACCAAAATTTTTTCTTAAAAATCTTTTAAAAAGTTTGTATTTAAAAGCTTTTTTTAAGAAACCACTACAACGACTTATAATCTTTGTTCTTGCATAAATTCACATTTGCATAGCATTCTACTTAAAGAATTTCAAAAATTTATTTGATCCTTATGAACAGTTTGCTCTAATAACATTCGTTTTTAAAATTCCTAGTCTATTACATAGGAGCAAGTTCGTGCGACCCAGTCGTGCATTTTATTTTTATTGTAATGCGATTGACACAGAAACTTTAACAGCAATGATATAAATCATAATTTTTTTTAGTTTACTTTTATCCGTATTCATCCTTGTTGGGCATACTAGTTTTTAACTCAATCACATGGCCACCCCCAATCCTCTTGAATGTTAAACCCAAGCCATTAAGCCCAGTTTGGAGTCGCCCCCAAAATTCTTGCTGCTGCTCAGGAGACTTTTTTGTTAGATTTCTGGCTATATCCGGTTACGTCTTCATCATTTACACCATTTCTCTAAATTGTTTCCGATTAGTTGTCCGTTTTCTATAAAAATATTCGCTATGATAAACTTTTGACTTACATTTTTGTGCTTTTCATTGTTTATTGTGTTTTTTTTTTCTTTTCATCAAAAATTTACTTCAGATTTGCTCGAAATTGGAACGAATTTAAAATGATAGAAATTGTATGGAGTGCAAATGGATTGCGGATGCAGTAATACCAGATAAGTTGAACAGAATGTCGGTGGTGCAGGGCATGTAACCGACATTCGTTCAACTTTCTTTCGTCGGATTCAGTATTAGCAAAAGTTTGGAAATTAATCAAAACAGTCACTTGAGCTCATTCGCCGAATTCTGTAATAGGGGTGATTACCTTCTGGATTGTCCAATAAATGGTTTAAAGTCTGATCTTCGTAACATAAGTTCTCGTGTTCCGCAAGGCTCTGTTTTGTATCCGACTATATTCTTCGTTTTTAAGAATAATATGTTGTCCGAAACTTCTCGTCCACTTCATTGTTTTGTTGACGACTCTACCCTACGTTGTTGTTTTGATGACAAAACCACCATTTTCTTTTCATATTCGTTTGCACATTCACAACCATGTTCTTCGATTATGGAACAGAAATATCAGTGTATGCTAAGCTCATTAGAGCCACGTGGAATTTAATATCTCGAAAGCACAATGTATTCTGTTGTCATTATCAACCAATGCTAGTTCATCAAGTAAATGGAAATGTGTTGATTTTAGGTATGTTCGTTACTTATGGAATTATCATATCGTCGCTGTAGATCGAATACCTCGTAACCCAGAAAAAATCGATTTTTAGGTAATGATGCAATTATATTGTGAAAAAAATTCCGGATCTAATGAAAAATATCCTGTGAACCTAAAAACTATAATTGCAGAGCCACGCGCATAATAATTAACAACACATCTCTCATTGCCTCTCATTGATATGATAATAAGTTTTTTGTCTCTCCTGAAAAATCGACTTTTCTGGGTTACGAGGTATTCGATCTACAGCGACGATATATAATAGACGATGTTAAGAATGGTTTTCTTTAGATCTGCAAGAAATTTTAAGACGTATATCCGCCCAAACTTAGAGTATAACTATCATATATCTGGGCGGGTGTCTTCATTACTCATTTCAATTTGTTAGGTTATGTTATGTAGGTTAACGGACTGACAGTTGATGCGTTGTAGACAGGGATTGTGACTGCCATGTTTTGAAACCTATGATAATCCTATGTCTTTCAAACCCGGCAAGGACGTTGATGAGTTTCAGCAAGATATAGTCTGAAATTTCGGAATTTACCTACTTCTAAGTCTAAGTCATTGAAGAAATGTCTGTCGTCACATGTTCACTTGGTTGAGGAAAGGTAAACACCTTTTAAGGGTGTAATCCTTTCTTTTCCCCCCCCCCCCCCTTCACCAGTTTTTCAGAAGCATATGACTCCTGGAAACGTTTGCTAAATGAGTTTGATAGATCAGTGGTTGCGGTATATGTCTGCTTGTTTCGTCAAAATTGCTGAATAAGTCGAAGGGGCTATCCCTTTCCTCAAGAGGATTTTACCAATTTTAGAAAGAAATGGCTCCATTAACTCAATGACGATCGTGTTCATCGTACGAGTATATAGGAGCGGTGCCCATTCTCTCTTTGTTGCTGCTCCCACAAAAAACACGTGCAGTTGTTTCGTTCGTTCTGTCATTGTCGTCCCCAAACCTTTTTGTGCCACTGTGGTTGGAGGCGATTTCCAATCTCGTGGTCGGCTGGTTGATAGAGCTTAGGAATTTTCAGGCCATTTTTGGTAGCGTTAATTTCAACAAGTTCTTGCTTGGAATGTCAGAGAATTCTCCCAAGTCGTTGAAGAAGCACGGGCAGTGACTAAGGTAGTGAGGAGTGTCCTCATGTATCTCTTCGTCAACGCATCCTCTGTCGTCCATACTAAGTTTAATCTTTTTCTTGTGGTAACCAAGTTGTTGCTCACGAGAATAACAGAGATAAAATACTTTTTACCCAGTTGGATAATAATTTCGGTCTTTTGTTTGTTGAAGCTAGGTTATAGTTTTCTGGTTACAAGAAATATACCGAGCCAGATCCACCTCTTATTTGTTATAGCTAGAACGTTGCTGTCGATTACATGTTTGAAATAAAATTGTGGGACCTGAATTGTTGGGTCTGTCAGTCCGTCAGCGCTTTCATAACCTAGGACACCATTGTGACCAGGAACCCATTTGAATCTGTTGTATAGAATCCAGAACGGAGCCCTTAAACTTATAAACAGTTTTACGGACTTTGACAAGTGATTGCGGCCATATTGTTGAAGTCATATCTCCCAAAATGGTTGTCATTTATTTTGTCAACATGGATAGATATATCGTTCAAAAACATGTACATCATGCCAACATCATCAATGTCAATGGTCAAATTCAGCCTGATTTATGCGCTCAATGTGCGTCGACATATCCCATTAAATCCTCTCCACTCCACTTAAACTTAGGTTTGTCGTAATCCCTTGAGTGTGTGTAATTTAACGGCTCGTGACGTAGAGTAACGAAAGCGATGTGCTCGCCGAACAGTTAAATTTTTGTGGCTTACTAGCTTAACAAAGAATACAACGAGATTATTCGTCGAAGTGGCACTATCCCACCTGAGGCATTCTTCTTCCCAAACGACAAATATCTTCTCACAAGACGCAGCTAAGCGCATTCGGTTCGGAAAAGGACTGTTTCTGATCTGCACCGAAGAGATTGTGTATGGAACTGAAACTAAAATTATTGACAAATTCGACCTTTTTCTACAATCTGGCGTGAGCTTGAAATTTTTACCTCAACCCTGAAAACCTGTATACAAAATCAAAATAGGGTATTATGTGTTATGTTGCAATTGGTATGCACAAGCCCGGTTAGTTCTTTCTTCTTGTTCCCCTGGCAGTCCTTTCTTTTTAGCCCTGGAGTCCTTTGGATATGGTAATCACCTAGCCAGAATGGTGCGTTATAGTTCTACACAAAATTCGAAAACTGAAATGTTTACAGTACCATCCGTATGCGGTGAACACTGACCATTGACCAACCCTTGGATGCTCATGTGGAGAGAAGTATTTGTCTCTGTTTACCTTTGGTTTAAATTTTGTTGTTTTTTCTGTCTCGGAATACCGTTTCGGATGTGCTGCGAATTTATTCCGATCTGGTTTTTTCTTTCCTTGCAGAAAAATTCCCATTTAAAAAAAATTTAGAACAACAAACGGATAACAACAGTAATGCCAAAAGGACATCGGAACCTTCTATTCAAAAAAAAAAAGCGCTACACTTTCACGTACATCGAAGCATTTTTGGGGTTCGCTTTTCTTCACCTCTCGTGTTTCTGTTTTTGAGTGGTTTTGTTATTGTTGTGTTTTTTTAAACCTGAGTGGGAGGACATGGGTGGCAGAAGGATGGAATGCAAAAAGCTGCTAGCCAATGGGGACAGGACAACACTGTTTTGTTACTATTACGCCATCAATCCGTCCGTCGTCGTCCGAGACCGGGCTGATGGGACAGAAACTCATAGTTTTTAGAAATCTATGAATGTAACTGTGTGAAGGAATCGTTTCGCTCAATGGTAAGTACTTTTGAAATGTTAGTAGTCTACTCCTGACCTAACCAAGTTCTAGCATCATGCCTGGGGTCGTATGACGAACGGAAATGTCATTCACCATTGCAAAACTTGTACCTTTTTTGTGGAAGAGAATATACGAAATATTTGAGATTGTCAATGGTCTTTTTGCAGTTAGCGAAGAACACCAACTAAAAATGACATTAGCATGCAGCAAGTTTAACATTGGTCTGGTGATTCAATCAGCATAGCAGTCGGATGGTCTTCGGAAAAGAAGATTTAAAATTCTTTTTTTTTGGTTTTAATGGACGAGCAGAGCACAGGAAATGAGTAAAAAAATAGTCGAAACCCCTTGAGCAATGAAATATATTTGAATTTACTTTTTTTTTGTATGAGTGTAAGGATGTGAATATTTGGTGATTTACGATTAGATCACGTTGTTCGAAACTAGGCCTGTAGGGCAACTCAAACGGCCCCTGCATCGTGCTTAAGGTATCAACCAGAATAGGGAGCTGAGAAATCATATACAGACTGATTTATTTATAGCGAGTTTTGAAGATTTGAATAAATTTATTAGTAGAGGGTAGATTTTCGTTTCAGGGTAACAATTCACATAAAACAATGCAATCTCCCTGAAAAAAAAATAAATAAATAAAAAAATGGTGGTGCAACTGCTCGTAGAGAACCAGGATCTAGTGACTTGCAAACTATTGACCATTCCTACGTGCGAGTTACTAGGAATGGAGGGGTCTAGAGAAATGGTAAAAATGGCGATCACCGAGAGCCTAGCCCCATCGTCCAATTAGCGCTGAATGAAATCGATATGAGAAATTGTGGACATTCCAACGGAGTCATTTCACGGAGTTCAAAAATAAGGAAGGATCTAGTAAGTTTTGATGTCTCTTATTGTGTGATTGCTTTTGCACAATCATCCGGAAATTGGATCACTCACTCAACCGGACGTCCACACTAATTCGGTAGGTAAATTTCGAAATGAGATAGGAAAAGTAAACAGATGATAATCTGTCAGAATTGGTCGCGTTCGAAGAAAATTACAACACGGCAGCAATTTAAGTGCTACCACCGGGTTCCGTTCAGCGAAGGGTGAGTTTGGGTTATAGAATTTTTTTTTTTATTGGTCGAGCACTGGATCAATTAAATTAAATGGATTTTGATTAAATGTCTGATCAATGATAGAAAGTACAGGGGCGTACTTCAATGGTGGAACTTACCAAACCTAAAATAAATGAATTTCCTTCTATAAATTCAATAAGAAGGCACGATTCAAATTCCAAAAGAAAGATTATGTCTTTATTAGGGAAACCTTTTTGATTATAGGTGAAAACCTCTTGATTTTTTCAACAATTTACAATTATATATAAAATTAGCAAAAGACCGAATTAAAAAAAAAGAATTGAATACAAAACGGTTTTTGTAATTCAATGATAACGTTATTTTGTACCGTACAACCGAAACCGAAACCGAAGGTGACTTTGGGAAAGATTCCCGAAACACAAAGAAGAAACTGGGGTTTAAAAAACCGTATTTTCGGGACACGAAAGACTAAAAAAAAAAGAAGGTCATGCGGGGTATTTTTTTTCCAAACTGGTTTACTAAAAAAACAACGATTCAAAGATTATACACAAAGATAATTATCTTGTTCTCAAAAATGGGATTTTCTTCTAGAGTTTTCTGGCTCACCTACCCTAACTCTTGAAATGGATCCATTTTTCCAGACTTTTCACCTCACCAAAAATTATGTGAGCCTTTCTCACAACTCCAACAATTTCCTCACAAAACAATTACAAAATCTTAAATTTGATAAAAATGAAATTCAAACGATTCGAACTGATTTTTTTATCTTCTCAATAAAGCTTTTCTCTGGCGATCTGTGTCAAACAAAATCTAGTTAAAAAGTGCCATCATGGCGGCGTCCTTCATTCATTTTCGTTTCTCACATTGTTTCTCTCCGTAGTGGCGGTGTTCGGTCACGGTTATAACGCAAAACTTCGCCTATTGGCTGACAGCTTGTTCCGTTGTTGAACCCAATCCACTCGCATACCTAACTCTTACTACGTTTATATGAGGTATTGAAGCGAGCTTGAAGCGGGTATTGAGCTGAAATGAGCTTCGTTCGACTCGATCTCACTCGCTCAGCGGTGTCGAGTCGAAATATGAGACGAAAAACCTGGGTCGAGGAGTTGGCTTAACAAAATGTTTCAGAATCGCTCAACACCATTTCAACTCAACTCCAAATCGAGCTCTCAACTCAAATGACGAAAAACCTGGGTAGAACATTCGACACTAATCCAACTCGATCTTCCGATACTGCATATAAACGTAGTATCTAAATCCCTAGTGAAAAGATCATTCACAATGGAGATAGCTCAATGAACGAATTCAGCTTTCAGCTCACCTCCATCTAATTCCACAACAGCTTTATAGGAGAACGAAAAATCATATTCACACGAGCAATACCCCATCCCATACCGACCAGTTTAAAATGGAGAAAAGTATCTTGGAGGGATGCACTTCCATCATTTGCCATTCTTGAATGGTGAGGAAAATTCCATTTTATGTAAAAAATTACACTTAATTGAAACCGTAGACCTTCTTGCAGATTTGGGGGATTGCAGGAATCACCTAACAAAGTCATCTTCGTTTATCTTGCACAGCCATTCTATGTGGTGGGCTCTCGGCTATTTGTTTTAAGCGTTGGGCTCTTGGCCATTTCGTTTAGCGTTCCTCGTTTTGACTTGTCCGTCAAAAGTTATATGAAGTTCTGTGGACCACCTGTCACACATGTCGTCGTTATGAGTGGAGTTCCTGTTTTGTTGCTTTTACAAGATAGTTTAGGAATAGACCTTGGCTGATGGTCCAGGATCATACCAACTCTGCCAGCATTTTGGAGCGACAATACAAATGGAGGGGTTGTGAGAAAAAAAAAGGAAACGAATGGGCTGGTGAACCTTGTTGTGGTAAAATTTACAGCAACATCAGGGCATTTGCAGACGTAACGAGGACTGTTTCCTATTACCGCTGCTGGTCCCCACAGATATGACATTGAGTGTTGTGTGGAATACCTAGCTTCGCTGCATGCACTCAGTGGTCAGTGGTCAGTGTCCGCTACAATCCTGCATATCAGATCAAGTGTCGGAATTTTTTATAGGTTGGCCAAATCTTTCTAGATAAAATGCAGTTATTTAAACTGCTCCACTAACGGTTTGATTCGCCAAGGAAAATTGTGAGAACATTGCCCTTCATAAATTATGTTTAAGTACACTGCTATGTACCTTCATGTCTATTGTGTTCTCGTCTAGAACTGAGTAAAATCGATCACAATATAAACTTAATTGGAGTGAAGTATTTTCAGAAATTGTAGTTCACTGCTGAAGTCCCAGACACACATGCCTTTGATGCACGAATGCATTACAGCTCCCTAAAATATGGTCCGGTGTTTTCTCTTGAGCATTGCAGAAATCGCTTGTAGCATGCACTAAAAGGACTATGACTACTTATCCTTAAAATGTTTGAGGACAGTGCGAGCGTTTTAGGAAAGGTGGAGAGAATTTAAAGGGAGATACGGCTGCACATTAATTTTGAATGTCTGAATATTATAATGGAAGGCAAATATAGAGTTGGGTAAAGCATCCCACATTCGTGTAGGGCCGCTAAAAAAAGAATCTCTAATTTAAACAGGTTTTTTTTTTATAATTCACTCGCGCTCAAGGGTATGTTACGAGACCCTTATAATGTTAAACACAGCAAATTGGGTTCAAGCGTAAACTGATGGGCACTCCCAGAACCAAGAGTATTACGGTTAAATTGTTCAAGAGGAGGAATGCAACTGGATATTTAACTAGAACGCTGTTTTTTAAAATAATGGTAAAATAATGAAAGACAAAAAATTTCGACGCCGACGGTACTCAAGAGTTCCAGATGTTTCTGATATGCCTCTATCACCTATCATTTTCTCTTTTTTGGACGCAAGTGCATAGACCTTATAGATTACAGCTAGATCAGAAGGACTAAAAAATTTCTTGCAATGTCGAAGGAAACCTAAGCACTTAGAAACGTTCTTGGCGATGTCGAATAAGTGGTCATTCAACACAAGGTGGTCTGTGATGCTCATACCGAGAATTGAGAGCCCTTCGGTTTCCTCAATGCAATTGCCAATTGCCGGTTTAACGACAGAAGGCAGCTTTGTGTTTTTGAAGCATTAAATTCTACCTGGTTTATGGTTCCCCATTTGACAATGCTATCGGGATTCGAAAGAAAATAGGACATGGAAACAATTATGAGATGCTGTTAAAAAAACAATGTAATGGATTAGAACTTTCAGACAAAACATCATTGATGAATATAAAAAAGAAAATCGGAGACAAAACAGACCCCTGTGGAACACAAGCATTTATTTTATGAATTTCAGACTTAGGACCATTCAATATAACTGGAATTCAGCGGTATTAGTTTATGCAGGAACAAAAATTATAAATCGTTGTAGTGGTTCCAATTAAATAGATGGTTACCTCTCGGATTTTGTACTTGATTTCCCCAATCTATATGTTTGGCATTTAAATCACCAGCCATGAGATAGTAATTCTCTACCGAGTTCAGTTGTAGCACTTGAAAAAGTTTTTCGAGCTCTGTCAAAAAGTCAGTTTGCTGAGGTGATTCCGGAGCGTAAGTCGCGACTATAAACATCCGCTTCCCCTGTTGGAGAGGAATGCATACAATACACGCCTCAAGCAGCCGAAATCTGCGTACTTCACTATTGTATATAACTTTATATTTTATGCCTTTTCGTACAAAGATTACGACACCACCTCCTTGAGTCGAGTTGGGCCGATCTCTTCGTACGATATTGTAATTATTATGTGTCAATTTATGTTTCTGACTTAGTTTAGTTTCACTAGCCATAAACACATCAGGACTTAGATCTTTCAACAATTGGAATAGGTTTGCTCTACGTTCGATCCTAATCAGTGAATTTACATTCACAGCAAGGATCCTTAAGGGCCTCTCCGGCAGAGCGCCCTTAACCTAAAAATTGCGTAAAGCTCGGCAAAACAGAGTAGATATGGTCCACCCTCTTCGCCTGCTCCGTTATCTGTTTTTGAAGACCTGCTATCTGACCAGAAATGGCCAGCAACATGCTTCTTATTTCGGCCTGTGCGTCCGGAGCCTTAGGCACGAGGGCCTGTGGGGCTGCCTTTGGCGCAGGCTGTACCGTATTTCCCCTTCCTGACGCCATTTGGGCGTAGGAGATTTAGGGATTAACGGGCGTTGTTGTAGGAACACGCGTAATTGGTCGTTTTTCTACCTCTGTTTGCTTTGCTTTTTTTTGTTTTATTTCCTGAAAGATGGGACATCCCCGATAGTTTGCGGGGTGCCCGTCCTTCCGGCAGAGTGCACACTTAAGTAGTGTCATGTCTTGGACCCTTTCTTGCCCTAACTTACATTCTCCCTGAATGTGGTTCTCTCCACACTTTACACAGCGTGACTGCATTTCGCAGTTAGCCGCGGCGTGGCCGAACCTTTGACAGCGCATGCATTGAAGCATGTCGCCGCGCCTCTTTAATTTATTCCAGGTTACAACCTGGTAGTTGAGGACGGAGATACTCCTCAAACTATCCAGTTTGCTAGTGGGTGAAAGCTGAACCAAGAAGATTGGCAACTTCCGATTCTCCCGTCTGGCTTTAACTGTGGCAAAAGGCTTGACTTCGATAAAGTCGAGATCGTCGCTCGCTTTTTCACGGAGTTCATTTAAAAGCTCTTGCGGTTCCGTGTAGGAATCTATGCCCTTCAACAGGACTGTTTGGAATTTATCTACTTTAGGTGTATAACTGAAGAATTCAGTCGTGGTAGCTTTTAGTAAATTTTTCACAATTTTATGCTGTTCCACTGTTAGGCAGTGGATAGCATGTCTGTTAGGACCTAGTCTTTTTATGGTAAAATTTTGACCTATGGCCGACTTACATATTTGAATGGTCTCCTTTAGGTCCATCTTATATACATTGATTGGTGGCACTTGCTCTTTCTTCTTGTTTAGTTGCTGCGGCTGTGGCTGCTGCTGCTGCTTCTGCTGCTGTTGTTTCTGCTGCTGCTGATTCTGCTGCTGTTGGTTCTGCTGCTGCTGCTGTTTTGGCTGTTGTTGTTTTGGCTGTTGTTGTTGATTCTGCTGCTGTTGTTGTTGTTGTTGTTTTGCCTGCTGCTTTGGCTTGTCTGTAAGCAGCGGCTGTTGTTGTTTTAGCTGGGGCTGATGGGGCTGCTTGGTTGGCGGTTGCAGCTCCGCATCAGCACTTTTTTGTTGCGCCTCCTTTGGTGGGGCCTGGAGACTTTTTCTATTTGCGCGCTCCTGTCTCTCTTTTGCTCTGCGCGCCTCTTGCTTTTCTTTCAAAGCTTGAATCATTGAGGCAAGATTGCTTTGAAGGTTCTCAATCTGCCCCTGTACTGCACCAATTTTGGCTTGGATAGTCTCCTCTTCCTCTTCGTCTGCGGACGCCTCTGGAGTGGACAAGTCCACAAAGGTTTGACTATCGCCCGTGGTGTAGAGACCCTCTCCACCCTCGGACATATATGATATCGCCTCGTCATCATCGGTTGGCGAGGGATTCACAGTTTTCCTTGTGTCTGCTGCTGGTGTTGTTGCCTTTTGCGCCGTCACCTTCCCTTCAGCTTGCAGGTCAGCTTTGGTGATGGTACGACGCTTTACCAGGTTAGGCACACTTTGTACCCTCTTCCTTCTCTTCGTTGACGCAACGGCTGATGGTGCCGTTTCTACATCAGATGATGGTAACGCTATCGCATCAGTCGACTTAGCCAGGGCATCTTTTGATGTCCCCGGTTTTGATGCCGTTGATTGCTTCATCATTGGTCTTGATGTTGTTGTTGTTGTTGTTGGGTCTTTAGCTGGCAGAACACCTTTCGATGCCCCCGCTTTGTTGTTGGTACGTTTTCGCTGTCTTTCCTCTTCTGCTATAATACTTTGCACTTCACTATTGTGAAAAAAAGCATCCAAAAGTTGTGTGCCCGACGGGGACTTGAACCGGTGACCTCTTGCACCAGAGTCCGCCACCTCTTCCACTGAGCTATACTCTATATTGGAATTTGACTGGTAAAGTTGGTACTTGTATGCACACCCGATTTTAGTTTAAGTCACTGTGAAAGTCGAAAGCGTCTACACTCCTCCACAGTACGAGATCGAAAATGGTTCTATGGTAATCATGGTTTAAAAAAAATCAAGCATGGGGTTTTCAAAATATTGGGTTTGGAAAAGAAAAATTTAATTTTTGGGAAAATGTTGGGTAATTTTTTTTTCTCAAAAACTGTCCAACAGATTTAAAAAAAAAAAATCGAAAAATTTCATTTAGTTAAACCTAGGTAATGGCCAAAAAAAATCCAAAAAATTATTATATTTGGTACCCCCTTAGAACCATTTTTTTTGTTTTTGATTTTCTCAAAAGCGGTTCAACCGATTTTGATCTTTTTTTTTATGTTAAGTCTCCCCAGCAGTTTCAATATTATTGTGTATTCAAATTTTCAAAAAAAAATTTTTTGGATTTTTAAAAAAATATCAAAATTTTGGTGATTTCCTAGTTATTTCTGGTTCGTTTCTTTTGTGCCACGCAACTGCACCATAAGTAATAATGGGTCCTACGATCATGGTGCACATCCGGCTTAGGATATTTGGTTTGCAAGCCCATGATATAATGGTAAGTCTCTTGCTCTTGTGTTTATTCCAGAGGAGTTTGCCATCTATAGTAATTCTTAGATATTTTACCTCCGTCTGGATGTCAATTACTTCGCCAGCTAATCTATATTCTATAATAGGTTTCATATGTGACAAAAGTCGTTTCCTGCTAAGTGGTATGTATGAGTGTTCTACTGAATGACACCATTTCTTAGTAATTCTCAGGGATCTATTACTAAAGCAAGTATTACTAAAGCTGGCAAATGAAAATTTCAAACCAGGTTCTAGCCCCTGTTTATTGATTTTTTTTATTTCTTCGTTAATTTATTATCGCACAATATGAGGTTAACTATCTACTTAATTCATACCTTTGTATCTGGCTTCTCAGCATTTAATATAAGCCTTGAAGTTCTTACCATAAACCTAAAGCGTCGTGGTTTTTTCTGACTTACAAATATTCTTAAGTGATATCGATAAAATTTTATTGAGCACATTTACCTAACGATACACTTTATCAAAATCAATCACTCTACACAAACTCAATCGCTTTTCTAAAGTAATTTAACAAAAATCAACCTGTTCGCTTTGCTCCCCATAAATCCCCGAAGAGCTCATTGGTTTTGAGATACGCGGGTAAGATTATCCTAAACAAAAACAACACACACAAAATCGATGACAAGCACTGTTCACATATTATCGAATGTAAAATATAGATATGTACATATACATTTCTACAGTCATTACACATAAATAAATTATATTTATGAGGTCGAATATCACTTCTCCAAGGATTGCCCCCTTTCTATTTGAATCTTTGTCCTTTGCCCGCATTCGCTCTCCTAAAGCTGGAGCACGCCTTCCGATGAACCCACCAAAATTACCTCAAAGTAGCTCTCTGCCACCTTAGCCTTCCTCCTCCAAATTCGAAAGCCAAAAAAAACATCTGGTGATAAAACAAAAATCCCAATCATCACATTTTATCCGACATCAGAAGAAGCACGTCGTATCTTAATTTAATCCCACATTTTGGTGACATAAACAAGACACTGCTAAAAAAAAAATAAACCTTAATGAAAATACCAAAAATAAAAGAAATGGTCCTCCCCCATACCTTCGTACATGATTTTGACTGCCACACAAACCAATCTTGAATACTAATTTCCACCAAAAAAAAAAGCTGCAAATGATACCAAAGTGTCGTCGTGTCTGTCTAATGGCGGATTCAAAGAAATCAACAGACTTGTGGCATAAAATGGCAAAAACCAAACCGAGTGATGGGACCTTCTTCTTGTTGGCTTTGGCTGTCTCCGAAATTACTGCACGATTTTGCAGCAGCATTATACTCGTAATATCCCCAACCCATAGCGAAGCTTTGCTAAGAATAGTTAAAAATGTCTCCGGGGAGGACAGACAAAAAAATCGAAAGTTAATCGAAATAAATAAATTCAGTTTGTGTAATCACATTTGGAGTCAGAGCCAAAGCCAAGCATGTGGTCAGAATAGAGTGGACCCTAACAACCATCCTAGCCACCGACGTCGAAGCCACTCGTACAACCCTCTACCGCTAGGTCGCCGCCGCTTCCAAATGAGAGTCACAGCATAAAGAATTTTATCGAAAATCTTTCATTGCGGTCGTCTTCGTTATGGTCAAAGGATCAACTCCCTCCACCAGTGCAGGACACACTCTACAGTCGGTCTTGACGGAAAAGAACTTAAAATTATTAAGTTTAATAAGGACTGGGTCCTTTCTAGGGATTTAATTTATGCAAATTATTTTTAATTCTTAAGATACATTTTACATTTTGAATAAACACAAATTTGTCGACTTCCAGCATCATTCGTTGGGGTAGTATACAGTCTTAATAAATATTATGCAAAAAGGATAGAGCTAGACAGAGACCCGTCAATTTTTATTTACATATTTGACTTTTAATACAAGATACAAAAAATTGCCTCCGAGTTAATTGAGAGAAATCGACAGTGACACAATTCAAAGATAAACAGAGTCTTTATTTCATGTTGAATAAAGAACAACAAAAAAGGCTAAGGTTCTGAGGTTTAATGTCGAATTGAGCCGAAGGGATGCAAGCATTCCTTTTTTTTCATATAATTAAAAATTGAAACAGTTATGTTGATGGTTGGGTTCTGTATTTGTGTTGATTTTGATTTGAATAGAACATTAATACCGAGTTCCTGGGTAAATACCGGCTTTTTTGGAAGACCAAATTGGTTACCAAATCTTCTTCTTCCTCAACTTCATTTAAATGTTACATATTGAAGTTGACTTAAATCAATCGAAAAGAACAATTCCAGTAGATGGCTTCACTCTCGTTGTCCGGTTGTGGAGTTCCCTACATTGGCCTCGGACAATATCGACAGGACCTTAAGTTTGGATTTCAATTTAAGACTCTAAAAATGTAGATTTTTATTTCGTATTTAACTTATTCCGGTAACTAACTTGCAGCCAGACGAAAATTCATAAAAACTTGCCTACTTATGGATAGCTTACAACTTACTGGCCTTTGCGGGCGATCTAAGATAAGCTAAAGGGTTTTCCAACAACATATTATTAAACCTTCATCTGTCAAATCGGCTGTCATTTATTAAGTCTCTGTTGTCAAATCAACGTGAAAATCAACAGCGTTCAACAACATGTGTAAATAATTAAATTATTTTATGAAAGTAGCTCTTCTGTTTGACCATCTTCAAAAAGGATTATTCGAAATGTGGTGGATTAATTGTAGTCGACCGGTTTACAACAACCGGTATGAACAATCTGCCAAAAATATCACCGCTGTCCGTGAAAGAGTGCCGGAGAATCCAAGGCAGTCAATTCGCCTTCCATGCTCAAGAACTCGGTATTTTGCACACCACTACTTGGCCAATTTTGCGTCGGTCGTGACTTGACCCATACAAACTTTAGCTCACCCAGGACAAGCGTGGCCAGACGTCACGGTTTACTCACAAAAAATTGCCTAATGTAAATATTATCTTTCATTGATAAGGAACAATCGCTGCATTGTGAATTAACCTTCAGAAATTGCTTTCAAAATTTCAATAAAACTAACCTAACTTAACGAAAAATGTATTTTTTCAATGGTAGCTATTGCTGAACTGACATCATTCGTTCACATTGTTGAGCACTCATTGAGTTACAACAATTTGGATTATGGAAACAAATTATTACCAAATATTTTAAATGACTCCAAAAGAGCCCAAAAACTAAGTTGTGGTAGAACTTTAGTTAAACAAGCCATTGCTAAGGAATCCATTAAAACAATTTTGAAAAATATTCAAGACAAAA
This sequence comes from Chrysotoxum bicinctum, assembly GCA_911387755.1. Classification (NCBI taxonomy): domain Eukaryota; kingdom Metazoa; phylum Arthropoda; class Insecta; order Diptera; family Syrphidae; genus Chrysotoxum; species Chrysotoxum bicinctum. The sequence goes on from OU426988.1 coordinate 192,623,756, forward strand.
ACGTACGAAAAATCGAAAAAATGTTTCCAATATGAATTCGGTTTTTCTGTGAAACGGGCGCAGAGAATCGTCTCCTTGATTTCTTAGAGAACAACGATTAATCTATATCTATACTCTATACTATTATATAAAAGCGAAACCATTTTAAAGTTTGTAACGCACGATCTCAGAAAGTAGTAAACCGATTTATTTAGAATAAATTTTATTATTTTCTATATTGTTATAAAAGTGTTTATGGCTATAATTTTTTTTTTTTCATTAATAATTTGTCAAACTTAAATATTATTTATTTTACATTTTTTGTCCATTTTTTTCATAAGTTGACTTATACAACCACTCATATCCTAAAACCTATAAAATAATCGACAAAGATTAGCATTTCTTCATAAAGTCAATATTGTTGCGCAAATTTTAAGCCCAAAATCACTTCTTAGTTACACATACAACCTGAGAAATAAATAAAAACAAATTATAAAATTATAAACTTTTTGAATTTATTTTATCCAGGAATTAGATTTCATCACAATTTCGAGGTCGCTGCTTTATTTCATGTCATTGTCATTCCAACATTTTTAGTTTTCTTTCCTTACCGTTCCCATACTCTCACTCTCTTAATATCTGTTGGTCATTCAATAGTTACGTTTTTTCTCTTACCTACCTACCTACATATTCAATTTTTCTGTATTGTATAGTTTATCTAACTACCCGACACACACACATTTTTTTGTTTATCTAATTCTATCGTCACATCGCTGAGCAATGTGGGGGTGGGCTCTTTTTACTTGCGGTATAGGTAATAGGTACTAACTATGGGGCAAGTTCTGCATTTGGAAAAAAAAATCGAACTCGAGATTTTGATCAAAGTTGACATTACGATGATGGCGAAGACGATTCCGTCTGTTTGTCTGTATGCCTGTATGTCCGTATGTCTGTATGTCTGTACCTCCATCTAGAGCCTAAGCCACTGGAGCTATTTTCTTCAAACTCGCTACTTAAGGGTCTTCGGTGATTCCCTAGAGGAGAAATTGAAATTTTTTTTCTTAGCTCTAAAACTAACAGTACCCCCCATACACCCGTAATGCATAATCTTATTTATCTCGAAACGGTTCTAACGATTTTTATAAAAAAATTAGGTGTGATATTATGAACATTGGACATGGACTACATTTTGGTAAAAACAAATTTTGGCGCAAAATGTTATTAACGGTACCTGCCATAGAACCGTTTTTTGATTTTTTGACTTTCTCATCAACATACAGCTCTAACGATTTCAACAGGAGCTCCCTTAAGTTTAAAATAATATTGTATATAAAGATAGACGGCAATTCCATACATTTGAACATTTTTATCTCATTAAATCCATATTTTATATTTATAAAAAGTATTTTAAATTCCAAAGTACTTTTACATTAGAACAAGTTTGTGCGATCCAGTCGTGCATTTTATTTTTTAAGTTACTTGAATACACTCAATAGCATTTTGGGTGACAAAAATGGACATTCAGTTAACTACAGTGCCGTGCACATGAAGATGAACTATTCTTTAAAAGCGAAACCATTTTAAAGCTCTTTTTTTAAGTGTGAAAGAGAATCTAATTCGATACGGTATGTTATACATATAAACTAAAATTAATATTAATGTAGCAAATATGCTCAGTCACATTGAGAAATGTTTTCATATGCTAATTATATACTAAGAAAATTTTCGTAGTTACAATTTGCGAAGCAACGCGAGTACGGGTCGGCTAGTCTACAAATAAAGTGTCAAAAATTTTAGAGGAAAATAGAAAAAAAAAATTGTCTTTCCTTAAATAAAGTACGCGTTTTCTGCTGACAATGCAAATGTCAACTTTGTCAAGAACCATTCAATATTCACAATCTTCAAGTCGAAAAACGAAAACATTATAAATACTACGTTTATATGAGGTGTTGAAATGACCTTGAAGCTCGCTTCGACCCTTTGTATACCTGTATTGAGTTGAAATGAGCTTCGTTCGACTCGATCCCACTCGCTCAGCGTTGTCAAGTCGAAATGTGAGACGAAAAACCTGGGTCGAGGAGTTGGTTTAACAAATTGTTTCAGAATCGCTTAACACCATTTCAACTCAACTCTAAATCAAACTCTTAACTCAAATGACGAAAAACCTGGGTCGAAAATCGGACCCTAATTTAACTCGATCTTTCGATACTGCATATATAAACGTAGTAAAAGGCAGGCTATTCAGTTTACATATTACACAATGCTGCTAAATTTTCCACTGACAAATTAGAAAACGATGTAGAAAGTTTTTTATTGAAAGTATGCACTTCTTTCAGTCGTTCGGCTAAAAGAAGGGCTGATTTGCAACAACAGTTCGAAGCTACTCATATGAAGTGGGAAGAAATTATGAAACATGTAATCACCAGATTCTTATCATTAGGACGCATGCTATAGAAAAATTTCTGAAAATATGGCTGCTCTTAAGTCACACTTTCGGAAATCTGAAAACGAATGTCCTCGTCTTATTGAGAAAGCAATTGAATCAGAATGTGAAGAAAAAAAAAACCCTTGTCTATTTATTATTTATCCATAACGTGATGATGGAATCATTCGTAACCAAATAGACCACATGTTGATAGACCGTCGCCACTACTCGAACTTGATGACGGTACGAACGTAGAACGTAGAACGTAGCCTGGGAGAAGAACCTAATCTGTGAAATAGAAAACAGCCGAGAGTGAGGTCCGCACCAGGCGCGGAAGTTCTACCAATCGATCCGAAACATGACGCAGTACACACCACGCTGCACATACTGCAAGGACGGAGAGGGAAATCTGATCACCGATCCTGAAAGCATACTGGAGCGATGGGAAGTGTACTTTAATGAATTTCTAAATGGTCAGCTCACTACAGAAGTGGAGGCTCCACTACTTCAAGAATAATACCCTATTATGCCGCCACCAAGCATAGAAGAGGTTGAGAAGGCTATAGGCCGGCTTAAACAGAACAAATCCCCGGGAGCCGATGGCATACCAGCCGAATTATTTCATCACGGCGGGCCAGCCTTACGTCAAGCAATTCATGATATTATAGTACACGTATGGGAGCAGGAAGAAATGCCAGAAGACTGGCGAAAAGGTTTAACATGCCCCATACATAAGAAGGGAGATGTCACAACGTGCAGCAATTATAGAGGTATCACGTTGTTGATTACCGCCTATACGATACTCTCCTCTATCCTACAAGACCGGATAACCCCATACGCTAAAACCTTCATCGGACAATATCAGTGTGGTTTCATTCCAGGCAAATCAACAACTGATCAGATATTTACCCTTAGGCAGGCGATGGAAAAATGTCTAGAATTTAACATCCCAACATACCATCTGTTTATAGACTTTAAGGCCGCCTATGATAGCATAGCCAGGGTAGAACTTTACAAAGCCATGAGAGAATTCGGCATCCCAAATAAATTGACACGACTATGTAGGTTGACCATGACCAACGTAACAAGCCAAGTAAAAATAGCCGGATTGCTAATTGCTATCCAGACCAATCAAAATCTTTAATGGACTCCCACAAGGGGACGGTTTGGCCTGCCTCCTCTTCAACCTGACGTTGGAGAAAGCAATCCGTGACTCTGGCACGGCAACAAGAGGGACCATCGTCAACAGGTCCAGCCAGTTACTGGCTTACGCAGACGACATTGACATCATCGGAAGAACCGAACAAGCTGTACACGATTCCTTCATCCAGATCGAGCAGGCGGCACAAAATCTGGGGCTGCACATTAGTGAAGGTAAAACAAAGTACATGGTGGCGTCGAATGCGAGAGGAACAGTTGGTCAAACAATCAAGGTAGCGGAGCACGAATTTGAAGTGGTGCAATCCTTTAAATACCTTGGATCAATAGTAGCAGCCGATAACAATATAGAAGAAGAAATACGCGGGCGGCTTCTCAAATCCAACAGAGCCTACTATAGTCTGTCAAAGCTCTTCAAATCCAGAAATCTCATCATAACTTCAAAACTGCTGCTGTACAGGACCATGGTCCTGCCAGTACTCACATATGGATCCGAGACTTGGGTGCTTAGCAAAAGGCACTCCGACCTCTTAGCTGCGTTCGAGAGAAAAGTCTTAAGGAGAATTGTTGGCCCCGCATGTGAGGAAGGACGATTCCGGAGACGGTACAATCATGAACTGTACGCAATCTACCTTGAAGCAGATATCGTGACAAAAATTAAGCTCGGTAGACTCCGGTGGGCAGGGCACCTAGCTCGCATGAGCGAAGAGGAACCTGCTCGGAAAGTTCTTTGTGGTAGACCATGCTTGCGCTGGAGAGATGGCGTAGACCAGGACGCCCGAAGCCTTGGGGTGCGCAACTGGATGGCGTCCGCTAAGAGACCGGGATAGGTGGAGAGACTTGTTGAAAGAGGCCAGGACCGGAACCCGGTTGTCGAGCCGATGATGATGATGATGATGATGTTTTCGCTCGAAAAAAAACAATGAAACATATTGAATCGGATTCTCTCACTGTACTTAGTTGAAATGCATTTGAAAGTTTCAGGAAAAATTGAGAGATATATTCTTCGGAAGTAGTGCAAGACAATTTCTCTCTGATTTGAGATCGGATGTCAAAGAGCATTTATAAAATGATTTAATAGGATTTTATGGCAATTTTTTTTAAATATATAGAAAAACGGCATGATTTTTCAGATTATAATGTTTTGCCCAAGCTTTCATTTTTAAATTAAAATGATTCTTTAAAATTCGAATGTTTTGAAAGTGCTGTGTGCTTGCTCCGTATTGATGTAATAGATGTGGATTCTCTTTATAAAGAATATCAAATCATTGGAAAGTCATTAGAAGTAATTTTGGAACTTAAAGATAGACCTTGACTCCTTCACAAAATGGAGCCAACAATTAAAAAGCTTTTCAATTGAGGAAATTCCAAATATGATCAAAATAATTTCCTTTGTTTTTAGTATATCCAAGCTCCAATTTTTTTTGCAGAAAAAGTATTTTCACAAATTGCTCTAAAATGGACTGATGTAAGAAATAAATGGTGCCATGAATTGTTTAGAAGCGGATTACTTACAACTTTTAACTTTGACTTTACCTGTTCAGAGATTTACAATTTTTTTAAAAATAATATTGAAATAATTAAATGTCCCAGAAGTTTCTTAAAATATTAAGCAATTTTGTTCGACATAAGATTTTATTTTTTTTAATGTACGATATGTAAAAGACTGATCGGTAATGTAAAATTTAACTAGATGATGTATCTAATATGTAATTTAAAGTGCAATTTAATAATTTTGAAGTGGAAATTATTGTTTTTAAGTTTTGTCAATGAATTTTATTTTGTTTTCGTGCTGTTATTTTATAATCAAAATATGTACTATGCATAAATAGAGGTCTATTTAATAATTTAAAAAATCGTACCTATGCAACTTAATGTTCAATAAGTAATTTAATTGGTAATAAATAAATTTATTTTTCTTACTTGCGATATACATTGGTACTATCGGGCAAGTTCTGCATTTGGAAAAAAAATCGAACTCGAGATTTTGATCAAAGATGACATTACAATGATAGAAAAGACGAATAAAGTGGGTCCGACAATTCCGTCTGTCTGTATTTCTGTATTTCTGTATGTCTGTATGGCTGTATGTCTGTAGGTCAATATAGAGCCTAAGCCACTAGACCTATTTTATTCAAACTCGGTACTTAAGGGTCTTCGGTGATTATCTAGAGGTGAAATAGAAAATGTGTCATATCTCGCCAAAAAGGTGACATTGAAACTTAAATGTTATATTCTTTTCAAAGCTAAATCAATAACGCTAACATTTTTTTGCTTTACGAGTTTAAAAATTTTCAAAAAGGATTTATAGTATTTAATTTTTAAAAACTCTTCAAATTCCAATGATCAAAATTTTCCGGGCATATTGTATGCGAGTGCTTAGTAGGCCATTTTGCCCATTTAGGGTTCTTTTATTTAAGTTTTAATTCCGAACACACTGAAATAGTTAAAGACCAACTAATTTCTGTAAATTATTAAGAAATACTTAATACTTACATGCATTCACTGTTTTCTCCATAATTAAACGTTTTTTATAATTTTGTTTGTTAACAAACGTTTTACAACATTTTATTGGCCATTTTAGGCCATCTTATCTTATTGTATTGTAAAAACGTATTTATCTCGAAAACGGCTCTACGGAATTTGATAAAAAAAAAAATAAAGTGTGATATTATGGACATTCTGGGGCAAAATGTTATTAATGGTACCTGTCATAGAACCGTTTTTTTTTGTTTTTCGAATTTCTCATTAACGACTCTAACGATTTTAATCAAAAGTTTTCACCAAGAGCCCCCTTAAGCTTAAAATAATATTTTACATAAAAATATTCGAAAAAATATTTTTTTTTGTTTTTTGAAAAAAAAAAAATCCAATTAATTTTTTGAAAAATCAATATCTTGAAAACGTGTGGACGATTAGTTTTTGAAATTTATCTATATTAATAAGCACTTAAAATTGGTATCCCAAATTTTGTTTTAGAAAAATTTTAAAGAAATTTGTTATATAAAAAATTACTTTAATAAAAAAACGATTTTTAAACTTTATTTGCGTAAATTCATACTTTTCCGGAAATCAGACGGCAAATTCATGCATTTGAACATTTTTATCTGATTAAATCGATGTTTTATATTTATAAAATGTTTTTTAAATTCCAAAGTACTTTTACATAAGAGCAAGTTCGTACGATCCAGTCGTGCATTTTATTTTTGAACTGAAATCAATGTACATATAGAATTCTTCTTGGCCTCGACATTCTGGTCAGACGATTTAACTCAGCTTGTAAATGGACCAACTCGCTTTCCCGATATTGACAGGCAATTCCCCAAGCACGCTTAATTTACTCCTTACCTATGACCGTGATAATTATATATAATTATCTGTGCTTTAGTCAGGACCGGCCCGAGCTAAATTAGAGCCCTGCGCAAGCTTTATCAGTGGCGCCTCTCATTTGGATTGGGTTGGCGAAAAAAAGTCATTTCCTCATTACCCAAGGGGTACCCTTTGCAATGCGTTTTTTTAACGAGGGATCCCCAAGAGGCATATTCCTAGATAATACTTATATTTAATTAAAATAAATATGATTTTTATTAAAAACTAAGAAATCAAAAATATATCACAAAAATTTAGGAACTGAAAAAAGTATTTTTTGAAGTAAAAAATATTTAAAAACTAATTCAAAAACATAACAACATACAAATAAATAATGAACTCATTAATTGTTGTTCATGTAGGAAATAATAATAAGATTATTATTTTAATAAAAATAAATACATAGAACCGAATTTATTGCAATAGCTGAAATTTCTGGCTTCTGTTTTAGCAAACTCAGCTACCAGATCATCATAATATAATGACTTGACAAGCTCTTTCTCTATAGCCATGATTGACGACTAGTCAACTTATCTTTCCTGAGTCATTGGGGTCCTGAAGTAGTTTTTTATTAATTTTAGTTTCAAAAAACTGTTATTTGAGGAAACTGTGATGGTATTTATAGATTTAGAGCTATGGCTTCAGCTGATTGCACGTTAGTGAATTGTTCTTCTGATCGCATTTCCACTAAAGAGTTTTTAGTAGCATATTTAGTAGATAAATTAGCAGACGGAGTTTGTAAATACTTACTAGTTATATTGGCGCAAAATTTTAAACAGCCTTTTATTAAGGTATTAGTATGATACTACTTAACAATTTGCTAACTTTATAGTAGTTTACTAACTCATTCTTTATTTTAAACATTTTCTCACTAGTATGGTACTAAAAGAATTTCCTTAATAAATTGCTTCTGAACACACCTAAAACAACGACATTTCGTGTAAAAAAATAAGTACACGAACCTTTTTTGATGTCTGCAAATGTCAGAGTCATACGAAGCTAGCAAGATACTAAATAAATAAAGTAGGTATTCGATGATTTTAACTTTGATAAAAGGGTAGAAAAAGTGTTATGCTATATTCGATTAAAATTTGCAAATTCGTTGTTTTAACCTAGTATTATACTAAAACAGCTTTAGCATTGTACTAATTCAATTAAAATTTTGCGCCATTATTTTTTTCTAAAATATCAAACTAGATTAATATGCAACATATAAACTTGAAACTTAAATTTTACTTCCTAATGACAGCATGTTTCTATTCTCAACGTTTCCAGCCTCAGATATTTCAATAAGAGCTTCATATTATAGCTTCTTAAATTTTTTTGAGTGGTTTTAAAGCATTTAGTCTACTCCCATCTGGTTTCAGAAAGGGGTTTTAAGGTCAAACCAGCGAAATTTTTTGTATATATGTATGTCCCAACGCATTGTTGAACCTGATACAAAGTTTTATATGCATTAAGCAATGTCAAAAAACTTTGCAGCTTCCAATGAACAGCGAGTTGAATCATTAAAAACCAACAACAACCAAAGGGAATGCAAGCAGCCTGAACAAAATAAACTCTTGGTTCAAGACACTTAATTTTGTTTTGAACACCAGCCCCTTTTCCTTTCATGTTTGAACCATTATCATAACCTTATACATATGCACTACTGGAATAGTAGCGTAGCAAGTTTTATTGTCAATATAGATTACCTATCCTTTCTTTTGTTTTGAGTTTTTTTTACCATAATACATAGACAAATAAAGTAATTAGATCAGTCAAAAAATCCCTTTTTAAATTTAAACAATAACTGGCAAGAACAAAAAAAATAGAGAAAAGGAGAAATTGAATAAAACAGATTCACTCATTAACGACAAACCTTCCTCAACATTAGTCATCGCATCATCATCACTCAAGTATTTCCATTTATTTCAACCCTTTGTCTCATTCTCGACACACGACAGTGATAAAATTTCACTCATAAACAGAGGCCAGTGCCAAACTAAAACGTAGTACAAAAAACACTCAACCGGAAGAGTTTAAATTCATAGACGCAACTTTTAATTTTGCGCGCTGTTATGTCAATGAGTATGAATTTTGTACCTCATAATTTCTGTTTGAGTAACATTGCTGACTTCGATTTCATAGAGAAGAACTGACATCGGGCGCATGTTATCAACATGCAAGCTGTTAATTGTCTGTATTTGCTGTACACTGCATATGGGAGGGTTATCAAAATAAAATAAATGCCTTCACTCATACACATACACGCGATGGTGAGTGTGAAGAATAACGTAACAGTAGATTGATAAAGAGAAAAATAGCAAATATGTAGGTATCTGTTGTTAAGCGAACAAAATTGTGGACTTTGTAAAGATTTTGTGATGTAGTTTTTTTACGGTGGGAATGGGGGTGTGTATAGGAAATTAAACATCGACTTATTTTTGGAAAAGTAGATATGTATCTATATATATATGTATATCTGTCTTTAAATTCAGAATTAGCTGTTAGTTATATAATAAATACCAATATTGGAGTGAGCTATAAAAAGAAATGAGACTTAAAAAAGATGGTACGTAGGTATAGTGGTTATGAAGTAGTGGCTTTTTTAACGCTTGCCCAAGGCGCCTTTTGAGTTCAGCGCCCTGCGCATTTGCACAGCTTGCACGTATAGCTTGTCCGGCCCTGGCTTTAGTGTACTAACACTTCTAGGAAAATGTCGGACCACTGTGTCATACCAGTTCAAGATGAAATACCAAGCCAAGCCAACTGGGACGGTCTCAATAATTTGTTTCACAACTTTAACTGGTCACTATTCTTCCTTAATAGTGACGTAGATTTCAACGCTATTATGTTAACAGGTATTAAACTTTTATCCCTAACAGGACTAAAAAGCATAAGACCAAAAGATAATTCTTGATACCCTAATAGCTGCATAAGGAACTTATTAGATTCAGAGCTCTTAGGTTCCGTTATTACAAAGCCAATTCAACTGAGGAAAACCAGAAAAAATACAATAAAGTGTCTACAATGATCATTTTAAACGAACCAAGATTTTATATGATCAAAATACACGCAAAAAATACTAAAATTTCCCAAAGGTAGTATGAATTTTTGGTCATTTTGTAAAAAATGTTAGAAATTCCAGCTGTTCGTCGGTTCCAACACTCATTTACAATAACACTCCTGTGACTAGCTCACAAGGAAAGGCAAATTTGCTTGCAGCCTTGTTTTCTGCAAATTCGAAGCTACCGAAAAGTGTTATGACTCCTCGTGTTCTTGAGAGCGTAAATGGTTTTATGGGATGAATATTCTTTCGTGCTCGTATAGTTGCAAGAGTCTTAAAAGATCTTGAAATACACAAACCCGCTGGCGAACCCACTACAAAAGCTTTTCTATCTATCTCTTTCCTCTGGATTCTTTCCGTGTGAAGGGAAAACAGCATTTGTCCCGCCAGCCAAAAGGCTACGTCCCTTCTTTTTAAGGTCATAAAAAAGCTGATGAAAAACTTAAAAAAGCTTAAAAAATATCTTAAATAACGAAAGCTTCTTAATGACCGGCAGTACGGCTTTCGTAGCAACAGGTCCAACGGAGATCTTATGGCGTATCTCACCGAAAAATGGAACAAATCCTTGCATCATTATGGTGAAAGCTTATTGCAAAATATTCCAACCCTACCATCATCCATGGAACACTCTTGCAAGATCGCATATTTGATGTTGTCAAAAATGCGGCGAAATGTTTAGGTTTCCTAAGAAGATGTAAGCAGTTTTTTTTCCCCTTCAGATTTGGCTACAATTTATAAGGTATACATTCGGCCTAAGCTTGAGTATAACTCCCATATCTAGGCAGGGACGCCTTAAACTCACCTGTACCTCTTAGATAGAATCCAAAAAAGAGCCCTTAGACTAATTGAAGACAGTGCGTCGTAGTGTCCCCTATCTTACTTTGTTTTATCGCCACAATACTCGTCTTGCTTAGAATGCTCATCAGTTTTTTGCAATGCGCAAATTCAGGCGTACTGTAAAATACAGAGATTCTTTCTTAAGCCGTACTACTCGAATGTGTGGAACACTTTAACCCAATCGATTTCCCCCCTCATTTTGATGTACAAGCTTTTAAAACTAATGTGCATCGGCATCTCCTTTTAAATACCCTCTTTATTACCTAACTGGTCGCGCTGTGTTATTTATAACATTATAAGAGTATTCATAGCCCCTTAAGTGCGCGCTAGTAATAAAATAAAATGCACGACTGTGTCGCACGAACTTGCTCCTATGTAAATGACTAAGAATTTCAAAAATGAATGTTATTAGAGAAACTGTTCATAAGCATTCATTTTTTAAATGACTAAAAAAAACTTCTTTAGTAGTTAAAGGTAAGAATAGGATGCCATGTGATTCAAGCAAATATAGATTTATGCAAGAACAAAAATTATGTCTTTGTAGTGGTTTCTTAAAAATAAGGTTTTATATAAGAAAATTTTAAAACATTTTTAAGAAAAAATGTTGGTACGCCAATTTGAAGTTTTTATTATTGTCTGAATAAAAATTAAATTAAAAAAAAAAAGTATTGAGCCGTTTTCGAAATATTGAATTTTCAAAAAAACAAAAAATTGATTTTTTTTTCGAAATGGCAGGTACCGTTATTTTTGGTCTTAAAAAATCAAATCAAAAAACATCCGGGGGTAAAAAATTAAAACCCATATCTACCAAGTTTGAAGAAAATCGGCCGAGCCGTTTAGCTGTAATCGAACAGACAGACAGACGGACAAACATAATTGCCAGACCCACTTTTTTCGTCTTCGCTATCATCGTAATGTCAACTTTGATAAAAATCTCGAGTTCGATTTTTTTTACGAATACATAACTTGCCTTATAGTTCCTATAAGTCGCAAGTAAAAAGAACATAATTTTAAGCATGAAAGTCGTTAAACTATTTGGTCGGAAATCCTTCGCGGATTCCTAACCTCCCCTACAGATTTTCGAGATAAGGACTAATTCGGAAACATGATTGAGGTAGAAGCATCCTAAGAAGATCATCTCCCGCCAAGGAACTGCAAGGTCTTGCAGTCTTTGCAGCATGATTGCAAGTATGCCGTACTACTCGGGAGATTTATATGCAGAAAATTGGCCAGGTAATATTTTCTTTTTTTTATAACAGTACTAATAATGTCCTACGCGAGCCACTGACAGTTGCACTTAATTCTTTTTATGTTTCGAAAGTTTCTTTCACCTTACACTGTGACTGTGCCTGTTACAATACTGAACTGGTTGCTTACTAATTGTTTTGTAGCGAATGGTGCTGTGAATTAGGTTATCATTTCCGCTTGTACACATTTTCAACAACACAAAGCAGTCCGTCCGTCCGGAGCAACATTGTGGCATCCACTGATCCGAACAACATAATAATCCAACCAAAAACTCCCAATGACATTATTTCCAGTGGCACAAAATATTTGACACTTGCAAAGAATTAATCCTGTAACACCAACTGGACCGCGCTGAACATGACCACGAGAGCCAACATCATCACCCGGACCCTAACGACCGTTGCTCCTAACCCCTGTCCGACCCCTCCCCGACTTAAAACCTATTCGAAATAGACTCACGTCGTCTGATATTTGTGGATGTTTTTGTAAGTGAATTTGCCAATAAGGGACAAAGGACTTCTCTCAGTCTACAAAATGTGGGTGTGGTATTTCCAATTAGCAGCTAATTTTCGATATTTTTGTTTTTATTTCGTTTTTGCTGACTTCACATTTTTAACCGTATTAAAGGATATTATTTTAAATGAAACCGCTAAAGTCAACTGCTGCTACATGACACCCAAACGCATGGCCACCGTTAAGCAACCACCACCGCCAGCCAGCCTCGCCGGATGTAGAGATTTTGAATTATTTGAACGTCCTTCCGAACATCGGAATTAACAAGAGCATAACGTGTGCAGCTTTATAGTTTTTTGTTTTACCTTTCCGGTCGAACCTTCACCCCAATCCCCAACCCCGATCCGATCCTAGCAATCTCAACCAGAAAGAGCTTAATTTTTCAAACCAACCAATTGTGGCCGAAATCAAATTTGATATAATGAAAATTGGAATGTGTGGCAGGAAGACGGGGCAAGGCAGGACACACGCGTTTCGTCCCCTCACACAATAAAGTCCAGAGAATAAGCCCAGCTGCTGCGACTGCGAATATCCAGTTAAATAAGTACGTTGAATCAGCGCCCGGGTTGAAACTAAAAATTGAATAGCCAAAGCCGCATTGTGATTTTCCATTAAAATTTCATTATTTCATTGTATTGTTGCAGGTACGTGTGTAGATGGTGTAGAATTTTGTTATTTTATTTCTCCCCTTGGGAAAATGGAGTTTCAAATTAAATTTTTAATAAAATTAGAGATTAATTGGTACTAATCGCATTGAGGCCCTGTGCTGATTCATTTATTGAATTGATTGTGGTTTACACGGATTTTTATTGAGTTTTAATTACATATTGTGCGATGGAGAACTGCACGCGTTCTATTAAAATTGAATTTAAATTGTTAAATTGCTTTCAGGGAACAAACAGATACACCTATACATAGTTGAGAGATGAGGCTGATGGCATTTGTTGGATTCATACATATCTCCATGTATAGAAATGAGAGTGGTACGTCGAAAGTTGAAATACAAAAACAGCTTTTCGTGAGATATTTCAAAAATAAAAATGGTGGATGAGAAATTATATCTGCTTCTCGGAATCTTAGCGAAACACTTAAAATTTGAATTTTTGGATACACAGATACCTTTTGTACCTTGGACAAGATTCTAAATAAAATTTGTAAATGTCGTTTTCTTAGAGGCGGGAAACTTTAAATTGGCAACAAAGTTTTCTGTGAAATCGGATTTGAAAGTTTTCGGTTGGAAATTTATGATGTTAAGACTCATGCCGGAGTAACGGTTTTCAAATTGTTCAAATTTATTTTGATAAAAATGGTTCAATTCGAAAAACTCATATCAAACTCATAGTTTTGTTAAAAGATAGACATAAGACTCATTTGCAGCGATGATAATCGACAAGCAGCTGTCGAAACACCGTTACATCCAGTAAAAGTCACCGGTCGGAGTGCTTTATGGGTTGGTGGAATAATTAGTCCATATGCATTCAAAATTGATGATGGTCAGAACGTTACAGTCAACGTTGTGCGGTACAGAGACACAAGATTACTAACTTTTTCGTGCCTCAATTTGAAGGCATTGGTGTTGAATAAGGACGGAAGGGCGCTACACGTGATATAATGAATTTCCTGAAAGTAACATTTCACAAGCGATTCATTTCATGTTAACCGTCAAAAGAGATTTTGGATGCTTTGACTTTTTTCTTAGTTCTTTCATTTTTGAATTTATATTTAGTTCAGCAAAAAAATTCTTTTTCAACTTGCAATACAGGTTTTGCATTTGGAAAAAATATCGAACTCTATAGGTTTGATCAAATTTGACATTACTGTATGCCCATAGCTGGGCATTAACTCGTTAATCCGTTAATCGTTAATTAACGAAGTTAAAATTTTGATTAACGGATTAACTTTTAAGTTAACTTTTGAAAATGTTAACGGACACGTTAAATCCGTTAATCCGCGTTAAGTCCGTTAATCGTTAATCCAATGCCTACTATTTACCGCGCGGCGCAAAAAACAGGTTCAGACAAGTATGAGACAAGTGCCGTGCGGTGCGTGCCACGGGTGAAACAAAAACAGCTAGGTACGTATTATATTTTGACGGCGCGTGCGAGTGAGAAAACTGCGAAGAGATTCATTTCGGTTGATCATTTCATTATGCCGGTCGTCCACTATGTGCGCGATAAGTTCAACCAACTTCGTTCAACTTTTTATTCAACTCTTTCGTTGGATAACCGAATTTACAACCTCTTACACTAGTGCAGTAACTTACGTAATTCACGTTGAGCAACTAAAGTTGAACAAAATGCGTTTGGAACCCCGTACACATAATTGACCAACTTACCTCGTAAACTAGTTGATAAACTTAAAATGTTGTTCAACGTGTTGATCGAACATTTTCAAGGAGCAACACGAGCTCGTACACTACCCGTACACTGGTTGCGCAATTCGTTGAGCAACGGCCAACAACTAGATCCAACCCGTTGGTTGAACAGAATTGAAGGCACCGTACATTAGAGTTGAATGCGTTGAATTCGAAATTTGTGCATTGATCGCCTAGTGGACGACCGGCATTACTTAGCGCCGGTGCTCAGAGTAAAAAAATATAAAAAATGCAATTTTTATCACATGTTAACGGATTAACGATTAACGTTAACTTGCGTTAATTCTTCCGAAATTTAACGCTTTAACGTTTAACGAAGCTAACTTTTTTAGTAGCGGATTAACGATTAACGAAGTTAACTGTTTGATTAACGGTGCCCAGCTATGTGTATGCCTATACCTACCTTTATCTCGAACTACACCTATTTCAACATATTCCACGGGAGCACTTCTCTAAATCTTTGTTAACATTTACCATGCACCATGCCCAATGATCCCAAGTCATCACATCATTAGCATATATAGAACTAACAATTTTAGATGGAAGCTCATTAACGTTCATCGAAAACAATAAAGGCCCCAGAATGGAACCTTGGGGGACGCCAGTAACATTAGGTAGAAAGTGAGATAACTTGTCACCAACTTGAACTGCTTGTTGTCTATAAATAAGGTAGAAAAAAAGTAACTTTGCAGCGCCTTATGACAAGTTATATTGCTGTTTAATATTTTCACATAATTTTACATTATTGACTGTATCGAATGCTTTTGAAAAGTCAATCAACACTAGATAGATTACTTCATTCCTATCGAAAGCCTGACTTATATCGTCAGTTACACTTAACAATGCTGTGTGATACAACTCTGTTTTTCACGAAATCCGGATTGCTTTGTATTGAGCATAAGATAAGCACTGATTTGCTTTTGAAGAATTCTTTCAAAAACTTTGGATAAAAATGGAAAATTGAAATTGGTCTAAATTCAACACCTCTGGGGTTTTTCGGGGTAGGTAAGATTTTAACCAATTTCTATTGAATGGGGAACTCTCCCGACATCAAAATTATATTGAAAATGAATGTTATATGAGGTAGAATAATTGGTAAGATCATTTTTAAAAATGATGGGTGAAAAAATATTTTTTCGATTATTTTTATAAACTCCTGTCAAAATTTGTTGGTATAAATCGTTAGAGCTGTCACGGTAAAATTTACCGCGACAAAAATCGTTCTATTCTCCAAATTCCATTTCCTTCCGCTTCCATACCAGTTTTTCCCTCCTACAGGTGTTTCATTCACTTTACTGAGAGAGAGAGAAAGTGGGGCAGCCATTGACCATCAGCCATCGGTGCGCTCTCTCAGTATCTTGGAGAAACAAAATAAACATCATCATGAGCTCAAATGTGGATGAATGTTCCACATCCACTATGTAATTATGGACAATATGGACGAGTTGTTTTCGAAAAGCACGGGTGACGACAGTTGGTCCCCGAATGCTAGAAGTTACTCATTTTGAGAATGACCTAGTGCCCAACGTATTTGATTTATATTTGTATATGATATTGTAAAAGATAAAACGTTACTCGCTAGTCCCCAATCCCCCCAATCTGCACAGAATTTTGCGGAAATGGTATTCCTGTCAATCCCTTCCCTTTTATATGTTCCACAATTATGGTTTGATTTTGTTTTATTCGAGGGGAAAATTGATCGCGACTTGATTCTTTTTTTTTTGTTTCTGAAAGCTTTTCTTAATAACTTAAAAAAAAAAAATGGGTATTGGTGGCTGTATGCATTCATCATATTCGCCGCTCCTGGAAATTACACCAGCGATCGTCGGATTTATGATGATTATACAGAGAAAAAGTGCGAGTAAGAAGGACCGCTGGTTTTCAATTAGGTCGGCGCTCTCTACAGCAAAGATGGCGGAGAGTAGTTGAATGCACGGTTGCCAGTTTGGTCATTTATGACCAAATCTGGTCATTATTTTTTCACTTGGTCACATGGTCATTTTTAATTCCATTTGGTCATTTTTTCAACGAATTGAAAAAAAAAAAAAACTTTTTTTTACTTTTTATGTTCTTAAAAATGAAATGTATACCAACAGCAGTTTTATTAGCGTATGATGTAAACTGAATGCGTTCATTTCCATCACTTGCGAATTTAATGATAGATAGCTGGAAATCTTAAGGATTGTGCGTTAATTTTGCGCAATGTTGCTTCTTCGCTGGGTAAAAATAAAATATACCTACTATTTGAAAACTCAATTGGTCTTTCAACTGACGAGGCTAGTGTTATGGTTAGTGAGGTTAATGAGATGACCATCAAGCCAAATTGAAAATGTCATTTTTTTAATGCACTTGCCATTCGCTGCATCTTCGCTTTGCATATTATTGCAAAAAGTTTCAATTTTGAAACTATTAATAAAATAATGCTAGCCAAAGAGTCTGAAGATCAAAAAATTAGTAATGGTTATTGGTCTGCAAAAAATAAAAATAACGTTTGTGGCAATAATTGATCTTCATACATAAACATATCGCGCAAAATATTAAACAGCTTAGTAATAAGGTATTATGATGATACTACTTAACAATTTGGCAACTTTTAAGTAGATTACTAACTCTTTCTTAATTTTAAATATTTTCTAACCAGTATGGTGCTAAGGCTATTTTTTAATAAATTACTACTAAACACTAAAGTAATGGCAGTTCATGCAAAAAACTAAACAAACAGACCTTTTTTGATACTAAAAAAATAAGATAGGTATTTAGTAAAAGGGTAGAGAAAGTATGATGCTAAATACAATTGAAATTTGCAAAATCGTTGGTTTTACCTAGATTCATACTAAACAGCCTTAACATCGCACTGATTCAACTAAAATTTTGCGCAATCGTGATCTTATTTCAAATAGTTGTGAGAAGTTAATATTCATGTTTTGTATATAAGGTGCTTTGTGAATTTTTGTACCTGATTTTTTATGTTTTTGTTTTTTAGTAATTTTAAAAATAACGTGTAAGCTGTATAATATACATAAGAACATTATGCTCCAACAAATGTGATGAATTAATTGTTCTGTTTTTTGTTTGTTTGTGTTTCTTTTTTTTTATTTTGGTCACTTTTAACTACATTTGGTCATTTTTATTTTCCACTTTGGACACAATTTATTTTTTCAAGTGGCAACCGTGGTTGAATGATGACGTGACCGAAAACCGCGGCCAGTGATTGGCCGAAAGCACTGGATGAGTTCTTAAGAGAAGGTTTCGCCCAGGATGTAAAATACCTGGGAGGACACTTCAATTTTGGCTGTAGTTGAGAACAGAAGTTTTACAAAAAATAAAAAGAAAATTAAGAAAAGTTTTTAAGAAAAAAAAGAGGATAAAAATAATTAATAAATTGGTGAAGAAGAAAATCAAGAAAAAAGGATAAAAAGGAAAAATTTTGGTTTAAAATAAAATTCAGGAGACAAAGGTTGGATATTTGAGAAGGATTGGTAGAGGAGCTTTATGGAAAAGGAATTGACAGGATTTTGAAAAAAAAGATAAGTATTCTTTTTTGGTTAAGTGACATTTTTGGTATTATCGGTTTTATCGTTTGTTTAATTTTTTTTATTATCTTAATTCGCGTTTGGCTTCTGTCCGTTAAAAATTCCGAAAAAGCGGAACTCGTGATTCGTTTCAAAAAGTTGTTAATTCGGGACCAAGTGGTAATGGTTTAACTTAAAATTCTGAAAATAAATTGTATATACACATTTGAAAAGATATTGGGTTTTCATCCTATATTTTAAAATTGTTCCCAATCAAAAATAAAATCTGTTAACTTTCCATTCGGAATTAAAATTTGGCTTATTATTTTTTTTTCTCTCAAAAAAAAATAAATTGCTTTCATCGTCGGTTTCGCTACATAAGGTTTGTAATTTCCTTAATCAAAAAAAAAAAAAATTGCTGGCGCCCCTTTATTTTCTTTCATGAACGACGCCCCTGTCGGAATCATATATTCTTAATAACATCTTCAAATTGATCGATAAATCGTCAATCGAATCAATCAAATTAATTGGCGAACCCACCCCCATAATCGGAGCTAACATCCAAAGTCCAACCTGTTGCTCTTCAACTTCGAGCTCGCTTTCTCTTTCGCTCTCGCTCTTTATTTGGTTTGACATTGACAATATTGTACTCGTGTTTACAATAGTCAAATCATGTTCAAGTCGCGCCGGTCGATCTCGCGCTCGTCATCGTTTTGTTTTAATTTTATAATTTAATTAATTTTTATATATTCATTTCATTAATTATTCGGTTCGTTCTTTAATAAGATTTTTTTCTTAAATTTTGTTGGCCAAAATGTAGTCCATACCTATCATAGCACACCTATTTTTTTTAATCAAAATCGTTAAAGCTGTTTTCGAGATAAATAGGATCAGACCAAAAACATAAATGTTAAAAAAAGAGCCAAGTTCTTCTATACAAAAACCTTTGTGTAACAAGTCAGCCGTGAAAAGTACTGAGATCTAAAAGTATGACAATGAAGGTTTAATACAGAATATTTAAATAGAATAATATTGAATCAGCTACAATGTAATAGAGAAATTTTATTATTTAATGATTACTGACTAAAATTTGATGGGTTCACTAGTCAAGTTTTGAAAACCTTTCGAATTGGGCATAAAAAAAAACTTGCCAAGTAAGTCCAATCTATCTCGAAACATACTCACTGAAAAATAAAAAAGCTTACAACGTTACAACTCACATTGTTGTAGCACCCATAACCCATAACGACGTTCATGTGGTTTGAGAACGAAATGTATCCACTGAAAGTGTACACACACACAAAAAAGTACAGCTAGTATCGTACCAACCGGTTCGTTCGAATTAACTGTGAACGGATCCAACCAAAGTGGCGAACAGTACTCAAAGTTCTTACACTCTCACTCAGATATGAATATGGGAATAGTGTTATATCTTGACTTTGTTTTGTTCTATTCGTGCTGGAAGAATATGAAATGAACAAAATGGGAAATTCGTTTTGAATTTTTGCACTGAATAGAGTTTTTTTTTTAGTGGAGGTAAGAAAACGAATTTTCTTTAACCTGTATATAAAAATTTGGAAGTCGTTTTTGTTTATTAAGGTAATGCTTTTATAATTTGCGTGTAAAATTTAACTAGAAATTGGCATCAAGTGGTGAAAAAGTTTTAATTAAAAACCGTTGTGATTGTGTTATTGAAAAACTTATAAACAAACCCTTTTACAAGTGGAATTCAGTAGACAAATCTGCAATTATAGCGACTGAAAGACCTACTCCATTGCTGCCGGACTTAACAACAAAATTTTGCAATAAAAAAAAACTGTTACTAGAATCTTTTTCATTTTTCGGGGGCCCCCTAAAATCGGGGGCATAGGCAACTGCCTATTCTGCCTACTTGTTAATCTGGCCCTGCACATCACAGTTAAGAGTTTTTTTTTATGTAAACTCATAATTTTTTCAGGTATGCAAATGTTTTCTTTTTTAATTATTCATGTTAACATAAACATAAAGAGTACCAAATCGAGCACTCTTGTTCTAAGAAAAGTCATGTATTTTCAAGATGCATGTATAGTTTCAAAATGACAATAAAAAGACACTTCGAATGAAAAATCTTAGATTTTCTATTTTTCGCTTTGAATGTACATTAAACTATACCGCTGTAGCAAATTTCATCATTTTACAGCAATCGGAAGTGCTCCATTCAACCAACACCAATTGGGAGAAAGTGGGCGGATACCACGCCACCTAAATGGAAAACCTCAATTTTTTCCTCTGCTTGCATGACAAGACCAACCGTTGTGCAAAATTACAAGGTTCTACGATGTTGGGAAGTGCTCCATAATTTTGATGATCTGTCAGTCAGTCACTAGTTACGGTTTTTGTGATTTTTGAGGCCTTATATCTCAGGAAACGCTTAAGCTAGAAAATTGAAATTTGGTGAGGTACCTGTGCCTGACTAGCTTAGCAAATATTCAGAATTTTAAGTTTCTGACTTTATTGGTACTGAAGAAAGGGAGGGGTCAAAAATCGCCTGAGTTTGTTCCTGTAAAAAGGGTGTAGTGCCAAAACTTGGCTGGGCACTACCGTCCCCTTTGATTTTGCATTAGGGGTGTATGGAGGCACCGTTAATTTTGGAGCTAAAAAAAAATTCAATTTCTCCTCTATATTAATACAAAATTATAGTTGTAATGGCTTATTTTTTTTAAGAGATAACGAAAATGTTATAAAACAACATTATTGAAACCAAACAAATCGTTTTTGTTGGTTTGATGTTTTGATTTTAATGAACAGATGCATAAGCAAAAGAAGTTGCATTAATTGATGTTAACCGAGTTTCGAAAACCCCATGCTCGTTTTTTTTTAAACTTTATTTATAACAATCTATAAGATTTAATAAAAAAAAGTATTTTATCTAAAAAATAACGGTTTTCGAAAATCGCATTTTTCTTGAATACGGCACCTAGAATTTTAATACAATTTTTTTTTCTCATGATTTATTTTTACGATCTACACCTAAAAAAAAAAACAAATTTTAAAATTAAGATATTATACTCACTGCCCCTACCCTAGAACCATTGTTTCAAATTTTGAATTTCTCATTATTGACATAAAGGAGTTTATTGAAATTTTGTGAAGAGAAGCTTCGAAAAAGTTTGAAACACATTGCATTTCAAAACTTAAAAAATTGGGCAAAGAATTTTTGAAAAAAAAAAACAAAAAATAATTTTTTTCTTGAAAATTCGATTTCTCAAAACGGGTGAATAGTTTTTTTTGAAAACTTAATTTTTATTAGTACAGTAATAAGAACTTTAATTTGGCGTACCAACATTTTTTCTTAAAAAAAAATTGTATATAAAAGTTTATTTTTTTAAGAAACCGCTATAACAACTTGTAATTTTTAATTCTTGTATACATTGATATTTGCTTAAGAAATCACATGGCATTCTTTTACTATCTACTAAAATAGTTGCAAAAATGAATTTTAAGAACAATTTTCTGTAATATCATTGGTCTATTATGCAAGAGCAAGTTCGTGCGACCCAGTCGTGCATTTTATTTAAAGTAGTACACCGAGGCATACCTAATGGTTAGTGCGTTGGACACTAGACTAGACAGTCATGCAGAGTGTTTTGGGTTCGAGTTGGATTCTCAGCAGCTTGAATAAAGTTTTTCAGGGGAGTACTACTTCTTGCGAGGAACTGAAAGATTCTTCAAGGATATTTGAACCGCTGAGAAGAAAAAGGAAAACATTCCACTAATCATAGATTTTGGGAAATCAAAGAAAACTGTTTATTTCTGAAACTGAAAGTTATTCTTCAAAACATTCTGAAGGACAAATGTAAAGCTAATAAAAAAGAGTGACATACCAAACAATTGAAATTAAAAACTTTAAGGGTTGGCTTAAAAATTCCTGTTAAAGTGAGTGGAATGTTTTCCTTTTTCCACTAATTGAAAAAAAAGAACAAAATAAATTATTTTAAATTAAGTTTTTTTTATTCAAATAATATAAATAATGGTTACAAAACATTTTATTTATTTAATATTAAATAATTCTGCAAAATTCTAAACAATATTTTAATAACAATTCAAGGGAATAAAAATAAACAGAAATAAAATGCATGACTGGATCGCACGAACTTGCTCTTATGTAAAAGTACTTTGGAATTTAAAATACATTTTATAAATATAAAACATGGATTTAATGAGATAAAAATGTTCAAATGTATGGAATTGCCGTCTGACTAATCCTTTTAATATTAAAGTAATTTTTTATATAACAAATTTCCTTAAAATTTTTCGAGAACAGAATTTGGGATGCCAAATTTTAAGTATTTAGTAGTATTGATTTTACAAATAGTTTCAAAAAATAATCGTTCACACGTTTTAAAGATATTGGTTTTACAAAAAAAACTTGGAATTTTTTTTTTCAATAATTCCAAAAAATTTTTTTCGAATATTTGTATATACAATATTATTTTAAACTTAAGGGGACTCCTGCTGAAAATTTTTGATTAAAATCGTTCGAGCCGTTGATGAGAAAATCAAAAAATCAAAAAATCAAAAAAACGGTTATATGACAGGTACCGTTAATAACATTTTTACCCAAAATTTTTTTTGAACAAAATGTAGTCCATGCCCATAATATCCATAGCTGGGCACCGTTAATCAAACAGTTGACTTCGTTAATCGTTAATCCGCTACTAAAAAGGTTAGCTTCGTTAAACGTTAAAGCGTTAAATTTAAGAAGAATTAACGCAAGTTAACGTTAATCGTTAATCCGTTAAAATGTGATAAAAATTGCATTTTTTATATTTTTTTACTCTGAGCACCGGCGCTAAGTAATGCCCGTCGTCCACTAGGCGATCAACGCACAAATTTCGAATTCAACGCATTCAACTCTAATGTACGGTGCATTCAATTCTGTTCAACCAACGGGTTGGATCTAGTTGTTAGCCGTTGCTCAACGAATTGCGCAATAAGTGTACGGGTAGTGTACGAGCTCGTGTTGCTCCTTGAAAATGTTCGATCAACATGTTGAGCAACATTTTCATGATAATGTGTTGCACATTATTTGTTCAACGCGTTGATCAACTTTTTAATGTTCTTTGGGATTTCTTGACGTAATATTGTGTTGCGTTGCGTTGGCTGCAGTGAAGTGTGTCTACGTGGTTGAACTATTGCGTTGCCATGAACTTGTAGTTGTTGCAACTTGCAAACTGTAGTTTATTTTGGTTTTTCGTCATGGAAGGTGATAGAAAATCAGAGTGGATCACGGAATTAATTTTGCAAATGATTTCAGCAGTTGAGGAAAAGCCCAATATATGGGACATTAAGAGCACCTTTTATAAAAATCAAAATGCCAGGGAATTGGCTTGGTCTCAAATTTCCTCGAAAATGCAATTGCCTAAACTTTGAATTCGAATTCACGGGTACGGTGGGATCAATCGATTTTAATTTCTCATATATTTCATTGAAAAAACAATTTTCTTCGCGACTCAAGAAAAAATCATCTACCCAGAATCGTCTTGGCTGTTTTTTTTCCTTTGTCGTTCATTTTCTAATATTATTAATGCGGCAGCCACTTTTTTTTTTCTTAGAGGAAATCATACTCATACAGAACAAATTTAATAAAAATAAAAATAGAATAAACTTTTCCATGTGAATTTTTGATACTCACTTTGAATGAAAAAAAAATGACAATTATTTTTAATCTGATTCGTTCTTTCTGTTTATAAATTTTCAATTTTTTGTTTTGAAACAAAACATTCAAATCAACTGACAAAGTCACAGTTTTCCACATTGCCTTAAACTTTTTCCTGATGGTTGTACATTGAGAAATGAAAATCATAGCGTGGAAAAAGTTGTGGAACATATTTGTTTTTCCAATCCACATTTTAGTACTCACCTCTCGTTGCGGATTTCATGCTAGTGAACCAGCAGTCACTTTTATATGAAATTTTCATTTTCACTTGAACTGAGTACTAGCCTTAATGTATTGAATTTAAATTATTTTTAATTACTAAGTGTTACCTGCAATGAATTTGATTTTATTTTTAAGAAACAAAATGAATTGTTTTTATTCGTTATAAACTTTATTTCACGTTTGATTTAACTGTCAAAAAGTTTTTGTTATAGTTTTTCTTTTAAAAATAAATCATCATCATCATATAATAAAACGGCAAACATGTTTTTTGTGGTACACTTTTCTCCAAAAGTATTTAACCGATTTCGATAAATTTTATATGGTTGGAAAGCCACAGTTACGGAGATGTGCAGAATATACTTGAGACACGCATTTACACACTGTGGGTCATTTTTGTTTTTGCACTGTCGAACACTTTGCATATTACATAAAATAAAATTTAATTTAATAAATTTGCTTGAAAACACTGCCAATAATATAAATAATAAATAAATTGGCACTCGAATTTCGAGAGCTGGGTCGGCTAGTATTTATTAAGATGTTAACCAAATTTATTGTTCTGTTCTTTGGGGCGGGCAAGCCAAGAATATGGAGAGCCTGGCTACAGGGAAAGGTAGGTTTTTTTTTATAAAGACTAATTTAAACATTGCCTAATTTGAATGTATGTATGTATATTTGAAAATACTTAAACAATTTATAAAAAAATAATCAAAACGGTTGATAATTTGTAGATTTTATAGAACATCTTGTGGGAATATTTTCTTAAGAGGCCGGCTACTGGTGACACTACCCTATTTGTGCTAAGCAAAGTACTTTACGTAACAATTCATCTACATAACGATTCCCCCGATTCATTAAAGATTCACACGTTAACTTTGCGTAACAATAATCGAATATGGAGTTCGAAAATAAAGTACAGATTGATATTCTCTTGTGTTTCCACACAATGATACTTGTGAGAAAATATCTTTAGCAAACTAAAATGCGAGTAAAGTCCCATTTGTAATGTTACTCACGCATTCCTCGCGCTTAAATGTCAACTGGTTCATTTATAACTGTAAATTAACATAACAACAAAGTGAGAGAACACAAAAACAAAACAATCAAATTCCAATGGGGTAAGTGAGCAAGAATTAAACTATACCACGAATCCAATCAACGTGAGTTGACACTGGAATGAGTTACACCGCTGATGACAGTGATAGATTTCGTTTACAGAAGATGCCTCCGTCCCATAAGTCGAGCATTAACCTTAATTTAATTTCTAGTTATGAAAGCTTCACAATTTCCAATATTGATTGAAGATGAGTTAAGTATCTGAGCTGTGCGGCTTGCATTTTAGTTTTAAGTGATTACGTGCAGCTTCTTTGCTCATTTACATGAAGCGAATGTATTTACCGCTATCTCCTATAGTACACCTGGTATCTGCATTGTTTAGCGGCCATGAGACTGACGAGACTAATGATAGTCCATTCTCTTACCGTAATATGATGTATACAAAGTCAAGGAAGGAACGTTCGTTAGGTTACAGCATAGTTGAAGCCACATCGATTTCAACGTAGCGCCCTCGTGCAACTTGTCAAACGCATCACGTTCTCTCCCGGAGAAGATTATGAATTCTGAACGTTCGCTGCCGCGTTCTACAATTGCCCACTGCCAAGCCAAGGGAACGACGAAAAAAGCACCAATAATGGAAGGCGGTTGTGGGTTTTTTTTTTTTCATTGTTGGCGGTTGGGTCGACGGAGTTGAATTCGATCAAGTGCAGGAAATCATTCTAACGGTGATATACCATCATTGATAGTGATGAATGCAGTTATTTTCAGCCTGTTGTGTGAGGGACTGTCTTCGTTCCTTTGCTGTGTGGTACACACTATGGGTATAGAGCAAAAGCTGTTTGGTTTAGAAGAAGGCAACGTATATGAAAGGTTGTCAACGTTATAGGTTGCAATCAAAGTTTTACTTAGTACTACTGCAAGGCCTGCCCTAAAGGGCATGGAAATGAGTTAAACGTGACTATCAGTTACCCATTGAGGTGGTGGTATGGATGCATTTGGACTGAGACTTCAAAAGATGATTGGTTTATTGGGAATCGAATGGAATGGATGACTCCTTCGACTCTAGTCAAAGTCAGATATAGTTGTTTCGGAAAGCTGTATTGCAATTGCTCCAGGACTTTCCTGTTGCTTTGAAGTTGGAGGAGCAAGTTCGCACAAGGCCACAGACAAGTTATTGTAAATTGAACGTGGTCAACCTGGTGAAGAAACTTATGATGGATAGATTCTGTAGGCGGCACATTATACACTCTATACTATAAAAAACCTTCTTTAAAAAGTAATTTTATAATATCCATCGATTTTTTGTTTTCAAAATTGTAAATTTTTCAATTACTCCGATTTTTTTAAATCGATGGTATTTTTTAGAGAGCACACTGTAGGGAGATTGGTTTCCTATTATTCGACGGTAAGTATTAAGTATTCCTCAGATGACATCAAGGGTGGGGAATATAATTTCAGTGATGCTGAAATGCCTTATGAACACCTGATATGAGCATCATCGAGATATTCGGAGCAGGATTTTCGTTTCATTTTTTTGAAAAGTCATTACTCCATGGAAAAAAGCAATACACAGCAATACCGTAATAAAACAAATATTTTTTCATACGTAATGTTTTTTTTTTTATAATTTGACATTACGACGAAGTTCAAGAGAAACAAAAGTTTTAGTACTCTATTAAATTCTATCTAACTGATTCAAATAAGTAATGGGGGATGTATGCCTTACAGATCGTAGCCAGATCAGAAAAGGAAACACATTTCTAGCATCTTTTAAGAAACCGTAAGCAGTAAGCATTTTGCTGTGTTTTTGGCTACGTCGAATAAATGATCAATCCATAAGAGATGCTCGTTAACATACATACCGACTATTGAAAGCTTTTTAGTTGCTTCGATACAAGTGCCATTCCTGGATAATAGCATGGGTGGTAGATATATTTCGCTTCGCCGACGGAATACAACTTTGTGTTTTCCAAGCATAAAATTCCAATTCAATTCAATTCTATTTTGTTTTATTGAACATACTATTTACAATTTGGCTTACAACTAATAAGATACTACATATGTATGAAAATTTACATTTGTTGGCTCATAGGGGGCCTAACTGTATAGGTATACAGTGACTTAAGTTTAATTATTTTTATATAAAATTTACATGACGAAAAAAATTAAATTTAAAAGGTCGATTGACTGTATTGTCCTCAGGGTGTTCATTCCTGGTTGTCAGTGGTGATTTTTGTGGTTTGTGGGCAGGGATGGCGTTTTAGCTGCGGTGGTAGGCTGACCCAATGTCAGCGTAGAACGAGACTACTTCCTCGTTGTCCATGATTACATTGCCATCCAGAGTTTTCATCACACTGAGGTACCTTGGCTCGGGATGTCGTTGTTCTGTGGTCATCCTTCTCATAAGCTGATTCGGGTGGTCGATGATGTTCCCCATTAGTTTCTTCGTTAAATGAACTACTAGATATTTGTCCAGTGGGATTAAATTCGCTTCTGTGTAGAGATGCTGGTTCCTGTAGTGTTTCTGTCGTTGAGCATAAAATTCCACGTGGTTGTTAGTAACCCATTATTGTATAATGCTGTCAAGAACGGAATCTAATGATCTGCTTCCGTTCCACAGCTGAAGGACAGGGATGTGAGTATGAAAACGAATTAAAAGTTGAGGGTGCCATTGTCAGCGAAACAATGAAGTGGATTAGAAGTTTCAGACAAGAGATCATTTATGAAGATAAGGAAGAGAGTGATAGGCAAAACGAAGTCTTGGGGCACAACAGCATTTATTTTATTAATATCGGACTTGAAACCTGTATTGTATGTATATGTACGTGTGTGCATTATGTATGTATATATATAATATACATACAACAGATTCTGAATAAAGTCAGTCTACGTTTGTAACTCAAAGGTTGCGTTTCATTGTGCTACGCAGTACACTACATGGTGGCAGCGGGGTTTTTTTCGAAATTTTTTTTTACATTTTAAATACCGATTTTAAGCAGTTTAGTGAAAAAAAAAATAAATAAAACATAATACATTATGCCACTACCGACGGCAGCAGCTTTTATCAATCACATAGTTTCAAGTCTCCCTGCTACCCAAACAAAACTTAAGACAATAGCTGATGCTCAATTTAATGACAAAATACTAACATTTGTAGCAGAATACTGCTTGAAAGGATGGCCAGATCGATACAAAGTAAACCCTGAGCTAAGACAATACTACAACGAACGTTTCAATCTTACAATTAATAATAAGCTTCTCATGCATGAAAACCAGCTGGTCATACCACCTAAGCTGCGAACGGAAATTTTAGAAAAAATTCATGCTGGTCATTTAGGCATCGTAAAATGTAAGGCTCGGGCCAGGCAATCTGTTTGGTGGCCGGGATGCACTAAGGACATCGAAAATTATATACAAAAGTGCTCGATTTGCATCCAGCAAGTAATTCCACGACACGAAAAACTAATAAGCAGCGAATCTCCAGAACGTCTTTGGCAAATTGTGGGCGTGGATTTATTTTATTCCAACTCAAAAAATTACTTAATTATTAGTGATTATTTTTCTCGGTACCCTGAGATAGCACTCTTAGAGCAACAAACAACCAATTGCGTGATTAATCATATGAAATCTGTATTTTCTAGGCATGGTATTCCGGATGTCGTGAGGTCAGACAATGGGCCTCAATTCAAAACACTTAATTTTTCAACTTTCGCCAAATTTGCCAAAGACTGGGGATTCCATCACGAGACCTCATCACCAAGATATCCTCAATCAAACGGATTTATCGAGAGTTTGGTCAAGACAATAAAATCACTCTTAAAGAAAAATACCGATCCCTACCTGGCATTGCTGGAGTATCGAGCAACACCGCTAGCAAATGGTTTTTCGCCAGCGGAACTTTTGATGGGAAGAAAAATTAATACGACCTTACCCATCCTTGAAAACCAACTATATCCCAGATCTGATCTACAAGATGCTAAGGAAAAAGACCAACGACTTAAAGAAAGGCAAGCGAAAGACTATAATAGACACAATGGGGTGATTTCTAGACCAGAATTCCAAATAGGTGATGTGGTTTGGATTCGTGACATAAGTGAATGGGGAAGAGTTGAAAAACTCGCTGATACTCCAAGGTCTTACATCATCAAAACTCACAAAGGTACTTTTCGAAGGAATTCTTTTCATTTAATTCCAGCAAATCGCAGAGATATTCCGTACGTTCCAGCCGAAGTTAAGCTGACAACAGACTTAACGGAGACACTACCACCATCATCGTCAGCAACAAATATAGCAGAAAATACACGGGCCAACATCAGAAGCGAAATTCAAGATGAAAACGTAAGTTCCAGCAGATCGAAAGATGTTTCTGAGCGATATGTGACGACAACAAAGTCTGGGAGAATAGTAAAGTTTCCAAATAGATATATGCACCACTAAAGTGTATTTCTAAATTACTGAATACAAATATTTAAAGTATCTTTCCTTACTCTTTGATTTATGAATTATATATATATATAACGGGTGATTTTTTTGAGGTTAGGATTTTCATGCATTAGTATTTGACAGATCACGCGGGATTTCAGACATGGTGTCAAAGAGAAAGATGCTCAGTATGCTTTGACATTTCATCATGAATAGACTTACTAACGAGCAACGCTTGCAAATCATTGAATTTTATTACCAAAATCAGTGTTCGGTTCGAAATGTGTTTCGCGCTTTACGTCCGATTTATGGTCTACATAATCGACCAAGTGAGCAAACAATTAATGCGATTGTGACCAAGTTTCGCACTCAGTTTACTTTATTGGACATTAAACCAACCACACGAATGCGTACAGTGCGTACAGAAGAGAATATTGCGTCTGTTTCTGAGAGTGTTGCTGAAGACCGTGAAATGTCGATTCGTCGCCGTTCGCAGCAATTGGGTTTGTGTTATTCGACCACATGGAAGATTTTACGCAAAGATCTTGGTGTAAAACCGTATAAAATACAGCTCGTGCAAGAACTGAAGCCGAACGATCTGCCACAACGTCGAATTTTCAGTGAATGGGCCCTAGAAAAGTTGGCAGAAAATCCGCTTTTTTATCGACAAATTTTGTTCAGCGATGAGGCTCATTTCTGGTTGAATGGCTACGTAAATAAGCAAAATTGCCGCATTTGGAGTGAAGAGCAACCAGAAGCCGTTCAAGAACTGCCCATGCATCCCGAAAAATGCACTGTTTGGTGTGGTTTGTACGCTGGTGGAATCATTGGACCGTATTTTTTCAAAGATGCTGTTGGACGCAACGTTACGGTGAATGGCGATCGCTATCGTTCAATGCTAACAAACTTTTTGTTGCCAAAAATGGAAGAACTGAACTTGGTTGACATGTGGTTTCAACAAGATGGCGCTACATGCCACACAGCTCGCGATTCTATGGCCATTTTGAGGGAAAACTTCGGAGAACAATTCATCTCAAGGAATGGACCGGTAAGTTGGCCACCAAGATCATGCGATTTGACGCCTTTAGACTATTTTTTGTGGGGCTACGTCAAGTCTAAAGTCTACACAAATAAGCCAGCAACTATTCCAGCTTTGGAAGACAACATTTCCGAAGAAATTCGGGCTATTCCGGCCGAAATGCTCGAAAAAGTTACCCAAAATTGGACCTTCCGAATGGACCACCTAAGACGCAGCCGCGGTCAACATTTAAATGAAATTATCTTCAAAAAGTAAATGTCAAGGACCAATCTAACGTTTCAAATAAAGAATCGATGAGATTTTGCAAATTTTATGCGTTTTTTTTTTAAAAAAAGTTCTCAAGCTCTTAAAAAACCACCCGTTATATATAAAAAAAAAAAAAAAAAACTTTTTTGAAATAATGAATTAAATATATAAATATAATGTAAAATCTTTATTTGTATATTGAAATCTATAATTATGTAATATTAAGTTAAGATCTTGAGGTGGGAGATGTATTGTATGTATATGTACGTGTGTGCATTATGTATGTATAATATAATATACATACAACAGATTCTGAATTAAGTCAGTCTACGTTTGTAACTCAAAGGTTGCGTTTCATTGTGCTACGCAGTACACTACAAAACCGTCCAATGAAATTTGTATTGAGTGGTCCGAAAGGTAACTTTTAATCCAACGAAGAAGAGATTTATCGATACCAAATGAACGCATTTCCGATAAAAGATCGTCGTGCCAAACTTTGTCAAATGCTTTAGAAATATTCAATTACCTTTGTTTGATTGATTTCACTTATCGGTGAGATATTTCATCAGATCACGAATGGACCTAGATCCTACGAAAGCCGTCTTTCATTTAAGAGCTTTTGTTCTTCGAGATGTTTCTTAAGCTGATTATTGATCGGCGGTCCTTTCACCTTGGACAGAAGGGACGTTAGTGGAATTGGTTAATGCAATGATGCAGCCAAGTAGAAGACTTAGTTTAGCACTATTTAATTGAAGTTGTTGAGTTATTAGTTCAAAATTGCTTTAAATTGTAGTGCATAAGCACAACAATATGACATTCTATTTTTATCACAGGTCATTTGCACCCTCATACTGCAAAAGCCTACAAGCTGCAGTATGATAAATACTCAGTTTTCATCTACGTCCACTCTATTCATTAATACGGTCAATGCCACTTGAGGTTTAAGATTTCCATAGTCAAGTGCATTCGTCTAAGTTCACTGTCCTCCGTGTGTCGTCAAAGAGGCATGGGACTTAGGCAATGTACGTTTTATTACTTATTCAGCTAAATCAGATTTGTTCATTTGCGTTAGGTATATTGGTTATTAATATTAAGAGTATATGAGTGTATTGAATATAATATGTGTATATTTAAGTTCTTAGTACGTAAGATATTTTTTTTGTATAAATAGGCTAAGTTTTTGCAAAATAAATACACACTTGAACACGAATTGAATGAGCATATACTTGGCATCTGCCTTGCTTAGATTTCTTGTTTCAGCTAAGATCGGCAGTTGGCCATTTGATAAGGCTTAGGCTTAGGAAAGCCTTAAAAATATTCCTCATAGCTTAGTAGGTGAGGTTTTGAACATTACAAAATGGCATTTAGTCTACAGAAATTGGCTGATGGTCTGGCCAATACGAAGTTTTTGTTAAATCTAGTCAAACTTATACACATGTCATGTATTTTTTGACAAAAATGCCTTATGAACAGCCTTTATGTGCCTAACAAGTTTAAAATGCTTTATCATTATGATGAATAGTGTTTTTTTTTTTAATTCAAAGCAGATAATTTGTGTGCTTAAAAAAATACACCCAAGCAGTAAGGTGTCAGATCATGTCCGCCATTTTTATTTGTTCTTAAACTTCATTGTTTATTTCTCAATGACGACTACTTGGAGACTGAACACAGCCTGAGTGCAACAACGTTGTTGCGTGAGTGCGACAGAAAAACCAATAGGGAAGGGATTTAAAATCCGTTGAACGCGTGAGGAAGCCCAACCAATAAGGAACTATTGTGCACATCAGTTTACTGCATCGGTATTGAAAATTCTCTGAAAACATGATACTTATTTCAAGAATCTGTCACAAGAGGTGTTTGTTCACAAATTCTAAGACCAACATTTTTTATTTTTTTTTTAAATTGCAAAAAAAGAAGCCTCAAATTGATTTTCTGAATTTGATCCCAAATCATCAAATTTCCTAAATAAATTCACATTTTAAAAGAAAGGTAATTTCAACTAAATTTTAAATAAATTTGGTACTGAATCACGTGCAAAGCTTACGAACACACCCAAGAGAAATCTACTTCTTGCGTTGAAAACCTGTCCAGATCACTCTGAATAGCGACCATTTAAATTGGAATTCATTGAAAACGTCTGTATCGCACGAACTTGCTCTTATTTAAAAGCACTTCTACATTTAAAAAAAATTTTACGAATATACATATTTATAGCGCGCAATGCATTTAAAGCCCATATGTATTCATTCATTCATACAATCTATATTTGATAGTTTTAAATCTGTTAAGGTGTGTCCACACCAAAGAAACATTTCAGGAAACATTTTTTAAAAAACGTTTCTGAAATGTTTCCCATTTGCTTAAAAAACATTTCAGAAACATTGCAGAAACATTTCAGAAATGTTTCTGATTTGTTTCTTTGGTGTGGACGCTTTGAGAAACATTTATGAAATGTTTCTTTGTTTCCCATTGTTTCCAGATTGAGTTCTCTGTAATTTTTTTTCTCGCCTGTGTTGCACTTTAAGCGCATGAATTTTTTTTTTCTACTTTATCTTTATCACAATTTATATTTTCGCAAATTTCATATATTATTTCATCGGCTTTTTTTGATTTTATTTTTAAAATTTTCGACAAGTTGATCCCACAAAACTTTTTTTATTTCATACATTTTTTTGAATTGGGTAACATTCTCGTTGCTCCTCACTTTTCGCGACATTTTATATTTATATTAATAATTACTCACGCACTTTCTACCTATGTAAATTTTGGGAAACAAATAAAGTTTCCCATTCGGAATGGGAAACAGAAAAACATTTCATAAACATTTCAGAAATGTTTCGCGAGCGTCCAGACCAAAAAAACATTTTTGAAACATTTCAGAAACATTTAAGAAACATTTCAGAAATGTTTCTCTGTTTCTGAAATGTTTTTTAAATGTTTCTGAAATGTTTCCTAAATGTTTCTGAAATGTTTCAAAAATGTTTCTTTGGTCTGGACACACCTTTACACAGCAAATAAATGCTGTGTGTGGCACAGGGCTCCGTTCTTTCTCCGACGCTTTTTTTTAAAAAACTTCTAATTCAACTTCCAACTATTAACAACTATTAAATTTAGAGAGTCTTCCTTTAACCACACTACCCGAATGTGAAATGCTTTACTCAGTTAAATATTTTGTCTACCATTCCAATAATCAGACATTCAAAATAAATATTTATCGGTATCTCCTTTAAAAGTTTCTCCAACTTTCTGAAAAGCTCCTACAGTGCTCAAAGATTTGATAGGTACTAATCATAATACCTTTGTATATAAACTTTAAAGTTTATATACAAAGGTGCCAGGTTGCGCTTGCAACAAATAGCCTCATGAGAATACTATAAAGTTTATATACAAACAGGCCCGGATTAAAGAAAATGGGGGCCCGGGGCTATTTCAAATTTGAGGCCCCCTAAAGAGATATAAAACCCAAGCAAGCCAAACCCTCATAACCTGGGGCGCTAGGAGTCCACGCTCTCAGAGACGATGCGTCGAGGAGTTGACGCATCGAAAATCCAAGAAGCTATTCCCCAAGTGCTCTAACCCCCGATAAGATTAAGAATTTTTGATACCCGGGGCTAATTATTTATCAGGGGCTCCTGTTTTTAACGTTTTTGAAAATTAAATGTGTTCATTTCGCAATCGCAAATAAAAAATCGCAACCCCAAAAGCGTTAAGCCAACATAACCCAATTCGTAATTAATCCAAAAACCATGAACTCAAAACCGTCAGACTCTTTCTTTTTGATTTATTCAAAACTCTAAAAATTAAAAGTAACCAATTATGTTAATTAGGATTTATTAGATTGAATGAGTAAGTATACATTATAAATAAAAGATACGCGTAAAGTTGAATTTTGCACACGGAGCGTTTCGGAAAATTCAACTTTACCTACGTTGTGTCGAAAAATACGATTCAATACTTCTGCGGCAAAATTTGTGTCGCCATTTTTCGTTTGTTAAACTCAAAACGGACTCGTGGAAGTTAACAATTCTAAATTTTACCACACTAGTATTGAAATGTACTCTTACGCTCAATTTGCACATCTATCTTAATCGAGAATAAATATGGTACTCGAGATAATTAGTCCAGCATATTTCCACACTTCGCAAAAAATGATACGAGGTATAGAATTCAATTTGTTTTTCAATCTGGCAACCCTTGCTGAATTAGGCTGCATGGATTGAAAATTTTTTGAGTTTACAGTTTTGGGTTAATAGGCTATGTGGGTTTGACTTTTTGGAGATACTAGCGAGTTGAGCTATGTGGGATTAATTGTGAGTTGGGCTATATGGGCTTAACTTTTTTGGGGTATAGGTATAGCTTTCGAGTTTTTTGGATTTGAGATTGATTTTTGCTGAGTTAGGCTGCATGGATTTTTTTTTTGAGTTTACAGTTTAGGGTTAACAGCAACTTGGGCTATGTGGGTTTGACTTTTTGGAGATATTGGGGGCTATCGTAAACAAAATTTCCCTCGGAATTTTCCCCATCTTTGAAAATTGGAAAGTTTAATACTTCTGCACTGTTCATTGTAAGCTAGCGACTGGCCTTTTTAAATGAGAGCCAAAGTCAATATGAAACTTAATTCCAAATATCTATAAATTCCAAGGGACACTTTCGAAATTATTCAAGATGACAATTTTGAAAGTTGGGAACAATTCCCAGGGAAATTTTATTCACGATTAGCGAGTTGAGCTGCTATGTGAGTTTAAAGTTTATGGGATTAATTGTGAGTTGGGCTATAATATGGGTTTAACGTTTTTGGGGTATATAGCTTTCGAGTTTGGATTTTGTGCGGTCAGCTAATTTTGGTTTTTATTTTTGGGGTTTATTAGATTGTGCAGTTTGAATATCGCAGTTTTACGGTTTAAATTTCTTAATGGGATGGGGCCCTCGTTTCCGCGGGGCCCGGGGCTTCAGTCCCCCCTAGCCCCCCTATTAATCCGGGCCTGTATACAAAGATAATACCCTTAAGGTGTGTCCAGACCAAAGAAACATTTTTGAAACATTTCAGAAACATTTCAGAAACATTTAAAAAACATTTCAGAAACAGAGAAACATTTCTGAAATGTTTCTCTGTTTCCCATTCCGAATGGGAAACTTTTTTTGTTTCCCAAGCATTTACATAGGTAGGTAGAAAGTGCGTGAGAGTGGTTATTAATGTTATCAGTTATCGAATTGATAAAAATGTGTGAAATGAAAAAAGATTTGTTGACGAAAATTTTAAAAATTAAATTAAAAAAGCCGATGCTATATCTAATATTTGCGAAAATATAAATTGTGATAAAGATGAAGTAGAAAAAAAAATTCATGCGCTTAAAGTACAACACAGGCGATAAAAAGATTTACAGACAACTCAATCTGGAAACAATGGGAAATAAAGAAACATTTCAGAAATGTTTCTTAAAGCGTCCACACCAAAAAAACAAATCAGAAACATTTCTGAAATGTTTTTTAAACAAATGGGAAACATTTCAGAAACGTTTTTTAAACAATGTTTCCTGCAATGTTTCTTTGGTGTGGACATACCCTTAGAATTCATCTCACATATGGCCATACCCATCCTTCTTATGGGGCCATTGTACCGCATGACCAAGCCTACTTATTCAAACAGGTTTTTCCGACAGAGCATTAAAATAGAGCAGCTTTAATCTTATGTTGACCTCTTATGCTTATAGGCTTTGTCAAATCCCGTTGGATGAAACCCGTAAAATAAGCGCATTTGTTAATGTGCATATCGTTTAATCAATGTTCATCACCATATTGAACCCAATCAGCGACTTACCTTCTTCCTAAAACAATTAAGTTAATGGATATGATGTCACTACATTATTATGTTATTAAGCCATTTAGGATTAATAATATAAATCGTAGTCTTTTTATGAAATTAAAAAATTTTCAGTGCAATACCACGAATTAAAAAAAAAATATTTAATTTATGCCTCAACCGATGAACAATTTTTCCAGTGCACACATGTGGGTGGAAATGACCAATTATTCCTCCAACACCCGGTTCTATAATATTAATCTGCATTGATACATTAACAGCCTTATTTATTAGAATTCGCTGAACGCGTGAATAGTTATGCACTGCATAAGGACTTATTCATCCACTATGCAAATTCATATTTATAAAACAGTTGCCTACCCTGCATAGTTATAATGAGCTTGTGTCAAATAAAGTACCAAAAAGTAAGAATCTATTACATTTAGCCTTCATAACACTCAGCTGTTTATCAAAAAAAAAAAAAACATCTTGTCTGTCTATCGAATTTAATAAACAAAAACGAAACCAAAAGCTAAAAGAATTCCAACAATTAACTTTGATTCTAGAATACTGTTATTAAAAATTCATTACCATCTTATCATTTTAGTGTTCCATTTATATTAATCTATTAACACTGAACACTTTAACTTTTCTTATGTATAACACTTGTAAAAGAAAAAGCTTTTGTTAAATGTCAAAACCAATTATCAATGATTATGTAAGTAATAAACCTTCTTCTCAATTCTATCATCAAAGGAACTGGTCGCCTTTTCATTTATTGGGTAATAAATCTTAGATTATTTTAATAATCCTAATTATATTTCATCAGGTTATGGGCCCTCTTACGCTTTTGAATAATTGTTAAGACGATAGTTACTATATTTTGACACAATTTTTGGTTTTTTGGCTGCAATCTGCAAATATTGAGTAGACGTTGTAGACGTGGTAGACGTTTTGGAAGTCTCGCTATTTTTTGTTCTCTTGCAATGGGTAAACCAAAGAAGTTGGAAGGTCGGAAAAATTATGATGAGTGGAAGGTGGAAGCAAAGGCTTATCTAGCCACCAAAGGTCACTGGAAATGTTTCGATGGCACTGAAACAGATGCAGATAAGAACTTTCTTGCTATTCAAATACTTAATTTGCTACTTTCCCCGGCTCTTTACACTTACACAGAAAAGGCCACAACTGCAAAACAAGCATGGGACTCTATTTGTTCCATATTTGATGACACTGGCATAGGTCGCAAGGTCGATTTATTGAAACAATTGGTAGGTCTCCAGAGAGTAGACTGCTCGTCTATGGAGGACTACGTTCACAAAATGGTACTTATGGCCACAAAGGTTAAGAAGGCTGGTTTGGAAATTGGTGATGAGGTGGTAGCAGCACTTATGCTAGCAGGTTTGCCAGATGACTTTCGGCCAATGGTAATGGCTATTGAAAACTCAACCGCAAAGCTTACCACAGATTTCGTCCAAAATCGTCTTCTCCAAGAAGTTATGCCCAATGATGCTGACGCGATGGAGACAGCATTGTATGCAAAAAAACGCTTCAGTAATAAAAAAAAATCTAACCGCAGGTCTCAGAAATCAGTCACATGTTATATATGCGAAGAAGAAGGACATTTTGCGAACAAGTGCCCCAAGAAGAAAAACAAAGACGAAAGATTATTATTTTGTTCGTTTATGGCTCAATCCAGATCATCACAAGAATGGTTCATTGATTCTGGGGCCTCCGCGCATATGATTATGACTGACGAAAATCTAATTAATGTGCGCGAACCGACACAAAATAAAATAATTGTGGGAAACAATTCCCACCTCGCTGTTGAATGCGCTGGTGACATAAAAATGTCCATCAGTTCTGATCGTTCTGACTATAATGTGACTGTGAAAGATGTATTCCACATTCCAAACATCTGTGCCAATCTTATGTCTGTTAGCCAAATGGCTAAGCATGGCAACACCATAGTTTTTGACAACGAAAGTTGCAGAATATATGATTCATCAAAATCATTGATTGCTACTGCACCTCTTATTGATGATCTATATAGATTAAATTGCTCCACAGCTCAATCAGCGTCTGCAATGCTAGCAGCCGACAAAAACATATGGCACCGTCGATTAGGTCACACATGCAATGCGAATTTAATAAAAATAAAGAATGCAGTGACCGGAATGGGATTTTCGCAAAGCAACGACGACAACAAATGTGTAATTTGTGTCAAAGGCAAGCAGACACGTGGCCCTTTTGAGATAAGTGAACATCGAGCAACAAGTGTTTTAGAGCTAGTGCACAGTGATGTCGCATTTATGCCTACGCCGTCTCTTGGTGGAGCTAAATATTTTGTTACATTTATTGACGACTACAGCCGCAAGGTATTCTTATACCCTATGAAAAAGAAGAATGAGGTATTTGGAATTTTTGAAAACTTCACTCGTTTTGTCGAAAACCTACAAGGATGTAAAATTAAAACTATTCGCACTGACGGTGGCACTGAATACTGCAACAAACAGTTCAAAGCGTTTACATTAAAAAATGGCATTCTTCATCAAAAAAACCGTGCCTCACACTCCAGAACAAAACGGTGTGGCCGAACGCATGAATCGAACTATACTGGAGAAAGTTCGGTGCATGCTTTTTGATAGCAAATTAAGTGAAAGCTTTTGGGCAGAAGCAGCGACAACAGCAGCCTTTTTGATAAATCACATTCCGTGTCGTGGTATGATAGATGAGACACCGGAGGAGAGATGGACCAGGCGAAAACCAGACTTGTCCATGCTGCGAATTTTTGGTTGCAAGGCTTTGGCTCATATACCAAAAGTTCAACGAGACAAACTAGCGCCGAGAGCAATTGAGTGTGTTTTGATCGGATACAGCGAGCAAAGCAAAGCTTACCGGCTGTATGACAATCAGGCGAGAAAAGTGATTGTGAGCAGGGATGTCACTTTTATTGAATCGGGCGAAAAACAGGTAACTCAATCTAAACTCAGAACTAATCGATCTGTTTCTAATCGAAAGGCACCTACGCGAGATAAAGCTCAAGAAAGAGACATTCATGAAAGCGATTCTAGTGCAAAGAGTGAATCTGATGACGACTTGAGTGAGGCCAGTGATGACGACTTGAGTGAGCCAAGTGATGACGAGTTCAGTGGGGGTGGCATACATAATTTAAACTCGTCATATGTTTCTTTAAACGATGAAGCTAATGAGAGTTCAATTGTTGTCATGGAGCCTCAAGATGAACCCATTTTAGAAATCAGCGACAATAGCGATGAATTCAGTGAGGCGATTGTGGGGGAGGATTTCCCAAATATTGTTTCTGAAACTGATTTTGATGTTGCTGCCAGTGAGACGTCAACGCTGCAGTGCTCTATGAGTACCTATGAAAACGAGAACCCAAGTCAAACTGATGATACTCGGAATTCTTTCAGTTTATATGCGATGTTAGCAGCGGCTACGCAAGACGTATGTGAACCAAAGTCTTATCAACAAGCAAGGCAATGCGAAGAGAGTGAGGCGTGGGAGATGGCAATGAAAGCTGAATACGATTCGTTAGTAGCTAATGAAACTTGGGAGCTGTGTGATCTGCCAGCGGGTCGAAAGGCAATTGATAGCAAGTGGGTATTTAAAGTGAAGCGCAATGCTACTGGTTCGATTGAGCGCTACAAGGCTAGACTTGTTATAAAAGGATATAGCCAAGTGAAAGGTATAGATTACGACGAGACTTACTCTCCAGTTGCTCGTTATTGTTCTATTCGTTTTTTGCTGGCCATGGCGGCTAAACACAAAATGATTATCCACCAAATGGATGCGGTGACCGCTTTCCTTCAAGGTGAGTTGAAGGAAGAAATTTATATGCTCCAACCGGAAGGGTTCGGCGATAAAACAGCAAAGGTTTGTCGTTTGAAGAGAGCTTTATATGGTTTGAAGCAGTCAAGTCGTGTGTGGAACAGCAAACTAAATGAAGTTTTAGTTCAAGCCCTTAAATTTCAGCGCTCGTCAATAGATCAGTGTATCTATTTTAAGCACTCAAACCAAAATACTATAATCCTGGCAGTATGGGTAGATGACATCATGATTTTTTCAAGCAATGCAACGATGTGCACGAAGTTGAAAAACGAGCTGTCAAGACATTTTAAGATGAAAGACCTAGGTGAGGCTAAGTCACTGTTGGGGATGAACATCACTCGGCATCCGGATGGTTCTATTTCAATCGATCAGCGACATTATATATCCACTTTTATCAAGGGGGTGGCCGTGGCGCGATGGATGTGTGCTCGCCTGTGAACCTCATGATCACAGGTTCGATCCCTGCCGTCGTCTATGTCGTCTTTAATTCCATTAAAAACCTTCTTAAATTGTCATCAATGGGTTGCTGGTTTACTCATTGCATGTTGTTCAGGCATAACACTAACAACATGTAATTGAGTTAAACTAGTATGCCCAAGAAGGATGAACACGAATAAAATAATGTGAATTATAAGCGACATAGAAATAAGACACGGCATTCTCTGCTTTAGTTCAGCCGCCATCCCTGGAGATAAAATATCTGAGACAACAACCTTCAGTCTCAGAACATCGTGCCACACATCTTTCCTATCCTTCTTTCTCTTCCGTAACATCACGCCCGCGTTGTGTTGAAACATTTAAAGGGTAATCATAATCCCTTGAGCGCGGGTAGATTATAAAAAAAAAAAAAAAAAAAAAAAAAGCGCTTCAACATGGAAGACTGCCATCCAGTCAACACACCAATGGACCCTAATCAAAAGCTGTCCGAAGAACAATGTCTAAAAACAGATGTTGAGCGACAAGAGATGGTAAAAATTCCTTATCAAGAGGCGATAGGGTGCATTATGTATGCTGCACAAATTAGTCGACCAGACATTTGTCACGCTGTAAGTGTACTCAGTCGATATAACAACAATTATGGTCGAGCACACTGGGTGGCAGTGAAGAGAGTGCTGCGTTACTTGAAGGGTACACTTGATTTTAAATTGAACTTTCAACCGAAGGAAGATATTGAGTTAATTGGTTATTGTGATGCAGATTGGGCGGGCGACTTGGACAAACGTCGATCAACAACTGGGTACGTTTTTCTTTCGCAAGGCGCAGCGATTTCGTGGACTACTCGACGACAACCAACGATCGCTTTGTCTTCGACCGAGGCAGAATTCATGTCGATGGTCGCAGCAATCCAAGAGGCACTTTGGTTTATTTATTTATTTATTTGAATCAAGCTAATTAATATCTAGCGTACAAAAAATATTACTTAGAATTAAGAATTTATAAATTATACAATATTATAGAACATTTTTTTAAAGCGCTTCGAAAGCGAAATATTTTTGCAAGCATCAAAGACTATTCTTTTGTTTTGCGACAACCAGGGGGCGATAAGTTTGGCAAGAAATCGAAACTACCATGCAAGGACTAAGCATATTGATGTCCGCAAATATTTCATAGAAGAACACTTATACCAAGGCATCGAAGGCGAAATCAAATTAATCCTTCAATACAAAGCAACAAATGAAATGGTAGCGGACATTTTGACCAAGGCGGTTAACAGTTCCAGGCTTAACAAATTTATTAAATGTTTTGGACTCTTTGAATAATTATTTGTTTTTTAATTCCTTTTTTTTGAATTTCTTATTGAATTAATATGAAACGTTTTTTTTTTTTGAATTTATTATATTTCAATGAAACACTAGTGAGGCTGTTATTAAAAATTCATTACCATCTTATCATTTTAGTGTTCCATTTATATTAATCTATTAACACTGAACACTTTAACTTTTCTTATGTATAACACTTGTAAAAGAAAAAGCTTTTGTTAAATGTCAAAACTAATTGTCAATGATTATGTAAGTAATAAACCTTCTTCTCAATTCTATCATCATCATCAAAGGAACTGGTCGCCTTTTCATTTATTGGGTAATAAATCTTAGATTATTTTAATAATCCTAATTATATTTCATCAAATACTCCTCAGACAAGTTATTGAGGATACAATAGCAAAATAAAAATTGCAACACTAACACACCGGATGAAGTAGGATCCGTGGAGAGAGATCACCAACAAGTATAATATTTATCTATTTAATTCTAAACAATTTTCAATTCAATTTGTTTTTAATACATATATTAATATGGCATTTTTGTTTCAATAAATAAAAATAACACAAAGTTTTAGTTTCAATATCAAGTCAAAGGCATTTTATTTTGTTGATAATCTTTATAATTCAATGTGATGTCAAAGTGAATGTGACAGTTCAATACTAAAATTCCTTATGTAGGCACTATTCAACCTCCAAACGCGTTTAGCTTATAATGCCTCTATTCAACGTCACATAAGTTTTATAAATAACGATTTTGCGTTTAGAGGTATTATAAGGGTTGCATAGCCTGATGTACTCACTATAATGAGTTTATAAATATGGCTGTAAGAGTATTAATTAAATGCAGGCAAATACCTGTTTAAACTACCAAACCTCAATTCATATTTAAAATATTTATTTGTTTTCTATTTTTCACGTTAATTCCAAATTAAGTTCAAAACCTAAACAGAAACTAATACAAATCCTAAAATTAGGTCGCAGAAATATTTTAATGATATAATGCTTTCCTATGACCTACTCGTACTTCCCCCACACCAGCAGCTGTATACAAAAATTACGACTGACTCCATAGCCCGACTCTAAGCGGAGTAGAGCTCCACAAATTTGACAAACCAAATCCGCCGTCAATTATTCAAACAGAATATTAACGAATCATGATATTTCTGTGTGCAAATGGGTAGAATTCATCAAAACATTTATTCATCGCCATGACCATTATCCGTAATGATACATCTATATTATCAAAATGTATGAATTAGAAAAGAATTATTCTATATTTTACCTACTTTACGTGCTCACCTTACTCAATTAATGTCAACGTTATTTTCCATGGGCACATTTAGACAATATCTACCTTCCTGGAATACATAATTCAGCTGCGAGGAAAAAACATTAGGCCCATGCTGGCCGACAGCTGGAACCTGGAAAACCTTCTTCTCTTCCAAATACGAGTTGAACCTATGTATATATTAGGATTGTGATCAGACAAAAATAATGATTTATATCATCTTCATCATCATGTCAAGTCTATAGTAAATGTTCCTTTTGCAAGAAAGAGTGTTTATTGAATTCTTTCCGATTCGCACTTTCAATCTAAGAATACTAAAAAATGTTTATTGACTGAGTGTTAAAAAACTATTTTTTATCCAAGAAAAATCAAATAAAATCGAACACTTCCAAAGAACCAGTTCAAACCGATTGAAAATTAATTATCATTCCAATGCATAATGTATTTCTAAGCTTTGACAGTTTTTGGCGGCCATATTGCGGAGACTTCATCTGTCAAAATGGATGCTTTTTTATTTAAGCTGTTTTGCCAAACCAAGAAAGTGGAGAGTCTTTTCCATAAAGCTATGTCCCAATGAATAAATTGATTTATGAAAGCGGATCTTCTGTTGGAGAAACATTTCGGTCGCTTGTGTGAATACCTATAATATTCATGAAAGATGCCCATTTCTGGATGAATGGGTTCATCCATCAACAAGAAATTTTTTGGAATATGGGACGATCAGAATCCACATGAGATCCACCAAATTGCAATGCATCCGGAGAAAGACAATTTTTGGCGAAATTTTGGTCTAAAAGACTAGCAAACCTCCAATACAGACCAGGCATACATACGCAGCGGTCGAAGTTTAAGACAATCTAAGGATAGAGGGGGACTCC
Organism: Chrysotoxum bicinctum; assembly: GCA_911387755.1. Taxonomy (NCBI): domain Eukaryota; kingdom Metazoa; phylum Arthropoda; class Insecta; order Diptera; family Syrphidae; genus Chrysotoxum; species Chrysotoxum bicinctum. The sequence goes on from OU426988.1 coordinate 192,668,480, forward strand.
CAATGGTAAAAATGAACAACAACTTCTTCGTTGAACTTTCTCAAACCTGCGACATCAGCAAAGTGTGTACATTGGGAGTCAATAGAAACACCTGAAGTTCATTGCCGCAACTGCCAACTCTGCTATTGACACGTAAGAAAACCAGAAGCCCGGACAATACCAACGTAAGGAAGATAATGGATTTGACGTTTGATTTTCCAACTGCCAGAAGGATGGCCAACCAGCCACTTTTAAAGGTTGCCCAACTCTTAACGCTAGCTTTACGGAGATGAGATATTGGATGAGAAACAACTTCACAAAGACTTTGTTGCTAGGTCCAGCGTTCAGCTATGGCCAAATCACCATCAAGTCAAAATACCAATAGCAGCCACGCCAACCAAAAACCCAGCACCTTCAAGGACTGCACCAACCAAACTTTCCATTACAATTAACAATCCAGTAACCCAGCGACTCGGACCCCGAAGTTGTTCTTGTTCAGTTTGACATCCGACTCCAATAACTCCTTCCTACTTCAAACGGAGCTAGCTGAGCATATCATCAACTTCAGAAGACAGTTTGTTGACGAACTGGAAAGAAACTTTAAATACTCGTACGTTCAAGCAACGAGAAATCGTTTTGAGCAAATTTGGGAAATCTGTGATATCATTTTTTAATACATAGTTCACCAGCTAAAAGAATATCGGTTTGAGATATGAAAGTTAAGTCGGTAATACTGACATTTCCAACACCCTTATATCCAGCAACAAATTTGGTTCTTGAATGCTTTGACAGCAGTGTGGGTCCTCTAACTTCAGCAGCGCCATTAGTGTGCAAGAGAAGAACAGCGCAATCTGCCAAACAATAAATTAATAAATGAACCAATGTATCTCAATTATTTAACCCAGATAAAAACAATAACTACAACGTCAACAGCGTCGTTAGGTAAAAGTCTTTAATTTACAGTTGCGTGTGTGGAACCACAAAGAAAATGCTTTGATTCGATATGTCAAAAATACGAGTATCAATTGCAGGCGTTGTTGCTGGTGGTAATTTGATTGAGAAATGTTTGCTGTTGATGAGGTCTGTGCTGTTGCAGCTTTAAAATGATTTGCACATAATGTACTAGAATACTTTGATAGCAGTGTGGGAGAAATATGAATATTGTGCCATTTACCGTTAGTACTTTATTTTTAGAAGAAACACCAGCTCTTATAACTGCGTTTAAATAATATTGATAACTTGTTGAAGTTTTCAGAAATCCTATTTATAAGTCTCGTACTGTTTTCTTAACTACGCCAATTCTGGACTTTAAGGTCAATTTTTTTCCAGAAAATGCGTAACATAACGTTTGACTATTTTCTTGTAATGAACGTAACAACAATAAAAATAAAAAACAACAATGACTTTGACATAGATTTCATGATACTTGGGAAAACATGCGGCAGGTTAAGTAAAAAAACGGGATGTCTTTGCTTTAAGCCTTCCAAATTCTATGAATGAAAAATGATTTCGTAAGGCTTTAGATAATTTGAATTTTTTGCGTGTTTTGCATGGAATGCACTGTAAAATTGACTGACCGTTACTACTGCCTCACTTTTTGTTCACTTAAGGTTTCCAAAGGGTTTTCCAATTGACGCGGGTAGATTTTGGTAGCCATGTTGTCTGTCAAATTCGTTGCAAGTTACACAATGATAAAAGTCCAAATGATAAAACTTTATTATCAAAATGAGCGTTCGTTTGTTGAGGGCGTTGTCCACATTTTACGGTAGACGTAGGAACTCTTTACAATAGACTCATCATTTCATCAACGTTTGGTGAAAAAATTTGAGAATTTGAAAACAATCAGCCAACTTTCGTAGGTTAAAGGAACGCTAGATCGGTCGAGAACATCGCTGCGCTACGTGAAAGTGTACAGCAGAACAGGAAGCAGTTGATTCCTCGCCGTGCACAAAAACTCGGCACTACGCAGATTTCAACTTGGCGCATTTTGTGTCCAGATTTAGACCTCCAACCGTACACAATTCAATTGTCCCAGGAGTTCAAAGTTCGTGAACCTAGATAACGCCGTTTTTTCGCTTACCGGGATTCAAAGCGATCACAAGAGGACCTCAATTTTGGCCGAAAACTCATTTTTACCGACGGACGAGGTGCGTTATTGGATGAATGGCCGTATTAGCTAGTAAAATTGGCGTATATGTGACACGAGGTTCACCAGGTGACAATGCATTTTCAAAAAATTAGCTTTTGATGTGGATTTCGGACCGGTAGCTTTTGGTGTCAATTCAGCCAAATCGATGCAGAAGACTCATTGAAAACTGGACCACTCGCATCCGTGCCACCGATGGAAGCAGATACGGGCATTCAAACGACGTCATATTTCATTCATAATGGCGTACGTGGGCTTTTCAAAAAACAATTATTGTTAATATGTACCTCAAACACAGCTTGTTTTATTCCACATCTACCACCCCTAAAAAATTGTATAACCCTTTATTTTATTTAAATTAACAAGTTCTTTCGTTCCTCCCAAAACAAACCAATACAAAACAGTCGGGAAATCTCGCAAGCCAGTGACCTAACTATTCCAATTCTTCCTATCGCACGGTCACCACATTCGCCATCTTGCCAGTTCTCAACAACTCGACCATAGCCAACTGGAGTCCTGTTGGAAATATGATAAAGCTAGCTGAATCAATATAATATGTCCCCCAATAGTCCTGGTAAATAGTTCCGCGAAACCTCCAGATAGTTTGTAGAATTCAGTCTGGGTGAAAATTTGAAAGAGCCGATTAAATTGTTTCCATCGGGAGCGTAACGGAATCCCGCTTTTTATAATCCCGTTTTTTCAAAAATCCCCCAAAAAACGGTTTTAAAATACCGTGCTCTATAATACGGTTTTTTTTAAATCCCGTTTATTCAAAATCCCGTTCTATTTTAATCCCGCTTTTTAAAATCCCATCTTGTACCGCTTATCCCGTTTTTTAGAATACGTGGCTAAAACTTATTGATTTTATGTTGGTTATTTTCCAGATTATTTAAATGCTAAAGAAACTTTGCATACACCCAACCTCGCACCTACCCCAAATCCTATAGTGTGCCCAAGCAGGACAGTTTTTACGTCGTAATAGGAAACGAGATTATAAGAGACAGGATTTTACTAAAAAAGCGGGATTATAAAAAGCGTAATTTTATAAAAGTGGGATTATAAGAAAAAGGATTATAAAAAACGGGATTAAAAGAAAATTTAATAAAATGGGATTATAAAAAGTGGGATATTGTACCCAACCCTTTCCATCTACACCTGCCAACATATTGACGCCGAATTTGTGTTGAAATGATGACTGCCTTCTAGTGCGACGATTCTCCACAGTTCATGTATGAAAATTGTGAAAATGTGTGATCCCATCTCTTGTAATTTGAGATTTTGAGAGTTCTGTCAATAAACTCGTTGTCATTCAAGCTTTGCTCCCACTTCGCAACCACTCAAGCATTAATCTTAATCTTAGAAAAGCAGTTCTTTCAGAAGTGTGTGGATACCGATTTTACATTATGCCTGAAAACATTGATCCCTAAAGCTAAGCGTCAGATGGTGATTGATGGACCAGTTGTAAAAGCTTGCAGTATTCTTTTGTCAGCCGACATTTTTCTTACTCGTAGAACTCCCGCGTTAGTTTTTGAATTTGAAACTGCTGCTGTTTTGCGAAGCCTTCGATATGCATTTTCAAATACTCCATTACTAGTAATTCGTCAGTCAGGATCAGGTTCAAAGTATCTTTGGGAAGCACTAATTGAATTTCTATTGTATATCCCATAAATTTAAATAATTTCTGAGTATTCTTAGTTTGTAAAAATGGAGATTTCAAATTGCAACTGTAATCTCTACGTAAAATATTTGTTAGTTTGTAAATTTTCCAAAATGGTTTTCATAGTCTAGATCTGAGGGCTTTAAAGGAACAGGGTAAGGAAATGATAATATTGACAGGTAATCACATAAATGAAAACAAAAATGAGAGTCTTGACAGTTTTGGAAGCTTAAAGATCACAGATTCTTTTAAATCGTTTTCTTGTATATATTCTGGATGAATATCTGGATCATCGCAGTCAGCATTGAATGAATCAACGTCATCTCCATCGTCAGATTCCATGTCCGTTCATCATGGCTCTCATGACTACTATTCTTTCTTTTTCATTACCTTCTTTTCCAGTATGCGGGGTCAAAATCACGGTTGTGTTGTAAAGGAGATTTAAATCACAAAACACATGACAAGTTTAAGCTCCTCCTATGCAGCATGGAGTTTTTCTTTGGCAACTACTCACTCCAGAAACTGGATTAAGAATTGACGTAGAATCACTAACATAAATGCAACCCTAGCTCTAAAACTACCAACGCCGAACAATGTTTTTGAATAGTTTTCGATTATGGCTAATTGAAAATTGTGAAATTTAAGACTTAAAAGACACATCATTTTGTGTGACAGGAGCTCCTATTACAGAATGCGTCTTCTCTTCTATATACAAAGCAGATATATATATTTTTTAATTTAAGTTTCCTAGCAAAGCAAAATTATACCCTGAACAAGACGTCAGAATCACGAGTAATGACGACGCGACGACCAAGGCGACAGCGACTTTCGAATGGCCGCTGAAAATGACGAAAAAATAACAACAAGAACTGAGGTAATGAAATTTTCTTACAAAAACCATTTTCCCCGAACAAGAAAATATGTACAACAAAAAATACTCTCGTTTCGGCCCTCAAGTTGACAACAATTGCACAATGGAAAAAGGATGAATAAAATTTATAAACAAATAGAAAACTTTTGACTCAACAAAATACCACCAAGTCTGTGCAGAACAAGTACAGAAAGGACGATAACGCAACCTGCAAAAGAATGGAGAAAAAAAATACAGTGCCAACGGGTTGCACGTAATTGCTCAGGAAAGATTTTGCAAGAAGAACTTAGCACATTGGGCTCTAGCTGGTAGATTCTTCTAGTCCCTCTGCTGTAGTAAGCCGCACATAGGATTTGGCAACAACATGTGCAACGGACAAAGTTTTTATATCAAAATGAGTCTCCTATTAGAGCAACATTTCGCTCACTTCTTTCAATTTACGGTCGCCGTAATCTCCCTTCCAAGAAGACCATTCACAATGGGGTGGATAGATTCGATCCAGCAACAACCGTTGGTCAACGAAACGCAGGATCTGCAAAAATTCAGCCTGATTTCGCATGTTGGCACGAGGACCAGAAAAAGCGGTTATCAGCAACCAAGGTTTCCCAAAATTGAGAAGAGTTTTGCTTCTCGTAAACCCACTGGCCCACACAAACGGAGGGAATCCCTGCCATTGATGATCTTCTTGAGAAATTCTTAAGTAAACCCTTACTGACTCCGAAGTAATCAAAATCGTTATGCAGTATTGGATAATGGTCGACGTTAAAGTACGCTTCGAACCCACTTTCCCAGCTGGTTTAATGGGTGTCATCACCATTGAGAAGACTGGCGAGTCGATTACTTCCCCTTGGTTTATGATGTTATAACGTTTCATTATCCACCGCATCTCTGCCAAGTTAGCCAACTACAGTGTGGGCCGTCTAGTGGTGTGGTATTAAATTAGACACTGACAGTTGTTGCCCGCTCGAAATCTTGACAGAAAGACAGTATCAAACCTCCGCGGAACGAAATGAGTCGCTTTACGGTTGAACAACGTTGGGAAATATTGAAAACTTATTTCCAAAGTGAGTGCTGTGTAGCCCAAACGGTGCGTTTTTTGGCCGAAATAAAGCATCCATCGTACCTCTTGTCCGCAAGTTTGTGCCAAAACTTCGTGAGACTGGTATGCTAGTAGACAACACTCATGGTCCCCGTCGTCGTACGGTGCGAATAGCCGAGAATGTGGCTGTTGTAGCCGAGAGTGTGAGACTCAATTCACGAACATCAAATCGCCATTGAGTTAACAGCTCAACATTTCACGCACTTGCCTGAGGAGAATTCTACACAAAGATCTAGAAGTATTCACTTCGAGCGACGGAATGCGCTATTGCGAATCCAGCTGATGCAGCATCTTGAACGACGTTGTGTTCCATAATTAATGGGAATGTTGGAATGCAAAAAATTTAATTTGTCCATTTGATTGCATTTTAAAAAATAAACTTGTATTTGACCAACCCTTTACAAGTTATGCCAGGTTCGTAAGACCCTGCTCAGCACCAAGGGAGTATTATTCCCGGAAAAACACGACGAAAGGACCATCCGCTACCCCTATCCAGGAGGCAGAAATTTGGATGGTGTTGGGACAGTCATAAATAGCGGAAGAAATCCATGTTCTTTCGATATTGTCCATATAAAGGACATATAAGGAAAAGTGTCCAAACGTTTTCATTGTAGGCAAGGGCAATAAGCCATACATTTCTCTGAAGAATTATCTTGAAAATTGACCGGCAGTATAGCTTTCGAAGAAATAGTTGTACTACTGATCATGGTATAGCTCAACGAACAGTGACACAAATACTTAAATCTTTTTGGAGAAAATATACTTATTGTACTTGATATTTTAAAACCATTTGATAGAGTTTGGCATTAAGGTCTATTATCGAAAATGAGTTAAGTTTATATTGATGAATCTCTTCTTCGTAAGATCTGAAACTAACTTTCGAGCCACAGAATACAAGTTGTGTTGGACGGTGTTAAGTCTGTAATTCATAAAACAATTGATAGTGTGCCCCAGGGCTCCGTTCAATATACTTTTGTCTGAAACTTTTAAACCATTACATTGTTTTGGTGACTGACTCTCTGCTTCTTATATTTCTTATATTCATTTCCAGATGGATGGATATCATTGTTCTTCGGATGTCAATTTAGAACGGCAATGTATCATTCAATTCTCATCACGATAGCAGTGTCAAATGGGTAACTTTATACCATTTAGAATTAAATACTTCAAAACCTCAATGCTGTCTTCTGTTCTTAAGGCAGCACTAGTTCCCTATGCCGACAGGCGACAACGGACAAATTCCCCAGATGGAGTCGTCGGTAGCCTCTACAGTTCCAGTGAGGCTAAACTACTAAACTACCTGGAAGGGCTACTCCGACATATTCGGAGCTCAGGCCTGTGGAGAGGTTCATCCGGCTCGCCGTTCTTGGAGTCATACCAAGGACCTGGCCCTCCCGGTTGGGGGCTGCGCCGTGCGTCGGGGTGACTTCCCGGCCACATAAAATAATTCTTAGTTGCGAAGCAAAAACAGGCCTCGGATACGGATGGATTCACTGATGACAAAATATGCAAACGAAATAAGGACAACGAATTTCGGATCTGTACGTGGAATGTTAAATCCCTTAATAGAGCACATGCAGCCAAAAATTAGCGGAAGCCCTAAGCTGCTACAAAGCAGATATTACCGCCATCCAAGAGATGCGATGGGACGGACCGAGGAGACGAAAATTAAAAGACTGCGATATCTATTACGGCGACTGCTACCGAAAACAAAAGCAGCGTTTATTTGGAGGCGGATTTGTTGTTGCAACTTAGGCTCAGGCAAAAAGTCTTAAGTTTCAACTGTGTGAACAAGCGCCAACATAAGCCTAATTACGTGCATGCCCCAGCAGATGAGAAAGATGGAGACACCAAAGACAATACATACGAGCAGTGCCCTAGTTATGACAATAAACTTGTCCTTGGAGATTTCAACGCCAAGCTAGGACGATAAGACATCTTTGGTGACACGATTGGAAGATATAGCCTGCGCGACACCACTTCTGATGACGGATTCAGGCTGATTGACTTCGCTGTGGGGCGCGGCGTTCTTGTAGATAGTACGTAGTTCTTGATATTCATCAAGGGACATGGCGATCTCTTGATCAATCAACCGTAAGCCAGATTGACTGATTGATTGATTGCGATTTAATCGATTCAAGGGACTTCTCCAGTATAGAGGATGTTCGCACGTTCCAAGAGATTAACATCGACTCGGACCACCACTTCCTTGTAGCCAAGGCTCGGTGGCGGATATCCCGACCCAAGCCAAAACAAGGAAGTACTGCAAGGAAGCTCGACGTTGGACGTTTACAATCGCAAGAGATCGTAAAGTCCTTTTTCGATCGAGTTTCTAACAACGTCTTAAGAAGTCCTATGCCACCAGCATCAAGTATTGAGGACCAGTGGCAATATTACTAAGCAGCATTCAAAGATGCCGCCATTGATAACCTGGGTCTTACACGACCACCACAACGAAACCCCTGGTTTGACGATAAGTGCCGGCAAGCACATGTAGCAAAACAAAAGGCAAATAAAGCGGCGGCGCTGTAAAGAACGACTAGAGCTGCTCAGGAGCTCTACGAGTAGAACACCGGCTTCTCAGAAAGAAAATGAAGGAGCATGAGAAGCGCTTAATTGGGGAAATATAGGGATGCCATTGCAGGAATGAGTTTCGGAAGTTTTACCAAAAGGTAAACAAAAAATCACAAGGATACAATCCCCGATCCGAAGACTGTATGGATAATCAAGGGAACATTGTAGGAGAACCGTTGTTCCATGCTCTAAATATGGAAATACCATTTCTCCAAACTTTATAATGGCGATGAAAAAGAAAATTCCGCTATAGAGATAGTACCAATCGACTTAGGCGACGACCAACAATACCGCTCATCCGATCTGGACGAAGTAAAGATAGCCATATCGAATCTCAAGTCCAACAAAGCCGATGGAGTTGACGGCCTCACTGCCGAACTGTTCAAAGCGATCGGCGATGGCTTGGTTGGGAGTATGCATTACCTCATCTGCCAAATATGCTCAGAAGAAAGCATGCCAGATGAATGAAACCTCAGCATTGTCTGTCCGATCCTCAAGAAAGGAGACCATCTGAACTGCGCCAAATACAGAGGCATAAGTCTCCTGAACATTGCATACAAGATCCTTCCTGCCGTATTATGTGAAGCATTTCGTCAAAAACTTAAAGTTCCATATCATTGTGGCTTTAGACCAGGAAAGTTCACCATTGGTCAAATATTCACATTGCGGCAGATCTTGGAAAAGCCTAGCAGCTTGAAATCGACAACTACCACCTTTCCATCGATTTCAAAACCCCGTACGTAAGTATCTATAAGAATGAACCATATAGAGCAATGTATAGTTTTGGCATCCGTGACAAACTTGTCCGTTTATGCATGGTCGGAAAAGATCTCACCGATGCATTTGATGTAAAAAAAGGTTTTAGACAAGGCTATGCTCTGACGTGCAACTTCTTCAACATCGTTCTTGAAAGAATAGTGCAAAACTCATTCGTCAACACAAGAGGCACAATCTTTCAAAAGTCCGTCCAATTACTCGTATACGCCGAAGACATTCACATTATTGGAAAAACAAAGCGTGATGCCAGTGGCGCATTTGTGAGCATTGAGGCGGAAGCGAAGAATATGGGCTTAGCTTTAAATGAGGGCAAGACCAAGTATATCATCAAGAAAGGACACACAACACCGACCGACGGACGTCTTGGACAGAACGTCATTATAGACAGCTATAACTTTGAGTGAAAAACTTCATAAACCTGGATGCCGCTATAAATTCAGAAAACAACACCAGCGCTGATGTTAAACGGGAATAACTCTTGCCAATTGTTGCTTCTTTGGACTAAGAAGCAATGGAGTAGCAAAGTCCTCTCTCGAGCAACTAAAGTGTCCCTCTATAAAACTCTCATAATTCTAGTCTTTGTCTATGGTGCAGAGACATGGACTTTGTCGAAAGTGAATGAGAGCGACTTAGGATGCTTCAAGAGGAAAATTTTTCGTGTGATCTTTGGTCCCGTATACACATAGACAGGGAGTGGAGAATAAGATATAACCAAGAACTGTACGGGCTGTACAGCGAAACTGACCAAGTCAAACGAATCAAAGTCCAACGACTGAGATGGCTAGGTCATGTAGAGCGAATGAACCCGAATGTTCCGGCCCTGAAAGTCTTTGTATCCAACCCATAGGGACGGCGCAGTAAAGGAAGACCGCGACTCAGATGCCGCACACAAGTCGGAGAGGACCTCAACCAACTTGACGTGCGAAACTGGAAACAGCTAGCTAGGGATCGAGCGAGCTGGAGAAGTTTGCTAGTTGAGGCGCTGGTCCACCCCGGACTATAGCGCAACTTTAAGTAAGAAAGTAAATAAGCCTCCCATGCCACTTTCCATAAGGGGCACTTGAATTGAGGAAGCCAAGGAACTTTCAGTTCTCGTCATGTGCCTCATAGACCATCTTATGTGGAAGGACCACAAGTACCACGTTTTCTTCGGCGATGCAGGAAATTATTAACCTCTTCACATCTGGCCTATATATGTCTAAAGCTTGAGTGCATAAGCTTATATTTGAGCAGGTGCTCCAATAACCCACTTGAGTTTTATGGGTGCAATGCAAAAAAAGAGCTTTAAAAATGATAGATGATAGAAGTATAAAGAAGTCATTTGCATCTCTCGAGCACCATCGTAATGTTTCTTCTCTTTCATTATTTTACTTTTATAAACAGTGTCCTAGTGAAATAGACAGTTATATTTCTCAACCAAAAAAATTCAACTGTTATACACGCATTTCAGGAAATGCCCATTTGTTTACCCTTGAGAACAACTTCGGACGCACAGTTTAAATCAGAGATTCTTTCATTAGCCGCACTACACGAATGTAGAACGATTTATTCTGCTCAGCATATTCCTCCAATTGTGATATTCATGTATTCGAAACTAAGGTGCATCGGTGTCTCTTTTTAAATCCTCTCCAACTTTCCAAAGCGATTGCACTGTCTTCAAACATTTCAAATGTAGTTTTTTGGGCACATACTATAAAAAAACTATCTCGTCAAATATTGCGTAATATACGTAGACGTAGACGCACTTACCAACCAGAAACCGAAAATAGGAGATTATTTTTCAAACAATGATTATAAAATCCGGAAACCATCTGCGTTGAACGATATCCTTCTCAATTTACTCCCTAACCTCACGAGCAATTACAATTAAGGTTTGAAATTAAACAGATGTATTTTTCAGTGAGAAAAAATTTAAAATAAATTAATAAAATTGAAAAACAACATATCAAAACCCCAATTATTCTTAGGAATCCAAGACATGTTCTTTAGGAGAACAAAATCAGAAAAATCAGGATAAGCTACAAGCACGTACCTTTTTAAAATGTTTTTAGAAAATTTATCTGTTGTTTTGAAAATAAACAAAAATAAAACTTTTTAGTTTTTATTCAGAATGCTAAAAAAAAACAAAACATAAAAGTTTTTTGCCCGCCTGCTAAACCTGCTCATCACTGATGCATTCGTGTTTTGTGTTGCTTATTTTAGTTAAACGCTATTTTATAGTTTGTCAACGGAACTTGGTGTTATTTTTCGTAGCTTTTTTGTTTAAAATTAAATTAGTGGAAAAGTAAGAAAAAAAAACAAAATGCATTCTAAAGGTGATTCCGAAAGGACCAAACGAAAGCAAAATGTGAAAGTAAGGAAAATAAAAATGCACCGAAACTTTCATAAACAGAAGGGCTTCAAAGACATTCTCATTACAAACTATACGCGCCAAGCAGCTTCGTTCAAAGACTTTTAAGTACATACTTATAAAGTTCTTTTGAAGACAACAACGTCTTCAAATTTGTCCGGAAAGGGAATGTTTTATTTTACTATTTGCTATAATTTGAAAAATATTATTTTATAGATAAATGAATAAATAATACACAAATATATCCATATCAAAGGACATTTTCAACTTGTGACAAACAATTTAATTTTTAGGAAAAGGTCCGTTCTGTAAAAAAATATTATCTTTTTTTAATGAGTTAAAAGAAACAAAAAAGTAAATATTTTGTTTTTTATTTGTGTGCGTGAGAGCAGTTTATTTTGTACAAAAAGAAGAAGATAATAAAATGCGATAAATTATGATTTGTGAAATATGAACTGAGGAATCACCGGACTTAGTAAACTTGGAACAAGTCCTGTTTGAGGTTAATTTTAAGGAGTTTAAAAAAATATGGGTCGAGCCGAAATTTTTAAAAATATACACCAATCCTTGGAGAAATGGAGAGAATCGACAGACCTTTTCATGAAAAGAGATACTTTTAGTGGATGTGTCAATTCCTCGCAAGAGGTAGAACTCTGATGAAAAACTTTTTTGCAGTGGCTGAGATTCGAACCCACACCCTCTGCATGACAGTACTCGTACATCACACCAACCATTATGCCCAGAGGTATTACCTAACCTATAGTATTATCATGGAGCATAATTTTGTATTGCGAGCGAACGCTAGCCTGGTGGTGGCGCAGAAATTAGCGCACGCTTTTACAGTGGAGAGTAGGATAACATACAAAAGAAATAGTAAAAAAAAGAATACTTTATTATTAAACTTAGCAAAGACAAATCTAGGAATTGCAGATTGCAGTCCCTAGCCTTTAGATGTCGCCACAATCTTTCGTCTTCTTGATAGTACTGTTGCGAACAGAGCTTTATACTTCTACAGCGCCATGTGTTGGAAAATTGCATATCTACTTTATGGAAGTAACAAAAAGCTCTTTTCCAATGTCAAATGTATTTCCCCTTATTCCAACCATCTAGAACATTCCAAGTCGAGAACCATCGCGAATTGGTTTCGGGAACAACTAACTTGAGTATATAAGGGAGTGCTCGTGGTGAGCACGCAATAGTTGATTTTTGACTATGAAAGTGTGCAAAAGTTTTGCTTATTGGATTGTGGAAAGTGTTATTAAACAAGTGTGATTTGAATCTGAATAAAAGTATTTGAGTTGATTATAAATTGAGATTTATTGTTTTGATTTGGAAAGTGTAAATAAAGAAGAAATACTAAAAAGAGTAATAAAATTTATTTAACGAACCTAGAAAAAATATTACAATACGAATAAAATATGGCGAATCATCATCATCATCATCATCGGCTCGACAACCGGGTTCCGGTCCTGGCCTCTTTCAACAAGTCTCTCCACCTATCCCGGTCTCTAGCCGACGCCATCCAGTTGCGCACCCCAAGGCTTCGGGCGTCCTGGTCTACGCCATCTCTCCAGCGCAAGCATGGTCTACCACGCTGTCGTCTACCATAGAATGTACCACAAAGAACTTTCCGAGCAGGTTCCTCTTCGCTCATGCGAGCTAGGTGCCCTGCCCACCGGAGTCTACCGAGCTTAATTTTTGTCACGATATCTGCTTCTAGGTAGATTGCGTACAATTCATGATTGTACCGTCTCCGGAATCGTCCTTCCTCACATATGGGGCCAACAATTCTCCTTAAGACTTTTCTCTCGAACGCAGCTAAGAGGTCGGAGTGCCTTTTGCTAAGCACCCAAGTCTCGGATCCATATGTGAGTACTGGCAGGACCATGGTCCTGTACAGCAGCAGTTTTGAAGTTATGGTGAGATTTCTGGATTTGAAGAGCTTTGACAGACTATAGTAGGCTCTGTTGGATTTGAGAAGCCGCCCGCGTATTTCTTCTTCTATGTTGTTATCGGCTGCTACTATTGACCCAAGGTATTTAAAGGATTGCACCACTTCAAATTCGTGCTCCGCTACCTTGATTGTTTGACCAACTGTTCCTCTCGCATTCGACGCCACCATGTACTTTGTTTTACCTTCACTAATGTGCAGCCCCAGATTTTGTGCCGCCTGCTCGATCTGGATGAAGGAATCGTGTACAGCTTGTTCGGTTCTTCCGATGATGTCAATGTCGTCTGCGTAAGCCAGTAACTGGCTGGACCTGTTGACGATGGTCCCTCTTGTTGCCGTGCCAGAGTCACGGATTGCTTTCTCCAACGCCAGGTTGAAGAGGAGGCAGGCCAAACCGTCCCCTTGTCGGAGTCCATTAAAGATGTTGATTGGTCTGGATAGCAATCCGGCTATTTTTACTTGGCTTGTTACGTTGGTCATGGTCAACCTACATAGTCGTGTCAATTTATTTGGGATGCCGAATTCTCTCATGGCTTTGTAAAGTTCTACCCTGGCTATGCTATCATAGGCGGCCTTAAAGTCTATAAACAGATGGTATGTTGGGATGTTAAATTCTAGACATTTTTCCATCGCCTGCCTAAGGGTAAAGATCTGATCAGTTGTTGATTTGCCTGGAATGAAACCACACTGATATTGCCCGATGACGGTTTTAGCGTATGGGGTTATCCGGTCTTGTAGGATAGAGGAGAGTATCTTATAGGCGGTACTCAACAACGTGATACCTCTATAATTGCTGCACGTTGTGACATCTCCCTTCTTATGTATGGGGCATATTAAACCTTTTCGCCAGTCTTCTGGCATTTCTTCCTGCTCCCATACCTGTACTATAATATCATGAATTGCTTGACGTAAGGCTGGCCCGCCGTGATGGAATAATTCGGCTGGTATGCCATCGACTCCCGGGGCTTTGTTCTGTTTAAGCCGGCCTATAGCCTTCTCAACCTCTTCTATGCTTGGTGGCGGCAACATAGGGTATTCTTCTTGAAGTAGTGGAGCCTCCACTTCTGCAGTGAGCTGACCATTTAGCAATTCATTAAAGTACACTTCCCATCGCTCCAGTATGCTTTCAGGATCGGTGATCAGATTTCCCTCTCCGTCCTTGCAGTATGTGCAGCGTGGTGTGTACTGCGTCATGTTTCGGACGGATTGGTAGAACTTCCGCGCCTGGTGCGGACCTCGCTCTCGGCTGTTTTCTATTTCACAGATTAGGTTCTTCTCCCAGGCTGATTTCTTTTGTCTGTGAAGCCGTTTTTCTGTTCTTCTGAGCTCTTTATATTCCTCTTCGCGTGCCCGCGTTCTATGAGATTGTTGCATTGCTCGGTACGCAACATTCTTACGTTCAGTCGCTAGCTTGCATTCATCATCAAACCAGTCGTTCCGATTTTTACGACTGCTGCCTAAGATGGAGTTGGCAGTACTAATGACAGTATTTTTAAGACGTGTCCACTTCTCATTTACGCCCAGCATACTGGCTCCAGGACTTACTCTCCCTAAATTAGGTGTTTCTAGGGCGAGTCCTAACGCATTACCAAAGGTGTTACTGGTGTTTTCATTGCGCAGGGCAGCCGTGTTGATTCGAACCTGATCGGCGGATGCAATGCGTCTTCGCAAGGCAATCCGCCCTCGGAAAACCATACCAACAAGATAGTGATCCGAGTCGATATTGGCACCTCGGTACGTTCGTACCGTCATCAAGTTCGAGTAGTGGCGACGGTCTATCAACACGTGGTCTATTTGGTTACGAGTGACTCCATCAGGTGATACCCAGGTGGCTTTGTAGATATCTTTACGCGGGAACCTGGTACTCGCAACTACCATGTTTTTCGATGCTGCCAATTCTAAGACTCGAAGTCCATTGTCATTAGTGTTCTCATGCAAACTATGGGTGCCTGCGTAATGCCTGAATACCGGCTCCCGACCTATTTTTGCGTTCAAATCCCCAAGGATGATTTTAACATCATACCTTGGACAGGCATTGAGGGCCCTCTCGACTTGTTCGTAGTAAGTCTCTTTTTCTTCGTCTGAGGACTCCTCCGTAGGTCCGTGAACGTTAATGAGGCTGATGTTCGTAAATTTGCCTCGCACGCGAAGGGTGCATAGCCTTTCGCTTATAGCGTTAAAGCCGATGATAGTAGACTTCATTTTTTCGCTGACTAGGAAGCCTACCCCGAGGCGAATCATAAGGGACATAAAAATAAGACACGGCATTTCTCCGCATTAGTTCAGCCGCCATCCCTGGAGATAAAAATCTGAGACATCCACCTTCAGTTTCAGATCATCATGCCACACATCTTTCCTATCCTTCTTTCTCTTCCTTAACTTCACGCCCGCGCTGTGTTAAAACATTTAAAGGGTAGTCATAATCCTTTGAGCGCGAAAATTGAAAATTGAGAAAATAAATTAGTCGTCATGAATTGCAATCGGAGTGTTAGGAACTGTCAAACTCAATTGTCTGCACATTCCAAGTGACTAACATGAGAAACATTTCCTTACATGAGAGACTGATAAATATTGGTGTTTAGGTACTTTTTGGCAACTGTTTCTCTCGAGCGGAAAAGAGGAAGGATAGAGCATCGCTCAAGAGACTCCAAGATGGATTTCACAGTGATCAATCCTGCATCTTGAACAATCAGCTGAGTACCAGTTGCATCTATACCTCATATTCGTGGATTTTGTGAAGTACTTCGTCAGGGAATGCATCTGGATATTACTTATCATGAGCGGCATCCTTGAGAATATCGTCTCTAGTATCAAGGAATCCTATAGCAATACAAGTTGTTTCGTCTTACATTACAGGCGGCTTTCAGATTCATTCTAGGTGTGCCAAGGAGTAAGACAAGGAGTTAAGAAGTTAATTTGCAAACCTAACATTCAATAAAGGGTGAAAAAAGCCACAGTAGCACTCTTCTCATGCAAAAAAGCCATTGCAAATAAATGGGGGCTCCAAACCAGCATTACTCATTGTATGCTGGACAGCTCTAGACAAAAACGCTAATTGCTTAATACTAAGCAAGGTTTAACAAGAAGCTTGTTTGTGCATGGGTGGAGCACTTCCCATGACCCTCTCTGCTGTATTGGACATTCTGTTTCATATTATTATTTATTACTTACTTACTTACTTAACCGGCTCCCGATCCATGGAGGGTCTCTGCCTGAGTTATTGAGGTCTTCCATCGGTTGCGATCCCTCGCGAGCTCCCTCCAGTCGGCAGGACCAAGCTCTCTTGCGTCTGTAACCACCTGGTCCCTGTAGCGAAGGTTCGGTCTTCCTCGTCGTCTCGAACTTGGGGGCTGGGATTCGAAGATTTTTTTGGTTGGAGCGTTGTTGTCCATTCGCTCGATGTGACCGAGCCAGTGTAGTCGACGTGTTTTGGCTTTTTGGACTACATCCACATCTTGGTACAGCTCGTATAATTCACGATTGAATCTTCTCGTCCATTCGCCCTCTTCGCATATAGGACCAAATATCCGCCGAAAAATTTTTCTCTCGAAAGTGCCCAGTATTAATTCCCCTTTTTTTACTTATCGTCCAGCACTTGGCGCAGTAGAGTAGAACTGGTAAAATTAGCGTTTTGTATAGCGTGCACTTTGTCTTTCGAGAAACGAGTTTTGAACCCCTTTGTTTGGCCAAACCGAAGTAGCAGCGGTTTGCTAGGGTAATTCTTCGTCGGATTTCCACTAAGGTGTCATTCGTGGGATTGATGTTCGTTCCGAGGTAGGTGAACTCCTTGACTACCTCAAAATTACTGCTACCAACAGTGACGTTTTGTCCTAGGCGATGGACAGATGCGGCTTTGTTTGTTGATAGCATATACTTTGTTTTGTCCTCATTAACTTCAAGACCAACGCGTTCCGCCTGTTCATCAATAGCTGTGAACGCTTCTAGCACAGCTCGCTTGGAGCGGTCGATGATATCGATGTCGTCCGCTTATGCAAGCAGTTGGGAAAACCTGTTGAAGATAGTGCCTTCCAGGTTAACACCACTCTTGCGCACTATCTGCTCCAGGACTAGGTTGAAGAAATCACGTGATAGCGCATCTCCTTGTCGGAACCCTGTGCACGTCTGGAATAGCTCGGATGAGCTGTTACCCATTTGCACGTTGCACCGCGTATTTTGTAACGTCATGCGGCATAGCTGGATCAGTTTTTTTCGGGATCCCGAGTTCCGACATCGCCAATAGAAGCTCTTGGCGACTTATGCTGTCATATGCGGCTTTAAAGTCGATGAAAAGATGGTGGATCTCGACTTGAAATTCGTTGGTCTTTTCGAGATTTTGCCTCAATGTGAAGATTTGGTCTATCGTTGATCTACCTGGCCTGAAGCCACACTGGTACGTGCCGATTATAGTGTTGCAGAAAGGTTTTAGACGCTCACATAGTACGGTGGATAGGATCTTGTAGTCAACATTAAGCAGGGATATGCCCCTGTAGTTTTTGCAGGACATAGGATCGCCTTTTTTGTAGATTGGGCATATGGAGCTATTTGACCAGTCGTCGGGCATACTTTCCTCCTCCCACACTTGGTTTATGAGCTGATGCATGCACCATATCAGGACATCTTCTCCATACTTAAAGGTAGGCCATCCGAGCCTGCGGATTTGTTATTCTTGACCTTGCGTATTGCTTTCTTAACCTCTTCAGTACTGGGTAGTGGGACTGGTCTTATGCTTCTTTGCTCCCCTGTGGTTTTGTCTAAATAATGCCCATTAAGCAGCTGCTGGAAATGCTGCTTAAACACGTCTACAATTCCCTATGCTTCGGTGACTAGGTTCCCTTCGCTGTTTCGAAGAGCTTGCATGCCGGTCCTATAACCTGATGCCAGTAGTTTGGCTGTTTTGTAGAACCGGTGCGGCGGGTGTTTGTGGCGGTGCTAGACTCCTCGAGATACCTGAGTTGAGAAGCTGCGGATGCACTTTTCTTTCTGCGCAGGTTTTTTTTTCTCTTTTCACGGTACTCCTCTTTTGCTGCTCTTGTTTTCCGTTGCAGCATTTGCATTCGTGCATTTTTCGTCTCCTGCTTCAATACCGCGTAATAAATGTCGCAATATTTTCTTTTCGCTATTCCTTATCCTATCCATCGTATCTCCTGGATGGCGGTAATGTCTGCTTTGTTCCGCGAGAGGACAAATTCAAGTTTTTGAGTAGCACCTGGTGTGTAGAGTGTCCTTACATTCCAGGTGCATACTCGTAAATCGTAGTCCATTTTCGTTCCGGGTCTGGTTGCCATTTGAGGGGGGTCGTTATCCGAGGCTTCTCGCGTCTCTCTCATAACAATTGGTATTTTTCGCTGTGGCCGGGTCGTTAGCCTGTAGGAAAAGATACAGCTCGAAGCCTCCAGTTCCTACAGCATCCAACCACCCCTCTATATATTCGCCAAAAACAAACAGCTGCAAGCACAGCTATTCGTTTTTAAGCATCTTCAAAGTGGATCAATAATAAAATTGGCCATTCCACTGTTCTGAACTCATTCTTCACTTTCAAGTAGTATCGATTAAACCATCCTAGATTCAGTTTGTAGAAAACTTATCGGTATGACCACCCCTCAAGAGAAATCTGGGAGGACACCTAGAAGATGATTCAATCCATTTTTACACCGATGCGATGGATTGATTAATGACGGGGTTGGTGGAGGTGTATAGTCAGACTAAATTTTGTATCTCTCTCTTCGTCTTCCTAATCAGTGTAATATGTGTATTATGGATCGCACAAAGGATCCATAAAAGATGTTATTACAGGACACTGTATTATAGGCAAACAATCATCGTGGCTTTATTATTTATTCTAACGATTTATGCAGAAGCTTCATGGATGAAGAAGAGGAAGAATCGTACTTGCGAAGACTGAAGTCCTGAAATACGTAAGTATACTTTATAGGTATTGCGTAGACAAATTCGCAGCAAGCTCTACGTCTCCATATAGTGACAATATTCCACCTTTTACTGAGAACATAAACTTTTCTTTGGAACCGAAACATTTTCGTATTTTTACAGTCGCTAGAATACTCAAAGATCTCGATATTTATAAATCCAATCCGATGGTACGAGTATATCACCTAGTGTGTTGAAGTTGTGTTCTTTAAAGTTGGCGTATGATTTTTTATCTTTCCTATTCTTCAGACCATTGTCCCTCTGGATGGAACTATGTATTGTTGAAAGCAATTACTAAAAAGTGTGATTCATCTTCATCCTCAAATTACCTACCAATCCATCTGATATATCTTCTTTCCAAATTCATGGAATGGAATGGAGTAATCGCCAGCTTATCTTGAGAAAAAAAGCTTCTTAATAACCAATGGGACGGCTCTTTGATAGCTTTTTTTTTGCTTTTTTTGCGCGATTATTGCGCTCGATATTTCTAAAATAAACCATGGTGTGCCCCAAGGCTCGGTATTTTCTCCAACACTATTTTTTTTCTTCAAAAATGATCTCTTGTCTGTAACTACTAACCCATTAAGATGTTTCGCTAATCGCTAATCATAATAGTCTTTGTTTTTAATCCTTTCCAGATTCAATTCTCTGTTCTATGGAAGTCAAGCTACAATGGCAGAATATGTTGAACTCATAAGATTCAGATCCAAGCAGCATTTTGAAGCGTGGTGTTTATCATGGTAAACAATTTAATTCTCCAAAACTCAAAGCTGTTGCTGTCGTTTTAAAATGGTGCACGCCCTCATTACTACTATCCGTGCATGAAACTTGCATCGGTGAAACTTAAAAGCGTTCAATGCTGCTTAGTTTGTGCGTTACTGACCAACTTTTTTAAAATTACCAAGTGTTAGATATTGATAAAAATGCGGCGAAATGCCAAGGTTTTCCAAGAGGTTATAAGAACTTGTTTACCTCTTCTGATTTAGCAACTATTCATAAAGCATACATAACCAAAAAGCCAAATTAAAACACCCATAACAGATTTGACGCATCCAAATCATGACTGCCCCTTCGGGAAAGAATCTAGTATAAAACTTTAAGGCTGATAGGTGACAGAAGAATTTTGGAAACATTAGCTTCTTTGAACATCGTAGAAATGTCCCTCGCTCTTCACTGTTTTACCGCTACTTCTCAAAATATTAAATAAATAAATAAATTTGGTGATGCAACAGGTCGAAAATAACCAGGACTTAGTGACCTTAAGTTGTCAACCATTCCTGTGTGCGTGTTACCAAAAGGGGTCCTACAATTTGTTGCCGATTGCAAACGGCTAATGAGCAGCACTTTCCATGACAAGAGTTATTCTTGGAGGATTTGTCAATTCCAATTCCAGCGGCTGAGAATCGAACCCAAGACCCTCTGCATGACATTGCAACGCACAAACCATTAGCCAAGGCGTACTAAAGCATTTAGGCGGTATCGTATCAGCTGATGATGCGATGCTGAAATTCACGTTGTTCACGATACCTCAATTAGTAACTCTTCGAGTCCAACATTAAATTCTTGCTCTTGTACGCCTGTGAAACCCAAAAAATCTCCGCCCAAATTTCGAGCAGTCCATAGATTTTTTTTGTTCAACGATTTATCTGTTATATTCTCAAGATGCGTTGGTCAAATTTAATGTCAATTTGTTCAATGGGATTGATCACATATCAAATCAGGAGTTCTTCGTATGGAATTTTCAGGGCGTAAGGAAAATGGAACGGTGAAGAACAACATTGAGGTCAACTGTTCCTAGTGCATTCAAGCATGGCAGCAGCTTAAGTAACATGCAGCAAATCGACAAACATGGAACGACGAATCTATTGCAGCTCTGCGTGAGTGACCTGATCGTATTATAATTATTATTACCGAGAAACATCCCATTTGAATTACATAAATACTTAAAAGTTATTCGCTCTTCATTCGGTGATTCAAGCTAATGTATCAGTATTACGGGCTTAATGTAAACAAAACGATTTCAACTTTTAATCGATTAAAAATAACGCCATAATCACTCCTGATCCATACTCAGGGGATTAAAAAATAGAGTCAAAGTGTCAGCGTGCCTGAAAGAATCACGCTAAACGATTAAGCTTGAATGCTTAATTTCGCCAAAGTTCTGATTTTTTTTAATGATATTAGATAAAATTATTCCAATGGGTCTACAAGGAATTATAATCGAACATTAAACATAGAACCTTCAAGCTCCCAAGAGTTGGCACACTCTGTGTCTCCTTACCATTTCATGGCACAGAAAGTAACATACGTCAGGATATGTCCCAACCATATCTTTACTACACCGCCCGCTAGTGGATTTCCTCCATATAGCAATGCCAACCCCCTCTGGTTGCCAAGAGGAAGTGTCTAATCTTAAAGTCATAAAGACAACGCACACAAAATGTCGTTACTCTGATGTGCAGTGGAATCATTTTCCAATAGCAAATCCTTGCAGAGGAGAAAAATGAACCTCACACTCCTCTGTGCTGGCTCATAATCTCTATCATAGCTTAATTCATCTAAACAGCTAGAAACGACGACGGCGACGTTTAATACGCTTTCACTATCTGCAGCTATTACTTAACGCCTTACATCTCTAACACATTCGAGCAATTCAGTCATTCTCTCGAGCACTTCGTCCTTATTTTTTCTTTTTTTTTTTGTTCGTTCTACTTGTGTTTTGTGTATGCTCTCGCATCTCCTGACACAGTGAATAAATAAGAAATTGAAGGATCCTTTCTTTTGGCTCGAAATTGCTTGGAAATAAGGTTCCGAAATGCTCGGGGGAAATCATTTTATCTGTCGTCTTTAATCTCTTGTATTGCACAATTGTTTGCTGCTCTTGTCTTTCTCTGTTTTCTTTCTGTTCGGTTTGTACTTTTTTTTTGTTCTTCACTACTCGATTTGCTTTCTTCTGCACTTGGAGAAAATTTAATCTAGCCGACTCTATGTAGATAAAGTCGTGAACGTTCAACATACATGGCATTGTAATAATAGTGTGACCAGCTTAGATCAAAATAGATTAACCAATATGTGTACCGCACAAGAAAAGACATTTCATTTATGGAGAGTGGAGAGGGAATGTGTGTTTATACAAATTCACGGTTGCTTTTTAAAAATAAGACTGTCCGATAGGGAGTGGTGTTGGTGGTGACGGGATTGGATGAACTCCTGCAGACGATATTGAAAATATAGTGCTTGATGCAATTGATAGAGATTGCGAGCATTAGCACGACATCGACACACTGGTAGTGGTATCGGAAAGTCGACTGCATTTATAAAAACAAACACAAATTTTATACATTTCATTTAACGCGGGTGCAAGTCCTTCAGCCAAGAGTTTAGAATTCAGGAAGACCCGCGTTCGAAACTTCAAAAACCAAACATTTTGAGGGAAAAGAAAGTACCGAAGAGAAGAAATCCTGGAGAACTTAACGCACCAAAGTATATTGGAGTAGCTCAAAAATCATCTTCCAACCTTCATGGAAAACGTATGTAAGGAACTGAGGAAATCCAATTTATATGATTGTCCAGGCAGATGGATACGTTGCTTTATGGCTTCCACGTTCACTTAATTTTTAATTTTTACTCGCGATTCAAAGCAGCTTTTTTTTGGTATAGTCCACAAAATTTGACGTTTTGTCCCGGCTTTCTCACTTTGACTCTTTGTGACAGCCATTTCGCCAGTGATAATATTTATGAATTTCAATATTGAGTGGATTTAGGGCATATTGGATTTTTGTCAAAAAATTGATTCAATATGAAATTAATTTAATTAAAATTAGAGTATTGACAACGCTGTCACTAGTTAACAAGTCCAATTAAATAGTCAAGTTCTAAACATTACTAACATTATCCATTCTTAAAATACAAAGTATCACATAATCAAATGTCTCACTCTAAGTAGGTCAGCCACGTCCCTCAATCGTGGCAATTGGGCCTCCTTATCATTTCGAAACAAGAGTTGTGTTTTTAAGAGGAAGTTAGTGCGACACAGTCTATTGCTATCAGTTTTCAGAACGGTCACAAATTCTACTATACGGCATTTTAGGTGTATCTATTATTTACTGGGCGACCAGTACCAGTATATAGTAGTACAATGGCCAGATCAAAATGGGAGGAACATTTCTTATACCGACGAAGTTAACTAAACTGCGGCATTTTTAACTTGTGATCACGTATGTGATCATTTTTCAGAAGATTGTCAGTAATATAAATATCAGAATCATTGAAGTTTGTCAGTTTTGTCCATTCATGGAAAGTGAGATGGGGGGAAGAGCTGATTGCTACGTGGATCAGAATTGAACTTATCATAAGGTGCGTTTGTAACTCCACGTCCCAATGATAAAGGTTTGAAATTTAAAATGAATATGAAAAGATAAGGGTTCAAATGTTAGCAATCAAATTAAATTTGCAGATTCAGACTGAACATAATTTATAAAATTAAGAAAGAGACTCGGATACAAAACGGAGCCCTATAGGGGTCAACATTTATTTTGTAGATATCAGACTTAAATGCATTTAATACAACTTGTATTGACAAATTTTAAAAGTAGGCTCATACGTCAGTCGAAACCGAAGCCTCACCCTTTGATGCCATAGGTTAGGTTAAGCTGACAATTGATGTCGCTACCGTCACACTTATATCAATGTAGATCCATTGTGTTACCCGTGAGTGTAATCACTCTTTTCTGATAAAAACCTATGTATTCTTTTAATCAGTCAAGCCATTTTGAGGCATTGACGAAGTTCAATATATGCATTCCTGAAATATTAGAAAGATCTTCTAGATTGTCAAAGAAGTAATTACCAAGCCATTTCCTTCTATGGTGGCATAGTTTATGGCAATGACAGAGAAAGTGTGATGTGTCTTCATGTACCTCTTCGTCACCACATCCTCTACATAGGTCATTAGGTCATCTGAACTTAGTTTCATTTTAAATTTATGATATTTTAGTAAATTATGTCTGGTGATTATGTTCGTAAGAGAGCGAAGGGACTTCTTACTAAGTTGCATAATTTTATCAGTCCTCTGCTTGTTAAAGCAAGGCCATACTTTCCTAGTGGTATCACAGGTGTCAAGTAGACTCCACCTTTCATTGGATTTCTTTAGGATTAAATCTGAAATTTTCTGTTTAATGTTGCAGAGTGGGATACTTACCATCTCTGCTTGACTACCGTAAAGCGCTGATCCCTGTCTTGCCAACTCATCGGCATTTTCATGACCTGGTGTACCGCTGTGTTCCGGTACACAGCAGAGTCTAATATTGTGCTGCGTGCCAAGAACCTTAAGCTTTTGCCGACAGCAAGAGACAAGCTTCGATTTTATCACAGTGGCTGAAATCGCTTTTATTGCTGCTTGGCTGTCAATGTAAAAGGTGATATCAGCCCGTGGTATCGCCATCATTGATACCTGTCTAGCAGCTGTTGTCACTACCAGGACCTCGGCTCGAAAAACACTGCTATGATCTGGGAGCCTAAGTGAATTGTTTAGCTCAAGATGTTCTGAGAAAAAGCCTGCACCAACACCTGTCTCCATTTTGGAGCCATCAGTATAGATTGCTATTGCTGATTCACTGGCGTAGGTTTGGTTGTTCAGCCATTCTTCTCTGCTCGGAAAGGCAGTTTGGAATGGTTTATAAAAGTCAAGTTCGGGTGTTGTATAATCTGTAATGATAAAGGGTTTTCCAATAAGAGGTGTTATTTTGATATTCAAAGAAAAATGGTATTTTTGGAGATAAATGATCGGATGTTTATTTCATTATAAAGAGGAAGGTATGCCGTTAATAATGGAACACAACATCAGCCAAATGGCCGCCAAGACCACGCTTACAGGACCATATCCTTTTCATGAAATTTTCCATAACCAAATCGCAAAGTGGCTGCCCTATGTCCTCGATAGCCTCACGAATTTCATCTTTGAGGTCTTGAATCGACGCT
The DNA here is from genome assembly GCA_911387755.1 of Chrysotoxum bicinctum. NCBI lineage: Eukaryota > Metazoa > Arthropoda > Insecta > Diptera > Syrphidae > Chrysotoxum > Chrysotoxum bicinctum. The sequence goes on from OU426988.1 coordinate 192,693,788, forward strand.
GGGCTGTTGGCGTTGACCTTATCTTTCACGTGGCCCCAAAGGAAGAAGTCGCAAGGTGTTAAATCACAAGATCTCGGTGGCCAATTGTGATCACCTCTTCGAGAGATAACACGGTCCGGAAACTTTTCCCGTAAAAGATCGATGGTTTCATTGCTTGTGTGGCACGTAGCGCCGTCTTGTTGAAAGTAAACGTTGTCCAGATCAATACCATCCAATTCAGGCCATAAAAAATCATTAATCATCTCTCGATAGCGCAATCCATTGACCGTAACTGTTGCTCCAGCCTCATTTTCGAAAAAGTAAGGTCCAATGACCCCGCGGGACCATAAACCGCACCAAACAGTCACGCGTTGAGGATGGAGAGGCTTTTCAACAATAACTCTTGGGTTTTCCGAGCCCCAGATGCGACAGTTTTCCTTGTTGACGTAGCCTCCGAGGTGGAAATGGGCCTCATCAGTCAAGATGATTTTTCGATGAAATTCCGGTTCATTTTCATGCATTTCAAGGACCCAATTTTAATAATTTTAATGCGTTGTTGAAGCGTGTATCGTTCCATTTTTATTAATAGCGTAGTTTCTACTTGTCAAATGTCAAAAAATGACAGCTTCAAAAGTGACAGCTACCGAAATAGCGGGCTATTCAAAATAACACCTCTTATTGGAAAACCCTTTACTATCACCCAAATATTTCTGAAGAATTTGAGCATGTCCTATTGCGCTGTTTTTCCAGGTATTAGTCTGGCTTAGTCTTAAGGCGTTATATGCTGCGGATTCTTGTACGAAAAGGTCTAGGGGTATCAGGTTAAGTATCGCCTCTAACCCTGCTGTTGGTGTAGATCTCATGGTACTCGTAATTCCAATGCACACAAGTCTCTGTACTTTTGTCAGAGTTTTGAGGTTCGTGCTTTTTTCCGTTGCATTCCACCATACCAAATTACCATAGGTTAGTATTGGTCTGATTATCGCCAAATACATCCACATGATAATTTTTGGGCTAGGTCCCCAGGATTTCCCAAAGATTCTGTTACAGGAGTAGAATGCAATCATTCCTTTTTTCGCTCTTTCCTTAGTGTTAAGTCTCTAGTTTAATTTCCTATCTAGAATCACACCAAGATACTTTGCATGATCTGAAATCTTCAGCGGGGTGCCTTCAATTGAAGGTATTCTGCAGCTAGGTATTTTCCTCTTATTTGTAAAAAGGACTAATTCTGTTTTTGACGGCTTAACTATCAGGTTTCATCCGTTATAATATCCGATGGTACAATGTGTTCCGTGTAGGACTCTGTTTCCGGGTTGCTGTCATTTGACCCGCAGCCCGGGAAGTGAGTATTTATCAGGTGCTCAAGAGTCTCATTGCAGGATTCTGTCCAGCACCCAGTGGGCGTTTTAGAAGATCCTAGAGGGATTGAATCTTTGGAAAGAATTTTCCTTAATCTAGCTGATTCGTTTGTCCCCTCGATTTCACTGCAAAAAGTTCTCCATGAGCTTCATTTCGCTCATTGCGTTTCTGCTTTAAATTTTCGCTGACTGGTTTTATATATGTTACTTCCCAGTCATTCTCATTTCTAGTGTTTTTGCAGCATTGAAAAGTCTTCTTGTGGTTTCTTTTTTCCTTCCCCTATATGTTTCAGGGGAGAACCTTTCTCGAAGACGTTACTAAGAATCACCCTGAGTTCTTCTGATACTTGATCAATATGCTTGGGTTCTTGAATCGCAGTGTTATTGAGATTTTTGATTCTCTTCTCAAATCCCTATTAAATAGATCACAGTTACTATTTCTGAAATCCCTATAAGTTTTCGGAGTTTCCACTGTATCACCTATCAAGAAGCCTATAAGCTTGTGGTCTGAGAATGATTCTTCTATGAGAACATTCCATTGGTCGATTGAAACTGCATCTGAGTTATTAGTAACAGTTATATCGATCACTTCTTCCCTATTTTTTATAACAAAAGTGGGCTCATTGCCCCTATTTGCTACCAGTAAATTATGTTCTATAATAAATTCAGAAAGAGACTCACCTCTACTGTTAGTGTCGGTACTTGCCCATTGAGCATGATGTGAGTTAGCATCACATCCTAGAACCACGTCCCATCCTTCAATTGCTGCTCGCTCTACAAGCTGGCCTGTAAGATCTGCAGGTGTTCCCTCCGTCCCGTCATATGGCATATAGCAAGATGCCAGGATGAGTGGTGGGAGCCTGATCCGCTCTAGCTTCACGGCAGTCTGAACTAGATTACTATAAATGTAGATAGAAGAAAAAGATTAAACTGTTTCTTAGCTACAATGCAAGTTCTAAAATTACTACGAGTATTTGCTACCACTTGTGCAGTTTTGAACAGTGTAAGTCCTTTTGAGTGCAAGCCACCTGCGATCCAGGGTTCCTGAATAAGGGCGATGTCTAATTGTCTACTCTCCATGAGGTAGACAAGGTTGGCGCTGGCGGCTTTACTGTGTTGGAGATTAATTTGTACTACTTTCATGTTCATAATTTATTAATAACTTTCCCCCGCTTACTTACTTGATGCCATGCTCTAACAAATATTTTGAAATCGTAAAGCCTAATAATTTTACTTTATCCAATAAGATGCAAAGATTTCTTCCATTATTCTGTGAGATATGCCATCAGATCACCAGTGGATCTATTGCTACGAAAATTATTCATTCTTTAAAACAGATTGAGCTGATAACTAATCACCATTTTCATGACCTTGGAAGGAGGGGACGTAAGTGCAATCGGTCAATAGTTTCAACGTGAGAAAGATTCGCCGTTTTAAGGGACTGACTAGACATTCAGTTTTCCATCCACTTGGAAAGCGACTTGTAGATTAGGGAAGATGTAAGAGCAAAAGCAGTGGTTTTGCCAGCGGGGTTCCATTGAATCATTAAACCGCTCTGGTCTCGAGGAGTCATGACACTTTCTTTGAGGTGCCTTGTTAGGAGATGAGCTTTCACGGTAGAGCTAATAAGTGAAGTGCCATTGAAGACGAGGCTTTGAACCGAAGACAAAGGGGTGTTCCGCTGGAATCTAGTACCCTATTGAGAAAGTTCTTGAAGAAATTATTGAGACTTCCAAGCTGGCTTTTCTGCATTGCCAAATGGTACTCTTCAATGTCCGTTGTCTACCCCACCTCTGTTGTGATACTGTCTTTTATAAAAAAAAGAACTTGAAGCTGATTTCTGTCACAGATTTTGAAAGTGCTAACTTCGTAACAAACGTTATATTTATCGATTGCAAATTTGTTGAAATAGAAATATATCTAAATGACTTGTCAACGGCCTTGGCTCTGATGAAAGCATCGCTTCCCATCGATCAGCGAAATCAAGCTTCGTTGCGCGCGGTTAGTACTTGGATGGGGGACCGTTCAAATACCAACCGTGAGCTGTTGACATGTGTTTTTCTGTTGTTCTTTCTTTCTGTCTGTCTCTCTCTGTTGTATTGTATAAGCCGATGGTCTGAGTTACCAGTGCTTTCAGTGTCTCTACTTCGTAGATTTATCTACGGAGTAGTGTAATATGTAATGTAATGTAATATCTAAATGAACCCAATATTGAAGATATTATACATCTGATCGTAATAATTTGAACTTTAATATCAACATTCTTCGATTTCCCTTTGAAAGTGATGGTAACGTTTAAATCTTTCGACAAGTGTAACAGAAAAAAGTCTAGAAAAGTTCGATGTGTATTTCCATTTGCTTAAGGGATTTATATCACTGATCATGATACAGTTGACTTATGCCTCCTGGATCCAATGGTAGTCTAAGAGAGGATTGTCAGACTTCAAAATGATGAATACCTTTCTTAAATAAAATTATGGAAGTCTTTGCTGTGCTCTAGAGTAAAAAAACTTGAATAGAGAATATTTTTTTTTATAAATTATGCGCGCACTAAATATTTTATGACAACCCCGAAAATCTTTGACCACAGTTCCAGCGTTTGGGAAAATGGGAATGTTGGAGAGGATTTAAAAGGAGATACCGATGCACATTGGATTTGAATGTCTGAATATCGTAATGGGAGGGAATTATCGAGTCGGGTAAAGCATTCCACACTCGTGTAGTGCGGCTTAAGAAATAATCTCTGAATTTACAAGTATGTATGTCCGAGGTTGGGTTCAAGGGTTAACTGATGGGTATTTCCTGAAGCACAAAAAAAATTAATAAATACATCAATCGAAGTTTTGAAAATCAGGTGCGGAAGATAAAAAAACTCCAAAAATTAGTTCCTATCAGCCAATGTTTCAAGAATATCATTTAAGTGCTCATAAAACCAATTAAAATTCTCAAGATTTTTTTTCGTGAGTAGATACCTTTAAGCACACACTTCGTTAAAACCACCGGAATCAGAATTTTTCCATAAGAGATCGATTGTTCTTTCTTAAGTTTAAAGTTCAGACTTTTTCAATATTTTCCCATAGCTCTTAGACCATCAGCCAATGAGGCCTTGGACGTCTAAGTCTCCGAACATTGTCTTGTACATTTTAGATGATTGTACGACTTTTTACAGCCCCATAGCTGGATACCATACGCCCAAACAAATTTTAGCACTTGCTTGTATTATTTTTTTCTGTTTATAGATACTCGTAGCTTAGATTAGAGTTATTTCCTTGTAACCAGTACTTTTTTCTGTACTTCAAGTTTAGTTTTTCTGTTTTTCTTATGCGCTCTTTTTCTTTTTCCATTTTAGATTTGCATGCAAGGTCAATCCAAGGAATTTGGCAGTATTGGCGTTAGGTATAGCTTTTAACCGTACTCTTTCAGTATTTTGTAGTATACTGCCTGGGAAAGTACCTATGCAGTTTGTACTTAAGTCCCAAATGCCAAAACTTATCAAAGACTTGAGCAACATCTAAGAATTGAGCTGTACGTACTTGTTTTCTTCAAGAGCTTTTTCTACAACATTCCTTTTTTTATGCACTTGGTCTATCGTGAAAAGTTTATATATAAATCCAAAGTGAAGGTTCGGGATAAGTCTTCTTCTTCTATTATTTTGCTAAGCCTTTTCAGGAAAAGTTTCTCAAAAACTTTTGCCATGATTGGAACAAGCGATATAAGTCTGTAAGATATTACTTCTGTTGGTGGCTTACATATCTAAGCTAAAAGAATAAGTTTATTATAAAATGTAGTTTTTTGAAGGCTATATTGAAGGCATTTCTCTCAAAACGTGAACAGTTATTAGATCGCACCCTGGTGATTTTTTGTTGGATAACTTATGTTGACACATGCTTCTTACTTCTTTGAGTGTGACAATGGGAATTTCACATTCGTCGCTTCTATCAACAAATTGTAAATCATGTGGAGCTGTATTTGCTGAGAATGGCTTTAAAGACATTCGCAAGATGTTCAACAAGATGCCAGCCTTCTGTTTCGGATTTTCGATATACCTACACTGAAAATAAAATCTAGGTATAAATGATAAAAATGTAGGTTGATTTGACAAAAATTTCGTCAATATACGAGTACGTCCAACGTCCAACAATCGGTATATTCATTAGATGGATTCCTTCCATCCAGAAGATGCCCAGTGTTGGTAGAGCTGTTGACATTGTTTCGATTGTTCTTAGCTCCATGGAGATAGAAGAGGCTTTATATGGATTGGATGGAAGCAAAAGCGAGGGTTCTGATGGAATTCCTGCTATTCTTTTAAAAAAGTACTTAATTGCGATAGCTGAACCACTTTCAATCATTTTTAATCTTTCTCTTGCCAATGGCCAATTTTTGGATGGCTGGAAAATTTCTTTTTTGTCTCCCATTTTTAAATCGGGGTCAAGGCAGGAAGTAACAAATTACAGACCAATTTGTAAAATTTCAGCTATACCAAAAATATTTGAGAAACTAGTTTGTAATAGACTATCCGATTTGTTTCGGAACCATATATCAGTATATCAACATGGTTTTGTAGCAGGTAAATCAACAGCTATAAACTTAGCTTTAATGACTAACGTCATCATATCAAATATGGAAAAGAGGTGCCAAACCGATATTATTTTTACAGATTTTGCTAAGGCATTTGATAGAATAAACCACCATGTTTTATTTTATAAATTAAGTTCCTTAGGTATTCATTCTAATCTTCTGAAGTGGTTAGAATCTTATTTGACGGATATAATACAAATCGTTAAAATCGATAATTCATTCTCAAACAACATTTCTGTTCCGTCTGGAGTCCCACAAGGGAGTCATTTAGGACCACTAATATTTTTGCTATTTGTCAATGATATTCCAGAAATATTTATGGATTCAGATTACATTCTTTTTGCGGATGACCTTAAAATCTTTCGGAAGATTAGCTGTGAGTCGGATTGCTTCCTCCTCTTATTAGATCTGGGGAGACTTGACTGACTGTTGGTTCCAACGGAATTATCTTCTCCTTAACATTTCTAAATGTCAAGTTTTGTCGTGTTTCAGGAATTATAATCCAATTTTGTTTGATTACAACATCAAAAACAATTTTCTAGAGCGTGTGAGAACTAAGAAAGATTTAGGAATTATTTTAGATACGAACTTGTCATTCTTACCACACTATGACTATATGATTAACAAAGCTAATCAAATGCTCGGTTTTATCAAAAGAAATACCAGAGAATTCTCAGCTCCCTATACCCTAAAATCAGTTTATAATTCTCTAGTAAAGTCTGTTTTGGAATACTGCTGCATAATTTGGAATCCCTATTACAATAATTCTTTAGATAGAGTAGAAAAAGTACAGAGGAATTTCACAAGATATGCTTTCTTTAAGTTGAATTGGAGGATTCCAAGGCCATCCTATAATAGTAGATTCTTATTATTTGGTATGCAATCTCTTAAAGATCGTAGGATATACTTTTCGGTGATGTTCATCAGAGATGTTATTACTTATCATATTAATTGTCCTCCGTTGTTTGCATTAGTTACAGGGGGAATTACGCCATCAAGGAGTACGCGTTGCGATTTTTAATCTATGAACAGTTTCATCGGAGCAATTATGGCTGAAACGAGCCTATATCCCGTTGCATCAAGGAAGCTATTTTTTTCTGTAATAGACTTGATTTTTTTTCGATTTGCTCGAGAGACATCTTTAAATCCCTCACATTAAATATAATTTCAACTTCTTTTACTAATAGCACTTAAATTTTTATTCATTTATTCAAATCTTTTAACTATGTATGTTATTATTTTGTATGATTGTACTTTTATTTGTATATACCCACCAACGATTAATTATGTCAATTTTCTTAGTCTAAGAGAATTTATATTCAAATTGATGAAATAAACTAAAACTAAAAACTAACAAAAAGTTTTATCAAATTGACAAAAATTATAGAATTTCGTTGAGGTAACACAAAATATTTTGTTGTATCCACAAAATTATTTTGTTATGCTAACAGATTAATTTTTTGAAATAACAAAAATATTTTGTCAATATGACAAAATTTCGTACAATTTACAAAATTAATTTGTCATATTAAAAATTCTTTTGTTGTATTAACAAATTTTTTTGTTAAAGTTAAAATTTTTTTTTATTATTAGATACCTATCGGATTAACAAATTTTTTTTGTTACATTAACAAAACTTTTTTGTTATATTTTATTAAATTGACAATTGAACTAAATATTTTGTCAATATTACAAATTTCTTATGTTGAATCCACAAAATTAATTTTGTCAAAATATTTTTTTTTTGGGAAAAATTGGCGTTTCGTCCCTTCGATCTCACATGCAACCATCTGTGAGGGTAAATGGACAATACGCAATTTTTGTTAAGTTCAGTTAATCTTACATCGATTTTTTGACAAAAACCAAATGTGAACTATATCATACACAAAAGAAATGTCATGATCAAGAAAATATACGCGCAGAATTTTTTGGTTTCCTTACAAAATAGTTTTATCTATTTGATAATATTTATTTCATCAATATTACAAAATATCTTAACCCCAAAACAAAATATTTGTCATTTTAACAAAAATGTTTTCATTTTTTGTTAAATTGACAAAACAAAATTAACAAAAACTTGTGATATTGACAAACATTTACAAAACAGATTTTTTGTAGATACAACAAATATTTTGTTAACATCACAAAAAAGTTTGTCGATGTGACAAAAATCTCTGTTTTATTTTGTTATATTAACAAAAGTTGGTTTGTTAAACTGACAATATTATTTGTAGTGCATCATCATCATCATCGGTCCGATAACCGGGTTCCGGTCCTGGCCTCTTTCAACAAGTCTCTCCACCTATCCCGACGCCATCCAGTTGCGCACCCCAAGGCTTATTTTGTATTTGTAGTGCATATTTTGTTAAAATGACAAATAATCATGCTGAATTATAAAAATTTTGTGAAATCAACAAAATCATACTTTCGTTTTGACAAAAATTTAATCAAAACGATAAAATTGTTTTGTTGAATGTCAACAAAACGTTTTTATCAATATTACCTAGGAATTTATTTTCAGTGTAATTTCCATCTTGATACTTTATTGGCGGGTTCTCTGTCTGCGGTCTTTTAGATGCTTGGCTGCTTTCCATAAGGAGTATTTGGAAAAAGCATCCGACTTCAAATTTCACTGATTTTTTTTTTGATTCATTGTTAAGACGGTTGAATGTTGCCTTATCGCCCGGAAATCTCGTAGTTTACCATCTTTTTTGAGCTTTTCGTTTTTCCATTATCAACTCCTTTATTTCGACATAGTTGGAGTACTTTATTCTACACCCTATTGCACATCAGCAATGAATTGTTCTACTTCATGATGAAGTTGTTCAATTGTTTTTATAGGGGATATCAGGGTATAAAGCTTTCGAGCTTATCTCTGTATTCGCTAGAGTTTGTTCTCTTTTTCTTGAGCTTAGGACTACTTTTTTCTGTCATTTCTGCTTCACTCAGTGGTACTGATCCGACGATAAATGGAAATTTCCTTCGGCACTTATATGATTTCATTTTAATCCTTTAGCTAAAAAGAAAAAGTCAATAAGGTTTTGTATTTTTGTAGGGTCAGATGGTCAATATGTTGGCAATCAGTATGTTTATTATCAAGACTTTGTTCGATTCCGAAGTGAGAGTTTGGGAAACCAACAAAATATCAATATTTTCTACGTCTAAAAAGATGTTTAATTCGGATATATGTATGTTGTAAAAGACCGTTTGCATTCCATGTTACCAATTTAGGTGTTCTGTCTCTCATTGTTTCTTAACAGCGACTTCTTCGCTTAAATTTTTAATGTTATAAGTGATGTAATAAGTGACAGCATTTCTTCTTTTTCTTCTTTTTTTTTTCTTTTATTGAAGTTTCCTCGTTGTCCGTACATTTTTTACAATTTGGGAATACGATAAATTCTCAACTGTTTTGCTAACCGCAATTATTATTTAATAATAAATTATAACAAAAATTGTGATACGCTGGTCACACTTAATCATACTCGTATAATAGTGTTCCTATGCTTCAAATCCTATTAGCTTTTTATTGAAAGAAGAAAGGAAAAACAAACACTTCCGATGTGGTGATGTTGAAGGAGGCTTATGAGCGATATTTTTCCTTTTTCTGTAATTGACACCCAGGTATCCTCTTAAATGGATACATCTCCACTTCTGTCTCCCTGGTGAGTCCCTTTTTATTTTTGTCTTCGCATTTAATCTGCAAGCCAGTTTGCGAAATGAGTAAAAAAGGTACATAGGTTTAGGTGGTAAGTTTTATTCAAAGGCGTTTAGAATGCCATCAGTTATTGGGAGAAGCTTTAGGCTATAGGGAACCTCCTAAAATAACCATAAACAAACGATTTAAGCTGTAGATTTATGAGTTAATTTAATTTTAACTATGCAACGTAGGTACTTCTTGCTTCGCAGTTCCTAAACCTGAGGAAACGAGTAAATTCAATTTTCGGTTTTGAGCATTCTATTCGGAATTTTTAAGCAACTCCGTTGGTTTGAAATAAATATTTTTCCTTTCCAAACATTGTGTTTTGTTTTTCAAGATGGAGCTTAATATCAGAATGGGACAGTACGAAGAACAAAAGACCATTTATCTTCAAATGGCTTGAAACCCCTATTAACTGAAATCACACTTTGGTCTGTTTTTAAAAGCCATAAAAGATCCACCAAATTTGATTTAGTTGCCTCTAAAAATATTTGACCAACGAAAAGTTTTTTTAAATTCCTTGTCTTTTGCTTCAACACACAAACTATATATAAATTCGTCGGTATAGGTATACCTATACCTACAAGCTGCAAAATGAAGAAATAAAATTCCCAAATTTTATTGGTGAACTTTTAAATGAGTGCAGCAAAAGTTTGGTTAATTTTTTTTTTGTGTGTACAGTTTATACTCTAACGACCCTCAGTTGTGTAGATAAGTCTGGGTTTTGGTATCCACGGAGACGACCATAAACATTTTACACGCGACTATTTGCTTCATCAGCGTTTTGTGATTCTAGGGGAATTTAAAAACTTCTTTTATACCTATGTACGAGTACTCGTATGTATATAAAATGTGGCTGTCTTGTATGTTATGGCTTGTGCGTAGGTACTTTAAGTTTTTAGAGGAATTGATTTTACGAGCATTGTTTTTGGAGAGATATGGATTCATTTTATGACAATGAACCTCATGCTCAATTTTCTGATTTTATTTACACACTTATTTATGTGATTTAAGTTTGGGAGAGGTCTTTTATGTCCAAGTTGGTCTTAACTATCAAATAACAAATAACATGCTAATAAAACCTTAAATTAAACATATTACTTGAATCCTTTCGCCCACAGTGGTGAGGAGAGTATTAGTTTTGGATTTATTTAAACCATACTTAAAGTGGCAATTTGTATCTTGTCTTATTCTCTTATAAGAATGATCCAGGGTTGGACACAGAAATAGTCTTACTTGTACGAGAACGCCTATAACTTCTAACATTATATTTCTTTTTTATATTTTGCGCGCACTAAACGGAGCATGACTACCTTTAAAATTTCTGAGCACATTGGGAGCGCTTAGAAAAATTGGAGATACTGATTCACATTCGTTTTGCATGCCTGAAGTCTGAACATCATAATGGGGGAAAATTTTGGGCTAGGTTAAGTATTCAACTTTCAACATTCGTGCAGTACGCCTAACGAACAGTAAGTCCGAAGTCAGGCTCAGAGATAAACTGATGGGCACTCCCTGAACCGCGAGTATTACGCTTGAATCGTTTTCGGGGTATTTTGCCATCATGGATAAATATATCCAATTCCATTTCGTATTTAAAGTTAGTCTTCACCAAGTCACGCGGGATGTCCCCAATACACACTGTACTTCTTTTTTGGAAATAATGTTGTTGATAGAATTTGGACCAGTTCTCTGTGGGAGTTGTTGGTTTCAGATGGTATTCGGCCAAAAAATCCTGAAGATGTTTCTAAAACATCTATTCAAAAAAGTATGCAGCTTATTTGTGATAAGAGGCTCAACATTTGGGAGGAGCAGTAGCATTCACAGCATAGTCAAACTGTATTTGCTCAGGTTGTTATCATCTTTATCTGTTCCTCCTCTGTTATTGAAACAGCACTCCCTTGGTATAGAAAATTGGTCACTTTTCAACCTGCTGCCCCATAACGTCAATCTTAGAAGAGTTATTAGACATGTTAAGGACCTTCGTTTTCCCATTATTGATCTTCAGCCCGACTTTTTTTTGTGATAGTAACATCTCAAATAACAATAATAAATAACAATGGTGATAGTAAACATTTCTGCTGAACTCCACTATGGATTTCAAAGTTCGCTGATAACTTTCCGTTTTGCAAGACTTGACAAGTTGGACACTTGAAGGTAGCTTTTCTAATGGATATCAGGTTCTCAGCTCATAGAGGGCCTTAGCCTAGCGACTTACAACTCTCAACCATTTCTGTGGCGGGGACCTAAAATTTTCTGCCGATTCCGAACGCCTAATATGCAGCACTTCTCATGACAAGAGGTACTTTTGGAGGATTTATCAATTGCTTTCAAGAGGTAGTACACCTCTGAAAAACTTTTTTTGCAGCAGCTGAGAATCGACCTCAAGACGCTTTGCCGAGCCTGCCTGGAATCCCACTTGTTCTTTGTTGAGAGTAGTAGTAGAGTCCCTATGCCCAAGATTATGATTGTGGTGGCATACCTGTCCGAGTGCAGCTTGCGTAATTCCCACAATCATAATGGGTGGCGGGGAGCATAAGGCCATGGTTGGCCGGTGGTGGTGCAAGTGGTTAATGCATGGATGATGGTCTTGACTTTCGGGACTCGTTCACTTGTGGCTGGAGACTTTTTGATGGATCTTGGTTGGTAGGGGGAGTGGGATTGGTTTAGTCTTCGGCTGGGCAAGCAGCTGGAGATTTCTAAGGTCTTACTCGTGCTAGCAGTGAAATTAGTAACGTCCCCAGCTGCTTTTGTGGCTGGGGATTTCGAAAGTTTCACTGGAAGGTTTGATTAAGGTTGATTAAGGTTGATCTTGGTTGGTAGGGGTAAGATTAGTAGATACTCCGGCTGCTTATGTGGTTGGAGATTTAAAAGTCTTACGAAGTTCAATAAGGGTTTCTTATATGTTCCTATTTATAGTAGCAAATAATAGGGGGATCGTCATCATCGTTCTTTAGAACAAAGATTAGGAGCGTCTTTCCTAGCTTGCCGTAAGGTGAGCAAAAGATAGGAGCTTCTTTATTTGTTTGCCGTAAGGTAACCTAAAGACAGGAGCGTCTTTCCTTGTTTGCTGTAAGGTTAACTAAAGACAGGAGCGTCTTTCCTTGATTACCGTAAGGTAAACTAAAGACTAGGAGCGTCTTTCCTAGTTTGCCGTAAGGTGAGCAAAAGACTAGGATGCACATTGAGTCGTTGGTTTCTACCCCGGCCGACTTCTTGGTGTGTATCCTAAGGGTTGACAGGCCCAGGGTTTTGCAGGAGCCCATCTGGAAGTGACGGGTTCAGATCTGGAAATTCCGAAGCTGAGTAAGAACATGGACTATGTCAGGGTTTCGTTCGCCTAGGAGGCTCCATGAAATGACGAAGTTGCGAAGCTCCACCGGAAGCTGTATTCTGGTACCATGGGACATAGTGCCCATTTGAGTCGGAGGTTGAGTTTTACCCTCGGCTCGAACCCTATCTATGAGGTAGGCCCCTTAGTGGGAGCATAATGGTGGCTTGGTTTACTCCAAATGCGGAAACACACGGTTTTCAAGATTCTTTTCTTGAATTCAAGAGGTGTTAGATAGACCTCGCCTCCAAAGCAAGAGGTGTGCATATGCTGCAACATATCACAACTTTTCGACCGAGATAGCTTGCTATGTCGAGGTTAATGGTCAGGACTAAATCTGACTCTGATGGTGGTAGGCCACCCGTGGGGTAGAGTAGTAACAGGCAGGTATCCACTTAAAACCCAAAGACGATCTTGTAAGATCCATCCTTTGTGAGGTGTTTCGCATCCTCAGTCGGGACATAGTGTTAGTTGATATTGATTTTTCTTTATTCTACTGGGGTCTAGCTTTTAAGCTTCCAGCTGTTTTTCTAGAATAAATGAAGAAAAGTCTTTTCGCTGTAGCCAAAGATCGTCATCCAACATGTGTCATCTTTTATTAGTGTTGTAATAAATGTCGCGTTAGGAAGAGTATTCCTAGGTTTCACGTTTTAGGTACATTATTTTGCATCCATAGTCGTTTATATTCCACGTATTGTTGCCGTTTGGGGGTAATTATTATAAAATGCTTGTATCTATAATAGCCACACTTTTTTACCCAATCCTCATAACCAGACAAAACTCTTGATTTAACCTAAGACAGCAAGCCAGATAGTTGGATCCCAATAGCCCATTGTCGAATAATCTAGCCAGCATGGTTTGACCTTGTCATTTCAAATTGCAAGCATTCGAGACCAAAGTTCATCGACACATCGCTCAGCTATGTTAAAAATATTAAGGGTATCAATAAACCCTTGAACGAATGTCAGTTGTAAAAAAAGGGTAATGGGTTCATTAGCCATCATATGTTTTCCAACAACAGTAAGATTATCACTGTTCGGTTAAGCCTTTCTGAAAAGGAAGATACACGTCCCAAAAGCTGTCGGGTGATTTTTGCTTTCCAGCCGAGGTTCTGCCCGCTGGTCTCACCAGGGTCAGGTCCTGAAAAAAACACAAAACTTCAGAGGAAAAGGTCTTTAAACCTTATTAAGTACAACACCTTTATTCAAAATAACACTTATATTTATAACAACAAAATGGTTACCGCTATCCACTTTTCTGGATTCTAGTCTGATGGCTGCCTCATATCGGTTATTCTGACGTCGGGCTTATAATGCTCTTAGCAGCAGGCTTAAATGGCCAGCTTAGTACTACGCTCTTGTGGCACTAAAAACAGCAGGCTTAAACGCTCTGGTACATCAGCAGGTACTACTCCCCTGGTGGCACTCGAAAAAGCAAGTTAAAATGTTCCGGTACATCTGCAAGTACTACGTCCCTGGTGGTACTCTAAACGACAGACTAAAACGCTCTGGTAGATAAGCAGGTACCATCAATGCCCCTGGTCGCAATTATCACGTTTGAATTCGCTCTTAGGTCTCTTGCCTGTGATGGGGGGAAGCTTTAATAAGAAATAGCTGGACAATTTCTCCTAGGGGGGAAGATCCGAGAAAGCAATTAAAGTTATATGACCGAATCGTCGAAGCTTGTCGAAGGGGTAATTTTCATTTCAAGGTTTTTTATTGAACTTTATATATACAATTTGTAAAACTTAAAATTTTGTTGTTTAAAGTTTGTTGGCACATAGGGGGCCTAACTTAAGCCATAACATTTTTCTAAAATTAAAGCAATATACATGACTTGTTATTTTAATTAAGCTGATGGCATGGTTTATTTCTCGGGTTGTTCAGTCCCGGTTGTCCAGTTGGTGGGTTTGTTGGGGGTTTCTTTTCTAATATTTTTAACCACAGTGATATATGCTGACTCGGCGTCAGCGTAGAAGCGAACTGCTGGTTCGTTGTCGGTTGCGATCCTTTCTATCATATCCAGAGCACTAAGGTATCTAGGCTCTGGATGCCGTTCCTGGGTAGTCAATGGTCATCCTTCTCATTAGCCGGTTTGGGTGGTTAGTGGTGCTAGATATAAACTTCTTCGCTAGTCCAGTGGCTTCATTTTTGATTCTTCGTAGACTCTTTCGTTGCTGAAGTGCTTCTTTCGCTGTTGATCGAAGATTAGTCCGGTGCTTATGCTTAGAATTTTCCTCTCGAAGAGTTGAAGTTTCAGCATTGCTGTCTTCGAGATGGTGTACCATGCAGGAAAATTGTAGCTGATGACGGGTCTGATGAGCTGCTTGTATATCAGTGGCTTCACTGGCTGGCTTAGTCCAGTTCTTCTGGCTAGCAACGTGAAGTTGGCCTTCTTTAGAACCTGCCTAGAGTGCGGGTTGAAATTGAACAGCTCATTGAAGTTTACTCCGATGTATTTAGCATTTCTTTTGGCTGCTATCGTCGATCCATCGGGGAGCTTCACCGCCAGGTTTCTGCAAGTAGTTGCTGAACGACATCGGTTGCCATTGGTGGTGGGTCTCCTGAAACACATAAGCTCAGATTTGGCAGTGTTTATTCGGATACCCCACTTTCTGTAGTACTCGTAGAGTTTGGAGACGTGGGCTTCCACTCTCGGAGCTGCAATTTTTGGCGCTATCGATGAGGTCAGTGAGTCGTCTGCAAAAAGCAGGTTCTCGCAGTCAGTTGGCACGGGTTGATCAAACGTCATCAGGTTATATAGTAATGGACCTAGCTTTGATCCTTGGGTGACTCCGGCTTTGATTGAAGACTTGCAGCTGTCTAGCTGAACGAAGAATTTCTTAAAAGAGAGAAAAGAAAATAATATCTCTTTAGTGGCGAAGGTAACCCAAGTACACGAAGCTTATGGATAAGGGCTTCTATCCATACGCTGTCGAATGCTTTCTCGACATCCAGAAAGCATCCTTCGGTGGCACGATGGCTGTTGAGTGCTGAGGAGACGTCAGACTGGAACTTTAGTGATGGATGCAGTGTTGAATGCCCTTCCCGAAAACCAAACTGCCAGTCTGGGATGATGTTGTTTTCATTGCAGTACTTCTTGAGCCTCCTTAGGATGACTTCTTCCAGAATTTTGCTGATATTGTTGAGGAGGGATATAGGCCTGTAGGTGGAAACCAGGTTTCTAGCGCCTTTCTTCGGGATTGCCACGATTTTTGCCGTTTTCCACTTATTGGGGAAGTAGCAGTTGTTGACGCAGTTGTTTATGATGATTGTCAGTAGTAACAACACTGCATGTGGAAGCCTTTTGATGATATAGTTGGAGACTCCATCCGGCCCTGTTGACTTCTTTGGTTTGGAATTGACGATGATTTCCGCAATTTCCTCTGGTTGGCATAGTTGGAGGTTGTCCGTTGGGCAACTAGCTGGAAGATGGTAGTCAAACTACACTCCTTCCATATTTGGCTGCAAGGTCAGCTGGACGGATGTCCTGATTTCATCCAGGAACACAGGGTCCGTTGATGGGCTAGGTGTGAAGTTTTCCTCGAAGTGATTCGCGAAAACTTCCACTTTGTCGGCTGTTGTTGTCACCTCAATGTTGTTGTTGATGATGACTTCAGGCATTGGTTGGGTTTTCCCTAGACAGTTGTTTATTTCGCTGAATGCGTTTGGTCCTGGTTTTATGGCTTATAGTCTCTTCTGGAATCGTATGTTGTTGTGGTGTTGGATCGAGTTCCGGAACATAATGTTTACATATTGGAGTTCGCTTTTCACTGCCTGGTAGTCGTTGTTGGTTGTGTTGAGCTCTCTTTGGTTTATTCTTTGAAGCCGTTTCCTTAACCTTTGTCTGTGAGAATAGAGATTCCGCACATACTCCGGGAGGTGTTCGTACCTATCTTTGGACGTCTTGGGCACTTTTTGGGCTTCAAGGGCATTGATCACAGCTGACTCCAGGTTGTCGATGGCACTGTCAATTTCCTTATTTCTTAAGTTCCTGTTGGATGGTGGCATTGAGACGTTGTCTTCTATGTCCCTCTGGAGTTTCTCGATATCAAGCCTCCTGTAGTTGACGCAGTTCTCAGGTGGGACTGTTGTTAATATAACAGGTTGGCTGAGGTTAATGGAGAGCTTTACAGCTTCATGGTCTGAGTCACTGGGTAAGGTTGAACAGGTATAGTTGCTGATTCCTGGAATTAAATAAATAAAATGAGATGTTAGTAAGAAAAAATCTTGAGTCGATGGAGTCCTAGGAAAGGTAGGTTTTGGTTGTAATACAACAACCAAGGAGTGTTCTTCGCTGTTGACATTTATCCAGTCCATGATCGCCTTTCCTTCAGGGTCAATAGAGGTGTCCAGCCATTGATGATGCCTCGCATTAAAGTCACCGCCAATGAGTCCATAGGTAGTCTGCTTTAGAGTCCAGTTAAGAATATGCAGGTGGTTATTAATATTTCCAGCGGCGGATTCACACTTGAAGTAAACACTGATCACTATCAAGGTTTCTCCCCTTCCTAGTCGTATCCGGATGGCGATGGCTTCACTAGTTTGTAGTCCTGTAATGACGGTTTCACTAGTGTTGGGTGAAATCTTGTTCCTTACAAAGATGCCCGTTCCTCTTCGGTTTTCCATCTTGTCCTGCCGGTAGGTTTTGTACCCGGTGATGTTGATATTATTCCTCTTTGTCACGTTGGTTTCGCTGATGGTTCATCCAAGTAGGTCCTTATGTTACCTTATCAGTAGGGACTGAATGTGAACTGTATAAGTGATGAATGAAAAATAATAATGTTGTAGATTTTTCTGTGACCTCAAGTGTCCATGGTATGTGTAAATTGAAGGCGGTGAAGTACAGTTCTCAATAGTAATAACAAAGTAACATAAAGTGACGTAGCATGGAACCCTTCGTTACAAAGCCCAAAGTAAATATATGAAATAACCCCCCAAAATTGGTGATTAATTTTATTGTAAAACCATTCTCAAAATCGAAGCCCCCAAAAAGGTATTATATAACTCCCCACAGAATAACGGAAAATCTACGCGGGTTGCAAGAAACGATTTTAACTCTTTGTTTGGTTTCCTGTGCAATTCTCACGGATCTCCGTTGGTTTGCTATGGATAGGGTATGCTCTGTCGTCAGGTAGGCGCTATGTAATTTTTTTTAGAAGAAGGTACCATCTAAATAAAACGTCAATTTTAAATATCAAATAACTCCACAAGAACCCATGAAACAAATCCGCATTTTTGGGGGTCATTTCGTACCAACAAAATTTCGCACTTCTTGGGGGGTTATATAATTATTTTTCGTGTAAGGGTTATTGGTAGTGAAGAAATTCTACACCAATTCGACTTTTTCACAATTAAAAAAATCCCACATACCCCAGATAAATCTTTGAACCCAACTTTAAAATCACGGTCATATTAGCGAAACAAAAATCAATTTAAAAACAAGACTAAATCATATATCTAAATTATATGAAATTGAATTTAAAAAATGTCAAATGTATATTCCGAGCAAATTTGCTGTAATAATTCACATTGCGCAATTCATTAAGCAATTTTCATTGAAAGGATATAAAAACTTAAAAAAAAACACATCACTCGTGTGTGTGTGTGTGTGTATTTCTGTAAGAGAATTCAATTAAATCAATTTAAATAAATAAAAACAAGGACTAAAAATGTTGGCCGCTTAAGGATTTATATGCTTAGTTATTAATGTCATTTCTTTTTCACCTTTTTTTGTTGTTGTTGTTTAGTGCGCATACATGTTTCCATTCCCAGCTAAAAAAGCTTACGTAAAAATACCAGTAAAACTATGCTTAATGGTTTCTATTTCAAAGTCATAGAATTCAATTTTTATTGCACACATTTAGCTCGAGCTACAGTACAGTGCGGAGGAATCTATTTTGGTTTTTTTCTTGCGGGTTTTAACAGAACCGAAAAAATGGACGAAAACTGTCAAATTGAATAATTTTCACTAAGCCCAAAAAAGTCATGGAAGGTAAAAAAAAAAAATAAAAAAAAACTTTAATTGAAATATTTTTGTATGGCGCTCCCGCCAACTTATACAAATGTACCTGGCATTTCCATGTTGTGGACCAATTATGAAACCGAAAAATACCTGTAAGGCGCAGCCCGGCCCAAGTGAAAGTATTTTCACGTGTTGAAACAAAAAAACGGAGGTATTCGCACAAATTCATGCTGTTAACAACAGTCGGTTCAAAAAGTTTCAGCAGTGATTGCTAAATGAAGGACGTGGATATTTTGTTCGAGGCAAGCTCGAAGGGATAAAAGGATTTTTATTTAAATTTTTATTTTATTTTATCTGTCAACTTTGAAGGATGCGCCGCTAGGCGCGCATCCAAGTGGTCGAATTTCCAATTACATAGTGACTCATTACTGGGGTATAGATCAGATTGAATTTGAGTGATGGCAAGGGTTATGTTGGCTTGGAGAGCACCGCACTGGTCCTTGGTGGTTTTTTGGCACAGACTTGTGATTTCAGGAAACCCCAGAGGGAAAATAGTATAACACTATCTACTGTTTTCGCCATCGTGTTTTGTGAAATTCAGTTTTCTTTTTCAGTATGGCTGTAAAGCCGGAAGCCTGAAAATTAACCTTAATGTCGCTCTTATCAATAAAAGCAGATGCTCACTTGCGTAAAGAGTTAACATTCTTCTTGGTATTTTGAAGGGCAACATCTTCTTAATGTTTCTATCAGAATCCAACCGTAGGTGGAACACTTGAACTAATTGCATTATATCTAGAAAGATGTGACTCATCTATATAATTAGTCCCAAGCGAATGACCTAATATGCAGAAACAGACAAGACATAGCCGGGGTAGTTGCACCAGAAGCAAGAACAGGTAATATAAATAGAAATTGTTTCTTTTTTCAACCTATAGCCGGGTTCGAAGTGCTTAAAACTATTTATTCTCTAAAAAAATCAAATAAAAAAAAAGATGGAACTTCTAATTCAGTGCTCAAACAAATCGGTCCAAACATTACTGTCCTTTCTTTTTAATTCCAGTATCTTATCGGGAATCTCTCCTGTGAGCTCAAAAAATATTTTAATTATTCCCTTATTTAAAAAGGGAAGTAAATCAGAAGCTTTAAATAGACCTATTTCATTATTGTCATTTATCTCGAAAGGTTTTGAGAAAACCTTGTCCTATTTGAATAAATTAAATTTGTGAGTCCCTTGCAGTTCGGTTTTAGGTCATGCCTTTTCACTAAAGACGCTTTGTTGGATTTTTATTCTATTGCTTTCAAAACAGCAGGCTAACGCTCTGGTAGATCAGCAGGTTCGAGGCCCCTGGTGTCACAAAACAGTAGGCTAACGGTCTGGTAAATCAGCAGGTTCAAGGCCCCTGGTGGCACAAAACAGCAGGCTAATGCTCTGGTAGATCAGCAGGTTCAAGGCCCCTGGTGGCACAAAACAGCAGGCTAACGCTCTGGTAGATCAGCAGGTTCGAGGCCCCTGGTGGCACAAAACAGCAGGCTAACGCTCTGGTAGATCAGCAGGTTCAAGGCCCCTGGTGGCACAAAACAGCAGACTAACGCTCTGGTAGATCAGCAGGTACCGAAGCCCCTGGTGGCAATTAGGACATTAAACTTCGAACTAAGACCCCTTACCGCTGGTGGGGGGAAGCCTTAATAAGAAATAGCTGAACAATCTCACCTAACTAACTTGTCTTCATACGAAACCCCTTACCACTGGTGGGGGGAAGCTCCGCAAAAAGCAAGGGAAGCTAAATGACCAACTTGTCTATACTTCTTGTCTAGGACTGGACTTCGAAAGATTTATTCAATCAATTTACTATGCCGCCTGACTGTATGTATGAGCGAAGAGGTGTTTTTCGTTCACCCAAGTAGGACCTCTTGATGGTTTTTCAGTAGGAACTGAATGTGAACTATATAAGTGGTGAACGAAAAATATCCATGTAGTTGATTTTCCTGTGACGTCATATGTTTATGATGCTTGGGAACTGAATTTGAGTGAAGTACAATTCTTGGTAATAATGCTGAAGTCTTATAGAGTGGAGTAGCATGGAACGCTTCGTTACAGACTTGATGGCATTCCTGCAGAGCTTCTACAAGCGGCACCAACGACATCGAGCGAACTCCTGCATCCACTCATAAAGAAAGCTTGGGTCTCCAAAGGATTTCCGAATGAGTGGAAAAAGGGAATGATAGTCAAGCTCCATAAAAAAAGGAGACTTAACACAGTGCGAAAACTGGAGGGGGATTTGCGTCCTGCCTGCCGTTGCCAAAATATTAGCGAAAATAGTACTGGAACTCATCAGGGAACATCTAGAAGCCACACTCGATGCCGAACAAGCAGGTTTCCGCACTGGATCCTCATGCATTGATCATATCAATACTTTAATGATCATAATTGAGCAGTGCGTCGAATATCGATCACCACTCCACCTGCTATTCATTGACTTTGAAAAGGCTTTCGATAGCGTCAATAGAGAATTTATTTGGCATGCTTTACGCAGAAGGGGTAACCCGGATAAATTAATAGCTATTATTAAGGCAACTTATGATGGATCCAAATGTCACGTTTTGCACGAAGGGAGGATGTCAGAAGAGTTTGAAGTCCAATAAGTGGAGTCAGACACAGGGCTGCATTCTGTCACCAATATTGTTTCTGTTGGTGATAAGCGATGTCCTGCGAGCGGCCTTGACGGGAAACGGAGGAATTCGATGGACTCTGACGTCTCACCTGAAACATCTTGACTATGCGGACGACGTATGCTTGCTCTTTCATAGGATCATGGATCTCCACCAAATGACAACAACTCAACTCCAGCAAAACAAAGATGATCAGCCTAGGAACCACGTCATCTTCTCTCATAAATATTACTCAACAACCGGTAGAGAAAGTACAGAGCTTCCAATACCTTGGAAGTATCATCTCTACAAAGGGTGGCACCGAACAGGATATCAGCAGTTAAATCAGGAAGGCAAAGGCTGCTTTTGGTATGCTTAGAAATATATGGAGGAATAACTCTCTAAGCTTAAGAACCAAGCTACAGCTGTTTCAATCCAACGTCGAATCCGTTTTACTTTACGGTTGCAGCACTTGAAAAGTAACAGTAGGTGTCACTAAGAAGCTGCAAACGTTAATTAATATATGTCTACGAAACATCCTTAGGATTTTCTGGCCCAATCGTATATCAAACGAAGAGCTCTTCAGGAAAACGGGTCAGGAACTTATTGACTCTATTACACGCACGACGTCGAAAGTGGCAGTGGATCGGACACACGCTTCGAAAAGGCGACGACTGTATTGTGGCACATGCAATGCAGTGGAATCCGCTCACTCAAGAAGGAAGAAGGGCTGGACGACCAAGAAGCTCATGGAGAACGACAGTCGAGGAGGAGTCAGCCCAACTAGGCAAGAGTTGGAGGGAGTTGCGACTCATATCCAGGAACCGAACAAGATGGCAAGCTGAACTGTAGATCAAAGATTTGATCTCTTATATTAGCTTAGACGAACCTGGATGACTTCTGGTAATAAGTACTCCTCGATCTTAAGACGGCAAGTTATTAAACTTCAGGTAGAGGGGAGTTCATAAATCCCTCATTATATGTTATCACAATATATCCTAGGTCAAACGAGTTTATGGTATCAAAATGTCGCACTCCAACGCTTTTTGGGTCACGTAGCAAGACTGCTCATTGCTCGTAGCCACAGTTGTTAACTACCTATGCCTATGGCTGCTTGGTACTAACTCAGATGGCGCCACTCAGTTCAGTCCAGAGTAGTTTAGTTTCATATAGGTCAGTAGCCCTGAAAATTGGAACAAAACCAGAACAATGATGAACATTTTTCTGCTCACAGCATGGAGAAACATCTTGATGAATGGAAAAGTATTTTTCAATAATTAATCCATAGGCATTCCCTGGCCGTCTGAAACATGGTTGACTGAATATAAGCCATGAATATAAGCAGTATTTTGTGCACTTGTAACTATAAGGCATAGGAAAATTAAGAAGAAGTTGATCTATATAAATTCTTTATTCATCATCATCATCATCATCATCATCGGCTCGACAACCGGGTTCCGGTCCTTGCCTCTTTCAACAAGTCTCTCCACCTATCCCGGTCTCTAGCCGACGCCATCCAGTTGCACACCCCAAGGCTTCGGGCGTCCTGGTCTACGCCATCTCTCCAGGGCAAGCATGGTCTACCACGCTGCCGTCTACCATAGAATGTACCACAAAGAACTTTCCGAGCAGGTTCCTCTTCGCTCATGCGAGCTAGGTGCCCTGCCCACCGGAGTCTACCGAGCTTAATTTTTGTCACGATATCTGCTTCTAGGTAGATTGCGTACAATTCATGATTGTACCGTCTCCGGAATCGTCCTTCCTCACATATGGGGCCAACAATTCTCCTTAAGACTTTTCTCTCGAACGCAGCTAAGAGGTCGGAGTGCCTTTTGCTAAGCACCCAAGTCTCGGATCCATATGTGAGTACTGGCAGGACCATGGTCCTGTACAGCAGCAGTTTTGAAGTTATGGTGAGATTTCTGGATATGAAGAGCTTTGACAGACTGTAGTAGGCTCTGTTGGATTTGAGAAGCCGCCCGCGTATTTCTTCTTCTATATTGTTATCGGCTGCTACTATTGACCCAAGGTATTTAAAGGATTGCACCACTTCAAATTCGTGCTCCGCTACCTTGATTGTTTGACCAACTGTTCCTCTCGCATTCGACGCCACCATGTACTTTGTTTTACTTTCACTAATGTGCAGCCCCAGATTTTGTGCCGCCTGCTCGATCTGGATGAAGGAATCTTGTACAGCTTGTTCGGTTCTTCCGATGATGTCAATGTCGTCTGCGTAAGCCAGTAACTGGCTGGACCTGTTGATGATGGTCCCTCCTGTTGCCGTGCCAGAGTCACGGATTGCTTTCTCCAACGCCAGGTTGAAGAGGAGGCAGGCCAAACCGTCCCCTTGTCGGAGTCCATTAAAGATATTGATTGGTCTGGATAGCAATCCGGCTATTTTTACTTGGCTTGTTACGTTGGTCATGGTCAACCTACATAGTCGTGTCAATTTATTTGGGATGCCGAATTCTCTCATGGCTTTGTAAAGTTCTACCCTGGCTATGCTATCATAGGCGGCCTTAAAGTCTATAAACAGATGGTATGTTGGGATGTTAAATTCTAGTCATTTTTCCATCGCCTGCCTAAGGGTAAATATCTGATCAGTTGTTGATTTGCCTGGAATGAAACCACACTGATATTGTCCGATGACGGTTTTAGCGTATGGGGTTATCCGGTCTTGTAGGATAGAGGAGAGTATCTTATAAGCGGTACTCAACAACGTGATACCTCTATAATTGCTGCACGTTGTGACATCTCCCTTCTTATGTATGGGGCATATTATGCCTTTTCGCCAGTCTTCTGGCATTTCTTTCTACTTCCATACGTGCACTATAATAGATATCATGAATTGCTTGACGTAAGGCTGGCCCGCCGTGATGAAATAATTCGGCTGCTATGCCTTCGGCTCCCGGGGATTTGTTCTGTTTAAGCCGGCCTATAGCCTTCTCAACCTCTTCTATGCTTGGCGGCGGCAACATAGGGTATTCTTCTTGAAGTAGTGGAGCCTCCACTTCTGCAGTGAGCTGACCATTTAGCAATTCATTAAAGTACACTTCCCATCGCTCCAGTATGCTTTCAGGATCGGTGATCATATTTCCCTCTCCGTCCTTGCAGTATGCGCAGCGTGGTGTGTACTGCGTCATGTTTCGGACGGATTGGTAGAACTTCCGCGCCTGGTGCGGACCTCGCTCTCGGCTGTTTTCTATTTCACAGATTAGGTTCTTCTCCCAGGCTGATTTTTTTTGTATGTGAAGCTGTTTTTCTGTTCTTCTGAGCTCTTTATATTCCTCTTTACGTGCCCGCGTTCTATGAGATTGTTGCATTGCTCGGTGCGCAACATTCTTACGTTCAGTCGCTAGCTTGCATTCATCATCAAACCAGTCGTTCCGATTTTTACGACTGCTGCCTAAAATGGAGTTGGCAGTACTAATGACAATATTCTTAAGGCGTGTCCACTTCTCACTTACGCCCAGCATACTGGCTCCAGGACTTACTCTCCCTAAATCAAGTGATTCTAGGGCGAGTCCTAACGCATTACCAAAGGTGTTACTGGTGTTTTCATTGCGCAGGGCAGCCGTGTTGATTCGAACCTGATCGGCGGATGCAATGCGTCTTCGCAAGACAATCCGCCCTCGGAAAACCATACCAACAAGATAGTGATCCGAGTCGATATTGGCACCTCGGTACGTTCGTACCGTCATCAAGTTCGAGTAGTGGCGACGGTCTATCAACACGTGGTCTATTTGGTTACGAGTGACTCCATCAGGTGATACCCAGGTGGCTTTGTAGATATCTTTACGCGGGAACCTGGTACTCGCAACGACCATGTTTTTCGATGCTGCCAATTCTAAGACTCGAAGTCCATTGTCATTAGTGTTCTCATGCAAACTATGGGTGCCTGCGTAATGCCTGAATACCGGCTCCCGACCTATTTTTGCTTTCAAATCCCCAAGATGATTTTAACATCATACCTTGGACAGGCATTGAGGGCCCTCTCGACTTGTTCGTAGTAAGTCTCTTTTTCTTCGTCTGAGGACCCCTCCGTAGGTCCGTGAACGTTAATGAGGCTGATGTTCGTAAATTTGCCTCGCACGCGAAGGGTGTATAGCCTTTCGCTTATAGTAGACTTCATTTTTTCGCTGACTAGGAAGCCTACCCCGAGCACATGGTGTTTTGTATGACAGCTGTAGTATATGTCATATTCTTTCTTCTGTAGAACACCATTCCCTGTCCATCTGATTTCTTGAAGAGCTGTTATGTCAGCTTTATATTTTGACAGGGCATCGGCTAGCTGCTGAGCAGTTCGAGCTCTATAGAGCGATCGTACGTTCCATAAGAAAATTCGTAAATCGTTTTTCAGTTTTCGTTGCGTTGGTTGTCGTCGTGTGATCAGTCCGTTTCCGAGGCTTGTTGTCGGTCTCGTAATTCAAAAGTTTTACGGGACAGGGAATTAACCTGTCGCCAACCTGAGAAACCAGCCTGATCATATTAGCCAAACCTTTTTAAAGGCTTGCTTCTAGCGGCCGCCACGGAGAGGCTATGATCCACCATATAAATGCGGAAAAATGTTTGCAAAAAAATTTTTTCTCGAAAACGACATTGAAAGAAGATCTTGAGTCTCTTAGAAAGAATAGAAAAAAATAGCATCACAATATTGTTGACAAAATAATAATTTTAGTATTTGTGCTTGCTTTCGTAAGCAGAAACTGTTAAAAATAAATAAATTCTCTGGTGTCACAGCTCGATGAAAGCCGAAGCCTTTTCTGTTCTTGTTGAATGTAGGAAGTTATATACCCCTCCAAGAGTGTCTTGTCATTAAAACATCCTCCAGCCAAATATTAAGTTAATTGCTTGGCCTAAAAAAATAATCTAACAATAATTTCAACGCTCGTGAGGGCGCAGAGAGCCGCACTTAACGAATGTGGAATAGTCAAAAGAAATCCTAAGATAATAAAACCGTTTCCTTCTCGTTACACCTACTGTAAGCCGGAACTTTTGAACTAGCGATAAAAAACGCCCTCAAGAGTGCTGACAAAAATCCATCGGCAACCGAAATACTATATTCACACGAAGATATAGATTTGCATATAGGCAAAACATTGCAGGACAACCACATGTGCTTGGCCAATTTGAAGTGGTAAAATGCATATATACGTCCGTTCGTAAGCAGTCCACAATTTCGTGCCTATATTTGCATCCGGTATAGAAATTTTGTATGTATTTAAAAAAAAAACATACAAAACAAAACACAAATGTGTAAAAAAATGTCCAGTAAAAACAGCGCAATAATCACCAGTGCAAAAATCACATTCGTGAAAGTCCAAGCGAAACGTAAATTTTTCAATAAAATATTTGAAACAATAAATTTTGTGAAACGAATTCTGAATTGGCTACAGGACTTCCTTACTATACAAACAAATTCATATGCATCCACTGTGCCCTGCAACGTAGGCAACAGCAACCATCGATCCGCCATCAGTAAAAAAAAGACCCAACGTGTTTTAATATGTGACATCAGAATGAGGGTGGGGGCAGCATATCCCAACGGGTTGAAATAAATTGGAAAATTCAAAGTGGGTGGAAACTGAGCCTCTCATCCGAAATCAAGCCAAAAGGGCTTGACATGTAAAGTGGCAGAAGTCCGAAAAATCTGTTGATTTATTTACGTTGATAAAAAGATCTCAATTTACTGGAGTGCAACATTACATATGAAAATCGAGGCATAATAATCGGTTAAAAAATTTAAATTCCAACTTAAGAAATTAAGAACAAAATAAATCAAAACCGAACTAAGGGAGAAGTTTGACAGAGATGATACAAAATGAAAAAGATGTACATAATGTATGAATTCTGACAGTTTGACTTCTGCTTGCTTGTAAGAAATTCAGTTTCTACGAATTCTGTTCAAAAACTGTGGATTTCAACGAATTTTAGCGGAATCCTGATTAGTAAGCTCAAACTAGAATAAAGGACTATCCACATGGGAGCTACCAACGACCGACGAATGAACGAACTGGTGCACTTTGACATTTCCTTTTCATAGCATTTTCTTAGGCTAGGACCGCAGTTGCTATTTTTTTTCGAGGCGATAAAAAAGTCGTAGTCGCTACAAATTATTGTCATGCACGCACTTGCGATTTTTTTGCGCGCGATTATTTAATCGCGAAAAATAAAACACACTACTTTTTATGTGAGTGCACGCATTTGCTACAAATAAGTAGCAACAGAAAAATCGCTTGAAAAAATAGAACTTGTTTCATTTTTATAATCGCTACGATTTTTAAGTCGCATGTGCGTGCATTCACATTTAAGGCCATGTGTCTTACTTTTTGCGACTAAAAAATCGTGGATTAAAAATCGTAAGTGCGTGCATGCCAATTTCTCTTTGCGACTACGATTTTTAAGTCGTAGTAATTTAAATCGCAAGTGTGGGCATATCCATTTGAGTACATGTGTTTCATTTAAGTTTACGGCAAACGCATCGCAAGAAAAATAATGCCTATGAAGATTTTGATTTGGAACATCGATTTGCGGTCTTACAAATCAAGATTTTTATTACTTGCGACCCAGTATCTGAAAATTTCGAGCTCATATTTTGAAATAATGTTCATCAGAGATATTATTATTAAAAACAGAATCAACTACCCCTTTTTGCTTTCGGTAA
Source organism: Chrysotoxum bicinctum (assembly GCA_911387755.1). Classification (NCBI taxonomy): domain Eukaryota; kingdom Metazoa; phylum Arthropoda; class Insecta; order Diptera; family Syrphidae; genus Chrysotoxum; species Chrysotoxum bicinctum. Next base: position 192,722,008 of record OU426988.1, read on the forward strand.
GTTTCTACATTATCGTTGTCGTTTGTATGTCCCTTTCAGCGTTGTGCTAAAGTGCCCAATTGGGCCATTTGGCCCCAAGATTCTTATTTTGGCCCGGTGTCCCGGGCCATCACGAAATGGCCCCAAAATTGTAAAATTTGCAAAATAAAGCAACCCATTTTGCACAGCATTAAAAAACAAAATTTTATTTTAGAAATCGATAATATCCAAGTAGTCGATGTTTACTCTCATCTATATGCTAATTTGGCTGAACGCATGCATTGAAAAATTCAACACATCACATCGACTGACAGTAGCACATAACGACTGTCTTTCTCTTTTTCTCCGTCTCATATTTAAGTTCTTCACTTTTTCAGAATCAAATTCGTTACAGTGCCTGTGCAGAACGTGTTTTTTCAGCTCTTAATAATAGGTATGTTTTATTCATTGCTGCATAGCCAGCGCAGCATTCAAGTGCGAATAAAACGATCAAACTCACTCCATATGTCAATTTCAATTTATATTTCAATGTTGCCCATTATTATAGGAAATATCAAAATCTGATGTCAAAACATGTATGTACATAGTTTAATTCTAAAATGTAATGCATAGCGCCATTTTCATTTAAATAATTTAAAGTTCTATCACCAGCACAACTGTCACTTTTTTTACTGGCTTGTTTTTCTCCAGCAATAAAATTGTTGTTGTTTGTCGAGGGAAATTGTGCTGCGCTAGCTATGCAGCAGTGAATAAAACACAACTAATATTAAAACCGAAAATCGCAATAGACTTAGCTATGAAGTTTTAAGGGGTTTCTGAAAAATAATACTTGTGGTAATTTTATTCCGCCTCCAGAATTGATAAAAACATGTCTAAGATAGATTTTAAGTTATTTAAAAAAATGGAATAAAATGCAAAAATACAAATAAAATAATACCTTCTGTTTTATTATTTAATTATTTTATCGAATATGGAAAAACGAAGTGGCCCCAAAAAAGTTGAAATGGCCCCAAAAATGGCCCCAACATTTTGCTTCCCAGGAACAACGCTGGTCCCTTTCCACAAGGATAACTATGAAAATAATGAGCCATTAACGCTCTGTTTAAAGGGAGCAAACTCCGTATGTAGTGTCCTTGAATTTAATATGTTCCTAAGCACAGATTGTTTTTAAAGCTAAGAGCAGACGGCATGTAAAAAGTCGCATACGTTTGCGGTGCTGACGTCACGTAAAAAGTTTAAAAAGCAGAGCAAATGCTATACGTAAATCAGTGTACGCAAACTCGCATAAAAATGTGTTCTGACGTTGTGCAGAATCTGTCCCAAAAGCCACACATTTGTTTGCGTTGATTTGCTCGCACATCAAGTGTACGCAAATGAGTGCGCAAATTTTGCGATCAATGTGCGACGTATTCACACGATATGCGGAAAAATCCGCACATCACCCATTTGCGACCATATGCAGGTTTGCGATAATTCAATAGATAGTTTAATATTGTTTTTTGCTCATAGTTTGTGATTGTTGGCGTACGTTCATATGTATGTAAATTATTTAATAAAGTGCTGAAATTAATTGAAAATGTTGAAAAGAAAGTGGGCTGCTGTTGTTGTTTTGGCATTAGATATTGAAGAAGATGAAGTTGGAAAAAGTCGCGAAGAATCTGGTGTGGAGCAATTACGGGTACGCAGTGTGTGGACAAAGGACTGGCTTCTGCATCACCAGACGGAAGGATTCGTCGACCACCTCACGCCAAAAATCCAGCTTTCCGAGTTTGTATTCTGCCGAACCTGTATCCCAAAGCTTAGGGCGCTTCTCCACAGCAGTAATCAGAGATTGAACTACGTCAGTCGTCCAATTGTCTACACTATTCGACTACAAGACTCAGATTTTCTTATGCGGCGAATGTTACTTTGCCGAGGCTCCTTTTTATATATTTGTGCTGATTCGCACATTTCTTTTTTTTGAAATTGAACACCGATGCTATGACAACAACATCACAATTACTACTGGAAATATGAATGGGACGGTCACACATGCTCTCACATGCACGCAAACTGTCAAAAAAAATGTGCGAGGGTGTTCCGACGATATGCAAAAACGCCGCACATTTATGTGCGATCTCGCCGTCGCACATCGTCTCCAAACCATTTGCGTGCATTTGTGGAATGTCCCAAAAAAGTGTTCAGATGATAAGCGTCAATAGTCGCAAATGATGACGTAAAAATGACGTCAGAACCGCAAACATTTGCGGCTTTTATATGCCGTCTGCTCTTATAGCTTAAGAAAATTGTTATCTTTTTTGTACTTTGGTAGGTAATATCATTGTATATATAAACTATAGTACTCTCATGGAACAGAAAAAAGTGGTATGGAATACACTCTACCGAGGGCGCTGTCGTAGGAAAATATTGTCGTGGAGACTTTTGATTTAGGGTGGGGTAGTAATTGAGGAAGAGCAAGAAAATTTTATCAGTTCTGGCAATGAGAAAGACGAGAATGAGAAAATGAAATTTGTTTTGTAGCATTTTCCTTTTGAGGGATCTTCTGTGTGTTTTGTTGTTATATTTTTTTGTCAAGAATATTTGTTTTGTTTTTGCTCTTTCATACGCAACAAAGCAACGTTGTTCAATTTCGGCATATCTAACCAAAATACAACGTTGCTTTTTTTTTTGTATGGACACACATACCTATTTAAATAGATTTAAGTAGGAATAATTTTGAAAATTGATTCTTGATAGGATTAGGCTTTTTTGAATTTTAGTATATCTACATAGGAACTTTATCTTCATATATTAGGTAACTTACCTATGTTGATTGCAATTATTATTATTTTTGTTATTCAAAAGTATAATAATTGGTGTAATTTTGAAGAAAATAAAATTGCAATCAACTAGGTTAACTGCCTACATTAGATGCAGTAGGTGGTTAGGTAGTGGAAATTGTTTTTTTTTTTTGCAATTAATATAATTATGTACATATGTATATACAAAGGTATAAAACTATTTCTTTAAGAAAATCTAATACATAGGTACGTATACCTACCAGTGGCGTGGCGTGGATAATTTTAAATGGGAACCCGTTATAAAATTTTGTCACCTGTAAGAATTTCTAGTAAAAATATGGTATACAAATGCATTCCACATTGACTTAGCAAAAAATGTGTAGCTATATTTTTTATACTTCAAGCAGTGGCGTAGCGTAGGGGGGGCGGGGGGGGCGGTCCGCCCCGGGCGGCAGGCCTAGGGGGGCGGCAAAATGTCGCCGGTGATGCGGGTAGAGTAGAAATCATATGTTTCATGACAAATCGTTTGACAAGTCAACAAACAACAATAATGTAAATTTGAAATTTGCCTCCCTATCTGTGGTTCGTCGTTGACGCTCTCGGCTGATTTCCGTGAATTCGTAAACGGTGAGTAGGGCCATAAGAGTGCATTCCGTATATTGTCGCGCGAAACTAAAAACAAAACGTTCCGAAACTCTCTCGAAACTGAAAGGGAGCGTTCCGAAATGATATGCATATGCGAGATATGATAAGATAACTAGGATTCGACGGAAACGTTATTCTAGTCTCAGCCAGCTCAATGTTTTTGCTCCCTCCCGCATCACAGAAAGTTATTTCGATTGTGTTGTTTTTAGTTTAAATACTGTTGAATCTTCTTAAACTAAACACTTAGTACTTCACTCAACCTTTGAACTAGATTTTGGAAATGAAAAGAGTTGAAGCAAGCGGTGCGGAATACCACAAGAAAAAGGCTAAGAAAGAAGCAGATGCGAAGAAGTCTCCAGGTGCATTACTGAAATATTTCAGTTCTAGTTCTGGTTCGAAAGCTACGTTAACGTCTTCGGCGGCATATCCAGCAGAAGCGGAAGTGATTCCAATGTAAGTATGATTCCTCCATCTACAATCGTGAGTGGCCTAGAATTGTCCTCCGGCCAATATTCATGGGAATGCATGACTTATTTTACAGGCAGAAGAAGAAGACGTGCCTGCCGTCGAAGTTGGAAGTCGTTCTGGTCCCACCATAGAGCAGGGTCAAGACGAAGTCGACTCAGCAGAAGTACCTCAAGCATCTAGCCACAAGCCTGCAGAAGAAGTGAACCTCGTCTTGCCAAAGATATGAAGCTGTAAAGACGCTTAAGAATAAGTTTGTGGAAGTTCTTGAGGTACTGGCAGAATTGACGGATCGGAAGCCAGACTTTTTCTGACAGTCATGCAGTCATTCAACTTCCTCACTTTTCTTGGCTTTTGAGCTGCAGAGCTACCTGAAAAAGATGAAGTACAGATTTACCTGCAGCAAAGTGGACTGAGTGTGGATAAGTGTGCTCAGAAACTCTGCGCTTTAAAAGCTCTCCTTATGGAGAGCAGAAACCGTTTTGTCTAAGCCGCAATCGACTTTTCTAAGACTCTCTGTGAAAAACTTGGAATCGAACTCAAAACGAGAAGAAATCGCAAAAAAAAACGCATGCATGGCGATGAATCCGCAGATGCAGCTTTGTCTCACGATCCTCATTCGTAAGGCCCGTAGAATCCGTTTATGAAACCGCTGATCCTATTTTACCTTCAATAAAAGATACCTCATTGCCTGTGAAATGATGTCACGAAACTCGAAATTTAATTTTAATTTAGTATTGAATGGGGGCGGCAAAATGGGTCTCCCGCCCCGGGCGCCGAGATGGCACGCTACGCCACTGACTTCAAGACATTAATATTTCAATCAACAATGAGCTTGAAACATAATAAAAAAGGAGCTCCTTTTAGACACCACTCCCTTCGTCGGACATAACTGCGGCACCTTCCTAGGAATGTTCTATTAACTTTTCCTTGCAATCATATGTGTCAAGAATTTAAAATATATGATGGGACAACTCATCTGCATTAAGACTCGCCCTAACGTCAAAAAATACAAGATATCTTTCTTGTATTCCATTCTCTGACAAGAACCGAAATATGGCACTCAGTTGTCCCCTATGACTCAAATCTGATGTTTCGTCGATCATAATCGACACGAACCGAGCTTCTATGATTTCTGTTTTAATTTCAGATTTAATAACAGCCGCGATACTATGTATCAAGTCATTCTGAATATCGTTGCCCTATAACACTACTCTAAATAGGATTCCATTAAAGTGTCATAGGTACTTATGTATATGTTGATTTCCTTTGAACATAAGAAATCAATTTCTGTGTGAAGATTTTGATCCCTCGCCAGATTTTGCGTTCCTAAACACCCAACAAAAATTTATTTTTCTCTGACAGGGATCAAAATCTTTAAATCCATATTTAAAGAGGGATTTGCATGTATACATGAAACACGCACACCAAACAAAAAATTTCGATCTGGGATCGAAATCCCTGGTGTGTAAACGAAAAGAGGATAAAATGTTAACTATAAACTATCCTTACTAAAATTATTTGGTTTCTCCGATAGGTAATCTGTTAAACAGCAATCTACATTTATCAAAGACATTTCCAAGACAAAATCTAGAACTGCACTAAAATTAAGAAGCTTAATTTTTTTTATAACTATAGTGGGTAATAAAAGGAATTAAATCTTCACCTTCACATCTACATAACTTTTCATTATTTTTAATTAAGTTCAAATTGGCTTTTCAAAACACTAGATTTATTTAAAGTTATTGAACCTGTGCAACACAGTCTTTTATTGAATGCCAATTGAATCTAAATTTAAATTCCTATTAAAAAAAAAAGCAAATGCATTTTATTTGTCTAGAGTATCGATATGCTAAATTTACACTGCTGACAAATTGCCATATATTCTACCATGATTTATTTCATAATTCAACATTATCACAGTAAATTTGCAAAAACATCAATCGTGCATTTTACATTAGCATGCAAATCAACATCAAATTCAAAATAAAGAATCAACAATACCCACATGCCATATTTATATACATATATATATGACATATTAAAGAAAAAAAAACAAATAAGTCGAAGAACACCGTCTTATTTCTTACACAAGGTTGAAAAAAAGGCGAGCACCTGAACTCCTGCAATGTATTATCTTCCTACTGAAATGCAATGCTAATTGCTAAAGGGAGAATAAAATACAAATAATTCCAACTCCTACAGGTATACATGGAAAATTTTATAAGACGGAATATAGCGTCTTATTTTTTGAATATGTTGGACAAAGAGGATCCGAAAAACAATGCTTGGGGAAGAAAGGGATATAACGCAAATAAATAAGACGGTGATTGAAAAGTTTACGTCAGAGTATTTTTGTGACTCTCTTGATTAATGTTGGTTGTGGATTGTGGAATGTGTTTGGATAAAGTATAAGATACAAACGAGAGGCAGAATGGATAACTTAAACTTATTCGATGTTTGTTTGGCAAATTGTGTTATTTGTGGATTTTCGAAAAGGGAAGACGATAGGAATCGTGTTATATGGACGCCACGCCACTGATACCTACCTATATTTTTATTAAAGAAAATAGCTTTTTCGTATGTACATACCTATATAAAATATGGTATGGTAGACAAAATTATTTGTATTCGTTGATAGGTAGGTATTTATATAATTAAAAATAAAAAAAAAAAAAAATTTGATATAGGTATAGAACAGTTTTTAAAATTTATTCATATAAACTTTGTTTGCAAAAAATATAGAAAATTTTTAATACTTTTTATGTGTATATAAACAATTTCAGAAATTTATAAATATTCACATAAAGCAATTGTGAAAAAAAAAATCAAATAAGTTTTTCGAGAAAAAAATAATTTTAGAAAACTTAAATTAATTAAAAAAAATTAGAATAAATAGAATAAAATTATTATTGACATAATATTTTTAAAAAATCAGTTACCTTTTTTGGAAAAAATATTTTGTATGCATTTACTGTATTGCTTATAAAGCAATTTTAGAAAAATAAAAAAAAAGAAATTTGGTGTCAATTTAAAAAATATATTGATGCACCCCACATGAAAAACTTTGAAAATAAAAATAAACATTTTTTTATAAAAAATAGTTTTTATCCATATATTTTGTAAAAAAATAAGATATTTGCCCTGCGAATTTTGAACAAACAAATATTTCTTTTAATGTTTGTCTACGAATTTTCATCAAATTTGGAAATTATTAATTCATTAAAATGTATTTTGTTAATATAAATATAAAAGGTACGAATTTATGCAAACAAAGTTTAATAAACCTTTTATTATTAAACTAATTTTAAATATAAGAAATTTCTTTAAAATTGTTCTAGAAAAAAATTTGGGATATTAATTTGAAGTATTTAAAAATAAAGATTCTAAGAAATATTTTCAAAAATTAATCGCTCAAACTTTTTTAAGACATTGATTTTTCAAAAAAAAAAAATTTTAGATAAAAAAATATTTTTCCGTTTTGTCTATCATCGTAAAGTCAACTTTGATCAAAATCTAGCGTTAAATTTTTTCCACATACAAAACTTGCAATTATGTACATAATTTTGTAAGTGAAAATAAAATAAAAAAAAAATTTGGTACACCAACCGTAAGTTTTTATTATTGTACGAATGGAAATTAGGTTTCGAAATAAAATATTGAGCCGTTTTTGAGATATTGAATTTTCCAAGAAAAAAAAATGACTTCTTTCCAAAAATTAAAAAAAATATTTTTTTTCAAAGCTTTGAGACGCAATGTTTTTAAACTTTTTGGAAGCATCTATATAAAAAATTTCCATAATGAGAAAATTGTCAAATGTCAAAATTTGGAAAATGGTTCTATGGTAGGTACAAGCTGTAATATCTTAATTTCAAAATTTGTTTTATTAAATTAAAGATCATACAAAAAAAAATTTATCAAAATTCCAGGCGCCGTTTTCGAGAAAAATACGATTTTTAAAACCATTTTTATTTTTTTTTTTACATTTGTATGGATGGTACCTTTATTTTTAGGTAAAATAATTTTTTTTTCTCACACCTTGTAGATTATATTGATAAACTTTTATTTATCAAGTTTAAAATAAATCTAGCATGGGGTTTTCGAAATATTGAGTTTTGAAATATTTATTTTAAAAATTGAAGAAATTTTGATTTTTCATACATTGTTTACATTGGCGCCTGCCAGGTGACTTAACATACCCTAAGCGGAGCGATGGAGTCGCGTGAAAGGGTGTGTCCCCGAAAAAGGGACTTAAAATTCTTAAGTCCTGCAGAGCGGGCCACCCAATGTACTTTTAAATATGATTTCTGGCTAAACTAGGCATCTCAGCGAGTTAAAAATTGCATATTTAGGATCTAGGGAGTGCCACCTTTCAACCCACGTATCGCATGTAACGAAAAACAAATGTTTATCTTTAAATGCGATTTGCGACTAAACGGAGCTCCGTAGACCCCCCAAAGTTGACTTTTTCAAACGTGATTTCTGGCTAAACTAGGCATCTTAGCGAGTTAAAAATTGCATATTCAGGATCTAGGGAGTGCCACCTTTCAACCCACGTATCGCATGTAACGAAAAACAAATGTTTATCTTTAAATGCGATTTGCGACTAAACGGAGCTCCGTAGACCCCCCAAAGTTGACATGTTCAAACGTGATTTCTGGCTAAACTAGGCATCTTAGCGAGTTAAAAATTGCATATTCAGGATCTAGGGAGTGCCACCTTTCAACCCACGTATCGCATGTAACGAAAAACAAATGTTTATCTTTAAATGCGATTTGCGACTAAACGGAGCTCCGTAGACCCCCCAAAGTTGACATGTTCAAACGTGATTTCTGGCTAAACTAGGCATCTTAGCGAGTTAAAAATTGCATATTCAGGATCTAGGGAGTGCCACCTTTCAACCCACGTATCGCATGTAACGAAAAACAAATGTTTATCTTTAAATGCGATTTGCGACTAAACGGAGCTCCGTAGACCCCCCAAAGTTGACATGTTCAAACGTGATTTCTGGCTAAACTAGGCATCTTAGCGAGTTAAAAATTGCATATTCAGGATCTAGGGAGTGCCACCTTTCAACCCACGTATCGCATGTAACGAAAAACAAATGTTTATCTTTAAATGCGATTTGCGACTAAACGGAGCTCCGTAGACCCCCCAAAGTTGACTTTTTCAAACGTGATTTCTGGCTAAACTAAGCATCTTAGCGAGTTAAAAATTGCATACTCGTGATGTAGGGAGTGATGTATCACATGATTTTTTTTTGTTATTTTACATTTCAAAATTCTACTTCTCAAAATTTTGAATTTCAAGATTCTAATTGATAAATTTTAGTTTTCAATATACTACTTGTCAAAATTAAAGTTTTCAAAATTCTGCATTTTGAAACTCTACTTCTCAAAATTGTGCATTTCAAAATTCTACTTCTCAAAATTCTGCATTTCCAAATTTTACTTACTAAGTTTTGTGCATATTAAAATTTCCCAAAATATGGTATTTCAAAATTTTACTTCTCAAAATTTCTTTTTCAAAATTCTGCTTTTCAAATTTTACTTATTAAGTTTTCTGTATTTCAGAATTCTACTCCTCAAAGTACATTTTTCAAAATTATATTTCCCAAAATTTTGCATTTCAAAATTTTAATTCCTAAAATTCTGCATTTCAAAATTTTATTTTTTAAATTTCAGAATTTCAAAGTTTTGCTTTTTAAAATTTTACTTAGGTGCTAAGCTTTCTGCATTTCAAAATTCCTTTTTCAAACTTCTGTTGTTCAAAATTTTACTTATTAAGTTTTATGCATTTCAAAATTTCATTTCCCAAAAATCTGCATTCCAAAATTCTACTCTTCAAAATTTTAGCTTTCATTATAATTTTTCTGTACCTATTTCAGAACTCTAATACTCTAATTCTCGAAATTCTGCATTTTAAAAATCTGCTTACAAAAATAATTATCTAACTACCTATACAAAAAAATTGTTCTGAGTGGTAATCGTGTATTTGAATTAAAATCCTATACTCGTACCTACATACATATATTTATTTGCTCCAACATAGATACAACACAGCGAACGAAAAAAATAAAACCTTCATTCCAACAATATACCGTTTTTCTCTATGCGTGAAGCAAAAAATGCCACATCATACTTATTTGTATAGAAAATGAATAAAAACAAAACAAAAAATAGCTTTCTTGTTGTCGCTTTGTTCTGCACCTTCGGTTTGCTTTTACCGAAAATATTATCACCCCTTCCTGATTATCGTCTGTCCTTACTCTCCACAACTCTACGTAAAAAGTTATGGAATACGCTCGTATGGCACCGCGTCGTTCGTTCCTCTTCATGAGAGTACTATAGTTTATATATACAATGGTAATATTTATGCATGTTTCTAATGAAAGTTAGGTTATAAGTAGTCTATAAGAGATTTGTCAGCTCTGTTTGACGAAGAATAAATAAAAACAAAAACCGAAAATTTGACATGTTTCACTTTACTGCCGCTAGAGCTCTGCCCGTAACTATTTTACAATTCATTACTACACACATTTTAACTATGCCAAGTTTAAAAACTACTAAAACTATTTTGGGAATAATCATATTTCGCACATATAACCAAAAGCTCCATGAAATGTTAAAGGCCTCACCATACCATATTTACACCATATACTGGGACAAAACGTTGAAGCCTGGATCCTGCTGTGTTTGTCCTATCCTAGCCCTGCTCTAATAGAATTAACTAACTTTTATTTTGATGTTTAACTGAATTTGGTTTTATTTAATGTTTTGTATAACTTTTTGATTGTTCCTCGACTAACAGTTAGTGATGCTATTGGTTTGAGTTCAACACACACACACACATATTCATACAGCCAGCGCTTAAATAATAATGAAGTTTTTCCGTAAATAGTGCAAAGTTGTTGTTACATTATTTGGGCACTAACGGTATAGATAATTTGAGTGAATGCATGTTTGCTTGGTTGTGGTTTGTTTTGTTGTTTGCAGTTAAAATTGTGTTGTGTGTTGTGTAAATTTTTCGGAATTCAGATAAATGTTTAGAATTGTGTGCTTTTGTTATTCCGACATTTTGAGGCTTTTAATTTTTGTTTTAGAATTATGGAAAGCTATTTTATTATTTGTGCTTTGTGTGCTAGTAAATTAAATTGATTAAACTAAAAAAGTTAATAAATGGAAATTGGTATTTCTGAAAACCGTTTACAAAGTATTAAGTTTGATTTTGTATTGTATTTTCACCCGAAACAAGAGAATTAGTGGATTATTCAGCAATGGGCTAGGGTTTTGTTCAAATTTGATCGCTATAGGTTAACCATTTTATATCCGAAGCCTAGTACAATTGATTGTTGAAAAATAAACATTTGAAGTACTGATTTTAAAAGTTTAGCCCACTATCCGTAATCATGCTTGCCGTATGTAAAACTTGCCAAGAAAATCTGTGGTTGGAGTTTTGTGGAATTTTCGTATACTTATTCGTATATTTATGAATTGGTTGATCTTGGATTTCAGCAGTTTTAGAAGAATGGTGTTCTTCATTTTCTTAGTGACGTCATGCGGGATGTCTGGGTTCAATATGCAGCTGCGGCCACCTGAAAAATAAAAAACAAAACATTTTTTTCAGAGGTAGCGTTCCTTCCGTAGAAAGTGACAAATCCCCCAAGAGTATCTTTTGTCATGTTAGATGTTCGGACTCGGCTATCAATTACAAATGGATGGGATTGCTTCTAATACGTACACTGGAATGTTTTAGAGATGTAAATCACTAAGTCCAAGTTCTCGAGTACGGATCGCTGTAATAAAGACACCTCCAATACCACCATTTTCTTTTTAATATATTTTCGATTTTTTTTTTTTCATTTTACATCATTACGAAATGAAGCATTACAGAAATGTCGTAATTATGGAGCCTTATTTAGGTTTCATTTTACTTGCGATATAAAGGGTGGCCGATTACAAGTTTCTACTTAAAAATGCAATAAAACGAACAAAATTAAATTTTGTCCATGTATTATGGGCTTATTAGTAAGAGCAAGCATTCCCATCAATTATGGAACACAACGTAGTTCAAGTGGCTGCTTCGGTTGGCTTCGCAGTATCGCATTCTGTCACTCCAATTATCCAAGACCTTGTTGATACTTTCGGGATGTAGCTCACGAATTGCTTGGATGATTTTGGCCTTAAGTGCTTGAATCGTTTCCGGATTATTGGCATAACATCGGTCCTTTAGTCCACAAAAATTGGCGTTTCGTCAATGCGATCTCACATGGACTCATCAGTTGACTGTGAGGACCTTGTCAATATGTAATTTTTGTAAAAAAAGCTATTTTGAATCAATAATAATTCAACAAGTCCATTAATAGTGCTAAGTCTTTTACTTGGCTGATTTATTTGAGTGATATATAGAATTTTTATTATAAAAACCTTCATATATAACATGGGTTCTTCACGGTTCTGAACAAAAAAGTCCAAAGGGGTTAAATCGCAGTTCCGAGGCATGTGGTATGGGCTGTGTGGTATGGCGCGCCATGGTCATGAACCAGTGGTCGTCCAAATTCTTGTCTTCGATTTCAGTAAAAAATAAAATGCACGACTGGGTCACACTAACTTGCTCTTGTGTACAAAACTAAGAATTTCAAAAACGAATGTTATTGGAAAAATCTGTTCATTAGCATAAAATTAATTTCTTAGATTCTTTTAGTAGATAGTAAGACATAAAAACAGAATCCCATGTGATTATTTAAGCAAATATGAATTATAAGTCGTTGTAGCGATTTCTTAAGAAAATTAACTTTTTCATACAAAATTTAATTTTTTTTTTTAATCAAAAACATCTCTTTTTAATTTTATTTTACCTTTTGTTTTTCTTCATTTAATTCAATTAATTGAAAGGTAAAATAATATATAAAATTAATATAATTCAGCAAAACAAAAAATCATAATATACTTATATCTCTTCGATTTTCGAAAACCATTTTTTAAAATTTGTAGTGGGAGTAGGTACCGTTACTTTTAGGTAAAATAAAAACATTTTCTTCACATTTTGTAAAACGCATTAAGAAACTATTATTTGTCAAGTTTAAAAAATAAAATGCACGACTGGGTCGCACGAACTTGCTCCTATGTAATCAACTGCGAATTTTAAAAACGAATATTATTAGAGAAAAATGTTCATAAGGATAAAATTATAAGTCCTTGTAGTGGTTTCTTTAAAAGAAGCTTTTATATACAAACTTTTTAAAAGCTTTTTAAGAAAAAATTTTGGTACGCTAGTTTAAAGTTTTTATTATTGTTCGAATAAAAATTAAATTTACGAAAAGAAATATTGACCCGTTTCGGATATATCGAATTTTCAAAAAAAAAAAAAAAATAGATTTTTTTCAAAAATTCAAAAAATATTTATTTTAAAGTTTTGAAACGCAATGTGTTTTAGACTTTTTAGAAGCTTCTCTATAAAAATTTTCATTAAGATCCGTTATGTGGATAATGAGAAATTCAAAATTCGAAAAAATGGTTCTATGGTAGGTAAAAGCTGTAATATCTTAATTTCAAAATTTTTTTTTATTAAATTAAAGATCGTAAGAATTAATTGAGAGAAAAAAAATTTTATCAAAATTCTAGGCACCGTTTTCGAGAAAAATACGATTTTTGAAAACCATTTTTTTTAATTTTTTAGCATTTGTATGGTAGGTACCTTTATTTTTAGGTAAAATAAAAAATTTTGTTTCAAATTTTGTAGATCATATTGAGAAACTTTTATTTATCAAGTTTAAGAAAAATCTAGCATGGGGTTTTCAAAATATTGAGTTTTGAAAAAAAAATTTTGAAGTTTTTTTTAAAAATCCAAAAAAAATTTTTTTGAAAATTTTAGTACACAATTCTATTTATGTTTTTGGGGAGCTTTAGCAAAAAAAAAAATGATCAAAATCGGTTGAACCGTTTTTGAGAAAATCAAAAACAAAAAAAAATGGTTCCATGGGGGGTACCCTCAATAACCATTTTTCGGAAAATTTTTTTCAACCAATACCTAGATTTAATTAAATGAAATTTTTCTGTATCTTTATTTTTAAAATCTGTTGAACAGTTTTTGAGAAAAAAAAATGTTTATAAAATTTCGAAAAAAATTCGTATGGGGGGTACCGTTATTTTTGGTCTTAAAAAAAAAAGAAAAAACGTGTGGGGGGAAAAAATTAAAAATAATATGTACCAAGTTTAAAGAAAATCGGCCGAGTCGTTTAGCCTGTAGTCGAACAGACAGACAGACAGACAGACAGAATTGCGAGACCCACTTTTTTAGTCTTCGCTATCATCGTAATGTCAACTTGCCTTATAGTACCTATAAGTCGCAAGTAAAAATCGAACATGGGGTTTTCGAAATATCGAGTTTTGAAAAATAAAATTTTTGTTTTAAATCCACAATATTTTTTTTTTTTGAAAATTTGAATACAAAAAATTATTCAAGCTTTTGAGGAGCTTTAGCGTAAGAAATAATTAAAGTAGGTTGAACCGTTTTCGAGAAAATCAGAAACAAAAAAAAAATGGTTCCAAAAATAATCATTTTTTGGAAAAAAAAATTTCAACCATTACCTAACATTAGCTAAATAAATGTTTTTTAATTTTCTTAAAGAAAATGTTTGGGACAGTTTTTGAAAAAAAAAAAAATTTATAAGATTTCGAAGAAAATTCGCAGGGTTCGAACCTTGCTCCGTTCGGAGCAAATTTGCTCCACTTTTGAAGGAAAAAAAATCTACTCCCACGCTCCGATTTTTCGAGATTTACTCCACTTTTCACACAGACAAATGGTCTAATTTATAAACAAATATGAAATTGTTGAAATAAACCATTAAACCTTTGTTAAAAATTCTTTCTGAATTTGTAATTTGTTTATTTTCACAAAAAAAAATACTAAGTTTTCCAATGAAACTTGTTAAATATTTTTCTGTTTTGCTAATACTATTTTTTTATGTTCATTGTATGTTTTAATTTTCCTAAAAAGGAAGGATTTCCTTTTTGTTTCAAATCTACTCCGGAAATCCACTTTTTTTTTCAAATTTGCTCCAAAATTTCATGACTGAGGTTCGAACCCTGAAAATTCGTATGGCAGGTACCGTAGGGATCTAATACCCACAGTCTGCCCCTTATAAGAAGTTACCGTGTTAATTATTTATTAATTTAAGAAATTTGTGAATTATATGAAACACCGTGTTAGTTTTTTAATAACATGATAAATGTAACGAGTGAATTTTTTAAAGCTATCGGAAATTAAAAAAAAAACACATACAATTCAGGAAAATGCATGAAATTTTTATTTGAATCGATAGTACGGTCGATATAATTTAATTTTTGAAGACTATTTCATATGCAAATGTTGGCCGCAAATGGTCCATCCGCTTAGTCCAATTTTGGCATACTCTTTCTAACATTTCGGCCGGTATCTCACGAATAAATGCTTCATTATTGCCTTTTAGTGCGTCAATCGAAGCGGGCTTGTCGCCATAGACATGAGCCTTAACAAAGCCCCACAAAAACTAGTCTAGAGGCGTTAAATCGCACGATCTAGGCGGCCAATTGACCGGCCCAAAAGCGTGAAATAAACTGTTCAGTGTTCACCTAAATCGCTTCTCAATTGGTCCATTGTTACGCGTGCTGTGTGTCATGTGGCACCGTCTTGTTGAAACCGCAAGTCATGCAAGTCAAGCTCTTCCATTTTGCGCAAAAAAAGTTGGTTTTCATCGTACGGTAGCGCTCACCATTCACAGTAACGTTGCGATTCGCATCATCTTTGAAGAAATACGGTCCAATAATTCCGCCAGCCCATAATCCGCACCAAACAGTGACATTTTCTGGATGCATAGGTATAGCTCTTGCAATGCTTCTGGCTGCTCTTCACTCCAAATACAGCAGTTTTGCTTGTCCATGTATCCATTCAACCAGAAATGAGCTTCGTCGCTGGACACAATTTTTTGACAGTGTTGTTCCTCTACGTGTCGACTTTGATTGTCTACATTAATGCGTAGACAATTGTGTCGACAATGTAGACAATGTAGACAATGTCGACTATAGTGTCGACAATGTAGACAATGTCGACTATGGTGTCGACAATGTAGACAAAGCATGCCAGCCAATCTGTCATTCTTGATTTCTCTGTCACATTGTTTACTTCATTTAAGAAAATTTCAGGTGTTAATTTGAGTTTTTATTCAAATATTGGTCGACGAAAAAATAAAGGTTTCGATCACCTAGGTTTTCTTTTAATGGAAAACAATAACAAATTTGTAGCATATTGTACAGTGTGCAACAAAAATCCACAAAATACTGCACAGGTAAATACAAATTTGTTAAAAAAAGCATATTCATATCCTAATAATAATGCCTTCACATTTTTCATGTACGAAAGCAATACCTGTAAGCAATCCCAATCAACTGCGACATCTTAATCCGGCGATGTCTCTATGATTGTTTTAATTGATGACAATGATTTTGGCTCGAGCTCTGATTTATTAGATGAAACATAATAAGAAAACTTGAATGTCTACATTGTCTACATTGTTGACATTGGCATGTAGACAATCAGGAATTGTATACGTTGAATTGTCTACACGTAGACAATCGTGTAGTCTACATTTTTTGTCTACATGGAACAACACTGTTTTTTGATAAAAAAGTGGATCTTCGGCCAACTTTTCAAGAGCAAATTCACCATTAATTTTGTATTTTGCTGTATTTTGAAAGGCTTCACACCTTAATCCTTCCGCACAATCTCCCACGTAGTGGACTAACAGCGGCCAAATTGCTGCGAACGGCGCCGAATCGATGATTCATGGTCATCACTAACACTGGCCGATACAGCTGCGATATCTTCCTAAGTTCTCACTCTACGTATGCGTGTTGGTGGTTTAATGTCCAACAATGTAAATTTGGTCACATTTAGTCACATGTCACAATCACAATAGCCCGAATAGCCGCCTCAGTAGGTCGATTAAACTGACCATAAAATGGAAGAAGCGGGCGATGATCTTTCTTAACCTAGCACGCATTTTGATGAGAAAATTCAATAATTTGCAAGCGTTGTTCGTTTGTAAGACGATTCGTGGTAGGTTAAATTATAGACCAAACTGAAGATGTTTGACAGTGAAACAAAACATGAAACGTGCGTGAGCTGTCAAAACCAGTGTTACCAAAAAGAAAATAGCAAAAAAAATCACCCATTATAAGTATACGAAATACCTTTTTATTTTAGATTAAATAACATTGAATAAAGTTGGACATTATTGGAGTTCTGAACTTTCTAAAACCGAGTTTTGTGCTTTCTTCGGATTGACCCTGGACATGCTGATGCTACCTCAGTCTTTATTTAAATTGAGGTTAGGTTAAACCAAAGTTGGAATTTACTTAATTACCCGAAAAATTATGTCGAAGATAGATCCATACTGTTGATCGTTTTTGTTCTTAGGACATACCCAAGAATCAGTTACCAAAATATCATTGACGAATTAGAGGATACCCTGTAAAAATGACATTTCATTTCAGTATGAAGTATGAACTGTCACCAGAAAGTATTAGAATAGAAAATAAATCTTTATTTGAAGTGTTGACAAAGATTACACGTCAACTCATTTAGAGATGACAAGTTTGGGAGGATGGATAGCTTTTTAAGTGACGTCAAGTAGCCAATCCATTGACCGTCTAATCGTAAAAAAATATTTCAAAACGTGAAAACAAAACATAAAATAAAAAAATATCAACGAACACATCCTCAAATAATCAAAACCTGCCAATGTGCGCGTCATTCTCTTCCAAACATTCCAAATTTTGAACTGCACTCTTTTAACTGGCAAATTTATCCACACTGTTCCTTGTTCTTGTTTACTTTGCGATTTTAATGCGTTGTCTATACATTTATAAGAAAAAATAAAACACGATTTTAATTCATAGTACCAATAAAATCAAATATGGTAAACTGGGGCACATTCGGCTCCAAGAGTTCAAAGCTTCGAATTAACGAAATTAATAAACGTATTTAAAAATCTTAAATATATTATGAAACTTTAATATTTTAGCTTTAAAATGAAATAAAGAACTTTTCGTATTACTTTCAAAAACAATTATATGTTGTTACTTTATAAAAAAAAGTGATTTCGCCGTGTCGGGATACATTCGTTTTTGCTCAGGGCACTTTCGACACAGAAGCCTTTTCTATCAAAACTAAACGGACAAAATTAATCAAAAATAAATTTAAATATTTATTTCGTAAAAGAAAGTAAGAGAACAAAAAATAATAACATAACAATTTATAACAATAAATAAAATAATATTTTTATCGTGAAAAAAATTCATAAGACCTTTGTATATATAACGAACTCTAGCCTGGTGGTGGCGCTGAAATAAGCGCTAGATCTTACAGTAGAGAGTAGGATAACATACAAAACAAGTTGTAAAAAAGAGAATATTTTATTATTAAATTTAGCAGAGACAAATCTAGCAAGTACAATTTATTGCTATACTTAAGATGTCGCCACAATCTTTCATCTTCTTGATAGTACTATACGTTTTATATACAAAAATAAGACTTAATAAGAAAAAATCACACAAAAATTTTGTGGTTACTGGAGGCAGTTGTTAGTAAAGTTGATATTAAAGCAAAACCTAGACTTTTCAGGTTTAAAGAAAATTCTTTATTTAGTGGTTCCACAAACATACAAGATGAACTATTAGATCTTCGGAGAAAGTTAATGTTGACAGTTGAATCACCAAATGTTTATAAAATTTCTCCAACATAAAAGGTTTTTTTTTTTTAGATTTCTATTCAACTTAACTAGAACGTAATCTCCCACAGCGGAAGTGTCATCATCAGTCAAATTATTTTTAGATAATTGCGTCACTTCAGTCTCGCTGCAACTCGCATCTTCTATAAATGTACCATCTGACTCAGCGTATGCTATCTCAGTGTCACTTCCATCTGAAGAAGCAGCTTCAATTCGTTTTTTCTTGCATCTAAAACCTTTTCTATTTTTACTGATCTTGTTGCATATGTTTCGATGAAAACGGCAGAACTCTTTTCGCTGTTTCGATTTGGTTCTGATATTTTTGAGTTTGTCTTCTGCACGTTGGTTTTCTGTGGAGATTGTTATTAATCGAGAAGATCTGCTGAAGTGTTTTTTGCAACTTGTAATCGTTGAATTGGAGGTATCATTTCAGGTGATATCATACTTTGCAGTGGTGTTGGCTGAATTTGTGTTGGTGACAAAGAATGTGTTGTGGTAACGTGTTCAACTGTTTCTTTTGTTATCATTTCCAGTGAAAATTCTTCCTCTTGGAAAATTTGGGAACTAACAGGATATACTCCGGTAGTCCTAAATCCACTGTATATATTCTCCGCTGAAAACTCTCAGTGAGTTTGGCGATGTCATAAATAGCTATTTGTTTCCCTTCATTTGCACACAAAAAGTCGTTAAAAGATGTTTTGCAGAATTTTTCAAAAGGGCCAAACACTACAAACAGCTGAAGACATTGTGAAGTATGAGGTGGGAAAAATAGAAGGTAAATACCATTATCTCTGCAAAAATTAATGCTCTCAAGTCTATAGTGGGATGAGTGGTTGTACATGTACAGTAATAACAGAATGGATCGATCCTTTGAGCAGTTTATATAGCGTTAAACATGTTTAAATACATGTACAAACAGCTCTGAAAACATCCAACTGCTTTTACTTACTAAACCTAGTGAATCTGCTAAGCATCCGTTCATAAACCGGTGGGTGAATCGCTGTTTTGGGGAAAAATAAATGGGTGGATGAAGATTTCCGATGGCACTTATGTGCTATTCCCACGATTGTTACCAAAACTCCGCGCTCAGCCGATGAAATTTGGCAGACTGATCTCTGGCTTCTTTGCGCATGAACCTAGAATTTGGAATTTGGTGATATAGACGATAGTAAAGAAACAAATAATATCAAGGCATATACGTTTGGAATCTCCAACACAGTTGTTATTCCAGATTCGTCTAGATTGTATATATCCTTTGGCTCAAATGAATGCTTCTCATAATTTTTTTAAATTATCAAAGAATGTATTAACAGCTGTTTTGTTTAGACCATTCACACGCGCTAAACTAATCCTCTCTGATTTTCTCAATGAATGAGTATTATTAAAATAGAAAGTCAGTCTTCTGAAGCTTCATTACAACCATTCCATTTTTCCGGATGAGGTATTCCATTCAAAATAACGAACTCATACACAAACTTTTTGAATGTATCATCATCATCATCGGCTCGACAACCGGGTTCCGGTCCTGGCCTCTTTCAACAAGTCTCTCCACCAGTTGCGCACCCCAAGGCTTCGGGCGTCCTGGTCTACGCCATGTCTCCAGCGCAAGCATGGTCTACCACGCTGTCGTCTACCATAGAACGTACCACAAAGAACTTTCCGAGCAGGTTCCTCTTCGCTCATGCGAGCTAGGTGCCCTGCCCACCGGAGTCTACCGAGCTTAATTTTTGTCACGATATCTGCTTCAAGGTAGATTGCGTACAGTTCATGATTGTACCGTCTCCGGAATCGTCCTTCCTCACATGCGGGGCCAACAATTCTCCTTAAGACTTTTCTCTCGAACGCAGCTAAGAGGTCGGAGTGCCTTTTGCTAAGCACCCAAGTCTCGGATCCATATGTGAGTACTGGCAGGACCATGGTCCTGTACAGCAGCAGTTTTGAAGTTATGATGAGATTTCTGGATTTGAAGAGCTTTGACAGACTATAGTAGGCTCTGTTGGATTTGAGAAGCCGCCCGCGTATTTCTTCTTCTATATTGTTATCGGCTGCTACTATTGACCCAAGGTATTTAAAGGATTGCACCACTTCAAATTCGTGCTCCGCTACCTTGATTGTTTGACCAACTGTTCCTATCGCATTCGACGCCACCATGTACTTTGTTTTACCTTCACTAATGTGCAGCCCCAGATTTTGTGCCGCCTGATCGATCTGGATGAAGGAATCGTGTACAGCTTGTTCGGTTCTTCCGATGATGTCGATGTCGTCTGCGTAAGCCAGTAACTGGCTGGACCTGTTGACGATGGTCCCTCTTGTTGCCGTGCCAGAGTCACGGATTGCTTTCTCCAACGCCAGGTTGAAGAGGAGGCAGGCCAAACCGTCCCCTTGTCGGAGTCCATTAAAGATGTTGATTGGTCTGGATAGCAATCCGGCTATTTTTACTTGGCTTGTTACGTTGGTCATGGTCAACCTACATAGTCGTGTCAATTTATTTGGGATGCCGAATTCTCTCATTGCTTTGTAAAGTTCTACCCTGGCTATGCTATCATAGGCGGCCTTAAAGTCTATAAACAGATGGTATGTTGGGATGTTAAATTCTAGACATTTTTCCATCGCCTGCCTAAGGGTAAATATCTGATCAGTTGTTGATTTGCCTGGAATGAAACCACACTGATATTGTCCGATAACGGTTTTAGCGTATGGGGTTATCCGGTCTTGTAGGATAGAGGAGAGTATCTTATAGGCGGTACTCAACAACGTGATACCTCTATAATTGCTGCACGTTGTGACATCTCCCTTCTTATGTATGGGGCATATTAAACCTTTTCGCCAGTCTTCTGGCATTTCTTCCTGCTCCCATACCTGTACTATAATATCATGAATTGCTTGACGTAAGGCTGGCCCGCCGTGATGGAATAATTCGGCTGGTATGCCATCGGCATATGATCAGACCAAAAACATAAATGTTATAAAAAGAGCCAAGTTCTTCTATACAAAAACCTTTGTGTAACAAGTCAGCAGTGAAAAGTACTGAGCTCTAAAAGAACGCCAAGTTCTTACTTCATGAAAGTTTAATACCGAATATTTGAAGTAGAATAATATTGAAACAGCTGCAACGTAATAGAGAAATTTTATTATTTAATGATTACTGATTAAAATTTGATGGGTTTACTGGTCAAGTTTTTAAAACCTTTCGAACTGGGCATACAAAAAACTTGCCAAGTAAGCCCATGAAATTTTAGATTCTACGATGTCGGGAAGTGCTCCATAATTTTGATGATCTGTCCGTCAGTCAGTCAATTACGGTTTTGTGATTTTTGGGGCCTTATATCTCAGGAACCGCTTACGCTAGAAATTTGAAATTTGGTGAGGTGCCTGTGCCCGACTAGGTTAGCAAATATTCTGAATTTTAAGTTTCAGACTTCATTGGTACTGAAGATAGGGAGGGGTCAAAAATCGCCTGAATTTGTTCCTGTAAAAGGGGTGTAGTGCCAGTACTTGTCTGGGGACTACCATGTCCTTTGATACGTCAGTCTATGTTGGTAAAATGCCGATTTCTTCACATATTGTCTCAAATATTTTTGTTGATTTTTGGTCAAGATATGTCAGGATGTGTATTTAAATTGATAGTTCGTTCTTGAGTCTCTGAATCCGAACTGTCATTCAATGGATTAAAATAAATAAATAAAATAAATTTGGTGGTGCAACAGCTCGGAGTGAACCAGGACCTAGTGACTTACAACTCTCAACCATTCCTGTGTGCGTGTTACCAGGAACGGAGGGGACCTACAATTTTCTGCCGATTCCGAACGGCTAATGAGCAGCACTTTCCATGACAAGAGATACTCTTGGAGAATTTGTCAATTTCTCGCAAGAGGCAGTACACCCCTGAAAAAAACTTTGCAGCGGCTGGGAATCGAACTCGAGACCTTCCGCATGACAGTCCAACGCACTAACCATTATGCCAAGGGGTACTACATCATTCAATGGGTTACACGGTTTTATTCCTGACTGTAAGGTTGTGCGTTTGATACCATGTTTTAAGGAAGCTGAACCTAAAGTTACTCGCCCATTTCTAACGTCCGAAAAGGCTGTTTGTATTGAAGTTTCATTTATATTTACTCTGTTGATCTTTTTTTATAGTTGCGATCCATGTCTTGAATAAAAGAAACAAAACAAAAAGCTGACCATAAATCACGTTCAAATATCTTACTTTGGGGTACATTCGGCAAATGGTGGAAAAAAAACAAACACAACTAACTTTCTTTGCCAACTAACTAAAATTGTCAATTTACAAAGCATAGGTTGAAATGATTAGTTTACACAATACCGTTCTTAACGAAAACGGCAATGTCGAAACTGCCCCAAATACGAATGTGCCCCGGCTTACCGTACATGTCAGCAGGTTTTTCAAAAGATAACATTAAAGTGTATCAAAAATTCTAATCTCTTAATCGTTTGCAAAAAGAAAACCATTCAATATGCTTCAATGTTCAAACTTAGAGCACACCTATACTCAAATATTCTAGAATAAATAAAAATCCTTTATTGCTAATGCGATATGAATGCACTCAAAAAGCTGATTATCTTCATCAAAAAGATATTATGATGAGACGGTCAGCTAAAACACAATAATTAAACCATTCATAGGGCAATTCAATTATTGAATGGAATATCAGGAAAGTCCATTTTAACTGCAAGAGTCGTAGGTACTTTTAAAGGATCCAAGGAATATACAGGAATGGACCAAAAAATGGAAAAAAAGAATTAAGCATCATTCTCCACTCATCCACTAAATCATTCTGCATTTAAGTGAATTCATGCATCTTATTTATGAGGAGATGCATCTGCCAGAGTCGGAAAAAGGAGCTAACGTTTCGATTGGATACCATGAAGTAAGATATTTTTTACCTTTTAGATATAAGTACCGATGTGTACTTATAAGTATACTATGCATGTTTGCCCCATTCACTGCTGGTCTGGTCCTCTGTTTGCTGCAGCATTTCATGCACTCAAGCAAATGCATTTCAATTTTTTTTTTTTGCAAATGCAAATGCGAATAAAAAATACTAAAGGTACCTGTGTCTGAGGAATTGGAAATTTTATTAGAAAGGTAAATGGCTCGAAGTGGAATAAATAGTTCCTTTGGCTATGACAAGAAAAAGGAGCCAATATTTATATAAAAAATGCAGATTAGTGAAATATTCGCCCGAAGCCCTAAAAAGCAAAAAAAAAAAATGTACTTCCAAACTATACAATCGCAAAGGGAAGACATAATATAATATATTAAGGTTTATGGTGAATGCAGTGGATGCAGTATCCACAAGATATCGGGGGTTGAAATCTAATGCCAGGTATATGGGTATATATAGAAATCATAAAATACTCACTTGTGCGTATTGTTATTCTGTGTTACATTTTCTGGACCTTAAATTACAGTATGAAGAGGTACAAGAAATCAATCTGCATTGATAATAGATTTTGTAAAATTAAGTAACTACATAGTATTGATTTGCATAAGAGAACTATCATGCTAGAACACCATTGTGCAATAAAACTTTCACACGAGAAAACTATTTTGTGAGAGAACTATCTTGTGAAAAGTTATAATGTGAGAAATATATCATGCTAGAGGACTATCATGCGAAAGAACTTTCGAGCGAGAAAGCTATCATGCGAGAGAACTATAATGCAGGAAAACTATCATATGAGCACAATAACTATCATATAAGAAAACTATCATGCGAGAAAACTACCAAACTAGAACGCATTCATGTAAGAAAACTTTGCTGCAAGAAAAATAATTTGAGAGAGAACTATCTTGCGAGAAAATATAATGTGAAAAATATATCATGCTAGAAAACTGTCATGCGAAAGAACTATCGTGCGATATAACTCATGCTAGAGAACTATAATACAAGAAAACTATCATGCGAATAAACTATCATGAAAGTTATAATCCGAAAAAAACTATCATGTAAGAAATACATCACCCGAGCGATAACTATATTATGCGAGATGAATATCATGCCAGAGAACTATCATGCTAGAAAACTATTATGCGAAAAAAGTATCTTGTGAGAATTATATCATCCGAGAGACAACTTATTATGCGAGATAATTAACATGTGCCAGAGAAATATAATACGTGAAAACTATCATTGGAGAAAACAGAGATATCTTGTACGACTGAAAATTTTTCGGGGAACTTAGAATAAAATTGTTTAAAAAAAAATAAAGTTTGTAATAGGTAGAGCCGATAATGAGAGAGTCGAAAATAAAAATAAATTTAACTGCAGGTGCTTCAAATTTTTTTCAAGCAAAGGGCCCTAATTCACCCACCACTTGACACTTTACACCTTGCAACTTTCGAAAAAAATACTTCCCGACAAAGTAAAAGTGCTAAGTGTTTCAATAAAAATGCAAAGTCCCAAAACTTTTTTGCATTTTTTCATGTTTTTTGCAAAGCGAAAAGTTTGAGTATTTCTAAAAGATATTTTTTGTCATATTTTGAAAAGTTGGAAAGTAAAAAAAAAATAAATAAACAGTTCATCGTTTCTGGAACATCCCCCTACTTTCAAGAGCAATAGACCTGAAAATCTAGAAATTCCAGGGTTTTTGAGCTCTCTTAAATGGATTAGATAAAAGTAGATTTATTTAATTCAAAAGAAAAATATTCTAATATTCTAATATTTTTCCTTTTAATTATTAAGAGAAACTATACCAAAATGTAATTGGGGAATGCTTTTTAGCACAAAATGTAATCTTAGATAGATTTGGGATAGATCAGTACGGCCTTTTTCAATGGATAACCTTTTCGGTTTGGTAAAGATTCGGATGCTAGTAAGTACAAAGTATTTTAGTGTGAGATAAATACTTGTATGTAAATATTATTGATGTGGGCCAAGAGGGCCAATTCAAAAAGTGGAGGTGGAGTAGGGAGAGCCATAGTTCTTGACCCTGTCGATGAAACCATTCTTGATATTATATGAAAGGATTCATCTGTTGCAGAAGCTATAAATTTGCCAGAAGTATGTGGTGATGAATCTGGCTAACCACCTTTCGAGC
Source organism: Chrysotoxum bicinctum (assembly GCA_911387755.1). NCBI lineage: Eukaryota > Metazoa > Arthropoda > Insecta > Diptera > Syrphidae > Chrysotoxum > Chrysotoxum bicinctum. The sequence continues at coordinate 192,747,709 of OU426988.1, forward strand.
AGTCTTCATTAGGGAAAAATTATCCTCAAGGAAGGGAAAATTTGAATCTGAGGAGAATGAACTTACAGTTTTGAAACTTTAACAATTTCCATTCTAAAACGTCGTTCCCATCTTACTCGTAGAATGGAAATTGTTGCCCATTGTCAATCGGCTTTTGAATGGTGACAGAGAGAGTGAGATAAAGTAAAGAAACGTCAAAAACGTCTATAGCAGAATAAAGAAATCAAGAGTCTGATTACACTATTCCTTTTTTACATATTCTAAATTTAAGAAACTTTTCTTTCACATTTAAAGTTACTTGTCATCTTTTTTTCTCTTTAACTTCTGTATCAATAAATTACTACCACAAACAAAAACAAATTTATTCAAAAAAATACAAACATTTGTACAATCTTAAAATAAAAAAATAACATTAGGCTTCTCCCTCTATTTACACATTATTGAAACATGGCTTCAACCTTCTGTTGTCTCCATCTGCTAATTAGTTGTTATCTCTTTCCCTCATTTTTCCCCTCCTTAGGTTAAGTAACAATTTTATTTTTTTTATTTTTTCGCATTTGTCTTTATTGAGTGGACATCTCAAATTAACTCTCATTATTTTGTATCAAATCATACTGTAATATTAAAGCTTAAAATATTCATCATCATCATCATCGGCTCGACAACCGGGTTCCGGTCCTGGCCTCTTTCAACAAGTCTCTCCACCTATCCCGGTCTCTAGCCGACGCCATCCAGTTGCGCACCCCAAGGCTTCGGGCGTCCTGGTCTACGCCATCTCTCCAGCGCAAGCATGGTCTACCACGCTGTCGTCTACCATAGAATGTACCACAAAGAACTTTCCGAGCAGGTTCCTCTTCGCTCATGCGAGCTAGGTGCCCTGCCCACCGGAGTCTACCGAGCTTAATTTTTGTCACGATATCTGCTTCAAGGTAGATTGCGTACAGTTCATGATTGTACCGTCTCCGGAATCGTCCTTCCTCACATACGGGGCCAACAATTCTCCTTAAGACTTTTCTCTCGAACGCAGCTAAGAGGTCGGAGTGCCTTTTGCTAAGCACCCAAGTCTCGGATCCATATGTGAGTACTGGCAGGACCATGGTCCTGTACAGCAGTAGTTTTGAAGTTATGGTGAGATTTCTGGATTTGAAGAGCTTTGACAGACTATAGTAGGCTCTGTTGGATTTGAGAAGCCGCCCGCGTATTTCTTCTTCTATATTGTTATCGGCTGCTACTATTGACCCAAGGTATTTAAAGGATTGCACCACTTCAAATTCGTGCTCCGCTACCTTGATTGTTTGACTAACTGTTCCTGTTAAAATATTTCTTTTGTCAAAACGAGTTGCCTGGCCACTTCTAAGTCGGCTTTAAAAATTATAATTTTGTGTATCTATTTTAGAATAAGAAAAATACTGTGTAAAGAAACAAACAAATCTCAATAAATATACATACATACATACATACATTCCTTTTTTACAGTTGTTTTGTCTTTCTGGAATATATTTGGTGTGAGGTGAAGAAGTGTAGCGGAATGAATCTACGTTTCTACACATCTCATTCAAACTGTCAAAAAGACGAAACGAACGAAAAAAATAATAGTGTAATCAGACTCCAAGAGTCAAATTGAAGTATCATATTTTCGGGCACCATTAGGGATGTTCACATTATGAAGTATGTTCGACATGCACGCCATGATTGGCTTGATTTTGATAATGTGAACGCTAAATCCAGAATTTCAAAATGTTTTGATATTTTGGCTGGCTGTATGACAAGCGCATATCTGAGAATGTTAACCATGCTTGTCAAGCTTCAAGTTAATTTCATTTTCCATGAAGTTCTCGAGCTATGCACATCCTTAGAAAATAAATCAAATGAAATATATGAAAATGAGCTATAATTCAGTTTGATTTTATTAAATTAATATAAAAATCAAGTAAATATTCCCGTCTAAATTTGATCCATGTAAGCTCTCAGTTAGTCCACCAAAATTCTAATTCTAATGAGAAGTGATGTTTGACAGCATGTTTGACGAATGTGAATGCTAACCTTTTCCATCTATCAAATATTCATCATCGTTGTAGTTTTTTGTATCAGAAAGCATATTTGTTTGAATGTAGGTGGACAAATTTAATGTTTTATCATGTAACATCCCTGCTTAAACATAAGTCCAACAAATTTTACGTTACATAGCTGAATCCGGAGTTGCGTTCTTTTTCAAACAATAATTAACTTTTGAATTAAATATGTTCCTTCCTTTAAAACTCTGTGCATTTCTGTGAATTTCAGTCAAAAGTTTGTCAAAGGTCGTTTATAAGAAAAAAGAATCTACTAAAATTCAGCGAACATTTTTTCAATATTTAAAAAACATATTGACGATTGCATTATTATGTATGTATATTGGGTACGTTCGATAACAAAAATTCGAAACTCGGACGAACGTCTTAACCGTGAGTCCCGACGTTCATACTTTTTTTTATCAAAATCCTTAGAGCCGTCTCTAAATATTACCATATTACCGACTTACTGAAGACCCTTAAGAATCGATTTTGAAAAAATCGCTTCAGTGTCCTGGAGCGTGGGTTGTCTTTGTGGCTTATTGACATACCTTGCGACTTAAGAAAACAACCAAGAAAAATTCTAACCGGGTCAAACCATCTGTTCACATCACCACTGTGTGAGACAACCATGCCATCTTTATTTGGCATGTAGCGTTCAGTGGCGGCTGGTGGGTTGTTGAACAGGTGGTACATTTAACTTGCTCACTAAGTAGGTATTAAGATTAGAAATCGCAAAAAAAACAACAATTTAAATGTATATGTTGATTTTTTATTATTTTGTATAATTGCTCGAAGAATTTCGACCATGTATAAAACTGACACACTTATTACATTTAGCAAAGAATCATGTTTTTTATTTTTTCACTTAAATGCGTCAAATCGATTCTCCGCCAAACACACTGTACACAGTACAGAATCGAACTAAAACCAAAATAAAAAACAATTACTAACCTAACTCCTACAAACCAACACTATTTAAGCAGTCACGGATAGAGCGAAACAACATTACATATTCGCAGGCGCAGCGCATTCTAGTCAAACATTTTAATCTTCGGTTCTCGTGCGCCGCACGAGAGCAGGCTCATTTCTCGATACATTTCAATGAAATATCTTTTGTCTCACGCATCAGGGATATTAGCTTGTAACTCATACAAGTTATATTAGCAGTCCTCATGCGCTCGCCGAAGTGCACGAGAATTTTTACTTGCAGGCAAAGTAAGTCTTAATAGTAAAGCAAAGCGCTTACATTGTTTCGTCATAATTGGAAATTTTACTTGTTTATGTTCTTGTATGTTTAAAAAACAAATATTTTCATGGTAATCTAAAAATAAAGATGCAGTAATATTTTGTAATTTTTAAATCTTTTGAATTGGTGGTTCAGCGCACGAGCGCACTTAAGGTACAGCTGCTACTGGTAGCGTTACATGTTGACTTTGATAGCTAAATCGCGCCAAATCGACATTCTCGGAGATGTACGGAAACGGATCGATGATGGCATTGGCCCTCAATCCATACAGGACAGTGACTTTATACAGATTCATTCAAGTCCAACAGTTTCGGTTGTTGAAGTAGGACTTTTTCTTTTGAGTTATAACGATCAGACCAAAAACATAAATGTTAAAAAAAGAGCCAAGTCCTTCTATACAAAAACCTTTGTCTAACAAGTCAGCAAGTTTTTTTTTATGCCCAATTCGAAAGGTTTTAAAAACTTGACAAGTGAACCCATCAAATTTTAGTCAGTAATTATTAAATAATAAAATTTCTCTATTACATTGCAGCTGTTTCAATATTATTCTACTTTATATATTCGGTATTGAACCTTCATGAAGTAAGAAGTTGGCGTACTTTTAGATCTCAGTACTTTTCACGGCTGACTTGTTAGACAAAGGTTTTTGTATAGAAGAACTTGGCTCTTTTTTTAACATTTATGTTTTTGGTCTGATCTCACTCCCTTTTGCAAAGAATTTAATATTTTGACATGTCAAAATCTTGAAAGACACGGAATGATAGAAGGGTGGACTCTACCTACTAAAATCAACTTGGTTTATAGCTTCGTATTTCGTTTGGTATATTTTCTTTTTGTTCTTGGTTGTTTTGATTTGCGCTTCAATTGTTTCTTCTTGTCCTGGAAAGATGCCTTACACTAACATACCTACCTTAATTATAAATACTAGTACCTACATCCGCTCAGAATCATAAAAAAGCAGTAATTGTTGAGGATGCGATGATGTTTTTGTTGCAATTTTAAATCCTTTTTTAAATGAAGGTAGCACACCAATTAATAGCCTAATTAGTGGTTTGATTATAGTTCACATTACAGTTAAGAGTTTTATTTATGTAAGCTCATAATTTTTTCAGATATGCAAATGTTTTCTTTTTTCATTTATGTAGTTCTAAGAAAAGTCATGAATTTTCAAGATGCATTTGTATAGTTTCAAAATGACAATAAAAAGACACTTCGAATGAAAAATCTTAGATTTTCTATTTTTCGCTTCGAATGTACATTAAGCTATACCGCTCTACCAAATTTCATCATTCTACAGCAATCGGAAGTGCTTTATATAAAATAAACATTTTCTCAGAAAGTGGGCGGATACCACGCCACCTGAATGGAAAACCTCAAATTTTATATTTTTTTCTTTGTATGCAGTTTTAGCCCTACCACTTTACCAAATTTCATCGTTTTATAGCAGTCGGAAGTGCTCCATTCAACCAACACCAATTCGGAGAAAGTGAGCGGATACCACGCCTCCTGAATGGAAAACCTCAAATTTTCGATTTTTTCCTCTGGTTGCATGACAAGACCTACCGTTGTGCAAAATTACAAGGTTCTACGATGTCGGGAAGTGCTCCATAATTTTGATGATCTGTCAGTTAGTCAGTCAGTCAGTTACGGTTTTTGTAATTTTTGAGGCCTTATATCTCAGGAACCGCTTAAGATAGAAAGTTGAAATTTGGTGAGGCGCCTATGCCTGACTAGCTTAGCAAATGTTCAGAATTTTAAGTTTCTGACTTCATTGGTACTGAAGAAACTCGCCTGAGTTTGTTTCTGTAAAAAGGGTGTAGTGCCAGAACTTGGCTGGGCACTACCGTGCCCTTTGATTCACCTTTTTTGGAGATTGGATGTACTACCACTAAAATGGCTTGCGTCTTTCGTGAGCTTGCGAAATCTTTTAACTCATCACACTGTAATCTTTCAAAATCATCTCGAAACATCGAGCAAAATCCAGAACTTTTCAAGTATGCAGATATACAAAGACACACACTTGACAGACAATTAAATTTTAGTCGTGAAAGAGTAAATTTGGCTGTAATAAGAGATAAGTGATACAAGGGCGGTCCAATAAGTACTTAGCCTACAAAAGAAAAACAAAAATTTTGGAAAAGTGGCGATACACTTCATTCAGCGATGCTCCAACTTCTTTAACGCATCCGAAAAATAGATTTTCTCGAGGTCTGCAAAGTAGGCTTCCGTGGTGGCGATGAACATTTCATTCGACTCAAATTTCTGCCCGACGAGTGATTTTTCCAAGTTTGCAAACAAAAAATGTCGCACGAGGCCACATCTAAAGAATAAGATGGATTATGTTGCAGTTCGTAGTGGAATTCGACCAATTTGGCCTTTGTTCTCACGATTGCGCTTGTTGTCCGAAGTGATCAAACACTTTATCATGCTCCAAATTTCATGGAGGATATGACCTTCGCAGTCTTTTAAGATGCCTACCATTTCAGCTTTATTGGGTACCTTCAATCGTCGGTCTGTCAATACGAGATCGTGGATTTTTGACACGTTATTCTCCGTGGTAGCCATTTCTGGGGCACCTGGGCGGGGCTCATCAAAATGCGATGTGCGACACGTTGAAACTCCTTACGTTATACCAATTTTTGACGGTCGCCATCGAAGGAGAAGAGTCACCGTACACAGCGACAGCATCCAAGCGCTCTTTAATTTCGTTGCGCATTTTCCCTTCCAAAAACAAGAATCGAATCACCGACCGATATTGCTCTTTTGCCATTTTTTTTTAAATTCACAGAGACGTGGTCAAAACAAAACAAGGATTCCGATTCGGCTGAAATTTTGACAGTAGCCGTCTAAGAGAATGTACTAGACGATAGTAAATCTCTCTTGCGATACTGGCACCATCGGGCGGTGAGGCTACTTATCGGACCTTTAATTTGCAAAATAACTAAGTGGAAGTTTTGAATTAAGTAAATAAGTTTTAATAAAGTTTATCCTTAAGTGGGCTTTAGGTCAATTTTTGTTTTGTTTTTTATGTTGTGACGTTTCGGATGTGGTTACACCCTTCTTCAGACCTATTTATTAATTGAAATATAATTTAAAACATATATACATATATACCAAACATATCAAAATTCTAAGACAGTATACTTACAACTTTAAAAATACAAATATTTTGTATTTGTTTGTTAGCTTTTGGTTTCCGTGTTTTCTCAAAAAAGTTTAAGAGACGTTTCAAATATTTTTTTCTTTTTCGCTGTATATATCTGTTATCTCTTTTGGTTTTTTGTTTATTTTTTAATTTGTTTGAAAATTTATTTCAAACAAATTGATGTTTAATTATCTGAATTTTTTAAATTCAAATAATTAGTTTTGAAAATAAATTCAAATATTTGTATGTATATATGTATAATATATTTAATCGTTGAGTTTTGTTTATGTAGATATGGTTTGATAATTAATAAACTGACCGTAAATATTACTAAGTCTATCACAATCTGAACGTCTATTAATACTATTTTGGGTGTTTCTAATATGTAACATTTCTAGTAACATTCTTTTATTGTAATTCTGTTCTGATTGTAAAATTGTTATATTTTTGAAGTCAGGACGATGATTTTCTTCTATGCAATGGAGAGCTAGTGCAGTCTTTTGTGTACTACCACTATTTATATCAGATTTATGACCTGATATACGATTTCGAAGTTTTTGCATTGAGGTTCCTACATAGATTGATGGGCATGATGTTGAGCCATCACCTATACATTTAATCTTGTATACTATATTTGATTTTTCTACCTTTTCTAATTTATCTTTTAATTTTGAGAAAACTGAATTTCTAAAAGTATTTGTTGATTTAAAGGCTATTCTAGTTTTTTCTTTATCTCTAATTGGTGCTTTCAATAAACGGTTTGAAAAATTTGGAACGTATAAAGCACTTTTATATATTCTTTGTGGTTCATTTATATTTTGAGTTGATCGTCTGACACCATTGAAATAGTTGTTAATAAGTGATTTAGTTATTTCTTTTGGAAATGAATTAGAGTACATTGTATCTTTTATTATTCCAATGTTTTTTTGTCGAAATATAATATCACTATTGTCTAGAACTCTATTTATGAAATTTTGTGCTGTATTAATAATTACTATTTTGGGTTGTTGAGAATTGAAATTTATCAAACGACCTGAAGATGTTGGCTTTTTGTACCAATCAAAAATTAGATGTGTATTTTGTCTTATAACTTTAACATCAAGATATGGGAGCATTCCTTGTTTTTCAACTTCAAATGTAAATTTAATTTTAGGATGAAAGGAATTTAATGCTGTTAAAGTTGAATTAAGTTCAGTTGATTTGATGATTAAAAATAAGTTATCTACGTATTTCTTAATAACTTTTGGTGTATACGATAGTTTTTTTAAAACGTTATCAAGTAAAGTTTCCATAACTATATCTGCTAAAATTGGGGATAAAGGACTTCCCATAGGTACACCTTGTTTTTGCTGATAAGTTGTTTTATTAAATTGTAAATAATTATTATCAACTATGCAAAAATGTAAAAGTTCTAAAAATTGTTTCTTTTTAATTTGTGTATTTTCTTTGATAGTATTCCAACTTTTATCAACAGTTTCTATAGCCATATGTACTGGTATATTTGTAAACAGAGAAACTACGTCAAAAGAAACTAGTATATCGTTTTCTTCTAAAATAATTGGTGATATTGTTTCAATAAAGTGTTTTGTATTTTTAACATTATATTTTGAATTTTCAGTTATTTTGTTAAGAATTTTAACAATATATTTTGAAAGTTGATAGCAAGGGACATTTGTAGAAGAGCATATTGGTCGTAAAGGACAATTTTCTTTATGAATCTTAGGTAAGCCATAAATTTGTGGACTATTGGCTGTGTATGTTGTCATACATTTCTTTTCTGATTCATTTATAATTTTTTGATTAAATAAATCTTTTATATACTTATTATTACGAACTTGAAGTTTGTTCGTGGGATCATTTCTTAAAATAGTATAGGTTTCTCGATTTTTCATCATATCATTCATCTTTTGAAGATATGTTTCTTTTAAAATCGCTACCGTAACATTTCCTTTATCTGCTGGAACTATGTAAATTTCAAAAAAAGAGATAACAGATATATACAGCGAAAAAGAAAAAAATATTTGAAACGTCTCTTAAACTTTTTTGAGAAAACACGGAAACCAAAAGCTAACAAACAAATACAAAATATTTGTATTTTTAAAGTTGTAAGTATACTGTCTTAGAATTTTGATATGTTTGGTATATATGTATATATGTTTTAAATTATATTTCAATTAATAAATAGGTCTGAAGAAAAAAAAAAAAAAAAAAAAAAAAAAGACCTAAAGCCCACTTAAGGATAAACTTTATTGAATTAAATAAAAGGTCACGAAGAAAGAAAGTAAATAAGTTTTATTAACTAACTAAGTAACAGTGATTTCGGCAAAAGCAGTTTTAGCGTGAAAAGTGACGAAACGTTAAATAAGATTCGAATAAAAATGGCCTCAACTCAAAAATGTCATTTTCTCTTTAATTCTATTGGAACCTAAAACATTGAAAGACTTAATTTTTGAAATATTTACCACATTAACTCTGGCTTACTCTCATCAATTTCACTGAATGTCTTGTTGTCGAAGTTCGCCCTGAACATATGGTATGTCTTAACAAATTTAGCTTACAGTAGACTTTAGGAACTTTCAGAATTACATGCATACGTAGATACATTTTCAAAAAGAAAAACACAACTATACACCTACCAACTTCATTCCAACTAAAATATGTTTTCATTCGATAAAGTTACCAAGTCCTCCCAAACAGAGGTACCTAACAGCCTGCCTAACCCATCACCGTTACCCAAGGGCTCTTTGAAAAATTCAAAACAAAAATATGACAAATTCAAAAATAGAAATCATCCGTCTCTGAAATAACAAAATACCTAAAAAAAAAGACGAAAGATAAGCTAAAAACTTTTCTAGCTATTATGTAGAGTTTGTCCCTTAGGTGAATCATATTTTATGATCTTTGGTCCGTTGTGAGAAAGTGCGATTTTAACTTCAGCGTTAGTACACCAACATTAAGGGAGGACAATTTCTGGAGCAAAATTTATCATCAGGACTTATGTACCAGCACAAAAATGAAATAAGAAAATTTTGCCTCCTCGAAGTTTGTGAAGTTTTTCGGTTGAATTTAATGCGACTATGATAACATGCTGTTCGCTCTCTATAAACTTAGAATTAAGGAAAACAAAAAATATGATAGAAATGGACTCAGCGCAGAAAGCATTATATTGGACCAAAGACCACGGGAAATTTTGAACTTTCGCCTGCGCTAAGTAGTGACACCTTTTCCATGCTCCACTAGGCACAGCTTTTGGTTGCTCCTTCGTTGTGTTTCTGTGTTTGTTTTGTTCGTTTATAGCTATCCTTCAACAGTAAACAAGGATGGATAATCCTTCTTTGTGTTAGTGTTAGTATTGTAAAAGTTCCGCAAGAGGACCCGGAGTCGTAAATTGCCTAATATTTTGTGCAAGAACTAACTTTGTTTTTGCACTGTGAGGAGAGACTGTGAAGCCAGTGAACTCGGAAGTTTGTTTGGAAGTTGTTGTTCTTAAAAAGGATTTACGGTCGTTAACTTGATGAACTAAAAATATAATATAGATTGTTTTATGTTGCAGTAGAATGTATGAGTCTACCTGCGAATTAATCAACAAAATTATATTAAACCCTAGAATTGGATCCTCTATAGCGTTATCTCCTTCGGTTGCTGAGCAAGAGATGGTAACAGATGAACTCGATATGGGGTAACTGAAGCTCGGATCATCTTGCCTATTTTTAAAGGTATGATGTTTATGTCATCAGGTTAACTTCCCTACTACGTAAAATTACCTGTTGTGAAAGAGTAAAGAAGGAGCCTCAGATAATGATTAGCCTCAAATGGCAACAAGATGCAGTTTGTAAATGGATAATAACCTGAGAATATGTACATTGAATGTGAAAACGCTTAACCTCCTATAGGTGCTTGAATTTGTGGTCACGCGGTAAATAGTATATTCATGGATACGCCTGCGATCTCTTGCACATTTAGGATAAGGATTCATCGTTGGAGATCGGCTAAGAAGCAAAGATATTGACTTAAGTGAACGCCTCGTTGTGATCTGCATCAAAACCACCAAATTAGGGCCCACGCATCTACTGAAGAAACTGAAGAAGCCATCAAGAAGGGGTTTATGGCGTCCTGCAGGGTGCCTACGGAGCATGTCCGGAGTACGATGACAACGTTGTGCTCGGCGACTTTAATACTAGATTCAGAAAAGAGGTCATCTTCGACTGATAAGTTGTTAAAACACAGCTTCCACGCGAAGACACCATAAAATACGGTGATAAGTAGCAAACAAAAATGTTTTCCAGAAATGTAGGTCCCCTCCATTCCTACTTACAAGCAGACAGGAATGGTTGAGACTTGAGAGTTGCAAGTCTTTAAGTCTCTAGGAGCCATAATGTCCTGTGATTTTATTTATTTTATTTTTTAAGTATCACTAGGGTGCCAAGGCTAAGGAATCACAAAATGACCTGGCGCTCGGAATAGGAACCAAATACACCATGTGAAATCAACGCAAGTCACGTAGGTATCTGATATTTTAGATGTGTGATAACTTTGCGGAGCATACATCATGTCCGATCAGAACTTGACTGCAGTGTTGCCGTTTCAAAAAAAATCTTTTCATGATTTTTTATCATGAGATTTCTAAAAAATCATGACATTGATTGGGCTCTTAGAATAATCACTTTTACAATGATTCACAAAAATTTTAGGAAAAATCATTTTATTAAACATTAAAAATAAAATTTAACTATACGAGTATCTTATCTTTTACCTACATAATAAACGAAAATTTTTATGGCAGTGTGTACAGTACATATTTGACGTTGGTTTAATAAAATTCTTAACAGAGATCTAAAATAACTGTTGACTTTTGTTTTCAATTGGTCTTTAAATATCTTATTTATGAATTTCGTTTAGGTCATTATGGCCTTGGTATGAGATTTTCTTTTTTAAAAATTTTGTAATTGTTTACTTTATTTTTAATCAAATTGCGAAGCATGTAGGTGTATTCGCCCATTAAAGAAAGATGTCTTTGAATAGAAAAATCCACACAAATATTAGATTTAACTAACGTACCCATACGGGAACTCCCGCAAGTAAATTTCATTTCAAAGTGAAGTTATACGTATTCAAAATTAGTCAGTAATCATGACTCAAACTTTCTGTAAATCATTTCTTGATCAACAACTACTGTTGCAAATGATCGCCTTTTATAAACTACACTGAAAATAAATTCTTAGGTAATATTGATAAAAACGTTTTTGTTGACCTTCAAAACAATTTTATCGCTTTGATTAAATTTTTTCAATACGAAAGAATGATTTTGTTGATTTCACAAATGATTTTTGTCACATCCACAATTCTTTTTGTGATGCAAGCAAAATGTTTGTTGTATCTACAAAAATTCTGTTTTGTAAATGTTTGTCAATGTCACAAAGTTTTTATTTTGTCAATTTAACAAAAAATGAAAACATTTTTGTAAAAATGACAAATATTTTTTTTTTGAGGTTGAGTTATTTTGTAATATTGATAAAATAAAATTATGAGATAGATAAAACTATTTTACAAGAAAAACAAAAAATTTTGCGAATATTTTTTTGATCACGACAAATCTTTTGTGTATATAGTTCACATTTGGTTTTTGTCAAAAAATCGAAGCAAGATTAACTGAATTCAACATTCAACCGGGACTGAACAACCCGAGAAATAAACCATGCCATCATTTTAATTAAAATAACAAGTCATGTATATTATAAATGCTTTAATTCTAGAAAAATGTCATATCTTAAGTTAGGCCCCCTATGTGCCAACAAAATTTTGTAGTTATATTCATATTATCCTTAAGTTTAAGTTTACCAAATTGTATATATATATAGTTCAATAAAAAACCTTGAACCTTGAACAAAAAATGCGTATTGTCAATACGCCCTCACAGATGAAATCATGTGAGATCGCAGCGACGAAACGCAAATTTATGTGGACTTAAATCCCAAAAAAAAACTGTTTTGAAAAAAAATTGTCAAATTGAAAGTAACCATTTTTAATAAGCTGATAAATAAATTTTGAAGAAATTTGTTAAATTGACAAAATATTTTGTTAATTTAACAAAACCGTTTTGTTAATCCGATAATAAAAAAAAAGCAAATTTGAAACATTAACAGAAAAAATTATTTATACAACAAAAGAAACAAAAGAATTTCTCATATTAACAAATTTATTTTATAAATTCAACGAAAGTATTGTCATAATGACAAAATATTTTTGTTATTTCAACAACTCAATATGTTAGCTTGACAAATTAATTTTGTGGACACAACAAAATTCTGTAATTTTTATCAATTTGATTTTATTTTCAGTGTATAAAGTTAGCAGAACACTTTTTAATTTTTGGTCAAAAAATAATTTTAGATTTTTTAAATTTTTGTCTCGTGAGCTAGCCAATTGCTCACAAGACAAAATATTTCTCAAGGTTCATACAAATACTGGTCATCACGTATGTAATGAAATACCGGGAAAAAAATTTATCGAAAGAAATTGGTTGTGTTTCGATTAATTCGTTCAACTAAGCAAAAAACATCCCGCTTTCATACGATATAATATAAAATGCCCATTCTCCTTTATTAAAAAAACTACACTAAAACACTTAAGAATTGATTTGGAGGAGCAAACACAAAATAGCGAACTCATTTTAGGCAATAGTTTAGTTTTAAAACATAAACTTTTTAGTTGCTCGAACCAAGCAGTTGCGAAACAAAAATTGAATGTGCGCGCCCAGCCTTAAACTCACCTTTTCCACTTTGCTGAATCCAATTTTTGCAAAAAGGAAGAGGTTTAGGTTGAATAGGTATTTTTAAATTATAATAAAGAAGTTGCATGGGTTGATTTTAATAGGCTAAAGCGTTGCACCCACTGGACAATTTAGTTACCTGTGACTTAAAGTTGCCAGAGTTGCTCCAAGCGAGTAACTAAGTTGCTTTTATTAATGAAAAATTAAAAAATCATGAGATTTTCAGTGAATTCATGATTTCATGAGAAGAGGTCAAAAATTATGAGAATCATGATAAATCATGAGATTCGGCAACACTGCTTGACTGTGAATAAATGAAATGAAATTGTGAACCTTCCAGAAGAAGAAACAACTGAAATTTTATAAAAAAAAAGCTTCTGATCTTAAGACCGGAACGCAGGCTCTTCGAAACAGCGGTCCACAGGGTAGATTTTTTAAGCAGTTTTTCCAGCAGCTGCTAAATGAGCACCAAGAAGAGCGATTGATAGGGCCAGAAGACAATCTACTTACAGTCAATACAGAACCAATTTGACCACCTAGTGCTATAAAAAAAGAAGATGAAGAAAGAACAACAAGGTCACAAGATCTGATATTTTAATAATCATCAACCAATTATAGATGAACGGAAAAAAGCCCGATGACTGGACCATATATACTCATTTATGCCCCATATAAAAAAGGTAATCTTATGCACTGCAAGAACTATCGAGGTATATCCCTCGATATTTCACTAATAAGACCCTATTAACTAGTTGTATGACACAATAGAGCAGAAGGTCTTAAAGCTATAAGAAAGTATCAGCTGTTTAAACTTCGAACAAATGTGATAAAAAAGAAGACAAAACTATTGGTCGATCATTCATATGTTAGCTGAACCCGATCCAGGTAGTTTTCATGCGTTAACAGTCCCAAACTACTTGGTACTAAATATTACCAAGTGTCTTTTGACTATTTCCACCGACAAAGAAAATAAGAGATTTTTTCCAACGTGATGGATGAGCGTCTTAGCCATTCTGAAAACTATAGTCGATAAGTACCAGTGTGACTTCTGGCCTGGTATATCAACCATAGATCTAATCTTCACACCAACGAATTTCATGTCTAGACTTACCATCTTCTCATACATTCCAAAGCAACATTTATAATCAGAACCTCTATATGGCGTCTACTGAACTCGGGATTCTGGGAAAACTGTCGAGTGATGGTGTAAAATGCATAGGGCTAAAAGTATCTACGGAATAGCTCAACACCTGCACCGAGCTCAACATCAGCATAGGTGTGTCACAAACCAAAACCTTGTACTACCTTTGATCAACCAAAAGAAATCCATTTCTATTGTTGATGACAAGCCGTACAATCACATTCGAGGTAGATTCTGGGACGGCCGTGACCATCATGCAAGAAAACACGTTCAAAAATATCTGGCTTGAAAAGATTCCAGATCTGCCAAAAAAGCTGCTACCCAGACCAATACATTTTGTAATTAAGGGTCTATATGAAAAGGAAATTAGTAGACTATACATCCAAGACATTTCTTAGCGCATAGAATATTCTGAATGATCTAATCCCAAAGTACTTCCCAAAGTTAGACCGAAGTAGATCATCGCATTATATGATGTTATAATTCATTATGATGAGATGCTGCCATTACTCCTATCGTAGGATGCATCACCATTTAAGTTAGGAGCAGTTTTCATCTCGGTCGCAAGTTAATAGATGGATCCGGGAAATATATTGCGATTTACTCAAGAAAGTCGCTCCAATGTTGAAGAACAACTCGCTTCTCCTCCATTCGCCCTCTTCGCATATAGCACCAAATATCCACCGAAGAATTTTTCTCTCGAAAGTGCCCAGTATCAATTTCCCTTTTTTACTCATCGTCCAGCACTCGGCGCTCCGTAGAGTAGAACTGGTAAAATTAGTGTTTTGTCTTTCGAGAAAGAAGTTTTGAACCCATTTGTTTGGCCAATTGTTCGTGGAATTGATGTTTTTCCCGAGGTAGGTGAACTCCTTGACAACCTCAAAACTACTGCTACCAACAGTGACGTTTTGTCCAAGGCGATGGACAGCTGAGGCTTTGTTTGTTTTCAGCATATACTTTATTTTGTCCTCATTCATTTCAAGACCAACGCGTTTCGCCTGTTCATCAATAGCTGTGAATGCTTCTAGCAAAGCTCGCTTGAAGCGGTCAATGATGTCGATGTCGTCCGCATAGCCCGCATGTTGAAGATAGTACCTTGCAGACTAACGCCATTCATGCTTACTATCTCCTCCAAGGCTAGGTTAAAGAAATCACATGATAGCGCATCTCCTCTCCATCTGGAATAGGTGGGATAAGCTTTAACCCATTTGCATGTTGCACCGCGTATTTTGTAACGTCATGCGGCATAGCTGGATTAGTTTTTTTTTCGGTATCCATAGTTTTGACTTCTCGAAGCTATAGAAGCTATTGGCGACTTATGGTATCATATGAGGCCTTGAAGTCGATGAAAAGATGATGGGTCTCGACTTGAAATTCGTTGAACTTTTCCAGTATTTGTCTCAATGTGAAAATTTGGTCTATCGTTGATCTGCTTGGCCTGAAACCACACTGGTACGTGCCAATCATAGTGTTGCACAAAGTTTTAAAAGCTCACATCGTAAGGTGGATAGGATCTTGTAGGCAACATTAAACAGGTATATGCCTCTGTAGTTTTTGCAGGACATAGGATCGCCTTTTTTGTAGAATGGGCATATGGAGCTATTTGTCCAGTCGTCGTGCATGCTTTCCTGATGAATATACCTGGCGGATTTGATTTTTTTAAGCCTGTGGATGGGTTGTCTTACCTCTTCAGTACTGGGTACTAGGACTGAATGTTCATTTACTGGTCTCATGTTTCTTTGCTTTCCTGTGGCTTCCTCTAAATAATGTCCACTAAGCAGCTACTGGGAATGCTACTTAAACACGTCTACAGTTCCCTGTGCTTCAGTAACTAGGTTCCCTTAGCTGTTTCGAAGAGCTTGCGTGCCGGTTCTATAACCTTATGCTAGTTGCTTGGTTGTTTTGTAGAACCGGCGGGTTCTGTTTTCCCGGCACTCCTCTTTTGCTGCTCTTGTTTTCCATTGCAGCATTGGCATTCTTACATTTCACGACTCCTGCTTCAATACCGCCCATTCATCATCATAACACTGGTTGTTGACGCTTGTGGCTGGGGGCAGAGAGTTTCCCGGTCAATTGCTCAGTGTAGTCTCTGGCCTTCTCAGGTGTGCTAAGGCATGCAATGTTGAATTTCTTCCGTTGGGCGGTCTTTGCTTTCTTTTCGTTTGGGCAGTTGGGCTCTAAGCTTTGTCATAATAAGAAAGTGGTCAGAGTCCACGTTTGCACCCTGGAAAGTTCAGACGTCCAAGATTTTCGACGCGTGCCTTGCGCCAATTTGCACGTGGTCGACCATCTGGAGATCACTAGGTTGCTGTGTGTATTCTTCGCCTGGGGAACCTAGTGCTACTTATCACCGTAACCCGAGCTGCAGCAAAGTTGATTAGTCGGAATCCGTTATCTGTTGTCGTTTCGTGGCGACTGTGCTTTCCAACTAATCCGTCAAAGAAATTTTCCTTCCCGACTTTAGAATTGAAGTCTCCGAGCACGACTTTGATATCGTAAGCCAGACAGGCTCCGTCCAGGAGGTCGTAAAACTCCTTCTTGATAGATTCCTCAGCTTCATCTGTAGGAGCATGCGCACATGATGTTAGGTTGGCTCATTATTACAGTTCTTCTTCCAAATCTGCTCCTCTGAGGAATCGAAGTATTTGGAGTATTTTAAGGGATGATAATTCACTCTCTTTTATGTGGTGCTTGCCCAGATACCTGTGCCTTTGATGCACCAGTGCATCACATTTCCCCAGTATGTGGTCAGGTGTCTCTTCGTGAGTGTTGCAGAATCTGCAAGTCGCGTTGTTCACCAGGCCAAGGAGGTTGAGGTGTCTTCTCAACCTATAGTGGCCTCTGAGAAGCCCCGTGATTTTCCTGAGGTTGATCCTACTTAAGCTAATGCAGGTTAGAAAACGCTCTCGGTTGTAGTCCCCGAGTAGGAGTTTTGCCTGTCTTAGCTTAGGGAGATTTTTTATCTTTTTGTCTACTCTTCTGTTTTGATTTTGTTTTTGATCACGTTTTATCCTATTCTGCAGTAGGGCTTTGGCCCTGTAAGGGGTGTCGATGCACCTATTTTTGCTAAGGAGTCTGCCACTTCGTTGCCCTGGACACCAACGTGGCCTGGTACCCAATGAAGCGGGACAGTGTTATTCTTGCCCAGTTTATTAAGCTTAATCACGCATTCCCAAACAAGTTTGGAGCTGATGGCGTAGAAGCTTAGTGCTTTTAGTGCAGCCTGATTGTCTGACATGATTGCAATGTTTTGGTTTTTATATTTCCTATCGAGGTTTCTTCCAGCACATATGCCTATGGCATTTACTTCTGCCTGGAATATGCTAGTGGACTGTACCATCGGTAAGGAGAGTTTAGTTCTAGGCCCAAAAACTCCAGCACCAATCCCTTCAGCTGTCCTCGATCTATCAGTGTACCATTTGATGGTATTTTCTTTAAGACTATAGTTTATTGTTTCGCCTAGCCAGTCTTTTTTGCAACTTAACTCCGTTCTGAAATGGTTTTCGAAGTTATATCTTTTGATCATACCATCTCTTGGGATGTCAAGAAGGTTTGTTACTGCGGACCGGATTATCGAGTCTTTTTCCCTGTTTCCAATAATTTTACCCGTCCCAGTACCCTGCTTGGCAAATCTCATTATGGCTCCCTTAGCAGCATTTTTAATGACCACGTGTAGTGGCGTCAGATGAAGGATGGTTTCCATCGCTGCTGTAGGGCAAGTTCTCATTGCTCCTGTTATGCATATACATGCAAGCCTTTGCAATTTGTCTAATGATTTCCTAGTTGTGTTTAGTTCGGTTCTTTTATGCCATGCAATCGCCCCATAGGTAATGATGGGTCTTACCATCATTGTGTACATCCATCTTATGATGTTTGGTTTGCAGCCCCATGATTTACCTACAAGTCTCTTGAATATCATAAGGGCCTTTGTGGCTTTTCCGACAGTTATTTCGACATGCTTGTTCCATAGGAGTTTGCTATCTAGTGTAACTCCTAAATATTTGACCTCCCTCTTAGTGTCGATTACATCTCCCGCCAACCAAATGGGTTTCATGCGAGTTAAAAGTCTTACTGGTAAATGGTACTATAGTTGTTTTGGTAGGGTTGATGTTAAGTCCCACAGATATACACCATTTCCTAGTTATAGACAGCCCTCTCTGGACTATATCACAGAGAGTTTCTTCATACTTCCCCAGTGCCGTTATAACGATGTCATCAGCAAAGCCAATACATCGAATCCCTTGGGAGGTTGGACTTTCTAGTAATTCATCAACTACAAGGGTGATAATACCCCTCCCTGTGGACAGGCTCTGTTTGTGATGACTTTCTGGACGTTTAGTCCTGCGTATGCTTCCGCCGTTCTTGTACTAAGCATTTTACTTATCCATCTGACTATAGTGATATGAACTCTCTTCCTTTCTAGAGCCGAATGAACTGCTTCGTGAGAGGTGTTGTCGAAGGCCCCCTCAATATCAAGGAAGGCGCATAATGCCGTTTCTTTAATATCTAAAGCTCTCTGTATTATATTAGTTAGTTCATACAGAGCGGTTTCTGTAGATCTACCCGCTCTGTAAGCATGCTGACGGTGATTTAGGGCCATGTTTACTAATACTTCCGATCTAATGAAGTTATCAATTACCTTTTCCAAAGTTTTCAGTAGGAAGGATGTTAGGCTTATTGGCCTGAATGACTTAGGATGTGTGGTATCTTTTTTCCCCACTTTGGGGATGAAAATTACCTTTGCTCCTCTCCATAGACATGGTATGTACCCAAGTGCAACACTACTTCGAAGCAATCTAATAAGATAGGGCATCAGTTCCTCTTAACCTTTCTGCAAAAGTTCAGGAAAGATGCCATCTATGCCCGGTGATTTGAAAGGTTGAAAGGTACTTAAGGCCCATTCAATCCTATTGCCTGAACAGATAGTCGAAGCTATCTTCCAGTCTTCCCGGTTAAGCCTTAGACACCCTCATTTTCAACCTAGACAGGGGGCAAACTACGGTATGAATAAACCTATTTCAAGGCTAATATGGGAGTTCAATGAAATGTATGTTCATATTGATATAATACTCTGTGGAAACATATTCAAAAATACCAATGTTTTGGATTGCTTCTGTTGAGTCTAAGGCTCGTAGATGGAATTTATTGTAACGATAATTCTAGGTAGGTTTGCAACTTATAAAAATGTACCCTTCCCAATTGGTAATATCTCAGTTCACACATTGGTGAATTTCGCTATAAAATCAAATATACCCAAGAGCTTTAGCCTTGATCATTTGAAGCGGAAATGCCCCATTGAGATCTGCACAATTTTTAAAAAATCCTGAATTTATTTGTTGTGTCTATAATGAAAACACTTTTAAAAAAAAATAATTGAAATTCATAAATAATGTTTCATCCCCGCACAGTGTCGCTCATGAATAGAAATAGGATGTGCTATAATGAGCTTTATGACCATCAAAAGGATTAGACTTTTAAGCCTTTCAATTACCATTAATATGTCACTTTATCTATTTTTGTGACCACACTTACCTCAGCTTACCTTTTTATTAATTCAAACCTCAACAATGCACCTGACGACCAAGAGAATATTGCAGAAATGTAGGTTGTACGCAGTACCAACTTTTTCAGTTTATTTTCTTCCCTAATACCCAATACTACGAACAGGAATACACATTTCATCGAGGTCATTGTTTTGTAGTCAACTGTACAAGAGCAATCCCATTGAAATACTCTCAAAACCGCAAAACCCTATAGGAACGCACAATTGAAATTGACCAAAACAATTTCTGTCCAACCAGAGGCCACCGCATGTCATCCCCCAGCCATCAGAGTGTTCCACTCTCATAACGCATCACATATGAGTTCTGCCGAGAAGCCATAACTACAGTCGTATATCCACTTTCTGGACGCAAGCAGCACAGGCAAAACTATACGTGGGTTACCTTGCTCCTATTTACTTATGCATTGCTCTACTTACCTTGACGTAGAATGGTTTGATCTACTACAACTACGACTAGGCACTCCATAGAGACCAACTCTTTGGTGGTTTCCCAACTTCCTAGGATCATATTTCTGAACAATTTGCGGCTATGTTCATTTAGACGTCGTCGTCGATATCTTAGGTAGGTATATCAACGTAGACAGAAACCGTAAGTGGGGTAATTCAATGGGCGATTTGGTACCAACGAGCTTCGGTGGTCTGGCAAATGCCTGAGTGCAGAAGCGTTAGATGCAAATTGATTAATTGAAGCATGAAAAATGCAAAATTTAATATTATTTGCATTCGAAAAGTGAACATTTACCATCACGAAAATTTTACTCTAGAGGTTTATTGTTGATGGTATCAAGGATATGAAGGAAGGGTACAACGTGCGTGGTCTGTCTGAATGGTAAAGTGTCTATATGAGGACTAAAACGAGTAGAACCAAATAATCAAGTTTTTTGTTTTGACTCTTTTATTGGTAATTGGTGATGTTTAATTTAAAGAGCTCCATTTGACCAACAACTTGAAAACAATGGAGGCATTCATATGTTCTTTTCTGCACCAAGGCTTATGTGACTACTAACAAATCTAGAGCTGCTTTTTCTCTAATACTTTTAACATCATATGAGAAGGCAAAAAGTCGTAGCCAAAGAGGAAGGATTGATACTCATAGTCGTTTTGGAGCTAGTTGTGTAAATAACATTTCGACAAATCTGTAGACCTTTGTTTTGACATCTTTGGAAATATTCTTATGCAATCGTCTAGTTTGGATTGAATTCAAATTTTTCGTGCTTTAAAGTGGCTATGACTACCATTAAAATGTTTGAGCACAGTACGAGTGTTAAGGAAAGTTGGAGAGAATTGAAAGGGAAATACCGGTGCACATTGATTTTGAACGTGTAAATATCGTACTGGGACAAAATATTTAGCCGGTTAAAGTATTCCACATACGTGTAGTGCGACTAAAGGAAAGATGTCTGAATTTAACAGTTGGGCTCAAAAATATGAGAAGCTGATAGTAGTGTCGTCAGCAAAACAATTTAATGGATTAAAAGTTTCACACAGAAGATAATTGATGAATATCAGAAGGAGATTCGGAGAGAAAGCGGAGCCCTGTGGCACACCATCATTTGTTTTATGAACTTCAAACTTAAGACCGTCCAACACAACGTCCATGGTAGTATCTCACCCGCGAAGAAGAAATTCATCGATACCAAATGCACGGATATTTGATAAGGTTTAAGCTTAATTTCAAATAGAATTCTTTTGAAATATCAACTACAATAATCTTACTTTCTCTAAAACGATTTAAAGATTTGTGGCAGTGTTCGGTGAGATGTACCATTGCTACCGAAGCTATACTGCCAGTCATTGAAAAGCTTTGGTTCTTCAAGATATTTCTTGAGCTGATAATTTATCAGCGTTTCCATGACCTTGAAAAGAAGGGATGTAAGGACAATTATTATACGATATTTAGAGGGTAAAGAAGATTCGCCTTTTTTAGAGACAGGCTAGACAAACACTGTTTTCTATCCACGTGGAAAGACACCAGTAGAATAGGACATAGAGAAAAGCTTACGCAGTTGTTTTGCCAGCCTTGAAGAACACTTCTTCAAGATCAATGGGTGGGATACTATCAGGGCCAATTCATATGCGTTCATCTAGTTCCGTCAGTACTTTTGGAGCTATCGCGCAGAATTTTGGTTCATCAAATATTATATATTGCAAGTCTTTCTAGCTTGTTTCAACTTATTCCGGTCTTAGTGGCGTTGGATTTATTACATCGAACACTTACTTTTCTAACCCTAATAACTACTTTACATCTCGAATCAAGAAAAAAATTCTCTTTCCTAAATTCCTCTTTGACAAATTTTACCCTATTCGGAATAAAATTTCTCATTCCGAAACGAAGAAGAAACTTGATTCCATGTTACTATCAAGGAAGCATAGTAACCAGTTAAGGTTCCCGAAAAAATCCTTGAGACCGTGCGTCCTCTCTCGTATTGCCAAACGGCTCTCTTAGGGATTTTTCCTCTAACTATGTTTTTTGGACACGATGTATTAGCAGATATGGCACAGTGGTACCACCAAGGGGTGATAATAAAACTTATAGTGTATTTGTCAGGGTCAGAGGTAGGACACAATTTAAGAGTGTTGGCGGATTGAACTGCAACGTCATGAATTCGAGCGGGCTTAGGCTCCTGAATAAAATGAATAAAGTTGGTTAAATTAAAAAAAAATTTCGCCATGTCTTCTTTTGGGTGTTGTTTGACCAGAATAGCGCAGCCACGAAGAATTGTATACATTGAAATTGTGGGTGTCATATGAGTCATATGATTGTGGTTTGACGCGTGTTTGCTTAAGAACAACCATCACGAATCGGATCTCAACTGGACTACCAGCACTTTACACTGTGCCAAATAAGGCAGCTTGTTGACTGGTGCTGAAGCGACAACTAATCCGATCGAGTCATATTTCTGGAGAACCATGAACCCCCGTCAAGACTTTAACTCTACTAGCTTTTGGTCTAAGGAATCCTATGGAAGGCACAGTACAGCAGTAACCACTTCTTATCAAGCACATTACTGAATGTCTTTTTCGTCAGTGATATAAATAATGTTCTTCTTTATGACCAACTATACTCTGTCCAACAAAAATATGCAGTGTGGGCAAGATAGGACGTTTGCCTCGCATTCTGGCTACAGTGAATTGCATAAATCTGTCCTTCATTAAAGCTCTCACAGGGTTATCGTAGTGTTGATTTTAAATGAACCCTTTTTTTAAAGCTCTAAAATCAAAAGCACCTCAACAGAAACCCAAGAAAAAAAAATTTAACAAGTTACGAAATGAACAAGGGTAACTCTAGACGCACATCAATATTTAATGGGGGTTGAAATTGAATAGCACCAACAGCCATAGACCACAGCAATTCAGTGATCAGTGCACACTGCACACTTAGATGTTCAGTCAATAGGACGTCGAGCCTGCGTCAGATGCAATCGAAAATTTATGGGCGCACAAACACTTTTTTATGGAGGAGTTCTTTCAATTTAGTATGATGCAAAAATATAACACACTACTGCTACACGGGTTCCTCAAAGAATGTTATAATATATCTTACATTTTATTATAATTTTGCCTGTTCCATTACTTCTTACGAGTTTAGAGATTTTAAAAATATTAATTATGAATGTCTTGAGCGAGATACTTGGATTGTAAATTGTGATCTTTTTTATAACTTTTCCTGTTTAAATGATCAGGTCGATTTTTTAAATTATAACATGCTCAAACTCTTTAATGATCATGTCCCTCTTAAATGTGAAACCGTCAAACCAGGTCAACGACCTTGGTTAACTAATGAAATACGATTTCTTTTACTTAAACGTGATGAAGCATATAAGCAATGGAGACGTTCTAGGCTCAGTGTTCACAGTCAAATCTATCGCAGGTTACGGAATTTGGTTGCCACGTATAAAAAAATTTCCCCAGTCCAGTCTGGCTTTCGTCCAAAACATAGCTGCACCTCTGCAGTTGTAAACATTGTTGATGATATGAGACGGGCCCTTGACGAGGATCATGTCAAATTTCTCGTTCTTCTCGATTTTTTCAAGGATTTCGATACTATTGATCATTCCATACTTCTTCACAAGCTCTCGAGCTTGTATAAGTTCTCAAATTTTGATGTCAAACTATTATCGTCTTACCTTGTAAACAGAAAACAAGCGGTTGTGGCGGGTACAAATATATACAATAAGAGGAGTCCCCCAAGGATCTATACTTGGCCCACTGCTTTTCTCTCTCTACATAAACGAACTTCCCTC
Source organism: Chrysotoxum bicinctum (assembly GCA_911387755.1). Classification (NCBI taxonomy): domain Eukaryota; kingdom Metazoa; phylum Arthropoda; class Insecta; order Diptera; family Syrphidae; genus Chrysotoxum; species Chrysotoxum bicinctum. The sequence goes on from OU426988.1 coordinate 192,771,871, forward strand.
AAATATTTCATCCTCTAATATCCAAATGTAATGCTGATGATATTAAATTGATTCACACCTGTCCCCTTGGACTAATTGAAGATTGCACTATTACCATCAACAATAATCTTGAAAAAATTTCGCGATCACAGAGGAGTATTCGACCCCAAAATCCGGTCATAAGTGAAAAAAAAAATAGCATTCGACCCGTTAGTTTTTGCTTTTCGCATTCCTCAATAGCCATGCTAACTAAAACCGGTTTCAAATAATAACTGTTGACCCCCTAATCCCCAAGATCTTAGTCTAAATCTAGTCGATTTTATAAGCTCACGCCATTTTGTATTCTAATCATTAACACTGCAGTCTGTTTTTTTTGATTGTGATTTGTGATAATTGTGAAAAATTTCTAATGGATGTCCAAGGTCAAGGTACGAGTATGTACTTTATTTTAATACAGAAATTTCCATATATTTTATCGATAAAGTATTAAAAATTGAGATGACAAGAATGCATAGAAAAACATGAAAATTTATGTAATTTACGGTAGAAAAAAAGCTGTTTTTGTTATAGTTCCGGGTACGATCGGGCAAAAATTTTTCTTTCATATTTAACTGTACATTTTTGTCATCTCATGCACATAAAAAAAATCCACCCGTCTTGTCACATTTTTTTTTTAATGGGATTTAACCAAATTACATTCAAATGACGAGAAGATCATTATTCATGATCTTTAAGGAAAGCAACAAACGAAAACTGGAGGAAAAATTTTTAGAAATGGAAAAAAAAGTACAGGAGATCACAAATATCCCATATATCAGTGTAAAATATTAACAAATGATTTAAGACACTTTGAATCTGATTTGAAATTAAGATGGACTGCGGCCAATCATAATCTGCATATTCCATTCTGTTATAGAAAAAAATCCAGGATTTGTAACTCTTTTTTTCGTCAAAATAATCCAAAAAGAAAAAACCGCTTAAGTCGTTCTCATAGGTAGAAGCATTTGCAATACCCGCTTAACTCACATAAGAACTTGTGAATTTCAAAATTTCGTAATCCAATAATAGCTTATAAGGATTTAAGATACTTTTACAAAATAAAAAACTATTCACAAATCAATCAACCATATTGCACTGAAAACAGCTTAAATCGACTTAAGCGTTTATTGCAAACTCAAAAAAGTATTTACGCTATAGCCAAACTGAGATAAGTCGTTATTGCAAACTTCTGTTTGTTATTTCAATGGAGACTATGTAGAGTAAGCGGTTTTTAAAAAAATGTATTTTCTACGAACTGCAGAATTAAGTCGATTTAAGTCGAATGCAAGTATGAAATATCAATTGACTTAAGAGATTTGGACGGCAAGTTCGTGAATTAATTTAGTTGAGATAAAAGTGTTTTGAGGATAATTAAAGTAAAAATAATTAGGAAAGTGCAACAATATGAGCTCCTGATCCTTACAAATTTTGAAAACAGCTCGGAAAGGTGTTTTAGGCAACGTGAAGTTAATATATTTCAAGAACGGAAACGGCAGAAGACAAGTGATACATTTGAAAAAGAAAGTGATCTGATTGAATTTTGTATATCAAGTTTTATGAATGTGTGTTTTCAGATTTTCGTTTTTGAATATGGAAAAAATTGGTTGGCTATAGCCCACTTATGTATCTGTTTCATACTAATTAATACAAACGTCAAACAATAATTATAAATTGTGCTTTTTGGCCAATAAGGATATCTAATTCCAAGTAGTTTTCAACGAAATAAAGTGACCTGCAAATGAAGTTTATTATGAAAATCTGAATATAATTTTTGAATAGTTTTGTGTCAACATTAGCAAAGAATATGAACATGATTTCAGTACAGATGACTGTACGCGATCCCTATTTCAAGCTTGCAGACATGGACATTTCTTCAGATTTTCCTGACGAAGAACTTTTGGAGATTGGTAGGCAATTTGAGGAAAGTAAAATTGTTTCTCTCCCACATAAAACAGTTAAAAACGAATCGGAATATAATTCAAGTATAGTGATTTCAAAAAAAAAAAAAGAAACAGAGGTGAATCATAAACTCGAAAAACGGGAGTGATTGAGGCAAGAAAATGTGAGCATCTTAATATCGGAAAAATTAGTTTTAAAAAACGGAAGGAAATCTTTAAATCACATTGGGAATTAGGGACGTTCTACCAAGGAATTCTTTTTATCGGAGCTTAAATAGAAATAGAAGATAAGAAACAGACATTGAAAAAAGTCATATTCCACCTCGACACCGACAACTTCATATAAAGTACTTAATTTATTACCTACTAGAAAGAATAGATTCGTGTCCATCAAAAGTGCTTTAAACAATGCGTCGATGCTACTGACAGTTTTCTAGAATCCCATCTGACACATCTTGTAAATATTTGTATGTGGTTTTTGGATTTGACATTCAACAGTGTCTGCAAACAACATACCTCCGAAATTCAGTAAGCTTTTACAAAAAAACGGCAGTTGGCGGCGACGGCAAACAAGACATTTTATTTTCTATAGTTCATTTGGCGGTCAAAATAAGAATTTATTTGTGAGCACGATGTTGTTAACATTTTGAAAGCCAAATCCAGCATTGAGGTTGTAGATCACAAGCTTTAATAGTCATGCCAAACTCATATGGAGTGTAAGGTAGATCATGAATTACAAAAAAAAAGAAACCAAAAAAGGTACCGATTCATCATCCTCACGATTGCTTTAATTTTGTCCGATTTTGACTATGGTTGTGTTTCAAAAACAAAACTTTTGTGGAGCAGCAGAGACAATATTGTATGGAATTACGTGAACAAAGTTGGTAGAATTGAATACAAAACAACTCTGGGTAAAAATCTGCATTTTTCAACACCCACTGTTGTAAAACATGGTATTGATTCACTCAAATGGTTTAAAATTCCCAACTCACCAGCTATCAATGTAATAAGCGTAAAAAGCTGCGCTTCAAAGACTTCTTCCGTTTATTGATCTTTCGTTTCATGAATTTTATAATAACCTAGATACAGAAATGCAACCAGAAGCTAAAATGCATCCTCACTTAATGAAATGCGTCATTTTTTTCCAGACTTAAAAAGAAGTTTCAAAGTGCTCTTCTCGAAAATTGAATTTTTGGACTTAAGCGGTTTTTGCTTGTGGCCACAGATTTATCCTTGTTATTCGCTGATAAAAGAGGCAAAGAACCCATCAATGCAGAATCTATGCTTGTGGCCGAATGTTGTGCAGAAGTAAAACTGCAAGATTTATTAAATCACACAGCTTCTAGACTGTGTAAATACTTGGAAGACATATTTGAAATATGTGATTTTCACGAAGTAGTTGATTTGGAACTAATTTCGAAATGGGGCTGTGATGGCAGCCAACAGGCAAAATTTCAACAAAAAATTCAAAGTGACCAGTATGCAGACGATTCAAACATTTTTCAAGTTCAATTGTACCAGTGAGACTACAATCTAAATTTGGAGATATTAAGAAAACTATATAGCAAAATCCAACACCTTCTTCGCCGAGATTATGTCGTCCGAAAAGAATACGATTTCTGCATAAAACTGTGGAAGTAACTCAAGCTGAAATAAAATATGTAAAAGATCAAATAAAAGAATTGACAAGGACACAAATTACACACCCAAATGGCACTGTTATGTATGTTCCACATTCCTTGGCTCTGACAATGGTAGATGCGAAAGTATGTAATGCGGCTACTTGCACAACATCGATAATGAAATGTTATATACATATGTATGTGGAGAAACTCCCAAAAATTTCAATAATTTGAACACTATCACTACCAGCATTGAAAATCCTGAAGCACTTAGGTTCGGAATTTCCATATTGCATGCAAGAATACGGCTACTAGAAACGCTTTTACATATTGCCTACAAAAATAAATAAAAAAGATGTCGAAAATTAACAAAAGAAAAAATTCAAAAAGATTTCAAAATTAAAACAGAATTAATAATAGATATGCCAAAAGTCGGTTTTGGTAATTTTAATTCTGGCAATACATCAAGACGTTTTTTTAGCGATCCAGATACAGCTTCTTAAATTACAGGTATCGACATACGCCTTTTAAAAAATCTAAGAATAATTTTAGAAGCTATTTCTTCTGGATATGCTATTAATTGCGATAAGTTTGCGAAGTTTGCGAGAGCCACTGCTGAAATACGTACAGTTATACGACTGGTATCCAATGACACAGTGGCGTACCTAGAAAATTGAGCGCCCGGGGCAAAACAAAATTCGCCGCCCCTCCCCCCTCCCGCCTCTCGTTTTATATGATCCCCATACATACAAACTACGTAAATCGAGTCCTGTTATAATTTTTCAGATAATTTTTTACAATTTTAATGCTTTATTTCCTTATTTACGCAAATTTGCGTACATATTCTTACGTCACTGACGATATTTTCTCGTGGCCACAACATTGTGATACATTACGGTGTAATAAAAATATGAAAAGTGCTTTGCCGATGATTTGAGTTTTAAAACATGCGCGCGCTTCGCGACCAATCACATTCGTAGAACTAAGCGACCGCAGCACTACGGTGGTAACGCTATGAGTTCCTATCTTTGTGCATTTAAGAGTCACTTGTCAGTTCGCTCCACTTTGCTCCATGCTCTTGACCCATCTTTCCGTCTATCGTTTTTTATACATAACCTCAAATAACAAACCGAATGCGTTTGACAGATGCATATCTCTTGCTTATCGATATTAATGGATTTTGTGCGAGAGTAAGTATTCATTAGGCTTGAATAAGTGGATTGTTGATAACCATCACATGTTAATAATGTAACTTTTCTACGATTTGCATTTTCTATAATAGCATTTTTTTCACAGGATTCTTGCAACTTAATCGAAAAGAAACGCAGAAATAAGTGGTTCTACCTGGCCGTGCCCTTTTGAAGTTGAAGCCCAAAATAGAACGATTGTTACTCAAATTTTTCAGTTCACAGTAAGTATCTAGTTCGCTTTAGTAAAAATTGATGTCCGCGACATTGCGTTGATGTATGTAAAAAAAGTCTTTGACAAATCTAAATCGTTTTCTGAAAAATGAGGTTATGTTATTCATAACACGATAGCAAAGGGTATTTAGTTTCGGCAGGCGTCGTTTGACATTATGGATTACGAGGCGGCAGTCATTAGAACTAATTTCTCTGCGGTGTTTTGTTATGAACAACATAACGTTTCAGGCTTGTTACAGGCTTGTTGCGTATGGAATATATTTATCTCTTCGGAATGTTGCAGTTTTCTTTCGTTTTTCCTATCACTAATAATATAATAAGATGATTTATCTGGATATTTCCCGGTTTCAGATAAACCTTACTAAACGAAACAAAATGAAGAGAAACAAACCCAGTGGTGCCCAGTTTCGAAAAATGAAAATGCAAAAACTGCAGAGTTCTACGAAGTCTAAAAACTTTATGGAAGCTTTCGTCAAAAAAGGCACGACTGCACAAAATCCTGTTTTTTCAAGTGAGGACTCGACATCAGCTGAGGAAACTGATATTGAGTACGATAAGAATGCAGATGAAGTCAGTAAGAATAGCGAAGAAAAATCAGAAAAACATTCATTAGATGTCATTGGAACCAGCGATGAACTTGATATTCACTCAAATCATCCGGAAGAAGATATTGCTTTCCGTAATCCTGAAGAAGATGACAAGAGTCCAAACGCAAGTGGTGTGAATGCTACTTTTACAAAAGATGTGGGAACTTGGCCTGTTAAGATAGATTCATCTTTTCGCGATTTGATGGTTGGACAAGGCACGAGCAGACTTCAAAATATTGATGCGGAATTCCCACAGGATGATACTGGACGATCTTTAACCAAAACTTGGTTTGAGAAAACTTTGAAAAATGGCGAACGGATCGCTCGCACCTGGATGTGTTTTTCCCTGATCAAAAATGCTTTGTTTTGTTTTTGTTGCATCTTATTCCCACAAAAAAGTTGTCAGAGCAGTCAGAGTCACTTTACCAATGCTTCGGGGTTTTCATCGTGGCGTAAATTGAATCCACGTGTCCAAGATCATGAAAATAGTCCTGCTCACCGCTTAGCTTTCTTAGAATGGAAGGAATTAGAACGAACTCTGAATCAAGGTGGAGGTATCGATGATGATTTACAACGCCAAGTTGCTGAAGAGGAAAAATATTGGAGGAATATACTCGAAAGAATTATTGTAACTATTCAAACGCTTGCACAACAAAATTTGGCTCTGAGAGGACATCGCGAGTCGATCGATAATCTGAATCCTGGGAATTTTTTAGCTCTGCTGAGATATTTGGCCAAATTTGATCCTGTCATGAAATCTCACTTCGAACACATTTCTTCACAACCAGGATGCTTATCGTATCTTTCTCCCAGAATTCAAAATGAACTCATCACTATGATGGGGAACAAAGTGCGTAAATTTCTCATTTCTCAGTGCAAAGATGCGAAATATTACAGTCTAATGTTCGATTCAACTCCGGATTCCGCACATGAGGAACAGATGTCTCAAATTATCAGATTCGTCGAAGTTAAACCAAATTCAGTAAAAATCAGAGAAGTCTTCATTGATTTCATACCTCTGAAAGTCAAAACAGCAGAAGGAGTTACTGAAGCTATTATGAACAAACTGGATGAAGATGAATTAATCCTGAAAGATTGTAGAGGTCAATCATACGACAATGCACCAACAATGGCCGGTATCCATACAGGAGTCCAGCAGAGAATCATCGACCTGAATGAACAAGCTGTTTTCGTTCCTTGTGATAATCATTCTCTCAATTTGGCAGGAGTACACGCAGCCCACGTCAATGTCCGAGCAGTAACATTTTTTGGAACAATACAGCGTCTCTTCACTTATTTCTCCTCCTCTACCCACAGATGGGACGTTCTTAAAGAATACGTTAGTATAACGGTCAAAAGGCATTGTGAAACTAGGTGGAGCTCAGAAGCTGAAGCTGTGAAACCAGTATCAACACAATTGGACGAAGTCATTTCAGCGCTGGAACACTTGAGAGATACGGTCACAGAAAATATTGATACCAGACAAGATGCAGCGTTGGTTATCAATGCTATAGAAACATTTGATTTCATCGCTTTTTTGTTTTTTTGGGCAGAAATTCTTGTATCATTTGATAGAGTTCAGAAACGGTTACAAGAAAAAGGAATCAGTTTTACTTATGTACTTGGACAATTGCAAATGTTGACAGACAAACTGAATGATTGGAGAATCGACTTGTGCGACCGTGCCATTTGTAAAGCTAAAGAAAAATGTAACGAGTTGGGTGTGAGCATTGTCAAAAGAATTCGAAAAAAGCGAAATATGCCAGGAGAAACATCTGAAGATTCTGGATTGGATTCAGAAGAAGAAATGCGACGATCTCTAATTGAAATTTTGGATAAACTTTCAATGGAAATATCTACACGTTTCACAAATTTGAAGAAGCTCGATGAACGTTTTGGTTTCCTTTGTAACTTTGAAAAAATAATACAACTACCCAGAGATTTTTACAAAGATGAGCTTCTCAAAATAGAAGGAAAATGCAAGAAACTTGCCGAGTTTTATCCAGATGACTTGGACAACGAAGACTTGTTCAACGATATTCAAGACGTCCTACTTTTATTAAAAAGAGCGAAGAAAAACGAAAAAGAAATTGGATTTTCGCCTGAACAACTTCTGTTATACATTTCATCAATGGGACGCGAAGCTTACAAGACATTAGCGACAGCTTTGCAAATATTACTAACCATACCTGTTTCAATTGCTTCCTGTGAAAGATCATTCAGCAAACTTAAATTGATAAAATCTTACTTGAGATCAACCATGAGTCAAAGTAGATTATCAAACCTTGCAATTCTTTCAATCGAAAGTGAAACTGCTGCAATGTTAGATTACGAGGATATAATACGTGAATTTGCAGCAATTAAATCGAGAAAAGTTAACTTTTGAGTTTTTTCAATGTTATAAAGAAAAAGTTTGAGTTTTCAATGTTTCGAGAGTATGAAAATAGGATCGAAGTTTTATTTTTCATCAAAAATTCATATAAAATGTCAACGTCATCTTTTTCATAAATGTAATACACAATTTAATTGTAATAAAAAATTTTTTTATAAAAAAAATTTTTGTGTATTATTTCTCAATTTTGAGGAACAGCGGAGCTCATTTTGCCGCCCCCAAATCGTTGCGCCCGGGGCGAAAGCCCCCCCCGCCCCCCCCCTAGGTACGCCACTGCAATGACACCAACACTCCACAAAATACTTCAACATGGCCCTGCTATAATTAAACATGCCCTTTTGCCGATCGTCCAACTATCAGAGGAAGCTGTAGAGGTCAGAAACAAACATTTCAGAAGATATAGGCAAGATTTTTCAAGAAAATTCTCTCGAGAACTATGCAATAGAGATGTTTTTAATAGACTCCTTTCTTGAGCTGTAAACGGAAGCAGCAGAAAAATAAAACCAGTGGAAGTTTCTTACCAGAAACAATAGAATTGTTCTTGGAGGAAAACTCAGATGATGTTTAATTGAATTACAAAATTAAAAAATTAAATAAAATGAAAAAAAAACTACCTACTTATTTTCAAATTTTTGTTTTGTTTAACCTGAAATATTAACAATATTAAAAATTTCATATATAAATTAGTAAAATGAATTAAATTAAATTGAAAAAAAAAATGCTGAAATCAAATTTTTTTTATTTAACCCAACAATTTTGTTCAGTGTAACTTTTTAATGCATCATAAGTTATAAAATAATATTTTAGGGCAATTCCAATAAGAAAAACATAAAAAATATTTTTGACCGGATTTTGAGCTCGAATATTCCTCTGTGCGATGGTCAGACAAAAGTGGACTGCTTTTAAACCCTATAAAGACTAAATGTATCGTAGTTAGTAAAAATAATTTGAATCTTTCCTACTTTCCAGTCATAAGCCTCAAAAACTCCACAATTGAATATGTTGAAACAGTAAAAACCTTAGTGTCTTATTCAATAGAAAATTGCCATGCACATCAATGTTGCATTAGGAAAAGTTTATGGAGTGCTCAGAATGCTATCACAGTATTTTACCCATTTCAGAACACGCTAAATGTTAGCCGAAACGCTAGTGATACCGAAATTAACATTTCGATATGAAGTTTTCAACGACTGCGATGCGGTCAGCCGACGGAAACTCAATGTTGCGTTCAACAACATTGCCCGATACGCTTACAGTGTAAAAAGATATGACTATATCTCTCATTTATCAAGGCAAATTTTAAGCATTCCACTCGATCAATTTTTTCACTATAGAACGATTGGATTTTTATTTAATGTTATTTAAACGAATCAGACTCAATACCTTTTGGATAGGCTAATATTTAGTTCCTAGAACAGATCCGCAATACTAATTCATCCGCGGTATAAATATTTAGCATCCAAGAGGCAGTTCCTTATCAATGCCGTTCGCCAGATTATTCGTTTTACATACATAATTATTATGCTAGTTCTCAAGGAAAGATTTTAACCGAAACGTCTTAAATCGATTGTTGCTCACACTCTGATCCTTTAATCAGTTCTCGTCGAAAATCGCAACCGAAAACAACAGTGCCATTTCCGAAAGAGACCTTTGAATTGCTTCTTCTACGATAGAAGGTTCAGATCAGAATAATGAAGAGTTAGCGGAACAATTAAAAAAAAATTCAAAAAAAAAAGAATATTTTTTCAAAAATATATGCCAAAATTAATAAAAAAACAACAACAAAATTGTGTTTTATTGAATAAATAACGGGTGATTTTTTAAGAGCTTGAGAACTTTTAAAAAAAAAAAACGCATAAAATTTGCAAAATCTCATCGATTCTTTATTTAAAACGTTAGATTGGTTCATGATATTTACTTTTTGAAGATAATTTCATTTAAATGTTGACCGCGGCTGCGTCTTAGGTGGTCCATTCGGAAAGTCCAATTTTGGGTAACTTTTTCGAGCATTTCGGCCGGAATAGCCCGAATTTCTTCGGAAATGTTGTCTTCCAAAGCTGGAATAGTTGCTGGCTTATTTGTGTAGACTTTAGACTTGACGTAACCCCACAAAAAATAGTCTAAAGGCGTCAAATCGCATGATCTTGGTGGCCAACTTACCGGTCCATTCCTTGAGATGAATTGTTCTCCGAAGTTTTCCCTCAAAATGGCCATAGAATCGCGAGCTGTGTGGCATGTAGCGCCATCTTGTTGAAACCACATGTCAACCAAGTTCAGTTCTTCCATTTTTGGCAACAAAAAGTTTGTTAGCATTGAACGATAGCGATCGCCATTCACCGTAACGTTGCGTCCAACAGCATCTTTGAAAAAATACGGTCCAATGATTCCACCAGCGTACAAACCACACCAAACAGTGCATTTTTCGGGATGCATGGGCAGTTCTTGAACGGCTTCTGGTTGCTCTTCACTCCAAATGCGGCAATTTTGCTTATTTACGTAGCCATTCAATCAGAAATGAGCCTCATCGCTGAACAAAATTTGTCGATAAAAAAGCGGATTTTCTGCCAACTTTTCTAGGGCCCATTCACTGAAAATTCGACGTTGTGGCAGATCGTTCGGCTTCAGTTCTTGCACGAGCTGTATTTTATACGGTTTTACACCAAGATCTTTGCGTAAAATCTTCCATGTGGTCGAATAACACAAACCCAATTGCTGCGAACGGCGACGAATCGACATTTCACGGTCTTCAGCAACACTCTCAGAAACAGACGCAATATTCTCTTCTGTACGCACTGTACGCATTCGTGTGGTTGGTTTAATGTCCAATAAAGTAAACTGAGTGCGAAACTTGGTCACAATCGCATTAATTGTTTGCTCACTTGGTCGATTATGTAGACCATAAATCGGACGTAAAGCGCGAAACACATTTCGAACCGAACACTGATTTTGGTAATAAAATTCAATGATTTGCAAGCGTTGCTCGTTAGTAAGTCTATTCATGATGAAATGTCAAAGCATACTGAGCATCTTTCTCTTTGACACCATGTCTGAAATCCCGCGTGATCTGTCAAATACTAATGCATGAAAATCCTAACCTCAAAAAAATCACCCTTTAGATACTAATCTTAAAAAGAACTAGTGACAAAGGTTGTGAAAAATAATTTTGGCCAGGTTTTGTATGCAAAAACTCCTATGTGCAACGATCCTGACTATGTCTTGCCTGGGCCTGCATATCAGACCAAGTGTTTTGAGGTTATTATAGAATATGTGGGACAAATATTTCTAGATATAATGCAGTTAGTTAGAGTTAAGAAAAATTGAGAGAATATGTCCCTTCAGAACTCCGAGCAGAATGTTCAATTTTTCTGCAAGTGATCCATGAATGGCTGATCCTTGCCAGATCTTCAGCTCGTTTGTTTGGAGGATGATGTAGTCGAATCAGTGGCTTTGGCAGCCACCTGGTAGGTTATTCCTCTTGGAATATTTAATAATAAAATATAACTAAAACGAACATAACCTAATACGAATTGAACGACTTTTAGACTTGACTAATGCTTTGAAGTATTTCCTTACATGAAATGCATGAGACTTAGTACAAAAATGTATTGTCGCGATTTCAATAAATACCCTTTTAATTGAATTTCATCCAACAAGCTGCTTGGGTTTGCGGTCAATACTCACTGATCAACAATTCGTGAGGGGTAGGGAGATGGGGCCAGTTGAATCCAACAGTTCATCTATCCTATTTTATATAGAGCTCTCCGTCAATGCATTAGTGGGCAAATAGGTGGATTTTAAACTGGCGTTGGTCACAGAAAAACACCATTATGACGATAATGAAAGACTGCAGCTTCAACACTATGCCTCTTTCATAAATGGAAGTCCTCAATTCAATAATAAAAACGAAAAAAAACCGAATGAATAATTCCGATGGAGCGTAAAACAAGGCGGCAAAACAATTTGCCGACAGACAATTCCTTGGTTCCACGAGAAAGCGACGAAGAGGTAAGGATGTAGAAGGATTTTGCTGCGGAATTCAAGTGCGCAGAGACAATTCTTTGCAGTGATCCCTCTCGTTTGTCATTTTAATTCAATTTGGTTATTCATTTATTTGTCTGGATTCCTGCATCACCACCTTTGGCTCGAGCTATAGTGGAAGCAATGTACGAATTGAGCACATCCTGATAAACTTGTCACCAAGAGACAAAGAACCGACCAGACCGTCGAATTGGTTAAGGATCAACTAATCCCATATAAAGACTATTTATATGGTCTCGGCAAAACGGTGACTGGAACTGGCTTCTTGAACAATGTGCCGAACATAACCTATAGCCTTGTAGTAGAATGAAGCGACGACGACGACGACGACACGTTGTCGCTGACGTTAGAAAATGCAGAGGCGCAACGAAATACCATTAATGGGACAATAATTAGTTGAAATCGTATATCCTTATTATGAACTAATTAAAATGGAACAATGAAATAGTTTGTCGATGAAAGGGGCAATCCTGATTAAATTATGTGTGCTTTGCGGTCTTTGTCATTGACAGACGAAGAGTAGTTGGTTGGATGCAAAGGTGAAGGTGTGTATGGAACCGACATCCTTCAATACCATTGAGGATTATTATGTACTTATGACCTGAGTAAGTTTGGCCCTAACTTCTGCTGTCAATTAAGGGAGACATCAGATGCATGTGGATGTTTTTTTTTAACGAAATACAAGAAAAGTGGTGCTTGGAGGCTTGTTTTACGTGAAATTTGTTTTGTTTCAAGTTTTATAAGAATTAATCCATCCTTGGCGAAGAATTCCTGTCCGATCGACGAGAGAAAGAAAAAAAATGCTGTCGAGATGAATTCTCCAGTATTCTCCAAATATTGTGTTGGAATCAAAGTTGGCAGAAATGTGCCAAACTCCTTCCAATCGACAGACTGAGAGCGAACTTCATGCCGAACTAAATGCAATGGAAATACGCAACAAAGAAAATCAATCACCAAATACAGCTGATGATCGCTGCTCGCAATGAATCGGCGTGCTCCTGCTCGTCACGAGAAGTTGCGCTTGGGTCTGTCATCTCGTTGGTAACGAAGAACGCAAGTTGTAAGTCAGCGGTTGGACAATTGGTATCGGTTGATGAAGCCAGTATTGTATTAACTCGTGTGGCAGAGTTTGGATCCCCAGCACAATCTTCTAAAAAGGAATAGATATATCTACCTATAGGTACACTTTATCTTATTTATATATATGTAAGTCCCGAGCCATTTCGTCAAACGAAACGAAGTCAAAACTAGTTGCTCGTTTAACGTAGTGAATTAAAGCTACTCGGCGAAACAAGTTCAGTCACCCTTTGATGGGTCCCGGGATACCGTGGTATTTATGGAAATAAAATGACTGATGAACTACCCAAAAACGTTTCATCACTTGAACAAAGCCAAATTATACCCTGGGTACTCAAGCTACTAGAGCAGGAAAAGTATGGAATATACAAGTTTGCTCGAGACTGCAATTGACAGATGGTCAACAATTGATACCTGTCGGGTTTCATGGAATCTTTGATATGTCAAAGAAAAAGCGGAGTATCTACTGAAACTTAGCAGACCTCAATTATCTCTCTTGGTTGGAATCCTTACGGGTAACAACTCAATGGGAACTCACATGAGCAGAATCTGATTTATACAGAGGTGGAATAGGGCTCATTTCACATGGACAAACTGAGCAACGTCTTATTTTTTCTACTAAAAAGCATCCTTGACTTAATTCAGAAGTCGGTATGGTTCGGATGGGCATCCAATACCTGAAACTTCCACCAAGTCCTTTCTCTTACCCTTTCCCATTACCTACATTACCCACACCCTGCTGAGCACAAAATCCGAGTGAGGTGATACGGGTTGTCGCATCATCACCACACCTAACCTACCTTAACCATGGGCAATGGAAAAAGTTTTTTGTCAAGGGTGGAAATGTAACTTCTACCAGAATAATTGCCATTCAAAACGGTTTGCAGCAACGAGCAGTTAACTCACCCAGAATTTGATTAACACAAGAGATGTGATAGGTAGTCTCACTTAGGCTAACTAGACTACTCAATCGCGTACAGAACGGCTCCGAAGTTGGAGCTGATCAGAATTATTTTCGATCATTACTTCAACAAGATTCACCAATATTGTATCCTCCACAAACAGCTTACTTGGAAAACGTATGCTTGAGCGGCTTAATCACGCCTGAGGCATTCCTTCTTTTTGACAACCGCGGCTTTGTAGATCCTTGGATCTGTGGCTCCTATACGATTGAGACATTCTCGCATAAGGCTGAGTTGAGCATATTCGATTGATTAGGACTGTGTCCGAGCGTTTCCGAAGAGATAGAATTAGGAAGGATAGCCAGTCAGGGTGGCACCATTCAAAAATAGAAAAAATAAAACGCACGACTGCATCGCACGTACTTGCCCTTATGTAAAAGTTGGAATTTCAAAATATATATAAATAAATATAAAGGGTGATTAAATTATAAAGGCCGATGTTGAATGTGAACCACACCTAAACGACAATTTTTTTTCTGCATTTCATTTGACATTTTTCAATTTCAGACTAACTCAATTTGAACCATGGAAAGATACACAATCGAGCAACGCGTTAAAGTTATTCAGGCTTATTATGAAAATGGGTGTTCAAATTAAAATGCATATCGTGCACTTCGTGATTTTTTCGATCAATTTAATCGTCCAAATGTGCGTACAATCAGAAAAATCGTGCAAAAAATTGAGCAAACTGTAGTAAATATTGCTGCTGTTCGGGATTGTGTGGCTGAAGAGCCACTCAACTCGTCGTCGTGCCCAACAATTGCACCTCTCACGCTCGTCGTTGATGAACATTATGCATGAAGACTTGCATTTACACGCTTACAAGGTGCAATTGAGTCAAGAACTAAAGCCTCTTGACCATTTCAAGCGTGGTCAATGGCCAGAATGGTGGCAAGAAATGGCAACAGTGTATAATTAATTTTCGAAGAAAATCATCTTCAGTGATGAGGCACATTTTCACCTCAGTGGATTCATCAATAAGAAGAATTGCCGCATTTGGGCGAATGATAATCCAAGAGTGGTTGTCGAAAAACAAATGCACCCACAAAGAGTGACTGTTTGGTGCGGTTTATTGGCTGGCGGCCGTATTTTTTCCAAAATGAAGCCGGTCAGGCAGTTACTGTGAATGGTGTTCGCTATCGTGAGATGATAACGAACTTTTTATGGCCTGAATTGGAAGATATGGATGTGGACGATATGTGGCTTCAACAGGACGGCGCCATTTGCCACACAGCTAATGAAACAATGGCTCTTTTGCGCGACAAATTCAATGGCCGTGTTAATTCACGTGGTTGCGATGTCAATTGGCCGCAAAGATCATGTGATTTGAAACCGTTGGACCTCTTTCTTTGGGGTTATTACCTTTCAGTATTGGATGGTCTCAAGTTTGAAATTCTCAAGTCTGAAAATAAATGCTGGTTCCGTTTTGTCTTCGACTATCTTCCTTATATTTATCAACGATCTCCTATCTGAAACATTTAATCCATTAAATTGTTTTGCTGATGATAGTACCCTTAGCTTTTCATATTCGTTCAATATTCATTTCCATGTTCTTCGGAAGTGAAACTTGAACAGCAGCGTATGATAAGCTCATTAAATTCTGATCTTGAAAGCATTGTCCACTGGGGAATACAAGACTGTGCAGAATTTTATGCTTCAAAAACCCAATGCTGTCTTCTATCGTTGAAGCTAAATCGGCCCCTTATGCCACTATCTATCAGCAGAATTTGCACTAAGGTAACCGAACAATTCGCAGTTCTTGGTATGTGCATCACAGACCACCTTGTGTGGAATGATCACATATTCGACGTCGCCAAAAATGCTGCTAAGCGTGAAGGTTTCCTTCGACGTTGCAAGAATCTTTTTCTGATCGGGCTGTAATCTATAAGGCTTATAGTCGTCCAAAGTTGAGTCTCTTGGATAGAACTGAAAAAAGGGCTTAAAGAATGGTAGGTGATAGAAATATAAAAGAAACATTTGCATCCTTCGAGCACCGCCGAAATATTTCTTGTCTTTCTTTATATTATCGTTATTTCTATAAACAGTGTTCTAGCGGAATAGCCAGTTGGATTCCTCCCCTAAGCAACTTTACTGCAATACTCGCGCTTTTAGGAATGCTTATCAGTTTACCCTTGAGTCCAACTTCGGACGTACAACTGTGAAATCCAGAGATTCTTTCTTCAGCCGGACTACACGAATGCGGAATGCTCTACCTAGTGTGCATCAGTATCTCCTTTTAAACCCTTCCGTGGTTTCCTAACGCTCGTGCTCGTATTGTGTTAATCATTTAAATGGTAGCTTTCTATATGAAACTTATAGTACTCTCATGAAGACGAACGATTGGGGCGACATCGTAAGCATAGCGATAGTACTTGTTGTGCGCTAATTTCAGCACCACCTCTAGGATAGCGTTGCTACCACAAAATTACGCTCCATGATAATACTGTAGGACTGTAGGTTATATATACAAAGATGGTAGTAATATCCACTTAAGTGGTTATACACTACGTAGTTCTTAACCAAAACTACGTTGTTCTTAACACATTTTTTTTAACTCACTAAAAACGCTTTGGCTGAGATTTTTTACATTACATTACATTTTACACTACTCCGTAGATAAATCTACGAAGTAGAGACACTGAAAAGCACTGGTAACTGAGGCCATCGGCTTTAATCAATATTCCTCTGCGAGTGACAGAATAGTGTGAGGTTAACCTTTTTCGGCTTCATCGTAATGTGAAGATTGTTCAAAACCTCGAGATCGATTTTTCGAACAAATATAGCTCAAAAATGAAATCACCGACCTGCAACAAGAACGAAAAGCTGTAGGTGTACGAAGGTACACTTACATTTTTGTACTCAGTTTGAACTTGGATATTATGCTTGTTTTGAGGTTAAAATAATTATTTCTAAAAATAATTCTATCCTTGCAGCTATAAATCGTGTCCATCTTTCCGTGCAAATAATTGGATTGTATGTAGATAATTTTCCAGAAACACAAACCCTAAACCAATTCCAAGTAAAATAATCATTTCATCTCCTATATATCCGTAGAGCTATTATATTGGTTTTGTTCAAAATTCCTGATATAATATGGATTTGAAATTGTTATAGTGTTGCATGATACTTGCACGTTCCACCGCCTCGCCTTCCTCTCCGTAACGACCATACTCAAGCTTAAACCACAAGGGAAAATGCATTGAAGAATTAAAGTAAATGCACGTTTCGTCGGTATACTTGGCCACATTGATGCAGAACAGAGAATAGAAAGTACATTATACTTCACACGTGATATTATGCAAGCCCCATCGCCACCTTTGTACTATCAGTGGAGTCGTCATTTTGCATAAAGTGGTCTAGGTGAGACACTACCAGGCGAACCCATCAGCATTAGTGGCCGTGCATGAAACCCCAGAAGCAGTGGTAGCGGCAGAAGCCGTCGGAACAGGCACAGACACCGGGACTGGGAAGTGGAAACACCGAAACGGACTGCCAAAGGACCAACCTCCTCGTAAGTTCTCGCTGGGTTATACCAAAAATACACATATACCAATGCGCACAAAGAATCAGCTAACAACTCACGGGACCCACGAACCACGGCCATATAGTTTTCCTCCCATTCACTTTGCACTTCTGGCTCTCGCTCGGATCGGTTCTCGGATGAAGTTGAAACTGAACCCAAAACTATTTGTTATGCGGCAAATGGATAAAAATCCCTAGACCGGCATTTATTTAAATTTATTCCTGCTACCATCTCATTTCGGCGCTATTTGCTTCTGGCCCAGTTCGTCGTTGGTTTCGGTTTGGTTGTTCATTTGGCTGGCTGTGGATATAGTAGAAACTGGAACTGGAACTACTTCGAAGAAGAGCTCCTCCAGTGCAGTGGGAGTGTAACTCCAACTATTACAAGTTAGACCAATGTACGAGTAGTCTGAAGACCAACCTCATTCTTTCACTAACGTGTTCTATTGAAGATTTTTCAAGAATGCACTATGTGCCTTACAACAATGTACGTTGTTCATTGTTATGCATCACTTCCGGTTCCTTTGTGTGTGTGTGTTTTTTTTCTTTCATTTCTGTTTCTTACAAAGCAAAGCTAACCACCAATCCTACATCGCTCTGCTTCGCCCGCGTATAAAAGGTGAAAAATTTACAAATCACAAAAAATAGGTAAATCTTTTTTTCTTTGTCACCGAACAAAAAACAGGATTCAACTGTGCGAGGAAGAATAATGCCAGCGCCACCAAGTGGGAGAGAATGTGGGTGGCAGGCACGAGTATGTTGGATTGCCAGCTGGGAGGGAAATCGGATAAATAATATTTAAAAAAGGCCAACTGCCACCAAATCTCACCGCCGCCGCCGCCCGCCGGATTGAGACTGAGAACCGACATTGCATTACATGGTGGTTGGGATTTTCTATTGTTCATTACGGAAGCTTGAATTAAATTTGCTACATCGGACAAACATACATTTCCGACTTGCGATTTCAATGTTGTCGGTTCTTTTATCAAGTGTATTTTCTGCGGGTAATGACGCATTAAGAAGTTCCATAGCTCCCAGAAAAAAACCATTATTCCACAGTCTGACATTTTTTACCTATATTTTGGAGTTTTGGTAGTTTCCTAATGAAATTTTGACAGTCTCAAAGGCAATTTTTGAATGCGATATACTTGATATACATGAGGAAGCTCAATTCGAATTCCGAATTTGCAGCACGCAAAAAAGTGAAATAGGAGTTTGAACACTTGCCGTAGATACATCATCATTTGGCATTACGTTTTTGTCATAAGTGGGTTGTCACAGTGAGTGTATCGGGTTTTCCATTAAGCGTTTTCTATCTTTATGTTCGACTAAGATAAAATATGAGCAAGATATCATTCAAGTCTTATATTTATTTAGAAGTCCCTTGCATGCCATTATGTACGAAATACAACAAGATTCAAATGTCAGCCATCTCTCTGACTTTACTGGGTGATGTGCACGCATTCGAAACGACCAATTTTCTATAGCTATAACCAGTGCCGGATTAAGCCAGCGCGGGGCCTGTAGCAAATTCTATCAATGGGCCCTTAGACTGTTTTAGGTTAGGCACTTATCAAGTTTATGGTATTAAATTAAACAAAACTGTTACAAACAAACTTTTCTTGATTTAATTTGGGAAAATTTATAAATAATGCTGTTGATATCGACTTCTCGGAGTAAATCATGTTCAATATTCATTAAAGTGAGGAGATTAAGACGTTGTTGGCTCATCGTGTTCCTCAATTCATTTTTAACACGTTTTAATGTTGAGAAAGATCGTTCACCACTGCAGTTGGTGATCATGAGAGACAAATAAATGCGCAAAGCAATTTCAACGTTCGGGAAACAAGATTGTAAAGAATTATTTATCAACAGCTTGTAAACCTGCATTTCCAGACTCCAGAGCCTCATGATTCCTGCTATCAATAATACCAGCCACATCAGAATTGAGCATTGAAACGAATTGCACTTATTCGTTGCCCAGACTGTCCTCCGAATCATCTGCGTAAGCACTTAACGGGTGATTTTTTTGAGGTTAGGATTTTCATGCATTAGTATTTGACAGATCACGCGGGATTTCAGACATGGTGTCAAAGAGAAAGATGCTCAGTATGCTTTGACATTTCATCATGAATAGACTTACTAACGAGCAACGCTTGCAAATCATTGAATTTTATTACCAAAATCAGTGTTCGGTTCGAAATGTGTTTCGCGCTTTACGTCCGATTTATGGTCTACATAATCGACCAAGTGAGCAAACAATTAATGCGATTGTGACCAAGTTTCGCACTCAGTTTACTTTATTGGACATTAAACCAACCACACGAATGCGTACAGTGCGTACAGAAGAGAATATTGCGTCTGTTTCTGAGAGTGTTGCTGAAGACCGTGAAATGTCGATTCGTCGCCGTTCGCAGCAATTGGGTTTGTGTTATTCGACCACATGGAAGATTTTACGCAAAGATCTTGGTGTAAAACCGTATAAAATACAGCTCGTGCAAGAACTGAAGCCGAACGATCTGCCACAACGTCGAATTTTCAGTGAATGGGCCCTAGAAAAGTTGGCAGAAAATCCGCTTTTTTATCGACAAATTTTGTTCAGCGATGAGGCTCATTTCTGGTTGAATGGCTACGTAAATAAGCAAAATTGCCGCATTTGGAGTGAAGAGCAACCAGAAGCCGTTCAAGAACTGCCCATGCATCCCGAAAAATGCACTGTTTGGTGTGGTTTGTACGCTGGTGGAATCATTGGACCGTATTTTTTCAAAGATGCTGTTGGACGCAACGTTACGGTGAATGGCGATCGCTATCGTTCAATGCTAACAAACTTTTTGTTGCCAAAAATGGAAGAACTGAACTTGGTTGACATGTGGCTTCAACAAGATGGCGCTACATGCCACACAGCTCGCGATTCTATGGCCATTTTGAGGGAAAACTTCGGAGAACAATTCATCTCAAGGAATGGACCGGTAAGTTGGCCACCAAGATCATGCGATTTGACGCCTTTAGACTATTTTTTGTGGGGCTACGTCAAGTCTAAAGTCTACACAAATAAGCCAGCAACTATTCCAGCTTTGGAAGACAACATTTCCGAAGAAATTCGGGCTATTCCGGCCGAAATGCTCGAAAAAGTTACCCAAAATTGGACTTTCCGAATGGACCACCTAAGACGCAGCCGCGGTCAACATTTAAATGAAATTATCTTCAAAAAGTAAATGTCATGGACCAATCTAACGTTTCAAATAAAGAATCGATGAGATTTTGCAAATTTTTTTTTTTAAAAAAAGTTCTCAAGCTCTTAAAAAATCACCGTTTACTATGGTTGCAGATTTTTAATTTCTTCTGGTGGAAGAGATTTTATATGAAGGTTTTTATAATACAAATTCTATATAGTACTGAAATAAATCAGCCAAGTAGAAGACTTAGCACTATTAATGGACTTGTTGAAATATTGATTCAAAATAGCTTTTATGGCTTTTAGTCCACAAAAATTGGCGTTTCGTCCGGGTGATCGCACATGGACTCATCAGTTGGCTGTGAGGACCTTGTCAATACGCAATTTTTATTGAATTCAGTTCATCTTACATTGATTTTTTGACAAAAATCCAATGTGAACTATATCCAACCAAGATTAAAATTGTAATCATTAACGTTGAAATATTTTGCTATTTTCAACAAATTCAACAAATCCATTAATAGTGCTAAGTCTTCTACTAGGCTGATTTATTTCAGTAGTATATAGAATTTGTATTATAAAAACCTTCATATAGAATCAATGCTTGGCCACGGGCAAAATATTCCAACGTTAATGATTATAATTTTAATCTTGGTTGGATATACAGTAGACTCTCGTTAACTTGAACATACGATAACTTGAACATTCCAATAACTTGAACAAATATTTTTTCCCTTTACGCATTCAATACCTTGAACGGACTATTTTTAAGACTCAATACCTTGAATTTTTCCCCTAGGTACTCTATAAGTTGAACAAGTAAAATTTATGCGAACTCTGTAACTTGAACAAAGTTTAATATTGAATTTCTTAAATTTTTGAATTTACTATACTATAATTTAATAATACAGAATGCAAACGGTTTTTGTAAAGGGGAATCCCAGAAAAGTTTTTTAGTATTTCCGTATAAGGTTTAATTCTTCATATATCTTTGAATTTCTGAATTTCATTTGAACACGTGCGTATTAAGGAATCGAAAAACGTTTCAATTAAAATTATTTATTAATAATATCATTATTTATGTTTTAAAATCATTAAAATAAATCATTATTATATAAAAACAACAATTTTTTAACTTGATCCAGAAACTTGCACAATCCTATAGCTTGAACACTCTTAGTTTCGTCCGTATTCAAGTTAACGAGCGTCCACTGTAGTTCACATTGGATTTTTGTCAAAAAATCGATGTAAGATGAACTGAATTCAATAAAAATTGCATATTGACTAGGTCCTCACAGCCAACTGATGAGTCCATGTGCGATCACCCGGACGAAACGCCAGTTTTTGTGAACTAAAGGCCAAAAAAGCTATTTTGAATCAGGAAGAGATTTTAGCTCTCGGAATATTCCGAAAATGCCAGCAATTTTATGATAACTGTTCATATACGTTTACCTAAAGCAGTGAGTACGTTATCAATGGTGACAATAAATACCTGAATTTCATACCGATGTCCAATTTGCGTTTGGTGCGGTGCGAAACATGATTTTTGGTAAGACCAGCAGATAGAAAAATAAAATTTTAGTGCAAATATTTTCTTCTTAGTAATTGTGACTAAATCTAATATGTAAATATGGGTTGGTGCGTGGGGCCCCCAAAGGCGCGGGGCCCATAGCATTTGCTACTCTTGCTTCGTGGCTAATTCGGCACTGGCTATAACGCATAAATCCGGCCAGATTTAATCGATGGCTTTGGTTATGTTGAAATTCAAGGCAGTGGTGGCTTGCGAATGGCTTACTAGCGTAGAACTATGACTTAAGAAAATCCCACAAAAAGGAGTCTAACGGGATCAAATCGCACGATCTTAGAGTCAAATAATGTTGCTTCCACGTGAGATAACCATGTTCGGAAATTGCTCGTGTAAAATGTCCATTGTGGTACGTAGCTTCATCTTGTTAAAACCACAATATTGTGGCAACACTTGCAAGAGAAATAATAAAGAAAAACAAATGGAAGATATAACGACTGTATTGAATAGAAAGAGACTACCGGTTAGGTAGAAGAATATATGTAATGACAAAATAAAGATTTATGATATGATCAGTTGTTGGGGATCTGTTAAAGAGGAAAGACATTTTATTTGTTTAATCGAATATTGTTTTAGTTTTGTATTAAGAAAAGGTTGACTGCTTACAATATGTTCTTGATGTCCATATCATCCAATTCAGACACAAAGAAATTGCTTATCATTGACCGATAGCGCCCTGCCTGATCAACGAGTCGTTTTCTAAAAAAAAGTATGGACCGATGATGCCGCCAAACCCGAAAAAGTGAACTCTGTGGATCCATTACATTTGGGTGCATCTCGTGTGGATTTTAATAGTAAAAAATTCGACAATTTTGCGTGTTGACGAATACATTTATTCAGGATTGAGCCTTGTCGCCTAATATGATTTTTCGCCCAAGGGCCCAGTTAGAAAACACACGTCGTCAAGTTATAGTCTGCTATATGCCGATTTCTTCTGCGTGGAGAGAAATTGACTATCCTTTTTTAATTTTCTTTAATTTTCAATTTTGGTGGGGGGAAATACCCCCATTTATTAGGCTTAACACAAGCTAATTCTTAATCTATAACTTAAATCTAAGATTGGATTGAATCGGAAGGATGATTAAGACGCATTTTCAGGCAGGGTGAACCGAGTTTGACGTCGAAAGAATTAATGTTACAATTAATCCTCCGAAGCATGCGAGTAATAAGTTCGTTGGAGCCATTAGAGGTACCGTGGGAAGGCAGATAGAACAGACGAGGATTTCTTACATTACGAGAATTAGTGTTGAAAGAGATCGAATTCTAGAGAGTTGTGCAGTCTACAGACCCTGAAAGTAGTCGATGAATGAAGAGAATGTCACTTAAAGCTCTTTGTTCTTCCAGTGTCTTCAAGTTGATTAACAGAAGTCGGTCTTGATACGGAGGTGAAATAAGAGGGTTATTCCAAGACAGACCACGAAGTGCAAAACGTAGGAAACGATATTGAATGTTCTCGATTCTGGATATATGAATTTGTTAATATGGGGACCATACCTGACATCAGGCGTATTCAAGAAGTGGACGAACAAAAGTTTTGTATAAAGATCGGGTCACGTAGGGGTCAGAGAATTCTTTGGACCAACGTTTCACGAAGCCAAGTGTAGAGTTTGCTTTGAGTATAATCTCGTCAATATGTTTGAGAAAGTTGAGCTCTCTATCACATAAAACACCAAGGTCTCGATTTGACTCAGCGGTGGATATGGGTTGATAACGAAGAAGGTATCGAAAGGGAGTAGATTGGATACATTTTCGTAAAAAACTTTTGGAAAAATTTAGCTATAAGCAATTTTCCAGACACCAGATAGAGAAACTGTTGAGTTCAAGTTGCATAAAAGTAGAATCATGTGTGGAACAAATGGCCTTGAAAAACCATGTAACGTCGGCGTAGAGTGAAATATTGGAATGTTTAATGACCATCTCAATATCGTTAATAGAAAGAATAAAGAGGAGAGGTACTAAGTGGTTGCCTTGTGGGACTTTAGGTGGTACCTAAGAAATCATCAGGGAAGGAAGATCTGAATCGAACTTTGTAGTACATATCGGGTTTTCAGGTAAGAAGAAATTCATCTTAAGAAGATAGGTTCAAGCCTAAGGGTGACAGTTTAAATATCGAATAAGCTTATGTAAGATTTTGTCAAAGCCCTTACTTAAATCAGTTGAGAAAACGTCGACTTTTCGTATTCTAAGGCTGAGAGGCTAAACGATACAAATTCTACAAGGTTAGTCGTTGTAGACCAACCCTTGACAAGGCCGTGTTGTCTAGGTGGAAATGAGAGACTTACAATGAAAGTATTTTTTTTTAAAATATGGCGAGGATACCATCTGGGCCGGGAATATACTCATCATTGAGCTAATTCAGCTTATTTTCGATTAGAAATGGGTCAATGGTATGAGGCAGAAATGGTCCGAGGGAGAAGTCTGTATAAGAGAATCGTGATCGAAATTTAGATTGAGATAGAGAAAGGGGACTGAGTGAGACTGAATAGTTGATGGGATCTGTTGTGAAAATTAAGTCTAGTTGCCTATTCATAAAACTTGGAATGCTGCTAGGGATTAGGGATTAAAACGATCCAAAAATTAAAGGAAAATGGAAACAATTCCTGATTGTTAATACTAGGGATTAGATTCGTTTCGATTAGAGCGTGGATATCAAAGGGTAGATAATAAGTTTGTTGCAGAACTGCCTGGGTTTTAGGGCGAAGACCTCTCACATTCTGGTAATAGAACAAAAGAGGGAGTTTTGACAATGTGTAGTAGAGGGTAGAGGTAGAAGTAGATTACGAACGAAAAAACCTGTCATGGTCAGCTCTGCTGCGCTAAAGGTGTGATATGTGTTTCGAATGAATATATTGACCAAAAGCATTAAGATCACTCGCTACTTTTTGGGAAGACATATTTAAAAATTCATGGTATTCGATATAGATGTTCATGAGACTGGACAACTCTGTTGCCAGTTTCATAAGTACTACGCCTTGCAGTTCTGTAGTTAAAATATAAGATCCGCATACTACTGACATTATTCCTTCGTGATGAAAACCAAAAATCCAGTGAACAATCCACATTCTGTCAACATTGACAGATTTCAGTTCTCAATATGATGAAAGCTGCTTTCGACTGAGAAGCTCGTATAGTTTCGAAATATTATGTTGGTCGTGTCCAGGTAGTGCTAATGAATTTGGTATCATATCGTACAAATAAGTTAAGGATTGCTTCTATTTGTACAAGAGCAAAAGTTGGTTCTTCTGAGGTTAACAATTCACGATTCCGAAGTACTTACTTTGCATGACAAGAGATATCCTTAGAGGATTAGACACTTACTCGGAAGAGGTAGTACACCATACTGAAACCAAGTTCTTCTCTGCCATATTATGTGAATGTTTAAGCTGTTTATCAATGATCTGATAAGTTCCCACCAGTGTAGCTATAGTCCAGAAAACTTCACCATAGCTTAAGTATTCGCATTACGGCAGATCTTGAAAAAAAACCAAGGAACTTCAAATCAACATCACCTTTTCTTTGATTTCAAGCCCGCTTTTTATATCATATTGTAGAGGCAAGCTATAGATGTCCAATATCCAATTTGGGAATCCCTGTCATTCTCATATTAATAAAGTGAATGGCCCCAATGCTCCACCGAAAAATCTTTGAATCGCAGTAGAGAAAGACTGCTATTAAGGTAGTGCATTTAAATTAAAGAATATCTCAGCCAACTTGAAATGGGAAACTGGACACATATCTAGAAATTGAGCTGGTTCAATCCGATGCACTCTTTGTAGAGGTAAGGAAGGGTGACAAGCCAGGTGATTACATTAAACCTAGCAGAAACAAAACATTTCATTAGATTATTCCCTTAGAACACTTTTACTCTGTTCAACGTAGATGCTCTGACATATCAGCCATCATAACTCTGGGTATTTCGGTTAATTCCGAGCAAAAGAAGAATACCAGGCTTTAAACTGTCCAAGCGTTGAAGGAAACGTTTAACAGGTTGCTTTTGGCCATATGCCAATAAAGCAGGTTGATCTATCTTATGGTAGTCTGATTAAAACCTCTGAGTTTTACATACGAGCGGTTAAGTTTACTCTATGGAATACCAACTGGAATGGTGAATGCAGATATCTCCTTCTACAATGAAATGAATGCAGATATCTCCTTCTATAATGAAATTAAAGAGTGTTGTTGTGTCGTTGTTGCGTGAGTATTCATACCAAAAGAGTTATCCATGTTGACGCATCATTAGTTCTAACAGTTTTCAGCTGTCAAAAGCATTCGGCAAACCCTTGCAATACCACCGTTTACCCATCAAGGAACAGGCAGAGATAGAATGAGACTTGCACTTCCGACTATTAGACCGATCCCCATCAACAGTTGCTCAGAGAACTCTGACTAGAATATAAGATGAGCCAAAGTTCAACTACTTCCATATACAGTCTATCAGCTCCAGCTTAATGCTGCCAATCGGAAATCGATGAATTCAGAGGTCAATCCTCATCAAAAGCCATCACCGAATTAAGTAACCACCCAATGGATTCCAAACCAAACCAGATTAGAACGAACAATCCGCGACGGAAAGTCGAAGCTCTAATAATCCTAAGCTGTGCTTCATTTCCATCGTTCATACATTCCCCTCAGTTGGAGAGTAAAAAACTTAACTGCGTAACTGAATCTTGGTATTGACTAGGACCGGGACTGTATCCCAACCGTTTTTGTACCTGGGATTTGTAAATAGCCAAGGCAATATCCCAACCTTAGTTGCGCCTTGGTTTTGCCAAGAGCGGAGTCTATATCCCAATCATATTTGTGCCTTTTTGCCGACCGACGCGACGCAGGCGGAAGCAATTTCTCAACTTCATCTGTGCTTATGATTCAAATGGAACGAGCTAAGTTGCCACGAAGACCAGTGATTCTATCCCAAAATTATATCTGTTTTGCCTTTGAGAAGAACCGGAACCCGTTTTCCAACTTTTTTTGGGCCTTAGCTTCCATCAAATTATAATATATTCTCAAAACCTCACTTCGATACGAAAAGCAATTTCTTTTCGAGAAAAGTCAATTCTAACGAAATTCTACCTATCTCAAAAAAACATTTCTTTTCATCATATCCCTGTCTTTCCAGTACATAAAGTGAAGTGTGAAAAAACTAAAAACAAATTCTTCTCTCTTTCGATAAGCACCAAATAAAAAGTCAATCTTTTAAGGAACGTAAAAACCTAGAATGTTGTTCACAATTGCCAATCATTTCCTTCCATTGGCACCTCCTTTATCGTTATTGCTTCATAAACATTCCAATGGAATTCCAACACATCAGTTCTTTCTACCACAAACCATTAGTTTTCAAACAATGAGTAAAAAACACCCAAGCAAAACAATGCCAAAGGAAAACATGTTTTGTCATTATTTTGAAACCATGCTAAAGGATATATTGTTTCTTTCACATCCTGGCACTTTTCAACAAAAACTCATATGAGCAAGTAGGTATTTGCTTCTGGTGTATGCACTGCACACTTAAAGGTTTTTGTCAAAAGCCTATACCTTTTACGTTTAGAACGATAACCACCAGACAAGTAAACATTTATATAGGCTCGGGTTTGTCTGTGTGTTGGATGTTGCCTTACACTATTCAGGCTAGAAGCCTCTTCAAATAAACGTTGCACCGGAACAGATGGCCCGAGAATGCTGTGCAATGAGCTAAGGCACCAGAGATAACGAAGCAAAAACAAGTCAATGTGCCAAAGGATCAAGTGTGAAAGACCAATACAAGGCTTATAACAACCCAACCATCAGTTCAACCACCCAAGGACCCAACTTACTGAAAGCCATCCGTACTCAATCTGACATAAGGAAAGATGACGGTTCAC
Organism: Chrysotoxum bicinctum; assembly: GCA_911387755.1. Lineage (NCBI taxonomy): Eukaryota > Metazoa > Arthropoda > Insecta > Diptera > Syrphidae > Chrysotoxum > Chrysotoxum bicinctum. Next base: position 192,800,026 of record OU426988.1, read on the forward strand.
GTTCGGTAGAAATATGAAAGCATACAACGAGTATAATGCAACTGAGTAGGACCATAAGGATATCTTCAAGGAGTTACTGCTAAAGACAAAAGTAAGAAAAAAAAAAAACAAACAGAAAAATAGAAAACCAAACAAACATGAGAAGCAAAATGAAAGTATTTTCCACTTGAGAACGTGGAAACTCTCCACGAGTCTTGGTCGTTGTCGTGGTCTACGTCATCGTCCTTCATCGTTATCCTCACCATCGCACCACCCAACCTTATTTACTGACTGACCACCATAGGACAGCAAAGGAAAACAACACTCTTTAACGTGATGATGATGGTGATGGCGACGAAGATAAAGCTAACGATGACGATGTGGAAGGACGATACCACGGCTACGGAAGAAGCAAATAGCCTTTTGCCCTTATTCTATTCAATTCACCCGCAACGGTCTCAGCCAAACGGTTCGATATTATCCTTGTTATCATTCGTGTCTCTAGACTCTTGTCTCTAGGCCCCTATTTAACCCTGGAATCCTGGTGTGTGGTGCTTTGCAGTGTGTGCAAAGGTTAAAGAACCTCCAGAGCCGGCGAGGAGTAGAAGTAGGTAAACAGTTGAGCGAACTGCTACAAGAGAACACCAACTTGTCGAAGGTAGATGGCACGGGCCTAGTTCCAGTCCGGTAGATGCGTGTAAGAAACTTTATGTAGAATGCAGGTAGATAGTTCTAAGGGCAGTGATGTTTTTAAATTGTTTGAAATTTTCACTCAGAAGTAAACCGTTTTAAAAATGCCGTTAGTTTGGTTTAATAAAAGTTTACTAGGCTCCTCAAGATTTTTCACACTAACAGATTTTTACTGATGATTATAAAACCTTTTTATTATTGTATGAAAAGTTCCAATCGCACCAGCAACACTCCTCGTGCTATTTGTAATATGGTATCATCGGTTTTAAGGCTTTTTTTTTGATTACGGTTTCGTCCCCTCTGCAAGCAACTTTACTATTTTGAATAGCTTTTTACAAAGTTCAATATACTCATAATAATGTTATCACAGTTGAGGATATAAACAATGACTTTTCCGGTGGACCTGAATTTCTGATTCTGGTTTTAAAAAACCAGTATGAATGTCGGGACTCACGGTGAGGATGTGTAAACATCAACGTTCGTCCGAGTTCCAAATTTGTGTTACCGAACATACATAATAATGCAATCGTCAACATGTTTTTTTAAATATTGAAAAAAAATTCTCTTAATTTTTGTAAAATTTGTTTTTATATATGATCTTTGGCAGAATTTTAGACTGAAAAAGGAAGGAACGTATTTATTCTAAAAGTTAAATATTGTTAGGAAAAGAACGCACCACCGCACCGGATTCTGCTACGTTACGTAAAATTCGTTAGACTAATGATTGAAACAACAATACATATTCCCACCCAGCGTTACCACTTTCGAAAAAAAGGCGAAGTAGAATTAAAGAAAAAAGTGAAGTAAATTGAGAAAAGTCTAAGCAGATTTTAAAATGACTTTTTACTTGCTTTTAAAAAAAATTGAACTCGAGATTTTTATCAGTTGACATTGCAACACAGAAAAGTAATTGTATGTGGTCTACATTTTGGTAAAAACAAAAATTTATTAATGGTACCGTCATAGAACCTTTTTTTGATTTTCTACTTTCTCATTTCCGACTCTTCCGATTTCGATGAAATTTTTTATATTCTGAGCTTCTTTGATTTTGAAATAATACTGTACACTGGTGAGTTTCTATACTTTTAAAATCACTTATTTGTGTATTTTTATGATGATGACATTCATTTTTATTTGTTGGTGATTCTGATGCTAAATACGAGCACTACCTAGAGTGAAATACTGAAAAGGAAGTAGATTTTGGCTTTTATTTGTAAGATTGAAGTACGTTGAAACTGAGATTTTTAAAATGAAGTAGATTTCAGTATTTTGCTGTAGACCTATTTCAATTGAAGTAAAGTGGTACCACTGTTCGCACCTATATTCAAACAGAGATGTTACCTGATACAAAAATTAATTAATAGGGGCGTTCACATTCTTAAATTTGTTTGCCTACCACGGCATGGTGAATATTTGATGGATGGAAAACTTTAGTGTTCCTTTTCGTCAAAAATTCTGTTAAACATCAGTTCTCATTAGAAATTTGATCATGGCGGACCTACCATGGAAAATGAAATTTGCATCAGGCTGGACAAGCATGCGTTCCCATTCTCAAATAGTATACTTGTCATGCAGCCAAAATATCAAAAAAATTTCAAATCTTTCTAGCATGCTTGACAATCCGCTGGTGGGAGCATTCCCAATATCAAAACCAAGTCAATTATGCCGTGCTTGTCAAATACAGTCCTTGGCCATATTATTAGGTGTAGATTTTAAGCAAAATCAAAAGCAATTACTGTTTTGAATATTTAATTGGGATAAAATGTCTTTTTTGACAAAGATGAAAATAACAGAATTTAAATATTTAGCTAAGCCTCCTCCTGCCGCTATGAGAATTTAATTCTGAGCGGAATTCTGCTAGTTCAAGACTGAACTGCTTCATTTGCGGATTATGATTCCACACATGAATCATTTTTTCCAAGAGCTGCTTGTTGGTTGTGATCAACTCTTGAGTAACTTTCCGCTTCGTAAGATACCACATATTTTCAATAGGGTTCATGTTAGTGCTGTTATCCAGCCAAGCCAGCAAGGAGATATTATAGCTTCTTGTAAATACATTTTACAGGGGGCTCCTTGACAGGAATGCATTAAAACAAAAGGTTCACCTTTCATAATTCTGACCTGGGTCAACATTCTTTATGACTTCTTTATACTGGTCCTCTTTGCTCTTTCATTATGCCTTAAACCATCTTCAGACGTTGCCGTCGGTTAAAAGTCAAAAAGATATGTATATAACCTAGTACAATCCCTGAATTTCAAAGCAATGTATTTTGTGTCTAATAATTATGCTCATGGACTGTATAGTGGAGAATGGTGCACGAAAATATGATACTTCTTTTAACTTGTGACTTAAAGGTACTATAAAGCAAGTTATGCATTCGTAAAGAAAAATTGAAGTCGAGAATTTAGTAAAAGTTGACATAACAATGATAGCGAAGACGAAAAAAGAGAGTCTCGCAATTCTAACTGTTTGTCTGTCTATTTGTCTGCTTGGCTACAGCCTAAACTTGGAAAATGTGGTTTTTAAATTTTTACCCTAAACGTTTTTTTCTTTTTTTTAAGAAAAAATTTAACGGTACCTCCCATACGATTTTTTTTCCAAATCCTATAAATATTTTTTTCTCTCAAAAATTGTCCCGCAAATTTGAAAAAAAAAGGAAAAATTTCATTTAGCTAAAGCTAAGTAACGGTTACAAGAAAAAAATTTAAAAAATAGTTATCAAAAATGGTACAACCAATTTTGATAAATTCCTCAAAAGTTTGAATATTATTCTTTATTCAAATTTTCAAAAAAAATTTGTTTGGATTTTTAAAAAAAATAATTTTTTTTTTCAGAACTCAATATTTCGAAAAACCCATGCTCGATTTTTAAACTTGATAAATAAAAGTTTCTTTATATAATCTACAAAATGTGAGAAAAAAAATGTACCTAAGAATAACGCTAGCCACCTTACAAATGTAAAAAATAGTCCGACCGATTGCCTAATAAATATAAATAATTTATTTTTTATAAATTTAGTTATTTAATTATTTAATAAAAACAATCTCATAGAACGCGGGCACGCGAAGAGGAATATAAAGAGCTCAGGAGAATAGAAAAACGGCTACACAGACAAAAAAAATCAGCCTGGGAGAAGAACATAATCTGTGAAATAGAAAATAGCCCAGAGCGAGGTCCGCACCAGGCGCGGAAGTTCTACCAATTCATCCGAAACATGACGCAGTACACACCACGCTGCACATACTGCAAGGACGGAGAGGGAAATCTGATCACCGATCCTGAAAGCAAACTGGAGCGATGGGAAGTGTATTTTAATGAATTGCTAAATGGTCAACTCACTACAGAAGTGGAGGCTCAACTACTTCAAGAAGAATACCCTATGTTGCCCCCACCAAGCATAGAAGAGGGTGAGAAGGCTATAGGACGACTTAAACAGAACAAAGCCCCGGGAGCCGATGGCATACCAGCCGAATTATTTCATCACGGCGCGCGGGCCAGCCTTACGTCAAGCAATTCATGATATTATAGTGCACGTATGGGAGCAGGAAGAAATGCCAGAAGACTGGCGAAAAGGCATAATATGCCCCATATATAAGAAGGGAGATATCACAACGTGCAGCAATTATAGAGGTATCACGTTGTTGAGAACCGCCTATAAGATACTCTCCTCTATCCTACAACTACAAGACCTGATAACCCCATACGCTAAAACCGTCATCGGACAATATCAGTGTGGTTTCATTCCAGGCAAATCAACAACTGATCAGATCTTTACCCTTAGGCAGGCGATGGAAAAATGTCTAGAATTTAACATCCCAACATACCATCTGTGTATAGACTTTAAGGCCGCCTATGATAGCATAGCCAGGGTAGAACTTTACAAATCCATGAGAGAATTCGGCATCCCAAATAAATTGACACGATTATGTAGGTTGACCATGACCAACGTAACAAGCCAAGTAAAAATAGCCGGATTGCTATCCAGACCAAGGTAAAACAAAGTACATGGTGGCGTCGAATGCGAGAGGAACAGTTGGTCAAACAATCAAGGTAGCGGAGCACGAATTTGAAGTGGTGTAATCCTTTAAATACCTTGGGTCAATAGTAGCAGCCGATAATAATATAGAAGAAGAAATACGCGGGCGGCTTCTCAAATCCAACAGAGCCTACTATAGTCTGTCAAAGATCTTCAAATCCAGAAATCTCACCATAACTTCAAAACTGCTGCTGTACAGGACCATGGTCCTGCCAGTACTCACATATGGATCCGAGACTTGGGTGCTTAGCAAAAGGCACTCCGACCTCTTAGCTGCGTTCGAGAGAAAAGTCTTAAGGAGAATTGTTGGCCCCATATGTGAGGAAGGACGATTCCGGAGACAGTACAATCATGAACTGTACGCAATCTACCTTGAAGCAGATATCGTGACAAAAATTAAGCTCGGTAGGCTCTGGTGGACAGGGCACCTAGCTCGCATGAGCGAAGAGGAACCTGCTCGGAAAGTTCTTTGTGGTACATTCTATGGTAGACGACAGCGTAGTAGACCATGCTTACGCTGGAGAGATGGCGTAGACCAGGACGCCCGAAGCCTTGGGGTGCGCAACTGAATGGCGTCGGCTAGAGACCGGGATAGGTGGAGAGACTTGTTGAAAGAGGCCAGGACCGGAACCCGGTTGTCGAGCCGATGACGATGAAAAGCTGAGGGTAGAGTTGTCGGCAAAACAATAAAGTGGATCAAAAGTTTCAGAAACGAGATCATTCATAAAAATGAGTCGGAGAGAACACAGAGCACTGGTGAACACCAGCATTTATTTTGTGAGCATCGGACTTGAAACCATCCAATGTAATATGGATTCAACGAGCTAGAAAGTAATTTCCAAATCTCAAATTTTTGATAAGGAAACCTGATGCCAAGGTCTATCAAATTGCTTAGAAATATCAAGCGCAATAATCTTACATTCTCAAAAACAATGTTAGGAATTAGGATCTATTCTACTCTTCGGTGAGATGTGTCAATAGATTACCAGTGGAACGATTTCTACGAAAGTCGTATTGTCAGTCCTTCAGAAACTTTCGATCTTCGAGCTATTTCTTGAGCATAGGAAGTTTGCTGAAGTGATGCACTGATCCCACTTACCTAGAGAGGCTAATACACTAATAGTGTATTTATCCAGGATCAGTTGTGAGGAACAGATCAAACTTATTTACGAAATGATCAACGTCAGGTAATCGGGTTGGCACGTTCACAAGCTGAGTTAAATGGTTTAACATCGAAATCGCCGTAATAACGATTTCAGTGCAAGGAAAATGAATAACATATGGAGTCACAGAGCGCATCGAATTCGTTAGTATTCAGGTTGCTATCCAAACAAGCGTGTATATGATGTGTTCACAGACAGTAATTTTAAGCCACATACAAATAAAATTCGTATTAGCACAGTGGCTCACACTGGGAAGCAATATCATTACGAATGTAAAACGAGACCATGGCATGGGAAAATAGTGGCACTCTGTTTTAACCTTGTAGGTTAAATTCTGAAGTGTCAGTATTTTCACCTACTTGAGTTTCAATCAGTGCCAAAACAGCTGGCTTGTAACAGTTTAACAATTTAACAGTTTAGCTAAAACACACACACAATATATCTTACCGCAGTTGGAATGAAAAAAACAAATCTACATTAATCATACCTATGAAGTGCAATCATAAAGTCAGTATATTAGGTCCAATAAAATACAAACAGCTGTGCTAAGAAGCACAGTTTAGCTTTTGGCTGAACTATGTTTTTTTACTACTGCGTTCAATGCTTACTAACTTTTGGTTCTGAAATTTCGCATTTGAATAACTCTAAGTCTAAAAAACTTGAATGAACGGATAAGTGCACTAAAAGTCATCCACACGCTGCCGTTCTTGTTTAATTTTGAGAAAATTTGTGTTTTCACTATGTGGAGACTTTTTTTTGTTCACTATTTTAGGTACTCTTTATAAGAGTTCATTAAATTGGAAACTTTCGTCTATAGAGCGTCTACTGTACGAGTATTAACATTCTTATAAAAACATGACTGAAACCACATCTCAGAATGTTAAAATTCGTTGCAAAATCTAAAACCTACTTATAACATCTCTGTTGTTTTAAAATACAACTAAGATCTAATACATCGTATACTCGTATTGTATAAATCTATGTCTCTTAGATTATTTGTTATGTGGTGGTGGAAGGGCATAAGTTGGTCAGTTAAATTGAAAGAGGTGTTAGAAAACGGTCTGTGGTAATGATGGGTGGGCGCAAGCACATTGACCAAAGAATATACATTAGTATACAGCAAGTATAGGGATAGACGATATAATAGGGAACTTTGCAACCAGCCCCACCAAGGAATGAGAGCACAAAAAGCTAGTGGCAGAAAGCATTTCCGATCATTATGCAACACAACGGAAACAACCACCAATTGAAGAGTTTCCGGTCTGCAAAATGCGGCATACAATGTCCTCATACCGGTTGGTGTAGAGAAAAAAGTCTGACACAACATGGTGTAATGTGTATAGAAATTCACTTTGTCAGAAATAGGGGTCGGATAAGGATCAAAGGATTTCTCTTTTTCGTCCAAAGAATGGATGAGTTTTGGAAAAGGTATAATTCTAATGAACAAAAAAGAAAAGAACAGAAACAATGTTTCCTCCAATAAGAAAAAGGTGACAGAATTTAACACAGAATGTTTGGAATATGGTTTTAATAAAAAGAGGTTGTTAAGCTTTCGAGGCAAATAGCTAAGGGATTTCGAATTTGTATACAATGAATTTATTCATCTATTTGCCAGACCATCAACAATTTTTTGCCAAAAAACTATGCGATGACTAGTTTCAAAGCACCAGCTTGTCGAAGGAGTTATTTTAAAAAGAAATCCAAGCCTTATTTTTTAACGGCATTGTTTTGCCCAAACAACATTCCACCCGGAAAATTTGATATTTCACTTTTCGCCTATTGCGAGTTTCAACCGAAAAGTTATTCGTGTTTGAAAAATTCCCCTTATTGTGAACAGTCATTTTTGGCGGGTTGATATGCCATTGACAGCCTAAATTTTCACTTATTTTTAGTAATCGAACGAGAATAAAATAAGGCGGAAAATGTATCTATGTAAGTTGTTTATTTATGTTTTTAAGAAAAGAAAAGTAAAAACTCATGTTTTTTGTTATAATGCAGGAGCAAAAAGACTAAAGCGATATTCTGCTTAGTAAAATGCAGGAGAATCCTGAAATTGCCAAAGTCTTCATCAAAACAAATCGGGAGAAAGTGGCCGAATTTCGGAAGGAGCTTACATTGGAGAGTGGGCCAAACAAAACGCAAAAGTTTTCATCTTCGGAAGAGGCCATATTCCAACTTGTTGGAATAAAGGAAGCCGCCTAGGTGAAACAAAGAATTGTTGAAAGAACAAAAGAGGCATTTTGGTGCTTTTCCTTCGTAGCTGTAGCTGAGGTAAGCTCGTCGTTGGCCAGGATTCTTCCCAAAAAAGCAACAAAACTTGGACTTGGAGGGTCTAAGCTCCGAATGAAATAGTTTCTATTAAAACTTTTTAACTCCCAGTCAATCTCTTCTTCGTTTTCACTTTTAACACAGCATTTCGTATAAAGTCGTTTACAATTTGTCCAACGCTATCCTTGAAATGGAACACGAGGAAACTAAACGGGATCCTTATCTGAAGCCGTTTGCCCCTAGCACGCAATCTAGAGAACAAAACGGTTAGAACTCTCAGAACAAAACCTATACCAGGAGCTACTCGAAGAGGAGATCGGAGGAACAAAACGGTCGGATTAGTAGATAACTAACTAATAAATTAATAATACTAATAATAATAGTAAGGCTCGTCGTACTCTAGCTAATACCCTAACAATTTATATCAAACATTTAGATCGGCTTATGAAAGCCCGATCTTTGGCTAGGACCGCACTTGCGATTTCAATCGCACGATTTTTTAGTCGCAAAAATAGAACACATAAATTTAAATGAGAATGAACGCACTTGCTACCAATAAATCGTGACGATTTGTTTCATTTTTCTTGCGATGCGATTGTCGTAAACTTAAATGAAACACATGTACTCAAATGGATATGCACACACTTGCGATTCAAATTACTACGACTTAAAAATCGCAGTCGCAAATAGAAATGGGCATGCACGCACTTGCGATTTTTAATCCAAGATTTCTTAGTCGCAATGAATAAGACACATGGCGTTAAATGTGAATGCATGCACATGCGACTTTAAAATCGTAGCGATTATAAAAATGAAACAAATTCTATTTTTTCAAGCGATTTTTCTGTCGTTACTTATTTGTAGCAAATGCGTGCACTGACATAAAAAGTAGTGTCTTTTGTTTTTAAATAATCGCGCGGCAAAAAATCGCAAGTGCGTGCATGACAATAATTTGTAGCGACTACGACTTTTTAATCGCCTCGACAAAAAATCGCAAGTGCGGTCCTAGCCTTAGTGATGTACTTTGTTATCAAAGGCTGAAGTTTTCTCGCAGGTGTCCAGGGTGCTTACCAAAGTAAGTACAGAAGCCTTAGCTTTAGGCTAGGACCGCACTTGCGATTTTACGTCGAGGCGATTAAAAAGTCGTAGTCGCTACAAATTATTGTCATGCACGCACTTGCGATTTCTTGCCGCGCGATTATTTAATCGCGAAAAATAAAACACACTACTTTTTATGTGAGTACACGCATTTGCTACAAATAAGTAACGACAGAAAAATCGCTTGAAAAAATAGAATTTGTTTCATTTTTATAATCGCTACGATTTTCAAGTCGCATGTGCGTGCATTTACATTTAAGGCCATGTGTTTTACTTTTTGCGACTAAAAAATCCAGAATTAAAAATCGCAAGTGCGTGCATGCCAATTTCTCTTTGCGACTACGATTTTTAAGTCGTAGTAATTTAAATCGCAAGTGTGTGCATATCTATTTGAGTACATGTGTTTCATTTAAGTTTACGATAATTGCATCGCAAGAAAAATGAAACAAATTGCGACTTTTAAATCGTCACGATTTGTTGGTAGCAAGTGCGTTCATTCTCATTTAAATTCATGTGTTCTATTTTTGCGACTTAAAAATCGTGCGAATGAAATCGCAAATGCGGTCCTAACCTAAAGGTGTTCTTTATTCACAAATCCAAATTTTTAAAATAGTTTACATTTATTACATACAGAGGGTTAAAATATGTTATTTTTTCATAATTCTGGTATTCAATTTTGACGTTATAGATGGCTTGAGCCCCGTAGCTGGTTAACTATTTTAAACAGGTACTGGATACGGTTTTCAAGTAATAGGTCTGCAACTTTCTTCTTCAGGAGTCCAGGCTGATCTCGATTTTCACGGTCTACACCATCTTTCAGCGGCTATCGCTCATTGGGTATCAACAGCTTTTGCTGGCTTTCAATGGCTTTCGCCGGCTACCAACACCAACGGTTTGCACCGGCTATTCCTTTCTTATTTGGTATTGTGAAATGATTGAGAACAAGTTATATGAACGAAACATAACTTTTTTTCGTTCATTTCGTTCACTTTATGTTCATCGGTTTCAGTGACCAGAGATTGACTTTAGGATTGATTTATTTGGTCTACTGTGATTACAATCAATCAATCTATTTGGTGAACGGGTCACAAAGACCGAATCAATCGCGATTGACACAGCTCTAGATGACACTTCGTTGTGTACGCATACTACGGGAGCATACGGCTGACTGGTTAAGTATTTTTATTTTTTTAGGAAACAGGTGGGTTCGCGTTGGTAGGCAGGGGTGTAGGTAGAGAGGGGTAGTTTCTAAGAAAGCATGCGGTCGGCTAGATAGGTATAGATTATGTACTGTGCACTGATTTTAAGAACAACAGGTGCGTAGTTCGGGGGGTGGCGGTGTTGAAGTGTAATGGTTCATTACATCTTTAACTCTTCATACACCAGATTGGTATCCACACTTGGACGATTTTGATATTTTCTTAACTTATCAAATATGCGGCTATAAGTCAGTGTGAACTGAGAAGATATGAAACCAAATTGTATGTATTTCCATGTTAGTAATGACAACATGACTTCAGGTGCACACTGAATGTGCAATATGATTATTTAATAAGGCGGTATGTTGGTGTCATGGCATTTCGCTAGGTATAGCGAAATCTTTAGTTCACTGTCCTATATTAAATGATGTAAGTATATAGGTAGGTATTATGCATTCATATATATATAAATGAAATAAAATTAACTTACAAGTAAAACATTCAAACTAAAATGTCCCTCTCAGTCGTGGAATAGATGTTTGTTTGATGAAGGAGATATGAAGTTCACTTGCGTCCCATCAATACACCTTATAACTTGTTCCTCCTGTGTTGCCCATTTTATCCGCTGCACGCAAAGTACCGGTTAAAAAACCTCCAGGACTTCAGTGAGTAGATACCAGACTAAAAGAGAATTGTGCCAACTCCTTTTTGGTACCCACCCTCTGCAAAAAAACGTTAACATGCAGCGAGTTTCACAATTGGTGGTATAGGAAATTTTTGTTTCGCGAAGGGCAAGGACCTGGTATGCACATCCAACAAAATTAAAATGTTGATTTGTTGTTTTAGTGCGTACTCAACCCCTATTTATTCAGCTTAATTCAAGCTATAAGTATAATTTAAAAACTAACTTAAATCTAAACTTATGGGACAAAGGAGTTTGAGGTTGCAGGTGCTGATATTGAAGTCAAATGAATTTGGATTCAAATTGACCAACTGGAGGATACGACAGAGCATACAGGTCACGTATAAGGGTTGGAAAATTCTTTAGACCATTTTTTTACAAAAGCTAATCCTGAGTTGGCCTTGTGGAGTATTTCATAAATATGAGGTAGAAATTTAAGTTTACTGTCTCATATAAGGCCTAGATCCCTTATCTTTTCTACTATTTGTATGGGTTGATTATGAAGATAGTAAAGACGGGGAGTTGTTTTAATGCGTTTGCGTGAAAAGGTCATTGTCTGTCCTTTGTTAATGTTGCGCTCTAAACAATTGTTGGTATACCAGATTCAGAAACTGGCGAGATCTGTTTGGAGGAGAGATATGTCTTCAGGTGCTGCGATGATTTTAAAAAATTTCGTGTCGTCAGCGTAAAGGGATATTTGACAATATTTAATCACCATATCATTGACGTTAATTGTGAGAATAAAGAGGAGAGGGCTTAAATGACTACCTTGGGGGAAACCAGAAGTGGCTAGAATAGAATTGGAAAGTGCTGATCTTAACGGAACGCAATATTCACGATTCTAGGTAAGATGTAATCCATTGCAGGAAAAGTGTTTCAAAATCTAAAGAGATGAGTTCAAAGACTACGGGACTGTGAGAAATTTTGTCAAAAGCTTTGCCGAAGTCAGTGGAGATCATATCAATTTCATTCCCATTTTCTAAGGCTTTTAGAGTAAATGAAACGAACTCTACAAAGTTTGTGGTGGTGGATCTGCTTTTTAAAAAACCATGCTGTGCTGGGGTAGTTATGGACCTGCAACGGAAACTGAGGAGCTTATATAAAATGCTTTCAAAAGTTTTTGGGATATTTGAAAGGTTAACAATTGGTCGATTGTTTTTCACGTCACTCTTCGGGCCTTTATTGTAAATTGGTGTTATCAGAAAGATGTTTACCATATCTTGGGAAATTTTCCTTGAGATAAGGATAAATGAAAAATATTTGATAGAGGATTTGAAAGAGAGGAAAAACATTTTTTGATGTTTCATTAAGTTGAGAAAATTTGTTTTAAATGGCCGATGGAGCAATGCAATCAGGTAAGAATGGACCCAGCGAAAAGTTCGCTAAATACTCAAATTAGGGCCAATTTGGTTTAAAAGAATCCTTGGAGAATGAGCCCTTAAAAAATGATTATCATTGGAGGTTTAAGTATTGAAGTACAAAAAGGATGAATACCCATCTGACATTAACGAACTGAAAGATGGATTTGGGATCGTTGATAAGGTTAGATTGGCTTTTATGTAAATATTGTTGGTAGAGAAAACTGTACAGTTCGATGAATTGAAGATAAGCACCAAGGTACTTTGAGTATTCAGTTGGGCATTGAGAGCGTAGGAAAAGTTCCCAAAGCTTTTTCCTTATAGTATGCGATTTTATCAAGGCGGGGATGAGGGAGAAACTCTAGGTCGGTAGGAAGAGACATGTAACGAAATTGAATAGTGTCATTATCAAAAAAGGTTAGTGGCTTCCTTAAAAGACATATTTTAAAAATCAAATGGAACTCGGTTTATATAATCGTTGATTTGGGAGAATCGGGCTTTATGAAAATCATACAAAATAGGATGTAAAGTGGGTATAATATCTAGGTTAAGCCTGAAACAAACATAAATTCGTTCGAACACACAGTAAGGCTGATAAATATTATTAGATCTGTTCATTTTCTGAACACGATCAGCTGTAAATTTTAATTCGGGCAAAACTTATTATAGCTTTTTAAATATCGGGGAAACAAAAATGTTTCAGCGAAAAACCGCTTTGCCCCACAATCCTATCGTTGAAACCGAACCCTAAGCCCAGAGACTATTAAATAACATCCAAATACCGGCAACCAGATGTTGGATAAGCTGAGCGTATATGACGTTGTTGCTAACTTGCTTACTTCTGTCAGTTCACACTGCCTTATGACTGAAATATTAATGTGGAGATGTAGAAATTCGTGCCTTTACCTGAACTGGACAACCGCTAATATTAAGTTAACATGCAAAATATATATTTATATTCTTTAAATTTAGACCCCATATGTGCCTTAATTTTTTTTGTTAACACAAATTATATATAAATGTTTAATAAAAATCGTTAAATCGTACCTTTGCCTGATGTTTGGTACCAATCTAGTGTAGAAAAAGAAAGAAAACCACGCTGAGCAAGGTCAATTTGAAATCCGAATTACTTAGTAAGCAAATAGGAGAACACACTGGTGGGTGCGAAGTGTACCAAATAGCAGTTCTCCTAAATTGATTTTGTTTCTAGTCTTTTGCTGAGAAGCAGGGCCGTATCCCAAATGATTATATCTTTGGTTACCCTTCTTAAAAGAACGAAGAACGCGAACAAAGCCCCGATTTTTCGTTGAAAATATGAAGTATCATGTTATCTTATCATAAGAATATTCTAACTCCTGGACACCGAAGATCCTATCTCAGACTCGAATAAATAAATATCACAATGAATCGAAAACTGATAATAGAATTGGTGTGAGTGTGCAATCAGATAAACTAAAATTATGACTCTTTTTTCGGACTTCGCAATTGTAAAAGTGTTCAAGGAATTTCTAAATTCATGTTTAATCAAAGAAATTTTCGCTTTTAAAATCCAATATTAACTTATATAAAACTATTATGTTTTGTAACGAAGTCACATACTTCACCCACCGCGGCACGCCGACGCTACTACTCAGCTACTTATATAAAGCCGCCTTTTCTGCTCAACCCGACATCTGAACGTATACACCGAAGGTACAGCTGAAAGTACAACAAAACTATTGCCTACCTTAAGGCGCCCACGGAGATGTAGGTACACACAACACGTCGATGGTACAACAACAAAGTAGGAAGAAAGCATTGTCGGTGGTACAACAACAAATTACGATGAATGCATTGTGTTTGTTTTTATGTATTCACATTTGCTGTTGACGATGGATGTAATATAGGGAAGTAGAAAATCGAGACCAAATCGGATTTTCTCTCGCCTATTGTTGTTGGGATACCAATTTAGAGTATCAAGGTTACAGATTATCCCCGAAACACGCTGATAGGGTGCGTAGTGTACTTACAGACGTTTCAAAGCTTTTGGCTCTGGCCGTAAATTGTGTGTGTGTTGTTCCGCCTTCTCGGTACCTCCCCTTTAGTTTGTCTTGAACTTTGTTTGAGGCTAAGGATTTAATCCTACCCGTTTTTGTACCCCGCTGCGATTTGAGCCGAGGCTAGAGATTAATCTCACTACCGATTTTGCCAGGCATTTCAATCAAAGCTAAGGATTGAATCCTACTCGTCTGACCGTTTCTTGTCGCTGCTTTAGGCTAGGGATTTAATCCTGCTGCGTTTTGCCTATAGCTTCAGTCAAGGCTAGGGAAGTTATCCCACCTTCTGTCACCGCCGCCCCTTTGTTTTGCCACGAACGTTTGTTTGAGGCTAAGGATTTAATCCTACCCCGTTTGTACCCCGCTGCGATTTGAGCCGAGGCTAGAGATTAATCTCACTACCGATTTTGCCAGGCGTTTCAATCAAAGCTAAGGATTTAATCCTACCGTCTGACCGTGTCTTCCCAAGAAACAATTTTAGCTGTATTAATGCTTGAAAAGCGCCTTCGGAGCTAATCTTAGAGCTATTTAATTCAAAAACACGCTCTAGATGCGCCTTTAGAGCAAGCATGGAGCCCACTTGCAGCTAATTCATTGAGTTTGAGAGCACTTTTTAGCTCCTTAATAGTGCTTGTAAGTAGGTTTTGACAGCTAAAAGCTTTAATATACACTTTAAAACTGCCATAGAGCCGCGTGCTTTTACGTTTCTTATTAGTATTAGTAAATTAATACAAATCATACTATTGAACACCGAAAAGAAATTATTATTTGTGTTGGTAAATTATCTTAGCATCATAATTTATTTTCATAGAACAATGAGTAAAGGTAATATTAAAAGCCATAATACGTTCAACATGGGGGAGATTTCTAAGTGCGATTTCATTTTTATCAGAAATGTTGATATTGTACTTCGAAATATTACAACGCCCTTCTTAAATAATTTGTTTTAAATGGATGGTAAATTTTTTTTATTTCAATTTTTAACTTGAGAAAAAAATATTTATTTTGCTCGTGCACTTTTTTGGATAAGGCTTCTGTGTTTATCATCATTCTATTAAAAATGGAGTCATCACAGCACTGTTAATAGTTTTCTTTTCCTGTTTTATAAAAATTCTTAAATATTCGCCATTTTGTTAAACACACATGAAGATATAGCTTGTAGCTCTTAAGTAAATCTTTAAAAAATTCTTTTGCTCTTAAAGAGCTATTTTAAAGGGTGCAGTATCAAAATGCTAACATGCTATCCAACAGCTGATAAAAACATTACTATGGAGCAAATTTATCGAGCAGAAAGCTCTTAAATGTAACATATCTGAAGATTGTTAAAAAACTCTACTATAGAGCTAGATTTTTAAATTTGTTTACCAAGGGCTGCAATATGTTTTGAAATAGAGCTAGGGCCGTGCATTTAACTCTCTCAGAGCTATTTAAGAACACATAAATAACATACAGCTCCAACGATGTTACTTGGGTTGTCGCTGCTTTAGGCTAGGGATTTAATCCTGCTGCGTTTTGCCTATAGCTTCAGTCAAAGCTAGGGAAGTTATCCCACCTTCTATCACCGCCGCCCCCTTGTTTTGCCACGAACATTTGTTCGAGGCTAAAGATTTAATCCTACCCCGTTTGTACCCCGCTGCGATTTGAGCCGAGGCTAGAGATTAAATCTCACTACCGATTTTGCCAGGCAATTCAATCAAAGCTAAGGATTTAATCCTACCGTCTGACCGTGTCTTGTCGCTGCCTTAGGCTAGGGATCTAATCCCACTGCGTTCTGCCTATAGCTTCAGTCAAGGCTAGGGATCTAATCCCACCGTCTCACCCTTGTATATGAAATACCGTGTTAATTATTTAGGTACTTGAAAATTTGTGAACTATATGAAATACCGTGTTAGTTATTTAAGGATTTGATACAAATGTACCAGTATATGAAATAATTTGTTAGTTAGAATTAAGATAAAACTGAATAAAGTCGGACATTATTTGGAGTTCTGAACTTTCAAAACCGAGTTTTGTGCTTTCTTCGGACTGACCCTGGACAAGCTGACGCTACCTCAGCCTTTGAGTAAAAAAGCATCACAGTTTAGAGGAAATTATTTTTGAGAAATCTGGCCACACCATCTGAAAGAAGACAATATATTACGGCCCCTATACGTTGGGCCATTGATGGGCCATCAATCTACACGATCAAGACGCTGTCATCGCTGCTGTAATGTATTTACAATGAGTAGTGGGCCACGTGTGCTTACCTACTTCCAAGACTCATGGAGTCGTCTTGTTTTGATTGAAATTGAAAATAAAATGTAATAGGTTTTAAATTGTCTTATTGTTGTGGTGTTTACCTTAGCTTATTCCTCAGAAATCAGATCAGTCACCCGCATCCGAAATTATATACACTTTGCTATTCAGCCTGTTAGCTGGTGCTTAACTAGCAACTAATCTGACCGAGTGATCATAATTATGGTCACTATCTGCCATTAACCCCCGTCAACGCCTCAGTCTGCTAGCTCACGGCCTTAGAAATCTGGCGCACTATACTCTGATGTGCTGACGAAACACCAAAATCTACGCCATCGTACTACGCTGTAAGCCATCTGATGCCATCAACACAGCTTCACGATCACACATCATAGTGGATCATAGTGTAGAGAGGCCATACGATGTTTCCACGTGTTGAACTCGAGTAAGAGGATGACTGTGACTTTGTTTATCATTTTCATCTTTTAACGACAATAGCGGTGCTTCAGCAAATACAGTTTGACTATGTATTTCAATCATCCATCCTATGGAGAACTAAGTCTGGAAAGCGATTGCCTATCTTGCACCCACTGTCTGTTAGAATACTAAAACACGTATGGAACCAGATCATGCTTAAGCTAAGTTTTCTGGATCGATCAGGACTAATAGATTGCACGCATATCCGCATCCAATCCAGAATTATTCTCCGAAAACGATGAGACTGTAACCAGCTCGTTTGTATTATAAAATTATAACGATATTCCCATTATTTCAAAACCAACCAGTCTTCCTCTTCAACCGAATTATCTATCTTTGGTAACCACCTCTTCTGTCATTAATAGGTTTTTTTCAATTTTTGATTGTCAACAGAAATAATAAAATTTCAACTTAAAATTAAATAAACCGAATAAATTTAAATCTACAATTGAAACTGTCATATCTGTCACAATTATCCCAGGGATATTTCCCCCAAGTTGAGAATAAAATTAGGGAAGAAAAACAATTTTCTACTTACAACTCACCTGCCAACTTGGTAACAACTATAGAGTTGGCAGAATCTGGAGTTATCGGCAAGTTGAACAATAGAAAAGAAAACCGCCCTTAGTTTATTCCAGCAACTCTTAATCTATAAAAACAAACTTATCTTTCATCTTTAACAAAAGACAGACTTAATATTGGTAGATAGAATTAATTTGATAAACCAGAATTCTGAAAGAATTCTTATGTTAAAATAAATGTATCCATTAACTATGTATTTATTGCAAGTAGAAATATGACTGTCGGTTTGCTGCATGGCTCACAATAAGGAACCTTGTTCTATTAAATTGTCATAAAATGTTGCTTGATTGCTTCCATTTTACCACCATCATCTTTATAGCCATATCCTTTATGGTTATACAACGACAACAAAATGCACTTACTTCTCTTTTTCGATACTAAAAACAACTTACTTGCCATCCTAAATTTATACGATTCCATATGCCATGCATCAAGGATGCGCCAATACATTCAAAGCACATATTTTCGACCGCAATATGTTGAACTGGAAGTTTACAAGAATTCTGCATGAGCATAAATATCATTTCAAACAACCCAACTAGAGTCCTGGCATCCTTTGAGAAACAAGCATAATAAAGAACAACAGGTCCTTGCTGAAAATTTCCTTACGGCAACTTGAATTTATAAACTTCTAAAAGAGTACTTGCTTCCACTGAGGAAAAACACTACCATACGGTTCCCTTTGTACACAAAATTCAAGTGCAAGTCTGAAAACCCTTTTTTACCCAAGCCCAATGCCACATAAAATATTGAAAATAAGTTCAATTAACAGTCAGCCAATCTGCTTCTCTTGCTGGTTCGAGGCTGAAGGGGCTTCTCTTATTGTAGTAAGTGATGATGCAGTTGCTTTAGAAGCCTACACAAACTTCAAATTCATCCAGCTTGGAATAACCAGAGACTTTCGTTTCGTGTAACCTAAAAGACTGACAATTTCAGACCAACATGATCCTGTAGGCAGAGCCAGCACAGGCATCGAAGTGCATGCTGGGCTGCTGGTGTTGTTATTATTGTTGTTGTTGGCCTGCTTGTTTATACCATCATTACAAAGAGATACGAGTGTTTTATGTTGTACGGATGACATACAACGGTGTTCCGGAATGCTGAACGTTATTCCTTGCCCTCCCTAAACGCTACACATACCTGTCCCATTCCTAGACTATAGGTGACATCATTAGCCAATATGGCATTCGAGTAAAACGAACCGGAAAGAGTTGTAACAAATAGGGTGTTGGCGCACCACAAGTTAAAACCATTAAATGTGTAGGCCTACCACAATATGTTATTAGAATGTTCGTTCGGAGCCCTTTGTCGAGTGGATATGGTTAGGATACGGATGCCAGGACGTTAACCCACCTGCTATTTGCCTATCTGGGACCCGCATATAATAAAAACATGGACTCTCATTCGTCCTCATGAGCACCCCGTCTGGATTTATCAAGTTGTCGCGTTCGATTCGTATGTTGCGGTATTGTGTAACGGTTGGGTATAAAATCAACCCGATTCTATCAGAGGGTGTGGCATATGTGGGTGGTTATAGGTAAAAGGCTATAATGTAGGCTAAGAGCTTGTGCACCTCGCTTCCTTAAAACGATCGAGCTTACATATATACACTTTGAATAGGTGTTTTCCCTCGAATACAGTGTGAATAACAAAATGTTGGAAGTGCAAATTAACTAAAATTCCAAAAAAGGCCAAAATTAATGGTCATCCTTTTATTTCTACATAATTTGTTTATAATGATGCAGGGATTTTGGACCAGGGAAAATACAACTCGTGGGTATTATTTCCCAACAATAATTGGAAACAACATCCTATGCATTTTTTCCCACTTCGAAGGGGCATAAGTCTCACCACAAATGTGTCTTAACTCCTTGTCGAGATCCTGATTTTATTTTTTTTTTTATAGGATTTATGTCAACTTAGAATATTATTGGCATTAACATCCAAAAGAAAAATAAAGAAAACACACGTCAGTGTCGCCAGTCAAATAAGGCTAAAGGGCTTTAGTTCCACAGGATTTGTTGCACTCCTTACAATACGTATAAGTAAATTGGTATATTTTTACTTGCGATATAGGTACTATAGGGCAAGTTCTGCATCATTTGGAAAAAAATCGAACTCAAGATTTTGATAAAAGTTGACATTAAGATGACAGCGAAGACGAAAAAAGTGGGTCTGGCAATTTCGTCTGTCTGTATGTATACATTATGTCTGTACCTCGATCTACAGTCTAAGCTTCTGGAGGTATTTTCTTCAAACTCGGAACTTAAAGGTCTTCGGTGATTCCCTAGAGTGAAAATTTAATTTTTTTTTAGCTCAAAAAATAACGGTACCCCCCATACACCCTTACTGCAAAATCTTATTTATCTCAAAAACGGGTCTAAAGCGCGGAACAGATTGAACCAGCCATAGCACCGTCAACAGCAACAGCGGCCGCCATTAATTTATAGCCAATGTATTTCAATTGTTCAACACACATACATATGTATAAAAACAGCAACAGCAACGCCAACAGCGTCGTTAGGCCAAAGTCCTAAATTTGCTGTTGCTGGTGCAGTATTGTCAAATTTTCCACTGCAATATTCAGTGGCACCACAATGAAAAACTTTTTTCCAATATGAAAAGTCAAGCAGATGAAATGACATTGCTGGTGGCAACGTGTTTGAGAAATGTTTGCTGGTCAGCGTGCTGTTTGCTGTTGACGATGCTGGTGCTGTTACTGGCTTAATCTGTTTCGCGCATAATGATTTTGATAAAAAAATTAAGTGTGCATGGGCTACATTTTGGTCAAAAAAATTTTAGGGCAAAATGTTATTAACGGTACGGTTTTTTTGATTTTCGACTTTCTCATTCTCTTACGATTCTTTTGTATGCAGGAGCTCCTATACATTTAAAAAAATATGGTATATGTATAAAAATTTTCGAAAAAATAGTTTTTGGGTTTAAAATTTTTTTTTTGAAAATTCAATATCTTTAAAACGGATACTAGATTAAATCTTGAAATTACCTTATATTATTAGATACTAACAATATGCATATCGAATTTTTCTTATAATAATTTTAAGGAAAATTTAGTACACGAAAAACATGTTTCAGTTATGTCTGCACCTTTCGCTAGAGCCTATAGCACTGGAGCTATTTTCTTCAAACTCGGTATTTAAGGGTCTTCGGTGATTTCCTAGAGGAGAAAACCAAACCAAAATGTTTAAGTAGGAGTCCCTTTAAGTTTCAAATATGTAGTATCTATTGTATATAAAAATATTTGAAAAAATATTTTGAAAAATCAATGGCGCAAAATTTTAAACAGCCTATTAATAAGGCAATAGTATGATACTACTTAGAAATTTGCTAACTTTAAAGTAGTTTACTAACTCATTCATAATTTTAAACATTTTCTAACTAGTATCGTATTTAAAGAATTTTCTTAATAAATTGCTTCTGAACACACCTGAAACAATGACATTTCGTGAAAGAAAGTAAGTACACGAACCTTTTTTGATTTTTTCAAATGTCAAAGAGTCATAATGAAGTTATTCGATGATTTTAGCTTGAATAAAACGGTAGAGTAAGTATGATGCTATATTCGATTATAAATTGAAAAATCCTTGTATTAACCTAGTTTCATACTAAACCAGCCTAAACTACTAAACTAATTCGACTAAAATTTTGCGCCATTATCTTTAAAAGGTGTGAACGATTATTTTTTGAAATTATTTCCTAAAATGTATACTAGTAAATACTTAAAATTGGCTCCCAAGTTTTTTTCTTGAAAATTTTTTAGAAATTTCGTATATAAAAAATTACTTTAATAATAAAACGATTTTTAAACTTTGCTTGCTCAAATTCATACTTTTCTGGAAATCTGGCGGCAATTCCATGCATTTGAACATTTTTATCTCATTAAATCCATGATTTATACCATATTCATAAAATGTATTTTAAATTCAAAAGTACTTTTACATAAGAGCAAGTTCGTGCGATCCGTTCGTGTATTTTATTTTTTTACGGAAGGATATCTTGTGAATGGTTATTAAATAAGGGTAGATGTCAAAATGGCGTAAAACAAGCTAGGTGTGAGTTATTTAAAAAAATAAAATTCTTTTTTTTACTTGCGACTTATAGGTACTATAAAAAAAGTTATGCATTCGTAAAAAATCTAGCTCGAGATTTTGATCAAAGTTCACATTACGATGACCAAAAAAGTGTATCTTGAAATTCTGTTTGTCTATCTGTCTTTCTGTCTGTCTGATTTTGGTCAAATTTGGTAGATAGTATTTTTATTTTTCCCCCACAGGCTTTTTTCTTTTTTCTGAGACAAAAAATAACGGTACCTGCCATACTTTTTTTTCGAAATTTCATAAATATTTTGTTTAAAAAAAAAAAAAAAAAAAATTGGTTTTCCAAAAAATGGTTGTTTTTGGTAGCCCCCATTTTTTTGTTTTTAATTTTCTTGAAAACGGTACAACCCATTTTAATCATTTATATTATGTTAAAGCTCCTCTAAAGTTTAAATTTTATTGTGTATGTATTCAAATTTCCAATTTTGTTTTTTGATTTACAAAAAAACATTAAAACATTTTTCTTTTTTTCAAAATTCAATATTTCGATAGATTTTTTTTCAGACTTGATAGTTAAAAGTTTCCTAATATAGTCTACAAGATGTGCCAAAAAAAAATTATTTTAACTAAAAATAAAGGTAACCACCATATAAATATTAAAAAATGGTTTTCGAAAATCGTATTTTTCTCGAACACGGTTCCGAGAATTTTGATAAAATTTTATTTCTTGTGATTAATACTTACGATCTGTAATTTAATAAAAATAAAATGCACGACTGGGTAGCACGAACTTGCTCCTATGTAATAGACTAGGAATTTTAAAAACGAATGTTATTAGTGAAAACTGTTCATAAGGATAAAATTAATTTTTAAATTCCTTTAATAGTAAGAGACAAAAACAGAATGCTATCCAAATATGAATTTACGCTGGATCAAAAATTATAAGCCGTTGTAGTGGTTTCTTAAAAAAAAAACGCTTTTATAAACAAATTTTTTAAAAGCTTTTTAAGAAAAAATTTTGGTACGCCAATCTGAAGTTTTTATTATTGTTCGAATAAAAAAAAAATTTGAGTCGTTTCTGAGATATCGAATTTTCAAAAAAAGAAAAAAAAGATTTTTTTTTCCAAAAATTCAAAAAAAATGTATTTTAAAGTTTTGAAATGCAATGTTTTTTAGACTTTTTAGAAGCTTCTTTATAAAAATTTTCATTAAGATCCGTTATGTGGATAATGAGAAATTCAAAATTTAAAAAAATGGTTCTATGGTAGGTACAAGCTGTAATATATTAATTTCAATTTTTTTTGTATTAAATTAAAAATCGTAAAAATTTATTGAAAGGAAAAAAATTTTATCAAAATTCTAGGCGCGCGCCGTTTTCGAGAAAAATACGATTTTAGAAAACCATTTTTTTTAATTTTTTAGCATTTGTATGGCAGGTACCTTTATTTTTAGGTAAAATAAATTTTTTTTTCTCACATCTTGTAGATTGTATTGAGGAACTTTTATTTATCAAGTCTAAAACAAATCTAGCATGGGATTTTCGAAATATTGAGTTTTGAAAAAAAATTTTTGAAGTTTTTTTTAAACATCCAAAAATTTTTTTTTGAAAATTTGAGTACACAATTCTATTTATGTTTTTGGGGAGCTTTAGAAAAAAAAAATGATCAAAATCGGTTGCACCGGTTTTGAGAAAATCAAAAACCAAAAAAAATGGTTCCATGGA
Source organism: Chrysotoxum bicinctum (assembly GCA_911387755.1). Classification (NCBI taxonomy): domain Eukaryota; kingdom Metazoa; phylum Arthropoda; class Insecta; order Diptera; family Syrphidae; genus Chrysotoxum; species Chrysotoxum bicinctum. The sequence goes on from OU426988.1 coordinate 192,823,611, forward strand.
GGGTAGATACCCTCAATAACCATTTTTCGGAAAATTTTTTTAATTAAATGAAATTTTTTTGCATTTTTATTTTTAAAATCTATTGAACAGTTTTTGAGAAAAAAAAATGTTTATAAAATTTCGAAAAAACATTCGTATGCCAGGTACTGTTATTTTTGGTCTTAAAAAAAAAAGAAAAAAACGTGTGGGGGGGAAAATTAAAAATGATATCCACCAAGTTTAAAGAAAATCGGCCGAGCCGTTTAGCCTGTGGTCGAACAGACAGACAGATAGACAGACAGACAGACAGAATTGCGAGACCCAATTTTTTAGTCTTCGCTATCATCGTAATGTCAACTTTGATCGAAATCTCGAGTTCAATTTTTTTTACGAATGCATAACTTGCCTTATAGTACATATAAGTCGCAAGTAAAAATAAATTTCTAAAAATAATAATGAGCATTTTGAGATATCGAATTTTTCACAAAATAAATTGATTTTTTTTTTCAGAAATTCAAAAAATATTATTTTGTTTGAGTCTTGAAATGCAATTTTTTTAAACTTTTCAGAATCTTCTCTATAAAAAATTTCATTAAAATTCGTTATACCGGTAATGAGAAATTCCAAATTTTAAAAAATGGTTCTATGTTAGGTATAATCAGTTAATATATTATAAATAAGTATTTTTCGGATTATCCGCTCAATGTAATTTGATGCGAAACGTTCGGGGTGAGTCCTAAATTGCACTCATATATTTAAATTTCAAATAACGCGGATAATCCGAAAAATACTTATTTATTATGTCCAACAACCGCGAAAACCTTAAAAGTTATATAGTTGATATATTAATTTAAATTGTTTTGTTCTCACATCTTGTAGATTGTATTAAAAAATTTCTATTTGTCAAGTTTTAAAAATATTGAGCGTGGAGTTTTTTAAATATAGAGTTTTCAACAAAAAATTAGACATTTTTTTTAAATCCAAAAAAAATAAAAATGAAATCTACCAACTTTAAAGAAAATCGGCCAAGTCACTTAGGCTGTCGTCGAAAAGACAGACAGACAGACAGAATTGAGCGAGACCCACTTTTTTTGTGTTCGCTATCATCGTAATGCCAACTTTGTTCAAAATCTTGAGTTCGATTCTTCTTACGAATGCCTTGCTTGCCTTAAGGTACCGATAAGTTCAAAGTAAAAAAACATGAAAAAGTCAAAATTATGTTCTGATTTGAAAGAAAAAAAAGGAAAGAAAATAGTTGCATTTGATAATAAAGATTTAAACAAACCTAAATAATTAAAAAAGTAAAAATACAAATAATCAAATAATCAAATAAGCTAAAAGGTAGTTTATCATCGAAGAGCCTCAAAGTATTGCCTAAGTATAGTCCTGAACCTATCATCCTGATGAGCGCGGGTAAGAAATTCCACAACCCATTTGCATGTACACAAAATTGACAACTAATGGATTCAGATCAAAGGTTCTAGTTGAACGCAAAACTGAAATTTGTTGTAAAGATATTGTGGTTTTTTATAGCGAATAAATTATCGAGGGAGACATTATGTATTATTTTAGAGTATGCAGAAATGTGTTCATTTCTGCGCAAACCGAAAACATACTTTGCCAAACTATTAAAGGCAACATTAAGCTTCCTTTTGTCCCTGAAATTATAATTTCTAAAAATCTCACAACCATATAGGGGAATGAGAAGTGATTTGGCTAGTATCATTCTTGTTTTAATTGTAGTAATTTGTTGAGTGGTCCATAACAATCGTAAGCCTCCATATACATATGATCATATACATAGGTATATGTGGTTTGTAAAGGTAAGAGTTCTGTTAAATACTACTCCTAAGTTGTTTGCTGATTCAGCAAACTGAATAGGAATGTTATTGAGCAGTAATGAAGGAAAATATCCCGTTTTAATAAATTTCTTGAAATAATCAAACACTTGGTCTTGCTTGGATTTAGGCATAGTCGATTAGATGTTGACCATAGGAGGGCTTTGTTTAAATATTCATTTGACTCTCAAGCTCCATTTTTAATTAATCCGAGAGCACAGCTACATCGAAGTAGAACCTCGTCTGCATACATATGAAAGGACCAATTGAAACCTAGAGACGGCTGCTTATTTATATACATTATAAATAGAAGAGGTCCCAAAATTGATCCCTGAAGCACACCGGGCTTAGTGGAAGGAAGGATGACGTTTGATTATTCGTTACTACTGCTTGATACCTTGAAGATGAATACAAAAAAAAAGATAATGCCCGCCGAAGATGAAACAAGCTGGAACTAATCCCTCAATTAAGTGCATAAGATATGGTGGTCGACGCACGGTGTCTAATGCCTTTGAGAACTCTAAGAGTGTGAGGAAAGTAACACAGTTCTTGTCAACACTCTCGTATCTCTTCGAAAACATTTATGAAAGCGGTGGTGCAGCTATGACCTGGGCGATATCCAGATTGTTTCAGACATAGCATGTCATTTTGAATTTCGATAAATATGGTAAAATAGCTATTGGTCGGTACTCGATACTATACCATAGTTAAGACTTGCCTTTAAAAACACCGGATGAATCTCATCGAAACCAACTAAATTAGATTTTATTGAAAAGCAGAACTTAAGAATATCTTCTTCAGTGACGTTGGAAAAACTAAAACCATTAGAAGATTCCCTGTGAGCAGGGGTGAACGCAGGTGGAGGTTTTAGGGGTTCAAACAAACAAACCGGACAGCAATTGCGTTTTTGGTAATTTACACTATGTATAGGGCAGAAAACAGACTAACGTAGCAAGTTTGAGTTATTGATATCTCCAAGGTCGGAATGTGTTGAATTACAGCAGTAGAAAAAACTCACTCATTTCGTTTGTGTGAAAGTAACAGTTACAGATGATTAGCACATAGCTCCCTCTGAGAGCGTTTTGGTTATAATTATGTAGTATAGCTAACGCGTAAGTACCAATTGAGTGTTGCTTTTGTCCTTATGTTTTCGTATAACTCTTTTTCGTAAGATCACAAAAGTACAACAAGTTATAACTTCACGTATTAATATGTATATGGCGGATTTAGTTTTGAAGATTTGGACCACAAGGCGAACGTAAAACTTTTTATAACTCTATTGTTAGGTACATTTATTGAATCACACTCTTTTTCTTCTTGTTGCGTTAATGATATTATACGAACCAAATAATGGCCTCCATCACAGGGCCCGTAGTAAAAATCTATGTATAATAATAATTAATTCCGGAATAAAAATGCCCAAATGGGAAGCACCAAAAACGCCCTCGTAGTGAATATTTTCCAACTATTGGTAATATTATTCAAATTTCCCAAATACGTATCTGTTGCAACATCTTTTTGATGTTTTGTTTTTGCGATTAGCGTTTAGTATGAAATTGTTCCGATAGGTCCTATTCCTAAGAGCAAATATTGGTAAGGTTATATATCTTGATATAATATGTATAATAGATATAATATTTATGTTAATAACAATAAAAAATATGTAATTAACAATTACCTACAATATAGTAATAAAATAATATATTTAGGAAAATCTCAATTTTTTTAAAACCCCCCCGAAATTATTTTCTGCGTCCACCCCTGCCTGTTAGCTCTAAAATTTAAGAAGACAGCTATTTGCTGAAAGGATGAGAGAGATATACACTTTTCATTCAGTTTATTATATTTACTACCATTATCTGAATTATTAATATAATCCAATACCTAACTCCCAAAGATTTTTCCAAAGCATAGGATCTGCAAGAGATGGATTTCATGAAGAATAATAGCGTTTTTTTATTTCGTAATCTCAAACCCAACTTTATTTCTCAGGTCGATATAAATTTTCCGAAATTGTATGTAATCCAGTCTAAAACGTTTCCTGTGTTGATTGATTAGTATTTTTACTTTTTACTAAACCATGGATGGTCCTCGCACAGTTCAAGCACATTAAAAGAATACCTTATTTTTTTTATCGAAATCTTAGAACCATTTTCGAGATGATTTAGATTTTTCATAACGGCGGCTGTAAGACACGTACTATTAGCTTTAGAGCTTAAAAAAATATCAATTTTTGCACTAGAGAATCACCGAAGGACCTAAAATACCAAGTTTGAAAAAATTGCTTCAGCGGCTTCGGCTGAATGTCGAGGTACAGACATACAGACAGACGAACGGAAAATCTTTCACCTTCTAGAGAATATAAAAAACTCCAGTTTTAAAAAAATTGAGCAAATGGTTTTCAAAATATTGAGTTTCAAAAAAAAAAACTTAAACTAATAAATGTCGAAAAAGTGAAAAAAACTTTTTGGTAGAAAGTCTACAAAATTCTATCTACCAATTTTAATTTTAGTTTACTCTGTACTGTTATAAAGACAGAAAATTGCCAGCCTTCCTTATCGTCCGTACTGCCAAGTTTGATCAATATGTCGAGATCGATATTTTTCACGGGTCCATAACTTGTCAGAGACCACCTAGAAAATAGGGAAGTAGAAGATTTAGCACTTTTTAATTGGGCTCGTTGAGTTATTGATGTAAAAAACTTTGAATGGCCTTAAGTAAACTTAACAAAAGATTTCGTATTGACAAGTCGCTCACTACTGCCAAAAGATGATTCCAAGATCGTCGGATAAGACTCCAATTTTTGTGGGCTATGTAAAGGCTAGTAAAAGCTATTTTAATCAGTAGTTTTTATGAGTAGGAAATCACAGTAAACATTACATTTTCCAACTCTAGTCATAAGTTCTGTTCTGGGTTACTGTTAGCCCGACTGTAGTTCCTATCAATATGACTCCCTCTCTGAACTCTACTGCTATTAGAGCAGTTGTGTGTAATGTTCGAAATAATTTTCGTACTACGAACCCCATTGTATCATCCCTTACCTCAAGTGTGGTTATGTGGATATATGGATGAAAACCAACTACCACAAAAGCAAATACCATGTTAATGGATGGTCCCACAAGTTCAGAAATAATGCATCCTTTTGGCTGCGATACAATGTTCAGTTATTGATTCCAATTAACAAGCTGTGCCTTTTACCGGTTGTCAATTGTAATTGTTTAAGAATCTTCAGCAAAGCATTGGCAATTTTTTACACATGTTTGATTAATTTTTTTACTTGTTTGGAGATAAACCTTCAAGGAGAGTGCTACTTCTAATATAATGAAAACCTAGTTGCTTGCGGGATTAAGAAAAGCCTTTTAAAAAGTCCTTAATATTTATTTTGAGAGTTCCCTTATCCATCGCATTTTTGTATATAATATTTGTAAGGTATCATGTAGATGAGATATAGTTTGAAATTTCGTAAGTTGGTTACCGTTGAGCTAACACTTGCGGTTGATCCCAGCTTATGACACCTTAAAACAATGAGAATCTGTTGTACATCTTTGTCTCATCATTTGGATTCAGCAGATCACTCAGTATGGAAACACTTCGGGAACAATGATGACCTGCATACTCTCGTTTGATATGGCTGATATTTGTTCGAAGCTGCTTGAGAAAGTCGGATGTATTGATGTCTTTTTTCGGTGAACTGAAAGAAGCCAAAACTTCTGCAAATTCTTGAGGTAGGTCAAGATCCCTTATCAAAACATTTAATTTTTCTTGGGTAAAAGGTTTTCCTTCGAAATTAATGCCGCTACTGAAAGAACAGAACAAAATGTTGGAACAGGTATTTCTACTAAATGTCTTAAGGTTCTTTGAAGTCGGCAGAATTTAAGTCTGTGTAAATTATTTTTTCAACGTTAACACCACTCAAAGTAACACAGCAGAAGTAATAGCCATTGCAGTGATTTTTCTGTTCTCTTCATTGCATAAGCACTCCGAACCTACTCGTAATACGACTTCTCATACCAGTGTGCCACTATCTCAAAGTATTTTACAAAGTTCAATGGCTTGAACTCATACGAAATTTCCACTCGAATGTACTGTTATAGCGAATATTCAAAACTGAGAAGAAACAAAAAATTCACCGTAGGAACAAAAGGAACAAATTTTATTAGTATTGTCAAGACACCAAAAGAAAAACAAAATTTTTGGAAAAGTGGCGATTTATTTCTCAATATAGTCTTCTTTTTTTCGATACACTTGATCCAACGAACGGTCCAACTTCTTTAACTCATCCGAAAAATAGGTTGTCTTGAGGTCTGCAAAGTAGACTTCCGTGGCGGCAATGACCGCCTCATTCGACTCAAATTTCTGCCTGGTGAGTGATTTTTTCATGTTTGCAAACGATCTAGAGAAAACAGTGATGGAGCAGCAGTTCGTAGTGCAATTTGGCCAAATTGGACGAGGTATCACGGTTGCGCTTGTTGTCCGGAGTGAGCAAACGCAGCACCCATCGCGCCGACACTTTTCTCATTCCCAAAATTTCATGGAGGATATGACCCACGCAGTCTTTTGAGATGCCTGCTATTTCAGCTATCTTACGCACTCTCAATCGGCGGTCTGCCAATACGAGATCGTGGTTTTTTGACACGCTCCGTGGTAGCCGTTCTCGGGGCTATGGGCGGGGCTAATCAAAAACCGACGTGAAACTCGGTAGGTATACCAATTTTTGACGGTTGCCATCGAAGGAAAAGAGTCACCATATACAGCATCCAAGTTCTCTTCGATTAAACTGCGCGATTTCCCTTCCAAAAACAAGATTCGAATCACTGACCGATATTGCTCTTTTTCCATTTTCTAAAATTCGCGGACAAGCTGCCTTTCACATCCACAGTCCACACGCACGCGGTTAAAACGAAACTACGAGTTCGATTCGGCTGAAATTTTGACAGTAGTCGTCTAAGAGAATGTACTAGACGGTAGTAAATCTCCCTTGCGATTTTGGCACCATCGGGCGGTGAGTCTAAGTACTTATCGGACCGCCCTCGTACATAACGATATCTTGGCACTATTGACCTTTGTTATATAAAACACAAATTTATTTCTTTATTTTAATGATGTTGCACTTACCAAACAGATTGTTATTACCCTTAAAATTTTTGGGGCGCTAAGGAGCGTTGGAGAGCATTTAAGAGCAAATAATGAATAACTGCATATCGCAAGGGAGTGAAGTATTGAGTCGGATTAAAATTTCCACATTCGTGTAGTGCAGCTAAAGAAAGAATCTCTGAATAATGATAGACCTTTAATTTTTTAAGCTCTTTTCAAGATTCTATCCAAGAGACACAAGTGAGTTGTTGGACCGCCATTCCAAAATCCAAATATGGGAATTATACTCGAGCTTTGGACTAATATAGCCCTTATAGATTACAGTCTAATCAGAAAATGTGAAACATTTTTTTGGTGACTTCGAATATGTGGTAATCGACACAAAGTGGGATGTGATGCACATAATGAGAACTAAAAACTGTTCTGTTTCCTCAATGCAAGTGCCGCTCATGAAGAAGACAGAAGACAGCATTGAGTTCTTAAAGCTTTAAATTCTACTCAAAAGGACGTGAATATGGAAACGAATATGAGAAGCTGAGAGTACTCTCAGCAAATCAATTAAATGAATTTGAAGTTTCAGACAAACTATCATTGATGAATATCAGAAAGAGAGGCAGAGACAACACGGAACCCTGTGGAACACCACTTTATTTTATGGACTTCAGATTTAATACTATCCAATACAACTTGTATTAAGTGGTTCGAAAGGTAGTTTCTAGTTCATCGAAGATGAGATTTATCAATACCAAAATTTTGATAAGAGAGCTTGATGCTAAACTCTACAATATTCTTACTTTCCCCCAAAACGATTTCAAGATTTGTGCCACATACTGCCGGGCATTGAGAATCTTTCGTTCTTGAATATTTTTTTTGAGGTAATAATTTATCAGAACTTGGAAAGAAGGGACGTAAGTTCAATTGGACGATTGTTAGAACGGGAAAAAGATTTGCCTTTTTTAGGGCCAGGCTGGACAAATGCAGATTTCTAACCGCGCGGAAAGAGACCAGTGGAGTAGGGTAGATAAAAAAGATTACGGAATAATTTTGCCAGCGATGAAGAACACCACTTCAGAACAATTGGGGTGTACTATCCTTGCCAGTGGGTTTGTGTATATCGAGATTTTTTAATACGAGTGCTAAAGAAGATTTTTCCCATTGAATCATTAATGCTCTCAATTACACACAGGAGGAATCAGGGCACTATGAGATAGCGTCGAATTGACAACAAAGCAATCAAATTGGCATTTTATTTTGAACTTGCATAAGTATTGTCATTGAAAACAGGCGTAGGAAAGGAACCGGAGACGAAGTAGTATTTCAAAGTTGTTTTTCCAATGCTATGCTTGGGACATGTTTGGCCTTAATTTTTGGACAAAACAAATTTGGTTCGTCGAATATGATCATTATACAAGTCTTTCTAGCTTGTTTGAATTTATTCTGGTTTTCCTCAGTGGGAAAATTACTTCTCTGGCTCTAAAGCTCTAATAACTCTTTCACAGCTGGAATCAAACCATACATTCTCCTTTGGTTTTGATGGATATTTCCATATTAGTCCACGTTACTATTGAGGAAGCATGTGACCAGTTAAATTTCCTGAAGAGATCGTTGAAACCGTCTCAGTGGGTTCTCTCGTATACTGCCAAACTGTTCTCTTAGGGGTTTTGTTGGCAAAACAAATTTGCCATTATGACACATTAGTCTGATGTGCCTAGAGGAGATAATAAACTTATAATGTATTTATCAGGGTCAGAGGTAAGAAACAAGTCTTGCTGTTGTTGGATTGACCTGCAACTGCAACGAGCTGAGTTATGTTGATTAACTCAGAAAAAGTTTTGACATTCTTTTCTTCGCATGTTGTCTGTCCAGAATAACGCAGCCACGAAGAATTATGTACATTAAAATCGCCCGTAACAACAGTGGCGTAGCGTACCATCTCGGCGCCCGGGGCGGGAGACCCATTTTGCCGCCCCCATTCAATACTAAATTAAAATTAAATTTCGAGACATCATTTCACAGGCAATGAAGTATCTTTTATTGAAAGTAAAATAGAATTAGCGGTTTCATAAACGGATTTTACGAGCCTTACGAATGAGGCTCGTGAGACAAAGCTGCATCTGCGGATTCATCTCCATGCATGCGTTTTTTCCTGCGAATTGTACTCGTTTTGAGATCGATTCCGAGTTTTTTCCAAAAAGTCTTAGAAAAGTCGATTGCGGCTTGGACGAAACGGTCTGTGACTAGATCCTTGAGATACTTCTGGTGAGTCGACTTCATCTTGACCCTGCTCTGTGGTGGGACCAGAACGACTTCCAACTTCGAAGGCAGGCACGTCTTCTACCCGTAAAATAAGTTATGCATTCCCATGAATATTGGCCGGAGGACAATTCTAGGCCACTCACGATTGTAGATGGAGGAATCTTACTTACATTGGAATCACTTCCGCTGCTGCTGGATGCCGCCGAAGACGTTAACGTAGCTTTTGAACCAGAACTAGAACTGAAATATTTCACGTCTTCGCGTCTGCTTCTTTCTTAGCCTTTTTCTTGCGGTATTCCGCCCCGCTTCCTTTAACTCTTTTCATTTTCAAAAACTAGTTCAAAGGTTGAGTGAAGTACTAAGTGCTTAGTTTTAGAAGATTCAACAGTATTTAAACTATAAACAACACAATCGAAATAACTTTCTGTGATGCGGGAGGGAGCAAAAACATTGAGCTGGCTGAGACTAGAATAACGTTTCCGTCGAATCCTAGTTATCTTATCATATCTCGCATATGCATATCATATATTTCGGAACACTCCCTTTCAGTTTCGCGAGAGTTTCGGAACGTTTTGTTTTAGTTTCGCGATCAGCGCGACAATACGGAATGCACTCTTACGGCCCTACTCACCGTCTACGAATTCACGAAAGCGGTCAACGACGAACCACAGATAGGGTGGCAAATTTCAAATTTACATCATTGTTGTTTGTTGACTTGTCAAACGATCTGTCATGAAACGTATGATTTCTACTCTACCCGCATCACCGGCGACATTTTGCCGCCCCCCTAGGCCTGCCGCCCGGGGCGGACCGCTTGCTTTTTTCTTTCTAACAAGCGAAATGTATGAGAAGAAATGAGAAAGCGTTATGTGTTCAAACAAATGCCAAGAAATGAAAAAAAAAAAAAGAAATGCGCACAAAATATTTGGAAAGATTCTGATCCTGACATTCTGTGGCATAAAATCGTTAAGTTATAACCACTTAATTAATTTTTTATTGCATTGTTGGGTTTGTTTTGGTTCCAAATGAAGACCAAACATATTCAACAAACTCATCCACAGATGCTTTGGAAAGTCGGAACCACTTTTTGAAGTCATATAATGTATTTCTGTGAACCGAGAATATTCTTGCTCAGCGAATAACTTTTTGTGTTGCACTTTATTATTGGATGAAGACGATCAATATTTTTTTCGAAATAAAGAAACAAATCATTTAAATATTTAGTATAAACCTATTCATTTTGTATCTTCAAAAATTGAACACTAAATCTTAACAAAACAATAATTTCAGCTGCTATAGGTACCTATAACCAATTGTTGTTATCTACATCTGATGACATTTCAATGACACTTTTAAAATTTAATGAGCCAAAAATGGGCATGTAGTTTATAAGGGTGTTTACAAGCTTGTTTAATTTAAAAGCGCTTGGTGAAACCAAAACATCTCATTTTAAGGTTTAGGAGCCTGTTAAATGTTTAAAAGTCCTTCGTGAAATCGGGCATCAGCATTACAAAAAAAAAAAAAAAAACATAAAAAACTAAATCTGACAATAAAATTTGTTGAAGGGGTTTTTTCATGATTACATACGTGCAGTTGTGCCTGCAAGGCTTCTTCATATATTTATGGTTTTTGAATATTACCACAACAACTTGATTGAACTACCACCAAGTGTGTGTTTTATTTGGTTGGAGTTATAGATATTTCACGGGTGCCAAGCCGATCATCAGACTCCTTTTGTTAGTGGTGCTTAGCCTTTATACTTTCAAGTTTAATCGAAAAACCTTTTGCCTTGACTGAGATTTGAACCCAGACCAACTTTATTGGTATCGGGTTTGAGCCCAAAAATAATAATAATAATTCCACAATGCAATTGACCATTAGTACCATGCCTTGATATCAAATGCATTGATCCGCTTCTGGATTCGCAAAACAAATACATATGTACCAGCAATTTATCTTATATTTATTTGGTTCTATCAGTTACACACAATGCATGCCAGTGCCCAAGCAATGCATGTAAAAACAAAACTAAACCAACTGCAGGTGATAGGAGAAGGAGAAACAAAGAAATTTAACGTTCACTGTGCTAGTCAATTTTTTTGTATGGATGCACTGGTTTTGTTTACTACAATACAATAACACACTTTGACTTTTTTTCCGCGGCACTAGGACAATATTTTTGTTACTGCTCCTCAGCTCGTCTAATCACTATGAGCATGAGGTGCTGATTGGTACTGTTTCATCTTTCATGAGCACTCGAAATACACATCAGCGCTGCAGAAACAGGCACTTAAGTGCCAAACTGGCACTTTCAAGGAAGTTTGGCACTTTGGCACCTTTTGGCACTCAAAAATTTTAAATTTGGCACTATTTTTTATCAAACAATAATTTCAATTAAAAATAAATGTTCCTTATAAAAATTACAAGCGCGGATAACGCTAGTTTAATGATGGGGAAAAAAGTGGGGTTCAAGCGTTGTTTAAACAAATAAATTCATTTGTTTATGCCCATGGATGTACGTGTCATTCAATGCACTTCAAAGCGACAAAATGAGTTCAAAGATTTTCAAACTAATTGCGAATTTGCGAATCGAATCTTAGAACACTGGCAACCACTTCAACATTATTTTATACTTTCTAAGTTCGAAAGTAATTCAGACTTAGCCTCAGATATATCAGAAAATTTAATTTAAATGATTGTAATAAGGCATATTTTTATATTATATTTGAAAATTAACCAACAATGTAAATAAGGAATTCCAAAGTGAATCACCTAAGATTTATAAATTACTCCCTACAGCTAAAACTTTTTTGTTAGTTGTTTTGCATAATTTTATTAAAAGCGAATTTATTGATGAGAACAATTTAAACGAAATTAATTTCAAAAATTTAATTTTTGTACAAGATACAAATATATACATATATTGGGCCAAAAGCTCAAATGGTTTTGAAAAATAACGAAAAAATATATGTTGAAGAAATAAGTAATATAAAACTACACTTATTATATGGGTGATTCTACAAACGATGGAATTTTCGGTGGCCCAAGAAATATTTTAAAATCCGTTCAATTATTTAATCTGATTTTTTTTTATAAAATTAAATCTTGTTGATATCTACCTGGCCTAACAATATTATTAGGTTGACCTTATTTTATCTTGCTCAAAAAATTCTTCAAAGTATCTGATTCTCAGTCCCCTGACGTGTCCCCAGTGCGTTTTTGCAAAGAAAAATTATTACCGTTCTCTTATTTCAGGTCTCATACTTAGATGAATTGCACCAAAGTTACGGAAAATAACACATCTTTGCTACGAAATAGATAAATATTTTTTGATAATTTATTTTATTACAAAAAAACTTAATTAAACTTTGTCCCTCGCTTTTTGTATCAGTCCCCTGGCATATTGAAATGGTCGAAAAAATCAATAACTAGGATATCGATCGAATTTCCAGCACAATAAAATTGTGGTGCAAATCGATTCTGTTTCTTATGTAAGAATTGTGAAAAAGACATTTGTGCAAGAAGTCGTGGATTGTCCCTTTAGATTATCAGTCCTCTGATGAGGTTTTACAAATTTGTATGTAAGAAGGCATATTTGTAAGAAGTATAGTATAGGTTTAATAAAACTGTAATATTATATATAAGTATATTTTTATTTTTTAAAGTAAAACCTTAAAATTTTTTTTGCGCAAAAACCATGAAAAACCTCAGGTTTATAAATGAGCAAATGATATTTTATTCAGAAACCTGAGAAATTTTTAGTTATATTGAACTTCGAACTTCATTGCGAAATATTTTTAAAATTTTTAAAAAGAATATAATTTATTTAAAATTGATTCTTAGAAAAAAAAATATTTAATTATAATATATTATATTCTTTTAATAAAATGCTAAATAATATTTATTTACCATGAGTTTTTACGTTTATGAAGAATAATTACATTTAATTTCTATATTTCAATGTGTACCCAAGAGAAAATAAGAAAAAAAATAAAGATTTATTCAATTCCCTTAAAAAAAACTCAGTACCCTGAAAATCCTTTTTCAAAAAAATGTCCTTAAAATCGTCATTTTTTATTTTTTTTTTTTAACTGGCCGCTTTCAACAACGCAAACGGACGTTCTAATGATCATCTAGAACAACTCTTACGACTTTTGGAATCCAAAAATGTCGTGCCGAAATTTGTATCATTTTATTGCATTGTTTGTAGAATCACCCATATTAAGTTATGTAGTAAAATTTTGAAACGGTTTAATTATAAGGATGAGACTTTAATTCAGGTGTAAAAACTAAATCCTAAAAAATTTGGTGATGGTATGGTTGCTCTGTTTCATTTGTTTCCGCAATTATGTGGAGGTAAAATTGATGAAATTGAAGATGAATGGCGGTCTGTCCATCAACAATTTATTTCGAATAATGAAGACACCGTAGACTTTTGGGGAAAAATTTTGAAGTTGAAAAATAGTTTGATGTATCCAAACCTAAAACATTTTATCGGTGACCTTCTTAGTCTTCCACACAGCAGTGCAGCGGCGAAAAGAATATTTTCCAAACTTAATAATATAAAAACAAAAAACTGCAATTGTTTAAAAATCACAACTATTAATGCTTTATTAATAACAAAACAAATGTTAAACGATGAAAGTTTGAGTAGTTGAAACCCATCAAGATCGCTTTTGAAAAATTATAAATTGACTTATTGAAGCCATTTAAAATAAAACATGTGTATTATTTTTGATATAAACAAACAAATTTAATGTATGTATGTGTATCTTATTTAAAAAAAAATATGTAAATGAATTTTCTATTGTTTTTTTTTTCTTATTTATTTTATAATTTAATTTTGTTAGTGAAAAATAAAGAATATTTATAGTTTTTTGTTTGAATATTGATTTTTTTTTTTTGGCACTCTATGGCACTTTTTGGCACTCCAAAAAGTAATTGGTGGCACTGATATTTTTTTTTCAGCTGCAGCGCTGATACACATCCATTTTAACGAAAATCTCGTAGCCGTTGCCGTATATGTATTTGTATATAAAATGGCTGCCACAGCAAAACTATTCGAGAGATCTGTCTGAAATTTATGGTGCGTTCTCTTAAAAGATGATTTACTTGAAGTGGCGATGGCATTTTTTTTTTTTTTTATTTTCAGGGATATATTGGCCCACGTTGATATGATTGAAAAACTAAATAAAATTATAATATGTCTCTGTTGTGACTCTAATTAATTTGTAGATAATTCTTTTATCATTTTAAACTACTAAGAACCAAAAGAAATAGTTTATGGTAATTTAACCTCCGTTTGGTCATAAAATGATCATTTCATAGACATTTCAATATGTATCTTAGGAAGAAGTTGAAAATTCTGTTGAGTTCCATCTCATCTACTTGGGTGTCCTTTCAAAACCATTCTTGTATTCGAGTGGCATTCTAGGCACTGAATACTCAAATGAAGCTAACCAACGCAACCATATCTACATATATTATATACAATACATATACGGTTATAAATTCTGCATGCATATGAAGCTACACAACAGTCACCACACGTCCAATTGGGTCTTCTTTTAGACCTCTTGCAAAAACACAACTCAATCTACCATTCAAAGCAGGATTTCGACTTAAAAAAAAAAATGACAGTACTAGAGCAAAAATATCGCTGTGTTCGGGAACAAAATATACGATTGTGAGCCAATACTGGTGGATCCTTTGTTTTCAAAACACAATAAAAAGTGATAAGCATCAAGCAGTTCGATTTCTCCATAGATACCTACCTATATACACTTCACCTACAGTTCTCTCTCATTTGGTTGGGTCTCTAGACCACCATTCTATTGCTAACCTTTTTTTACAAAAAGCTGAGAACGCCATTCCAGTCGTGTTCTTTTTTTTGTGCTGCTGGAATTACCTCACACCCACACAATATTGTACTATGAAGTCCCTGAAAGTATGAATTCGTTTTCATTCGATTCGAAAGCGAACAATTGAACCTGTTAGCTGTTCTTTTGTTGGTTCCAAATGAGAACTGTTACCGTACCGAATGAAATAGGACAAAAACGTCCTGATTAATAAAAAAAATATAAAATCGAACAATGGTTGCCACTTTTATGGAAACTTACGTTTTGGCAATTTATGACTTTTCAAAAATGGTTTCATAATTGTGTGCACCCAATTTTCACAAATAAACATCCCCAAGGCTAAATAAAGCAAAGCTGCCTTAACCAAACAAGTTTTTTTTGTTTTACTGGCATAGTCAAGCCTGATTTTTTTAAACGCAATTTTCCTGATGTCTCCAACAACAGGTCGAAATGCTTAAGACAACCCAATTGATAAAATACTCTTCGAGAGTTTTAACAATAATTGCAAAATATAAAAACAAACGAAAACAAATCAAAGACTTAAGGAAACAACAAAAACTTAAAAAAAAATAAATAGTGGAGATAATTCTGTAAGAAAAACAAATTGGAGACTGTTTAAAAAAAAAAATGTTACAAGTTTCAATTTCGCTCGTGGAATAGCATATGAGTTAGTATTGCAGAACGAAAAGTAAAATGATATTTTTTCGTTTATGATTTAGTATAGTAAGAAGGTATGTTTCCATTAATCAAAGAAACCATCAGAAATTGTTATAAACGAAAGTTTTTTAGGTTTTATTCTAATTGGAAAATCTTCCGGTCTCAAAGTAACAGAGGTTCTCTTAGGACAATTATCAGCACTTGGATTTTCTTTGGAGAACATATGCGGGCAAGTTTACGATACATTATTTTGCTTTTACCAAAACATAGAAATGCACAGCATTGCACGGGACGAAGCTTCGGGTTTGTTGAATCAAATAAAACAGTTTAAATTTCTATGCTCTGTAATAATATGGTATGAAACCTGGAATCGGATAAATCCTGTCAGTAGATTAATGCAAAGTAAAGATTTTGAATTATTGTCTGTCATTAAGTTGATAAAAAACACCAAAGTTTGTTTTTTGAAAACTCACGTTCAGATGAGGTTTTTACTCAAGTTCTTGAAGACGCCAAAGTTTTAGCTGATGAAATCGATAGTGAAGTGTTAGATCTTCAAAAATGATCCTAAACATCGTGTTCGCCGCAAAAGGAGGCAGTTTGGTTATGAGTGTGATGATGAACCAAACATTAATCCCTGTGAAAAACATTTTTTTCACATCACAGACACAGCTATAAACTCCTTAGAATTTAGGTTTTCCCAGATAACTGAGCATAAGAAAGAACTTAAAAAAGATGGGAGTAGGTAGAGAATACCGAATATGTGATGAAAACGTCGACTCTTTAAATCAGGAATTTGTCACGTTTCCATCAGCACTTTCCAATACTCACTCAGATTTAGATTAAGTTTCTTCTCTCCGATACTCAGCTGACATTTCTTTTGAATTTAGATGTGAGAATAGCATGGAAATTGTTGAAATTCTTTTATCCATAAGATCCAATGCTGTAGGCATTGATGGAATACATCCTGTGTTCATAAAGTCCATTTTACCTTTTATCCTGCCATATATAACTCATACATTTAATTTAATATTGTGGCTGGTTCATTCCTAACTCAATGGAAACATGCTAAAATATTGCCAGTACCGAAAGATGGGAGAAAAAATGAGTTTGGACCAATATCTATGTTACCTTTTTTGTCAAAAGAATTCGAGAGGATTGTACAAAAACAACTAAACACCCACCTCAGAGCTCAAAACATCCTTTCATCGAAGCAGTATGGCTTCCATGAAAAGCATAGTTGCACTACTGCTGTTATCAACATTGTTGAGGATATTCTATTTGCCTTAGATGATGATCATGTAACATTCCTTGTGCTGTTTAAGCATTTAACACTGTTGACCACAATAACCTATGTTACAAGCTTGAAGCTTTTTATAGTTTTTCACCTTCTGCAGTACTCTTATTATCATTCTACCTTCGGGGTAGAAACCAAGCACTTTCAATTGGCAATATCATACCAACATACCTTCCAACAACTAGAGGAGTACCTCAGGGTTCTATCTTAGGACCTCTTCTTTTTTCTCTTTATATCAATGGACTTCCCCAAAAGATTAATGGATCATCCATCCAAATGTATGCTGACGATGTACAATTATACAAATGTTTGTCCTCTTGGGCTTATTGAAAATTGCGCATACTTAATAAATAGGGACCTTGAAGTCATTTCTCGCTGGTCAATAGCTAATGGCCTGGTTTTGAACCCAAAGAAATCGAAATGCTTGGTTATAAGTAGGAAGACTCTTAACCTTAAATATTTCCCTAACTTATACTTAAACAACTTACCCATTGATTATGTTTCAACTGTAAGAAATCTTCGTATATTATTCAATAGCACACTGGGATGCTCATACAAATGCTGCTGTTGGTAAGGTATACGGAGTACTCCGTAAATTATGGTCCTCGCAATATTACACCCCTATTACAAGTTTTACCAATACTTACGTATGGGTGCGAGATCTTTTGCAAATGCGATGCAGTCAGCACGCGAATGCTTAACCTAGCTTTTATTTTTAGGTTACATAGAATTGACCGCGTGTCTAATTTCTCCGTACTAATATACACAATTTCCCTTGATAACTTATTCCGCTTCCGAACTATGGTATTACTGTTCAATATAATCCATACTAATGAACCATGTAGCCAGTGGCGTAGCGTACCATCTCGGCACCCGGGGCGGGAGACCCATTTTGCCGCCCCCATTCAATACCCTAATTAAAAATTAAATTTCGAGACATCATTTCACAGGCAATGAAGTATCTTTTATTCAAAGTAAAATAGAATAAGCGGTTTCATAAACGGATTCTACAGGCCTTACATATGAGGCTCATGAGATAAAGCTGCATCTGCGGATTCATCTCCATGCATGCGTTTTTTCCTGCGAATTCTTCTCGTTTTGAGTTTGATTCCGATTTTTTTCCAAAGAGTTATAGAAAAGTCGATTGCGGCTTGGACGAAACGGTCTCTGCTCTCCACTAGGAGAGCTTTTAAAACGCAGAGTTTCTCAGCACACTTATCCAAACTCAGTCCACATTGCTGCAGGTAAATCTGTGCGTCATCTTCTTCAGGTAGCTCTGCAGTTCAAAAGCCAAGAAAAGTGAGGAAGTTGAATGACTGCATGACTGTCAGAAGAAGACTGGCTACCGATCCGTCAATTCTTCCAGTACCTCAAGAACTTCCACAAACTTATTTTTAAGCCTCTTCACAGCTTTACGAGGTTCACTTTTTCTGCAGGCTTGTGACTAGATGCTTAAGGTACTTCTGGTGAGTCGACTTCGTTTTGACCCTGCTCTGTGGTGGGACCAGAACGACTTCCAACTTCGACGGCAGGCACGTCTTCTTCTTCTGCCTGTAAAATAAGTTATGCATTGCCATGAATATTGACCGGAGGATAATTCTAGGCCATGCACGATTCTAGATGGGGGAATCATACACTTACATTGGAATCAGTTCCGCTGCTGCTGGAGTCCGCCGAAGTTGTTAACGTAGCTTTTGAACCAGAACTAGAACTGAAATATTTCGCGTCTTCGCGTCTTCTTCTTTCTTAGTCTTTTTCTTGCGGTATTTCGCGCCGCTTCTTTTAACTCTTTTCATTTTTAAAAACTAGTTCAAAGGTTGAGTGAAGTACTAAGTGTTTAGTTTAAGAAGATTCAACAGTATTTAAAGTATAAACAACACAATCGAAATAACTTTCTGTGATGCGGGAGGGAGCAAAAACATTGAGCTGGCTGAGACTAGAATAACGTTTCCGTCGAATACTAGTTATCTTATCATATCTCTCGAGAGTTTCGGAACGTTTTGTTTTAGTTTCGCGATCAGCGCGACAATGCGGAATGGACTCTTACGGCCCTACTCACCGTCTACGAATTCACGAAAATCAGCCGATAGCGGTCAACGACGAACCACAGATAGGGTGGCAAATTTCAAATTTACATCATTGTTGTTTGTTGACTTGTCAAACGATCTGTCATGTAGAGTAGAAATCATATTATAATTTCTACTCTACCCGCATCACCGGCGACATTTTTCCGCCCCCCTAGGCCTGCTGCCCGGGGCGGACCACTCCCACCGCCCCCCTACGCTACGCCACTGCATGTAGCCTATTCAATATACAGTTTGGGTCCTCGAATAGATCCCAAAATCTCAGACATCCCCGTTATGCTTGTCTTACTTCTGAGCGACAGTTCTTCGTCAACGCAATATGACTGTGGAACTCCCTTCCGAGGCACATAAGGAGAGAAGTGGCGAAACACAGTTTCGTAGAGAGTTACGTAGTCGTTTTCAAAACTTATTTCAAAATTAATTAAAAATTAACGAATATTTTTTTTGAAATAGAGATGTAATTGTAATTGTTTTTTGTTTTTTTTTCCTTTCTCTTCTTTTTCTTTGTTTTATATTCAAGGTGTAGTTTTTAATTTTTTCTTGTTTCAAATTTATTAAAATTAAATGTTATAAAATATTATTGCTCATACTATCAAAGTAGCTCTTCTTCACATAATTGTTAAATTTAAAATTTAGACTTACACTAATTTATAAGAAGTATATTCTTAATGTGTAGGTACTCATTGAATTCAATAAACAAACTGTAATAGTAAACATTTTTCTATTTTGTATAATATGTATATACGCCTTAAGAGAATTGCCAAGGGACTCATCTGATATTAGTGCATTAAAACTTTCTGAGGAGTTGTCAGTCTCATGTATGACTTTAGATACGAGTAGTAGTTTGTCTCCTCAGGATTTCTTAGTGCAGATTCAAGATTTGGTCCAAATATTAGAATTGTTCTAAGAATTCTGCTGTCTTTACTATACCCTGTCCAACAAAAATTGTCAGTACAGGCCTTATGGGAGAGCTTTTCCTAAAGCAGTGGCGCCTGATGCACCCTCACTACAATGCGTTAGGAAAAATGACTTTTCTTAAGGAATTGTTGTTGTAATTCTTTGCAAAAAGTTGTACACCCCAACACGAAAGTCGTATCCCACTGCTGATGAGATACTGTCAAGAGTGTCAACAGTCAAGTGTCACTCAATATGATCGTGCGCTCTTTATCTACATCAAAACAGAGTTACCATTATCATTCTCAATTGCAAGCAAGGAGCTTTTTCAGTGGTTTTTATTAAGGAGCTTTTGGGATTTGAAGCTTTTGAGAACACATTTTAAGAAGATGAGTATGTTGAGTGTTGTCGTATTGCTTTTCAACTTAAAAAAACGCGCCTCTTTTCTTACCATATGAAGGTTTTTATAATACAAATTCTATATACTACTGAAATAAATCAGCCAAGTAGAAGACTTAGCACTTGTTACGTGTAAATTCAGGCATATTTGCACGCACCCTTAGGTAGTCGTGTCATAAGTAATATGTCATCAGTAATATGTCATCGTCAGCTGTTTTTAAAATTTGCAAGTCATCATCAATAATTGTTTTCTTGTAACCTTTTTGAGAAATAAAAAATCATTCATTATAACGTCATAGAAAAGAAAACATCGTTTTATTTTAATCATTGGAAATATACATTTCTTGGAATTAACAGCACTATTAATGGACTTGTTGA
This sequence comes from Chrysotoxum bicinctum, assembly GCA_911387755.1. Lineage (NCBI taxonomy): Eukaryota > Metazoa > Arthropoda > Insecta > Diptera > Syrphidae > Chrysotoxum > Chrysotoxum bicinctum. The sequence goes on from OU426988.1 coordinate 192,844,342, forward strand.
ATTATTCATTCAAAATAGCTTTTTTGGCCTTTAGTCCACAAAAATTGGCGTTTCGTCCGGGTGATCTCACATGGACTCATCAGTTGACTGTGAGGACCTTGTCAATACGCAATTTTTGTTAAATTCAGTTCAGATGAGTCCATGTGAGATCACCCGGACGAAACGCCAATTTTTGTGGACTAAAGGCCAAAAAAGATATTTTGAATGGACTATTATCTTACCGCTTGGCGTTGTGGTAAAAGGTAAATTGAATATTGTGTTCAGTCGTTTTGAATCGGCAGACGGTAGCCCTACGCGTTTTTTACTCTCATTTGCGGCGATTTATAATTTAAACTACGGAATCCCTGTGAGAGCTTTAAAAGGCGACACACTTATGAATGGCAATGCAACCAGAATGAGAGACAAACGTCCTATCTTCCCTGTACTGAAAATTTTTGTTGGACAGAGTATAGTAACAGTTGCAAGTGGTGAACGAAGCTTATATAAATTAAAAATAATAAAAAATTATCTTCGGTCTACCACGACACAAAAAAGATTATCTACAAGATAGACTACAAAAATTTACCCGCGACAATTAAAAAACCATTTATATAGAAATGAATAAGGAGATCCCAGCTTAGAAATAAGCTTTCTATTAATCATTATAAGTAATTTCTTTAAAAATAATATATTAAAACGAAAAAAATATTTTTTAAAATCAATATCACGTCTTACGATATTTCCTGAGTTTTATAAAAATGAAAATTTTATTTCTGTTATCTGCATTCTTTTTTTAGAAAAGTACTAAATTCTTTGTTACATCGTTTTTGTAAGTAAATTTTGTTTTCGAAATTTTAGTGAAACTATAGTGTTTTGGTTATATTTCAATATTTGTAGCGAGTACAATTCACCATCAACTAAAACACGCTATGTAAATTATATTCTGTATATAGAAGATTTATCGTATGTAGAGAAAATATACAATTTTTGTGTTCAGTTCATAGTAAGAAGCATCTTCATGGAAATATGTAATGACTACATTAATATTTGAAACTTACCAAAAATATAAATAATGTATTATTATTATTATTATTTATTAATTTTAAAAAAACAGCTGTACATCAAGATTGACTTATGAATAGTACAGGATATAATACATTTTATTATTTAGGATAATGCAAGAATGTTATTAAATTTAATACAATGGTGGCAAAATATTAATAGCAAATTATATAAAAAAATAATTTAATACAATTAAAAAGCAAAAACGAATAATTTAATACAATTAAAAAGCAAAAACAAAGTCGCAAGAAGAAAGATAAATACAAAAAAAATAAAGATAAATACAAAAAAATAAAAGTTATTTCAGTTGAAATTGGAGAAATATTCAAAACAAAGTTGATGAAACTTTCTATGTTCGATTCCAGACCTCATGTGACTGGGAAGATTATTCCACAGTCCGACAGCATAAACGAAAAATTGCCTCCGTGATGTCAAACAGGTAAACCTGGAGGAGCGCAACAAGGTAAAACGATTTGAGGAACAAAAATTTAGGTTATTAAACAGATAGTTTGGAGTCTTGTTAACGATTAATTTGAAAAGAAAAGAACAACACCTATATTTAAGAAAAGCTTCCAAATTACAATTTAATAGTTGACGAGCCTGAGACGAAACGTGATCATACCTTCGGAGGTTGAAAACAAACCTGGCAATGGCATTGAATGCTACCTTTAACCTACGAAGCGAGTTGGAATCAGGATCTGCAAATATCTCACACCCATATAATACTATTGGTATGATAAGTGACTTAACCAGCTTCAACTTAACATGAGTAGGCAGAATTGTTCTACTAACAGATAGTCCTCGAAGTGAGGCATAAATTTTGGAGATAACAGTATCAATATGGGTGTCCCACGTTAGCCTATTGTTGAAAATTATACCTAGGTTTTTCGCATTCGTGACATATTCGATTTGGCAGCCGTTTAAGAAAAGGGAAGGAAAGTTTTCAGGGTGAGGTATATTTTTATGTATTGGGATTGCTTTCGTTTTGTCCGGATTAAGTTTTAGTTCATTCCGAGTAGACCAATCGAATATTGAGCGTAAGTCAATGTTCATTTTTTCTATAGCATCTTCAATCATACCGATAGGGAAGCTTATATATAACTGAACATCGTCCGCGTAGATATGAAACTTACAATAAGATAAAACAGATGGCAAATCATTAATAAACAAAGTGAACAGTAAAGGCCCAAGGATAGATCCTTGGGGAACACCGATATTGACAGGAAGGAACGAAGACATTTTACCATTACACGATACAGCTTGCATGCGATTGGTTAAGTACGAATAAATAAGATTTTTGGTTGTGTCGGAGAAATTGAAATAAGTCGTCAGTTTATCACAGAGGAGATTAGAGTTAACGCAATCAAATGCTTTGGAAAAGTCAAGTAAGGTTATCACAGTTGTATAATTATAGTCTAAGTCCTGTCTTATATCTTCAGAGACTTTTAAAAGGGCTGAGATGCAGCTATGTCCAGATCTAAATCCCGATTGAAGTGGGTTAAGAAGACGTGTGTCTTTAATATATTTTTTTATCTGGTTACTTAAGATGGATTCAAAAGCCTTGGATAAAAAGGGAAGGATAGCAATGGGTCTGTATTCTATCTTCTTTCCTCGCTTAGGGATGGGAATAACCTTGGATTTTTTCCAGGAAGTGGGATAGGTTGAGGTCATTATGATGGTGTTAAAAATATGGGTTATGTGTGGAAGTATAAAAGGAAGAAGAATTTTTAAAAAATCTGGATGAATGTTGTCAAGTCCAATCGATTTGGCTTTAATAGAAAATATTGCTTGACCTACTTGATATTCATCTACTGCATTTACAGAAAAAGCATCGATTCTATCGTTCTCTGAAATACCAGATCGACCACTTGTGAATTGGGTGGGTGGAGTAGAGAACATTCGATTTAACTCTTCTAAATCAATATTGTCATTGGAAACAGAAGAATCTCCTCTTAGCCCAATATTCTTGACTTCTTTCCAAAAAAATTTGGAGGAACGATTTGAGTTGAACCTGTTATAATAATAGTTGTATTTTGCTGATTTTAATAATTGTGTTACAAGGTTACGGGATGTTTTGAATTTTCGTAGCATTTCTAGACAACCAAATCGTTTCCACCGACGGTATGAAACGTCTCTTACTTTAATTGCATTGAGGATCTCAAGAGAAAGCCAAGGACAGCTATGCGATCTTATAAGCCGAGTCTTAATGGGAACGTGTTTATCAAAAAGAAAGGTAATTGCTGAAGTAAGGTATTCAATTTGATAATCAACATTTGATGATGCAAAAATTGGGTACAAATCTATGGATGAGCAATCACTAAATAGATATTCAACATTGATATTACGAAAATCACGAAAACTGTAGTATTGCGAAGAATTGCTCTCAAGATTTAAGTCAAAAGTTGCAAAAACCAAATCATGATATGAAAACACTGGGACGGATAACTGACTATAACATTTAACAAGACTATCATCGCTAGCAAGGAAAACATCAAGCAGCGAAGGAACACAGTAAGGCTTAAAATGAGATGGTTCAACATTATTCACAAAGGAGAGTCCCAGAGAATTCATTGACGTTTTGAAACAATTAGAAGAGGGTTGAAGGAGATTAATATTTAAATCTCCGCAAATAATTAATTTTGGTACACGAAAACACATTTCTTCTACAATAGGAGTTATTAGACCAGAACTTGCAACTCTTGGTGGCATGTATATGGTACCAATACTACATTTATTGTCACCATCGAGTATATCAATAAAATAATAATCACATGCCTGGGTACCATCAGAACACTTCACATGACTAGACCGGATATAATTTTTAACAAATATTGCAACGCCGCCTCCACTAGAATGAGTCCGATCAGCTCTGTATGGTTTTTTAAATCCATTTAGTAAAAAAAGATTACTGCTCAAAGACGGACATAACCAGGTCTCAGACACACAAATAATATCAACTAAGCTATCTTCAAATATAATTTTAAACTCATCGAATTTGTTAACAAGGCTCTGTGCGTTAATGTGGCAAATATGCAAACCACTATGATTTTTACAAAGAGTATTTAATAAAAATTTGTTTTTTTTCGTTTATACTGTGAAAGCTAGCGTCATTGTTGCTGCCCATTACGACAACAAAAGTCTAAAACGAGGCTGGAATCGAAAACAGAAATATTGTACACACTTATATCACACAAAAGAGAGAAGAAAACAAATAGAGAAACATTCTGAACTGAAACAACTTGAACATAAAATTTAAATAAATAAAGTGAAAAATCTAATTGCGACAGAGAAAGAAAGCTAAAAACAAACAAAAGAAAAACAACAAAAATTTCTTGCATTGAATAATAAATTTTAACTACCATAATTGTGCAGATCATTGTTGACGTCAGGCCCGATGGCATTCCTTAGATCCTCAAAATTATAAACGATGAATGGATTTTCGTTGTTAGGTGTGCGGATGAATACTTGGCCATTGAATGTATGCACCGATGAAAGTAGAGATTTTCGTTTTAGTCTTAATGCAAAGCGCTGCAGCTGATAATTGTTTTTCGTTAGACTGTCGTTGATGAAAAAGCTTTTTGGCGAATCAAACTTAATATCGGAAAGGCTAAGCGGAGCTTTTTTTGTTTTGCGAAAGCTCGCTACCGCTTGCATAAATTTTTGTTTCCCATACTTGTTCACAAATTTTAGTATGATGCTTGAGTCGATGGGAGAATGTTGTTTGTTTTTGGCGCGAAAGATTTTTTGTATGTGAGGGGGCTGAATATTTACGGTGGCACAAATGTTGTTGTAAATGGTCTCTAGACTTTCCCCAGGAGTCTCTGGCACACCAGCAGCTACAGCATCACAACAAATTTTTTCTCTCTCCAGTTGATCAACGACAAGCTCAAGCCGTTTAACATCTTTATGCGCTTTTTGTAGTTGTTGTTCGAATATCAATCTATTTTCTTTTATCTGGGCATTTAGGCGATCTTCCAGGGCGGTAAGTTTAGCATCCAACGAATGGTTAAATGTCACCATCCACTCCTCCAACTTTTTTTCCATGCGGCTCCACAGTTTGTCAGCAATGCCATTTGAATTGCTTGCACCATGATCTCTCGGAGAGGAATCACCATCACTTTCTTGTTGTTGTACACGGTATCGCTTATTGTTTTTTGGTGGCATATTTATATCGCGATAAAAATTAGGTGCACAGAAAATGAAAACTAAGGTTTATTTTAAATCAGAAACGAAAGGTGAACTTCGAAGAGACAAAACGAGATACAAGGGCAAAATTAGGGCAAAGTTTTGTGCTTTGTGCACTTAAACTGTGAGATTAAATTAAAGAAAAATGGAAATAATCGGATGACGAAAGAAACACGTCTAGTTGCTTTGCATGTTCTTATGCATGTATAACAATTAATTCAAAACAGCAAAACATAGTGGATATTCTGGCTTATTTGTTTAATTCAAGCATTAAATCTGGCGTTTTTCCAGAAGACCTTAAATGTACCGTTATTATTCCTTTGCTTAATAAGGGCAGTAAAACTGATAAAACAAACTATAGACCTACATTTTTGTCATATTCAATCTAAAAAATATTTGAAAAAGCAGTCAAGTCTGAATTTCTGGGGTATTAAGATAAAATTAAGTTCTTCAGTCCATTGTAGTTTGGATTCAGATCTGGCTTTTCAACAGAAGATGCACTTTTAGAGTTCTGTTGTATCGTGCAAAAAGGTATAGATGACAAAAATATATGCAGTGGACTCTTCGTTGAATAACTAAAGCCTTCGACATGGTCAATCATAAAATACTCGTACTTTTAGAAAAGTTTTTTGAAATAGAATTTCAACTGGTTGGAATCTTATCTTATAAATCGATCGCAATATGTTAAAATTGGAAATAAATTAAGTTATTTGGGTGTCCCCCAAGGCTCTGTACTCGGACCCATTTTATTTCTTGTGTATATAAATTCGCTTTGCTGATGACTTTGGAATCGTATACTGCTCAACTAGTCGATTAAATTTAATTGCCAACATAAACCATGATGTTTATTTATTCAGATGCTGGTTCAAAGATCAGGAACTAGTTGTGAGTAATAAAATAAAAATTATGTATTTTGGTCTTTCTAGAAATGAAACTCCTCCAGATATTGATATATTATTTCATTCTTATGATTGTGTAAACCATGCCTTAATAAATAATAGCAGATGTATTGTACAACGTAGCCAATCTTGTAATATTTATACCAATTGTAGTAGTAGCAGCTTTAAAATTGAAGTGGTAGAGGATTTTAAATACCTTGCTGTTACAATAGATTGTAAATTATATTATTCAAAATCCAAAAAAATATTTTCCTTCGACCAACCGCTGCTTCTATCGACTCGGAAAGACTGTTCTATAAATATTTTGAAAATGGTTTACTATGGGATATTTTAGTCAAAATTGCAATACGGTATATATGCTGTTGGGGTAGAGTTTACCAGAATAAATTACATCAAATATAAACCATTCAAAAATCTGCAATAAGAAAAGTTTTTAAGTCACATAGATTAGATTAGCATACACAATAAATCTTTTTAAAAATTCACACATACTACCAGTTCGACAGCTATATTATTTTAAAGTTTTGAAAGTTTCTTTCATCAGGGGTGGTTATCTGGAAGGCCATATTTCTGGATATTCGAAACCTTCGAAGGATCTTCATCGTTAATATTCCTTACTTCCTGTACTACACAATTCAGAAACTTCTATCCCATCATCTCATGTAAGATTTTTAATACACTGCTCATATAAATTCGAATAGAAAAAAAAACTATCCATATTCTTTAAAAAAGGAAAGTTATGGCTCCTAGGTTTCGATCATAGAGAAATCGAAAATCTACTAAAATATGTAATTTAAAAAAAAAATCTAACGTGACTTCGCTTTTGTTTAGTATATCTTATTTGTTTTCATAAGTAAACTAAATTATTTGTTTATCTTCTTTTTTTCCAATTTTATTAAATTATGAATTTAAACTAACTTTTTTACTGCCTTTGTATACCCCACACACAATTTTATTTTAATAAAGTGGCATCACTTCAATTATTTAGTAATATTACAGATGTCACTTACTATTCTCCTTAATTCATTATTATCTATGTAAACATTTGTAAATGAAATTGTTAAGGTACTTTTTGAGTAAGAATGAAGAAAAAATAAATAAAAATGAAAAAAAAAATTAATAATGTAATGAGTACAAATTTCCCTTAAGTGCCAACAGTTTTCACCGAAGCTTGGTGTAAAAATCTTAAGTTTCAACTCATTAATTTTTGGCACTACTATTTTGTGTGCTCAATATGTTTACATATGTACATGTAGGCACTACATATATTTATGAACGCTAGAGGTTCGTATTTATGTAGTGAATGTGTAGAAGGTGTACTCAATGCATTGGCTTGTACTCATCACAGATAACAAACAGATTTTTATGTGGTTAGTCTTTAAGTGCATGGATCCTGTTTATTTATGTATTTGGTCACTACAGATTTCAACAACTAATTAGTATACATGTGAGTAATGTGAGCAGAAATCTATATCTATATGTACTGATATTCTATGTACACTTTTCAATGAGTACGTTTTCCTGAACTACCCACTCTTTCTCATTAAGAATCGAATTTATTATTAAAGCCCTTCTAGCATAGAGAATTCACACAATTGGCAACCATACTATGACCAAAAGGGTTATATTGTGACCACCATCAGCTCTGGAACAAACGCGACCAATTGTCATATGCAGACCAATAAATGGCAAATATTGACTCTCGACCGGAGACATCAATTTTGTTATTCGTTTTATTTTTGTTTCTTTATCTTTCGGTTTCCATGGAGCACACACCACTTCACTCACCCCCCATAGATTTGTTTGTGTGCGCGCCATTAGCATCGCCATGGCATAAGCCATGAAAGAAAAGATATTGCTCCGAATTATTTTCTGGCAATAAATTCACCGATAGGAATGCAATTACGTATCCTGCCACCAAATGAGAGGCGGGAGCTCCATTGCCAAGGATGATGATGATATTGGCTTTCAGTGGTCGGGGTGTCTTTCTATACCAACTACCAACCCTTAGGTCTCTCATCAGTGCTTGGGGGCGGCTGCGGTGGTGGCCGCCTCAAAAAGAGATGCTTAATAGCAAAAACCTTCACGATTGGTGAAAATTAGCACACTTGAGAATGGATTGTCCCGGCTGGGCTATCATGAAGTGAATCGAGTTCGTGTAAGGGAGTCAGTTAATTAAGGCAGAAGTTCGAGTCGAGAATGACAAAGGAAGGACTGACTCTAAGGAAAAATAGAAAAAAAAGAAAGCTGGGTACACCCTGCTTCTATCGCCCGTTTGAATTTAAATTAGGAAGCTTAAATTAGTCAATGGCGAGATAAATCTTGCAATCGAAATGGGATCGGAAAATCCTTTCATGTCCTTGACATCGATCTGTCAATTTATCTTTGGGGAGAGTCCAGTTCCTCAATACCTTTCCTATACTCGTAGTCGTATACCATCAACTTAAGTCTTGTTCTGTTTGATTAAAAATGCTATTGAAATTCTTGAAGATGGGTTGAAGCTAATAGAGGTTTCCTATTTTCTGAATTTTAATCATCAGACAAAAAGAGGACAATGTGCCTTTGTACTATATTTCTTGGTGTCATGTCGGTGCCTGTGTGGTGTGTTATTGTTGTATAGTGTTTTATGGTCCTGGGGGAAATCAAATAACTTGCGGATAGAATTTGCAATTCTTCCTTTCTATTTCATTGAATTTAAACTAAAACCGGAACTGGAACTGGAATTGTCGGTCTCTGTGGTATGTGGGGCTGTGTCCTGCTTTGAAATTGGGTCCACAGTGTAATGTGTTATAAGCCTTAATAAAGCAGTCAGAGTCGGTGCGTTCTATTTCTCATACAAGAGCCAAAAGCAAACAAGCAAACTCTAAGGACATCAAAAATTGAGAAATTATAATCGTTCACCAACGTACATTTTAATCATGCTTATTACTTTGGCAAGCCCCAAATGTGGTGCATGTTTGTGTTTGTACAGTTTGCACACATGTAAAGATTTGCATGTTTCGGTACCATGCCGGCAACTTCAGAGTGTGCTTGAGCTATACTCGTCAAGTAGTGTACTTTGTGGTTTAGTTAATTTAACGAAAAACTGACTCGATGAGAACCTCTTTACAAATCCTCTATTGAAATGAAATTCCTTGAGCGTTGGAGCTTCAATCTGAAGTGGGTTGGCTGAGGATTAGGACTTTTCAAATTCACTCGGATAAGTGATTGTTAAGTTTGATTAAATGGCATTATAAGTTATTGCAGTATTGAGTAAGGGTAATCACACAAACTCCATGGACGCGTCTCTTACGATGCAATTTTTGATCTTAGAAGGAGGACTTATTTCCTTTGGAATTTATTTAGGAAACAAACAAACATAACCACTTGAAAAAAAAAACATAAATATTGATAGCTTTTGCTGATTGCTAAATTAGGTGTCGGAAACTAAGTTCACTAACTCAGCATGGGAAATAACTTCACCCACTTGTGGGAATTACTTTCCATTTTTGTTGTGAAAATTACTCCCGTAAGAAGGGAAACAATTTCATTGGCAAATTGTGTGGTGTATTTTTTTTTAAATCTAAAAAAAAGAGACTTATGGTCTCTGCTGAAATAATTACTGTTTATCGGTATTAAATAGCAAAGTGTTTGCTCCTACTCACTTATCATGGATGGATCATTTCCCTGATTCCAAGAGTTTCTTCAGGCAGGCCTGTATCTAAGGAAAGTTGTTTTTCACTAAGAAAGTGTTACAAATTCTCACTCAAGAAATAAAGATTTTCATTTTCCATATTTTTTAAATATTTTTAAAAATTCAAACCTACGATAATGACTTTCAGAGTCGTCTGTCAGATAGCTTAATAGTACCTATTAATTAAAAATACTACCTACAGTGAGCAATTGACTGGGAAACTCTCTGCCGTACCCCCAGCCACAAGCGTCAACAACCAGTGGAGCCAGTACCGCGACATCATTAAGGAGGTAGCCGAGTACACCATAGGCTATCAACCACCTAGGAAAAAGAACCCGTGGTATGATAATGAATGCGCGGTATTGAAGCAGGAGACGGAAAATGCACGAATGCTAATGCTGCAACGGAAAACAAGAGCAGCAAAAGAGGAGTACCGTGAAAAGAGAAGGAAAGAGAAAAAAACCCTGCGCAGAAAGAAAAGAGCAGCCGCAACTTCTCAGCTCAGGTTCTATAAAACAGCCAAACAACTGGCATCAGGTTATAGGACCGGCGCGCAAGCTCTTCGAAACAGCGAAGCGAACCTAGTCACCGAAGTACAGGAAATTGTAGACGTGTTTAAATAGCATTTCCAGCAGCTGCTTATTGGGCATTATTTAGACGAAAACACAGGGGAGCAAAGAAGCATAAGACCAGTCAATGAAGATCCAGTCCCACTACCCAGTACTGAAGAGGTTAAGAAAGCCATACGAAAGCTTAAGAATAACAAATCTGCAGGCTCGGATGGCCTACCTGCGGAACTCTTTAAGTATGGAGGAGATGTCCTGATAGGGTGCATGCATCAGCTCATCAACCAAGTGTGGGAGGAGGAAAGCATGCCCGACAACTGGTCAAATAGCTCCATATGCCCAATCTACAAAAAAGGCGATCCTATGTCCTGCAAAAACTGCAGGGGCATATACCTGCTTAATGTTGCCTACAAGATCCTATCCACCGTACTATGTGAGCATCTAAAACCTTTCTGCAACACTATAATCGGCACGTACCAGTGTGGCTTCAGGCCAGGCAGATCAACGATAGACCAAATCTTTACATTGAGGCAAATCCTGGAAAAGACCAACAAATTTCAAGTCGAGACCCACCATCTTTTCATCGAATTTAAAGCCGCATATGATAGCATAAGCCGCCAAGAGCTTCTATTGGCAATGTTGGAACTCGGGATCCCGAAAAAACTGATCCAGCTATGCCGCATGACGTTACAAAATACGCGGTGCAACGTGCAAATGGGTAACAGCTCATCCGAGCTATTCCAGACGTTCACAGGGTTCAGACAAGGAGATGCGCTATCATGTGATTTCTTCAATCAGTCCTGGAGGAGATAGTGCGCAAGAGTGGTGTTAACCTGGAAGGCACTATTTTCAACAGTTCTTGCCAACTGCTTGGATATGCGGACGACATCGATATTATCGGCCGCTCCAAGCGAGCTGTTCTAGAAGCGTTCACAGCTATTGATGAACAGGCGAAACGCGTTGGTCTTGAAGTTAATGAGGACAAAACAAAGTATATGCTAAAAACAAACAAAGCCTCAGCTGTCCATCGCCTTGGACAAAACGTCACTGTTGGTAGCAGTAGTTTTGAGGTTGTCAAGGAGTTCACCTACCTTCCCTGTGCAGGGACGGGTTAGAATATTCCTGCAGCGCCTCCCCGCTTGTCGTATAAGGCGACTAAAGGAGTAAATACATCTAGGCCACAAACAGCAAGGTGAACCTAGCGACTCGTAACACCTATAAACTTTCCCAAAAGTGTGCATGCCAGTCCCTGGGTTGGGACGACTGGAGATCACCGGTGCCGTAAAAGAGAGATCAAATACAAAACTGGAGCATGCACACGTCGATACTTACAACGGATTTTGTGGATTCAAGCATTATGGAAGTACTCGTCCAAAATGACACTACCCCGCCAGGCACTACCATTGTTACACATGGTACTGATCCTGGACCGAGCAGCAATGCTCGGGTCAGAGCTAGACGGATTCCGGGGGCTAGCAAAGTAATGCCGCAGATTATACAAAATCTGAGAGTTGCGAGTTGGAACGTTGGCAGTATGACAGGTCGAAGCTTCGAGTTGGAAGAGATGATGAAAAGAAGGCGAGTGGACATCTTATGTGTTCAAGAAACAAAATGGCGAAACACGGGAAACAGGGCCCGTTTCTTGGATACGAGGACAAAAAACTATAAGATGTTCTACTATGGAACGGAAAAGGGTAAAAACGGAATCGGAATCATCCTTGCAAAACATCTATTAGGCAGCGTATTGACCATTTCGAAATCCAGCGACCGTTTGATGTCCCTTAAATTGGTGATTAAAGGAAAGTTGTGGAATATTGTCACTGCATATGCTCCCCAAATTGGATGTGAGCAGGTACAAAAAGATGCATTTTGGCTAGACTTTCACAATCTACTTAAGGACATCCCAAAGGAAGAGTTTTTGTTCGTGGGCGGAGATTTGAACGGACATGTCGGGAAGACAAACGAAGACTATGAAGATTGCCATGGAGGCCTCGGATACGGCACCAGGAACCCTCCTGGTGAAGACATCCTGAGCATGTGCAAAACATACGGTCTTATCGTACTAAATACCATGTTCGTCAAACAAAGCCGACACCTGGTCACTTACAGCAGTGGTGGAAATGAAACCCAGATTGATTACCATTTGGTATCTAGTTTCATGAAACCCCGGGTAAAAGATTGCAAAGTGATACTAGGAGAAGCGATCGCCCACCAACACCGTCTCCTACTGACAGAATTTTTTATGGAAACAGTGAACGACAACAAACATACAAAAACTTTTGGGAAGATCAAATGGTATAATCTGGATAAGGAAAAAGGCGAAGCTTTTATTTCGAATATGCAAAACGTTCTGTATAACAACACCGATATAGTTCGAAATGAAGAGAGTACAGCACAAAGTATGTGGGATCTCCTACAGAGAACTTGCAAAGAAAAAGCCAAAACACTGTAAGGGGTTTCAAAAGGACACAACGAACAAGGCAAAGAAACATGGTGGTGGAATGATGAAGCTAAATCAGTTATAAGTAAAAAGAAAATGGCTTTCAAGGCTTGGTCGAAGTGCCCCTCTAATGATACAGAGCAAAAGTCACGCCTCGAAGTGGAATATAGAAACTGCAAGAAAGAAGCGAAGAAGAAGTGCGCCCAAATTCAAGCAAAGAATACAGAAAACCTGTATCGGGAGCTGGATGAAATTTCTACCCCGACAGCTGGTGCTATTCAAGAGCTACGGCAAAACACGAATAAGGGCGCAACTATCTTTAAAATAGCCGCTCAAAGAAGAAGAAATGCCCAGGAGATTTGTTCGCCAAAGTTCATTAACAATGCTCAAGGCCAACTACTTGTGGAAGACAACGAAATTCTTCACAGGTGGCGACAGTATTGTGACGGACTTCTAAACGAACAATTTCCAAGGCTATACTTTCCAATAGCTTCACCTAACTTAAGCGAAGTATCCGACGTCACAGTCGAAGAAGTTAGTGAGGCGGTAAAATACTCCAAAAAGGGAAAAGCTGTTGGCCCAGACGAAATACCCTCAGAGTTTTGGAAAAAGATGGGAGACATCGGGTTTAGATGGCTCATGATTCTTGTCTCCAAACTTATTCGAGGTGATCGCATGCCTAATCAATGGAGGGAAAGTTACCTTCTTCCAATTTATAAAGGAGAGGGTGATACTCGAAGCTGTGATAATTACCGTTCGATTAAGCTGATGTCACACACCATGAAGATCGTTGAGCGAGTCTTGGGTAGCCGACTGCGAAAAATAATTAGGCTATCTGATGACCAGTGCGGGTTTGTCGGGGGTAAGTCAACCACGGATGCAATCCAGAGTATAAGAATAATTATGGAAAAACATCGGGATTCTTTGGAGGATTTGCATGTCGTATTGGTTGATTTTGAAAAAGCATTCGATCGGCAACCACGAGATCTAATATGGGTGGCCCTCAGGCAACGAGGAGTTCCAGAAACCTATGTGCGGATAATTATGGACATGTATGATGGAGCAGTTACTAAAGTAAGATGCGCAGCTGGAGTCACCGAAGAATTCGAAATCACAGTAGGTGTACACCAGGGAAGTGTCTTGAGTCCCCTGCTCTTTATTACAGTTCTTGATTACCTGCTTGAAGGCAAAGTGACGGATCCAAAAGTACATCAGTTATTCTTTGCTGACGATGGAGCCATTATAAGTGAAGACCCGATATCCCTACAACGAGCACTTGACGTATGGGTGGATGTTCTAGAAGGAAGTGGGTACCGCATAAGCGCGAAAAAGACAGAATACCTATGCTGCCCATTTTCTGATCCACACACGCCTACTCCAGACATTTATTTGAATGGAGTAGTGCTTCCCAAGTGTGAAAAGTTTAAATATCTGGGGTCTATGATAAATAACGAAGCTACTTGTGATGACGATATCAATCATCGCGTAAGCGTAGGGTGGATGAAGTGGCGGGAAAATTCTGCTATCTTCTGTGACCGAAAAATGCCCCCTAAGCTGAAAGGAAAGCTCTACACTTCAGTTGTGCGTCCAGCACTCACATACGGTTTACAATGTTGGACAATGTACAAAAAGTATGAGAGTAAGCTTACGGCAGCTGAGATGAAGATGCTTCGTATGACAGCAGGAGTTACAAAGCTTGATCGAATTAGAAGTACGAAGATCCGAGGAAGCCTTCATGTTAAGAATACCATTTCCCAAAAAATTGAACACGACCGACTCAGTTGGTATTGCCATGTTCAAAGGAGAGATCCTGAGAACCCCGTCAAAAAGGCAATATCATACAACGTTCCAATTCGGAATAAAAAGAAAGGTAGGCCTAAACACTCCTGGTACAAACAAATGCAAAAACACCAGCATTCAGTTGGCCTCAGAAATGGAACAATACAAAACCGGGAGGCTTGCCGCCGATTTCTGAGGTCAACCCGGCGAACCCCACAGGCGGATCACTAGTGTGAAGCAGACACGTGGGAGAGTTATGATCCCCTCGACATCGAGATCATAACAGCGCCGAAGAAAAGGAAGGAAGAAGGAAGGAGTTCACCTACCTCGGGAAAAACAATTCCACGCACAAGACCTTAGTGGAAATCCGACGAGGAATTACCCTAGCAAACATCTGAAAAATTCGGTTTGGCCAAACAAATGGGTTCAAATCTTCTTTCTCGAAAGACAAAACACTAATTTTACCAGTTCTACTCTACGGGGCGCCGAGTGCTGGACGATGAGTAAAAAAGGGGAATTGATACCGGGCACTTTCGAGAGAAAAATTCTTCGGCGGATATTTGGTCCTATATGCGAAGGGGGCGAATGGAGGAGAAGATTCAATCGTGAATTATACGAGCTGTACCATGATGTGGATGTAGTCCAAAAAGCCAAAACACGTCGACTACACTGGCTCGGTCACATCGAGCGAATGGACAACAACGCTTCAGCCAAGAAAATCTTCGAATCCCAGCCCCCAGGTTCGAGACGACGAGGAAGACCGAACCTCCGCTACGGGGACCAGGCGGTTATAGACGCAAGAGCGCTTGGTCCCGACGACTGAAGGGAGCTCGCGAGGGATCGCAACCGATGGAAGACCGCAATAACTCAGGCAGATACCCTCCATGGATCGGGAGCCGGTTAAGTAGTAAGTAATTTAAAATACTGTTTGTAAATAAATTATATATGTACATAATATGATCTTAAAAATTAAAAAGATATGACAAAAGTACATGCTACAATCAAAACTGCATTTAAAAATTTAAAAATAACTAAAAGAAAATTGAAACATTATTTTATTTGTTTAATTGTACTCCTCGTACAGCAATTTTCTGTAGGTTATGGACACAGTTATATACTTCACAGTGGCGCGTAGTGTGCCATCTCGGCGCCCGGAGCGGAAGACTCATTTTGCCGCCCCATTCAATACTAAATTAAAATTAAATTTTGAGACATCATTTGACAGGCAATGAGGTATCTCTTATTGAAGGTAAAATAGGATCCGCGGTTTCACAAACGGATTCTACGGGCCTTACGAGCAGCGAAGTCAGAAATAACTTTGTCAAAATCAATATTTGCATCCAATTCTTGTTCAATCGACAATATAGCCAAGTTTGATACTCTAGTGGAGCTCTTAGTGAATCTGAGATAATTTTTGATTAGCTTCAACTTCGAAAAACTTCTCTGACTACCAGCGACACTAATTGCCAAAGTCAAATATATACGAATCAAGATGACTAAATTTGGAACCGAAATTCCCAGATTCAGTTTTTGAATGAACTGGAAGAACTCCAGTTGTTCTTTGCTCCTTTTATCCTCCTGTGATTCAGAACTGGCGACAAACTGCTGGAGACGCTTCCGCTCCATCTGAAACTCGTCCTTGTCGATGTCTTTTAATACATGGGAAAGATCACACTCGTACTTGCTGTCCAACAGCTTCGCTGGCATCACAAATCCGAACTTGTCCCCTAATTTCTTGAACTTGCTGGAATCAAGTCGTCTTTTCTTGAATGGTCTTGTCAAATGATGCGAACACCTCTCGACGGAGTTCCTGCTCATGAGACAAAGCTGCAATCTGCGGATTCATTGCTATGCATGCGTTTTTTTCTGCGAATTCTTCTCGTTTTGAGCTCGATTCCGAGTTTTTCGCAGAGAGTCATCTATATGTACTATAAGTAGTACTGCAGCCCAAAAGCCAAGAAAAGTGAGGAACTGGAATGACTGCATGGCTGTCAGAAGAAGACTGACTCCCGATCTTGTTTCGGAAGTTTGAGATGAATCCGTCAATTCTTCCAGTACCTCAAGAACTTCCTCAAACTAATTTTAAAGCGTCTTGACAGCTTCATGTCTAGCGCTCCAGTCCGTTTCAGTCAATCGTTTCACTGTTTGATCTGTGACGGCAACCAAAGCGAAAGCGTTCCACCGAGCAGTTGATGCAGAAAAGAAGGCAAATAGCTTCTCTAGAGTTCCAAAACACGTCACGGAATTCACTGATTCAGAAGCAGCGTGTACCCCAGCCAAGTCGAGTGAGTGGTTTGTGCATGCAACGAATGTAGCTTTCGGATTCAGTGCTTTAATCCGGGCTTGAACTCCATTGTGGATCCCTGACATTGTGTCAGCGTTGTCATAAGCCTGTCCTCTCAAGTTCTGTATGTCCATTTCGTCTGATGTTATCTTCGCGATTATATCGTTGCTGAGATCTTTTGCATTTTTTCCTTTTAGTTCGAAGAAGTCGATGAAAGATTCTACCACGGCGACCTTTTTTCCTTCGATATGTACGTATCCCAGAACCTGGCTCATTTGGTCTTTGTGAAAGATGTCTGGTGTACTGTCGAATATTACGCAATAATATTTAGCTTCTTGAATGCGACGGATTAAGGTGGACCGAACTTGCTGTCCCAGTAAGTTTATCAATTCATTCTGGATTTTTGGAGATAGATACGAAACTGGAACTCTTGCTCCCAGCTTTATCTTTGTCAGGTGTTCCATTAGAATAGGGTCATATTTAGCTAGGAGGTGCACTTACTCCAGAAAGTCCTGCGATTGCCACTATCATCTCCTCGAATGTCTTCTCGATGTCCTCTGAAGGCCAGATTCTGTTTGGCTAGGAACTGGATAATATTTAGCAACCGGTACAGCCACCTACATCGTCGAAATTCACATCTTCGGCTTCGGCAGGAGCAGAAGGCTGGATTTCAATTATGTCTTCTTTGTCAACATCGAGCTTCACTTCCTCTGCATGCTTGTGACTAGATGCTTGGTCGTGGGACCAGAACGACTTCCAACTTCGACGGCAGGCACGTCTTCTTTTTCTGCCTGTAAAATAAGTTATGCATTGCCATGAATATTGGCCGGAGGACAATTCTAGGCCACGCACGATTCTAGATGGGGGAATCATACACTTACATTGAGATCACTTCCGCTGACGTGGATGCCGCCGAAGTCGTTAACGTGGCCTTCGAACTAGAACTATTTCAGTAGTTCGAGAACGATTCTTAGAACACATATCGCTTTGAAGATCCAGCTTATTTTAAAAACATTTAATCCTTTCGTGATATAGTTAAGTCCCCTTGTATAGTCTAAGAACTTATAGTTGCGTGAGCTGCTTGCAGATGCTCTTCTTTTATTTTCTTGATGTGACCTCAGCATGAGAGAGTCAAATACTCGTAGTACAAGACTTTTTCCGATACATTCTTCCTTTCACCCTAAATTTTCATCCCAATGTACTCCGAATTCAGATCCGATGTCATTTGGCTCTTTTACCCATAATTAATTTTGCCGTAAAAGAAATTTCGAGAGCCGATGTCTGCTTTCATTAAAGTGAAAGAGGGTTTTTATGACATACCATAGGTGAAGATCCAAAGCACAAAAATGTCTTTCTTCGGCACCAGTTTCAAAAGACAGTGCATAGCTTGTTGTGCTAGCTTGTAGTTTTAATACCCGTTTTATGAAATATCGTTGCAGCTTATCTACTTCTTCGAATATCCCACTTCCCCAGACTTGCGCGCCATATGTTTCGATAATCCTACATACCACTTGAACTAAGACTGATATTTTTCCTTCGCAAAAAGATTTGTTTCTGACGTCCACGTACTTGCTGAATGACATCTTTGAAGTAAGAAGAACACCCAAGTATACATAATTAGAAGACATTCTTATTTCTTCTCCTTTGAATAACCACTTTTCCTGGTGAGATAATCTACCTCCATTTCGAAACACCATATAATTTTTGACTTTGCCATATTAACTTCTAAACACCAATTTTGCAGTAAGTACTCTTCTAGGCGATCTATCATATTTTGCATAATTCGGATTTCCTCTGATAGTATGACCATATCATTAATATTCTCGATTTGAAGACCTCCTCCTAAGCATTTATGTAGATCGTTTATATAAAGTGCAAATAGTAGGGGAGAAATGAGACACCTTTGTTTGACTCCATTTGAAATAAATTAATAAATAAATTTGGTGGTGCACCATCTCGAAGTGAACAAGGACCTAGTGACTTACAACTCTCAACCATTCCTGTGTGCGTGTTACCAGGAAGGGAGAGGACCTGCAATTTTCAGCCGATTCCAAACGGCTAATGAGCAGCACTTTCCACGACAAGAGATATACTCTTAGAGGATGTGTCAATTCCGCGCAGGAGGCAGTACACACCTGGAAAACTTTTTTGCAGTCGCTGAGAATCCAACACACTAAACCAGGGGGTACTACTGCCATCATCATTCGATTAAACTTCATTAGCTTGCTCTATAAGCTGGCAGGTTAATATGAAGGAGACAAGAAATTTTATTAGTAAAATTTATTCTTTGAACATACATTATCCTAAACTGTAAGACAAGTTGTCGCTCAGATGCTGTGCACAAGGATGATGTAGCATGTGATTGATTTAGTTTGAATGCAAGATAACGAAAGCATGAGCATGTTACTCCAATCAAGGTGTTGATGTCAAAGTATTTGTAGAGAAGTCCCAATGCTCCCCTATTCTCTGTTAGCTTGGACGCGCCATGAGTAGCAAGAAGTGCTGTTACCACATCCACATCACTGAATAAACATTTTTGTTCAGGCTATTCGCTTTCATATTGGACCAGACCATCATAAGTTGGACCAGACCACCATAAGTCGAGATTCTGTAGCTTAGAAGGGTATACGACACGAGAGGCTACGTCAGCCGGAGTGCTTTTAGTGTAATAATTGTAAGTTGTAAGTTCTTGGATTTTGGTGATTCGCTTCGCCACATACTCCTTATTTTTCCCTGGGTTTGAACGAATCCAGCTCAAAGTTGTCTCCAAATC
Source organism: Chrysotoxum bicinctum (assembly GCA_911387755.1). Taxonomy (NCBI): domain Eukaryota; kingdom Metazoa; phylum Arthropoda; class Insecta; order Diptera; family Syrphidae; genus Chrysotoxum; species Chrysotoxum bicinctum. Next base: position 192,863,982 of record OU426988.1, read on the forward strand.
CGACTAGCAATAGGTTGCTATGGATGGCAACTGTAAGCTGTCAAGAATTTTGGATACAACTTTTGAAGCAAGAAGTGCTCCATTGAGTTCCAATAATGAAACGGTAATTTTCTTCAAAGCATTCACATTGAATCATAATACTTGCAGATAAGAGACAGCAGTATAAACAGAGCCAGAAGCCTCCGAAAACACTTGCAGTTGATAGCTTGAAGCATTTGGAGACGAGAATATCCATCTAGAAACCATGATGTCCTCAATCGAAGAGTGTTACGTGTTAACTTTTTTGTAAGATGCCCATGCACCCTTAAGAAGTCTACACTGCTTTCGACACCGTGGATCGAAATGCCCTGTTTTACAAGCTTTTCCAGAAAGGAATGTCGCTTAAGTTCGGTACAGTATTGCAAAATTTATACAAGACTACCAAAGCAGCAGTGTGGAATGGCCAATGCTTATCAGAGTGGTTCCAAACGAAATCGGGAGTTAGACAGGGCTGTGCACTTAGTCCAAGTTTGTTTGCACTCTTCATTGAAGATATAGTCGAAGCATTACCCGCAGGAATTGAGTACGCAGGCGTTAACATTAAAGCTCTTCTTTTCGCTGACGACATTGTCCTGCTCGCGTATACACCGCAGTCCCTTCAGCTAATGATAAATAAGCTTGCTGAATATTGCAAAAGGTGGAACCTAGTGGTAAATTTAAATAAATCCAAAGTGATGGTTTTTAAGAATGGCGGAGGAAGATCGTGTGCAAGTGAGCAATGGCACTATAATGGTGAAAGAATAGAGTTGGTGAAAGAATACAAATATCTAGGAGTCTGCTTTACTAAGAACTTGAGCATGGGAAAACATCTCACTGACAAACTTGTTAAGGCGAAAACAGCTATAAACGCAGGATGGAAGCAAACCTTTAATAATAAGGAAATTACACATTCCAGTAAATTCAGAGTCTTCGAAGCTGTATCGGAATCAGTTATGTTTTATGCGGCGCAAGCGTGGGGAGGTCGGAAATATGAACAAGTGGAAAAACTGCTCAGATTTTACATAAAACGGATCTTCCACCTTCCTTCTAGTACGCCAAACTACATGATCATGTTGGAAACGGGTTTATCGCCTTTATTCATCAAAACACTCAAGCTGCAGATCGATTACATCCTAAAAGTTCTCGATATGACAAGTTATCGTCTTCCAAAGAAAGTAGTTCTTCAAACAATCCAATCCCGAAGTGGATGGTTTAAAGACTGGATAGAACTAGCCGAGCAGGTGGATGTTGACCTGAACTACAGTAGCTTTGCCTCATGGAAACCAACCTTATATCGCTTAATAGCTCGTCTGGATGAAGCCTCAAGAGAACAATACACGGAGCAAGCCAAAAGTTCACTGCACCGTTCGATTTACAGTAGACTAGATTACGATCTCCGGGAAAGAAACTACTTCCACGACAACTATACTATCGAACAAATTTCGTGCATGTTCCGGTTTAGAGGAGAACTCCATAATCTGAACTACATCCCACACCGCGAGGACTTACCGATTTTATGCAACCTTTGCAACTTGAAAGAGCGCGAGGATGTTTTTCATTTTGTTGGAAGATGTGCGATATTGAGAGAAACAAGAAGACATAGGTACCCTAGGCAGTGACTTTCTTTCAAATAATGAAATCATAAGTCTTCTACAGGAAATGGATGTCACAAAGTTATATGCATATTGCAAAACAGCACTTAAATACAGACATCAAATTTTAAATGAAGCGTTTTAATTTTAAACTGCACTTTCTTTTTTTTTTTTAAATCTATATAAAGCTATAATTTTAGTTGTCAATCAGGCAAACGGCAGCATCACATTTATTAACCAAATCATTGTTAAAATTTATGTGGAAATAAAAAATCAACCTAATCTAAATCATCTTTATATCAGTGTCGTCGTTAGCTGTCGAAAAATAGGCAATTCATCTTCAAATTGTTTTTCTTATAACCTTCAGAAAAATAAAAGAACACTAATTTTTATAACGTCATAGACGAAAGATAATTCTTTTAATTTAACCATTTGAATTACAAGGAGAGCTCTTCTCGAAAATGGACCTAGTTCCATTGATGTGGTTCTGAAAGTGGATCATCCCACAATATACCAGAGAGCCAAAGTTTTTGTGAAAAAATTTTGCCTGTTATCACTACTGGAACCAATAGGCAAGTTGAATCAGAGATTTTGGCCATATCGGAACGCTGTTGACGTATTGCGATTGCTTTTGATACTTTTGTGATGTTCATTTTGTAGAAAATGCAATCAGTTTGATAAGACCAATAATTTTGATTTAATTTTGGTGGGGGCAATACCCCCATTTATTTAGCTTAATACAAGCTTCATAACTTAATCTAACTTAAAACTATGAAACTTACAATTAGGGTTAGGCTAACTTAAAACTATGATTGGATTGTGTTTCGGAGGAGGTTTTTTAGGCAGGGAGTGCTGAGGTTAAAGTCGAAATCGTTTTCATTCGAATTAACCCTCCGCAGCATACGCGTAATAGGTTCGTTGGAGCCATAGGAGGTACGGTGGGTGGGGAGATAGAAGAGGCGAGGATTTCTAAGGTTACGAGGGTTTGTGCTGAAAAAGATAGAGTTGTAAAGAGTTTGACAGTCAACAGAGCCTGAGAGAAGCCGATGAATGAAGAGAATCTCTGCTATATCTCTCCGTTCTTGCAGTGTATTTAAGTTAATTAGTTGAAGGCGGTTCTGGTAGGGGGGCAGGATCAAGGGATTATTCCAAGACAGGCCGCGAAGGGCAAATCTTAGGAAGCGACGTTGAATGCTCTCGATTCTAGAGATATGGGTTTGTTGATATGGGGACCAAACTTGACTGGCGTACTCAAGTAGAGGACGAACAAACGTTATGTAAAGGGATCGGGTGACGTAGGGGTCGGAGAATTCTTTGGACCACCGTTTAACAAAACCAAGTGCAGAGTTGGCTTTTAAAATAATATTATCGATATGTGCCAAGAAGTTGAGCTCTCGGTCGCATAATATTCCTAGGTCGCGGATCGATTCAACAGTTGATATGGGTTGGTTATGTAGAAGGTAGAGACGTGGAGGAGATTTTATGTGTTTACGTGAAAAAGTGATTGATTGGCATTTGGCAATATTTAGCTCTAAGCAGTTTTTAAGGCACCAGACTGAGAAACTGTCGAGATCTTGTTGGATAAGGGAAGAGTCGTGTTTTGAAGAAATTGTTTTGAAGATTTTAGTATCGTCAGCGTAGAGTGAGATATGGGAATGTTTGATGACGATTTCAATATCGTTAATGGTAAGAATGAAAAGGAGAGGACCTAAGTGGCTGCCTTGTGGGACTCCGGAGGTAGCTAAGAAAGGACTAGAGAGGGAAGATCTGAAACGAACACAGTAATAACGGTTTTCTAGATAAGAAGAAATCCATTTCAAGAAATTAGGTTCAAAGCCAAGGGCGGATAATTTGAAAAGTATTAGTTTATGCGAAATTTTGTCAAAAGCTTTGCTAAAGTCAGTAAATATAGCGTCAACTTCCTTTCCGTTCTCTAAGGCAGATAGGGAATACGATACAAATTCGACAAGGTTAGTGGTTGTAGACCTACATTTAAGAAAGCCGTGTTGTCTTGGAGAGATCAGAGACTTACAGCGGAAACTTAAAATTTCGTACAAGATACTTTCAAATATTTTAGGTATATGTGAAAGTTTGGCAATGGGACGATAGTTTTTAACATCGCTCTTAGGACCCTTTTTGTGTATTGGGGTTATGAAAGAGGTTTTCCATACCTGAGGAAATTCTCCTTGAGATAGCGATAAGCTGAAAATTTTAGAGAGGGGAAAAGAGAGGGCTGAAGAGCATTTTTTCAGGAATATTGCAGGGAGGCCATCAGGACCAGGAAGAAATTCGTCATTAAGTTGATTTAGCTTATTTTCGATTAGACATGGGTCAACGGTAAGCGGAAGAGATGGGCCTAGGGAGAAATTTGGCAAGTAATCGAAATAACCAGAATTAGGTACAAAGGAGTCGTCAGTGAAAGATTTCTTGAAAAAGGTGGCAAAAAAGTTGGCAATACCGTGCGAATTATTTGAAGTTTCGGTATTGAAGGAAAGAGAGGTAGGGTAACCATCGGATTTTCTTTTGAAATTGACGAACTGAAAGAACGACTTAGGATCATTTATAAGGTTGGTTTGTGTTTCAGTTAAGTAGCGTTGGTAAAGGGAGTTGTATAGTTCGGTAAAGTGAAGATAGGAACCAAGGTAGTTAGAATAATCGGTGGGAGAGTTAGTGCGGAGGAAAATTGCCCACAATTTGTTTCTCTTATTACGCAAAGAGCGAAGCTTGCGGTTATAAAAAGGTGGTGAAGCGAACGATGATTTATGGCGACAAAAGGGTACATGGAGTGAAATAGAATTGAATATTTCTGTGTAAAATATTTCTGTGGCATCTTTCACAATAAGGTTATCAAAATTGAAGGAAACTCTGTTCAGATATTCGTTAATTTGAGGGAAGTTTGCTTTGTGAAAATCATAAGAGTACTTATTTGCTGGCAGTTGAGTTGGTAATGGAGTATCATGATAGAGTGAGAGAAAGAGGGGAGGATGATAATTGTCGATGGTAGATAGGGAAAGGGGAGAGAGTGACACTGTAGAGTTAATGGGATCGGTTGTGAAAATAAGATCTAGTTGCCTGTCCATATAGTTTGGGATACCACTAACTTGGCATAGACTTGAATCAGCTAGGTGATCTATAAATAGACATTCCTTGGCAGAGGTGGGATTGGAAGCTATGTAATAAGACTGATCTTCGGATGGAATCCATTTTAGATAAGGAAGGTTAAAGTCACCGAAAAGAAGGATATCATCGTTGGGGTCACACACATCCATTATATGGTCAACCGTATCAATGGCGAGCTTATAAGTTTCGATGGGTTGTGACGGCAGAATATAGCAACATATAACATAAAGTGACTTGCGAGGTAGTGTTATCTTAACGGAAACATAGTCAAGATTCGAGGAAGAAGAGATTGCAATGAGGGATGAGTCTAGTGTATTTTGAATAGCTATGAGGACACCTCGACAAGGGCATTCGCCGGTAGGTTGGTTAAGAACATCACCGCGATAAACATTGAAAGAGGAAGGAAACAATTCTTGGTTGTTGATACTAGGGACCAGATTTGTTTCAGTCAGGGCGTAGATTTCAAAGGGTAAAGCATGGGTTTGTTGCAAAACAGCATGAGTTTTGGAACGTAGGCCTCTTACGTTTTGGTAGTAGAAAGTAAGAGGGAGGAGTTGACGGTCTGGGACGGGACGGAGGTCCCAAGGACCTTGGTTTCACGATCCAAATTAAGATCACAACACTGCTCAGTCAACTTATAATTTATGCTGATTCCTTGCAGAAACTCGGTAGAAATTGAGGTCCACTTTCGGAGCAGGAAACATCCTCGTTGCAGTAAGTTCTGGAGTTCCAATTGTAGTTCTTGAGCAGCCTCAACTGAGTCAGCATATAGAATGACTCACGTTAGCAGTTTAAGGAAAGTCAGCTTCATTGTCACATACGGAAAGCAGTTTAAACCATAAGTGACAGTAAGCAATCTGCAGTAAGCAAGCTGCACGTCCTTTCCATATTATTCTCTACATGTCAGGCTCATATCGTTGCACCAGTATTTCTCTATAACATTTCTCAGTGTTGCCATAAGCCCAATTCGATGAGTACGCCATTTCAAGATAATTGCAGACAGTTCACTTTGAAGTTTGGGACCTACATGATTTACCTGATTTATATTTCCTGGATCTATGTTTGGTTCTGTAAAAATTTATTTTAGAAAGTACTACAATTTCGGTGAAATTGGCAAAGTTTTATCGCAGTTATAGTCCGTCACCTTCGTTTTTGATGGTAAAAGAGCGAAAAATTGAGATTAAACAGAATTGTGTTTTATTGATGACGTTTCCTTTTTTTAGACCATCTAAGTGGTCAAAGCATATACAAACACAAATTGTGTGCAGTTTTTAGTTTCCTCTTACGATTCGTTGAAGTCATTCGAACTGGGAGATTTTTCACTTTCTAAGTTTTACAGAACTCCATGCTCATCTTGTTACACCACATTGGGGAAGATAATGATTTAGTTTCGGCTTCTCCCCCCACCGACCTTTGAACAAAAGCGTAGATATTTCCAATACCAAGTTTTCAATCGCAAAGGTAAAGAAATAAAACACGAACAAATAAATAAAATAAAAAAAAATTGTGTTTGTGTGTGTACTTCGGAAAAAGGATGTTGAATCGGAATAAATTCTCTTTGCTTGAGTTGAGTGGCTGAAGGATTTTTCCTTATTTCATTCGTAGTCTCTTTTTAAAGGATGAGCACTTTGCTATCTTAAAATATATTGCAAAAACAAATTATTTATAAAAGCGCAACTTAAGAACGTTTTCGTTACCTTAGGATGGATTTAAATATGCCGAAGCTGAAATGAAGATCTCAAACCCCGGCATGTGCAGTCCCTGGCCATCTATGGAGTTGTCAGTGAAATGTCAAAAAGACACGTTAGCCGTCAAAGACAGCAACATGGTTCTTAAAATTATTGTTCGAACTTTGTTTGAGGTTTATGTTGCCGAAAAATTTCTCAATCGAAAACCCCTTCCCTTTGTAAAAAAAACACCAGCAAGTACATCTTTTGTAGATTTTATTTATTTAAAACATTAAACACTTTATCCTACACAATACTGAATACTTACAAACTATTTATCTTAAGAACTAAGCACTAAAATTTACAAAATAATTAATGCGAAATATAAAAAAAAAACACTAGTAAACATACTTTCTGATTTTTGTTGTCAAATGTAAACTGGGAGTAGCATTGCCATATGCGAAGAATTTTAAGTTCGGTGTCAAACTTAAATTAGCATTGCTTACAATAATAAGAAGAATCCTTTGGCTCGAACACAATGAATGCGATAAGAAATAAAATGCACGACTGGGTCGCACGAACTTGCTCCCATGTAATAGGCTATGAATTTTAAAAACGAATGTTATTAGAGAAAACTGTTCATGAGGATAAAATTATTTTTTTTAATTCTTTTAGTAGTAAGAGACAAAAACAGAATGCTATGCAAATATGAATTTATGCAAGAACAAAAATTATAAGTCGTTGTAGTGGTTTCTTAAAAAAAATACAAAACTTTTGAAAGATTTTTAAGAAAAAAATTTGGTATGCCAACTTTGAGTTTTAATTACTTACTGTAGGTTCCAACAAAACATTGAGCCGTTTTTGAAATATCGAATTTTCAGAAAAAAAATGATTTATGTTTCCAAAAATTCAAAAAATTTTTTTTTTTTTAAATTTCATTAAAATCCTTTATGTCGATAATAAGTAATTCAAAATTTTAAAAAATGGTTCTCTGGTAGGTACAAGCTGTAATATCTTAATTTCTAAATTTGTTTTATTAAATTAAAGATCGTTAAAATTAATTGAGTAAGAAAATTTTTTATCAAAATTCTAGGCGTCTTACGTTTTCGAGAAAAATACGATTTTTGAAAAAATAATTATGTATGGTGAATACCTTTATTTTTAGGTAAAATAAGACTTTTTGTTCATACATCGTGTAGATTATGTTGAAAACCTTTTATTTATCAAGTTTAAAAAAATATTGCATGAGGTTTTCGAAAATTGAGTTTTGAAAAAAAGAATTTTGATTTTTGTTTTTTAAATCCAAAAATATTTTTTTTTGAAAATTTGAATAAATAATTTTATTTAAGTTTTTGGGGAGCTTTAGCAAAAAAAATAATCAAAATCGGTGGTACCGTTTTTGAGAAAATCAAAAACAAAAAAAAAATGGTTCTTTGGGGGGTATCTACCCTCAATAACCATTTTCCTGAAATTTTTTTCAACCAGTACCTAGCTGTAACTAAATGAAATTTTTTTGTATTTTTTTTTTTTTAAATCTGTCAAACAGTTCTTGGAAAAAAAAAATATTTATAAAATTTCGAAAAAAAAAATCGTATGGCAGGTACCGTTATTTTCGGTCTTAAAAAAAAAGAAAAAGACGTGTGGAGGAAAAAAAATGCACGAATTGGTCGCACAAACTCTTGGAGAAAAATACGATTTTCGAAAGCCATTTTTTAATATTTTTATGGAGGGAACCGTTATTTTTAGGTCCAATAATTTTTTTTTTACATCTTATAATTTATATTAAAAAACTTTTTTTTACCAAGTTTTAAAAAAATCGAGTATGGGGTTTTCGAAATATTGAGTTTCCAAAAAAAATTTTGATTTTTTTTTTTAAAATCCAAAAGAATTTTTTTTGAAAATTTGAATATGTACACAATAATATGGAAACTGCTGGGAAGCCCTTGTTTTTGAGGAAATCAAAAACAAAAAAAAAATTTCCAAAAGGGGTACCAAAAATAATAATAATAATCGTAAATGAAATTATTTTTTGATGTTTTTTTTTTAATCTGTAAGACAGTTTTTGAGAAAAAAAAATATTTATAAAATTTCGAAAAAAATTCGTATATCAGGTAACTTTATTTTTGGTCTTAAAAAAAAAAAACGTGTGGGAGAAAAATCAAAACCCATATCTACCAAGTTTGAAGAAAATCGGCCGAGCCGCTTAGGCTGTAGTCGAACAGACAGACAGACAGAATTGCGAAGACCAATTTGTTCATCTTCCCTACCCTCGTAATGTCAAGTCTGTTTCAAATAATCTAGCACCTAATATATACAGACCATCTAGCGGTTTCTTTTTAAATCATATGCTATTTTGACACTGACAGCTGTTCCCCGCTCGAAATCTTGTCAAAAAGTCAGTATCATCATACCTCCACGGAACGAAAAAAGTCGCTCAGTGACTCGGCAATTGAAGGCGCACGACCATCCCATTGAACCACGTTGTGTTCCATAATCAATGGGAATGTTTGCTGTTACTAATAGAGTCATAATAATTCATGTAAGAAATTTAAATTTGTTAATTTTATTGGATTTAAAAAAAAAAAACTTGTATTTGGCACACGCTTAAGAAATTAAATATGGGGATAAGATTGCTTCTCCATTTTGTAAGCATTATGTATAGCTGTCGCTAGCTTCCGGGGTTGATTTTTATAAAAGCTCAAAGATGATACAAATCTTGTATTTAAGGCTTCCGAATTTGTTTTTCTGGGGGTTTTATAGGGTTTTTGATTTTTTAACCTGCTCTTTATTAGGTGCAGTAGCCCTGGTGGTATCCTTAGGATATAATGGGTGGGCAAATCCTCCGGGGGCCAACAATACTCGTACCTTGGATTCCCTCCCTCACTTTATGAATCGTCACCCCTGCAGAACGAATTCAGGTTTCACAATTATTTTTGAACCCGCTTTTATTTTCCAAGGCTAGTAAGAACCCCTCATCCGACGAGGTAGAATGACAAATGACAGTATAGCCTGGACCCCCGCTCCTTCCTGCTGCCAGGATCAGCCTCCTGTACTTGTACCATGGGGTTGTATTTGTAGTATGGGAAGGAGACGTTTTTCAATCATCGCCTCCGTTACATGAGAATACCTTTATTCTATGGCTTCTGAAATTTGGCTGATTGATTGTTTAAATTGAATGGAATCAGAGTTGGATAAGATGTGTTCCGATCTTAAATTTATCCAACAGAAGTTTCATTGTTCTGTCATAATATTCCGTTAGGGTTAAAGCGAAAAGGGTTTGAAGTTCATCCCTAAAATAACTGACCCCAGCACTATTTCCTTAAATGCTTCCTCCACTAAAGTTATTAATTTATTCAAACACTGCCAACTGAGATCATTTGCTCACAATTAATTTTTTTCAATTAAGTTTATTGTGTATTTTTAAATATCCCACTCCCTTTCCATCTCCAGCTTCGTGTCATCTTCGATCCAATATGACCTCATTTCCCCCGACATAGGCTTCGTTTCTATCAAGAAGGTTCTGCATCGTTAAATCTATGTGTACCATCTTTCTCTTTATTAGGTTGATGTATGCTACGTAAATTTGATCAACATTTCACCCCGAATCTTGGGCTAATAATGACTTTAAATGCACACTAAACAATCGCCAAAGGGGAAAACTGTTAGATACATTGGTTTAGCAATTTCCTCCTTTACTTACATTTCGTTCCCACTCAAGCATAAACAAGAATGTCCAAATTGCCATCTTGCTGGCGAGAACGCTTGATATGTATGGGAGTTTGTAGGGTATAAGCTAATCCGTGACCTACAAGATGGCTTTTCGGATCATGGAGTATTAGATACTTGAATAGCGATATTGGAAACCAATCTTGCTGTTGGTTCTTCTGTTTAGCTTGCCTTGAAAATTTAAGTGGTCTAGCTGCTTCGTCTTCGCTCTTAATACTTTACAGAGCTCAAGAGTTGATAAGTGGGTGTAGGTAGGGATACGGCATATACGCACTTCATTTAGCCACATCATGTTAATGATTGGAAAAAGGGGCTTAGTCAATGATGTTGATACAAGCGTAACAAATCGTTTGTGCCGTTGTATTGTGTTTGGCGAAAACCATAAGGGTTTATGGAGCAAAAAACAAAGCAAACCAAGTGTGTTTGCTTTTTATTTTCTTTCAGGATAAAGGATTATTTGCATTTTAGAGATTGTGTTTGTTTGTGATGTGAGTGGAAAGTAGATAAGGACGTATTGTATTTGGCCTTGATTTTGTTGAATCAGGCTAATTTAGTCATATTTAAGAAGAGGCAATTGCCTGTTATGTGGATTTTTTGATGGAGAATATGTTGAGTACATTTCTGGAAATACGAGCTAACAAGCAAATAGAATTTGAGAAAAAGTTTATTGAAGGTTTTTTGGGAAGCTTAATGTTTATGATGTGGATAATACCTACAGAGAAGTAGGTGCACCAACTGAGTTGTAAAGGGTGTTTTTTTTTTTAAGAAACTGGAGAGCTTTAATTTGAAAAATGATTTTAATATCTATAAAATTGGTTTTATCTGAAAGATAATTTTTTGTGATTTATGTTTGAGTGTGGTTTCGGGTTTGTGGTCGGCTGGGACATGGTGTAATCTGGAGGTCAAATGTTCACACACAATTCGGTGTAGTAAGCTTGATGGACACAAGTGGGAGGAAATCTCATTTGTTGGTTAGCATAGCCAGTAGAGCTGTGTAAATCGTTCATTTCAAATGATCGAATCGTTCAACAATCGATTACGAAAATGATCCGATCTTTTCAATCAATCGATCATTCGATCATTTTCATTTCACTGAAAGATTCAATACTGTTCCTATTCGATATTAATTTCGATTTCGATGATAAGATTGACTTGTGGCTTTGATAGTTCTCACAAAATACTCTATGATGAGGCTACTTCATGCTTCATGGATTAAAAAGTGTCAAAAATTCAAGAAAAAGAGATTTTATTTGTTGCTTCGGAAAAGAGCAATTTTAGGGCTTTCGGCTAACATTTGGTACGAAATATACTTTGTACGTCAGAACTGAATTCGTCCTCTATTCGTCAAGTCATAAACTGTCAAATTCCATCAAAGGATGGCTACGATGCCGATGGATTAAGAAACGTCCAAAAATCCACATTAAACATACCGGATCCTGATACATCAAATAACATCAGTTCAACCCAACAATTGTTTTTGCGGCCTACAACATCAACGACCAACCCGATCAATCATGTTGTTCAATGCCGAGTTCAACCCAGAAGTTCCAGTCCACCGTCCGTTTGGCGTTCATAATCCACGTTGATTGAATCGGAAGAAATGGAATCAAGTAAATCATGATTAATCGAGTCAACTGATATCGAAAATCGAGACTCATTGAAATAATTGAGATTGAAATAGAAAATCGAGAATCCAGAATCGAGAATCATGTAAATGATTGAGATTGAGATCGATTAAAATGATTGATTTCGATCATCAATTCTTTTCGATGATCGGATCAAAAAAATCGAATCGATCCCGATTGACACAGCTCTAATAGCCAGAAACAGGACGGCTTTATATAGGACAGGTGAGTGTACCCCGAAATAATACGTTTTTTCTGCGCGCTCTTAAGGGAGTTTGACTATATACCCTGAAAATGCTTGAGCACAGTGTGAGCGCTTAGGAAAGTTGGAGAGGATTTAAAAGGAGATACCTATGCACATTGGTTTTGAAGGTCTGAATATCGTAATGCGGGGGAATATTAAGCCAGGTAAGGCACTCCACATTCGTGTAGTACGGCTAAGGAAAAAAACTCTGAATTTAAAATTATGTTCGAAGGGAATGCCCATCAAGGGTAAACTGATGGACATTCCTTGAGGCGTAAGTATTACGGCTGAATTGTTTAAGGGGAGAAATACAACTAGCTATTCCAAAAGAACACTGTTTATAAAAATCACGGTAAAATAATGAAATATAAGAAACGTAATGGTGTTACTCGAGAGATTCAAGTGCTTCTGTTCTATAAACTATGATTTTTAAAGCCCTTTTTTGGATTCTTTCTATGCGAATTGTAACAAAGAGTTAGACAGATCAGAAGGGGTGAAAAATGTCTTGAATTGTCGAAAGAAAACTTTACACTTAGCAGTGTTTGTGGCGACTTTGAATGTCTGATCATTACAGGCCAGTGTCACTTATGAATAGCGAAATGCAAAGATAGTTCCGCTTCAAGAATAGAAGACAGAATTGAGTTTTTGAAGTGCTAAAATCTTCGCGGCTTATAATTCCCCATTTGACTTCGATTTGCTTTCGATATCAGAATGTAATGAACTTATCATATGCAACCGTTCGAAATCCACATCGAAAGGGCAAGAACGTAAATCAGGAAGTTAATAGAAGAACCTGAAAGTAATGTCGTCAGCAAAAATAATTTAATGGATTAGAATTTTCAAACCAAGGATCACTGTTGAACATGAAGAGAGTCGAAGAAAAAACGGAGCCCTGGGCCATTCCAGCGTTACTCAATGAATAACAAACTTGAAACGGATATCCAAAACAATTTGTATGGAAGGGTTAGAAAGGTAGTTTCGAATGAAGAAGAGATTGATCAATACCAAATATACGCATTTTCTATAAGAGAGATGATTGCCGAATTCTATCAAATGCTTTTGAAATGCTTTCTCCTAAATGATGCTACGAAAGCCATACTGCCAGTCATTGCGAAGCTTTCGTTGTTAAAGTTATTTCTTGAGCTGAAAACTCATCCCTAACCTTGGAAAGAAGGGATGCAAGTCCAATTGGACGATATTTAGAAGGGGAAGAAGATTGGCAATTTTCCACTCGGAAAGAGACCAGCAGAGTAGGACAGATGGAAAAGCTTACGCGTTGAAAAACACCTCTTCAGAACAATGAGAGGCATAATATCTGGGCCACTATATTTGTGAATATCGAGATCTTTAAGTATTCTTGGAACTGTACGATTGCGGAAGAAGTAAAATCGTTTACGCTTTCAATTACAGGTGTCATGATACTTTCTGGCAGCAAACAGAAAACTGTGATTTTTTCTTGTGAGCTGAAAATGGACTATCATTGAAAACGAGCAAAGAAACCAAAGACATATAAGTATTTTTTGATTGGCTTACAAATCAATAAAAATGTTTACTACCATTTTGACATTGTAGTTTTTTTTACTCGGAAAATATGTATAAGAGGGTTTTCTAGCTTGTCAGCGTCGGTGAGATTGAAAGTGTGGAGTTCTAGATACACCTCGCTATAGACGACTGCCATTTTTGGAAAAAAAACTCATTATGAGTGAGTATTTTAACTTGTTTGTCATTGTTATTAAACAGAATAACCGCTATTGGGGCACCATAGACCAATATCCCCTCATAGGGTAAATAAATGGTGCGCCATAGACATTTGGCCGGAAGCGTCATTGGGCCATATTTTTCCTTGAGAATAATAAATTAAATACTGTATCATCTACTGGTGACCGTAGTCGGGTCATGTTTAAAAATGTATTGTGCCCGAAATGAACCAATTAGGCCTGCAGAATATGTGGTTCCAAGAAACCGTGCTGTATCACACACAATTCAGCTCCTATTACGATGCAAATTCTCCTAAAAAAATGCACTGATTTGGCACCTCCCGCTTTCTTATTATGGGGGTAAGTGAAAGAAAAGGTGTACTTCAACAAGCCAACCACATTACAACTACATTAGAGACGTTGTTGAAATTACAACAGAAGTCTGCGAAATTGTTGAAGAAAATGTAGATACTTAAAAGAGCTCGGCTATGAGCCACGGATATATTTTTAAGAAAATTCGTTTACCTTTAATTAGGTTTCGATATCTTAGATCGTTTTTTATGAAATTGTACAGTTGACTATAGTTTTGTCCCTTGAGATTTTCAAGGAACTGGTCACGGTTTAGGCTTTCACTTCCAAGGAATTGGCTTCTATAAGTCTGAAAACAAGGGCACACTCCAACAAAGTGGTATATATTTTCAGTAGCACCAAGGTTACAGATTGTACAAATGCCTACTGAATCTCTTCTAAATGCTCTTGAATTGATATTGAGCAACCCTCACCTGGACTTTAAAACCATTCTAATCTCGGCATAGTTCAAGTTACAGTATTCATCGTGGAACCGTGATTGAAGCGCTCTGTTTGTGTTTTCCGTCCAATGTTTTTCTACAAGTTTCTATATGCAACACTTTCCACTCAGACTTTGTTGACCAGTTAAACTCAATATTGACTTCATTAAAGAGTTCTGACCACTCATTTGCCCAGAAAATCTGTTTTCTTACGATGTCAATTTGAAAGTTTTCTTGGTAGTCTGTTTTCGGGCAGGGTACTTACTCTTTGGATGTATGTATATTTGAAATGCAGTTCGAGTGTTTAAAGGAAGGCTTTTGGAAGTCCTGTTTCTAGATTAAGCACGTAATTTGGTGAGTTACTAGGTAAGGAAAAACATCTCTTGATAAAAAACCTTTGCAATTTTTCGACTTCATTATATTCGGAATAACCCCAAACTTGCGCACAGTAGTTCATGTTCATCACTGATTTTGAAGCAGCTTCATATATTTTGTACTTAGCTGAGTTTTGTAAGTTTTTGTTTTTTGATGAAGTTTGACCAGGTAGCATTTATTGAGTTTTTAGACATTGCAAGTTTCTCCGTAAGATGCTCTGTCCACGACTTATTGTAAGACAGAGTTACTCCTAGATACTTGTATTTGTTAGATATTTTGATTTCATCGTTGTTAAAAGTCCATGTTTTAGACTGCAAATGTACATATGTTGTTTTTCTGTCATCGCGCCAATTAAGTCCTGGTAATAGTTTCATAGAATCATTGATCGCTATAACTTCCTGTGTAGAAATATAATCGGAGAAAGTTTCACAGTCAATTCTAAAGTCTGTTATTACATCAATAGAACTATATGATGGACAACAGTAGTCGATGACCGAAGATCCTCTGCTGCTCACAAATTTAAATTCGCCAGTCCTGTCGCCATATCCCCTTCCGTTCAAAATGAAACCTCCAATCTCTTCTAGGAACTCTGTAAACGCATTTCTGTATCGATCACAACTGTTATCCTTTGAAATTCTGATTGTGGGACTAGATTTTCATTCTCAAGCTGTACTTCTACACTTCCCTTCGTACCAGTTCTTACATTTAATTCACCTTACTTACTTTACTTATCTGGCTCCCGATCCATGGAAGTTCTCTGCCTGAGATATTGCGGTCTTCCATATGTTACGATACCTCGCAAGTCCCCTCCAGTCGTTGGGACCAAGCGCTCTTGCGTCTGTAACCGCCTGGTCCCTGTAGCGGAGGTTCAGTGTTCCTCGTCGTCTCGAACCAGGGGGCTGGGATTCGAAGATTTTCTTGGCTGAAGCGTTGTTGTCCATTCGCTCGATGTGACCGAGCCAGTGTAGTGGACGTGTTTTGGCTCTTTGGACTACATCCACATCTTGGTACAGTTCGTATAATTCACGATTGAATCTTCTCCTCCATTTGCCCTCTTCGCATATAGGACCAAATATCCGCCGACGAATTTTTCTCTCGAAAGTGCCCAGTATCAATTCCCCTTTTTTACTTATCGTCCAGCACTCGGCGTCGCCGGCGTAGAGAAGAACTAGCAAAATTAGAGTTTTGTATATCGTGCACTTTGTCTTTCGAGAAGGGAGTTATGAACCCATTGGTTTGGCCAAACCGAAGTAGCAGCGGGTTGCTAGGGTAATAAAGGTGTCATTCGTGCGATTGATGTTCGTTCCGAAATTACTACTACCACAGATAATAAAGTTACTCTATTATCTGTGCTACTACCAACAGTGAAATTTTGTCCTACCTAGGTGCATGACAGATGAGGCTTTGTTTGTTGATAGCATATACTTTGTTTTGTCCTCATTCACTTCAAGACCAACACGTTTCGCCTGTTCATCAATATCTGTAAATGCTTCTAGCAAAGCTCGCTTGGAGCGGGAGATGATATCGATGGCGTCCGCATAGAAAAGCAGTTGGGAAGACCTGTTGAAGATAGTGCCTTCCAGGTTAACACCACTCTTGCGCACTATCTGCTCCAGGACTGATTGAAGAAATCACATGATAGCGCATATCCTTGACGGAAGCCTGTACATGTCTGGAATAGCTCGGATGAGCTTTAACCCATTTGAACGTTGCACCGCGTATTTTGTAACGTCATGCGGCATAGCTGAATCAGTTTTTTCGGGATCCCGACCTCGCCAATAGAAGCTCTTGGCGACTTATGATATCATATGCGGCTTTGAAGTCGATGAAAAGGTGGTGGGTCTCGTTGGACTTTTCCAGGATTTGCCTGAATGTGAAAATTTGGTCTATCGTTGTTCTGCCTGGCCTGAAGCCACACTGGTACGTGCCGATCATAGTATTGCAGAAAGGTTTTAGACGCTCACATAGGATCTTGTAGGCAACATTAAGCAGGGATATGCCTCTGCAGTTTCTTTTTCTAGGTGGATGATAGCGTATGGTTGTCTCGGCTACCTCCTTAATGATGTCGCGATACTGGTTCCACTGGTTATTGACATTTGTGGTTGGGGGTACGGCTTAGAGTTTCCCGGTCAATTGCTCACTGTAGTCTCTGGCTTTCTCAGATGTGCTAAGGCATGCAATGTTGAATTTCTTCCCTTGGGCGGTCTTCACTTTTTTTTCGTTTGGGCAGTTGGGCTCTGAACTTTGTCACAGCAAGAAAGTGGTCAGAGTCCACGTTTGCACCCCGGAAAGATCGCATGTCAAAGATGTTCGACGCGTGCCTTGCGCCAATTAGCACGTGGTCGATTTGGTTTGCGGTTCGACCATCTGGAAATCGCCAGGTTGCTGTGTGTATCCTTCGCCTGGGGAACCTCGTGCTACTTATAACCGTATTCCGAGCTGCAGAAAAGTCGATTAGTCGGAAGCCGTTATATGTTGTCGTTTCGTGGAGGCTGTGCTTTCCAACTAAACTAATACGCCAAAGATATTTTTTCCTTCCCGACTTAAGCATTGAAATCTCCGAGCACGACTTTGACATCGTATTCCGGAGAGGCTCCGTAGGCTCCGTGCATGAGGTCGTAAAACTCTTCCTTGTTAGACTCCTCAGCTTCATCGGTAGGCGTAGGGGCATGTGCACATATAAGGCTGATGTTTTGAAAAGTAGCATCACAGCCAGGCGATCACAAATCGGCTTAAAATCGATGACTTTTGATCTGAGTCGATTTCCCATGATGAATCCGCATCCTAACATGTGCATTCTTTGATGACAGCTGTAATAAATGTCGGAATCTTTTCTTTTCGCTATTCCTGATCCTATCCATCCTATCTCCTGGATCACGGTAATGTGTGCCTTATACCGCGAGAGGACAGATTCAAGTTTTTGAGTAGCACCTGCTGTGTAGAGTGTCCTTACAATTCAGGTGCATACTCGTAAATCGTAGTCCATTTTGGTTCCGGGTCTGGTTGCCATTTGAGGGAGGTCGTTATCTGAGGCTTCTCGCGTCTCTCTCATAACAATTGGTTTTTTTTACTGTGGCCGGGTCGTTAGCCTGACGCACTAACCTCCAATATTTAGGGCCATGGGTTTAGTGTTGCAATTGTTTCCTTGGTCAACAGTCGAACTTACATGTTTAGCAAGTCATGACATAAAGCCAAGACCAGTATCCGGCGGTTACCAACGAGAAGGTAATGTAAGCACTTGATGTGTAGAAAAAGATACAGCTCGAAACCTCTAGTTCCTACAACATCCAACCACCATTTCACCTACTAATATGAAATTATTCTGATCTGTTTCCTAAAAATATGCAATAACTTTTTCAAAGTCGCTTCTCCAATGGTTGCAGTTGTTGTACGCAGGAAGGTTAAGAAAAGCTCCTCCAAAATGACCTCTAAGAAAAACGGTACCGCAGAGTTTGGAAAAGCTGATTTGATAAACCTGTTTTTCGCATTTTTTTATACCCGTATAAACAGCCGCCACTTGCTCTTCCTCGTGTTTGTTGTTGTGTTCTTGTCGCAGGAATCCATTCAAGTTTGTATCCCGGGAGAATTTTTCGTATCTTATAATATTTTCAGTTGTTACAAATGTTTCATATAGAAGATAAAAAGAATATTTCAAAATTATTAATATATTCAAAAAAAATTAAAAAATAAGGTTTATTTCCAAGCCTAGCAATATTGAAAGATAAAACCTGACAGGCACCTAATTGTTAAACGTAGTTCCAAACTACGTAAGTTGCTTGGACTTTGAATATTTTTCTTGGGCTCATTTAAAATAATAGTATAGTTACATTCTGTTTTACTAAATAAACTAACAATATATTCCCTATCTACATATCGCTGAAATCTGTGATGAATCCTTCGGGACTGCATTTGTAACGATGACCATTGACTTCAATAGCCCAGTGCTTGATTTCGACTTTTACGTTGGGATTTGTTTGAATTACCCATTTCTTGATCTGTCGGAGGTGGTACTTCTCTCTTCTTTCATTATATGACAGGTCTCTCTTGTTGAATATCCTGCAGTTAATTTCTCAAGTTCTGTATTGCCGATAAAAGTGTGTTAACGTTATTTACATTTCCAAGTTCGAAAACAAATGCGGACGTTTGCCAATTTTTCTTGTGTTTGGTGTTTTAACGGATACAAAATTTCATTACAATCTATTTGGACAGAACCAGAAGTTGGCTATGGCTATTGATACCATTTTAAATTTCTCATTTTCAGCTTTAAAAAGTTTTTCTTAAATTTTTCAATTGTCAAGGACGGGAAAGTAAAATGATTTTTTTCTAATAGATCCGAATTGTAATTCAACGAGAGTTTGATTCAAATTGCTTTGTGAATTCACATACTCGTATCTTTGATTTATGTATTTTTCTTTTCAATTTAACCTTGACCTTATAGATAGATACATTTTTATGCTCTTCGTGCTTCGTTGAAAACATCTTCCACATTCGACAGCTCGTTGTATCCTAGCTAACGGACCGATTCTTGAGTTTTAAAAAAGCCTACCTCAACCTAATTTAAGAAGAGACTTTTTTCTTCTGAGAGTAAACCATCCCATTCCATTGGGGTCTCTTAAAAAGTGTCCTTATAAAAACTCTTATACTACGCAATGTTATTGGAATGCCGCTGAATGGAATAAAAAAGAGAACTTTTCCAACAAAAAATCTCTTAATCAGCTCTTTTAACTTTTAAAGCGCATGCGAAAGAGAGAATAGATTTTTTGAGGGAAGACTGCGTACTAAAAATTTAACATCTCCTTAACACGTCGTGTTAGATGTATCACATTCCTGGAAGTTGAAAATGCCACGTTTTCATCGTAAAGCGGCTATTTTGTTTGACACTTCATGTTTATGAACGGTCTTAACGGATTATTATATCTTATAATATATCTGTTGGCCTTTCGTCATAAAAGTAAGTGGTGTATTTATTTTTTAATTTATAAAAGGCAACAAAATAATAATTGCACAATTACGTACAATTACGGAAAACGGCAAAACTGAGTTTAAAGTAAAGTTAAAGGACTTGGGGTTTTAAGAAGTTGTTATATCGATTGTCGACCTAGGTGAATGAGTGGACGGGTGGAGTGAGGACTCTACTTACTTATAGCGTGTTTAATTGTGCGGTGGCAGCTTTGAAAGCAGATAATTTGAGTAGTTAACACTTCGTGTAAGGGCCTGATATGAGGGTCCTTTTGGTTTATAATTCCGATTTGCAATTTATATGAAAGTAATTTTATTGTCTTTAATCAGGAAACTTCCCACCAAAACAAAATACCTACAATATTTCGGTTGAAAATTCTTGATATTTCCTACAAGATTTGATGAAAATTTTGATGAAATGAAAACTCTGGATTTCAGCGAAAACTCAATGAAATCTTATTTGAAATCTCGAAATTTTTCAGTTGAAATCTCAGATCTTAAAGAATTTTTAAATATTAAATAAATAAAATGAAAAGAAAAACTGATTTTTGTTTTATTTAATTTAATTTTAATTTTAATTAAATTATTATCACAACTATTTATTTTTTAATATCTAAGCTACGCGTTTCGGAGTGTTATAGCTCCATAATCAGGCGAACTACTTTTGGTTTTTAGTTGTCAAACTTAAGCTTTTAGTTGTCATCTTGTATGTACTAGTGTTGTTGTTGTGGAGTTTGGTTTTAGATTCGATCGAGAACAGACGTGTTTAATAGCGCTCATAAATTTTGTGAATTTCTTTTTAAATAAATCAAATTTTCCGTGGGAATAAAGTAAAGTTTATTCAGTATCATTATGAATAGTGATTTCATGCACCCTAATGTGCCCCCCGATAAAGCAAAAGTTAAAAACTCATTGAATAATAATAATACTCGTATGAACTTGCCATCGCAATTGTTTAACGCAGAGGGCAAAAACAAAAATTCTAGACAGTGTTGATTGGTAGTCGGACGACGCCGACACCAAAACATCGAGACTTCATAAACAAAGTTTAATGGAAACAGAAAACCGCAATAACGCGTTCTGTGAGAAAGAGACAAATATAGTGCAGAGTAAAGGTCTGCCGAATTTTAAAAACTGTATAATTATCCGCAACGCCGCCGATAGAATGTAGAGGCTTCATCTTCAAATTCCAAAATAGTAAATTTCAGAAATAGTAACGGCAGCATCGGCACAGAAATGCCCATCAATAATGGCAATAACATCTTTAACTCCAGAAAAAATTTGGTGCCCACTAATCTTCACCAAAGGTATCACATCTAAGACTATTGTTGAATTTTTTAAATCGACTAATTTAAACCTAGATAGTATCAGGTTTGAATCAAGAGGTTTTGGTAGAATGAAAATTTTTGTAAAGGAAGTAGATTTTCATAGCCTTCTGTTAAATGAATTTAAAGCTAGCAATGTAGAAGCGTTTTCATTTACCCCTAACGAAATGAAAAAGTTCAATATCATTCTTAAAGGAATACCGGGTAACTTCTCCCCGTCTCTAGTGAACTGGGAGCTTTTAAAATTGGACCCCTCGCTGAAGGTCGTAGTTAAAAAGTTTAAGACAAATTGCTGTAAGGAGAATAAGATTCCCTTAGACTTATTTTTATGTGTTCCAGGTGATAGGGAAAGCCTAATAAAAATCAAAAACTTGAAATTCCTAATGAGGCATAGAATCCGAATGGGATACTGTAAGGAACTCAGGCACTAAGCAGTGCTACAGATGCCAATGTTTCGGTAATATTTCGGCATTTTGCTCTTACACTATTAGATGCTTTAAATGCCTCAAAGAGAACTAGCTTGGCAATTGCGACCTAGGACCGAAAACTGACCCTTCCACAGCTTCCTTTGTAAATTGTGGTAATTGAGGTCACCCTGCTAGCTACAAAGGTTGTCCGAAGCGGTTGGAAATACTACAAAATAAGGAGTTAGCCAATAGGGCTAAAACTAAAAAGAAAGAAATGCTGAATTATTCTGTTTTTAATTTGGTGAATAATGTCCTCAAAAATGGCATCTCCTTGGCTGACGCTCTGAGAGGTTCTAAGGCTCCTGAAGCCATATCTCCTTCAAAGCCTGATGGCGGAAACGTTATATAAGACTTTATGAACGAATCGAAAAAGTTATGTGGTATCTCATTCAGTGCACTATTTGCATTCGGGATTTCTGGCCATCTTACACCAAATTTAAATGAATCCACAACTTTAATTCCTATCTTAGCAGGAGTCCCACAGGGATCTATATTGGGCACTTTTTTTTATTAAACCTTTACCTCTGACTTTTCAATCCAAAATAACGCTTCTAAAGCAATACTGTATGCTGATGATACGATTCTATTTAGCGCACACGTAAGACCACATGAAGCTTTAAGAGAAGTCAAAAACCATCTAACTAAAGACATTTCGTATTACAAGAAATGGAGAATTTATCTTAGTTTTAATAAATGTTAAATGATATGCTTTAGGAACGCTTCTGGTAAAGGCCACCACCTTGCTGTGCGTGAAAGCAAGACTCTTAATCTCGTGATTGGTGGTAATTTAATCCTTCTTAAAAAAATCAATAAAATACTTAGGTGTCAACCTCCACGAAAGATTGAAGATGAATCCCATTGTAGAATTGTCTTTAAATAAAGGTAAAGCGGCAGCCGCGTTGCTTAAAACATTTTTCAACTCTCCAGAAGTTGAACCCAAAACAAAGCTACTTATGTATAAAACCATAATTAGAGCTCTCATTTCATATGGATTCTTAATTTGGTTTCAAATAACCCCCAATGTTGCTTCTGAACTTCAAAGATTCGAAAGGAGGATAATTAGGAATACATCGCCAAATAAGACCATCTTGGTAAATGGTTCAGCAAAAATTATCTTTACGGAGACACCAACATAGTGCCTTTGCTAAAATATCTTATTATACTGGACAAAAAAAGAAAAGCATTACTACAAGATCACGAAAATCCTTTTCTTTGGGAGTTCATCTCTGAAAAAAATTCTTTCTCCATCAATGATAGGTACTACATTTCTCCAATCAGTATCTTTTGCTAGGGGTCCGATCAATTTCTATGAGTCACAGAGGAGGGACAGAGAGAGAGTTTCCAACAATTAGGATAACAAATCTCCTTCCTATGTACATATGTACGAGTATAATAAACATTTTTTACTTGCGACTCATAGGTACTATAAGGCAAGTTATGAATTCGTAAAAAAAATCGGACTCGAGATTTTGATCAAAGTTGACATTACGATGATAGCAAAGACTAAAAAAGTGGGTCTCGCAATTCTGTGTGTCTATCTGTCTGTCAGTTCGACTACAGCCTAAACGGCTCGGCCGATTTTCTTCAAACTTGGTAGATATCATTTTTAATTTTTTTCCCCGACACGTTTTTTTCTTTTTTTTTTAAGACAAAAAATAACGGTACCTGCCATACGAATTTTTTTCGAAATTTTGTAAATATTTTTTTTTTGTCAAAAACTGCTCCACAGATTTGAAAAAAAAAAAGATACAAAAATTTTTTATTCAGTTAAGACTAGGTACTGAATGAAAAAATTTTTCCGAAAAATGGTTATTAAGGGTACGCCCCAAAGAAGTATTTTATTAGTTTTTGGCTTTCTCAAAAACGATGCAACCGATTTTGATCTTTTGTTTTTTGCTAAAGCTCCCCAAAAATTTAAATAGAATTATGTATTCAAACTTTCAAAAAAATTTTGTTTGGATTTTTAAAAAAAATTTTAAATTTTTTTTTTCAAAACTCAATATTTCGAAAACCTGATATTAGATTTTTTTCAAACTTGATAAATAAAAGTTTATCAACATAGTCTACAAGATGTATAAAAAAAAAGGTTTATTTTACCTAGAAATAAAGGTACCCACTGTACAAAATCATTTTTTTTTTTTGAAAAATTCGATATTTCAAAAACGGGGCAGTATTTTTTTTTCATTCATACTGTAATAAAAACTTAAAGTTAACATACCAAAATTTTATATATACAAGCTTTTTTTTAAGAAACCACTACAAAAACTTATAATTTTTGTTATTGCATAAATTCATATTTGCATAGCATTCTTTTTTTGTCTCTAAAAGAATTTAAAAAAATAATTTTATCCTTATGAACAGTTTTCTCTAATAACATTCGTTTTTAAAATTCCTAGTCAATTACATAGGACCAAGTTGTGCAAGCCAGTCGTGAATTTTATTTTTATAACGTTCCATTCAATTGTGATTCATACTTGTCTATACACACTTAATTTAAAACTAACAATAAAATAAACAATATTTTAAAACAAAAACCTAAAATCGATAAAAAATCATGTTCGGGAGTTTATAAATTGAAATGCGACGACTGTCAAATGTTCTAACATGTAGAACATTCAACGATCGATTCAAAGAACATATACCGAAACCAAACGCCAAATCCACCTACGCTTAGCATTTAATCCACAACAACCATAATTATGCAGATCTTGAGACAAATCTACAGTCATTACAACTAAGCAGAAAAGGTAAAATATTAGACGCGATCTACGATCTATCTACAAAGCATCCAAGATAGAAAAAGACAACTTATTAAATGATAAATTGACAGTATAAACAAACACCTTATATGAAACAGCAATTAAACACCAACAAAATAATAGATAAAAAAAAGACAACACTCGTATATCACCACACAAACAAAGCTCCAACCAAATTAAATAAAAATAAAAACAACAACAACAACAACAACAACACAAGATGACAACAACTAAAAGGTTAAGTTCGACTATACCAACAACTAAAAATCAAAAGTAGTTCGCCTGTTGATGGAGCTATAAACGCGTAGCTTAGATATTATAAAATAAATAAAGTTATAATAATAATTTAATCAAAATTAAAATTAAATAAAATAAAGCAAAAATCAGTTTTTCTTTCCTTTTCATTTTATTAATTTAATATTTAAAAAATAACCGCACAGACATATTGAAAAGTCCTAATCTGAAAAACTTGTCGAAAATACTTGAATTTTTAAGAAAAAACGATCTTTTAAGTAAAATCTATAAAAAAAAGCTTTTAACTAATAAATAAAATTAAAACATGTTAATATGTTTATTAACGATTTTACATTGTTATTATAATAAATATATAAATAAATAAAAAAAATTCTTTAAATAACCAAAACCTGGAGACAATAAACCATAAAAAATGCACTTAGATTTTAGTTTTAGTATTAGTTTGTGAATTGAGATTCTACGAAAGACTGTTTTTGACAAAGAAAAAATATTTCATTCAAATGAAGATAAAATAATATTTGTTTCCAGAAATTTTGCAAAACTTTCATTTCATTAAGTAGCTTCTGTTGCTCTTATTTTTACTTGCGCTATAGGGCAAGTTCTTAATTTGGAAAAAAATTGAACTCGAGATTTTGGTCAAAGTTGACATTACGATGATAAAGAAGACGAAGACGGCAATTCCGTCTGTCTGTCTTTGGGTCTTGTGAATAAAAAAAAAGTTAAAGCTTTTTTTGGAGGAAGCTAAAGCCAACTAGTCATAGCTTTTACTAGCAGCTAAAGCTAGACAGTACTAGCTTAAGCTTTGTTTTATGTGAATAAAAAAATGATAACGCTAAATAGCTTAAGCTGGAAAATTCTAGCTTAAGCTTCGTAATTTAAGGTGTTCGTTTTTTTATTCACATGTTTCGGCTAGTTAGCTTTAGCTAAAACTGGTACATGTATGACCGAAAGGAAGGTGTTTTTGCCTCAATTTGTTATCTGTTCTACAGGGCAACTATTGGTTTCGGCTAAAAAATGTTTTTAACGTTTCGTATGTCAGTTTCTGGGTCTATACGTTCACAGTCCTATTTTTTGAGATATTCCCTTATGTTTAATTAACAACTCGCACAAGTTAAACTGAAAATAAGAACTAGTCAAAGCTTTCTAGGCAGGTCGAAAAAATCTTGAAATTTTTGTAGCTTTAACTATAATATTCTAGTTTAAGCTATTTTTATTCACACAAATTTAAGCTTAAGCTAGGAAAACAAGCTAAAACTAAATGAATTTAGCTTTGGCTATTTTAAAATAGCTATTACTAGAAAACATTTTTAGCTGGGTAGCTTAAGCTTATTTTTATTCACTAAAAATCAAGCTTTTACTTAAAAATCCAAGTTTCAGCTTTAGCTTTTTTTTTATTCACAAGGCCCTTTATGTCTGTATGTCCGTATGTCTGTAGGTCTGTATGTCTGTATGTCTGTATGTCTGTATGTCTGTATATCTGTATGTCTGTATGTCTGTATGTCGGATGTCTGTACCTCTCCCTACAGCCTAAGCCACTGGACCTATTTTCTTCAAACTCGGTACTTAAGGGTCTTCGGTGATTGTCTAGAGGGGAAATTTTTAGCTCTAAGTCTAACGGTACCCTTCAAACACCCGTAATGCATAATCTTATTTATCTCGAAAACGGCTCTAAGTGCGATATTATGATCAATGTGACCGAGCCAGTGTAGTCGATGTGTTTTGGCTCTTTGGACTACATCCACATTTTGGTACAGCTCGTATAATTCACGATTGAATCTTCTCCTCCATTCGCCCTCTTCGCATATAGGACCAAATATCCGCCGAAGAATTTTTTTCTCGAAAGTGCCCAGTATCAATTCCCCTTTTTTACTTGCGATATAGGTACTATAGGGCAAGTTCTGCATTTGGAAAAAAAATCGAACTCGAGATTTTGATCAAAGTTGACATTACGATGATAGCGAAGACGAAAAAAGTGGGTCCGACAATTCCGTCTGTCTGTCTGTATGTCTGTATGTCTGTACCTCGAACTACAGCCTAAACTACCGGAGGTATTTTCTTCAAACTTGGTAGTTAAGGGTCTTCGGTGATTCCCTAGAGGAAAAATTTAAATTTTTTTTTTAGCTCCAAAACTAAGGGTACCCCCCATACACCCGTAATGCAAAATCTTATTTATCTCGAAAACGGCTCTAACGATTTTGATAAAAAAAATTAAGTGTGATATTATGGACATGGACTACATTTTGGTCAAACAAAAAATTTTGTGGCAAAATGTTATTAACGGTAACTGTCATAGAAGCGGTTTTTTGATCTTCGACTTTCTCAATAACGGCTCTAACGATTATAACCAAATATTTTCAGCAGGAGCTCCCTTAAGTTTAAAATAATATTGTATATAAAAATATTCAAAAAAATATTTTTTGGTTTTTTTGAAGAAAAAAAAATTCCAAGTTTTTTTTTTTGAAAAATCAATATCATTCCATACAAGGTTGTCTGTGATGCACAGGCACACATACTGTTCGGTTTCCTGAATGTAAGTGACGCTAAGGGATGGTGGCATTGGGGGTAGGTTTCGCATTAACGACAGAAGGCAGTATTGCGTTTTTAAAGCATTAAATTCTACGCGGCTTATGGTTCCCCTTTGGACAATCATATCGAGATCAATTTAATCAATCTCGAAACGAATATGAGAAGCTGAGGATAATTTAATGGATTAGAAGTTTCAGACTAAAGATCATTGATCAATATGGAAAGAGAGTTCGAGATAAAATGGAGCCCTGAGGCACACCATTATTTATTCTATGAATTTAAAAATTAAAATTGAAACCATCTAACACAATTTGTATTGAGCGGATCGAAACGTTATTCAACGAGATTAATTAATACCCAGCTCTATCAAATTCTTCCCATGATCATTGAAAGAAAGGATGACATGCTGTTAAAATGCTTTTTTCCGTCTACTCGGACAGATACCATTAAGGAAGGCAGATGGAAAAACTTAAGCAATGGTCTTGCGAATGTTGAACCACTCCTTTTCAGAACCATAGTGGAGATACTATCCGGGCCAGTGGATTTGTGGATATCGAGATTATTCAGTATTATTGCAACTATACGAGTACGTAAGAAGATTTGTTCTATAAATTCGTTTATGCTTTCAAGTTCAGGAGGAGTCATGGCACTTTCTGGCAGCGTCGAATTAATAGCAAGTAGTATTTCCTACATTTTTTATAAGCAATCAAACATTGTTGCTACCTTAAGGACATTGCAGTAGTTTTTGCTTTAGTTGTTGGTATTGCAAAAGTTTGATTCATCCAATATGATCATTAAAATTCTTTCTAGCTTGTTTGAACTGATTCCGGTTTTCCTCAGTAAGACTGGCTTTACAACATCGGAAGCTTACTTCCCTAACCGTTATAATCTCCTTACAGAAACAAGAATTCTCTTTCGATTTGATAAATTTTTCCATATTTGGGATAAAATTTCTCTTTCAGACAAGAACTTAATTTGTAATCAGATCCGCACCAGAGTGCACGTCACTATCGAGGAAGTGACCAATTAAAAATCCCTTTCTCTAACTGGGATTTATTGACATGAACAATTTGCAGATATGACATAATGGTCTCATTTGCTTTGAGGTGCTAAGGCAATTATAAGGTGTTTATCAGTGTCAGAGGTATGGAATCAAGGTTGGGGTGTTGGCAGAATTAACTTGCAAAATCAGGAATTCGAGTATGCTTTTGAATGAGCTCAGTAAAGTTGTGTAACTCAGAAGACATCTCGACATAACTTCTTTCGGTTGGTGTCTGACCAGAATAGCGCGGCCACAAAGATATTGTGTTCATTGAAATCCTCCGTAATAACGATTTGAATTTTCGGATATTGGGAAACAATTTTGGTTAGATTCAGTCAACATCAGCAAATCAATGTCATTAGAATTCGAGTTAGTATCTAAAGTTTGGCTGCGATAAATAAAGCTTTTAAAAATAATGCGCATACTATAGATGGTGAATTTAAATCTTGTATTTAAACAAATGCTCTACTGTGGCTGAAGCTGATAAGTACCATATTTACATTCATAATTACCGAGGTCATCGTGTAAAAAAATAGAGACACAAAGCTACAACGTGGCGCAAAATTAATCATTATATCGGAAGATGTTATAATTTTTGCAAATGGCGTCGTACGTCAATCATTTATTTTTTTTTTCTTATTTATTATTTATTATTTATTATTTATTATTAAATTTATCTACAAGCAATATTACAGCTAACAGATATCAGCACTCCAAGAGCAAAATAAAAAGTGAATAAATATAATATCTCGGTTTTAAATTTATTACGATTAAGACTAAGGAAATCAATATTTGAAGATACTTCATTGAAATAAGCAATGTATCTTGATAAAGTTTCCTTATAACCATAATTTGTCGTATGAGTTCTTTGGAATAAGAAGACTCTAGCTGGAGCATAAATTGGAACTACTGCAAGAAGTGCTGGACATTTAATATGGTAGCATAGTAAGTCTCTAATAAGCATTATGCTATGAATTTGCCTTCTTGATTGTAATTGGCCAAGTAATTGGCATCTAGCTTCATAACTAGGGCTGAAATTCCAGCCCATTTTTTTTAAATAAATATTTCGTAAATCGTCTTTGGACTTTTTCAATCCGATCAGAATGAACTTTATAAATGGGGCTCCAAATAACATCTGCGTATTCTAAAAGTGATCTGACAAGAGATGTAAACAGGGATAGTAACATAAAAGGATCTCTAAAGTCTTTTGCATTTCGTTTAATTAAACCTACCAGCGAGTTGGCCTTTGGAACCAAATAATCGAGATGACTTTTAAAAGTAAGTGAAGAATCAAGTATAACACCTAAGTCTCTATAACAATTGAAACCTTATCTAAAGTCACAGATTCTATTGCATGGTTAAATAACACATTTTGAGATTTTCTGGAAAAGGAAATCGCGTTACACTTTTTGATATTTAATTTAAGCCCATTTATCTGACACCAGTCAGATAGGGAATCAATGTCAGATTGAATGAGTTGACAATCATCCGAAGTCGAAACTTTTAAAAATAGTTTCAGATCGTCCACATATAATAAACATTCACAATACTTAAAGACCGAGACAATGTCATTCATGAAAATTATAAAAATGAGGCCCAGATGGCTACCTTGCGGAACACCTGATGTACACTGAATTTCTGTTGAATAAGTGTCTCCAATCTTGACTTGTTGTGTTCTTAAACATAAATATGATGATAACCGACGAAGAAAGTGAGAATGAAAACCAAAAATCTTAAGTTTATTCAAAAGTGTTTGGTGGTTCACAGAATCAAAGGCTTTACTAAAGTCAGTGTACACTGCGTCCACTTGAAATTCTTGTTCCATAGAGTTAGTGACATACGAAGTAAAATAAGTAAAATTGGTTATATAGATGACCGACCGGAAACAAAACCATGCTGTACTTCTGATAGATATTCACTTGTCAGAAAATCAAGCTTAGTTTTAACCATATACAGTCGACTCCCTCTAAGTCGAACTCCCTCTAAGTCGAATTTCCCTCTAACTCGAACTTTTTAACCGTATTTTTGCATTCCCCCCAACTTTCCATACAAAAACTATCCTCTAAGTCGAACTCCCTCTAAGTCGAAGTTCCCTCTAACTCGAACACATTCTCTTGATTATTGACCTATTTTATTTCCCTTTAAGTCGAATTTTTTTCTTTTGCCGAAAAAAAAAAATTTTTAAAATCACTCAATTCGCAACTTGTTATTGTTTGTAATTCTTATTAAAAACACACACTCGAACTCTTTGATTCTCTATATGTTGCATCGCCTGCGCCGTCACCGTCATGTCAGTGTGCTGCGCTGCTATACCTGCAATTTACAATATTATCAAACACAAAAATCTCTTCCTAAAAAGATATTCATAAAAAAAATTGGAAGGCAATAAAAAAAAAGCATTTGTTGGTTGGATCCATTCCATTCCAACTTCAAAACATTTTGTGCAGTAAAACAATATATCTCAGAGGTCATCGGAAAAGCTAAAGCTTCTGGTTATAGGGAAAAGCAAAAATCCTCGTTGTTTCAATAAAATTAAAACTTTGCCGGTGGACTAGCAAACCATCGTTCTTGGATGACATCAGACCTTTTCACAAGTTGGCTTTTGAAACTTGATTCTAAATTTAGAAGATCAAAGCGCAAAGTATTACCTATATTCATTATCGATAACTGCCCAACTCACCCAAAACAAGTTAAGGATAAATTAAAGTTTATAAAGCTTGAGTATTTCCCCCCCAATATGACCTCAATAGTTCAGACAATGGGCATGGGTATAATACAAAATTTGAAAGTACACTATAATCGCACTCTTCTCACCAAGATCTTAAGGGTTTGGGAAACCAAAAAAAAGCAATATAAAATATCACTTCTCGATTGTGTGCGCGAAATCCTAAAGGCATGGGGACGTTACTCCATTGACAATTGAAAATTGTTTCAAAAAGGCCGAATTTAAGTCTGAGACGTGGGATGACGAAGGTGATATTCCGCTTAGCTTACTTACGAGTAGATGTAACAACGAAGACACCCAAGAAATCGAGATAATCTGGGAAAGGCTAACAGAAGCTCATTATAATGTTGAAGGCGTACATTGGAAGGGCTATGTTGAAGTCGATGACGGCATCGTAGCCACTGAAATACCTGATAACGAGTCAATTTTGGAAGCAGATGCTGCGGATACTAATGACGGTGAAAATGGAGCTGAAGAAGAAGATGGAGCTAAAATAATAGACTTTGAAATACCAGAGAAAAATTAAATTGAAAATGCAAATGGTACATTACAATCTGCAATTGAAATGAAAGAAGAAA
Organism: Chrysotoxum bicinctum; assembly: GCA_911387755.1. Classification (NCBI taxonomy): domain Eukaryota; kingdom Metazoa; phylum Arthropoda; class Insecta; order Diptera; family Syrphidae; genus Chrysotoxum; species Chrysotoxum bicinctum. The sequence goes on from OU426988.1 coordinate 192,895,470, forward strand.
TTCAAAATTGCTTATTTGAAATAGAATCTTTTTATAAAAAGGCGATAACTGATGACACGGCGACTGTGATGACTGTGATGTCTATAATTACAATTTTTTTTTAAATAATTAAGTTGAAAAAATACTTTTTTAAAATACATAATTATAAATTAATGAGCGATAAAAGCAAGAAGATTAGGTTTATTTATTTATTTTACTTGTTATTAAATTCAATAAATCATTAAAACAAAAAACTCTCTCTAACTCGAACTAGTTTTGATATCCCGTGAAAGTTCGACTTAGAGGGAGTCGACTGTACTTTCAAACAATTTGTGAATTTGCGGAAAGTTTACAAATACCCCTGTAATTTTCTACATCGTTCTTGGAACCTGATTTATGAATAGGGACCAAGTAAGAGAGCTTCCATTCTTCAATAAAAATACCTTCATGGAGGGACTTGTTGAAAATGATAAGTAAAGGGGTACAGATGGAATCACAACAATTTTTAAGCACTGCGGGAGGAATGCCGTTTCATCATATCATATTTGACATTTGTGAACTTGACAACAATGGAGCGCAATACTCTGCAATAGCGTGCAATAATTGTGTCGATGTTTTTGATCAATAATCGGACGGTGGTGTTAGCGCTGCGTGAATTTTGACGTCGATTTCCTAATCTTGTCGTGACAATTGGGAAATCATTCCGGCGTATAGCTACTCGAATCGAACAGACTGGAGACTATGCAAGTTGCGGTCATCATCGCGGATGTGATACCAGTGGCGCTTAGAATGCAATTGGGCATCACCAGACGGAACCTACAGTGAATTTTAGTGAAAGACTTACACATGTTCGCGTACAAAGTGCAAACAGTGCATTACTTAATGCGTGCTGCATGCACAAAGCCACTTTGTCGTGTGGTGTTCAGGGCGGAATACTGATTGTACCTTATTTTTTTGAGGACACCATCTGCAATATAGTCACGATTTTTACTGCCGGAATTGGATGAGCGGGGCTTGGTGAATATGCGATTTGAACAAGACGGTGAAATCGCACGCACAGCATGAGCCGCAATGGATATTGTGAAGGAAGCGTTTCCTGGTCGCGTGATCTCTCGTTTTGGCGATTTGGCATGGCCATCCCAGATTTCTTTCATTGAGGCTACTTGAAGTCACGTGCTTATGCCAACAACCCTCAAGCACTTGCAGCCTTTAAGGAGAATATTCGACAGGAATGCGAACAGTTATCACCGGAATTCTTGCGATAAAATTCGCACAAATGCCTATCCCACTGCCGGCAACCACTTGATATTTTTTTTTTATTTAGTAAAAAGTAATTCAAAAACAAAATTGTATGATTAATTTTGCGCCACCTTGTGATCAGAATTTTCACCTACATACGTGCACAAACATTTTTTTGAAGTCTTCAAATATTGCTACAATCGACCCTAAATACACTCAACATTACAAAAAGAAAAAAACAAATCACATAATAAATTATGTTGATATCGGATTCGGGGCCCAAAATAACTTCACAATGCAACTTACTATTAGTGATATGCCTTAATAGTAAATGTATTGATCCGCTCCTGGACTCTCAAAACAAATATCAGCAATTTATCTGATATTACTTTAGTTCAATCAGTTACACACAATGCATGACATGATCTTAACAACGGAAAAACCAAAGCAACTGCGAGTGATGGGAGAAGGAGAAGTAGAAAGAAGGAAATTAATGTGTTAGTCAATTTATTGATTCTTGTATGTGTGCACTTTTTTTGTATACTGCACTCCACTGACACTTTTGACCTTTTTCTGTTTGTTGACAGCTGCCAATCGGTGATAGCTTGATAGTTGATACCTTTCTACTGCGCGTGTTCAGTTACAACAACTCGTTAGATCAGATCGGTACTTAAGCATTGTAAGACAAAATTTTCTTAAATCTTAAATTTGACAATGATAATTTTGTTACAATAATTTTTCTCATCTGATTTCAGGGCAATTGTCACTCTTTCATGCTACAATATATGTTATAAAATTATACTCATTAGTCACCACGCACTAGAAATATTTATGAAATAAAAAATCTTCAAAGCCTTGCATTTATTTTTGACTTTTAATAAAGGTTATCGACATTTTTTTTTCTCCACTTGAACAATCATTCCATTAAGCATGATTAATGTCTATAGCTTCAGGATGATATTTTGGGTTGATGTTGATAGAACAAAATATAAAGGCCTTAACCCTCAGGACGCATTTTTTATTCAGGCAATATTAATTTGGTTTTCTTGGTATTGACTTAATTATTCGTACACTAGACATACAAATAATGCCGGCAGCAAAAATTTTATATTTTAGGCTGGCACGCAAAAAAAAGCTGTTCAGCAAATTAAAGATAAAGGTGGATTTTAAATTATGAAAATATAAGACAAAGGAAGTCTCATACTTTGTTCAAATTTAATCAAATGTTGATAGGTAGAGAAAATAAAGAAAATTTTTGTTCAGCAGAGGTCAATTCTCTCTCTGTGGAAAATGTGAAGTGGTAAGTCTTTTTCCCAACTTCACACACTGTGCGATTCGCAATTTAAAAAAAAAATAGTAAAATGTCAAATTTTTTTTCAAATATTCAATTTGTTTTCAAATTCAAACGATAACGTGAAAAGCACTGATTTTTTTTTTTTTTTTTTTATAATCTACCCGCGCTCAAGGGATTATGATTACCCTTTAAATGTTACAACACAGCGCGGGCGTAAAGATAATGAAGAGAAAGAAGGATAGGAAAGATGTGTGGCACGATGTTCTGAGACTGTTGGTGGTTGTCTCAGATATTTTTATCTCCAGGGATGGCGGCTGAGCTAAAGCGGAGAAATGCCGTGTCTTATTTCTATGTCGTTTATAATTCACATTATTTTATTCGTGTTCATCCTTGTTGGGCATACTAGTTTAACTCAATTACATGTTGTTAGTGTTATGCCTGAACAACATGTAATGAGTAAACCAGCAACCCATTGATGACAATTTTTGGAAGGTTTTAATGGAATTAAAACAATATAGACTGATAATATATGGAAGTTAAAAATAAAAGATGGCCAAGGACATCAGAAGCACAAAAATGTTTCTCATTGATATTTGGAGGAAGACCGGATTTGGCCAGTGACTAGTAAGTAATCTTACAACAATAAATGTAAATATAAAATTCATAAACTTTCATCATATTTTTTGAATGGATTAAAAACGTTCAATTTCAAATTCTCAGATCCACAACTGCTGATGGTGCCCATACCAGAGACAAGGAATGGACAAATTTAAGCACACAGCTAAATGGCTTGGGTGGAACTATTAAAGATGGATCCAGGTGGAGGAAATATTGGAAAGATTTAACGTGAGTTACATACTTTGAAAATTTAAAATAAGATGCAGACATTTTTAATGTAGAATAAATGTGCGAAGCCGCTAAACGGCCATTAAAGAACAACGCTATAAAACTGGTGTGAATGGAATTCTTCCAATCAAATGGCTTACCAAAGTGGATAGAAGGATAATCGGTATCATTACCCCAGAAGCGTTTGAAGGGGTGTCTATTCATTGGACGGTGAGGTTGGCTTCGAACCAATCGTGGTAAGTACCAAAATACAATATATTTTATAATATATGCGCAACTCATATATGTAGGTACATACTCGTACATATTGTAAGCAATAATATATAAGCAATCAACCTTTGCTTTAGAAATAAAAATACTTCGCTACACAAATAAAACAACGTCTTTCCACTTTCACAGATCTACAACAACTGATCATATCTTTATTTTGCCATTTTATTCTTTTACCCAACCAGTAGTCTCTTTCTATTCAGAACAGTCATTATACCTTTCTTTGGTTTTGAACATTGCCCAAGCAACACAATTATCTCTTACAGATATCTTGAAAAGGTATTTTCCAAGTGTTTTCAACTCTTTGAACAATCTTTAAGAGATCTTTAATACCCAAAAAGGCCTAAAGGGGAGGAGCCTATTGTATTGAAAAAAGAGTTCTAAATAAAGTGTTTGTAAGACTTCATAAAGATCATTCTTTTGATTAATCTATAAAGATACTTTCAAGTGGTTTTCAAGATATTTTCATTTTTGAGTACAAAGTGTGAACTTCGAGGAAGAAAAATATATAAATAATGTCTTTCTCTTTCACGCAAATACAAGTTTAATGCAATTTTAATAAAAAGGATTGAGTGAAAATAAAATGCCAAGACATGGCGAATTCCTTACTTTTATATTATGACTGTATTTTCAATATTCATATTATTACCTTTTGCTATTGTGTGTTTTGATATGCGAGAAAAGATTTAATTTGAAACTGCATACTCTACCCGGGGAGAGTACGATAACTTAGGCGCCAAAAATTGATAACGGATTTTTGTAGAAGGGTCAAATACAAGCGTTTTTTACTATGGGAGGGGGGGGTCTATCTCGCCCCGTTTAGGAGGTAGGGGCGATTTTAGAAAAAATGACTTAAATTGAAAAAAAAATATTAAAAAACAACGGCAACACTTACAATAAAATACTATACCGGTTTTGAAAGCCAGAAGTCTGTTCTATAATCGTAAATTTAAATTAAATTATTTATGTCAATAGTTTTTGAAAAATTTGCATGCAACCTCAAAATTTTGTTAAAAAACATGAAAAAAAAAAGTTTAGACCAATTTTTTTTCAAAATTGTAAAATGAAGTGCTCAATTGGCTTTTTGTGGTCAATGCTAATATTAATTCTGAATCGAACACAAAAAACCGAATGGTTTTGTCCCTTCTAGTTTTTGAGAAAATCGAAAATTACTAAAACTACTTTTTATGAAATTTTTGATTTTTGGTATTTAACTACGGTGATTTCATTTTGAGGATTAATGTTAATGTGGTTCATTTGTAGGTAAAGTACAGCAAATCATTTAGGGTTACCAAGAATGCACCAGAGGAGGTAGAATTGCATGGCATTTCGCGTCTCAGTCAGTCAGTTTGTGAGTAAGTCAGGTGTTACTTAAAAATAGTCAAGTCAATTTTTTAATGTTCAATGTATTAAAACCGTGTTTACAGGCATTTTGATCACAAAATAAAAATTATAGCAAGCACCTCCCGAATCTCTAGCCAATATTGAGGCCCATGGAAAAATGTGCCGATAGATGGGTTTATTGCTCTGAGATTAACTTTTATATGGATTGCACCAGAGAAACTTTTAAATCATTAGTTTTAAGCAACATTTAAGTAACGTTATTTAATAAAATAAAAGATTAACTATGTAAATCATTTAAATGTAATTTGAATTTTATATACCCACCTACAAATTTGTAACTATATATTTACTTATGTATCTTAGTCTGTAAGAGTATAATATGCTCTGGTTGATGAATAAATAATAATAATAATATTGTATTCTTACAATTTTTGTCACCTTTTTGAGTTGGAGTTGAGGGGAGTTGACGCTTTAGTTGGAATGCCTTTGAAATATTGAAAAGTTATTTAATTTAGGATGAAGTAGTGGATGCTTAGTCGCCATTCTTTATTCAAAGAAAAAAATACTTCACTCTTACAAAGGTTGAATAACGAATGACCTTGGTAAACAATAACCTGTGCCACATTAGCATTAAAAATGTTAGACACAAACAATAAACATACATATTAATTAAGGAATTATATAAATTTGCTGCATTCGTACAGTAGTACCTAGGTAATGTGAATTTTTCATAATGTATTAAATTTTCATGTCTGAACATTTTAAATGTGCAAGTTTGGGCTACGTACATACATATATTTAGTAGACATTAGATATAGGCCATAGGGTAAATTCAAAGTTTCTTTAAATCCAGATTCTGTAAATGCAAAAGAAACCTTGCATACACCCAAACTCGCACCTACCCCAAATCCTATAGTGTGCCCTGGCAGGGGGGTTGCAGGGGGGCAGCATGCCCCCCCATTCATATCTCACTGTTTATACGCCGTAATGCGTAAGCAAGCAAAAAAAGCAAAAATATCCCATAAAAAAAAGTAGTTTTAGTTATTTTCAATTTTCTCAAAACCTAGACGACATAAAATCATCTAGTTTTCAGTTTTTGAATAAGAATAAATTAGAGCAACGAATTTTAAGAAAAATAATAATATATAACTTTGCAGTTTTGGAAAATTAAACTTTAAACTTTTTTTTTATGTTTTTTTTCACCAAAATTTGAGTTTAAAACTCGTTTTTTCAAAAACTGTGCATAGATTCTACTTGATTTAAAAATTATCTAATAGATCAGAGTATTGGCTTTAAAAAAAGGTATAATACTTAATTGTAAGTATTACCGTTATTTTTTAATATTTTTGTTTCTATTTTAGTACCTTTTTTATAAAATTGCCCCTCCCGCCCAAACGGGGGGAGATAGACCCCCCCCTCCCGTAGTAAAAAATGCTTGTATTGAACTGTTCTACAAAAAACCGTTATAATTTCTTGGCGCCTAAGTTATCGTACTCTTGCCCTCTACCCTACTTGAAATTAACGCGCCTTCAAATAGAAAAGCATTTTCAAAGAAATATATTTAGAAATTAATGTTAAAATTCTCTCACAACAACAAAAAATAGACGTTTAAGTATGCAATAGATATGGCCGACGCCGATTCATTCTCTTTTATTTATGTGTATATGTGCCAGGTATTCTTACCTACAGGGTGCTTTATTTTTTAAATGATTTTTTTTGTTCGACCTGAATAGTTTTAAAATGTAAAACGATTTCAGCAGGTAAATAAAACTTAACAGATTTATAAACTGAGCGACTGATTAGCACTTACGTTTTAACTTACGCTGTTCACATTGGACTTACTCAACCGATTTATTTTGACGTAAGGCCACCCTGTCGTGTTCAGACACAAAAGTAGTGTTAACGCTCCAGACTCACTTTGGCGTCTTGTAGTTGTCATAATTGTTGGCTATTTGCTATGCCACTACAAATATACAGTGAATTACGAAAGTAAGTAAGTACCTCTTAGTTTAAAGATTATTTCCTTCAAATAATCGATAGTAATGTTAAAAACAAAAACTTAATATTTTTGTCTATAATTGATATGTATTTCGAACTAAAAAGTAACATTTCAAATAAAACAACTGTGTTCTAAAATTCTGCTTGTTTAGATTCATGGGTTTTTGCAAAGAAGAGCCGCTTTTGGCGATTTATTTTACTTATGTAAGGTTGGTTTCTTTCTAATATTTCGACCATGATAACCGGATTGGTAGAGCACTCGTCGAATAATTTGAGGGTTACATGACTTACCTGTTTCTTTGGTTATTTCTGCTGATATCTTTGATGGGCTTACTTTGGGATTCCTCTTCACTTTCCTTACAATAATACGGCATACCTGCTTGTCATTGTCATTGATAGAGGGTAATTTTGCAAACTTCCAATATTTTTTTATTTGGTTATTATTTTGTGTATAGTAGATGGACTTTTGTTAACAATTTTACCATTCTCGCACTCCGATTTATTTTCCAAATAGTGTTTGATTATATGTTTTTTAATGAGTGCTTACTAACTTTTGTGATACACTGTACCTTCGTGTGTCACCAAACCAAATGTCAAAAAAAATCAATTAATTCTCAATTTGTTTTAAAAATCCTGGCTCACTTTCTCGTCTCTTTCTTACCATGAATGCGAATGAGAAAAAACACAGAGACGTCAAAATAAGTCGGCGGAGTGAGTCCAATGTGAACACCGTCATTCATTTGTTTTTCTTTATTCTTTCTTTTGGAAGGGTTGCCACAATACATAGGTATGTATTTTCTTCTTTTAAAGACAGAAGAAATTCAATTTTCCTTCTTGAAGAATTAGATTTGAACTGGGATCATGTAAATCTTCTTCTCCATTGAAATCTAATTCGTTATCATTTTCCAATTCCTCATGATCCAAAAATGGAACTCTCGCTTTAATCAATATATTGTGAAGCATAACACAAGCATTGATTATAACACAGTAATAATGCAATAAAATAGCATCCTTTCCCTTCCAATACAACGAGATCAGCACTTCAGTATTTCGACACAGCGCTCAACCAGAGCTCTTGTCTGCTTATGAGATTTGTTCGCGTTGCATCTTTTCTCTGCCTCTGAATTGGCTGCAAGAATAGGAGTCATCAGCCAAGGCTGCAGCCAAAAGCAGTGTTCCCAGGTTGAAGGGAAAACCACCATTTTTGCCGATTTTTTATGCCAATAGGAGAAAAAAAGGGACGGAAAAATAGGGGAAAAAAATATAAACGGGGAAAATATAATCTTATAAAAAACAGTCTTTGAGTCGAAAAACAATTTTTACCAATTTCCAATAGAATTTTATATAGTTTTTTATTTTTTGTAAAAAAAACTGTAAACTGATTTTCACCAGTTTTCAAACACATTATTTTTCGCAAGATAAAATTATTTTGAGTTTCAAATTGTTTTCCGTTCTTAGAATATCTGGGTTATGAAATTTTTTTTTTTTCAGTTTTTTTTATTTAAAAAAATAACGGTAGGTATGTTCATTTTTTTCCAAATTCATACCAAATCTGTATGACCTTATAGATATTGAGTACATTAAATTTTATTTGAAATCAATAGCATTATTTTTTCGTGAGATATTTGAAACTAACCAAAATTTTTACTTTTTTTTTAAACCGTTATAGTGAAAAAACTACTCACTGAATTTTAATAAACGCCCTTTCAGCCTCTTTTGAAGTTATTATCTATTACACAAAATTTATTTGAAGTCGATATCTTTACTCGTTCTTGTTCTTGAGATATCGACGACGAAAAATGGTACCAGAACGTACGGACGTACGTATACACACACACACACAGACATCTCTCTAAAAATGATTGATATAGCCTCTAGGGACCTTGAAACGTCGAGAAATGTCGAAGATTCCAGTTTGACAAATCGGACCGATTACAATAGCTCCCTATGGGAAGTTAATAACACCGACCGACTAGCTCGGTGGTGAAAGCTCAGCTTAAAAATACATTGAGATTAATTTAGTTAATGATTGAGTAATTAACCTTAATCTTAATAACTAAGTTTAATGTTAATTACTCAATCATTTCTAAAAATATTATGCACCTAAAGGTAGGCAATTTAATTGTTGGTTTTCTATTTCTTGATAATCCGAAGTTTCGATTTCGGCGTCAACACTATGGGTTTTTCGCCAAATGTGTCATTAAATTATATTTTTATTATTGTTACGTTCATTAAAAAAAATAGTAAAACAGCATTTTCTGGAGAAAACTGAGCCCAAAGTCAAAAAATTAGTATGACCAGGAAAAACGGAACATGCAAGAATCTGGATATTTCAAGACCGTGATAGGATATCATATTTGTTTAAGCGCAATTGCAAAGGCCGGTATTTCTTCAAAAAATAGATTAATAAATGATGTCTCTGTCATTAATACTAACAGCGTTACAGTACCGTTAACATGGGTCAGGGTGCAGCAAAGTAATCCTTTTTTTAAATCCACGATACACGATATCCAAATTGGAGATAGGCCCTTACTTTACTGTAGAACGAGTTTTTTCTTAGAATATACCCAAAAACCACGGCTTAAAATATAATTCTTTTATCATTTATTTTATTTATCATTTTTAAAGCCCTTTTTTTGGATTCTATCCAAGGAACTCAAGAAGGTTTTTTTTTTGGAATTTTGCTCAAGCTTCTGACGAATATAGAGTACAATCAGATCAAAATTGGTTACAAATTTCTTACATAAAAGGAAACCTAAACACTTAGCAGAAAATTTTGGCAACGATGAATATGTGGCACATTCCACACAAGGTGGTTTGTGATGCACATACCGAGAACTGAGAGCTGTTCGATTTCTTCAATGAAAGTGCTGCTTCGCTTATGGATAGCAACATGGGGTCGAGTTCCGCTGTAACGACAAGAGACATCATTGAGTTTTTATAGCATTCAATTTTACGCGGCCGGGAACTTTATCGCAAACTTCTGACCATATCTGTGGCTTCGTTTAGAATAGGCGTAGGCTCTATATATGAATTAGATATGTGTCATATTATTTCAGGTTCTGAACTCTTCGTGGAACCGGGATTTCTTCCGCTGACCTATCTCTGCATTACATTACAAAAGGTGTAGGAAAATCATAATATCGAGTTCATTTTATTTTTAGAAACCGTCAAACAGCCAAAAGATATAATTTGTAAAAAAATCTTCATAATTTCAAATTCTCCATTTTGGTTTTATGTTCAAATTAAAATATTGAATCCTTGCCCAGTGTCTTTCGGAAGTTGTATTTTTTTTAGCTTGAAATAATTTTAAGGACCATTGTTCGAAATCATCCAACGAAAAAAAAGAGGATAAAGTACACTACCTATATGAGCTGGGCTGTACTTGGTCAGATGCGTGTATGGTGGGATTTGTTAACATTTTTTGTGCACGCTACATCGCACTCATATGGTTCCTACATACTCGCATAATACACCAGAATGCACTGGTTATAGTTTTAATTTTTCCATTAAGTCATTAATTATTCAGGCGGGAGTGTAATGCAAACGCATTAATGGAGTCATGACCATTACGACTGTGATTTATTTTGTTGCAGTTTATTAAACAATAAAAGCATAAGGGATAATACGAACAGACCATATGTTGCGACACATGGTTTCTTTCTCGCTGGATCTGGAGCTGGACAAGGACGAAATGCTCACATATTAAAAATATTGCATAAAGAATTATTCGACTTTGAATTGATGATTGTAGGTGCAATTAAAGCCTAGTATTTATGTATTTAATTATTAATGCTAATTGTCTGTTTCTGTATTCTAGCGAGTGGGTACGAGGCGGCGGCGGAGTTTTTATTTTTATTTTTGTCTTCTTTTTTCGCATGCTCGTTTGGCAGGACAACAGATGTAATTTTTCACGGAAATAATAATTTAAACGTTATACATTTACCTATGTACATGGTTGACGGGCGGGCGGTATCTGGAGCGGTGGAATGACGTTACGAATATGCACACCTAAATACATTTTCTGAGATAATTAATGGAAAACACTCAGACATATCCTTCGGAAAGGGTTTTTTTAATTATTTTTTTCCCTAACCACTTTCAAAATGGCATGTTGATAAAATACCAACATGAAGTGCGACTGGTAGAAAGCCACGTTAAGAAAGGAATTAAATGGCACCTTGAAATTGTGATTGGAAGAGGTGTATATGTATGGAAGTTTGTGTGAGACAGTATTTCCCCCAAAATACAATCCTCAGTTACCCGATTAATAAATCGACCTTCACACTACTCTTACCCATGCCGTAGGCAAATTTTCATCTACATGTCTCATCAATGCAACGCAAAAAAATGAATACCTTTCCACCAATTAGAGGATATATGTACAGTACATATTTGGGTGCATACCCAAACTGATTATGGGCAGAGTTTGCTGGCACCAGCAATAATGCCAAGGGATACATTAAAAAAAATAGATTTGATTAGATAAGATTTTAGAATAATTATTTCATAAGAATAGTTCTTACAAAACCAGTTGATTTTAAACTGTGATGCCTTTTTATTCAAAGGCTAAGGTAGCGTCAGCTTGTCCAGGGTCAGTCTGAAGAAAGCACAAAACTCGGTTTTAGAAAGTACAGAATTCCAAATAATGTTCGACTTTATTCAGTTTAACTTAATCCTAACTAACAATTTATTTCATATACTCATACAATTGTATCAAATTCTTAAATAACTAACACGGTATTCACAAATTTTTCATAAACCTAAATAATTAACACGGTATTTTATATAAAGAGCGAGACGGTGGGATTAGATCCCTAGCCTTGACTGACGTTTAGGCAAAACGCAGGTGAGATTAAATCTCTAGCCCCAGCTCAAATCGTAGCAGAATTTAAATTTGGGATTAGATTCCTAGCCTTAAACAAACGTTCGGGGCAAACAAAGGGGCGGCGGCAGAAAGTGGCATAAATTTCCCTAGCCTTGACTGAAGTTATAGGCAGAACGCAAGAGGGATTAGATCCCTATCCTAAGACAACGACAGGGCAAGGTCAGACGGTAGGATTAAACCCCTAGCTTTGATTGAATTGCCTGGCAAAAATCGCGGCACCTACCACGGTTCTAAAGTGGGATTAAATCCCTGGCCTCAAAAGAAGTTCGAAACAAAATAAGGGGAAGGTGACGTAAAGGCAAACAAACAAGAAACACAATTTACGGCCACAGCCAAAAAAATCTAGAAATTTCGGGCCAGTACACTACGTTACGTACGCAAGCAGCTTGTTTCAAGGGAAAACCTCTTCTCTTACCGTCTTACCTCAGTACTCTTTATTGGTACTAAACAATCGACGGTAGGCGAGAGGAATCCGATTTTGCCAAGGTTCAAGGTTTTTTTTTATTGAACTTTAATAGATATATACAATTGTGAACCTTAAGGATAATCAGCCCTATTAATAAGCACACAATAAAGGCGAAACAACTTTAACACGTATTTTAACTTATAATTCTTACTAATAAATGTGTGTTAGTCTTAAATGACGTTTGACAATGAGAGGATAACTTATCTCACCGATTTTGGTGATTAACGAGCGGATATCTTTAACTTGCTCGTCAAATTTGAAGAAACATTTTATTTAATAATACACATTACACCAAGTGTCCAAGTAGTGTTCCTTAAACATCGATAGTCGGTACTTGCGATAGTCAACGATAGTTTTTGAAAAACACCCGATAGTATCGATAGTTAATGGATAGTTTCCAGGACGTAATTCTATCAATATTCGCCAGGATTATTTTTTTTTATTTTAGTATAAAAAGTTATTGATAAATATTTAAACTCTAATATTTTTCACATATTGGGCTTATAGAAAACAACTCAAATATTTAATTGAATGTGCGCGCAGATCAAAGGGCACGGTAGTGCCCAGCCAAGTTCTGGCACTACACCCTTTTTTACAGGAACAAACTCAGGCGATTTTTGACCCCTTCTTATCTTCAGTACCAATGAAGTCAGAAACTTAAAACTCCGAATACATACTAAGCTAGTCAGGCACAGGCGCCTCACCAAATATCAATTTTCTAGCATAAGCGGTTCCTGAGATATAAGGCCTCAAAAATCACAAAAACCGTAACTGACTGACTGACTGACTGACTGACTGACTGACTGACTGACTGACTGACTGACAGATCATCAAAATTATGGAGCACTTCCCGACATCGTAGAATCTTGTAATTTTGCACAACGGTAGGTCTTGCCATGCAAGCAGAGGAAAAAATCGAAAATTTGTAATTTTCCATTCAGGGGGCGTGGTATCCGCCCACTTTCACCGAATTGTCTCCGAATTGGTGTTGGTTGAATGGAGCACTTCCGACAGCTGTAAAACGATGAAATTTGGTGAACCGGTAGGGCTTATATTGTATATAAAGAAACAAAAATAAACACCAAGGTTTTCCTTTCGGGGGGCGTGGTATCCGCCCACTTTCTCCGAATTGGTGTTGGTTGAATGGAGCACTTCCGACAGCTGTAAAACGATGAAATTTGGTGAACCGGTAGGGCTTATATTGTATATAAAGAAACAAAAATAAACACCAAGGTTTTCCTCTCGGGGGGCGTGGTATCTGCCCACTTTCTCCGAATTGGTGTTGGTTGAATGGAGCACTTCCGACTGCTGTAAAACGATGAAATTTGGTGAACCGGTAGGGCTTATATTGTATATAAAGAAAGAAAAATAAACATCAAGGTTTTCCTTTCGGGGGGCGTGGTATCCGCCCACTTTCTCCGAATTGGTGTTGGTTGAATGGAGCACTTCCAACTACTGTAAAACGATGAAATTTGGTAAAGTGATTAGGCTCAAATTGCATTCGAAGAAAAAAATATAAAATTAGCGGTTTTTTATTCAGGGGCGTTTTTATCCGCCCACTTCCTCAGAACTGATGTAAATTATATATGGCGCACTTCCAATTGCAGTAGAACAATGAAATTTGGTAGAACGGTAGGGCTCAAGTGGCATATAAAGGACCGAAAATAAAAATCGAGGTTTTCCATTCAGGGGCGTGGTATCCGCCCACTTCCTCATAACTGATGTAAATTATATATGGCCCACTTCCAATTGCAGTAGAACAATGAAATTTGGTAGAACGGTAGGGCTCAAATCGCATATAAAGGACCGAAAATAAAAATCGAGGTTTTCCATTCAGGGGCGTGGTATCCGCCCACTTCCTCAGAACTGATATAAATTATATATGGCGCACTTCCAATTGCAGTAGAACAATAAAATTTGGTAGAACGGTAGGGCACAAATCGCATATAAGGGACCGAAAATTAAAATCTAGGTTTTCCATTCAGGGGCGTGGTATCCGCCCACTTCCACAGAACTGATGTAAATTATATATGGCGTATTTCCAATTGCAGTAGAACAATGAAATTTGGTAGAACGGTAGGGCTCAAGTCGCATATAAAGGACCAACAAAAAAATTGAGGTTTTCCATTCAGGGGGCGTGGTATGTTTAATTTATATGGAGCACTTCCGATTACTGTAATTAAGGTAGGTATGTTAGTGTTATGTATCTTGCCAGGATAAGAAGAAATAATTGAAGCGCAAATCAAAACAAACAATAACAAAAAGAAAATATACCAAAAGAAATAGGAAGCTATAAACTAAGTTGATTTTAGTAGGAAGAGTCCACCCTTCTATCATTCCGTATCTTTCAAGATTTTGACATGGAAAAATATTTAAATCTTTGCAAAAAGGAGTGAGATCAGACCAAAAACATAAATGTTAAAAAAGAGCCAAGTTCTTATATACAAAAACCTTTGTGTAACAAGTCAGCCGTGAAAAGTAATGAGATCTAAAAGTGCGCCAAGTTCTTACTTTATGAAGATTTAATACCGAATATTTAAAGTAGAATAATATTGAAACAGCTACAATGTAATAGGGAAATTTTATTATTTAATGATTACTGAGTAAAATTTGATTGGCTTACTTGGCAAGTTTTTTTTATGCCCAATTCAAACGGTTTTAAAAACTTGACCAGTAAGCCCATCAAATTTTAGTCAGTAATCATTAAATAATAAAATTTCTCTATTACATTGTAGCTGTTTCAATATTATTCTACTTTAAATATTCGGTATTAAATCTTCATAAAGTAAGAACTTGGCGCACTTTTAGATCTCATTACTTTTCACGGCTGACTTGTTACACAAAGGTTTTTCTATATAAGAACTTGGCTCTTTTTTAACATTTATGTTTTTGGTCTGATTATGTGTTACAGAAAATACCGAACTGCATTTAGGCAATCGCTTTTTTGTGTCAAAACACAAAATTTTTAGTTGCTCGAATCGAGTTGCTGTATGTGCGCGGAGTCCTATATAAGCCCATATGTTTCATCTTAGCAACTAAAAAGTTGTGAAACTAAAGGTTGAATGTGCGTTGCTGGCCTTAATGATGGAATTTTAAACAAACTGCTCTAAATCAATTTTAGAATGGGATTCGACTCTGAATATATATAATATATAACATTTATATCTAAATATACAGCACACACGGTATTTTTTATTAGTTTTCACTAATACTCGGTTCAACCTCGCAATAGTTAAACCGAGTGCAAGCACTTACTTCTGATTTACGCCACGTCAAATAAATCCTTATTTATAAAATATTTTCTTGACCATTTTAGATACGCCTCCTTATGTCAAATATATTAAACAAACACCAACTGATTTCCATTATTATTCAATAACGTTTAGCTGCCATCACTTCTTAATTAATTTTGATATGCCCTCGCATTTTTTCATCGCTCAGAAAAGCCCGAGCTGTAGCTATTAATTTCTTCATATTTTCTTTCGAAAATCGAAATCACTCAATGGGACTAAAACGAGGTTTGTACTGCTTTGGCCTTCTATTTATTCATTTTGTCTTAGTAATAAGCGAAAAAAAATGTTACACTACTTTTTGTAAATTTCAAACCTATTATGAACCAGTTTTAGCTCATTCCGCCTATATTCCTCGAGTATTTTTCTTTATAAGTAAGCTTTTCAGGATTAGTCTTTTTAGAGTCGTAGTAACTTTACTCCGTCGCAAAAACGAGTTAGAATATAAGGCTGAAAGAGTATACACTATGCTCATGCGTCTGAGCTAAAAAATGAAACACAGATCCTTTTTTGACAGCTCAGGTCCCTGATCTGAGCTTGAAAAGAAAAACGCCTGTTAAATACTTTCGTTCACATGGCATACTTCAAAGATCAAACAAAATGTCAACATTCAACTACTATGTGAAATGAACACTCAGCGTAAAGAAAATAAAGGAATTTTTTCTTGGGGTACTATTTAGTAGATGCAATCATGCAATTATTATTAATTTTCGGGACATGCGATAGTTTATAAAACATCGATGTTTTCGATAGTCGAATACTATCGATTACTATCGATAGACTATCGATGTTTAAGGAACACTATGTCCAAGTAATGGCTGCCATACGCTATTGTGTTAACTAAGCTTGTCGCCAGAACTCTAATTTTCAGTCTTTCTTTTTTCTTCTGGTATATCTATTTTTTATTTGAACTTTGATACAAGAATTAAATAACCGTTTCGAATTTGTTTGACATCAAAAATTATTTTGTATGTCTGAGATGACATATCAGCTTTCAATAATGAAAAAAGTACTAGAATATTTAGTAGAATTTAAGGAAGTGCTGCCAATTTTTCTTTGTTATTCAGTGAATAGATAAAATGAAGAAACGATAGTTTTATTAATATATTAATTTATCAAAGGGATAATTTCATTATCCGTGTGTTGGAAAAAACGTGTGTTAACGAGCAAATTGTGTGTTCTTATTAATACGGCTGAATATGTATAGGGTAGAAATTTGTTGGCGCATAGTCAACGGCCTTGGCTTTGATGAAAGCATCGCTTCCCATAATTCGGGGTCACATTGCGAGGGCTATGACTTCGACCAATAATTTGATTTTCGGGGCGTTCTACCCAAATGACGAATATTTTAAAAAGGCACGCTTGAGTGGCTTCATTCCTCCAGAGGCATTCCTCTATTTAGATATATGCGGTCTGATACAGGATAGATTGGCAGTACCGCTAATCTACCACGTCAGACGAAGAACCGTGGACCGGCGGCTCTTATACACTCGGGACGTCGCCTACGCTACTACTCGGCGATTCACCAAATGCTGCCTTTTCTGCGAGGATTCAGTTGGCAATGTAGCAAAACCATTGCATACCTTGAGGCGACCACAGAGATGCACATATAAAATAAAGGGTTTTCCAATAAGAGGTGTTATTTTGAATAGCCCGCTATTTCGGTAGCTGTCACTTTTGAAGCTGTCATTTTTTGACATTTGACAAGTAGAAACTACGCTATTAATAAAAATGGAACGATACACGCTTCAACAACGCATTGAAATTATTAAAATTGGGTCCTAGAAATGCATGAAAATGAACCGGAATTTCATCGAAAAATCATCTTGACTGATGAGGCCCATTTCCACCTCGGAGGCTACGTCAACAAGCAAAACTGTCGCATCTGGGGCTCGGAAAACCCAAGAGTTATTGTTGAAAAGCCTCTCCATCCTCAACGCGTGACTGTTTGGTGCGGTTTATGGTCCCGCGGGGTCATTGGACCTTACTTTTTCGAAAATGAGGCTGGAGCAAAAGTTACGGTCAAGGATTGCGCTATCGAGAGATGATTAATGATTTTTTATGGCCTGAATTGGATGTTATTGATCTGGACAACGTTTGCTTTCAACAAGACGACGCTACGTGCCACACAAGCAATGAAACCATCGATCTTTTACGGGAAAAGTTTCCGGACCGTGTTATCTCTCGAAGAGGTGATCACAATTGGCCACCGAGATCTTGTGATTTAACACCTTGCGACTTCTTCCTTTGGGGCCACGTGAAAGATAAGGTCTACGCCAACAGCCCAGCGTCGATTCAAGACCTCAAAGATGAAATTCGTGAGGCTATCGAGGACATAGGGCAGCCACTTTGCGATTTGGTTATGGAAAATTTCATGAAAAGGATATGGTCCTGTAAGCGTGGTGTTGGCGGCCATTTGGCTGATGTTGTGTTCCATTATTAACGGCATACCTTCCTCTTTATAATGAAATAAACATCCGATCATTTATCTCCAAAAATGCCATTTTTCTTTGAATATCAAAATAATACCTCTTATTAGAAAACCCTTTACATGCAATGATGATACAACAAGAAAACACAGTGGGCAGGTTTTGTTTAGTGCTCTGTGTACATATTTGCTGTTGACCATAAATAATATGATATGGGAAGGAGAAAAATCGGGCAAAATTACTTACTGGACAACAACTGGACTGAACAACCCGAGTCAAAAACCAAGACAATTTATCATAATGCTAATTTTGAACCATGTACATTATAAATATTATAATTTTTAGAGTTTAAGTCATTTTATAAGTTAGGCCCCCTATGTGCCAACATTACATTACATTTTACACTACTCCGTAGATAAATCTACGAAGTAGAGACACTGAAAAGCACTGGCAACTGAGGCCATCGGCTCTAGACAATACAACAGAGAGAGACACACAGAAAGAAATAACAACAGAAGAAACACATGTCAACAGCACACGGTTGGTATTTGAACGGTCCCCCATACAAGTACCTACCAACCGCGCGCAATGATGCTTGATTTCGCTGATCGATGTGAAGCGATGCTTTTTTTTTTTTATTTTTTTTTTATAATTTATTTTTATTCAATCCAATCTTATAACTATCTAAATTCTAGACAAAAATTCATAAAACTAGCCTACTTATCAATAATTTCCAACTAACTTACTGGCTCCATGCGGGCACTCTAAGTTAAACTACGCGTACCTACATAAATTATATCCTTATGACTACTGCCTTTCGGCATAAAAAACTATTTTGAATTCGAAAACTATATGTATTTTTTTTTGTTTTCTCGAGAAAATATAAAAAACTCGGATTCTTTATCATTTTTAATTTTTATATAAAACTTACAAACTTAAATTAAACTAATTAAAACTACCTTAATCCACTTAAACTACTTAAAATAAACTAAAACTAAACGAAAACTACTTAAAACTAGAACAACCACAGCGAAGGTTTTTTTTTTTTTTTTTTTTTTTTTTTGCCACTGTGCCTATTCATTTTAAAACTAAACCTGTGACTAAAAAACAGATATGCAAGCCGGCCACGCCTCTAACACCCCGACTACCCATTATCAAATGTCGATTGAAGCCACCAAAACTGGTTCTCCTGCTTCACCCTATCAGTTTTGTCCCGTTCGGACATAGCCCTACTGAACCGAAGGAGCTCTTCTCCGTCTTGTGCCACGACGCGCGGCGGGCGTGAGTTACGCAACATCATACTCACTTGGTCAGAATGAAGAATGTACACAACACGAAGTATTGCAGTACTTTCGGTAATGATCATCATCTGTTGTAATTAACTTATGAATATGAGCATAAAAAACTACTGAGAGTAAGGAGATTAGAGTAGAGTACAGAGATTAAAGTAGAGTACAGAGACTTCACTTTACGCTTGGCCTCATTAGCTAACAGTCATTAAAATTAAGCTTAAATAAAATTGTAATTTCTTTTTTTCGAAAACCGAATTGTTGTTTTTTCTTTTGTTTATAAAACGGATTATTTAAAACCTATAACTGGCGCAGTCGGTCTTTTTTGCAAATTTCTCGAAGACAGCGTTTTTAAAGTCAATATTTCCTTGTGAGTTTATATATCAAAAGTACATTGATATTGCAAATGAAAATTGCATTTATTGAGACATCAAGATAGTTGACTGTACTTGTGCTTCACATCAAAATCATATTGATGCTAAGTGGATTTTTGCAAAAGAACAAAGGACCAGGGCACACCTTGCGTGGAGAATTTTAATTCATTGGCCCAGGACGAACTTTCGGTGAATCGATTAACAGAACTACAATTTAATATGAAATAACCCAAATACCCGTGCTTCCTGACTTTCAGGGAAGAGTGTATATGGGGAGAATTTAGTTTATTAAATAAAAGATGAAAATGATTAAAAAATGAAAGATTTATTAAAGTTTAAATGTTTTTTTATTGTTGTTCTCGCAAGGCCCGCTGTCTCTATGCGTAGGCTGCAACCTTCGAGTTTAATGTGTGGCTAAATTCTGGTTTTCCCTAATCATCCTTTGCTTATTTATACTGATTTTAAAGAACCAATTTCCATCCCCACCATTCAACCACTTGATAATGAAATTCGGCATTTCCATATGAAAATGCATTCTTACGCAACCTCATATGAAAAGAGCATTTTCATCATAATTCCCAACATCCGTTGCCAACATGCATTGACACCAAATCAATATTGCATTATTATTATTGCCTAAGAGTTCAATGGATCATATTTCATTTATACTGGCCCAATACAAAACATATCCAATAGATACACGTATCCATTGTAGTTCCAGATACACACAGTCAATATAGTGACCTAGTGTATTGAAGTGCCATATGATGTCCATAGAACCCAAAAACAATGCATGTGCATAATTGTCATTCTTACTTTGCCTTACTTTTGGAACCTTCGTTCGTACCGGCTCATGTTATAGTCGTAGCTATAGTTATGACACAGAGCTGGCGACAATTAATTAATTGCCGTGGTGTTAGGTTTCACCAAGTGGGCTCTCGAAGATGACACATTAATGTGCCGCAGTGTTGTGGATCGGTTGCGCGAATTACAAAGAAAGATGATACCGTACAAGATCGTGTGTGGTATCTTGGGAATGGAAATGAATATTTATATGATATAAGGCTGTCAGAGTGGTCGCATGTAGTGGATCACTACATCCCGCTCCCCTTGAAGAAAGAAAATTATACCTTGAAGAGGTTAATTTTCTGTAAGGTTGCGAAAGGATGATAAGGTTACATTTTTGGTATAATTTTGATATGGTTTAAATAATATTTTTATAGTTTTTTTTTTTTTTTTTTTTTTTTTTTTTTTTAAATTTCTTTTTGTTTGACATTTAAATTTTAAAATATTTATGTCTTAATTAATAACATAAAGTTTTATATTTGAAGTTTAAGCATTTTTTTTTTTATATAAATTTTTTTTTTTTATAGATTCTTAAGTTTTACTTACATAATTTTTTTTTTTTTTTTTTTTTTTATTAAAAAATTTTCATTTGTTTCTTAAATTTTTAGATATGATTTTGAGTATGTTTAAATATATATTTTTTTTTTTGTACAGTAACATAATAATAAGTTTTTGTTCTTAAAGGTAGCTAAATTATAATTTGTAAATATTTGTTTCTTCAATTTTTAGAAATAATTTTATAATGTTTAAGTATATGGATATACTATTTTTTTTTTTTTTTTTTTTTTTTTTTGTTTAAATAAAATATATATATATTTCTTTGTTTTTAATTGGACCTAGGACAAATTTTGGAGAGGGTTCGGGTTTTGAATTAAAATTTGTTTCTACTATGGTATCTTTAGGTGAGGAGGTTTCATTAGGAAAATTGTCATGGGTCTGTAAGTCTGTTTGTATTTTGTCATTTCTGATTGTTTCTGTTTTTGTTTCTGTTTCCGACGGAATTGGTTTCAGTTTAATTTTATATTTGAGGATATAGATAAGAATGATGAGTAAGGCAGTTGCCATGCTGTAGATAAGAGTGTAATGATGTATGTCGTGTTTGTTTAGTGGTTGTAATTTTTTGTTTTCTTCCCTTTTTAGGTTATCAATTTGTTGTGATAACTCTGTAAGACTATTATCGTCTTCATACTTAAGTAATTTTAATTGTTTCTTATTTGATAACTTTGGTGGGGGAGAGGAATTTAACAGACTTATATTGATTGGGGGAATAAATGAATTTTTCAGTATAGTATTTTCTGAATGTTGACCAAAAATTGTTAACTCTTTACTACGTAGGTAGCATTTTCCAGTGAATTCTATTAATCCTGTTCCCTTGAATTTATGGGATAGGGGATAGTTATTTAGTCGGTAAAAAGTTTGAGGTCGTTGTTATGGATAACTTTTGTTTGATTTCGTACTTTTATTTCAGTCGTTTCGTCGGAAATTATTCTACATACCTCATGGGGACCTTCCCAAAGTGAGGAGAATTTGTTTTTTCTCGTATGGTTTTTTATGAGAACTTTGTCTCCTACATTAAATTTCTTTTGTTTCGAATGTTCATCATAATATTTTTTTGACTTTTCTTTATTACCTATTAGAGTCTCCTTAGCGATATGAAATCCATGCTGCAGTCGGGACTTTAGTTCATTCGCGTAATTTTCGTAGTTGTAAGTTACTTGCGGATTTCTTCCCAAAATGGTAGGAATCCTAGCTGGATAACCATACAATAACTCATGAGGCGTATAGCCAGTGCTGCTATGGGGAGTTGTGTTGAACACGAAAATAGCGTACGGAATCCATGTGTTCCATGAAAGAGGATCACGGTTAACGTAATGCCTCAGGTATTCAGCTAATGTTCGATGGCTACGTTCGAGAGCTCCATTAGTTTGAGGGTGGTATGGGGTAGTTTGAATTTTTTTGATTTTGAGAAGCTTGCAAACTTCTTTGAATAATTGACTGAGGAAGTTTGTGCCCTGATCCGTAAGGATTGCCTCAGGAAATCCGAAGCGACACAAAATCTTTTCGACAAATTCCCCAGCTACGGTAGAAGCTTCTGCATTTTGTAGAGGCATAGCCTCGGTAAATTTGGTGAGGTCGTCTTGGAATGTAAGGAGATACTTATGGTTCTCGTATAACTAATAGGTAGTGGACCAACAATATCCAAGGCTATTCTCTCGAACGGAGTTGAACTTGTCGTGGTGATTTTCATGGGAATTCGTGGATTTTGTATAAGCTTGTTTGTTTGACAGGATTTACATTGGAGTATGTAGTTTTTTATGTCTGAGTTCATGGTTGGCCAAAAATATTTTTTTTTTTATTTTTTTTCGTAGTTCTTGTTATACCTTGATGACCTCCGAGTGGGGAGTCGTGGAAATCATATAATACCGTTTTAATAGACTCGATATCATCCAAAAATATCTTTTCATTGGTAAAAATGTGAATGATTTTATTTTGTTTTTGAAAAATGCCTGTAAGAAGTGTTTTAATTTTAATTTTTGATTCATTATCCATGCAGGGTAATGAGAATGCAATCGACTGTTCATTGATATTTAAATTGCTAACCGAAGTGAGACATTTTTTTATTAGTTCCATATCTTTGTATGTTCTAATTGGGATAGGTAAAGTGATTATAAAAAATGTTTCTTTATTATGTGGGAATGTTGTGAGTTCTCCTATATCAGGTTTAATATAGTTTGGACATTTATTTTGTAGGTATTCCTCATCTGTTGATTCGATAATTGGAACTATTAATACTTTTATTTTAACTATTTTGTTTTCAAAGATTGATCCTTTATCTTCCAAAAGAGTGAATGTTGATAGGTGTTCTATACTATCTTCTCCGTTATCTTGCACAGTTTTGTGGTTATTCTGGTTTCTTGCTTGATTACGAGTTGTCACTAGGACTTTACTTTCATTGTCAAGCTTTACTCTACTGAGGGCGTCTGCAATAACATTGCATTTGCCTTGCTTGTGGATGATATTGAAGTCGTATTCTTCCATCAATATACGCCAACGTAATAATCTAGATGTGGGGTTCTTTTGCCCAATCAACCATAAGAGATTGTTGTGATCAGTATAAATGGTGAACTTTCGCCCATAAATATACGGTCGAAATTGTTTGAGAGCGTACACTATTGCTAGTAGCTCTTTTTCTGATGTGGTGTATCTGGTTTCTTGGTCATTTAGCGTGCGGCTTATAAAAGATATTGGCCTGTCTTGTCCAATTTGACCTTGGGAAAGAACTGCGCCTAATGCTAGATCGCTGGCGTCGGTAGTGACAATAAATTCTGCTGTGAAATCAGGGTAAGAGAGTATTGGAGGTTCTATAATTTTTTGTTTAAGATTTCTAAAAGATTCATCACAAAATGCATCCCATTTGAAAATAACATCTTTCCTTAAAAGTTTTGTCAATGGCTTGGCTAGATGAGCAAAGTTAGGAATAAATTTCCGATAATATCCTACGAAGCCTAGAAATGACTTAACATCTTTTGGTTTCTTAGGAATGGGAAAGGTTCTTACTGCCTTGATTTTTTCGGGATCGGGTTTGATTCCATCTTCCGAAATAATATGTCCTAAGTAAATTAATTCCTTTTTTAGAAAATTGCATTTATCTGGCTGGAGTTTTAGGTTATGTTCCCGTAGACGTTTTAATACAGTGATGAGTTTTCCATTGTGATTGTCAAGATCATACCCATAGATAACTATGTCATCTACGTAAACAAAACATTCTAGGCCTTGTAGACCCATAAGGACGTTATTCATAAGTCGTTGGAACGTAGCAGGGGCGTTTTTCAACCCAAAAGGCATACGATTATACTCGTAGTGGCCAAATGGTGTACTAAAAGCAGTTTTTTCTTTGTCGGAGTCTGCCACCAATATTTGGTGAAACCCTTTAGCTAAATCCAAGGTACTAAAATATTTTGCTTTACCTAATTGGTCGAAAATGTCTGTGATATTCGGCAGAGGATATGCATCTCCGATTGTTTGTTCGTTGAGTTTTCTAAAGTCTACAACAACTCTCCATCCCTTTTCACCAGAAATGCCAGACTTTTTCGGAACTAAAAGAAGAGGTGAATTCCAAGGACTAAAACTAGGTCTGATTATTGAATCATTCAACATTTCTTTCACTTGCTTGTGAATTTCATTTTTCTGACTCTCGGGGAGTCTATAAGGTTTCAGAAATAATGGGGGATTAGTGTTATTTGTTATTATTTTGTGTTGTATTGTATTCGTGTAGGTGAGGTGGTCGCCCTTTAAAAAGAACAGATCATTGAATTCTCTACAGATTTTTAGTATGGACTTTTGTTCTTCTCGATTACAGTGGTCTAATTCTATTACGGCTTCCAAGTCTGAAAGTCTTTCCTGTAAACGATCTTGGTGACCATTAGGTGAAATAATATTATAATCGTTAAGGGTATCCCATTCTATATTTAAGTCATTATAGTTTAAAGTTTTCTCTTCATCCAAAATGTTCATTAAGAGTATTTTTATTCTGTTATTTTTAGGTGTTACTATTGATTCGCCCAGATATATTCCAGGGGTAATTTCCTTCTTTCTTATTATTATATCTTGTGAGTTTAAAAGTTTGTTCTCAAAAGGGATTTCTACCAATTTTTGACTACGTTGCTCAAGAGTAATGTTTATAATTTTTTTATTTTTTTCTTGCCCAGTCTTATTTTTTGCTGAGATGTCTTTTATCTCAGTCTTACTTTCTGCTGGTTTAAATGTATTTTCTGCTATGGTTTCTTTTACCATAGGCTTATTGTAAATTATTTTGCCTTTGACCTTCTTCGAATGAAGTTTTTTGCTAGCAACTTTATCGAAGTCTTTTTGTGGCGAATCTCCTGACCCGACCCGAAGGCAAGCGGTATCATTCAACGATTCCCATACCTTTTCTGTACTTCCTGCATTGATGTCTGTAAGACACTGAGGGGAGTCAGAGTCAGTATTTTTAGACCCTTCCGTCGTGCAATCTTCTTGAAGGTTTGTTTTGGCTTTATTTTTGTATTTTTTCTTGAGCATAGTAGTTTGAGCTAAAATTTCAGATTTAGGTATGAAATGGATTTCTTGATTTGCTTCTGACACATAAGTTTTGTGATCAGGAATAGTACTCAGTACTTTCCCAAAACTATGCACCATAGCAGTAGAGTGGTTATCAATAAAAGGGAATATCTTTATAAAATTTTCATCGTAGTTAACTATACATGAATATTTCTTCAAAAAATCGTTACCGATGATGCCGTCAAAATCCATGTCAGTGCTTGTATCTAGAATATGAAAGGGGTGAGTAATTTTTATTTTATCTTCATCAGAACCGATCAATAGACTCTCATGGGCAATTCCAGTACTTATTACCTTATGGCCGCCCATGGTTGAAATTGTCATATTTGTTTTTTCGTTTTTCATGGGTTGGGTGGTAGGTTTTTTTATGATACTGATTTCTGCGCCAGTGTCGATAACGAGATTTCTATTTTGACCGTCTGTGAAGGGAATTCGGATGATTGTTAGGTCGTTATAGGGAAGCAGTTCGATGACTACGCTTGCCACTATTCTTGTGTTTGGTGGATTTCGGCTTGAATGTGTTGTCGGGATGGATAGCCGGTCTGATCGTCCCGACAGTTTTCGTTTCCCGTACCGTTGACAGAAAAATGGCTTTCGGGTAATACGTGGTGGAAATTCACCTGTCGCTTTTCGCCATTTTTATTCCTGTCATTATTTTGGGTACCTGTAAAGAGGTTCTGCCTGAAAGGATTTTGGGGGTTTATTTGGTTTGATTGTGAGTGTATTTTTCGCAGTCTACACTCACTTTCCGTGTGATAATTTTTTTTGCAATAGTTGCATTTAACTATTTCTGTTTTAGGAGTAATATTAGGTAGGGTCTTATTGCGGTAACAGGTTTGGGCAGAATGTCCCAAGATCCCGCAAATTTGACAGGTGGGTCGGGAAGAAAAGTTTGAGGGTGAGTTTTGCTGGGTTTGTGTTTTATTTCTAAACGACGACATTTGTCTTTCCACTCTTGCAGCATGGTTTTCTGCAAACTCGATTGCTTTTTTTAGATTGGTTTCCCCATGGGCTTGAACCATTAACCTTAAATTATGGCTACTGAGGCCATCCTCAAAAGTTTGAAGAGCCAATTTTTCATTTTCTTCCACCAAATAGCTTCTGACGGATTCGTCGTTAGTATTAGCGAACGTCGCTGAGTTGAGGGAGGTTAAGAGTTGACAAACTTTGTCCCCGAATTCTTTGACCGACTCTCTAGCAGTTTGCCTAGCTAAGAGCAACTCATTTTGCGCGACGGTACGAGTTTTAGTTACTTTAAACTCATCCTCTAGTTTTGTAACCAGATCGCTCCATTTAGTGAATGAGTTGAACTGTATGAGTTCGAAAGCCGGACCTTGTAGCCTCGTTTTTACTATTTCGAGGAACGTACTATGTTCCTCTTTTTTACATGACGAGAACAGTATGTTCCCGCATGCGATAAATTTATTTAGGTCAGTGGGGTTACCGTTAAAAGTGGGAATGATATTGAAAATATCACTTATATTAATACGGAACTCCATTATATCGGATTCGGATTCAGAAAAAAAAGGTAGTTGAAAAAAAAAAGATCTAGTCTTTGTCGGTCTTGTCGTGTGGAGACAATTTTGGAAAAATTTTTTTATATATTTTTTTTTTCTTAAGGGAGGGATAAGGCAGAAATATATATATATATACAAATTTCAAAAAATAATTTCTTACTTTTAGGTTGTTGTTATTATTGCTGTTGTTTTGTGGTTGATGCCGCTGATGTTGTTATTATTGCTGTTATTGTTGTAGTCGATGCCGTTATTGTTGTTATTATTGCTCCAGATGCTGTGGTTGTTGTTGTTGTTGCTGCTGCTTATGTTGCCGTTGCAGTTGTTGTTCTTTGTTGCCAGGCAGGCTTCACGCCCTAAAGTTGAGGATTACGGCCTGGTCTTTTATCACTACCTACTGTCTGCCAAATGCTTAAGCTCTAAAGCTAGCAAGGTCTTACGCTCGTAGGATTTCTAACACTTTAATCACAAAAGCAAAAAAAAATTTTCACTTCACTTTTTAACGTTTTTTTTTTTTTCTGGTGTGTAGCCCCAGAACGCATCAAGAGAGAGGTCTCTTGTATTGGCAAGGCTAAATAACTATGGTAGGGGATTTTAAAGTATCCCACCGCTGCCACCATGAAATAACCCAAATACCCGTGCTTCCTGACTTTCAGGGAAGAGTGTATATGGGGAGAATTTAGTTTATTAAATAAAAGATGAAAATGATTAAAAAATGAAAGATTTATTAAAGTTTAAATCAGCGTTGCCACGAAGTGCCCGATCGGGCCATTTGGCCCTCTGTTTTACATTTTGGCCCTTTGCCCGGGCCAATTAGAAATGGCCCCTAAATCTAAATTTTAGAAGATTTAACATCACATCATATCGTTCTTAGCAATAATTAAAAAGCTTTACAAAATTAAATATAAACCATCGCGATGCATTGCCACTACAATGGGTTTCCACCACATACAAATAACCATACTTAAAATGTATGTAACTAAATTCATTCATTTATCTCGTTCAGCGTGTTGACATCTCTCACGTATTCCCTCTAACCTTTCTGCAATTTCATGTTTAAATTCAATCAATATCGGTCAAATGTTGAAATAGTCTTAATTGGACTAAATGATGATAAGCAACCAGGGGCCAAATTACCGCATCAGTTATCGAGCAATACGTGACTGAATTATATGAGTTTGGCATTACCGCTTACGTTATCGAGCAATAAATTACTCCAATTTGACATTTTCATTCGATCACTGATGGGACTCACTCACTCGTCACTGAAGCGGTAATTCGGCCCCAGGACCCAATGGTATTCCTCCGATCATTTTGAAAAACTGGGCAGCTGCTCTATCGGGGCCATTAACTTTATTGTTTAATAGTTCTCTTGAAAAGGGTTATTTTCTTGATGATTGGAAAATCTCGTACGTTATTCCTATTCATAAATCAGGATCTAAGCAAGATGTTCCTAACTATCGCACCATTAGCAAATTATCAACGATACCAAAAATTTAGGAACAAATTGTCGCTGATAGCTTGTACTTAAAGAAATTATTTTCCCATTTCAACCTAGTTTTTTTGCTGGTAGGTCAATAACGACCAACCCCGCAATATTTAGTAATCAGATTATTAGTAATTTTGAAAATGGTTTCCAAACAGATGTCATATATACCGACTTTGCTAAGGCGTCTGAAAGAGTAAACCACCATACACTAATACAAATATTGGAATCAATTGGCTTCCACTCAAATATTTTAAAGTGGTTTGAATCCTACCTAAGCGTATTAATGACGTACTATCAGATCTCAGATGTAATTGAGGTCACATCAGGAGTGACACAATAAAGTCACTTGGGCCCTCTTCTATTCTGGCTGCTGATCAATGATTGATTTCTTAAAAAAAATGTTTCTTGTTTGATGTTTGCGGATCACATTAAAATATTCCGTCGTGTTACGTTAATTAATGATTTTCATTTACTCCAATGTGATCTTCATCGCTTGTCTGAATGGTGTTTAGCTAATCAGCTTTTCTTGAAAAATTGCCCTTTCCTTTTGTGTCTTGGATCAAGGCATCTGCGATTCCGTTTCATTTTTAATGAACCTCATCATCAAGTAAACTATATTCTAAATGAACCTTTAACTCGATGTAAAGCCAACAGTACGAGTATATTATTTGTAATTATATTGATTTTTTTTTCTTAAAGTCGAGAATCTTTTAAGAATCACTTTAGATTCAGTTTTTAATTTTATTTTGTTTGCTCCACTAATTAATTAAATTACATATTTGGTTTTTCTATTTTTCAATAAAAAATTTTATTCAGTAGTCTGTAAGATTATATATATTATTTGCTTGATAAAATAAAAAAAAAAAAATAAATCGTATAGACATTTGCTTATTTTCCCCGCTTGCTGTTTGTTCGTTCGTTGTACATTCAAATATTGAATTAAAATATGAAAAAAGTATTATAAATATTTAAATAATATTATTGGTGTGATTTATATTTTTTTTTAAATATTTTAAGGTAATTCCCAAGAAATCAAATCAGACGACAGAGTCAAGATCTGCTTTTGCTGCCTATTACATACATAGATTTAAAAAATGCATTAAATAAATAAATACCCATATTCATGTATTGTAGTTTAATGTTTTAAGGACAGATTTGTAAGTAAAATATTTGGCCCCAACTTTTGTCAAATGGCCCTCAAAAAATTTCGAAATGGCCATCTATGTTTTTTTCTTCGCGGCAACGCTGGTTTAAATGTTTTTTTATTGTTGTTCTCGCAAGGCCCGCTGTCTCAATGCGTAGGCTGCAACCTTCGAGTTTAATGTGTGGCTAAATTCTGGTTTTCCCTAATCATCCTTTGCTTATTTATACTGATTTAAAAGAACCAATTTCCATCCCCACCATTCAACCACTTGATAATGAAATTCGGCATTTCCATATGAAAATGCATTCTTACGCAACCTCATATGAAAAGAGCATTTTCATCATAATTCCCAACATCCGTTGCCAACATGCATTGACACCAAATCAATATTGCATTATTATTATTGCCTAAGAGTTCAATGGATCATATTTCATTTATACTGGCCCAATACAAAACATATCCAATAGATACACGTATCCATTGTAGTTCCAGATACACACAGTCAATATAGTGACCTAGTGTATTGAAGTGCCATATGATGTCCATAGAACCCAAAAACAATGCATGTGCATAATTGTCATTCTTACTTTGCCTTACTTTTGGAACCTTCGTTCGTACCGGCTCATGTTATAGTCGTAGCTATAGTTATGACACAGAGCTGGCGACAATTAATTAATTGCCGTGGTGTTAGGTTTCACCAAGTGGGCTCTCGAAGATGACACATTAATGTGCCGCAGTGTTGTGGATCGGTTGCGCGAATTACAAAGAAAGATGATACCGTACAAGATCGTGTGTGGTATCTTGGGAATGGAAATGAATATTTATATGATATAAGGCTGTCAGAGTGGTCGCATGTAGTGGATCACTACAAATATAACTGGAAATAGTATTAATCTATTTAATGGGTATATGTATGTATTTATCGTAAAGATTATATTATTATTACTTTAACTAAACTAAACTTAAACTTATATCTACATATATAATTATTTCTATTGTATCATTTCCATATTATTAGTTTTAGCACATAAGTATATCTTTATTAAAATAATATTACAGTAATATTATAATATACAAGTATCATTATTCCATTTACATTCTTACATATGCGTAAACATAAGTCAAACAGTCATTACTCAAAAAATTCAATCATATACAGACCATATTGTAAACCAGATTGTGAAAGTGAAGAAGACGAACATAGTTTAACAATGACTAATGAAAATACAACGGGAAATAATAATCCAGTTAATACGGAATATCCTCTTAGATCTTCTGGCTTGGGTTTAGATGGTTTGTTTTTAAACAGTTCAATTAACGGTAGTAGTGTTATCAATGGATCTCATGATCTCAACAATAATTCAAATAATTTAACCAGCAATATTAACACAAATATTAACGCAAGAAATGAAGCAAATAATTTGAGTAATGCGGTTAACATTGGTGAAATTAATAACATCTTTAATACACTCAAAATTCCCGATGCCGTAAAAGATCTTCCCCAATTTAGTGGAAATCGTAGACTTCTCTACGAATTTTTCAATAATGTTGAAGAAATATTAAGTCTTATGGGTAGTATTAACAACACGCCATATGCTCGAATCATCATGAGAGCAATACGAAACAAGATTACTGGTGAAGCAAACGAAGTTTTAAACATGTTTGGAACACCTTTGGACTGGCCCTTAATCAAAGAAAATTTGATATTGCATTACTCTGATAAAAGATGTGAAACTTCCCTTATAAGAGACCTTCATAATATTAAACAATTCAATGACACAATTGAAGTATTTTACTCAAAAATTGTAGAAATTTTGTCGACATTAAATAACCACGTACATATTCACGAAGGAGACTCTAATGTAGTTTTAGCCAAAGGTCATCTTTATTCAGAAATGTGCCTTAATACATTTCTTATTGGTCTTAGGGAACCTCTAGGTTCAACCGTTAGAGCTATGAGACCGACCACACTACAAGAAGCATTTAGTTTTTGCATAAGAGAACAAAATTCTTATTACATGAAATACTCTGCTCCAATTAATACTTCTAAGTCAATTAGATCAAACTATTCAGCACCAACAAATCAAAATCCATTTAAGTTTAGTCACGGTATTACATCTTCTGGCCAAAGGTCAAACGTATTTCCTCAGAGACTAAATATGCAACCGTTTCCACAAAATAATGTCTTTGTTGAAAATTCTTCTACTTTCCCAAACCAACGTCAAAACCAAAACATTGGAAATCCATTCAATAACCTTTCATACCCATATCAAAATCAAAATATTGTACCAACCAGACCAAAACATTTTTCTCAATCTATTCCATTGAATAACCATTTTATTCCATATCAAAATCAGAATATAGCACCCAGACCAACCAATTTCACCCAACCTTCCATAACATATCCAGCGCCAATGGATATAGCAAGCGGTACAACCCAAAACACTAGAACTCAGCAGTCCAATTATAGAGCTCCGAATTCATTCAACACACATACAAATAACACGCCAAACAACAACAACAGCAACGCTCATTCCAACTACTCGATTAAAGAAGTGTATAATATACAACAAGATCCCACATACTATCAGAATCCATCAATAGAAACAAATTCAATAAACTATTTAGACTCTTACCCTGAACCACTCTCTTATCCACAATTAGATCAGTATATTCCTATTGAACATCAAGATGTATCAAATGAATTTTATAATTATAACGATGAGATAAACCACGAAATAGATGACACAAATTTTCGGTTTATTGCCTCGGAAAACAAGTAGGATTCATTGACATAAATAAACAGTGTACAAATTCATTGCCATATATTTCCATCATGTCTAGATCAGGAAAACCACTGAAGTTCCTTATAGATACAGGTGCTTCAGTAAACTTTATTAATCCAGAAGCGACGAATCATGAGACACTTGAAATTATTGAACCTGTTTGTATCACTACTGTTTTTAATAAGTACAAACTAAACAAGCAGGTTACACTCCCCGCATTTGAAGAATTAAATACGGATGAGAAATTTAAATTTTTAGTTTTTAAATTTCATTCCTATTTTGACGGCTTAATAGGTTTAGAGATGCTGAAACGTTTACAAGCTAGAGTCAACCTTAAAGACAAGATTCTAGAAACAAATACATGTGAAATACCTCTCCAGTTCAAACCCAATTACACATCAAAAATTATTAATATTCCTCCGAATTCCAAAATTATAGCTAGCTTACCAGTAGATATAGAAAATGGAGATATCTATATAAAACCCACAATGGTAAATAAATTTTTAAAAATACCTGAAGGCATTTTTAGATCTTCCAAATGGTACAGTCTCGTAGAAGTGATAAATATGTCAGATCATGAACAAAAACTGTTTTTAGAGCAACCTTTAAAAGTTGAACCTTATATCAACTTTCATGAAGTTTATAATGTTAACGTTAAATACGATCTGCACCAACCTGAACAAATATCCAATAACGACATTACAACCTTACTTCGAACAAACCATATGAATTTAGAGGAAAAAGAACAAATTTTTAAGCTTTGTAGGCAATATGATGATATATTTTTCAAAGACGGTAATGCACTTACGTTCACGAACGCAATCAAACACCGAATCAAAACAAACGATGAAACACCCATTTACACAAAATCCTATAGATATCCGGAAATCCACAAGAAAGAGATTCAGAACCAAATACAAGAGCTACTGAAACAAGGAATCATAAGACCAAGCTATTCCCCATGGAGCAGCCCAATATGGATTGTCCCCAAAAAGATAGATGCGTCGAACAAACAAAAGTGGCGTCTTGTAGTGGACTATCGCAAGCTCAACGAAAAAACTATTGGCGATAGATATCCACTACCTAATATGGAAGATATTTTGGATAAACTAGGAAGGAGTATGTATTTTACTACTCTCGACTTAGCATCAGGTTTCCATCAAATCGAAATAGACCGCAGGGATATAAGTAAAACAGCGTTCACAGTGGATAATGGCCACTATGAATTTCTTAGGATGCCATTCGGCCTTAAAAACGCCCCATGCACTTTCCAAAGAGTCATGGATAATGTTTTGAGAGACATGCAGGGAAGAAATTGTCTTATTTATATGGACGACATCATTGTGTTCTCGACTTCTCTTCAAGAGCATTTGGAAAACCTTAAAAAAGTCTTCTCAAAGTTGCGACAAGCTAACCTTAAAGTTCAGCTGAACAAGTCCGAATTTTTGAGAAAAGAGGTAGCTTTCCTTGGACACATTGTAACTCCACAAGGTGTAAAACCAAACCCTGAAAAAATAGAGACAATAAAAAAATTCCCAATTCCTCGCACACAGAAGCAAATCAAATCCTTCCTCGGTCTGTTAGGGTATTATAGAAAATTTATTCAAGATTTTGCTAAACTCACAAAGCCATTGACAGAATGTTTAAAAAAAGGCAGAACTATTTCATTAGATGAACGTTACCGTAACTGTTTTGAGCATTGCAAGGACATTCTCAGTAATGACCCACTTTTGCAATATCCAGATTTTTCAAAGCCTTTCAATTTAACAACAGATGCGAGCAATTTTGCTCTAGGTGCAATCTTAAGTCAGGGTCCAATAGGTTTTGACAAGCCGATATCTTATGCATCACGCACATTATCAGACTCAGAAATCAGCTACAGCACAGTGGAAAAAGAGCTTCTTGCAATTGTTTGGGCCACGAAACATTTTCGTCCATATCTATATGGACGTAAATTCAATATAGTGACAGACCACAAACCACTCACCTGGTTGTTTTCTTTGAAAGATACTAACTCGAAATTGATAAGATGGCGACTTAAGCTTGAGGAATTCGAGTATGAAATACACTACAAAAAAGGTAAATTAAATACTAATGTTGATGCTTTAAGTCGCATTGAAGTAAACGTGAACGAATCCATGCAAAATAACGTAACCGATTTGGAAACAAGTAGCAACATTTCTACCGTGCATTCTGCTTTAGAAAATTTAGACGATGGAATAGCAATTTCAGAACGTTCATTAAATGAATTCACTGACCAACTTGTTCTTATCAAAACTAATTGTGAAACAATCCCGGACATGACTTATAAAATATTATTTCAGAATAAACGGCGAAGAATCTTTAGACAGCCAGATTTATACAATGAACAAATAATAACATCAATCCTTAAAGACAACATTTCTCCAAAAAAACTAATGGCAGTATATACGGATGACGATACTTTTAGAATAGTTCAAATAGTTTTTTCAAAACTTTTTTCCAACCGTAAAATATTTAAACTTATTCGCTGCAAGGAAATGTTGATTGATTTAGTAAACAACGATGATCAAGACGAAAAAATAAATGAATACCATTTAAAATCTAACCACAGAGGTATAAATGAGACATTTCAACACCTTCGCCGAACTTATTATTTTCCTAATATGAAAACTAAAATAACAAAAATTATAAATAATTGCGAAAAATGTCAATTATTGAAATATGAAAGGCATCCTCCCAAAGTCAAGTATGAAGTCACCAAAACACCTAGTCTACCTCTAGATACCTTACACATCGATGTTTACGCAATACATAACCAACAAATTTTGACAATAATTGATAGGTTTTCCAAATTTGCATCCGCCTATATCTTAACAGCTCGTAACAGCATCAATATAATTCAATCCTTGAGAGAGTTTTTTTGTCACCATGGTTCACCAAAAAAAAATTGTCTGCGATCCTGCATCAGAATTCAGTTCAAATTTATTTAAGGAATTTTGTATTCAATATGAAATAACATTACACATCACAACACCTCAAAACTCCACAGGAAATTCACCCGTCGAAAGATTCCATTCGACCCTTACAGAAATTTACAGAATAATTTATGACAAAGACAAAAAACAAATATGCAAGGATATACTTAATGAAGCCCTCACTACCTACAATAACAGCATTCACTCAGTTACTAACTTAACACCAATAGAACTATTCACTGGAAGGACACCTAAGTTTATTAAGGATATAAATTATGAATCTAAGCATGACTACTTAA
Source organism: Chrysotoxum bicinctum (assembly GCA_911387755.1). NCBI lineage: Eukaryota > Metazoa > Arthropoda > Insecta > Diptera > Syrphidae > Chrysotoxum > Chrysotoxum bicinctum. The sequence goes on from OU426988.1 coordinate 192,931,311, forward strand.
ATAAATTGCGATATTTTCAAACTAATCTCTTTGAACAAGTTAAAAATAAAATAGATCAACACAATAGAGGCATAATAAACAAATTAAATAAAAATAGAGAAGATCCTCCAATTTTTCAAGAAAATGATTCTATTTTCGAATTTAACAATAGACGTAACAAATTAACCCCTAGAGCAAAAAAATTAAAAGTTAGTTTAGATAAAAAAGTTGTGGTCATAACACCACAAAACAGAAAATCACATAAGAACAAAATTAAAAGAATGCGTAAATTTAAATAACAATTAGTTCAAAAATCTATACTCATTTAAAAATTCAACCTAGTCCCAAGTCAGAAGATAGCTTAAATAGACCTTGCACATCCGAATTACAATAATAATAATAATTTGTATCAATATTGTATACAATATTCTAACAAAAGAAAACAGAACACACAAATTATAACAACAATATACAAGTACATGTTAATAAAATTAAATTGTCTAAAAAAATTACCTATTTTGAAATTAAAATTCAAGAAAAAATTATTTTGTACAAGAAACCGTTCAAATATTGTAAATGAAATGAATATTTTTTATAATATTGTTGCGAACAGAGCTTTATACTCCTACAGCGCCATCTGTTGGGAATTACATATCTGCTTTGTGAGGGAACAAAACAAAAAGCTCTTTTCCATCGCATCTAAATTTCCCCTAATTCCAAAGTACTAGAACATTCTACCCCCACAAGAATTTCCCCTTCTGGACAAGAACCTTCTAGAACAACTGGTTTGAGTATAAAAGGGAGTGTTCACGGTGAGCGGAGACAGTTTATTTTCGATTATGAAAGTGTGCAAAGCGGAACTATTGGATTGTGGAAAGTGTAATTAAAGAAGTGTGATTTAAGTTTGAATAAAAGTATTAGAGTGGATTATAAATTGAGATTTATTGTTTTGATTTGAAAAGTGTAAATAAAGAAGAAATTCTAAAAGGAGTAATAAGTTTTATTTAACGAACCTTAGTAAAATATTACATTGGTGTCAGAAAAGTGGAATAAAACTTATTGGTCAGTAAAGTGTGCGAAAAAAAAAAAAAAAAAAATAATAAAAAAATGAGCAAGTTACTGAAAGAGCTCAACTGTAATGAGCTGAAAAGTGAATTAGGCAAGCGAGAACTTTCTAGAGCAGGATCGAAAAATGAGCTTGTTCTGCGTTTGGTCGAATATTTGAAACAACAAAATGAAGACCCTGACATTTTCGTCTTTGAAGCTGACGCTGAGGAAGCAGACGTGAGTAAAAATGTAGATGTTTCAAATATGTTTAGTCTTCTGCTTGAACGTCTCGAAGAGCAAAGAAATGAGCAGAAAAAACAGCATAGCGAACAAAAAGACCTTCTCGAAGAGCAGAGAAAAATGCTAGAAGGCAAGCTTGTTAACATCGAGAATAATGTATCTGCACTTGATGGACGTGTTTCATTGCTGGAGAATCAAGTCGACAACAAAATGGAGACGTTTTCAAAAGTGTTAGATGAACGTGTTTCATTGCTAGTCGACAACAAAATGGAGGCGTTTTCAAAAGAGTTAGACCGTGTTCGAAACATAAAGATTCGGGAAAGTTCTGGGGAAGCTTTGAGAAAAAAAGAGATGCAACCTCCAACCTTTGATGGACAAACTTCTTGGTCTATATACAAGAAGCAATTCGAGGCAGCTTCCACAACAAATGGCTGGGATGAGGCTGACAAGTATATAGCCTTAACTCTTGCTCTTAGAGGAGCAGCTGCTGAGTTGTTGCAAACCATACCAGCAGATAAGAGCGGCGACTTCAATTCCTTGGTTTTGGCTATAGACAAACGCTTTGGTAACAGCCACATGAAAGAAGTCTTCAAAGTACAACTCAATTCCAGAGTTCAGAAGAGGGGCGAAACTCTACAACAACTGCAAGCGGACATTGAAAGGCTTGTTCATCTTGCATACCCAGATGTTGGAGAGGAAATTTGTAACCAGTTCGCAGTTGAGGCATTTGTTCGCGCCATTTCTGATATACATCTTCAAAGGGCCGTGCGAACTGCTGGAAAACGAACTCTTTCGGAAACATTAGCGTTTGCCTTGACAATGGAAGCAGCTGAGCAAGCTTCTCACGGAGTACATCGACTAAGAGAAGCCATCGTCGAAGAATGCTCATGCCAAAGAACTGATGTCCAAAGGAACCAACGAAACGGACTTGCAAAGTGCTGGAATTGCAACAAGACCGGACATTTACAGCGTCAATGTCGATTACCACCAAGAAGAGCTTGTCAACATTTTGGACACGGAGTTTCAAACCCAGAACAAGGTAACAATAACATCAGTGTTACTTCCCGAACAGTTTCCCAACAGGGAAACGAGTAAGAACCAACTTCAAGAGGCAGAAGCTGGTTTCTGGTATCGATGGCCCCAGAAACACCATCCAAGTCTCCCAAACTAAACGAGACAACAAAAGTCTGACTGTCGAGGCAACTTTAAATGGCAACAAACGTGTGGTCACCATCGACACCGGTGCCACCGCCTCCATTGTGCGTCAAGACTTAGTGCACCTGAATTGGCTACACAACACCAATACCACCCGTCTGAGAACTGCCACAGGAGAAGCAAGTAGGGTTTATGGTGAAGTCCGACTTAGAATTCGAATTGCAGATCTAGAATTCTCACACAAATTTTTGGTGGCAGATATATGTGACGAATGCATCATAGGCATGGACTTCATGAAAGAACATCGTGTAATTTTGGATATTGGCAAACAGGTACTCAAATACCAGAATACAGAGATTCCAATGAACTATGGGCACGAAGGAACAACAACTCTTAGGACTGTCATCAAAGAAGACGTGATTATTCCAACTTCTTCTGAGGTATTCGTTTGGACAAAAGTAGAAGGTGAGTGTGGACGCCATCGATACCTAATGGTGGAACCAGACTCAGATTGTTCTTCCCAAAACGTCATCATTGGGAAGACACTTGTGGCTCCAAAGAACAATATGGTCCCCGTACGGATACTCAACACCAAACCGTACGATGTAAAGTTAGCAAAAGGAGAAGTTATCGGTAAGTGCGAATCTGTCGCAGCCATAACACGAATTGACGCTGAAACACCGAGAACGACATTAAACCCTAAGGAGCTCAATAGCATCAAGGCAAAGATACTTAATTCATCTAACCTAGACCAACATCAGGTTAAAACGGCAGAAAGCCTTCTGAACGAGTATGCTGACATTTTCGCTTCACCAAACGGAAAATATGGAAGGACACAAATGGTGCAGCATCGAATAAATACAGGAGATGCAAGGCCCATTCGTCAGCCCGCAAGACGTCTGCCACTGGCCAAACAAGGTGAAGCTGAGGAAATGATTACCACCATGAAGAAGGATGGTTTGATTGAGAACTCCAAAAGTCCTTGGGCGTCACCAGTGGTCCTAGTCAAAAAGAAGGACGGAAGTACACGGTTTTGTGTTGACTACCGAAGGTTGAATGACGTAACCAAGAAAGACAGCTACCCCCTGCCAAGAATTAGTGACACCTTAGATGCGATGGAAGGAGCACACTGGTTTTCAACACTGGACTTGAAAAGTGGATATTGGCAAGTTGAAATTCACCCTGAAGATCGAGAAAAGACAGTGTTCTCCACAGGTAATGGGCTGTGGCAGTTCAACGTGATGCCATTTGGTCTTTGCAACGCTCCGGCAACATTTGAGCGTTTGATGGAGTGTGTCCTTCAAGGCCTGACGTGGAAAACTTGTCTTGTCTACTTGGATGATGTTATCGTTTATGGGAAGACATACGACCAACACTGTAAGAACCTAAAGGGTGTGTTCCAGAGACTTCGAGAGGCTAACCTTAAACTGAACCCAGAAAAATGTGCACTGTTCCAGACTGAAGTAAAGTATTTGGGACATATCATCTCGTCCCAAGGAGTCAAGACTGATCCTGAAAAAGTTGACACCGTCAAAAATTGGCCAACACCACAGGACAAACATCAACTACGAAGTTTTCTTGGTCTTGCTACTTATTACAGACGTTTTGTTAAGAACTTTGCCGGAATTGCGAAGAGTTTGCATCAGCTTACGGAAAAGAACAAGCAGTTCAGATGGTCAGGTGAGTGTGAAAAAGCCTTCCAAGAACTGAAATACCGTCTATGCAATGCTCCGGTGCTGATCTATCCGACTCCAGGCAAGCCTTTTATCATCGATGCTGATGCAAGCAACGTGGGAGTCGGCGCTGTTCTGTCACAAGTGCACAATGGCGAAGAAAAGGTTGTCGCCTATTTCAGCAAAGTACTGTCGAAGACCGAAAGGAACTACTGTGCGACCAGAAGAGAACTCTTGGCACTCATCTTGGCAACGAAACACTTCCACAAATACATCTATGGACAGAAGTTTCTTCTACGAACCGATCATGGTGCTCTTAACTGGTTGTTGAACTTCAAGAACCCAGAAGGACAAGTCGCAAGGTGGATAGAAAGACTGCAGACTTACGATTACGAAATTCAACACCGAAGGGGAAAGCTGCATTCAAATGCCGACGCACTATCCGGAAGGCCTTGTAAAATAGATTGCAAGCATTGCATGCGACAAGAAGAAAAGGAATCCATCAACATTCAACGAATAAGGGCTGACCCCATTTGTGGATGGAGCAATGAAGAAATAAGATCTGCTCAACAAGAAGACCCCGACATTGAACCTCTTCTCGCATGGAAGGAACATGAAGAAAAACCCGCATGGAATGACATTTCCGATAGGAGTCCAATTTTAAAAGCCTATTGGGCACAATGGGACTCACTTCATGTGCAAGAAGGTGTTCTTAGGCGAAAATGGGAGTCCGCTGATGGTAAATCCTATGTGATGCAGCTTGTGCTACCTCAATCAAAAATTAAAGAGGTTCTTCGAGAAATGCATGATGGACCTTCAGGAGGCCATTTGGGAGTCAACAAGACGTTAGAAAAAGTGAGACAACGATTCTACTGGTTGCATGCAAGAGACGACGTTGAAAAGTGGTGCCGAAATTGTGACGCTTGTGCTGCAACCAAAGGCCCTGGTAGAAAACTGCAAGGAAAAATGATGCAATATAATGTTGGCTCACCGTTTGAAAGGATTGCTGTTGATGTAGCTGGCCCATTTCCGGAAACGAATGATGGAAACAAATACATTCTGGTGTTAATGGATTACTTCAGCAAATGGCCTGAGGCATACGCTATCCCGAACCAAGAAGCCAAGACCGTGGCCGACCAGATTGTGTCTAACTGGGTAAGCAGGTTCGGTGTGCCTATGGAGCTCCATTCTGACCAAGGAAGGAACTTTGAGTCGAACATATTCCAAGAGGTGTGCGCGTTCCTTGGCATTAAGAAAACGAGAACCACACCACTTCACCCGCAATCTGATGGAATGGTCGAGAGATTCAACAGGACGTTAAAAGAGCACCTCACTAAGGTCGTAGGCGACAACCAAAGAAACTGGGATAGGCACATACCACTATTTTTGATGGCCTATCGAAGTGCAGTACATAGCTCAACAGGACAAACACCATCTGAAATCCTGTTCGGAAAAAGCATACGCTTGCCTAGTGAGATAAGGTTTGGACACCCACCACAAGAGTCTCAGGAAACAGGGGATTACGTGAGTGACCTAAAAGAGAGGCTAATCGGCATCCACGAAAGGACCAGGACTAGAATGAGCACTTACAGCGATCGAATGAAGACAAGGTACGACACAAGAGCAAACACGACAGGATTCCAAGTAGGAGATCGTGTATGGCTGTATAATCCACATCGTCAAAAGGGATTGTCGCCGAAGCTTCAACAAAACTGGGAAGGCCCTTATACTGTCGTCACGAAAATCAATGATGTCGTTTACCGAATTCAAAGAGGGTTAAGAGGAAAGCTAAAAGTTGTGCATAGCGATCGACTTCACCGATACAGTGCCGAAGCTGGTGATAGAGTTGTTCGGGACGAACAATCTTAAGAAGGGGGCAATGTTGCGAACAGAGCTTTATACTCCTACAGCGCCATCTGTTGGGAATTACATATCTGCTTTGTGAGGGAACAAAACAAAAAGCTCTTTTCCATCGCATCTAAATTTCCCCTAATTCCAAAGTACTAGAACATTCTACCCCCACAAGAATTTCCCCTTCTGGACAAGAACCTTCTAGAACAACTGGTTTGAGTATAAAAGGGAGTGTTCACGGTGAGCGGAGACAGTTTATTTTCGATTATGAAAGTGTGCAAAGCGGAACTATTGGATTGTGGAAAGTGTAATTAAAGAAGTGTGATTTAAGTTTGAATAAAAGTATTAGAGTGGATTATAAATTGAGATTTATTGTTTTGATTTGAAAAGTGTAAATAAAGAAGAAATTCTAAAAGGAGTAATAAGTTTTATTTAACGAACCTTAGTAAAATATTACAATATCATCTAAATAGACTTAAATATTATGTATTGTAATTAAATAAGGTTAAAATCAGTTTCTTGGAGTAATATATGTAAATATGTACACCCAACGTAACAAAAGCATAATTCTAGTTAGTTAATCATCACATAAAACCAAATAATTACGACACGATATCATTAGAAAAAACAGAAACATAAGGTCAAAGACCTCAATTATCAACATCAGCTGTTCATCACTTTGGCAAACACCTGATTCTGGCGGCGGAGGAGTTACGCAACATCATACTCACTTGGTCAGAATGAAGAATGTACACAACACGAAGTATTGCAGTACTTTCGGTAATGATCATCATCTGTTGTAATTAACTTATGAATATGAGCATAAAAAACTACTGAGAGTAAGGAGATTAGAGTAGAGTACAGAGATTAAAGTAGAGTACAGAGACTTCACTTTACGCTTGGCCTCATTAGCTAACAGTCATTAAAATTAAGCTTAAATAAAATTGTAATTTCTTTTTTTCGAAAACCGAATTGTTGTTTTTTCTTTTGTTTATAAAACGGATTATTTAAAACCTATAACTCGTGCCACGGCGGCTGAAGTATGTAACTACGTTAAAAAACTTAAATCTCTTGAGGAACGGCCAGAAGGACCATCAGCGAGATAATAGCCTTTATTAATAGATTTTCGAATTTTCTAAGCTAATAGTGCTTTTAGGTAACAATTTAAAAAGTCTTTGTTTATTATTTGCTCTCTATGTATGCTAGTTTTTTTTTATATATTGCGATAAATTTTATCAATCTGTCCCATTTAACATTGCTATGTATAAGGTCCCATTTTTTACTTGCGACTTATAGGTACTTTAAGGCAAGTTATGCATTCGTAGAAAAAATCGAACTCGAGATTTTGATCAAAGTTGACATTACGATGATAGCGAAGACTGAAAAAGTGGGTCTCGCAATTCTGTCTGTCTGTCTGTTTGTCTGTCGGTTCGACTACAGCCTAAACGGCTCGGCCAATTTTCTTCAAACTTGGTAGATGTCATTTTTAATTTTTTCCCCCGACATGTTTTTTTCTTTTTTTTTGTAAGACTAAAAATAACGGTGTGGGCAGGGCACCTAGCTCGCATGAGCGAAGAGGAACCTGCTCGGAAAGTTCTTTGTGGTACATTCTATGGTAGACGACAGCGTGGTAGACCATGCTTGCGCTGGAGAGATGGCGTAGACCAGGACGCCCGAAGCCTTGGGGTGCGCAACTGGATGGCGTCGGCTAGAGACCGGGATAGGTGGAGAGACTTGTTGAAAGAGGCCAGGACCGGAACCCGGTTGTCGAGCCGATGATGATGATGAAAAATAACGGTACATGCCATACGAATTTTTTTCGAAATTTTGTAAATATTTTTTTTTTCAAAAACTGTTCGATAGATTTAAAAAAAAAAGATACAAAAAAGTTTTATTTGAGTAAAGCTAGGCAATGGTTGAAAAAAAAAATTTCCGAAAAATGGTTATTGAGGGTACTACCCATGATTTTCTCAAAAACGGTATGACCGATTTTGATAATTTTTTTTTTGCTAAAGCTCCCCAAAAATTTGAATAGAATTATGTATTCCAATTTTCAAAAAAAATTTTTTGAATTTAAAAAAAAAAAACTTGAACATTTTTTTTTCTGTTACTAGATTTTTTTTCAAACTCGATAAATAAACATAATCTACAAGATGTATGAAAAAAAAAAAATTATTTTACCTTAAAATAAAGTTACCCACCATACAAATGTTAAAAAATGACTTTCAAAAATCGTATTTTTCTCGAAAACGGCGCACAGTGGAACAAAAACATGAAAAAGTGGTCATCGGGCTGTAACTTTTGAAATAATGGATGGATTTTGAAACGGTTTTCACTATTTTGTACTTAAATTTTTGCTTTAGGCAATGTTATTTATATTGAATACCTATTGTTCTAGATAATTTATGTACAAGCAAAATGTCTTTTGTCTTTTTTATTTAAAAATTTATTACTTTTGAAACATCAAGCTTAACTTCACCTTTCATATTCATTTTTTCTGCAAAAAGAAGCGTAGTGTTGCTCCTTGTACTTTGACGTAAAGCTTGGCTTTTACGCCTGTGTTGTCGCTCACTGAAGCTTTCAAACTGTTGCTAGCGGTTTATGGGGGTGGCTCTTTTATGAAGGTTAATGCGTAGAATTCTGTTTCAAGCCACGTTTTATACTGTTTTAAAATTAAAATTTTTTGTAACTGCATTCTACAAATCTATTTTCCAGCTTCAAAGAAAACTTGCGAAAAAATTCAAACAAGTCCAATTTTTTTCCACAAAATTTACTGTCGCTGTTTGGATAACAATATTTATAGTCACTTAAATCACGCCCGTTAGCCTTTAAAACGTTAAAAAAATCTTCGTAAGTAAACACAACCATTTTCACTTAGTAGAAGGCTTCAAAATTATTTGTGTACTAGACGATCGCTTTGTTAAAAAAACCAAACAAAAATGACATTCATTATTATACAATCACATGATTACTTCTTTTTTTTTTAATTAAAAGAGAAAAAATAACCGTTAGCATGAGAGCCATACTTTGTTTTGCCATTTTGTCCATAACAAAAAATAATGATAACATAAAGAAAATATCTCTTTGACCAGAGCAAATAAGATTTAATTGATAAAATGAGAATCCCTCACCCCCTCCCTCTTTCTTGCATGTTAATGTATGCACTGTTTCATACTTTTAGGTTTTCTGATGTTAGTTATTATTATTTATAATGCAAAGATGCCCCTACCCCCTTCTCCAGTTAACAAACTTATTTTATTTAAGAGTTCTCAGCTCTAAGGGAGATTTTTAAAAACCCTTCAGGAAGCGGGGTCGGATGCGGTCGGATCCAGTTTTTTGAAAATATGACTCCAAATAAGTACAAAATATATTTAAGATTTCCCAAAACCAGAGCATTTTTGAACATTTTTTCAAAGTCATCTTCAAACCTGAAATTAGGACTTTTTAAAAATACTCACAAAAAGAATTTTTTTTAAGGCTGATACAACTTTTTTTCAATAATTTTTTTAATTGTTAAGCTTAAGTGAACCAATTGCATGTCTACAAAATTTAGTTCGAAAAGAAAACATAAAAACGGTCTAAGAAAAACAAGTTAAAAAATGCGTTAAAATTGCATTTTTTTTTGTTTTAAAAATACTGCATTTGAAAATTAAAGAGTTTACATAAAAAAACTGTTTTATATATAAGAGAGGCGACAATTTTCTATGCATATCAAACGAAAAATATTTCCAAGAATGAAAACAAAAAATCACCCAATGTCCGGAATTTTGTACTAGACGTTCCACTGTGCGGCGCCTAGAATTTTGATAAATTTTTTTTGTTTCAATTAATTTTATCGATCTTTAATTTAATAAAAAAAAATTTGAAATTAAGATATTATAGCTTGTAGCCATCATAGAACCATTTTTTTTTAATTTTGAATAACTCATTATCGACATATCGGATTTTAATAAAAAAATTTTGTAGATATGCTTCCAAAAAGTCTTAAAACCATTCCATTTTAAAACTTAAAAAAAAATATTTTTTAAATTTTTGAAAAAAAAAACATTTTTTTTTCTTGCAAAATTCGATATTTCAAAAACGGCTTAATATTATTTTTGGAAATTTAATTTTTATTCGTACAGTAATAAAAACTTAAAGTTGGCATACCTACCAAATTTTTTTCTTAAAAAGCTTTTAAAAATTTTGTATACAAAAGCTTTTTTTTAAGAAACCACTACAACGACTTATAATTTTTATTCTTGCATAAATTCATATTTGCATAGCATTCTGTTTTTGTCTCTTACTACTAAAAGAATTTAAGAAATTAATTTTATCCTTATGAACAGTTTTCTTCTCGTTGTTAAAATTCCTATTCTATTATATAGGAGCAACTTCGTGCGACCCAGTCGCGCATTTTATTTTTTAAATAGATAAGGCAAATGTATCTGCTAGCAGCTCATTATGCTGCTAGCTCTACGTTGCCTGATAGCAACATTGCCTCCTGAACTGTACTTGAGAACGTAAATCATTCAACGACACAGATATAATATCAGCACTCGTACAGTTGCAAGAGCCCTTCGAGATATTGAGCCGCTGGTCTGATGTTATACACCCCATTCTTCTGAAGAGGTGTTCTTCATCGCTGGCAAAACTATTGCGTAAGTTTTTCCAACGTTCCTACTATTCTGGAATCTTCCCAAGAAGATGAATAACAGTATTTGTCCAGCCTGCAACACTTCGTCCCCTTTATCATATCGACCAATTGCACTTACGTCCCCTCTTTTCAAGGTCATGGAATCGCTGACAAATCATCAATCCAAGAAATATCTCGAAGATCGAAAGCTTCTTAAGCTTACGGCTCACACAACAACCGTTCCTCTGGTGGTCTGATGGCATATCTCACCGAACAGTGGAACAGATCTTAACATTGTTTTCGAGAAAGTAAGATTCTTGCGCTTGATATTTCTAAGGCATTTCTCTTATTGAAAATGCGTGCGCTTGGTGCTTGGTATTGAAGACCTGGAAATTAAATCTCTTTCTCTAAGTCATATGCACTTAACCCTCCAAGTACCTTCATTGGCGAATCTTAGTATGGCTACGTTTGCGGCGCTTCCTATTACCACATTAAGTGGGATTAGGTGAAGCATAACCTTCATTGCAGAGTAGGGCAAGTTCTAATTGCTCCAGTAATGCTTACGCATGCGAGCCTCGGAACTTTTCCTAGTGATTTACTAGTTGTTGCCCCATAGGTAATGATGGGTCTTACCATCATGGTGTACATTGATCTAGGGATGTTTTGGTTGCAGCCTAATGCTTTAGCTGGAAGTGTCTTGCGTATCATTTGGGCTTTTGTGGCTTTCTCGATAATTAATTCAACATTTTTATTCCAAGGAAGTTCGCCACCTAGTTTAATTCCTATAGATATTTTACCTTCTTCTGGGTGTTTATTACTTCGAAAGATAACCTAATAGGTTTCATGTTTGGCAGAAGTGGTTTTTTTAGTAAATGGTAGGCTTCTTGTCTTCGCGAGATTGATGGGCTACTGAGACACCATATACTAGTCATTTTCAATCCTGGTTAGATTCTTCTTCTTCCTTTGCTTCGGCGCTGTTATGATCTCGATGTCGAGGGGATCATAACTCCCACGTATCTGCTTCACACTAGTGATCCGCCTGTGGGGTTCGCCGGGTTGACCTCAGAAATCGGCGGCAAGCCTCCCGGTTTTGTATTGTTCCATTTCTGAGGCCAACTGAATGCTGGTGTTTTTGCATTTGTTTGTACCAGGAGTGTTTAGGCCTACCTTTCTTTTTATTCTTAATTGGAACGTTGTATGATTTGCCTTTTTGACGGGGTTCTCAGGATCTCTCCTTTGAACATGGCACTACCAACTGAGTCGGTCGTGTTCAATTTTTTGGGAAATGGTATTCTTAACATGAAGGCTTCCTCGGATCTTCGTACTTCTAATTCGATCAAGCTTTGTAACTCCTGCTGTCATACGAAGCATCTTCATCTCAGTTGCCGTTAGCTTACTCTCATACTTTTTGTACATTGTCCAACATTGTGAACCGTATGTGAGTGCTGGACGCACAACTGAAGTGTAGAGCTTTCCTTTCAGCTTAGGGGGCATTTTTCGGTCACAGAAGATAGCAGAATTTTCCCGCCACTTCATCCACCCTACGCTTACGCGATGATTGATATCGTCATCACAAGTAGCTTCGTTATTTATCATAGACCCCAGATATTTAAACTTTTCACACTTGGGAAGCACTACTCCATTCAAATAAATGTCTGGAATAGGCCTGTGTGGATCAGAAAATGGGCAGCATAGGTATTCTGTCTTTTTCGCGCTTATGCGGTACCCACTTCCTTCTAGAACATCCACCCATACGTCAAGTGCTCGTTGTAGGGATATCGGGTCTTCACTTATGATGGCTCCATCGTCAGCAAAGAATAACTGATGTACTTTTGGATCCGTCACTTTGCCTTCAAGCAGGTAATCAAGAACTGTAATAAAGAGCAGGGGACTCAAGACACTTCCCTGGTGTACACCTACTGTGATTTCGAATTCTTCGGTGACTCCAGCTGCGCATCTTACTTTAGTAACTGCTCCATCATACATGTCCATAATTATCCGCACATAGGTTTCTGGAACTCCTCGTTGCCTGAGGGCCACCCATATTAGATCTCGTGGTTGCCGATCGAATGCTTTTTCAAAATCAACCAATACGACATGCAAATCCTCCAAAGAATCCCGATGTTTTTCCATAATTATTCTTATACTCTGGATTGCATCTGTGGCACCCGACAAACCCGCACTGGTCATCAGATAGCCTAATTATTTTTCGCAGTCGGCTACCCAAGACTCGCTCAACGATCTTCATGGTGTGTGACATCAGCTTAATCGAACGGTAATTATCACAGCTTCGAGTATCACCCTTTCCTTTATAAATTGGAAGAAGGTAACTTTCCCTCCATTGATTAGGCATGCGATCACCTCGTATAAGTTTGGAGACAAGAATCATGAGCCATCTAAACCCGATGTCTCCCATCTTTTTCCAAAACTCTGAGGGTATTTCGTCTGGGCCAACAGCTTTTCCCTTTTTGGAGTATTTTACCGCCTCACTAACTTCTTCGACTGTGACGTCGGATACTTCGCTTAAGTTAGGTGAAGCTATTGGAAAGTATAGCCTTGGAAATTGTTCGTTTAGAAGTCCGTCACAATACTATCGCCACCTGTGAAGAATTTCGTTGTCTTCCACAAGTAGTTGGCCTTGAGCATTGTTAATGAACTTTGGCGAACAAATCTCCTGGGCATTTCTTCTTCTTTGAGCGGCTATTTTGAAGATAGTTGCGCCCTTAATTGTGTTTTGCCGTAGCTCTTGAATAGCACCAGCTGTCGGGGTAGAAACTTCATCCAGCTCCCGATACAGGTTTTCTGTATTCTTTGCTTGAATTTGGGCGCACTTCTTCTTCGCTTCTTCCTTGCAGTTTCTATATTCCACTTCGAGGCGTGACTTTTGCTCTGTATCATTAGAGGGGCACTTCGACCAAGCCTTGAAAGCCATTTTCTTTTTACTTATAACTGATTTAGCTTCATCATTCCACCACCATGTTTCTTTGCCTTGTTGGTTGTGTCCTTTTGAAACCCCTTACAGTGTTTTGGCTTTTTCTTTGCAAGTTCTCTGTAGGAGATCCCACATACTTTGTGCTGTACTCTCTTCATTTCGAACTATATCGGTGTTGTTATACAGAACGTTTTGCATATTCGAAATAAAAGCTTCGAATTTTTCCTTATCCAGATTATACCATTTGATCTTCCCAAAAGTTTTTGTATGTTTGTTGTCGTTCACTGTTTCCATAAAAAATTCTGTCAGTAGGAGACGGTGTTGGTGGGCGATCGCTTCTCCTAGTATGACTTTGCAATCTTTTACCCGGGGTTTCATGAAACTAGATACCAAATGGTAGTCAATCTGGGTTTCATTTCCACCATTGCTGTAAGTGACCAGGTGTCGGCTTTGTTTGACGAACATGGTATTTAGTACGATAAGACCGTATGTTTTGCACATGCTCAGGATGTCTTCACCAGGAGGGTTCCTGGTGCCGTATCCGAGGCCTCCATGGCAATCTTCATAGTCTTCGTTTGTCTTCCCGACATGTCCGTTCAAATCTCCGCCCACGAACAAAAACTCTTCCTTTGGGATGTCCTTAAGTAGATTGTGAAAGTCTAGCCAAAATGCATTTTTTTGCACCTGCTCACATCCAATTTGGGGAGCATATGCAGTGACAATATTCCACAACTTTCCTTTAATCACCAATTTAAGGGACATCAAACGGTCGCTGGATTTCGAAATGGTCAATACGCTGCCTAATAGATGTTTTGCAAGGATGATTCCGATTCCGTTTTTACCCTTTTCCGTTCCATAGTAGAACATCTTATAGTTTTTTGTCCTCGTATCCAAGAAACGGGCCCTGTTTCCCGTGTTTCGCCATTTTGTTTCTTGAACACATAAGATGTCCACTCGCCTTCTTTTCATCATCTCTTCCAGCTCGAAGCTTCGACCTGTCATACTGCCAACGTTACAACTCGCAACTCTCAGACTTTGTATAATCTGCGGCATTACTTTGCTAGCCCCCGGAATCCGTCTAGCTCTGACCCTAGCATTGCTGCTTGGTCCAGGATCAGTACCATGTGTAACAATGGTAGTGCCTGGCGGGGTAGTGTCATTTTGAACGAGTACTTCCATAATGCTTGAATTCACAAATCCTGGTTGTAAGTATCGACGTGTGCATTAGGGTGGGTCACATTTGTATGACAAAATTTTTTTTTCATAGTTTTCGATTCTAATAGCGGTAAAAAGTTGCGAAATGATGTTGTGAATGAACACACACATTTTTATTGAAATCAGACAAGTCCTTCTGCCTCCAATTCTTAATTTAAAAAAGCATTGAGTAATAAATTTCCAAAGTAAGGCAAATCTCTTTCTTAATTCACTATTTTTACTTAAAAATGCAACAAAAATTATTTTTTTATCACATTGGGTTTATTAAAAGGAACTTTTTAAATATTTAATTTTAAATTGACATCAATTTACACAAAAGTCATTTTTACTGTCAAATTTCGGCATCAATTTACGAGATACAATCTTAGATTGTATAAATCCTTCACGTGCTTCTTTTGTACATAAAGTTGCTGATGCTTCTGTGACGGTCTTAACTGCCCTCTCAACGGCCTGGGTGTGACATGGTAGCCGCAAAAATTCAATTTGGTTGTTTTCTTCCTGAGCAATAAAGTATTGAAGTTCATCGATTGAAATATGTTTTAGTATAGGTGGTTCAAAAATATGCTTTTGCCAATCGATGAGGTCATAGTATACTTTTGCATCCAATTTTATATTTGGGACTTCAAAAACTCTTAACCGAGTAGGTTTTTCGGTGCGAGCTTTTAAAATACGGCGCAGAGCCAATTCTCTGATATATTTTCTGGGATCAGTTAACATTGCTAACAATAAATTTTCTGAATGCGCAAAGAAACTGTTTCGTTTGATTACAGGATCAATAACAGTCTGATATTCCACGGAAAGATAGCGACTTTTCGAGATTAAACCCCATAAATGCCTGGCTCCATCTTTGCAGGTAGGTTGGCTTTTGATATTGAACCAAGTTGGAGCATACACCTTCACGACGTAAGTTGCTAGCAATATCAAACTTTCCGTAGGAGTTGCTGTTCCGATACAGACGAAGAATGCGATTAGCTTTAGTGAGCCACCTAGCATGGGACATCTTTCCGGGGGATTTATCAGCTAGGTAATCGGGACAACTGCAGGTCAAAACCGCTGAAACGATCCTGAATAAATAAAGTTGGTCAGAGCTAAGAACAGACGTATGATCCCTCCAAATTTCCCAACATTGACATTGGTACCATCACATCCAATAGCTACTAAATTTTCCAATGATATGTTTTCTGCCAGGAAATAGTTAAACAACTCTTGTTCAACACATTTAGCAGTACCTGATATTGGAGCAATGTAACCTAAGTATTTTGACTCTGGTTCGCTTATTAGTGAAACATGTTCTTCGATCACTTGTTCGCGGTAATACTTCCCATTTCTTTTCCGGTTGACTAAAGTTTTATCCTTTCGACCGTCGAAATACAAAGCACTGATCTCAGAAACAGATTTTTTGTTTTGAACACTTTCTCTTGCCTTTTTTCGCTCCCTTCTTAGTTTATTTTTGTCAATAATGGGTAATTTAGATTCCTGTAAGATAACAGAAACAATGGCAGCTGCCGCTCTGTCTGATACCCCATATCGGTCGCAGGTTTGAGATAACGCGGAGTAATTCAGTGTTACGGATTGCTGTTTTTTTTCCTTTTCTTTGGAGTCGTCAACTGTAAAAATATCTTCGCTATCCGAATTTTCACATGAATCCGATGGTGCTTCTGTTGGACTATTGTTAAGAACAGAAGCAGAAACACTTTTAGACGTTTTCGCAAGGCATGTTACTGATGTTTCTCTATCCATTTTTCTTTTCAGACTTTTCAGATTAGTTTTTGTAGCGAGTACATCTGTGTTCCCAATTATCATTTTCCTTGTCGTTATTTGATCACTCAGAAAACTTCTTTCATTCAGTGGTACCTTTCTCTCTTTTGGACAGTTGCATTTCGAAAAATCAGAGCATTTACAAGATGAAATGTCAAATAAAACTTTACTAGCAGAAACAAATTCCTCTAGCTTCTTTTTTGGAATATTGGCATGGAACTTAAGAAGTTGTTTACACTTACCATGATAAGATTTTATCATTTGTAATGATCTCGTAGTCGAAACAACCGGTAGTGATGCCTGTTTCCAAACAAATTCGATTTTTTTACACACTATATCACTTATTTCCTTAAACGTTGGTTCCTTTTTATTAATTTTCAAATTGTGCCTGTTCCATTCATAACATTTCATTACCTCTTCGTAAGTGGGGAGTACATTAGTCTTAAAATCACAAGTATCGCGAAATATAGGACATTTGAAAGCCTTTCTAGTACGTTCCATTACGACAGATTTAATTCAAAGATATTTTAAAAGCAATCACAATCACAACTATAATATAAACTTAGCTTCAATTTTGCGACTACACTGAAAATGAAGAACTTTTTAAATGAATGCCATGTTACTGTTTTTTTTTTTAATTTGGATAACGGCCTACTTTGATTTTTTTTAAATAAAGTTCAAATAACGAAATGAGCCCAACAGAAAGTCAAAGCCACCTCATTTAAAAATTTGAAAAATAAAAAAATCAATCATGGTAAATAAGTTGAAAAAGTCAAAACTTTAAAGATAAATTGGAGGCAGATAAAGTCAACCGATTTCAAAAATATTTTGCATATGTGCTATGGACACCAGATGGCCACTTTTTAGTGCTATCAGAACTCTCAATTCAAAAAAATAATTTTTTGACCCACCCTAGTGTGCATGCTCCAGTTTTGTATTTGATCTCTCTTTTACTTCACCGGTGATCTCCAGTCGTGCCAACCCAGGGACTGGCATGCACACTTTTGGGAAAGTTTAAAGGTGTTACGTGTCGCTAGGTTCACCTTGCTGTTTGTGGCCTAGATGTATTTACTCCTTTAGTCGCCTTTTACGACAAGCGGGGAGGCGCTGCAGGAATATTCTAACCCGTCCCTGCACAGGGATCAATCCTGTTTAGATTATATCACAAAAAGTTTCTTTCAACTTCCCTAAGGCTGTTATGACAATATCATCAGAAAAACCGTATATATGTACCTTGCTTCTATTAATTCAACCACTACGAGACTCCACGGCAAGGGTCAAGGGGTCTAAAACTCCTCCCTGAGGACAGCCTTTTTTGTAATGATCTTTAGAACACATTGCCCTTCGTATGCTTCTGTAGTTCTTGTGCTCAGCATTTCCCTTATACATTATCCAACTAGGTAAAAAATGTACCTATATCTGGCCAGTGCTCTCCTTTGAGTGTCAAGCTTGAACAAATATGTATAAATCATTAAACAGCATTTCAGAGGTTTTAAATTTATCTTTATTTTAAAGGTGCTTGGTCATTCATGGGTAACATGGGTGGGGGTAGACCAAAGTAAGCATTTTCTTGAATTCCCGATAAATGGCAATATTAGAGTACAACCATACAAGTAATGTAGAATGTTTTTTTTTTTTTTCTTAAAATACACTCCAGAATCATATCCCTTATTTTAAGTGATGCATACAAAGCGGCATTTCCTGGGTTTTGATTGATGGAAGGACTCCTTGCAAATGAAATTTCTCGTAGGTATACATTGTATCGCGTTTGCAAAGGTTTTTATTTATCAATAACCAAGTTCTGTGCTTAAGCCTTCGGATTTCCTTGCACTTACAAAGCATTCGGCTAGGACTCAGTGCCAAACAATAAAAAGAAAATCTATCAAGACGATACCTATAGCTCCTCGTATATGTCTAGCACATGAAGATGCAACTACACCAGCCATTGCTATCTTTCGATACATCCATTTATACAAAAGGGCTCAGGATAATTTTTAGGTACTAACAGAATTTTCACCTCGCCTGACGCGCGTTTGGCAGTCGATTTTGCTTTTCAAATTGCACCAATTCCCCTTAACATCCTTGCAGAAGCCAAGGCAGCGATGTAAGTCCTGCCAGTTTGCTCTGATATTTCTATGTTCTAACAAAACGACTTACCTTGGTTGGATCGCATGCCATCGTTGACAATGGACAACATCGGCGACCATTCTGTGGTAAAATTCTCAGAAGTCCCTGAATTCTATTTGAGTTAAGACTGTGACCTGAGCACAAAAAATATCATCCCACTCAGAGGTCACGGTAAAAGTTCTCCGAGACAATACGTGTCCTTTAAAGCCCAAACGAAAATAACCTCTTCTCGTGAAAAAGGATGTTATTCTTCTCTCATCCTGTTGTTATGTGATTTTTTATCAGCAGACTTATAATAGTTATTGTTGCATTTTCTCTCCTGCTTGCTAGAGATTCTTCCTCGGCACAAGAAGGACTAGGACTTTTCTTTATTACTTCCGTTTCAATTTTGCAAATGTTTTCGTTACATTGAAAACGAAGAAAAAGAAGAATAAGGCATTATAATAACGTGCATTGAAATAGCCGTATTTTGTTCTTATTCCTTCACCGTTTTTTCATTTTTTTTTTATTTTGTCCATACATATAAATTGTACACTGGGTGCATGTTGGTTGAATGGATGGATGGATGGGAAGATGATCAGAGAGGTAAAGACAAGAGAAAGCTGCTACAAGTAAGCGTGTAAGGGAGCGACGGTTTATTTTTATGTGAGTCATTGAGCACGAGATCCGGGTATTGATGCTCTAATGGAATTCACCTTCCTTCCGTGTAATGTATGTGATAGCGGCAATAGTCGGATGCGAAGGATCATCAAAAGACGAAAAAGTATCTTGGATGGATGGTGGATTACCGCACACGATATAGCTAGATAGATTTTTTTTTTTTTTTACAACATTGGAAGAAAATATTTTGATACCCTTAGAGAAAATGTGCATCTAAAAAGATGGATGGTTAAAGGCATGGATGTGGAATATTATACGTGTTGAGAGGAAAAGCAATCAATGCTTAGCTGGATAACGAGCTTTTTAATATTGCTCCCTTTAATTTGGATGGAATGAAATTTCGCTTGTAGATAAACTGCGACTCGGGTTTATGCGATGCGGATAAGTTACCTATACCTTGTGGATTATGTAATGATATGGAATTAAAGCACTTCGGAGATTAATTTGATGGCATTCTTTTTATTAATTTTAATGAAAATGAGTGCTGCGATGGGTAGAAGTTGGTTCTGTCAGAAATGAATTCCCTGGAAAGTTAGTCACTTTAAATAGAAGTTTTAGACACCGATAATACAAATTTCATTTATTGATGTATTTTGGGATAAAATTTCATGCGATAAAACAGAGATCTGTGACATGTTTGCTGATTTTTTTCTCAATCAAATTTTGTTCAAATTTAAGCATTAACCAGTAGCCAATAACATGTTTAGGTCAAATATTATTGACTGAAGAAGAGGTTTTAGAAGAACTCTCGTCCTTAGATGATAATAAAAAAACCTTACACTAATGAAATAGCTCCTTTAATTTTAAAAATGTGTAAAAATAGTTTATCGAAACCTCTTTTAAAATTGTTCAATTTATCCCTCAGTTTGGGTCAGTTCTTAAATACCTACTTGGAAAACATCGATTATTATACCAATTCATGAAACAGGTTCCAAGCAGGACGTCCTAAATTACCGACCGATTTCTAAGCTTCAAACAATTCCAAAAAATTTTGAAGCCATTGTCAAAAAAAGGATTTATGAAAATGTTAAATAGGGGATTTCACTATTTCAGATAGACAACACTGGCTTGTGAGTCAACGATCAACTATATCAAACTTTTGTTTTTTTTTTCAAACTTTTGTACAAAGGGAATTGAACGTGGAAGCCAAGTTGATGTCATATACACAAACTTTTTAAAGGCTTTTGGCCGAGTTCAGCACGAAGTGTTGATAAAAAAAAACTTGAATACTTAGGTTTTCACTCTCAATGGTTTGATCAAAATTTGAAAGAACGTACACAGCAGCGTTGTGCTAAAGTGCCCAATTGGGCCAATTGGCCCCAAGATTCTTATTTTGGCCCGGTGCCCCGGGCCATCACGAAATGGCCCCGGAATTTGCAAAATAAAGCAACCCATTTTGCACAGCATTAAAAAAGAAAATTTAATTTTAGAAATCGATAAAATCCAAGTATTTAATATTTACTCTCATCTATATGCTA
The DNA here is from genome assembly GCA_911387755.1 of Chrysotoxum bicinctum. Taxonomy (NCBI): domain Eukaryota; kingdom Metazoa; phylum Arthropoda; class Insecta; order Diptera; family Syrphidae; genus Chrysotoxum; species Chrysotoxum bicinctum. The sequence continues at coordinate 192,952,041 of OU426988.1, forward strand.
ATTTTGCTGAACGCATTCATTGAAAAATTCAACACATCACATCGACTGACAGTAGCACATACCGGCTCTCATTCTCTTTTTCTCTGTCTCATATTCTTCAGAATCAAATTCGTTACTGTTATTTTTTCTTGAATTTACATTGAGTTGTGTCTTGTCTCTTGTGTGTAATCTACAGCCAAAACCTAGATAAAACGACTATGAGTATTGAAAGGTAAAATATATTATTTTTACATTAATTGTACAATATCATTAGTGAAAAAATTAGATATTTTCAGAAAATAACAAAATCTTCTACGATTGATACGTCAATAAAAATTGAAGCTGTTGAAAGGAAAACCGAAGTCGCCAAAAAATCATTGTTACAGAATTCAAATGAAAAACTATCAACCCCAATATCAAATGTGGGAAAAATATTTTCTTATCAAGGAGAACCAGCAATTGAATCCGATTGTAATTCTAATTTAACTTCTGAAGCCGAAAGCCAAAAAAAAAAAAAAAAACAAGAAAAGCGATAGGGTTAATCGTTCAGAATGGCTAACACTCTATCCATGGCTTAAGTTTTTTAATAAAAAACCATACTGTTCACTTTGCAAGGTGTTTTTAGTAAACAAAAAATATAATTTATCGCGACATGAAAAGCAAAAGGCACATCAAACAAATGTCAACAAAAATGTAAACAACATTTTATTAGAAGAAGCGTTTGAGAAATCTGATTGTTGTGAATCGAGAAATTTGGAAAACACCACTCTTTTGAAATGCTTAGCTTTTATAGCAGAACACAACTTGGCTATTTAAATTATGGATCATTTTCCTGATTTCTTAAGAAATGTGTGTTCAGATTCGAAGACAGCACAAAATTTCAAATGTGCAAGAAAGAAAGCCACCAAGATATTGATTGGTAGGACGAAAATATTTGTTTAATTCTTATTTGCATATCTTCTTAAATGTAACTTTTTTTTTATAAAAGGTGCTGTAGAACCTTATTGCCTGGAACAAATTGCAAACAAATTAAGAAGCACGAAGTTCTCAAAAATAACTGACGAATCAACAGACAAGAGTTAAAAACAATATTCGATCAATTTTTGTGCATTTTGGAAATAAAGGACGCGTCAGCTAAAAGCATTTTTTTCACAATAAAGAGTAGCTTGAACAAGTTACGAACTCCGTACTTAAACTTAATTGGCTTTGGATCAGATGGTGCCAACGTTATGCAAGCCGAAAAGAATGGGGTTCAAGCACTCTTAAAGAAGCTCAATCACGAAATTTATTCAGTAGTTTGCACCTCGCATTCAATTCACAAATGTGCAGAATACTCCTCAGGTACCTTGCCAAAAGAAATTTGTTCTTTTCCTCAGGAAATTTTTCAGTTCTTCATGAACAGTTCAAAAAGGCAGGATGAACTCAAAATATTTCAGGATTACTTTAATTAAAAAAAAAAATTAAATTAAGAAAGTTGTAGCCACTAGGTGGTTATCGTTCTTTGAGGTAGTTTAATACTTTTTAAATAATTGGATAGCATTGAAACATTACTTTATTTCAGTCGTTTTCAAAGATAAAAATGAAAAGGGTGAAACACATTTGAATAATTTAAACAATCCACTTTATAAAATGTACTTTATTTTCTTAAAATATATTTTAAAGATTGTCACCGATTTGAATTTACATTTCCAAAGTGAATGTCCAAGAATTCACACAATGTCAAATGATATAAAAAAGAAATCAAATATTATATTACGAAATTTTGTAGAAAGTGACTATTTGCAGAGTTTGACAAGCATTAATGATGTCAGTTTTGAAAAAAAGAATTTAAAACCTTTGAATGATATCTGTGATGTTTGGTAGAAACGTGATAAGTCCATAAAATAATTTCCGTTTTTACGTCCACTCCACATGGAGCTAAGTCCTAAACGGTTCGACTGATTTTCTTCAAATTCGGAATATTTATAAGAATTCTTTAAAAAATTATGTTGCAAATTTTAAGAAAATCGGTTTACCCGTTAAGGTTCAAGCTCGATGAAAAGTGAAGATAAGAACGCAAATTATTTTACGGAGTTATCATGTTTCTACCAAACACCACAGATATATTTTATGGCAATGATTTTGATAGCGTATTTAATACACTTTCAGATACAGAAAAGGAAACATTTTTAGAATCAATTCAAAATTATAATATTGAACTAATTACTCAGTTCAAAAGAAAATTTAACATTGATAATAATGTTTTGAAAAAACATAAAAATGAATTTAAAACTACGAGTATATCAATTCAATTTAACGAGATTCTTTTAAACAAATTTTTACTTGCGACTTATAGGTACTATAAGGCAAGTTATGCATTCGTAAAAAAAATCGAACTCGAGATTTTGATCAAAGTTAACATTACGATGATAGCGAAGACCAAAAAAGTGGGTCTCGCAATTCTGTCTGTCTTTCTGTCTGTCTGTCTGTCTGTCTGTATGTCAGGTCCGACTACAGCCTAAACGGCTCGGCCGATTTTCTTCAAACTTGGTAGATATGGATTTTAATTTTTTTCCCCCGACGTTTTTTTCTGTTTCTTTTTTAAGACCAAAAATAACGGTACCTGCCATACGATTTTTTTTCGAAATTTTATAAATATTTTTTTTCCTCAAAAACTGTCCCACAGAATTTTTTTAAAAAAATTTGAAAAATTTCATTTGGTTAAAACTAGCTAATGGTTGAAAAAAAAATTACAAAAAATTGTTATTTTTGGTAGCCCCCCTGGGTCCTTTTTTTGTTGTTTTTGATTTTCTCGAAAACGGTACAGCCGATTTAAATAATTTTTTTTATGCCAAAGCTCTTCCAAAGTTTGAATATTATTACATATTCAAATTTTCAATTTTTTTATTTTTTGGATTTTAAAAAAAAAATTAAAAATTTTTTTTTGGAAACTCAATATTTCGAAAACCCCATGCCCGATTTTTTTCAAACTTGCCTAATAAAAGTTTCTTAATATTATCTACAAGATTTGAGAAAAAAAAATTTGTTTTATCTAAAACTAACGGTACCTTCCCTACAAATTTAAAAAAAATGGTTTTCGAAAATCGTATTTTTCTCGAAAACGGTTCCGAGAATTTTGCTAAAATTTTTTTCTAATCTTTACTATCTATAATTTAATACAAAAAAATTTTAAATCTAGATATTATACTGACTGTACCTACCATACCTAGAACGATTTTTTCGAATTTTGAATTTCTCATTATCGACATAACGGATTTTAATGACATTTTTTATAAAGAAGCTCCTAAAAAGTTTAAAAAACATTGCATTTAAAGACTTAAGAAAAAATATTTTTTCAATTTTTAGAAAAAAAGTCATTTTTTGTTTTTGAAAAATTCGATATCTCAAGAACGGCTTAGTATTTTTTTGGAAATTAGACTTTTATTTGTACAATAATAAGAATTTAAGGTTGGCGTACCAAATTTTTTTCTTAAAAATGTTTTAAAAATTTTGTACATAAAAGCTTATTTTTTTAAGGAACCACTACAACGACTTATAATTTTTGTTCTTGCATAAATTCATATTTGCATAGCATTCTGTTTTTATCTATTACTACTAAAAGAATTTAAAAAATTCATTTTATCCTTATGAACAGTTTTCTCTAATAACATTCGTTTTTAAAATTCCTACTCTATTACATAGGAGCAAGTTCGTGCGACCCAGTCGTGCTTTTTATTTAATTTATTTGTTTTGAATGTTTTAAGGATGTATTGGTCTTAGAACTTTAGAATATAATAGAAGAAATAGATTTATCCGAGGAACAGAACTTTAAATAGGATTTATAGTGCCGTTTCCGGCCTAGCCCCACTGCTTGGCCTACCAAGCACTGACGGCCCAGGACAGGGTCCCAGTTGTTTTTTATCTGGATGAAAGGAAGCCACCCCCTTCCAGCCTCGAGCAAGACTAGATTCCTAAACAAACCTTTCTCCACATCGCTCTCAAATGCTTCATCGTTGGTCTTGTCTTCGGAGTACGAGTCAGGCATTTCCAGGCTGTTCCAAATTTGTATTGTGTAGGCAGTTCTACCTTTAGTAGGGATCTAATTGTTTTATCTATCTACTGCAACATCTGCTACAATAGCCAATCGCGTATGTTGATTGGTTAACCACAGCCACCTCGAGCTTTCTTTACAGAGGGCCTTCCCAGTGACAGTGATTCCATGGTCCTTACTCCATGCGGGCTATAATAAGCGGGGGATTCAGCAATCACTGTCCCCGAGGTACCCAATTAGGGTATTATTAGTTTATAGATATAGTATGTAATATCTTTATTTTTATTATTATTATTTTATAGATATCAATAAACGATATCTTTATCTTTATTTTGTTATTTTTCTTGTTACTTGTTACAAATATTATGGAGTTATTTTAAAAATACCACCAATAATATTACAGGCGCTTAATAAATTAAGCAAATGGAGTAAAAACCCCGTGGTGCAGATCACAGCTGACCGAAGCCAACCACAATCTGCACCTAAATTAGATTAGTCTTGTATTTCGTCCTACAACAAACAGGGATAGAGACATTCCCTGCAATCTTTTAATTTCAAGTACCAGGAAGGACCATCAATTACGATTGCTTAACCAAGACCAGCGTTACCACTTCCAGAAAAAAAGTCGAAGTAGATTTGAAGAAAAAAAGGAAGTAAATTGAGAAAAATCGAAGAAGATTTCAAAATGACTTTTTACTTGCTTTTATAAAAATTTTAACTTAAGATTTTCATCAGTTAACAATACAACACGAAAAAGTAGTGACTAGTGATTCCGTCTGTCTGAAGGTTTGAACCTGAACCAGCAGCCTAGAGAAGAAATTGCAATGGTTTGTTTTTTTTTAGCTCGGTTCCTTCCATACAGCCATTATGAAATATCATACTTATTTCAAAAGCGACTCTAATAATTTTTATAAAAAAAATATGTGTAGACCTCCCAACAATGGGATCTACATTTTGGTCAAAAAAAAAGTTATTAACAGTACCTGTGATAGAAACCTTTTTTTGATTTTCTAGTTTCTCATTTCCAACTCTACCGCTTCCGATCAAAATTTTTGTATCGGAGCTTCTTTCATTTGGAAATAATACGAGTACTGTTTACCAACAATTTTTTCCTTAAATTTCTATTTTTAATTACTTAAAATTGTATATACATTTCTTTTAATTTTAAAGAAATTTGTATTTGAAGAATTAATTTATTAATAAAACTTTATTTTATAAAGAATAACATTAAAAAATAACTAACTTATTTGTGTATTTTTTGTCTTGACATTAATTTTTTTGGTAACTCTGGTGCTATTTACAACCTAGAGTGAAATAGGGAAAAAGAAGTAGATTTGGGCTTTTTTGGTAAAATTGGAAATAGTTTGAAACAGGAATTTTCAAAATGAAGTAGATTTCAGTATTTTGCTGATGGTGCGAAGTAGGAAGTAGATTTTAAAATATTTTGAAAAAAAGAAGTAGATCTACTTCAATTGAAGTAAAGTGGTACCACTGACCAAGACTACTAAGCAAGAGAGACGCATTCGCTCAACTACCTTTTGTCATTGGCCGTGACCCCCACATCACATCGTTCAAGATTTGTATAAATCAGCACCAGAGATCCGTTGCTCAGATAACTGAGATAGGATATAGTACCAACATTTTTTCGGACATAGCTTGAACGATGTCCTTTCGCTTTCAAAATTTTACTTTTATTATTTAGCAATCTTATTTTATTTTTTTACGTCAATTCCATAGATTGCTATGCATACATCGAACGAAAGAGATGTCTCGATCGTTTTAAATTATGTATGACCGTGACACTATAGGTCTTATTTGAGTTTTCTTAGTTGTCTAATCTACAGCAAGCCGGAGAAAAGACGTTAGCCACCCCACCACGATAAGGTGAAACTCATCGGGGTGGTATCCGAGGAACAATTAGATTCGGTTAAATTCTGGTCTAGTCTTAGAGACAAGAACAATTGTAATGGAAATTTTGTATATAAGAACATTTGCTCTTTGGCGATTAATATTTTCAGTCTACCCCATAGCAGTGCCTGCGCAGAACGTGTTTTTGGAGCTCTTAACAATATTAAAACCGAAAATCGCAATAGACTTAGTTATGTAGTTATAAATTCGCTTATGAGCTTTAAGGGGTTTCTGAAAAATAATACTTGTGGTAATTTTATTCCGCCTCCAGAATTGATAAAAAAACGTCTAACATAGATTTAAAGTTATTTAAAAAATGGAATAAAGTGCAAAAATACAAATAAAATAATATCTTCTGTTTTATTTAATTATTTTATCGAATATGGAAAAAAAAAGTGGCCCCAAAAAAGTTGAAATGGCCCCACAAATGGTCCAACATTTTGTTTCCCAGGAACAACGCTGGTACACAGTTAGTGAGAACTGAATGAAAAACATGGAAGATAATACATAATTTATCAGGAATTCCTTAAGGGAGCCATTTGGGACCACTTTTGTTTGTACTCTTCATTAATGACCTTCCCCATTGTGTGAAATTCTCTGAAAGCCTACTGTTTGCAGATGATTTTAAAATATTTAGACGTATCAATTGTTCAGTTGACTGCAATTTTTCGCAAGTTGACCACTATAGGATTTTCCAGTGGTTTGAAGATAACTGTCTTCATTTTCAGAACAATTGTTCATAATCGTCACAAAAGAATATTTAATCCACACGTTCGTCGTTTATTTACAATTAATTCTTAGGTTTCTCTCTAGCTCTACACAAAACCTCCATCATTTCTTTCAATGATTCCTGCAATAAAACTGCAAATCGATCAGCACAAGTCTCTTGATTGCTCCATTATGCAGGCAAAGACAAAATCATATCATTTTCCCGGGGATTATAACAACAATCATAGCCATCATCATACATTGGTCTATAACACATGAAAGCTTCCTTAACAGAAGCCACTTGACTTGTCGACAATCAGAAATGATTACTCCGAGTATAAGCTGGTAGATAATAGAATTCTGGGATGGGTATATATTTTCCAGAGACATAAGTTTTTGACCAAGAAGGTGACGATCAACACCATGACCCTGGAGTGCCATGGTGGTGTATATTCACTATGAACATTGACAGCTTTGCGCAGCAGTTCTACTCGAAGCTCATCTGGGTTTAGTTCGTACATAGCTTTAGCAAACGCCATAGATTAATTCGAGCATGAACGAATTGTTGTTACGGAAAATTCGAAGATGGGCGGACTCATAGGCAGCTCCGGGTAGCTTATGGAGCTTGTAGAAAGCATATTGAATGGCCATTTGAATGAAGCTATCAGGGCTAAGTTTTTGCTGTTTTAGAAAACCTTTGCCATATTATTTGATATGAAACACATTTAAGTAAAGATCTTCAGCAAATTTGTCAAGACTTGTCAGAGTAACTTTGACATGCTGATCTAAACCTGGAGAAGATATCAAATCAAGCTTCTGTGATGGTTGGAAGTTCTTTGTCTCAGCACCTTCAAACATTTTCTTGTCATCCAAATTCTTTACAAGATAGTCGACCATTAGAGCAATTGGTTGACCTTCAGCAGGGCTATGCTCATAACAGAATCCTTGAAATACACTTCTGCTGACCATGAGTTGAATGGTTTTATCAAACCATCGATTTTCAGCATGATTATTCGATCCACATCCATGAATTAAATACTCAGAAAAAGTGGTTTTTGTGTTTCCACAAGGATTTTGACATACTTCGCCGTCCAAGGAGACAGTGAATAAAGACTTTTGTATCTGTTCAATTGACTCTTTGTTGCCAGGAATTGTCAGAAGTTTAGCATAGGCTGTTGCCCAGTTGTCCCTTTTATCGGAAGTAAGAATTCCAAAGAGAATGTATTCGTTCTTTTCAACATCAAAAATCTTTTTTAATTCGCCTAGAATTACCTCTTGATGAAGTGGTTTCAGAGAGTTCGAATAAACAGGAAGTTTATATATACAACAGCAACGAGTGTAGAATTCGGATTGTATTACACTTTGTCATCTTTGAGTCGAGGTATATGGCAAGTTCCAAGAACCCTTCCGAATTGCGGATTATATAATTCGTTGGGACCGAACTGGAACCTTTCCCAAATCAATGATTTCCTAATATTTTATTAGACAATATATAACTTTTGAAGTAACGGGTGATTTTTTAAGAGCTTGAGAACTTTTTTAAAAAAAAAACGCATAAAATTTGCAAAATCTCATCGATTCTTTATTTGAAACGTTAGATTGGTCCATGACATTTACTTTTTGAAGATAATTTCATTTAAATGTTGACCGCGGCTGCGTCTTAGGTGGTCCATTCGGAAAGTCCAATTTTGGGTAACTTTTTCGAGCATTTCGGCCGGAATAGCCCGAATTTCTTCGGAAATGTTGTCTTCCAAAGCTGGAATAGTTGCTGGCTTATTTGTGTAGACTTTAGACTTGACGTAGCCCCACAAAAGATAGTCTAAAGGCGTCAAATCGCATGATCTTGGTGGCCAACTTACCGGTCCATTCCTTGAGATGAATTGTTCTCCGAAGTTTTCCCTCAAAATGGCCATAGAATCGCGAGCTGTGTGGCATGTAGCGCCATCTTGTTGAAACCACATGTCAACCAAGTTCAGTTCTTCCATTTTTGGCAACAAAAAGTTTGTTAGCATTGAACGATAGCGATCGCCATTCACCGTAACGTTGCGTCCAACAGCATCTTTGAAAAAATACGGTCCAATGATTCCACCAGCGTACAAACCACACCAAACAGTGCATGGGATGCATGGGCAGTTCTTGAACGGCTTCTGGTTGCTCTTCACTCCAAATGCGGCAATTTTGCTTATTTACGTAGCCATTCAACCAGAAATGAGCCTCATCGCTGAACAAAATTTGTCGATAAAAAAGCGGATTTTCTGCCAACTTTTCTAGGGCCCATTCACTGAAAATTCGACGTTGTGGCAGATCGTTCGGCTTCAGTTCTTGCACGAGCTGTATTTTATATGGTTTTACACCAAGATCTTTGCGTAAAATCTTCCATGTGGTCGAATAACACAAACCCAATTGCTGCGAACGGCGACGAATCGACATTTCACGGTCTTCAGCAACACTCTCAGAAACAGACGCAATATTCTCTTCTGTACGCACTGTACGCATTCGTGTGGTTGGTTTAATGTCCAATAAAGTAAACTGAGTGCGAAACTTGGTCACAATCGCATTAATTGTTTGCTCACTTGGTCGATTATGTAGACCATAAATCGGACGTAAAGCGCGAAACACATTTCGAACCGAACACTGATTTTGGTAATAAATAGTAAGTCTATTCATGATGAAATGTCAAAGCATACTGAGCATCTTTCTCTTTGACACCACGTCTGAAATCCCGCGTGATCTGTCAAATACTAATGCATGAAAATCCTAACCTCAAAAAAATCACCCGTTATAAGCTAGCAGCCCTTCATCAATATCAAAGGTTACTCTGGGAAATGACATGCCAGGACTAGAGAAAATAATAAGGGGATCACGATATTGAAGGTATGCTGTGTGTAGCCATCGATCAGCCAACCAGTTCTCTTCTTTTGCAGCAGCTGTTTCTAAGAGTTTTATAAGCTTTGGGGCATCACATTTGCGAAATACTTGAGCCTGTTTGTAATTAAGTTCTAACTCCTCGGGCATTAGGAATGGCTCGGCAGTCTTAAGGACTTTCGTTACTGTATCTTTGAGGGTCAGTGCTAGGTAGCGAAGCAGAGTTTGTTTGATTGGATTGGGTTCGGTGTCATAGTTACGATACGGTTTCGTGATTGCTGTGTGTGAGATTGTAGTAAACTCCGGATATATAGGGAGAAACTTGACGGGTGTTTCTGGCCACGATGTTATAAACTATTCGTCTAGATAGTTGTCGCATTTCATCGGAAGAGAATTCTTCCCTATGATTCTTGACCATAACTTAGCTACTAATCTTAGGTAAAAGATAACGTTTAGCCGGAACTATAAAAATCAAACTAAGTTGTATAAAATATTGGTAGGCAGCAACTTCCACGTAGCACTAATTTTAGGAACTGCTATTGTAGTTAACTTGCCCAGTAATAGCTCTCTCAATTAAATATCTCGAAGAGCAAATGTCTTATACTAGGTCCCGCAATCCTATACAATTTGAATATAAGCTAAATAATACAGTTCTTGGGAATGTTTCAGTTTTTAAAGATTTAGATGTATGTATTTTTCGATACAAAATTGGCTTTCAATGATCACTATGATCATTCGATTTCAAAGGCCAATAAAATGCTCGGATTTTTAATAAGAAATTCAAAGGAATTTACTGATCAACATACTTTGAAAGTATCATTTGGTTTTTGGTGCTGGATAGAGGCTGTTCAACGAAGATTGACTAAATATGCTCTTCGGAAATTGAAGTGGGTAGACAATATTATACCATCCTATAATCAGAGATGCTTACTTTCAGTAAGTAGTAATATGTGATTTTATTATTTCTTTAAGCTTAAAAGTGTACATAGTTCACAAATAAGCACTGACTTTTGCGTCAGCCGATAATTGAGATGCTTACTTCTAGGCATAAAAACACTCGAATTACGAAGAAAACATATTCTAGTTTTACTAGCCAGAGATGTTTTATGTAACCATATTGATTGCACCATGCTTCTCGCACTTTACCCAATTTATGCTCCTCCAAAACCTCTTAGAGAAAGAAACATCTTTTTTTCTGTCCCGCGCCATTACACTAATTATGGAAAAAGTGATGTGATCCCATATCTTGATCTTGTACTTTATTTAATTCTGTATGTGATGTAATGAACTTACAATTAAGTAGATTAAAGTTTAAAAATGCTTTGAATGATTTAGTGTCACAACACAATATTTTTTATAAATTTGTTAACTAATTAAGAATATATTTATTGTTATTTGCACATAAACATTGTTAATTTATTAGGTATGTTAGTCTATAAGAGATTGTACTCGATTGATAAATAAATAAATAAATAAATAAGAATTGCAGGTCCATAATTGGGCACATATAAGTCCCTATTAAGGTTTTCAGTGCGTGATTCGAACTTTTCGATTGTACTGAACGCTGACACTGAACTTTTTGACATTGCTTTAGTGTGCGGTCAAATGCGGTAATTTTTCTCCAAACTTAAAACTTGAATTTTAAAACCTGATTTACGAGCCACCGTGTTGAACTAAAGAGTGGTTAAATTTTAAGGGCCGATGTTGAATGTGAACCACACTTAAACGTCAATTTTTTTTCTGCATTTCATTTGAAATTTCTCAATTTCAGACTAACTCAATTTGAACCATGGAAAGATACACAATCTAGCAACGCGCTAAAGTTATTCAAGCTTATTATGAAAATGGGTGTTCAAATCAAAATGCATATCGTGCACTTCGTGATTTTTTCGGTCAATTTAATCGTCCAAATGTGAGCACAATCGGAAAAATCGTGAAAAAATTTGAGCAAACCGGGTCTGTAGGAGATGGGAAAACACCAGTGCATGCTCGTACAGCTCGTACTGCATTTGGGCGAATGAATATGTGGTTTCAACAGGACGGTGCCAGTTGCCACACAGCTAACGGAACAGTGGCTCTTTTGCGCGACAAATTCAATGGCCGTGTTATCTCACGTGGTGGCGATGTTAATTGGCCGCCAAGATCATGTGATTTGACACCGTTGGACTTCTTTCTTTGGGGTCGTTTGAAAGAAAAGGTGTACGTCGATAAGCCAGCAACAATTCAAGAGCTAAAGGATGAGATAATTCGGCACATTAACGGCATAGAACCTCAAATATGCCTCAGCGTCATCGAAAATTTGGACCATCGGATGGATGTATGCAGCCGATGTCGAGGCGGCCATTTGGACGATATTTTGTTCCATACATAATTGAACCGTACCAATATTATCATAATAAAAAGAAATGACAATAATTTCCTAAATAATTTGTGTTTTATTCAAAATCAAAATCGGCCCCTAAAATTTAACCAGCCTTTACAATGAAATACATTAAAATACCATGTTCAAGACCGATGGAGATACAAATTGGTTCAATATCGGTGATAGGTAGTGTAATTGATTCACATGAGATGTTTGAGCGAACGGCAACAAGCAGCCCACCTCCACGATGTCTAGCAGTAACACAGCGATCTCTTCAGAAGACCATATAAAGGTATGTCCAGACCAAAGAAACATTTTTCAAACATTTCAGAAACATTTTTAAAACATTTCAGAAATATTTAAAAAACATTTCAGAAACAGAGAAATATTTCTGAAATGTTTCTTAAATGTTTCTGAAATGTTTTCTTTGGTCTGGACGCTCGGATCCACTTTTGACGAAAACTTTAAAAATCAAATCAAAAAAGGCAATTATATATCTGAAATTTGCGAAAATATAAATTGTGATAAAGATGAAGTAGAAAAAGAAATTCATGCGCTTAAACTGCAACACAGGCGAGAAAAAAAAATTACAGACTATGCTCAATCTGGAAACAATGGGAAACAAAGAAACGTATTTTTTATTTGGTTTGGACACACCTTAATAATTGACATCAAAAATTTCAGAATCCGAAATTTAACTCCAAAGCCAAGATTCGACAATAATGATAATATCGTAGTCGATATTACAAGTAGCAAAGTAAAGCGCGGAGATTTTTGTACGAATTCCACTGGAATTATGATAATACACTTTCAGACAATCAGAATTGGATGGAAAAACATTTGTGTTCTTTATTTCTTTATTTATTTACGTTTTTGGAATGTAGTAAAATTTGCGAATTTTAATTCCATAGGGCCAAAAAGATGTATTGAAAATGGATTTTACAAATTCAGCAGGAATTCCGATTTTAAAGCAAACAAATGTCAATCTTACGTCAGATCCATTTTTTAGAATCTTGTAGCATTTAAAATATGAAGAGTTCACATTTAAGTTCGATGAAAGATACTGAATAATTGAATCGGTCGAAGTTGATGGACTGAACTTTGACAGGTGAAACCATTTTAAATTTGTGTAAACTACAAATTCATGATTCTTTATATTGGAACCGGATATCACCCGAGCGCTCTTAAGACGCTTATCAATATTACCTTGTTCTCCAGCAGCAACGTCTTTTTCACTTGCTGGCGCAATATAACCGAGTTTCGTTTAACGTGGACACCTCCTTTTATAGATATAGCTTAATTCCACGGAAGGCATACCTTCATCAGGGTCAGATTAAGTCCTGACCATTAACCCCGAGTCAGCCGAAGCTGTTCAGTGGCAAATTGTGACATGTTGCAGCATGTGCACACTTCTTGCTTTGAAGCGAGGTCTATCTAACACCTCTTGAATTCAAGCACTCTTGAAAACCATATGTCTCCGCATTTGGAATAAACCACAGCCACCATGATACTCCCACTAGGGGGCCTACCTCATCGATAGCAATTGAGTGAAACTCAATGGGCAACTATCTCCCATGGTACCAGAATATAGCTTCCGGTGGAGCTTCGCAACCGATGTCACTTACAAATGGGCTTCTCCAAAACCCTGGGCCTGTCTACCCTTTCAAGAAACACACACCAAAAGTTAGTAGAGGTAGTGACCAACAACCAGTGTAAGTTCCTTTGGTCTCTTATCTACCTTACGTACGGCAAACTAGGAAAGATACTCCTAGTCTTTTATTTGCCTTAATGAACCAATAATGATTTCATACTAATCCACAGGAACCATGAGGAGTACATTGGAACCAAGAGATTAACTCCTATCTTATTAGATAGGGACAGTAGGAATCTCGTTAATACATTTTAGCAAATTAGGAAGAAGACATTCCTAATCTTTATTACTTTTAGCAATTAGGAAAGATACTCCTAATCTTTTATCACCTTCAGCAAACTAGAACACACACCCAGCAGTATAGCACCTGGTGGCAGGTAGGGACAGTTACCAACCACCAGTGTGCCTCCATTGTTTACATTACAGTGATTATGAGGGATACTCCTAATCTTTGTTTATCTCCTTACCTAAACTAGGGAAGATAACCCTAGATCCTATCTAGTTGGTTCAGCTACTACATACTTACGTACATAGTAACCTATCCACAGGCACCGCGAGGAGGTCAATAGGATCTGGAGAGTAAAGAATCTTTGATAGTAGCACTTCCAATAACGAAAACTCGGAATAGCATACAACTCCATCAGCCACCGCCCATTCTGAATCATGGAATTACCATCTGGTAGTAGCAATCCACTCGACGAGCTCCTCGAACCTCGGGTATCCTCAGCGATTTGAATCCGGAATTTAATCACGGACTCCTCGAACCTCGGACATTCCTCAGCGATTTGAACCCGAAGAGTAACATTAGAACTCCATCAGCACCACCCATTCAAGAATCACGGAATTAAGCTTCAGATAGCTGAAGTACCAGTCACGAATCCTTCGAGTCTCGGACATTCCTTAAACTATCAAATTCGATACTCTCCCACCTGCAAGGAGGCGCAATAGTAGGAGTAGCATAATTTATAGCAACAAGAGATTTCAAATCATCAGCAACATTATTTACGCCCATAGGTAGATCAACACCAGCCGCCACATTATCTTCGCAACCTTTCTCATCAAGAACAATCACACTTGAGTTTGAGCTCGCAGCAACGATTTGTGTATGGGTTTTATTTGCATTTGAGACCAGTGGCGTAGATAGCTTTTCGCTATGCGGGGGGGGGGGGATAGATATAGTTCGCTCATTTTTTTTTTAAGTTTTAATAATTAAAAAAAAAAACAAATAACAAGACTTCATTGAATTCATTATGTATGCCATAAAAAATTATATTTTTTAAAGATAATATACTATACGCATTAATTTCAATATGAACTAGAATAAATATTGATATACAGTGCCTTGCATAAGTATAACCGCACCTGTAAAAATGCGTTTTGTAGAAAATTAAAATGAGAATGACACTTTACTATTTTTTTTATTGAATGGCTTCACTAATCAAGTAAATTGAGAAGAAAAAAAGTTCGGTTATTTTCTCTTCTTTCTCTTTTTAACTTCACCTTCACGCCCACGCTGTGTTGAAACATTTAAAGGGTAATCATAATCCCTTGAGCGCGGGTAGATTATAAAAAAAAAACAGATTTTCAGTTGTGTGCTTCGAAATGACAAGAAACAATGCCGCGTGGTAAACATTTAAGCAATACGGAAAAGGTCAAAATTCAAGCTTTTCGGTTAACTGGCCTCAGCTTAAGGGCTATTGGTAGGAAAATTTAAATATCACATCGTGTCGTCCGAAATTTCTTACAAGATCCAGAATCTTATGAGACGAAAATAAGACCCGGGCATCTGCAGAAGCTGACACGTCGAGATAAAAGGCGTTTAATAAACGCTGCATCCAATTCGGCGCATTCTTTGCAAGACGTTCGTGACGAATTGGGCTTAGGAATTTCGGTTTCAACGGTTTTTTGTGCCTTAAAAAGCAGTAAAGTGATTGTTCGGTGCAAAATGATGCCAGCTCCAAATTTGACAACAGTCTACAAAAAAAAGTAAGAATTTGCCCGGCAAAACATGAAACGGAATTGGTAAACCATAAGTAACATTCCATTAATTTACACTTAACTCTTGTTATTCCAAATGACATAACCTAATGAATATTTTTTTTTTTAGATTATTTTAGATTATTTTCAGTGGCGAAAAAAAGTTTAATCTTGATGGGTCAGGTGGTTTTAACGGATATTGGCACGATCTGAAAAAAGGAAAAAAGTTTGTTTTCAAGAGGAACTTTGGCGGTGGCAGTTGTTAAGTTTTGGGGGCCTTCAGCGACCGTGGTAAGGTTGCAGTTGCCCTCACCCCTGCAAAGATGAACAGTTCAGCTTGCACCCAGATGCTTCAGGATAATTTGGTACCCTACTTAAGACGATTTCGTTGAGTTCGGCATATCTTCCAGCATGATAATGGCCCAATTCACGTTAGTCGTCAAAGTTTGGGATGGTACGAATCGAATAACATACATTTTATGGTGTTCCCGGCACGTTCTCCAGATTGTAACCCTATTGAAAATCCTTGGGGAATTTTGACCCGCAAAATTTATGCCCATAATAGGCAATTATACAGTGTTGCTGAGCTGCGAGAGGCGATTGTGGAAGAATGGAACTGTATAGACGATTCCATATTGAATAACTTTGTCAACAGTATGTCAAAAACAATTTTTAGATTGGTCGAAAATAGGGGCAGCAATGTCCTTTACTAATTTAGCCGAAAAAATTTTCTTAAAATAAAAAAAAAAAACAGATCAAAATAAAAAAGCGGTTATACTTTTGCAATACAAAAAATCTGTTTTAATTTTTAACCACCAGAAGAGAAACTAACGGAACTTTTTTTTTTTTTTTTTTTTTTTTTTTCTTCGTGACCTTTTATTTAATTCAATAATGTTTATCCTTAAGTGGGCTTTAGGTCAATTTTTGTTTTGTTTTTTATGTTGTGACGTTTCGGATGTGGTTACACCCTTCTTCAGACCTATTTATTAATTGAAATATAATTTAAAACATATATATGTACATATATACCAAATATATCAAAATTCTAAAATAGTATACTTACAACTTTAAAATACAAATATTTTTTTATTTGTTTGTAAGCTTTTGGTTTCCGTGTTTTCTCAAAAAAGTTTAAGAGACGTTTCAAATCTTTTTCTTTTTTGTTGTTATGTGTTATCTCTTTTGTTTTTCTATTTTTTAGTTTGTTTGAAAATTTATTTCAAACAAATTGATGTTTAATTATCTGAATTTTTTAAATTCAAATAATTAATTTTGAAAATAAATTCAAATATTTTTATGTATATATGTATAATATATTTAATCGTTGAGTTTTGTTTATGTAGATATGGTTTGATAATTAATAGACTGACCGTAAATATTACTAAGTCCTTCACAATCTGAACGTCTATTAATACTATTTTGGGTGTTTCTAATATGTAACATTTCTAGTAACATTCTTTTATTATAATTCTGTTCTGATTGTAAAATTGTTATATTTTTGAAGTCAGGACGATGATTTTCTTCTATGCAATGGTATACAAGATTAAATGTATAGGTGATGGCTCAACATCATGCCCATCAATCTATGTAGGAACCTCAATGCAAAAACTTCGAAATCGTATATCAGGTCATAAATCTGATATAAATAGTGGTAGTACACAAAAGACTGCACTAGCTCTCCATTGCATAGAAGAAAATCATCGTATTGACTTCAAAAATATAACAATTTTACAATCAGAACAGAATTATAATAAAAGAATGTTACTAGAAATGTTACATATTAGAAACACCCAAAATAGTATTAATAGACGTTCAGATTGTGTTGAGTCATCAACATAAAGTACATACATACATATGTATACAAAACCAAAAATAAACAACAATTTTTATAAGTTGTATATATAATCTGCTTTTAATAAACAAAAAATATATGCACATTTTGTTTATATATACTTATTATCTAGTTTATATACTTAAATTCTAAATTATTCTGCAGCATACCCTAAAAAATAAGATAATTAGTTCATGGTAAGCAATATAAAAGCAAATATACAAACCACTGTGTCCATCGTGAGGAAAATGCCAGTCATGTCCAACGGAGCACCCGCGATGACGAAACAGCGAACGAAAACCTAAAAGGGTATAAGAAATACATTAAAACTTAACAATTTAAGTGTTGGTTGAACAAATAACAAATTAAACAAAGCACAATCAATTTACAAGACACTTTTGTAGACAAACTAAGTATTTCTTTTTCACTACAGGTTATAGTTATAACCTACAAAAAACACCACACTTATTGCAACATATAGAGACACCAGTTTTACACTTTTTAACAATTAAAGTATTGCAATATGTTAATTGCACAATATTTAATTGTTTTATCAAACAAATTAAAACAAAATTGAAACACAAAACAAAAAAAATCACGAAATGTCACTCCCGTCATGCGCAAAAGAAATGTGTCAATTTGACAGGTAAACTTTAAGTGCCGAACAAATGTGGCACGTTAAGTATATAAAGTTTTAATTAAAGAATGTAATTTTAAAACATTTTTTAAAAAATTTAATCATATTTAAAAGATATTAAGGTTTTTAAATTTATTCATTTGGTCAATATGTTAGAGGGAGACAGATAATAATAAAGGTAGAAAATGGCGTTTCGCGAAGGTGCACGAAAACAAAAATTATTCAAGGTAAAGGTGATGCCAAGGGTAAAATTTATCATAAATAAATGAAATTAATTCACCACACTAATTTTATAACTACATCCTTTTTTTAACAAGCTAAAATCGCGTTTGTATAAAAACATTGTTATAAATTATTAATTAAACAAACTTTAACTATTTACATTGTAATAATTCTATAAATCACAAAATTAAACAATTCTAATATATATTTTAAAATTTATTTTCATGTGGTGAATACAAGAATAAAATTATTATGCTCTGGAATCACTTAATTCAACAAGTAGGAAGCATTTTTCTGCGCGAAACCACCTATAAAAAGCCGGAAAAATTTGCAATCAGCCTCTTTTAAGTTCCAGACATCATCGGAGTATCACAGAGAAAGGTAAAGCGTAAATCAAATTGAAATTGTTCAATAGTACTATATGTTGAACAAATATATTTTGATCTCAATTAAGAAAATTTTGTAGTAAGGTGCAAAAAGGAAAAGAAATCAATTTGAAATCGATTGATGACCATATACGTCATTCGAATATATTTTGATATTTTCCTTTAGTTGGTCAGTAGTTAAGATAATTGTTTATTGTTTTATTTTATTCGATTGGAAAACGTTTGGACGATTCTATACGTCGAACGAATATCTTTCGAGACCCTTTTAACATTAAACATTTATAGTAAAGAATAAGTTTTAAACGGACAATAAAGGCAAATTTATTAATTTAAAATATCACTACTCCGAAATTCTTTTTATTTTTCCGCTTAACTTGATACAACTTCGATACGGGTAAGTATCAACGTTGGGCAAAAAACAGATTGTGATAGACTTAGTAATATTTACGGTCAGTTTATTAATTATCAAACCATATCTACATAAACAAAACTCAACGATTAAATATATTATACATATATACATAAAAATATTTGAATTTATTTTCAAAATTAATTATTTGAATTTAAAAAATTCAGATAATTAAACATCAATTTGTTTGAAATAAATTTTCAAACAAACTAAAAAATAGAAAAACAAAAGAGATAACACATAACAACAAAAAAGAAAAAGATTTGAAACGTCTCTTAAACTTTTTTGAGAAAACACGGAAACCAAAAGCTTACAAACAAATAAAAAAATATTTGTATTTTAAAGTTGTAAGTATACTATTTTAGAATTTTGATATATTTGGTATATATGTATATATGTTTTAAATTATATTTCAATTAATAAATAGGTCTGAAGAAGGGTGTAACCACATCCGAAACGTCACAACATAAAAAACAAAACAAAAATTGACCTAAAGCCCACTTAAGGATAAACATTATTGAACTTTTTTTTCTTCTGAATTTACTGATGTCATTCAATAAAAAATAGTAGGGTGTCATTCCCATTTTAATTTTCTACAAAACGCATTTTTACAGGTTATATTTATGCAAGGCACTGTAGTAAGTAAAAAAATATTAATTTAAAAAATAAATCACAAAATAAATGCAGCTCCGCGAAGATTCAACGCCACATAAAAGAAGAAGTGTAAGCAATATACGTCATTATTTTCAATATAAATTATTAAAAAAAAGAATAAAACTGAAATGGTCTGCCTTCACGTACTGTTTCATAACTTCCACATTAATTATTCGATTTCATTAATTTTGTGCGTTTTAGCTTTGTAAAAACAATATCTTCCACCTGAGATCTTAAAAGTATTTTAAATATTTTTTTGTCTATTCTTACGGAATGACTTAAAACAAGCGATTTTCTAAAAACGGCGAAAAATTGTGTTTTTTAAAAGACAAACAAAATATCTGTCAAAAACATAAAGAATATGTTAATTAGTTTGACCGGTTTTGAGAATTAGGCTCATACATGGAAAAGGAGCAAAAAAAAAAAACGGTTTTTTGCTTATATCTCGAAAACGCTTCTTTGGAAAAATAAATAAGTGCCATTTTCGTGTTCAGAGAGTCAAAATTAGTCTAGAAAATACTTTTTTTTTGAGGTACTCGCTACAAACCGAAAATTTGTAAACTAGTGTTATCAATTGGTGAGAGAGAGGTTAAAAAATTTCAGAGTGCGTTTCTTTGACTTATTTGGTTCATGACTGCTTATGCTGAACAATTATCGATCCCAATGGGGGGGATATATCCCCCTGACGCCCCCCCCCCTATCAACGCCACTGTTTGAGACCTTCTCTGAATGTTTATTAGTTTTAGTAACACTCTTTTGATTAGAACAAGAAGTTACTGAGTTATAATAAGCACGCCGGAACTATTTTTAAGGCGATCCAATTTTGATGTGTGTTCCACACAACTTTTTATCCCAGGTACTCATTTTAAGAAAGTACTTACAATTTTGCGTGACGTTTTTCAATATCTGTATAAGTATATTTTATGCATTTCGGGTAAACACATTGTTCCAATGCATTCTTACATCATACATTCTTACTTATGTATATTTAAATGAGTGTACAAGACCAATTCAAAAATCATTCCCCACGTTTTATTAGTACGACCTTTGTGCAAGTAAACGTAATACTGCACACAATTTTATGACATTGGGGATCGATGCGTATCTTTTGGATTTGTAGCGTCCCTAAAAATATCCAAGAAACTTGAGTGGTCATCATCGTCGTCGAACCAAAACTGTACGGAACCCATTTTTTTAATTAATTTTCTTAGTTAACAATTAAATATGTTCTTTTCTTCAATTTTGTTCTTTTTCGTTCCTTTAATGTCTGCTAACTAAAACTTAAATGTTAAAAATTGGGCTATCAATTTCATCAACAATTCAAAATCCCTTTATCAATTGAGTAACGCAATACCGAATTTCAAATTGATTGATAGATTTTCAGTCGCAAATTGACAATCACAATAGGGGAGACTATCTTTCGAACCACTCTATACAAATTAATTTGGATGTCTGTTTCAAGTGTGTTATTCCTAAAGTAATGCTGGAGTGCCCCAGGGCTGCGTTTTGTGCCCTAATTTTTTTTCTAATATGCATCATTAATCTTTTCTTTGAAACTCCTAATCCATTAATTTTTTTACTGTAAGCACTACTCTCCTTTCAATATGGATTTAGAATGTTAACGTATGATAAAGTATGCATTTGTATTTGTATTTGTATTTGTATTATTATAAAAATTACTAGATACAGCAAGATTCAATCTTTTATAGCATCAAAAATTCGTAACCAAGTTGTATATATTACAATACATAATAAGTAATAACTAATGAAACTGATAATAATTACAAAAGAAAATAAAATAATAAGAAAAAGTATTACAAAAATTTTATAAACAATCTGGGCAAAACAGAGAAAAATGAAAAATAAATAAATATAGATATGTACATTAAATCGAGCACAATTTTAAACCATAGACGATAAAAGTTCAAATAATTTCTTCTTGAAAATGGTTGGAGAGGTGGTTCTTTGTAATTCAAATGATAAGCCATTCCACAATCTAATAACTGTTACAAAAAAAGATCTTTCGGCAATGGTGTGCGTAAAGCGCGGTAAAATTAATCTCAATCCTCTTTGAGAATGTGCGAATTAAAGCATTTCACCTAAATACGCAGGACTTCTGTTATGAATTATGTTGTTTAAAAAAATAACATTACGGAACATTAAATATTTATCAAAATTTAGTCCTAACAGCGATGGATGTAAATTAGACACACTTTCATGCCTTGGAATATTGTAGATGAAACGTAGACAATCATTAAACGCGACATGAAGTTTTCGTTTACACTCATAGTCAAGAGAGGGATATACATTACAATTAAAAGTAAGAGAGGGCATAACGAGACTCTTCACAAGATGTTTTCTTAAAATAGGATCAAGGATGTTCGAAGAACATCGTAGAGAACGCAGACTATAGTAAACTCGTCTAACAGTATCAGAAACAGCGTCACAGCAGGTTAGTTTGTTGTTAATTTGGAAACCCAAATATTTTACTTTTGAAACATAGTTAACAACTTGTGAATTTAAAACAATTTTGGGTAAATCATCAAGAGTAACTTCAGTCCTCGAACAAATCATAGAAAGAGTTTTTGATGGATTAAGTAGTAACTTATTTTCAAAAGACCACTTTTGAATATTTGTAAGATCTTCGTTAACCCGGACAATGCAGTCATCCATCAAACCTAATTCACTAAAATTATAGAGCAGAACATCATCTGCATACATGTGAATATGACAACTATAAACAATATCTGGTAGATCGTTAATAAATATTGAGAAAAGGAGTGGTCCTAAAACTGACCCTTGGGGCACACCCTGATTAACAATAAATGTACTTGAATTACCTTGATCTGTGGTTACCATCTGCAGTCTTTTACAGAGATAGTTGCTTAATAGTTTTAAGGCTGTTTTTGAAAAATTGAACTTGTTGCTTAATTTAGAAATTAGAATTTGATGGTCAACACAGTCAAAGGCTTTCGAAAAATCCAAAAGCACCATAACATCCAAAAGATCCTTGTCAAGAGCAGCTCGAAAATCAGATGTTACTTTCAGAACAGCAGACTCACAACTATGTTTGTTACGAAAACCAGACTGCCATTTAGATAACTTTTGATTGAATTGAATGAAGTCTAGCATTTGATTAAACATTAACCGTTCAAATATTTTACCAAAAAATGGTAACAAGTTAATTGGTCTATAGTCCGAAGGCTCTGAGGAATTAGCTTTTTTGGGTATGGGTACAATAATTCCACTTTTCCAGGCTTCTGGGAATTGAGAACTTGAGATACATGTATTCAAAATGTGCTTCAAAGGTTTAATAACAATTGGTAAAATCAAACGTATAAATTTCGGTGAGATATTATCTGTACCAGAAGCATTTGATTTAACTGATTTTAGAGCAGTAACAACTTCGATATCTTCCACACAATTAAATGAAAATAATTCATTGTCATTTTCAGGAATAACTAATGTAAGACTTGACTAAAAACATAAAAAATAAAATATGAAATGATTTACTTTACATACTTGGTACGAAACAAAAATTAATCAACAATAAATTTTGAAACATCATTATCAATAATGAATCCAGCAACCCTCCCAACATCAGCAACACCATCAACAACTCCAGCAGCAGCAACACCATCGACGTCAGAAACAGAATCAACATTTCTAACAACATCCACATTATCAGCAACAGAAGGAGACAAATTATTTTCATTGTGTGCTTTCGCCATATTAAAACCATTAGCATGCACAGGGAAGGTGGATTGTAATTGTGCTATGCTTGTTACACATATCGGCTTCTTATCAGCATCCTCTCTGACAAAAACTCTTCCATACCGTGTATAAACAGAGTTCACCTGCTTTCTCTTTCGCATATCATTAGCTTTCCGAAAGACAGCATGATTAAGTTTTGTCAGACATTCGTACACCCTCACAAATGAGTTTTTGTTTACAAAGCCAAGATCGTGAAGTGTAACTAGTCGAGATGTAGATTTGTAAAATTCACTAACTTTCCGAAGAACATAGTTTTTATCATTTTCGTGCGGCAATCTAACAATGATCGCGCTGTGTGATAAAATATTTTTCGGTTTTGTTCGTAGAATGTAGTGCGGTCGAAGTAAATCAATGCCGATAGTTGAACAGAATTTATTGAAAATCTCGCCAAGGTTTTCATTTTCTCTGAATGGTATTCCATGAAGAACAAAGTCTCCCGCGATTGATTTCCTGGCCAAAGCGTCAATCTGTGTTGTTATGGATTCAGTGTTATTTTGTTTCGTTTCCATTATTTGTGCTAATTTTGTTTCGCAATCCAACATAAATTTGTTAGTCATCTCACATTTGCCATTGAAATCCTTTTCAAGTGATTTTATTCGAGAATTAAAGTTTGCTTCCATTTCATTAATACGTGTATCAAATGTTTTTGTAATTTCGCTTAATTCTTTTCTTAGCGTTGATAAAATCGTGTCAGTAAGTGTTATTGTTAGATTATTTAAACGAGTTTCAATTTTTTCCCAAATGTTTGACGAAGAAGGAGCCACTAAAGGAGAGCTCAGAGGAGAGCGGCCAATATGGTTAGATCGTAGATTTCTTCTTTCATTTTTTAGGTTATCGTTACCCATTTTAACCTTAATTGATTTTATTTTTCGATTTTATTTATTGAAAAGAATAATGAATTAAGTTAATTTTATGCACAGTATGAAGCAGTTATTCCAAATTAACGAATAAAACAATTCAAGACTAGAAATTTTAATTTTACTATGAATTTATACAATTTATTGCGGAGCTAATTTAAGCGCTAAACTTTACTTGACATTTGCGATAGGCCGAATGTATGATAAGTGCATTACATTCTGATATCGAAAGCAAATCGAAGTCAAATGGGCAACTATAAGCCGCGTAGAATTTAATTCTTCAAAAACTCAATGCTGTCTTCTCTCTTTAAAGCGGGACCAACCTTCCATATCACTATCAATTGTGAATTACGGTCTTTTAGTAAAAAAGCAAGTTGCAAAACTCCCCTGAAACAATTCAACCGAATGCCCCAATTCGGGGAATACCCACTAACTTACCTTTTAACTTCGAAAGTATTGTTAAATTAGATATTCCTTCTTCATTCGTGTCTTTCAAAGAGTAAGCCCTATAATAGTATGCCCTCTCTCCAAAGTAAGGGTTAGGATTATACAGAGATGTGAAAGAATGCAGTCTTTTTAGTATTGCAGTCAATTGAATGGAAAGACTTTTTTTTTAAGTCTTTTGATTTAACCTCAGTACTGTGACTTTCAAACTAAAGTCCCAGTTAATTTTGCAGTCTTTTATTTAAAAATTCAAATCAAAAGAATTCAAATCAAAAGAATGCATTCTTTTTGGAATGCTTGCAGTTTTTGAAGTCTTTCAAAAGGCTTTTACATTCTTTACATTCTTAAAGTCTTTTCAATGCATTCAATGTATTGAAGTCTTTTTACGACTTTAAGGTCTTTTTATTGATTGAATCCTTTTTACTGCTGAAAGCTTTTCAACTGATTTCAAGTCGGTTAAAAGTAGCACACTTCAGGAATTATTTTAAATCTCCACTTAAAATCAAAATTTTGCCAAAACAGAAGTCATTATACGAGTTAAACGCTTTTCGCACAGTTTTTCTTTATGACTATATTATCTTTATAAATGATATTATTAGTTTACAGATGTTCCCTTAAAAGGCTTTCATAAGCAGTTAAAAGTCTTCAATTAGTAATAAGACTTTCAAGCAGTAAAAAGACTTCAATACATTGAATGGGTTTAAAAGACTTTAAGACTGCAAAGAATGTAAAAGACTTTTCAAGGACTTCAAAGACTGCAAGCAGTAAAAAAAGAGTGCATTCTTTTTATTTAAAGTCTTTTGACTGCTTTTGATGATTGCATTATTTAAGACTTCAAAATAGAATGGGAATGGATTTCTGAAGTTAAAAGAATGAGATGATAAATTCTATTGCATTCCCGAAGAATCAGTTAAATGAGTGTGACTTTTCGGAATGCAATACCATAATATTGCATTCTTTTACAACTCTGGGATTATACATGAACCAAAGACACTTCCTTGTGGTCCTTTTTTATTAGCTCGTTCAAGGAGGGCCCATCGTTATTTTAATCATGAGTCATAATATTACAGATTGTTCGAAAAACTTCGAGAAATGCGCATGAAGACATTCTTTATTGCACCTTAGAACTTTTCAATTCCATTTGGTATTCTTAAATCTAGATCAATTGTTTTGTTGTTATTCATGGAAACAAACTTTTAGTAAAAATAATACTTTGGGAGTTTAGCATTTCATACAAGGGTTTTTCGAAAAAAAAAAAAAACATTTCGTTTATTCGTGTATTCTTTACTGTTCTTTGCCAAAGCCGCCTCTTCCCTGCCTTGTACTAGTAGAATGTCTGAGGTTTTCATTTATGCGTTTTTGCAAAAGTTTTATATTCTTCCTTTTGATATTTACGTTCTGACGAAATCATGTTAATAACTATCGTCCCATGTTAAAACTTTCACATATCTCTTTAATACTTAAACGTATTTTTTAACCAAATGTTTTCACTTTTAGAGTCTCATTCCGCCTAGATATAGCTTTCTGAAACATAGACTTTTAACGACGTATATTGTTGAATTTGTACGGGTTTTATCTTTGACATAAACTTATTGTACTTTTCAAGCTGTCAAGCCTCGGCTTTGAACCTATATTCTTGAGATTGAATTCATCTCATTTTGAAAGCCGTTATTACAATCATCATTTCAGATCTTCCCACTCCAACGTATTTTAACTACCTTTGGGCTCCCTCAAGGCAGTGACTTAGGTCCTCTTCTTTTCATTCTGACAATTAACGTTATTGATATGATCAACAAATATTTCCATATCTCACTTTACGCTGACCAAGTTTTTCAAGGCCATTTCTTCGACACATAAATCAACTATTTTTTAACTAGATCTCGAAAGTTTCTCAGTAGGGTGCCTCAAATATTGCTTAAAGCTAAATATTGATAATAGTCAATCAAATGAATCGAATACTCCTTTTTCATCTTCATCTTCTTCATAATCGGTCTATTTGCACCGATTAGCGACCTCGTCATATTATTATGTGACTACGAGCTCAAATTCCTGGTACATAATAATGGTATATAGTTCTCAAAGCCAACTCAGCACTTAGTTTCCTTAAACTATGCTCCAAAGAATTTTAAAACCCCAACGTGACGGTATTTCTCGAGGTCACTTCTGTTCGTTCTCTCCTTTTATAAGCCTGCAAGGCTTTGTCTCTGTCACCTTTGCAAAATATTCCCATTTCTAAAATTGAAAACACTTAACGTGTCCTTTCATATGATTTTCCTATCGTGTTCTATTTTCAAGCTATTCTTTGATGCTATACCTCGCCATAAAGACAGACAGCTTTGATTCAACTTATTATAATATTAACCCCCGTAATGTAAGAACTCCTCGTCTCTTTTATCTGTCCCACCACCTTATTTCTTATGGCTCCAACGAACCTATTACTCGTATACTGCGAAGGGTTAATTCGAACATCAAATGGTTAAACTTTGACCTCAGTTAACCCGACTTTAGACTTCTTTTTCCCAATTATCCCCACAATTCATGCCAACTTCCCCTTCCACAAAAATGTATCCTTAATCTCCATGAGCATGTTTAACACATTCATATGAACTTAAAAAAACCTTTAAGAAATCATTAATACTTGAAACTATATTTCATTATGGCAGTATTTTTGAATATCCCATAAATAAAGATAAACAGGGTCTTCCCTAATCTTCAAAAAATCTTTAAGAATTCCCAAAAAAAAACGTATGGCTGGCCAAATCATCAAGTAAACTGACCTTTGTTACCAATAAATTAGTAACCTTTTGATTGACGTACTCTATTTTCAATATCCCACATGTGGGGTTCTTAGATTTAGTAGCCCCAAAAAATTACGTCTTTCTTATAATCAGATACAGGCGGAATAAAAAGGTTTTCTCGGAGACTTTGGACTTGGATATTACTGGCGGAAGAATTTTGTCTGTATGTTTTCTTTTCGTTCGGAAATTCATCCTGTTCTTGCCCATCTTGGTAATTTTTTGGGGTAAAAACATTTCTTTACTTGACCCCACAATAATATTTACATGTAACTGTAAATTTTATCCCGAAATGTTGTGGAAAAATTTCGACGTTATGTTCTTATAAAATCCTAGACTCCTTGATGTACCCTCTGATGCTCAATGCTGGACAGCACTGTCTTGTTCGTTATCTTAGTATTATAAAGTTGTCGGTTTGATTTTAAGTTCTACCATCATAAACAAGATTCCCAGGTAATTTTATGTCATGTCTTGTATGGAAAATAAAGATCCTCCAATCGCTAGTTGACCAGTGTTACAGAAGTCAAGTACCATAAAAACATTTTCATTGCGTTGGTCTAAGCCGTGTTTTCGCACAACACGTTCTAGACCCAAGTCAATTTTGACATTTAAGTCTCCAATGATGATTATGATGTCCCCATATTGAACACTGAATCACCATCATAAGCCTCGCTTAAATCAGTTTACATGATAAGAGACTATTGTTTGATTATTAGTTAACATGATGCCGACACCATTCAATCTGTAACTTTTTCTATCAACTACAACATTTTCATCAGTCCCTATTCTGGAGCCTTTGTTCTTCATTTAGTTTTACTCAATCTAACGTCCTACCTCTATATACCTTCCTGGTGTGTAAAGGAACTAACATTTCATACTACAATTTTCGTTCCAGTCATATCTTGAACCTTTTGCCGTTGGCTATAATGCTATCAGACTTCCATGCACCTACCTGCAGTTCATCCGCCTTTAGGGAGGTTCTTGGGCTACGTTTTTCCAAAATGTTTGACAACAATTTCAGTATGACAGCTCAATCATATTTAGGCTTTCAATTGTCCAAATCTAATCTTGGGCGATATATTTTTTTATTAAAAATGAATCAGCTAAGTAAAACACAATTTTCTTTCCCTAAACATACCCTTAATGCTTTTCCCAATTTGGCACCATTTTTTATTGACAATTTTAAGTCAGCCTCAACTATCTGTTTTAAGTCTCATTCAGGTTCTCTGTACATTCCAGAATATCTATTTTTATAGGACATTTTTTATTGGCTCACATTTTAAGCTACAAAAATTTAAATTGGGCGATCGAACTTGGCAACCTTGTCTCTGATCAGCAAAGTCCGCTTGTTTGTTTGCTTATTCCGGCCGGCAGTCAATCGATTCCGTGGCACGTTATTGTAACCACGTTGAGGTGTGCAATGTGCATAGGGGTTTTCATTTCACTGAACTAAGAGCCTTCTAGAACTCATTAGTTCTTTTATAGAGAGCTTACTGCTTCTTATAGCTAAAATTTTCGACTATCCAAGATGAACTCTATTATAGTATCTCTGATGGTAAAACCTGATTTTTTTTTATTCGTATTGAAATTGGCGGTCAGCCATCAGACGAATAGGGGGAACAACATGTAACATACGAAAACATGCAGTTGCCGTAACTATTCATAACTGGTGGAAGTGTGATCATAGCCTCTCCGCGGCGGCCGCTAGAAACAAGCCTTTTAAAAAAGGTTTGGCTAATATGATCAGGCTGGTTCCTCAGGTTGACCGAAAACAAGCCTCGGAAACGGACTGATCACACGCACGACGACAACCCACGCAAAGAAAAAGGAAAAACGATTTACGAATTTTCTTATGGAACCTAAGAGCCGATGCCCTGTCAAAATATAAAGCTGACATAACAGTCCTCCAAGAAATTAGATGGACAGGGAATGGTGTTTTACAGAAGAAAGAGTCCTCAGACGAAGAAAAAGAGACTTACTACGAACAAGTCGAGAGGGCCCTCAATGTCTGTCCAAGGTATGATGTTAAAATCATCCTTGGGGATTTGAACGCAAAAATAGGTCGGGAGCCGGTATTCAGGCATTACGCAGGCACCCATAGTTTGCATGAGAACACTAATGACAATGGACTTCGAGTCTTAGAATTGGCAGCATCGAAAAACATGGTCGTTGCGAGTAACAGGTTCCCGCGTAAAGATATCTACAAAGCCACCTGGGTATCACCTGATGGAGTCACTCGTAACCAAATAGACCACGTGTTGATAGACCGTCGCCACTACTCGAACTTGATGACGATGACGGTACGAACGTACCGGGGTGCCAATATCGACTCGGATCACTATCTTGTTGGTATGGTTTTCCGAGGGCGGATTGCTTTGCGAAGACGCATTGAATCCGCCGATCAGGTTCGAATCAACACGGCTGCCCTGTGCAATGAAAACACCAGTAACACCTTTGGTAATGCGTTAGGACTCGCCCTAGAAACACCTCATTTAGGGAGAGTAAGTCCTGGAGCCAGTATGCTGGACGTAAATGAGAAGTGGACACGTCTTAAAAATACTGTCATTAGTACTGCCAACTCCATCTTAGGCAGCAGTCGTAAAAATCGGAACGACTGGTTTGATGATGAATGCAAGCTAGCGACTGAACGTAAGAATGTTGCGTACCGAGCAATGCAACAATCTCATAGAACACGGGCACGCGAAGAGGAATATAAAGAGCTCAGAAGAATAGAAAAACGGCTACACACACAAAAAAAATCAGCCTGGGAGAAGAACCTAATCTGTGAAATAGGAAACAGCCGAGAGCGAGGTCCGCACCAGGCGCGGAAGTTCTACCAATCCGTCCGAAACATGACGCAGTACACACCACGCTACACATACTGCAAGGACGGAGAGGGAAATCTGATCACCGATCCTGAAAGCATACTGGAGCGATGGGAAGTATACTTTATTGAATTGCTAAATGGTCAGCTCACTGCGGAAGTGGAGGCTCCACTAATTCAAGAAGAATACTCTATGTTGCCGCCACCAAGCATAGAAGAGGTTGAGAAGGCTATAGGCTGGCTTAAACAGAACAAAGCCCCGGGAGCCGATGGCATACCAGCCGAATTATTCCAACACGGCGGGCCAGCTTTACGTCAAGCAATTCATTATATTATAGTACAGTTATGGGAGCAGGAAGAAATGCCGGAAGACTGGCGAAACGGTTTAATATGCCCATACATAAGAAGGGAGATGTCACAACGTGCAGCAATTATAGAGGTATCACGTTGTTGAGTACCGCCTATAAGATACTCTCCCCTATCCTACAAGACCGGATAACCCCATACGCTAAAACCGTCTTCGGACAATATCAGTGTGGTTTCATTCCAGGCAAATCAACAACTGATCAGATCTTTGCCCTTAGGCAGGCGATGGAAAAATGTCTAGAATTCAACATCCCAACATACCATCTGTTTATAGACTTTAAGGCCGCCTATGATAGCATAGCCAGGGTAGAACTTTACAAAGCAATGAGAGAATTCGGCTTCCCAAATAAATTGACACGACTATGTAGGTTGAACATGACCAACGTAACAAGCCAAGTAAAAATAGCCGGATTGCTATCCAGACCAATGAACATCTTTAATGGACTCCGACAAGGGGACGGTTTGGCCTGCCTCCTCTTCAACCTGGCGTTGGAGAAAGCAATCCGTGACTCTGGCACGACAACAAGAGGGACCATCGTCAACAGGTCCAGCCAGTTACTGGCTTACGGAGACGACATCGACATCATCGGAAGAACCGAACAAGCTGTACAAGATTCCTTCATCCAGATAGAGCAGGCGGCACAAAATCTGGGGCTGCACATTAATGAAGGTAAAACAAAGTACATGGTGGCGTCGAATGCGAGAGGAACAGTTGGTCAAACAATCAAGGTAGCGGAGCACGAATTTGAAGTAGTGCAATCCTTTAAATACCTTGGGTCAATAGTAGCAGCCGATAACAATATAGAAGAAGAAATACGCGGGCGGCTTCTCAAATCCAACAGAGCCTACTATAGTCTGTGAGGAAGGACGATTCCGGAGACGGTACAATCTTGAACTGTACGCAATCTACCTAGAAGCAGATATCGTGACAAAAATTAAGCTCGGTAGACTCCGGTGGGCAGGGCACCTAGCTTGCATGAGCGAAGAGGAACCTGCTCGGAAAGTTCTTTGTGGTACATTCTATGGTAGATGACAGCTAAGAGACCTGGATAGTTGGAGAGACTTGTTGAAAGAGGCCAGGACCGGAACCCGGTTGTCGAGCCGATGATGATGATGATTAAAATTGTTTTACACACACAGAAAAACGGTGTTTTTAACCATTAAACTCGTGTAAAACTAAACAAGTGATACTGCTAAAATACAACCTGTAGACTAACTGGGTTAAAATTACATGAGTCAACTTGATAAATGCAATTTTATCAATCTTCATTGACAGAATATAAGGAATTGTATGTGTTATTTTGACCATTACCATTCGGTTAAATCAACCGAGAAGACTTTTAGAAGCTTTAACCCATTTACTTAATTATATGATTAACAATAATAATAATAATTACAAGTAATATTAATAATAAATCTAACCAGATTATTTTAGATATACTCTTTTAATTTAAACAACATGATCGTACTGTTATTTTAACCAATAATTTTGTTTTATATTTATTAGGAAGTTTATTAAATTAATTATGTGTACTTGTTTGATTTAAACAAGGTACTCGTTTAAAGTAAACAATTTTGGAAATTGCACATTGAAGCTTAGTTTCTCAGCAAATTTAACTAAATTTTTTGATTAAAAATAACTACTTTAGTTTTACCAACATACATATACACTACTGGACTAATTTGTCTTTACTACATTTTTCTTAGCCCACTGAAAAAAACGCTCTCGGTTAGAAATTATTTTTTGCGTGCATGAAATGAATACAAGGTAAGGTCGAGTATTTCAGTATTTATTTCTAAATTCTATGATATCATTTTTTCCTCAACAATTTCCCAACAATAATGTTGTAAGCTTACCATATATGAACATAATACACACCAGGTTACTAGCCGAGAAAGATGTCAAGGATAATAGAGGTCTTTTGTTCCGTCTCGTAGGTAGTCTCCATCTCTATTCTCATGTTGGCATGTAAGTATTCATTTTTCATTCTCTCTGGAAACCTATTATCATTCCCTTGGCTCTACAGATATGTACTTTTGAACAGAACGTTCTCTTGCGAAGGACTGTGAGCTGGAGTAAAGGATGCGACTTATGTGATTGTCTGTGTAAATGTTTATGGATGATCTATTGTTCGGTGATTTGTAATTCCTACACTAGCGTCGAAAGAAGCAAAGTTACTTAACATTAAACCAGGGTCATTCATTATTGTATTTCTTTGTTGAAAATTTTGTCCTTTAATTGTTGTTTCTCTGGTAAGAGCCCTAATTGATTTAAATAAAAATAATTTTATTTCTTTCAAATGTAGATAATTAATTTGTGACTTACAAAAATGTTGCGATACAGGAGTCCGTAACATCTTAATCATGTTTTTTAAGGATTTTAAACAACTTGGCGTCATCGGTCTTTGACGCCAGTAGGTTAAAGGACCTTATTTTGGCGGTCACTTTATAGCGGAATCAAATTATTTATTATATATCTGGATTGGATAGTATGAGTATCCCTCCCATTCTTCTGAAGAGTTGTTTTCCAAAGCTGCCACAACCGCTGCGTAAACATTTAAATCTTTTCTTCTATGTTGTTCTCTTTCCCATCAGTAGATTGAAAACATCATTTACTTCCCTCTCTAACTATCGTCCAATTGCACTCATGTATTTCTCTCCAATGCACTAGAATAAGTTTAGAAGTATTTTCGCCTTGGAAGATTTGAACATCGTCAGCGTTCAGTTGTAAAAATAAAATTAAATTTGGTGGTACAACAGGTCGGAGTGAACCAGGGCCTAGTGACTTACAACTCTCAACCATTCCTGTGTGCGTATTACCAGGAACGGAGGGGACTTACAATTTTCTGCCGATTCCGAACGGCTAATGAGCAGTACTTTCCATGACAAAAGATACTCTTGGAGAATTTGTCAAGTAATCGCAAGAGGCAGTACACGCCTGAAAAAAACGTTCTTACAGCGGCTGAGAATCGAACTCGAGACCTTCCGCATGAGAGTCCAACGCACTAACCATTATGCCAAGGGGTACTGAGCGTTCAGTTGTATCGAGGAGTATTTTAATGGCATAGGACCGAATATAGACCCTTGTGGGACTCCATTTAGTATCAAGGGTTTGGCATCAAGATCTCTTACCGAAAATGGTTGCATATGTTATCGATTAATCTTCTTCTTCGATCACCACCATCAACATCGAGTGCTTCCGGGAAAAAGAGTCCGCCCAAAGCGCCAGAGCGTGAAAAAGAAGACTCGGAGAAAATAGAATGTCTTGAAAAAGACAATAACGAACTTCGTCAAAGACTCGACGAAACTTTGAAACTCTATCAAGAGCTGAAAGAAGAAATACATTTTCTACGAAATAACAGCGATGCCGTAAAGAAAGCACAGAAAGAAATTGAGCTTCTTCGGAAAGAAAATGAAGAGTTGAAAAAAACTCAAAGACAAAACGATTCGAAAACAACTCCACAGCAGCTGGGTGTTTGCGAATATAAAACAGACGAAGAAGAGCTAGAAAGAGAAACGTCTTCAAAAAGACCTAGCAAAAAACGTAAAGCATTCTCCTCGCCAGAGGGAACCTCGTCTTCCGAAATAATAAAAGTAAATGTACCAAAAGATACGAATAAGAAAGAAAAAACTACTAAAATAAGACCACCGCCACCGATTAATGTCATCGGGATTGCGGAATACAATAAGCTTAAAATAATCCTTGAGGCGTTAACCCCAGCGAATTTTAAAGTTATCTCGCTTAATAACAACAAGTGGAAAGTTTGTGTAAAAGACTCCGATAGCTATCGTCTGCTTTCGCGAAGACTTAACGAAGCAAATGTAGAATGGTATACCTACGAAAACAAATCAGAAAGACCTTTACGAGTCGTTGCAAGAGGCTTACATTCCTCATGTCAAAAAAACGATGTAATCCGTGATCTTAAAGAAAAAAATTACAAGATCTTAAATGCTGAGAACATCGTAAAAAAAGAAAAACAACAAAAAGATAGAGAAACTGTCGTGGTAAAGCGTGGTCTCCCACTATTTATACTCACGTTCGATAAGACAGAAAAACTAGAGGAAATCTACAGAATTAAAACAATACTGAACCTCGTTGTTAAGATCGAACCTCTGAAAAGCCGTACAAAGCAAGTGCCTCAGTGTAAACGCTGTCAAGGTTTCAACCACACGCAAAGCTATTGTAAAAAAGAACCTAGGTGTGTAAAATGCGCGGGAAAACATTTAACTGCTGACTGCACTGGAAATAGCAAAAGTCCAGCGAAGTGCATAAACTGCAATGGAAGTCACCCGGCAAGCTATAGAGGCTGTGAAGTAGTTAAAGAGCTACAAAAACGCCGAGAAAAAATTCATATGGAAAGAAAACCAAAGAAACAAATAAAAAGCCCAATATCTAAGACTCCTAAAAGAATAAATACACTAAGAGTCGGAATCGGCAAAGAAAATCAAACCCCATCAACGTCAAAGACATCTCCAAAGAAACGTACTGTTAAGTCATACGCCGAAATGGCAGCTGCACAGACATCTCCAAAGAAACGTAGTGTAAACACAAATGCCAGAATGGCGGCTGCACCCGTAATAAATCAACCTGACTCTGACGCACTATCTCAATGCTTGGCTTTAATTTTGTCAAAATTTGAAGATCAGGTCAAAATCAATAGAACTATTTCTGATAGGTTAGCAAAAATCGAAGATTTTATTCGACCCAAACGTTTTAAAAAAAAATCATGATGGAAAACCTTAAAATTATTACGTGGAATGCCAACGGATTAAGGCAAAGACTTGAAGAACTAGAAATGGTCATACGGGAACAAGATATCGACATTTGTCTAATATCAGAAACCCACGTTAAAAAAGAATCAAATTTCAATATAAACGGTTATCTAGATTACCATGCAATTCATCCGTCGAACAAAGCAAGAGGCGGAGCATCATTATACATAAAAGAATGTATCAAACACTCGATAGGCCTTAAGCTTGAACTTGAACCGATGCAGCTTATAAGTGTGCAGGTTAAAACTAAACATGATACATTGAATTTCACATCTATATACTGCCCTCCACGGTACAGAATTGACAAAAATGATTTTTCAAACTTGCTAAAATCACTTAGACCATCTTTAATAATCGGTGGCGATTTTAATGCAAAACACACGTTTTGGGGTTCTAGATGCATTTCTCAAAAGGGCCGAGCGTTATATGAAGCCGGTATGGAGAATAATTGTGATTTTCATTCTAGTGGGAAACCAACTTATTGGCCGACAGATACCTCGAAAATACCTGACCTGATTGATTTCTTTATAGTCAGGGGAATACCGTCAAATCGAATAAAAATAACGGAATGCTTTGATCTTTTCTCTGACCACTCTCCCGTTATTCTCACTATGAGCGAAAGTATTGTTAAAATTGAAACACCACCTAGGTTAACAAACGGTAAAACTAACTGGGAAGGTTTTAAGAAAGATATTGAAGATAATGTTGAATTAAGGGTATCACTACAAACACCTCTTGAGCTTGAAGAAGCGGTAGATAATTTTGTGCATATTGTTCAAAAAGCCGCATGGAACAATACTCCTTACCAAAGACAAATGTCAGGCTATAGAGAAGCTAAATATCCCCAAGAGATAAAAGAGGTACTTAAAGACAAGCGAAAAGCGCGCAAAAAATGGCAACAAACTCGTGCTCCCCAACACAAAGCTAATTTAAATCACCTCAGTAATTTGCTTAAAAAGATGATATCAGATTTTAAAAACCGCGAAGCTGGAAATTACCTTGAAAACTTGACGGCAGGTAAAGAATCTAATTATTCTCTATGGAAAGCGATAAAAGCTACGAAAAAACCAAAGCTTCCAGCACCCCCGATTATGAAAGACCAAA
Organism: Chrysotoxum bicinctum; assembly: GCA_911387755.1. Lineage (NCBI taxonomy): Eukaryota > Metazoa > Arthropoda > Insecta > Diptera > Syrphidae > Chrysotoxum > Chrysotoxum bicinctum. The sequence continues at coordinate 192,988,597 of OU426988.1, forward strand.
ATGAATGGGCAAGAAGCGATAAAGAGAAAGCAAACGTTTTCGCTGATTACCTAGAGGAAACATTTAAGCCGTTCAATGGGCAAGCATTGAATGATGATATAAGTGTGAATATAAATTCAAATGAAAGCTCCATCACAAGAAATGTTACGCTTGCCGAATTAAGCAAAGAAATTAAGAAACTGAAGTCAAAAAAAGCACCAGGATACGACTTAATTACTGCGGAAATTCTTAAAATGCTCCCACGGAAAGGTTTAGTAAACCTCCTTTACATAATGAACGCCACTCTAAGGTTAGAATATGTTCCAAATCAATGGAAAGTCGCAGAAGTAATAATGGTCTTAAAACCTGGCAAACCATCACATGAAAAGAAATCGTACAGGCCCATTTCACTTCTTCCTGTAGTGTCGAAGGTCTTTGAGAGAATATTTCTTCAGCGTCTTCAGCCCATAATAGAAGAAAAGGGTCTTATACCTGAACACCAGTTCGGTTTTAGAAGTAAGCACTCGACGATTGATCAAGTGCATAGAATCACCGATGTCATCGAGAAAGCCTTTGAAGAAAATAAAATTTGTTCAGCGGTCTTTTTAGATGTGTCTCAAGCCTTTGACAAAGTGTGGCACGAAGGCCTCAAATACAAATTGAGACAAGTCCTATCTGAAGGACTATACAACATTCTTAGAGAATATCTAGAGAAAAGAATTTTCCGCGTTAGGCACGGAAATGATTATTCAGATTTTAAAGAAATAGTGGCTGGGGTACCACAAGGTAGTGTTCTAGGTCCCATTTTATACCTTTTATTTACACGCGACATACCCCAAACAGACAATACAATTGTAGCTACTTTTGCAGACGATACCGCAATACTTGCAGTAGGCAAAACGGCTAACGAATCGACATGTAAATTGCAAAATGCTCTTAACAATGTCAATGAATGGACAAACAAATGGCGAATAGCGCTTAACGAATTTAAGTCAGTCCACGTGGACTTTACTTATAAGAAAATTAATAGATTACCAGTCTTTATTAATACAACTCAAGTTCCATTTGCAAATGAGGCAAAATATCTCGGGATGACTCTTGACGCGAAATTAAAATGGAAGTCACATGTTAAAAATAAATGTGATCAATTAAATATTAAACTAAGGGAAATGTACTGGTTACTCGGACGACATTCTAAACTTAGTATCGAAAACAAATATTAGTTTACAAACAGGTACTTAAGCCTGTCTGGACATATGGTATTCAACTCTGGGGTTGTACCCACGATACAAATCTAAATAGTCTACAAACTTTTGAAAACAAATTATTAAGGTCCTTTGTAAATGCGCCGTGGTATATTAGAAACGAAGATCTTCACAGGGATCTTGGAATCCCCACGGTTCGCGAAGAAATAAAAACTTTTTCGCAAAGGCATAGAAAGCGTTTAGTTGAACATACCAATAGAACAATCTTAGAAATTCTTGACGAAACAAATTTAGTACGAGGTTTGAGAAGGACCAAACCTTCCGATCTAGTACGGTGAAATTATTGTACTGTATTATGTATATTTAAATCATCGCTTAAAATAGAAAGAAGCTATTCAACTAGCTTATAATTAAACCAGTAGGAACTTTCACCGGAAAGTTGCCTACAACACGTTACTTAACTTCGAGAAAGATAAATTGCTAGATAAGTTCCATATGAACTTAGTTGCAATCGGGAGGAGGAGGTGGTTTTAGTGCGGTCGGCCTGATTAACGGTCTGCTTGCATAGAGTCTTACCTTCCGTAAGGCTTTATGGGGGCAGAGTTGTTGGTCGGGAGAGTCCCACATATCTATGAGCGCGCGTTTTTCGGTCCTCATAGAATCTTTTGAAGATTTCAACACCTACCCACGGGAAAAAAAAAAAAAAAAAAAAAAAAAAATCTCTTCTTTGATGAAATAGAAACTGCCTTTCGAAACGCTCAATACAAGTTGTATTGGTTGGTTTCAAATCTGAAGTCCATAAAATAAATTCTGGTGTGTTACAGGGCTTCGTGTTGTCTCTGCCTTTCTTTCTGATATTCTTCAAGGATCTTTTGTCTGAAACTTCTAAATTCTAATCCATTGAATCATTTTGCTGATGAAAGTACCCTCTCATATTCGTTTCCAGACTCATGTCTTTTTTCTTCAGATGTAGATTTAGAACGGCAGCAGATGATAGGATCATTAAATTCATATCGTTGCCGTTCTTAATCAATATCCGAAGTGCAAGTATATGCATTTGGGAAACGAATATGAGAAGCTGAGAGTATTGTCGTTAACAAAACAAATTATTGGACTAGAAGTCTCAGGCAAAAGATCATTGATGAATATGAAAAAGAGAGGCGGAGACAAAACAGAACCCTGTGGAACGCCAGAATTTATTTTATGAACTTAAAACTTAAGACCATCCAACACAACTTGTATTGAGTGTTTCGAAAGGTAGTTTCTTATCCATCAGAGAAGGGATTCATCATTACCAAATGCTAGCTATTTCGATAAGAGATCTTGAAATATCAAGTGCAACAAGGCTTCAACAAGGCTTTATTCAAATTTTGTGCTTGATATGGAACTTTTTTCTTAATGAGCTCAAATCCAAAGAATTTCTAAATTAAAAAAAATAAACGAAGTAGGGTAGAGTGGGGCAGATTCGACAGATTTTCTGTAAATTCCTTATAACTTTTATAAAAATGTATTTTTGAATGAGATTTTTGTTTTATTTGAAACTTAAGCAATTTTACTAAAGGAATTCACAAAGCTTGAAGACTTTACTCAAGCCTAGGAGTTTAAAAAAAATATGTTAAGAAACTGCTTCAAAATGTCGAAAGTGCCCCATAGGTGGGGCACTTTCGTCGTACTCGTGGGGCACATTCGACGCAAATGTAGATGACACAGAATGTAGAACAAAAAAGATATTTGTTTGCTCGGTTATGGCACGTTGTTTCTTATTAACTTCCCATAGGGAGTTATTGTAATCGGTCCGATTTGTCAAATTGGAATTTTTGACATTTCTCGACGTTTCAAGGTCCCTAGAGGCTATATCAATCATTTTTAGAGAGATGTCTGTGTGTGTGTGTGTACGTACGTTCGTACGTTCGTACGTTCGTACGTTCGTACGTGCGTACGTTCGTACGTCCGTACGTTCTTGTACCATTTTTCGTCGTCGATATCTCAAGAACGAGTGAAGATATCGACTTCAAATAAATTTTGTTTAATAGATAATAACTTCAAAAGAGGCTGAAAGGGCGTTTATTAAAATTCAGTCAGTAGTTTTTTCACTATAACGGTTTAAAAAAAAAATAAAAATTTTGGTTAGATTCAAATATCTCACGAAAAAATAATGCAATTCACTTCAAATAAAATTTAATGTACTCATTATAAGGTCATACAGATTTGGTATGAATTTGGAAAAAAATTAACATACCGTTATTTTTTTAAATAAAAAAAAACTGAAAAAAAAATTTCATAACCCAGATATTCTAAGAACGGAAAACAATTTGAAACTCAAAATAATTTTATTTTACGAAAAATAATGTGTTTGACAACTGGTGAAAATTTAAAAAAAATTTTGTTTACAGTTTTTTTACAAAAAATAAAAAACTATATAAAATTCTATTGAAAATTGGTAAAAATTGTTTTTCGACTCAAATTTCTCGAGAACTAGTAGTGATATTGACTTCTAAAATAGTTTTTTTTATACATAGTATAATTTTGAACAATTGGTAAAATGTTGTTAAATATTGAATTAATAGTTTTTTTTTTTTTAAATAAAAAAAAATATTAAAAATTCTAGTGAAAACTAGTTAAATTTGTATTTCAAGTCGAATTTCTTGGGAATGAACACCGATAGTGCCTTCTAAAGTATGTTGTTTTATAGATCGATACCTTCCCGATCCCGTAAGAATGTATACTAAGCGACATTTCTAAAATTGTTCAGGAAACGAAAAAAACGAAGAAAGTTCTAGTTGAATCATAGTGTGCTAAGAGACAATTTTGGTTAAACTAAGTGACATCTAACAAAATTTTTTGTTGCTCACGACAACGAGATCTTTATTAATGTCGCTTAGCATAATTTTTTTGGCGGATAATACAAAATTCAGGGGGCAACATTATTTTAATGAGAAAACATGGCAGTTGATAAATTTTTTTATTTGTACTCTAGTTTCCTTTTCATGCATAATAGGTTGGCGAAACCCAGGCCAAAACGTGGCCCTTAACATATAGGTAGTATATTTCCTAATCAAAAAGTCATTTTCGAAAAAAGTGTCGCTTAGTACATTCTTACGGGAAGGTTTCGACATAATACAATTATTAACATGTGGTTAAATTTTGACAAGTATCGAATTGACAGTTTTAACAAAACTATAAAAAAAAACTACTAAAAAGTGGTAATATTTGTTTTTCGACTAGAATATCTTTAGAACGAGCAATGATATTGACTTTGCCATTATTTAATTTTATTCATAATACAATTTCTAACAAATGTTTTATATTTGACATATATCTAGTTTTAGAGCGGATATATTTTGTAAGTACCCTTCCATCAATAACCAAACCAAATCTTTTATATTTGAATATTTCGTTTTTAATTTTATTTCAATTAAAATGTTTGGAACCGAAATAATAAAGTATATATATAATATAATACATAATTTTATAATTTTATTATCAACTTAGTTTTTAGAAGAATGCATATACTGTGCATACGTATGTATGTATATGAATAAGGTTGTTCAGTTGTACCCAAGTCCCACATATTCAAATTCCATTAATAGCTATGGTAAAATTGAAGAAAACGTCACAATATGTTTTTAACTTTTTGTCCATGAAAAAGATGTAAAATTCTACTCAAGGTTTTCTTACCACAATGGGAAGTTATCAGTGTGGGTCGCACCCAGCCTCTTTTTTATTTAAATAAATCAATCTCATATCTAAAAACATAAAAATTAAAAAAGAGGCTGGGTACGACCCACACTGATAACTTCCCATTTGTGGTAAAAAAATACAAATATTTTGTGACGTTTTCTACAATTTTACCATAGCTATTAACGGAATTTGAATATGTGGGACTTGGGTACAACTGAACAGCCTTATTCATAATACTTATGCAGTACATACATTCTTCTAAAAACGAAATTGATAATAAAATTATAAAATTATGTAGTATATTATAGAAATTACTTTATTATTTCGGTTCCAAACATTTTAATTGAAAAAAATTTAAAAACGAAATATTCAAATATAAAAGATATGGTTTGGTTATTGATGGAAGGGTACTTACAAAATATATCCGCTCTAAAACTAGATATACATAATATGTCAAATATAAACCATTTGTTAGAAATTGTATTATGTATAAAATTAAATAATGGCAAAGTAAATATCATTGCTCGTTCTCAAGATATTCTAGTCGAAGAACAAATATTACCACTTTTTAGTAGATTTTTTTTATATTTTTGTTAAAACTGCCAATTCGATGCTTGTCAAAATTTAACCATATGTTAATAATTGTATTATGTCGATACCTTCCCGTAAAAATGTATTAAGCGACACTGTTCTCGAAAATGACTTTTTGATGAGGAAATATAGATACTACTTATATGTTAAGGGCCACGTTTTGGCCTGGGTTTCGCCAACCTATTATGCATGAAAAGGAAACTAGAGTACAAAAAAAAAATTTAACAACTGCCCCCTGAAATTTGTATTATCCGCCAAAAAAAGGGAAGGGTACGAAATGTCGACAAAAAAAATGTCGACTGGACAAATATAAATTTCATCGACTGTTAAAATGTCGACTGAAGTTTGATCGACAAAAAAAAAGTCGACAGTTTAAAATCTCGACTATTAAAATGTCGACTGAAAACTTGTCGGTGAAAATGTCGACTTTTATCCAAAATTGAGTTAAATAAAACAAGAATGCTCTCTTTTAATATGTTAACTAAATTTTATTATTAATTCAATTTTATAAATTCAAAAAAAGGGGAGCATATCGATTATTTAAATGCTAAAGAAACTTTGCATACACCCAACCTCGCACCTACCCCAAATCCTATAGTGTGTCCAAGATGGGGGCAGCATGCCCCCCCTTAAATAGCTCACTGCTTACGCGTCGACATTTTTCGAGTCGACATTTTTAAAATCGAATTTTTGATAGTCGACATTTTGATCAGTCGACATTTTTATCAATCGACTTTTTGAAAATCGACATTTTGAAGATCGATTTTTTTCAATCGATATTTTTAAAATCGGTTAATCGTACCCAACCCCCAAAAAAATTATGCTAAGCGACATTAATAAAGATCTCATTGTCGTGAGCAACAAACACTTTTGTTAGATGTCACTTAGTTTAACCAAAATTGTCTCTTAGCACACTATGATTCAACTAGAACTTTTTTTTTCGTTTCCTGAACAATTTTAGAAATGTCGCTTAGTGTACATTCTTACGGGAAGGTATCGATATATAAAACAACATACTTTAGAAGGCACTATCGGTGTTCATTCCCAAGAAATTCGACTTGAAATACAATTTTAACTAGTTTTCACTAGAATTTTTAATAGTTTTTTTATTTAAAAAAAAAACTATTAATTCAATATTTGTCAACATTTTACCAATTGTACAAAATTATACTATGTATAAAATAAACTAAGTTAGAAGTCAATATCACTACAAGTTCTCGAGAAATTTGAGTCGAAAAACAATTTTTACCAATTTTCAATAGAATTTTATATGGTTTTTTATTTTTTGTAAAAAAACTGTAAACTGATTTTTTTTGAAATTTTCACCAGTTGTCAAACACATTATTTTTCGTAAAATAAAATTATTTTGAGTTTCAAATTGTTTTCCGTTCTTAGAATATCTGGGTTTTAAAATTTTTTTTTTCGTTTTTTTTATTTAAAAAAATAACGGTATGTTCATTTTTTTCCAAATTCATACCAAATCTGTATGACCTTATAATGAGTACATTAAATTTTATTTGAAATCAATAGCATTATTTTTTCGTGAAATATTTGAAACTAACCAAAATTTTAACTTTTTTTTTAAACCGTTATAGTGAAAAAACTACTCACTGAATTTTAACAAACGCCCTTTCAGCCTCTTTTGAAGTTATTATCTTTTAAACAAAAATTATTTGAAGTCGATATCTTCACTCGTTCTTGAGATATCGACGACGAAAAATGGTACAAGAACGTACGGACATACGAACGAACGAACGTACGAACGTACGAACTTACGAACGTACGTACACACACACACACAGACATCTCTCTAAAAATGATTGATATAGCCTCTAGGGACCTTGAAACGTCGAGAAATGTCAAAAATTCCAATTTGACAAATCAGACCGATTACAATAACTCCCTATGGGAAGTTAATAAGGTAGGTACTTCAGAAATTAATGTTTAAATTAAAATTAAAATCACATTCAGTTTTTATACGAATATACATACGCAGTATGTATCAAATAAGATCACAAACTATCAATAACTTATCGATGAAGGTATTGAATCTTTTTTTTTAAAGTAAACTTCGGTAAAAATGAATTCATTGAACGTTGTAAGGGTTCATGTCAACGTTCCTGAAAAAAATTAGATTAGAATATCTTGATGATCCAGCTGGGTGTTCTGGTAACGGCAGCTTCAACTCGATATCACTTCTGAACACAAGAGATATATCTTCAAAGAGGGGCTTAAAAAATTGCCAATTGTTCGATTTTTATAACGGAAAAAATCTATATAAAAATTAAACTCGTTCTTATTTTCAAATCGAGTTATCTGATACTTAGGAATCACACTCTATTTATGGACATCCTTAAATTCAAAGGGAATCCTAAACTAAAATCCAGAGGAGATATAGTTACTTTGATGAATCAAAGGATAGTCGGTTTTTATTCACCTTTTAACACCACTAGAATTTGTTTTTATTCTTAGATATGTTTTACGATTAAGCATGTCTTCATCCTCTGTAAGGTTCACCCCCTTCAAATATACTCGTAGTGCCATCTAGACACCTTGTACGTTAATTTTTCATCACACTTAAAGTTATAAACAAGCACCCATGTCAGATACCCAGTTGCTTCCTGTATGTATACAAGTTCATTTCGCATATAGTATTATGAGGATACTCTATTTTAGTGTGCAAATCAAGGCAATTACTTGAGGGCATACTAATGACCGTAATAATACACGTTGATGTTGATGGATTATCCTTTCGCATCCGTTTTTCAAAGCCGAAGCCAACATACACAACAATGAAAATACTCAGCCATACCTAACAATAACAATAATACACATTATAGCTCAGCTATGGTCGTCAATATAAATCTATGAAGACCTGACATTATAACTTGATCGATGACAATGGACTTCCCTCTCATATGTGTGGTGTGCGGAATAGCCTTAACCTGGTCTTCATCTATAGAATGGTATACCACACTCTCACACACACACACAAAATGTTCGGGTATATCCTTATCATTAAAGTTGTTCCTTTAATAGGACAAGTAGCAAAGCTTTCGTTAAAAATGTCAATCGAGGGTATTAATCAATCTTAATACCAATATCGAGGAGATGAAAATAAAAGTTTTGCAATTTTATCTTTTCATCAGTCCATCAAAATGTTGAAAATATTTTTTTTTTTCGACCAAGAAGAGGAGAAAAGGTTTTATTCATTGCCAACTGGGTTTTTCCATGCACTGAATTAATCTGTTTCTAACTTAAAGGAGGTTTATTGATACTTTTCTTCACTTTGCAGACAAAAAGATGGGGAATTTTGCAAGCAGAAATGATGACCAGAATACCTTTAATTAAAGGCTTTAAATTAAAGCCTAAACTCAGTTCTTGAAATTTTGTTTCCGCAATTCTATCTGTCGTTTATGCCACAGTCTAAACGTTTGGATGGATTTTCTATAGCTATATTACCTAGTGTTTTTTGATAATTTCATTGTCAGTATTTTGCACAGAAGTTAAGAAATAATTAAAATTTACCGTGCAAACAAGTACGACAGTTTTTTGGAATCAGTGTTGTAAAATTTCAAGTACAAGTATCAGTGTCAGTAGCAGTATACTGCACTTCAGTACTCGGATACGTGTAATTGAAAATACCAATTTCCAGGATTTTTCAAGTAATTCGTCGAAAGTTCAAGGTATCGGTTACTTATGTACGAAAGTATTTGAGCAGTACTTCCAATTACTCGACAGGTACTTTCAAGTACTTATAGGAAATGCATGTTTTATAAATAGCTAGACATACATTCATCGCCAGAAAAAGTATCGTAGATTAGAAATTGGGTAAGCTTACTCCTTTACCAACTCTTTGAGTCAAAAAATTACCGATGTCACCACTTAAATGGTTGCAGAAGTCAGAAAGTTTAACAAAACCAAAACTACATAGCCAACTTACCTTACCTTATGTTAATTAATACTTAATTAAATGGTAGATACGCAGACGGATTTTCTTCTTTTAGTTTTGATATAGACGTTTCATAATTTTGTTAATTATTCTGTATATATTGCTAAACATGTGTACTATATATGCCAAATTATGTATTCGGAGAAAACATTAACTAGATATTTTGATTAGACTTGACATTGCAATGATAGAGAAGACGTAAAAGTGGGCCTCGCAATTCTGTCTGTATGTCTGTTCCACTACAGCCTAAACGGCTTTTTTAAACTCGGTGGGTATCTACCATTTTCAAATGTTTTTCCCAAAATTTTTTTTCGAAATCTTAAAATATTTCTTTTCTCAAAAACTGTTCCACAGATTAAGAAAAAATCACAACATATCCTTTCATGAAAAAACGTATGGGTGGATGTTCTAGAAGGAAGTGGGTACCGCATAAGCGCGAAAAAGACAGAATACCTATGCTGCCCATTTTCTGATCCACACAGGCCTATTCCAGACATTTATTTGAATGGAGTAGTGCTTCCCAAGTGTGAAAAGCTACTTGTGATGACGATATCAATGATCGTAGCGTAGGGTGGATGAAGTGGCCCTAAGCTGAAAGGAAAGCTCTACACTTCAGTTGTGCGTCCGGCACTCACATACGGTTCACAATGTTGGACAATGTACAAAAAGTATGAGAGTCAGCTAACGGCAGCTGAGATGAAGATGCTTCGTATGACAGCAGGAGTTACAAAGCTTGATCGAATTAGAAGTACGAAGATCCGAGGAAGCCTTCATGTTAAGAATACCATTTCCCAAAAAATTGAACACGACCGACTCAGTTGGTATTGCCATGTTCAAAGGAGAGATCCTGAGAACCCCGTTAAAAAGGCAATATCATACAACGTTCCAATTCGGAATAAAAAGAAAGGTAGGCCTAAACACTCCTGGTACAAACAAATGCAAAAACACCAGCATTCAGTTGGCCTCAGAAATAGAACAATACAAAACCGGGAGGCTTGCCGCCGATTTCTGAGGTCAACCCGGCGAACCCCACAGGCGGATCACTAGTGTGAAGCAGATACGTGGGAGTTATGATCCCCTCGACATCGAGATCATAACAGCGCCTAAGCAAAGGAGGAAGAAGAAGAAGAAGAAGAAGAAGAAGAAGAAGAAGAAGAAGAAGAAGAAGAAGAAGAAGAAGAAGAAGAAGAAAAAAACCTAATTGTTCTATTAAAGGTGAAGCACTATCTTGAAAAAAAAGTTATTCGCAGTTAATAATATTTGTCAGTAAAACACTGACCAAACATTTCGTTTGAATAATTCATAACTCTCTATAAAATATTAAATGTTGACTAAGTACTTTCAATTTTAATTAACTAACAACCAGAAATTTATCTTCCATTTTAGTTTGAACTACTGCAACAAAAATTGCAATATTAAAAACAATCATATTTAAAAATCGTACTTCATTATTTACATTAAATTTAAAAACGAAATAATTTTTTTTTTAGGTTGACTTTACACCTTGCTGTTTGTGTAAAATGTTTTAGATACAAGAACTTTGAAAAAATAGATTTTTGAATGTGGAACGAGGAGACGGTAGTACAAAACTGCCGAGAGCAGTAAAATGCTACTATAGTACTTTCAACAGCACCGCAGCAGGCAGTAATGCGCTTCACTCTCGATCAAAGAGGAGAGAGAGAAAAATGTTTCGTACTTTTCCCTCCAAAACCTGTTTTCATTATTTTTTTTTAATTTGATTTCGTGAACGTGAATAGCAATTGTGAAAACTAAAAACAAAACAAAGGTGAGCATTTAGATTAGGTAAGAAGCTATTCTTGTGTTTTGGGGAGGAATAAGGAGAGTGTTATATAGGCGCAAAAATTAGTTTTGAAAACAAGCTTAAAATTGCAAGTAGGTGCGAAAGTATGCGTAAAATACATGCACACATACACTCAGTCGCATAAGTTGGTATACACTATAACACGTAAATCATATATTGTGGTTTATACTAACTTATGCGACTGAGTGCACATATGTACATCTAATGGCAATGCTCTCCTTTGTTTTGTTTTTGGTTTTCACAATTGCTATTTTTGAATTGAAAAATTATTCAGGTGCCCCCCCAACATTTTTTCTGGATACCCCACTGGTTAGAATAGAAATTAAATTTAGATAAAATATTTCGAGATATTGAATTTTCCGAAAAAAAAAATAGTTTTTTTTTCAAAATTCAAAAACAATATTTTTCTCAAAGTTTTGAAATGCAATGTTTTTTAAACTTTTTAGTTTCTTCTCTTAAGATCCGTTATGCCGATAATGAAAAATTCAAAATTTAAAAAAATCGTTCTATGGTAGGTACAGTCAGTAATATCTTGTTTTAAATTTTGATTGTATTAAATTATAGATCATAAAAAAAATTCAAGCAGAATTCTCGGAACCGTTTTCGAGAAAAATACGATTTTCGAAAACCATTTTTTAACATTTGTATGAAGGGTTATTAACCGTTATTTTTTAGTAAAATTAATTTTTGTTCGCATATCTTGTAAATTATTTTAAGAAACTTTTATTTATCAAGTTTTAAAAAATCGAGCATGGGGTTTTCAAAATATTGAGTTTTCAAAAAAAAATTGAAATTTTTTTTAAAAATCCAAAAAGAAGCAATTTTGAAAATTTGAATACACAATAATATTGGAACATTTGGGGAGCCTTAACATAAAAAAAATGATCAAAATCGGTCATACCGTTCTTGAGACAATCAAAAACAAAAAAAATGGCTCCAAGGGTGGTACCAAAAATAATAATTTTTTTGAAATTTTTTTTTTCAACCATTAACTAAATGAAATTTTTTTATTTTTTTTTTTAATTCTGTGGGACATTTTTTGAGAAAAAAAATATTTATAAAATTTCGAAAAAAATTGTATGGCAGGAACCGTTATTTTTGGTCATAAAACAAAAAAAAATAAAACATCCGGGGGGGGGGAAGGGGTTAATTAAAACCCATATCTGCCAAGTTTGAAGAAAATCGGCCGAGCCGTTTAGTTTTTTTTTTTTTATAATCGGCGCACACTCAAGGAGTTTTTTGTATACCCTTAATATGCCAGAGACACCAGTGTCAGTGTGAGCATTAGCTGTAGTCGAACAGACAGACAGACAGAATAGACTTGCCAGACCCACTTTTTTAGTTTTAATATTTTTTTTTTTATATAAAAATTGTTAAAATATCTTAAGGAAAATATACTAAGAATAATTTAAAAAAAATTATCGATCTGTTTTTAATTTTTTTTTTAATCCAAAAAAAATATATTTTTTACAATAGTTTTTAAGCATTTAAGGTCTTTCTGCATAGAAATTTCATTAAAATCCATTATGCCCATAACAAAAAGGTTGAAAATATAAGGTTCTATGGCAGATACTGAAATTATAGATATACAAAAATTTACCGAAACCAGAAAAATTCCATCAAATTCATAAAAGCCATTTTCGAGAAAAAAAAAAACGATTTTTGAAAATTTGTATGAGACGAGTATAATAATTATTGATATTTTGGGATAATTTTTTTTTTTTTAATACCTATATATTTTTGAAAGATACTACTAAAAATATGTTAGTTGCCAAGTTTTAAAAAAATCCCCTCCACTATTTTTGAGAAAATAAAAAACAAGAAAAAATTGTTCTATGCTATTCAATTGTTTATCAAATTTTTCCACAACTTCTTATGTTAAACGATTTTTTTTTTGATTTTGGAAGTTTTTGAGACAAAAAATATTTTCTATTTGAAAAAGAAAGTACTCGTAGAAAATCAAGCGAATTGCTTAGTCTATAGTTAAAAACACAGAAAGAATGGCTAGACGCATATGTTTTGTTTGATCTAAATCTCAAGTTCAAAATTTCTTAAGGAATGTATTGTTTGATATATTATATAGTTCTTTTTTATATCACAAGTCGGGCACGTTGCAGAAAATCATTCTCTTTTTAAAAAACCGAATATGACTGTGCTAATTGCTTTGAGCTCCACTTTTTGAATTCGAGAAAACTCCACAACTTGTACTATGTCGGCTTTAGCTTTGCCTAGTATTTGTGTACACAGCATATAAAGAAACTTATTTTTTGACATAGGCAGTTCCGAAGATATTTACTAATACACGTTTTTAAAAGAAGCAACTGAAGAAATTTTTAAAAAGCCATTAAGATTCTACATTAAGATTCTAAGTATTGCATTTGAATCACGAATCACGATGTCCTTCCTATTCAATAGCCTTCTGTTTCTGTTATAATGAATCTTTCTTTTTTAAGTTAAAATTTTATTCGATGGCAAAAATATACAAAAAAGTTACAAGCAGACTTAGCTCTTAGAATTTTTTAAATTGCTTAGACTTTCCAAAAATTTCACTTAGGTTTTTGCAAAATTCAATGTTAAAACTAATATTTTGTCCAAAATCCCTTTGCTGTCCGAATTGCCTTCATCCGTCGTGGTAGGCTTTCTGCAAGTTTTTCACAATAGCTTACGGGAATTCGATTCCATTGTTCCTTTGCTCTCTCCCAAAGAACGGTTAACGAAGAAGCGGGTGAATTGTACTCGTTGTGCAGAGCTGACTTCAAATAGGCCCAAAGATTTTCAATTGGGTTCAAATAAGGACTTTGAGCTGGCCACTCTAGTACAGAAAACGGTTGCTCCAGCAACCATTTTTGAACTTTCATTGCCATATGCTTTGGGTCCCGGTCATGTTGGAATACTAAACTGTTCTGATTTACTGGAAGGCTTTCCATGGTTTTCGTTAAGTATCGTTGTAGAATATTTTTATATATATACTGGTCCATTGGGCCATCCACTAGGTACAGTTCGCCCACACCGTAAGCACTCATGCAACCCCAAAGAACAATTGAACCTCCTCCATGTTTGACAGTTTGCTTAACGTGCCTGGCTTTCAAGGATTCTCCCTCCCGTTTCCAGGCCCACGATCTTCCATCGGTGCAATATCTGTTAATTTTGGTTTCGTCTGACCAAATAACGTTTCTCCAATCGCTGAAAGACCAATCTGCATGATTCCTCACAAATGCAAGTCTAGCTTTGACATTCTTCTTCGATAACGCCGGTTTCTTCTTTCTTTCTATAGCCTGGAGTTTAAGATGGTGAAGAGCTCGACGAGCAGTCCATCTGCTGACTCGTCGTCCTGTAGCTCTTTCAAGCTCCTTAGCTGCTTCTGAGGCGGTTGAAACGCTTTGAGACATCACATAGCGCACCAAACACCGTTCATCTTGGACAGATAGACTTCTTGGCCGACCTCCTAGGTTTTTTTCTACACTGCGACAAAATCTTCTCCTTAATCTCACAACAGTGGTTTGGCTCACTTCGTATTTTTGAGCCAGAAACCGAGTTGTTTTTCCTTGCCTCAACCAATTAACAATTTCAGATTGCAAGTTTTTCGAAAGTGATTTCATATTATTCTACAAACAGACTGCAACACTTGCGGATAACTGACTGATTGTTCTGAGTTTTAGTTTCAACCTGGACTAAGTTATGTTAAGCTTACTACATAATGAGTGAAATGTGTGTTTCTATGGGAAGAATGTTGGGACTTGCGTATGACTTCTGCTTCTTATGTTCTGATTGGGTCTCCCTGTAATTGCATTTCAATCAGAGCGATTGTAATAATGTATACAAGCGGTACAAGGTTTTTTTTTAAACCATAAAATCGAGAAGGGTTGTAATCCTTGCACCGTTTATGAACTTTAAATAAGTCCATATACACCTAGTCAAATAAAGGGTCAATAATCTTTAAGAGGGGTTGGGAAAACTGGCTATAAATATTGAATCCCTTATTCTGAAAGATTTTTTTCACCCCTACAAGAATTTCAATCTTGTACATATTCCTACGCGTCGTGAATATACAAATAATACAAAACTGGATCACATGAAAAGGGTTTTTCAATAGTTGAGGGGAGATGTTAAAATTAAATGGAATAAGGTATGCTTTTTGTGAGGTATAACCCAAATTCTTTTATTATTTGAAAAAAAAAAGAAGCTTTGTATGCAATTGTGTATGGAATATGACATTCTTCAAATTCCCGCACCGACAGCGTTACTGTAAACCCAAATGGTCCAATGTTCATTGACTCTTCCCCATAGATCCGCTGAATTCGAGCAATGACCTGTGTTATGTTCACTTTGAGGGTATGGTCGATGGTGATTTATTCTCCTAGACCAGCTACTTCTAGCAGGGTCAAATAGACAAATATTGGTGACCAATTTGCATGCCCTTTGCGAAAGATAACCTTGCTCCCAAATCGTTTGCTCAGAATATCAATCGTATAGCGCCCACTGTGTGACACGTAGCACCAGCACCTGCTGGAACCTAACGTCGTCTAGGTCCATATGCTTCAATTTCGGTCATAAGAAACTAGTTATCATCGATCGAAATCCACACCAACCTTTTTGGGGGTGCATTGTCACCTGGTGAATCCTGTGTATATGTTTGAGTTATCCCGTATAGGGTAATTTTGCTTTTTAAAAGAGCCATTCACATAAAAATGCCCATCTTCGCTAAAGATGATTTATCGGCCAAAACTAGGGTCTCTTCCAAACGCTTCGAAGTCCAATCCAAATATTCCACATAGCTTTGTCATGAACTTTGAGCTCTTTGGTTGGAAGATGATATTATACATTTGTATAGGGAGTATCGGATTCCCGCTTTTCAAAAATCTCAAAAAAAAGTTTTAAGATCCCGTCTTCTAAAATCCCGCTTGTTCAAAATCCTGATCTATTATAATCCCGCTTTTTTAAAATCCTTCCAATTCCTGCTAATCCCGTTTTTTAGAATACGTAGCTAAAACTTATTGATTTTATGTTGGTTATTTTCCAGATTCTTTAAATGCTAAAGAAACTTTGAATACACCCAACCTCGCACCTACCCCAAATCCTATAGTGTGCCTAAGCAGGGGGGTTCCTTACATACCTCACTGCTTACACGTCGTAATAAGAAAGGGGATTATAAAATTTGAAAAAGCGGGATTTCAAAAAGCGGGATTATAAAAAGCGGGATTTTAAAAAAGCGGGATTATAAGAAACAGGATTACAAAAAACGACCGACGGATAGAGAACTGATGTTGGGGTTGGTGTTTTGTCTTACTCATAATTGTAGTGTATTTCAAGTGGAACGTATATCTATTTAAAAAAAAGCAACTTCTGATAACTGTGTCTTCTCGGATAGTCAAGCGGCTATTAAATTTCTGAACTCTATTTCTATTAAATCTATAACAGCCATTAACTGCTGTTCATCTGCTTAAAAGGATTACCCAACAGTTCGATATTTTTCTTGTATACTTCCAGAACTCAGGAAATACAAATGTTCAACAATACCCGGTACTTGGACCATGAAGCTGTTCAGGTAACCATCAATCTCGAACAACCCATCTTCCTGATGACTGAACCAACTCAGCACGTCATCAACTACAGGAGACTAGATGTAGAAAGATTTCAAAGAGGCATTGAAGCCACTAGAACGCAGCCATCCCGAAACAGGAACCTGTAGAATATGGAAATCGATACGGCCATCAGCTATCTGGAAACGGCTGTTTCTAATACACTGGACATCCAAAAACAGCCCAAGATGTCATACACAAAGGTTGAGGAAACTTCTTCAAGGGATCCACCAGCATGAACTGAACACAACAAACAGCAACTACCATTATGTTGCAGAACTCAATCCAACACCATAATAATAACCAATTCAACAAGAAACTGCAATCAATATCAAACCTGGACCAGACGCCTTCAAGAACATCAACAAACTGATTGGGAAAGCACCACCGATACTGGAAACCATTATCACCAACAATGGAGAAGGTCCAACGACATAGGACAAAGCAGAGGCATTTGTCGAATATTTTGAAGGAAATTTCATCCCCGGCCTATCTGCAGATCCAGTCTTCATTGATGAATGAAGGATTCCATACAACAAATCCTGGCATCCAACACGATAGAGCGATATTCAGCGACACCAATCCAGCGAGTGACCCAGGTGACAGCCGAAACCTGAGCACCCCAGAAGAAATAGCTGAGATAATCTGTAGCTCCAGGCGTAAGAAGTCAACCGGACCAGATGGAATATACAACTTTATTATAGAGAGGATGCCAGAGACAGTATACTGATCTTTAACTATCCTTTTGAACAACTGCGTCAACAACAACTACTTCCAGAAAAAATGGAAAAATGCAAAGATCGTGGCGATCACGAAGAAAGGGGTCAGAAACATGATCTCCAACTATAGGTCAATATCACTCCTAAGCAACCTAAGCAATATTTAGAAAGAGCTCTACACTCTTCACTACACCTTCTCCTGAAGTACCAGCATGATACCACCATAGCTCTCAACAGTCATCGAGTAACCGTCGGATGCTTTCCAGATGTCGAGAAAGCATTCGATAGCGTCTGATAAGACGCTTTTATACACAAACTACATCTGCTACATCTATTCCCGAAACTAATAAAAATTATTTTTTCTTTTCTTTCAGAGCTTGTCTGCTGTAGGAGATCTCGTGAGGACAGATCTCGCTCATCAACCACCTGCAAACCATAGTTCTGAAAGTTCCAGATGAATCCACCATTGCAGCAAAAAAAAAAATGTCAAGTACCTGGGTATCAACTTTAACGAGCTGATAAAGTTCAACCGGCACTCAAAAATCGGCATTCCACCGACTACATCCTTTGATGAGGAGAAGATCAGGACTTAGCTAATAGACGCAAGTACTCACTTACAAACAACTTCTGAGGCCAGTTATAAGCTGGGGCCGGATTACCGCTTCTGTGATGAGAGATTGAGTCCCATCAGTGCTCGAATGAAAATGTCAAATTGGAGTAATTTATTGCTCGATAACGTAAGCGGTAATGCCAAACTCACATAATTCAGTCACGTATTAATCGATAACTGATGCGGTAATTTGGTCCATGTTGTTTCTCAGTCTGATTCACGATCTCAAGGACAGCGATGAAGGAACTTCAAAGGATAAGGTAAGGATAAGGTAAATAATTACCGACCCATCTCGCTGCTCCCGTCAGTAAGTAAGGTTTTTGAAAAACTTGTTAAGACAAGGACCGTGAAATTTTTCATAGCAACCATTTTTTTAATCCATCGCAGTTTGGCTCTTGTGAAAAAAAATCAACGGAAGATGCACTATTAGATTTTGGCTCAAACACATTTAAACGTTTAGATGATAACAAATATACAGGAGGTTTATTTGTTGACATGGCAAAAGCATGTGATATGGTTAACCACAACATTTGAATAAAAAAGCTAGAGTGTGTAGGTTTTAGGGGTTCCATACTTTTATGGTTTACATCATCATCATCGGCTCGACAACCGGGTTCCGGTCCTGGCCTCTTTCAACAAGTCTCTCCACCTATCCCGGTCTCTAGCCGACGCCATCCAGTTGCGCACCCCAAGGCTTCGGTCGTCCTGGTCTACGCCATCTCTCCAGCGCAAGCATGGTCTACCACGCTGTCGTCTACCATAGAACGTACCACAAAGAACTTTCCGAGCAGGTTCCTCTTCGCTCATGCGAGCTAGGTGCCCTGCCCACCGGAGTCTACCGACCTTAATTTTTGTCACGATATCTGCTTCAAGGTAGATTGCGTACAGTTCATGATTGTACCGTCTCCGAAATCGTCCTTCCTCACATATGGGGCCAACAATTCTCCTTAAGACTTTTCTCTCGAACGCAGCTAAGAGGTCGGAGTGCCTTTTGCTAAGCACCCAAGTCTCGGATCCATATGTGAGTACTGGAAGGACCATGGTCCTGTAGAGCAGCAGTTTTGAAGTTATGGTGAGATTTCTGGATTTGAAGAGCTAAGAGCTTTGACAGACTATAGTAGGCTCTGTTGGATTTGAGAAGCCGCCCGCGTATTTCTTCTTCTATATTGTTATCGGCTGCTACTATTGACCCAAGGTATTTAAAGGATTGCACCACTTCAAATTCGTGCTCCGCAACCTTGATTGTTTGACCAACTGTTCCTCTCGCATTCGACGCCACCATGTACTTTGTTTTACCTTCACTAATGTGCAGCCCCAGATTTTGTGCCGCCTGCTCGATCTGGATGAAGGAATCGTGTACAGCTTGTTCGGTTCTTCCGATGATGTCGATGTCGTCTGCGTAAGCCAGTAACTGGCTGGACCCAGGGCCGGACAAGCTATACGTGCAAGCTGTGCAAATGCGCAGGGCGCTGAACTCAAAATGCGCCTTGGGCAAGCGTTAAAAAAACCACTACTTCATAACCACTATACCTACCTACCATCTTTTTTAAGTTTCATTTCTTTTTATAGCTCACTCCAATATTGGTATATATTATATAATTAACAGCTGATTCTGAATTTAAAGACAGATATACATATATATGTATATAGATACATATCTACTTTTCCAAAAATAAGTCGATGTTTAATTTCCTATACACACCCCCATTCCCACAGTAAAAAAAAACTACATCACAAAATCTTTACAAAGTGCACAATTTTGTTCGCTTAACAACAGATACCTACAACCTACATATTTGCTATTTTTCTCTTTATCAATCTACTGTTACGTTATTCTTCACACTCACCATCGCGTGTATGAGTGAAGGCATTTATTTTATTTTGTTATCCCTCCCCTATGCAGTGTAACATAATGAGAGAAAACAGAATTTCAACAGCAAATACAGACAGTAAACAGTTTGCAAGTTGATAACTACTCGTAACATGCGCACGATGCCAATTCTTCTATATGAAATCGAAGTCAGCAATGTTACTCAAACAGAAATTCTGAGGTACAAAATTCATACTCATTGACATGTCAGTGCGCAGAATTAAAAGTTGCGTCTAGGAATTTAAACTCTTCTGGTTGAGTGTTTCTTGTACTATGTTTTAGTTTGGTACTGGCCTCTGTTTATGAGTGAAATTTTATCACTGTCGTGTGTCGAGAATGAGAAATATGGCAATACTTGAGTGATGATGATGCGATGACTAATGTTGAGGTTTGTCGTTAATGAGTGAATCTGTTTTATTCAATTTCTCCTTTTCTCTATTTTTTTGTTCTTGCCAGTTATTATTTACATTTAAAAAAGGGATTTTTTGACTGATCTAATTACTTTATTTGTCTATGTATTATGGTAAAACAACTCAAAACAAAAGAAAGGATAGGGAATCTGTATTGACAATAAAACTTGCTACGCTACTATTCCAGTAGTGTATACGAGTATGTATAAGGTTATGATAATGGTTCAAACATGAAAGAAAAATAGGCTGGTGTTCAAAACAAAATTGAGTGTGTTGAACCAAAAGCTTATTTTGTTCAGGCTGCTTGCATTCCCTTTGATTGTTGTTGGTTTTTAATGATTCAGCTTGCTGTTCATTGGAAGCTGTTAAGTTTTTTGACATTGCTCAATGCCTATAAAACTTTGTGTCAGGTTCAACAATGCGTTGGGACATACATATAATACAAAAAATTTCGCTGTTTTGACCTTAAAACCCCTTTCTGAAACCAGATGGGAGTAGACTAAATGCTTTTAAACCATTAAAAAAAATCTTAGAAGCTATACTATGAAGCTCTTATTGAAATATCTGAGGCTGGAAATGTTAAGAATAGAAACCTGCAGTCATTAGGATTTTAGCACTTTAGTTTCAAGTTTATATGTTGCATATTAATCTAGTTTGATATTTTAGAAAAAAATAATAAAACTAGTAAGTATTTACAAACTCCGTCTTCTAATTTATATCTTAAATATGCTCTTTGGTGGAAATGCAATCAGAAGAACAATTCACTAACGTGCAATCAGCTGAAGCCATAGCTCTAAATCTATAAATACCATCACAGTTTACTCAAATAACGTAGTTTTTTGAAACTAAAATTAATAAAAAACTACTTCAGGACCCAAATGACTCAGGAAAGATAAGTTGACTAGTCAATCATGGCTATAGAGAAAGAGCTTGTCAAGTCATTATATTATGATGATCTGGTAAATGAGTTTACTAAAACAGAAGCCAGAAAAGTTAATCTATTGCAATAAATTCGGTTCTATTTATTTTTATTAAAATAATAATCTTAATATTATTTCCTACACTGAATAAATTTAATATGAATATAAAACTTTTAATTCAACAACAATTAATGAGTTCATTATTTATTTGTATGTCGCTATGTTTTTTAATTAGTTTTTAAATATTTTTTACTTCAAAAAATACTTTTTTCAGTTCCTAAATTTTTGTGATATATTTTTTGACTATTATTTTTGCGATATACGAGTATTTTTGATTTCTTAGTTTTTAATAAAAATCATATTTATTTTAATTAAATATTAGTATTATCTAGGAATAGGCCTCTTGGGGATCCCTCGTTAAAAAAACACATTGCAAAGTGTACCGCTTGGGTAATGAGGAAATTACTTTTTCCGTCAATCCAATCCAAATGAGAGGCGCCAGTGATAAAGCTTGCACAGGGCTCTAATTTAGCTCGGGCCGGTCCTGGCTGGACCTGTTGACGATGGTCCCTCTTGTTGCCGTTCCAGAGTCACGGATTGCTTTCTCCAACGCCAGGTTGAAGAGGAGGCAGGCCAAACCGTCCCCTTGTCGGAGTCCATTAAAGATGTTGATTGGTCTGGATAGCAATCCGGCTATTTTTACTTGGCTTGTTACGTTGGTCATGCTCAACCTACATAGCCGTGTCAATTTATTTGGGATGCCGAATTCTCTCATGGCTTTGTAAAGTTCTACCCTGGCTATGCTATCAGGCGGCCTTAAAGTCTATAAACAGATGGTATGTTGGGATGTTAAATTCTAGACATTTTTCCATCGCCTGCCTAAGGGTAAAGATCTGATCAGTTGTTGATTTGCCTGGAATGAAACCACACTGATATTGTCCGATAACGGTTTTAGCGTATGGGGTTATCCGGTCTTGTACGATAGAGGAGAGTATCTTATAGGCGGTACTCAACAACGTGATACCTCTATAATTGCTGCACGTTGTGACATCTCCCTTCTTATGTATGGGGCATATTAAACCTTTTCGCCAGTCTTCTGGCATTTCTTCCTACTCCCATACGTGTACTATAATATTTGCTTGACGTAAGGCTGGCCCGCCGTGATGAAATAATTCGGCTGGTATGCCATCGGCTCCCGGGGCTTTGTTCTGTTTAAGCCGGCCTATAGCCTTCTCAACCTCTTCTATGCTTGGTGGCGGCAACATAGAGTATTCTTCTTGAAGTAGGGGAGCCTCCACTTCTGCAGTGAGCTGACCATTTAGCAATTCATTAAAGTACACTTCCCATCGCTCCAGTATGCTTTCAGGATCGGTGATCAGATTTCCCTCTCCGTCCTTGCAGTATGTGCAGCGTGGTGTGTACTGCGTCATGTTTCGGACGGATTGGTAGAACTTCCGCGCCTGGTGCGCACCTCGCTCTCGGCTATTTTCTATTTCACAGATTAGGTTCTTCTCCCAGGCTGATTTTTTTTGTCTGTGTAGCCGTTTTTCTATTCTTCTGAGCTCTTTATATTCCTCTTCGCGTGCCCGCGTTCTATGAGATTGTTGCATTGCTCGGTACGCAACATTCTTACGTTCAGTCGCTAGCTTGCATTCATCATCAAACCAGTCGTTCCGATTTTTACGACTGCTGCCTAAGATGGAGTTGGCAGTACTAATGACAGTGTCCACTTCTCATTTACGCCCAGCATACTGGCTCCAGGACTTACTCTCCCTAAATCAAGTGATTCTAGGGCGAGTCCTAACGCATTACCAAAGGTGTTACTGGTGTTTTCATTGCGCAGGGCAGCCGTGTTGATTCGAACCTGATCGGCGGATGCAATGCGTCTTCGCAAGGCAATCCGCCCTCGGAAAACCATACCAACAAGATAGTGATCCGAGTCGATATTGGCACCTCGGTACGTTCGTACCGTCATCAAGTTCGAGTAGTGGCGACGGTCTAACAACACGTGGTCTATTTGGTTACGAGTGACTCCATCAGGTGATACCCAGGTGGCTTTGTAGATATCTTTACGCGGGAACCTGGTACTCGCAACGGCCATGTTTTTCGATGCTGCCAATTCTAAGACTCGAAGTCCATTGTCATTAGTGTTCTCATGCAAACTATGGGTGCCTGCGTAATGCCTGAATACCGGCTCCCGACCTATTTTTGCGTTCAAATCCCCAAGGATGATTTTAACATCATACCTTGGACAGGCATTGAGGGCCCTCTCGACTTGTTCGTAGTAAGTCTCTTTTTCTTCATCTGAGGACTCCTCCGTAGGTCCGTGAACGTTAATGAGGCTGATGTTCGTAAATTTGCCTCGCACGCAAAGGGTGCATAGCCTTTCGCTTATAGCGTTGAAGCCGTTGATAGTAGACTTCATTTTTTCGCTGACTAGGAAGCCTACTCCGAGCACATGGTGTTTTGTATGACAGCTGTAGTATATATCATATTCTTTCTTCTGTAAAACACCATTCCCTGTCCATCTGATTTCTTGGAGAGCTGTTATGTCAGCTTTATATTTTGACAGGGCATATCCTAGCTGCTGAGCAGCTCGAGCTCTAAAAAGCGATCGTACGTTCCATAAGAAAATTCGTAAATCGTTTTTCCTTTTTCTTTGCGTGGGTTGTCGTCGTGTTTCGTGTTTCCGAGGCTTGTTATCGTTCTCGAAATTCTTTTAGTTTTACGGAACAGGGAATTAACCTGTCGCCAACCTGAGGAACCGGCCTGATCATATTAGCCAAACCTTTTTTAAAAGGTTTGTTTCTAGCGGGCGCCGCGGAGAGGCTATGATCACACTTCCACCAGTCCCGAATAGTTACGGCACGTGCATGTTTTCGTATGCTTCATGTTGTTCCCCCTATTCGTCTGATGGCTGACCGCTTGTATATACAGGGTGATTGGCATAAGGTGTGACAAAAAGCTAGGGCGTGTAGGTTGGACTTAGACAAGAAAAAAATCGTATGGGAGGGGGGGGTCTATTTCCCCCCGTTTAGGCGGGAGGGGCAATTTAAGAAAAAAATCACTTAAAACAGAAAAAAAATTATTAGAAAATAACGGTAATACCTACAGAGTAATGCTATGGCATTTTGAAAAGCCAGAAATACATTCTTTAATTTTGTTTTCAAATAAAGTTGTTCGAGTGAATAGTTTTTGAAAAATTAATTTTCAAAATCAAAATTTTGAAAAAAAAATGAAAAAAATTTTTTTTAAACAAATTTTTTTCAAAATTTTACGTAATTAAGTATTATTTTTTTATTCAATATTCAATGCTCATATTAATTTTTGATCAAACACAAAAAACCGGATGTCAAAATGTTTTGTAGTTTTTGAGAAAATCAAAAATAAGAAAACTACTTTTGTTCTAAGAAAAGCCTTTTATTTTAGTTTTTATACGTTTTTTGATTCTTAGGTGAATTTACGATTGAAAGGATTAACTTTCAAAGTACTGGATTAACCATATTTCACACATTTTTTTCATTGAGAACACCTGCCTGAGAGCATTGGATTAATATTGACCTGCGAATGTTTTTTAAGTAATGCAACGTTACACGCCCTAACTAGTGACAGAAAAGTGCAATTGCGAAATAAGAACAAGAATGTTCCTGAATCTTGAAATCAATTAAAATAAGAAATACATGCATATTTAGATAAAATACATAATTATTGTTTATTTAAATTTTTAACAATTTTTTAACTAAAGCTTATTACAAAAAATTATTTGAAAAACATTCGCAGGTTAATATTAATCCAATGCTCTCAGGCAGGTGTTCTCAATGAAAAAAATGTGTTAATCCAGTACTTTGTCACTTTATTGTATGATTATAAGACTGATAATAAAAAAATTTTAAAAAAAAGTTAATCCTTTCTTTCGTAAATGCACCTACGCCAAGCCGACCCCACCATAATAAAAAAGTGGCAGGTCAATTTTAAACCAATGCTCTCACGCAGGTGTTCTCAATGAAAAAATGTGTGAAATATGGTTAATCCAGTACTTTGTCACATTATTGTATGTTTATAAGACGATAATTAAAAAAATAGTAAAAAGAAAGTTAATCCTTTCAATCGTAAATTCACCTAAGAATCCAAAAACGTATAAAAACTAAAATAAAAGGCTTTTCTTAGAACAAAAGTAGTTTTTCTTATTTTTGATTTTCTCAAAAACTACAAAACATTTTGACATCCGGTTTTTTGTGTTTGATCAAAAATTAATATGAGCATTGAATATTGAATAAAAAAATAATACTTAACTACGTAAAATTTTGAAAAAAATTTGTTTAAAAAAAAAATTTTTCATTTTTTTTTCAAAATTTTGATTTTGAAAATTAATTTTTCAAAAACTATTCACTCGCACAACTTTATTTGAAAATGAAATTAAAGAATGTATTTCTGGCTTTTCAAAATGCCATAGCATTACTCTGTAGGTATTACCGTTATTTTCTAATAATTTTTTTTCTGTTTTAAGTGATTTTTTTCTTAAATTGCCCCTCCCGCCTAAACGGGGGGAAATAGACCCCCCCCTCCCATACGATTTTTTTCTTGTCTAAGTCCAACCTACACGCCCTAGCTTTTTGTCACACCTTATGCCAATCACCCTGTATATATCTGTCCTTTAATTCAGAATAAGCTGTTAGTTATATACCAATATTGGTGTGAGCTATAAAAAGAAATGAGACTTAAAAAAGATGGTAGGTAGTGGTTATGAAGTAGTGGCTTTTTTAACGCTTGCCCAGGTCGCCTTTTGGGTTCAGCGCCCTGCGCATTTGCATAGCTTGCACGTATAGCTTGTCCGGCCCTGCGTCAACAACAACTACTTCCTGAAAAAATGGAAAACTGCAAGGATCGTGGCGATCCCAAAGAAAGGTGTCAGGAACATGATCACTTACTATAGGCCAATATCATTCCTTAGCAGCCTACGCAAGATTTCGGAAGAGCTGATACTAAACTTAATGACATGCAGTTTGGCTTTGGCACTCTAAACTACACTCTCTCCTGAAGTTCCAGTATGACACCACCATAGCCCTCAACATTCATCGTGTAACCGTCGGATGCTGGTTAGTAGCGCTTATACAAAAACTACGTCTGCTCCATCTAACCGCGCAACTAATAAAAATTCTTTTTTCTTTTCTTTCTTTCAGGAACTTATTTGTGCAATTAGGAAACTGCTCATCAACTACGAAGAAAGTCAAAGTCGGAGTCGCACAAAGTTCAATTCTTGGCCCCTTCCTCTACAGTCTATGACATCAGACCAACGCATCCCAACCGGTTGTGAAAACCTGCTGTATACTGATGACTCGCTTACGTATGCAACCTCAATGCGAACACTATAGTCGGTTTCCGGAAAGTAGAGGCTCATATAAACAGGCTGTCCGATTTTTACAAAAAAATGGAGCATCAAAATCAGTACAAACAAATCGGACCTTGTCTGCTTCAGGAGACCTCGTGAGGACAGATCTCGCTCAGCAATCACCTGCAGGAACTTAGTTCTGAAAATTCCAGATGGATAAACCATTGCATTGCAGCGAAAAAGAATGCCAAGTACCTGGGTATCAAGTTTAGTTTAGTTTAGTTTAGTTTATTCATCAAACAAAGTTACAGTAAGTACTTTAGTGATTACTTGATACATTTTTCATAAACAAAATAAAAATAATAATAATATACAATTAAACATTACCACCAGCAAAGTTATTTAAATTTAACAAAAGATTTGTTTTGAATAAGTATCAACTTAGATTAAAGTCGATCAAGTTGCAAACTGTATTCGTTTCTCTTAAACATCTAGATATTGGTTCATTGGCAGCATAAACAGTTCTATGATATGGGACATTAAAAAATAACTGGCAGGGACATTAAACCCAATTAAGTATAAAATTTGAGAACAATCAATATGATCTGCCAAAATATCGCGAATGAACGAACATAACCGCTGAGAACCAGTGGCGTAGATAGTTTTTCGATATGGGGGGGGGGGGGGGGGGGTTGGGTATGGATCTAGTTCGCTAATTTTTTTTAAAGTTTTAATAATTAAAAAAAAAAAAGCCAAATAACAAGACTTCATTGGATTCATTATTTATGCCATAAAAAAGTTATATTTTTTAAAGATAATATATTATATGCATTAATTTGAATATGAACTAGAATAAATATTGATATACACATACAGTGCCTTGCATAAGTATAACCGCACCTGTAAAAATGCGTTTTGTAGAAAATTAAAATGGGAATGACACTTTACTATTTTTTTTTATTGAATGGCATCAAGTATATTGAGAAGAAAAAAAAGTATAACCGCACAATGCAAACCTCGCTGAAGCTTCATTCAGTTATGTGCTTTGAAATGACAAACAACAAGGCCGCGTGGTACACATTAAAGCGATACGGAAAAGGGCAAAATTCAAGCTTTTCGGTTAAGTGGCCTAAGCTTAAGGGCTATTGGTAGGAAAATTTCAAGATCCGATCGTGTCATCCGAAATTTCTTACAAGATCCAGAATCTTATGGGACAAAAATAAAACCCGGGCGTCCGCAGAAGCTGACATGTAAAGATAAGAAGCGTTTAATCAATGCTGCATCCGATTCGAAGCATTCTTTGCTGGAGTTCGTGACGAATTGGGCTTAGGAGTTTCGGTTTCAACGGTTTTTGTTGCCTTAAAAAGCAGTAAAGTGATTGTTCGGTGCAAAATGATGCCAGCTCCAAATTTGACCACAGTCTACAAAAAAAGTAAGAATTTGCCCAGCAAAACATGAAACGGAATTGGAAAACCATAAGTTTAGATTATTTTAGATTATCTTCAGTAGCGAAAAAAAGTTTAATCTTGATGGGTCAGGTGGTTTTAACGGATATTGGCACGATCTGAGAAAGGAAAAAAGTTTTTTTCCAAGAGGAACTTTGGCGCTGGCAGTTGTAAGGTTTGGGGGCCTTCTGCGACCATGGTAAGGTTGCACTTGCCTTCACCTCTGCAAAGATGAACAGTTTAGCTTGCACCCAGGTGCTTCAGGATAATTTGGTACCCTACTTAAGACGATTTCGTCGAGTTCGGCATGTCTTCCAGCATGATAATGCCCCAATTCACGTTAGTCGTCAAAGTTTGCGATGGTACGAATCGAATAACATACATTTTAAGGTGTTCCCGGCACGTTCTCCAGATTGTTACCCTATTGAAAATCTTTGGGGAATTTTGACCTGAAAAATGTATGCCCATAATAGGCAATTATATAGTGTTGCTGAGCTGCGAGAGGCGATTGTAGAAGAATTGAACTGTATAGACGATTCCATATTAAATAACCTTGTCAACAGTATGTCAAAAACAATTTTTAGATTGGTCGAAAATAGCGGCAGCAATGTCCTTTACTAATTTAGCCGAAAAAATTTACTTAAAATAAAAAACAGATAAAAATAAAAAAGCGATTATAATTTTGCAATAAAAAAAACTTTTTTTTTTTTGTTTACACAACTATTTGTTTTATAAAATATTAATTAGCAACGCTTTTCGGAATTAAATTCCTTCTTCGGGCTACTTAAACTGAATATTGACTTTTGATGTGGTGTGCCTGTCTCTTACTAATTCCGACACCACATCAAAAGTCAATATTCAGTTTAAGTAGCCCAAAGATGGAATTTAATTCCGAAACGCGTTGCTAATTAATATTTTATAAAAAAATAGTTGTGTAAACAAAATAAAAACTGAAAATAAAAAATTAATTAAAATTAAAATTAATATATATTTTTATTTATTCAATTATCCGTCATAATCAACACAACAGGAGACGAAAATCCAACAATATGTAAAAAAAATCTGTTTTAATTTTTAACCAAAAGAAGAGAAACTAACGGAACTTTTTTTTCTTCTCAATTTACTTGATTAGTGATGCCATTCAATAAAAAAAATAGTAAAGTGTCATTCCCATTTTAATTTTCTACAAAACGCATTTTTACAGGTGCGGTTATACTTATGCAAGGCACTGTAGTAAGTAAAATAATATTAATTTAAAAAATAAATCACAAAATAAAATCCAGTTTTCTGTTATTTTGAAATAAAACACTTATAACCTCGTCTGCTATTATAGGTATTTCGCTATGAATAGCTAGATCAGCCAAACCATTCAAACGATCCTGAAGTAAACATCCAAAGCTTATCACACTGTTATTAAAATAGATATATTTTTAATAATCTCACTTCGTTGGTCATGATTCTTTGTATTGTTTTTATTCTCTTTACTGACTGGAGAAAGTTCTTTCGGGAGTTGACATGGAAACCGGCAGTGTAGCTAATATCTTTAATAAAATATATATAGCTGGATGGAAGCTCTTTTTCTTGCACGTTTACGTAAAAAAATTTCAGAGTGCGCTTCTTTAACTTATTTGGTTCATGACTGGCTATGTTGAACAATTATCGATCCCAATGGGGGGATATATCCCCCTGATCCCCCCCCCTATCTACGCCACTGCTGATAACTTCCTTCGAGTGTTTAGAGGCAGAATGCCTAATAAACTACATCTTGTTTTACTCGTATAAGGAGGCATATCTATGTCCCAATGGAGTCTTTTTACTACAGTTCTTGTAAAACGTTTTTGGATTTTTTCAATTCTAGATGAGTGAACTTCATATGCATGATTCCAGATTACATTGCAGTATTCAAGATTAGATCTTACAAAGGCAAAGTATAGGCACTTCAAGTGGATCAGAAAACTCTTTAGAGTTATGCAAAATAAAACCTAACATTGAGTTGCCTTTAGCAACCAAAAGATCTATGTGATTTAAAAAGTTGAGCTTTTTGTCAAAAATTACACCAAGATCTTTTTTAGATGTTATTATGGAAAGCGATTCGTGATTTATTTTGTACGTAAAATTGATAGGTGAGCGGTTTCGGTAAAACGTTAGACTTTGACAATTGGAAATGTTTAGATTTAAGGAATTATTTCTACACCAATTCAAGACCATCTTGCAAAAGTAAGCAATCCTCTTCAGACTTTATGCAACGAAAGACTTTTAAATCATCCGCATACATCAAGCACTTTGAATTTAAAAATATGTTAGGAATGTCGTTTATAAACAACAAAAAGAGAAGAGGGCCGAGGTGGCTGCCCTGTGGTACTCCCGGTCCCGAGGTAGCATAAACTGGTGAAGAAAGAATATTATTAATACGAACGTACTGAATTCGGTTCTTTAAATACGATTCTATCCAATATAAAAAATTAGAGTGAAAACCTACTTTATTTATCTTCATTAGTAAAGCATCATGATTAACTCGGTCAAATGCCTTTGAAAAGTCTGTGTAGACAATGTCATACTGAGAACCCTTCTCAAGTCCATTCAATACTAAGTTACTGAAAATAGTAAGAGTAGTAGCAGTAGATCTGCCAGCTACGAAACCATGTTGGTAGGGAGAAATTATACGTTTTAGAGAAGGCATTAATTTATCATATATCAATTTTTCAAACATTTTAGGAATAGTAGAAACTTTACAAATTGGACGGTAATTTGAAACCTCTTGCTTACTTCCCGATTTGAAAATAGGTGTAATTGTTGAACGCTTCCATGTATGAAGAAACTCACCAGTTAGCAGCGAACGATTAAAAATAATATTTAACGGAACAGCCAGAGCTTTCGCACACATTTGTAAAAATATAGGGGAAATTTACTCTGCATCTGGTCGTTTGTCAGTTTTTAACATGGATAATGACAATTCTACCTCAGAGATAGTAAGACTTAAACTACCGAAATTTAAAAAAGTATCTGCAGAGTTGGTGTTAGTAACACTATTGTGTAGATTGATTGTTTCTTATTGTTTATGAAATTCCAAAAACATTTACTATTTGTCTTCAAGTTCAACTCCATTGAAAACAGGGCCTTCATCGCGTAAGACGACGATAGTTTGACGACGTCGTTTGAACGATTGAACTGCTTCGTGTAACACATACAAACTTGAATCGTCTGGACGATGTCGTTAAGACGATTCAACTTTAGCTTCATGTAACTTGTTGAACTGTTAAATATGGTCGACTGAACGATTGCGATTGAACGATTGCTATTTTACAATCGTCTCATACATTTTGTGGACTTTTTGAAAGTTTTTTTTTTTTTTAATTTAAATTAATTAAAAAAAAAATGTTACTACATTACAGTTTGTTATTTTTCGATGATAATGAAAGCGAAACTATCGAATAAATGCGAATGCGAAGGACACTAATTTCGATTTCCTTTATTTAACACTAGGGATTTCGATCCCGGATAATTTGTTTTCTTTTGGTGTGCGTATTTCGTATACATAAATCCATCTTCAAATAAGGATTCGAAGGTTTTGATCTCTGTAAAAAAGGAAATCAACATAAAGAATGCATCGCATCCTCTCTCACTTCCAACGAAAACTTTAGTTTGATTACAACCAGACAGCCCAAATGACATTTATTGCTTCTTGATGTTCTCAAACTGTGGACGATGGACGACACGACCGAACGATGCGATTGAAACTTTACACGAAGCAAACTTTTGACGACGTCGTGTTCGACAATCGTTTGGACGACGATCGTCTTAAAAATTACGCGATGAGGGCCCAGGTATTGATTGTACAAAAATTTATTTAAAATGTCGAAATTTGTTTGAAGAACCCGATATTGTTTATACAGTTCACGATCATTATTACATTTGCAAAAATGCTTATAAACCTTGTTTTTTTTTTTTTGTTATTAGATTAATGATTCTATTATTAAACCACACAGGCTTTGAGCCACAACCCAGTAGGAAATTTGCTCCTCAAGGAAAAATAAAGTTGAATTCCTCGTAGAAATCACGAGGCACTTTCATTGAGTAGAAGGTCTGCATTGGATTCATTCATCGAAAGTCATGCAATGAGTCAGTAGTTTGCAATCCCAGTTGCATCTTGTGCTTTGTTCTCGAAAGAAGGTACAGAAAACATGAAACAAAGCAATATCCTTCTTACACATCCTTAATGTTAATGAATACAATGCTGAACACGTTGTAATTATTCCTGCATCTTTTCAGTGGTTATTGTAATCCACAATTGAGCGTTTAATGCCTGCGATGTGAAAGAGAAAACAACCCTTTCTTTTCTTTGGAATTGAAAAGCAGTAAACAACCTTTCAATAGAGCAAAACTATGGTGATCAGGTGATATCGCTAGGGAAAAGGAATGTATTTTTTCATGAACTTCGTTTACTGGGCAAAATAGTCTGCGAGCTGAGAGGAAAAAGAGAGAGAGAGAAATTTTGACCTGCAATAAACAATACCTTTTTTTTTTGGGTTTTTCCCGCGATGGGTCCGCGACGCTCAATTGGTGTTTTTTTGTCATGAGTTATTTCTTTTGTTTTGGAATGATTTAGTGTCAATTTTGTGATCAAAGAAAACGGTTGTGCGGGGTTTTCTGTGTTTTCAATCAATTTATTCAAGATTAAATAACAATTATCGAGAAGGAAAACAATTCACCAACGGTAAATTCCCCATATTCTTTTGAATGATTTGCAAAAAGTAATTACATATTCGTCTTTTTCTTAGATCTCAAATGAACAGGAGAATGAAGATGATTAATCCCCAAATGCTACCAAGAGTCAAAGGAGAGTTACGTCTTACAACAAGACAAGACAATGTAAGACACATATATCTACTAACTTCTTTAAAATGTACTATAATCGTTAATAAAATAAATACGTACATAACACAAATGTAATCTGTTTTTTTCATTCAAGCTTAAAATTTGCCTATACATTTCAAGCGCTTCTTCTATTGATGAAATAAGAAAAGAAATGGATAATGATTTCATTCATATTCCTTCTCTTAATAAAACATCGCCTAAATGCATTCCTTTTTTCAAAAATGAAAAAACGAGCTTTAAATATGTACACAATTCTGTAGTGAATAATTAGTATTTTCAATGATTCTTTCCCTGAGGCAATTGATTAAATGTTGACTCACTTTTCATTAATTTATTTCCATTGAGGAAAGCATCACATCAATAGAACTAGTTTTTTCATACACAAAAATTACCCATGAAATCGAAGATACCGTGAGCATAGTGATTTCACAACAAAATATGCATCGAGAAAGTGTGTACCTCCTTCCAATGACAAGCCTGTGTTAAATTCCTCATAGGATTCCGTAGGAAATTCATGGGTGCAGCTCCTTTTCCATTATGAAACACCTACTTCTTCATTAGTGAATTTTTGGAAATTTCCTACTGGGAATTTTTTTAATTTTAGGTATGTATAAGTCAGTAGCAGTATTTACAATATTTAAGAACGAATTATAACATTCATTTAAGTCATTATTTACAAATAATGCTTGCCAATTAATACCATTGAGAAAATCAACAATTGCATCAAGATTAGCTTCATCCAAATTATAAATAAAATTAGAATCTGAAATTACAGGCCTAAAATAATTATAAAATTCAAAATGTATACTGAATGCAACATGATGTATTGTATTAGAGAAAAGAGGAACAATTGAGTTGGTTATACCCGCGCACAATTCAGCGTCAACGAACACTAAATCTAGCAAATTATTGAAATAATTCTGAAAATGATAAATCTGCCTTAAGTCAAATTGTGCAAAGGTATCCAAAACTTCACAATCATGTGAGATGGTGATATACAGGGTGATTTGCATAAGGTGTGACAAAAAGCTAGGGCGTGTAGGTTGGACTTAGACAAGAAAAAACTCGTATGGGAGCGGGGGGGGGGGGCTATTTCCCCCCGTTTAGGCGAGAGGGGCAATTTAAGAAAAAAAATCACTTAAAACAGAAAAAAAATTATTTAAAAAACATTCGCAGGTCAATAATCCAATGCTCTCACGCAGGTGTTTTCAATGAAAAATTGTGTGAAATATGTTTAATCCAGTACTTTGTCACATTATTGTATGCTTATAAGACGATAATTAAAAAAAATAGTAAAAAGAAAGTTAATCCTTTCAATCGTAAATTCACCTAAGAATCCAAAAACGTAAAAACTAAAATAAAAGGCTTTTCTTAGAACAAAAGTAGTTTTTGTTATTTTTGATTTTCTCAAAAACTACAAAACATTTTGACATCCGGTTTATTGTGTTTGATCAAAAATTAATATGAGCATTGAATATTGAATAAAAAAATATTACTTAATTACGTAAAATTTAAAAAAAAATTTGTTTAAAAAAAATTTTTCATTTTTTTTTTTCAAAATTTTGATTTTGAAAATTAATTTTTCAAAAACTATTCACTCGAACAACTTTATTTAAAAACAAAATTAAAGAATGTATTTCTGGCTTTTTAAAATGCCATAGCATTACTCTGTACGTATCACCGTTATTTTTTAATAATTTTTTTTCTGTTTTAAGTGATTTGTTTCTTAAATTGCCCCTCCCGCCTAAACGGGGGGAAATAGACCCTCCCCTCCCATACGATTTTTTTCTTGTCTAAGTCCAACCTACACGCCCTAGCTTTTTGTCACACCTTATGCAAATCACCCTGTATAAATGTTGTACTAGCTGTATAATGCGGTAATGCCGTCTGGAGGAACTCCTAACGAATATGTACCGATTGTATTACCAATGAAAGCAGAATAGACTATTGGATAGTTGCCTGGAGGAACTACTGACTAACTAACAGTAGTTATCAATTTTCCCACAATAACAAAAAAACACAAGATTTTTTAAAATATATGTATATAATAAATATTCTTTATTACTTGCTGACTGTTTTTTGTTTTTGATCATTTACATAAATTTCATACTATTACTCATAACCAATTTTGTATTAACAGAATGTGAGTTGTAAAAAATTAAATGAACAATGAATAACAAGTTAGTATAAAGTACGTAGTACTGAATTTAGTATTGAATGAAAGTAGTAGTTAAAGTTAAATCAAAAGGTATGCTATAAAAATGAATAGAAAAAATGAAGTATAATTTTAGGATGAAAATTCAAATTTGAAATTTAATGAACAAAATTAATAATGTTGGTTACAATCATGATTAAAAAAACCATTAAAAGGAATTAATAATTTTTCTTCAGGATCATATATCCATTTAACATTAGGCAAATTAAAGTAACTAACAATAATTACTTTTTGATTATCTTTACGATTTTTTATTATTGAACTGCAGTTATCAACATGAGCTTTATATAAATCAATAGAGCTACAAGGTGGAATGTAAGAAATAATAGGAAAAATTTCATTAACATCAAATTTCATATTCAGCACTAATTGTTCGATATCGAGGGCAACAGCTGGAGAAGGCAATTCAACTTTAGTGCAATTAAGTGAGGTATGTACTGCTGCCAGCACTCCACCTACCTTTCACAATCGAGCACCTCATAATTTCGATCTTTACGGAAGACAGCATACTGATTTGTATCAGCATACTGATTTGTATCAGCTTCAACGAGTTGATAAAGTTCAACCCGCACTCAAGAAGTATACTCAGAAAACCCAATTGGGCATTCCACCGACTACGCCCCTTTATAAGGAGAAGATCAGGACCTAGCCAACAGACGAAGGTACTCATTTGCAAACACCTCATAAGCCCAGGTTTAAGCTATTGCTTCCCAATCTCATTGCTTCACGATCTCAAAGACAGCAATGAAGTAACTCCAAATCTTCGAGAGCAATATGCTAAGTATCTGCACCGGACTCCACTTCGACCAGAGCGAGCAAAACATCACAGGAACGAGGATCTTTACAAGAGAAGCAAAAATAATACCGCTCGACAAAACACCGACAATTACCCTAATCAACCAAAGAGAGGGATGGCCACCGAGCAACGACATCCCGAGCCGAGGTACCTCAGTCGGATAAAAATCCTGGACGACACTATTTTCACGGACAACGACGAAGCAGCCGTCTCCTTTTGTTAAGCACATTGCACATCAGGTCCGTCATTGGTGTCATAACCGGACACCGTCTTATAGGCAAATACGCAAAAAGGCTAGGCGTTCATTCAAACGATCTAAGCAGAAGTTGTATAACCGAGGAGCAGGTAGAATCAATTCCTCATGTTCTATGTACATCCCCTTCTCTATTCCATAGACAGATGCCCCATCTTAGAAAATCTAAGCACAATATTGTACCTGTCACTCATTTCTTTTAGTAATTTTAGAAAATATTTTTTTCTCAAAAACTGTTCCACAATTTTTTTTTTATAAAAAAGTCCTACAAGTCCTTTACTAAAAGTAAGCTAATGATTCTAATTTTAACTTGCGACTAATACTAATTATAAGGGAATTTATGCATTCGTAAAAAAATCGAACTCGAGATTTTGATCAAAGTTGACATTACGATGATAGCGAAGACGGAAAAAGTGGATCACCAAATTCTGTCTGTCAGTTCGACTACAGCCTATGCGACTAGGCCGATTTTCATTAAACTTGGTAGATATCGTTTTTAATGGTTCGCCCACACGTTTTTTTTTTAAGACCAAACATAACGGTACCTGCGATACGATTTTTTTCGAAATTTTATGAATATTTTTTTTTTCAAAAACTGTCCCACAGATTTAAAAAAAAATTCGAAAGATTTCATTTAGTTAAAGATAGGGAATGTGTCACGGTAAAATTTACCGCGACAAAAATCATTCTTTCTATTCCCAAAAATCCTCTTCCTTCCATACTAGTTTCTTCTTCCTTCAGGTGTTTCATTCACTTTACTGAGAGAGAGTGGGGCAGCCATGGTCCATCAGCCATCGGTACGCTCTCTCAGTATCTTGGAGAAACAAAATAAACATCATTATGAACCCAAATGTGGAGGAATGTTCCACTATTCAATTATGGATAATATGGACAAGCTGGTTTCGAAAAGCACGGGCGACAGTTGGTCCCCGAATGCTAGAAGTTACTCATTTCGAGAATGGCCGAGTGCCCAACGTATCTGATTTATATTTTATATGATATTGTAAAAGGTAAAACGTTACTCGCTAGTCCCCAATCCCCCCAATCTGCACAGAAGCCCAACGCTCTAAAGTAATTTCGCGGAAATGGTATTCCTGTCAATCCCTTCTTATATAATATTCCACAATAATGGGTTGATTTTGTTTTGTTCGAGGGGAAATTTGATCGCGATATTGATTTTCTTTTATTTCTGAAAGCTTTTCTTAATAACTTAAAACAAAAAAGGGTATTGATGGCTGTATGCATTCATCATATTCGCCGCTCCTGGAAATGACACCAGCGATCGGCGGATTTGTGATGATTATGCAGAGAGAAAGTGCGAGTAAGCAGGACCGCTGGTTTTCAACTACTTCGGCGCCTCGGCGCTCTCTACAGCAAAGATGGCGGAGAGTAGCTGAATGATGACGTGACCGAAAACCGCG
This sequence comes from Chrysotoxum bicinctum, assembly GCA_911387755.1. Lineage (NCBI taxonomy): Eukaryota > Metazoa > Arthropoda > Insecta > Diptera > Syrphidae > Chrysotoxum > Chrysotoxum bicinctum. Next base: position 193,026,269 of record OU426988.1, read on the forward strand.
GCCACTGATTGGCTGAAAGCACTGACTGAGGTCTTAAGAGAAGGTTTCGCCCAGGATGTAAAATTCCTGAGAGGACACTTCAATTTTGGCTGTAATTCAGAACAGAAGTTTAAAAAAAAAAAAAATAAAAGAAAAAGAATAAGAAAAGAAATTAAGAAAAGTTTTTATAAAATAAACGGAAAAGTTTTTAGAAAAAAAAAGGAAAATTTTTGGTGAAAATAAATTTGGTGGAGAAGAAAATCAGAAAAGAAAGAAAGGACTCAGAGTGGATAATTAAGGAACATTTCTAGAGGGACATATAGAAAAGGAAGGAATTGACAGGATTTTGGAACATAAAAAGAAAAAAAAAAGATAAGTACATATTCTAGTTTCTTGTTGAGTGGAAATTTCGATTTTAGTGGTTTGATCATTTTGCTTTTGGTTAATTTTGAATCTTAATACGCGTTTGGCTTCTGACCGTTTAAAATTCCGATAAAGCGGAACTCGTGACCCGTTTAAAAATCTGTTGTTCATTCGGGACCAAGCGGTAACGGTTTACCTTAAAATTCTGAAAATAAATTGTAAATTCATTTTTGAAAAGATATTGGGTTTTCATCCTATAATTAAAAAGGTTTCCCAATCAGAAATAAATTCTATAAACTTCCCATTCGGAATAAAAATTTTGGCTTATTATTATTCTCTCGAAACAATTTTTGCTTTCATCGTCGCACTCCGCTTCAAAAGGTTTGTAATTTCCTTCATCAAAAAAAAATTGCTGGCGCCCCTTTATTTTCTTCCAGGAACGACGCCCCTGTCGTAATTGTATATATTTTCAATCAAATCTTCGAATTGATCAATAATTCGTCAACCGAATTAATTAAATTAATTGGTGAACCCACCCCCATATTCTGAGCTAGTCTTTTTGGTAGCATCCAAAGTGCTATCTCCCTGTTGCGCTTTAACTTCAAGCTCGCCTTCATTCTCGCTCTCTATTTCGATTTGACTTTGACAGTTCTAATCTATCCGTGTTTACCAAGTCATATTTTAGTCGTGCCGGTCGATCTCGCGCTCGTCATCGTTTTGTTTTAATTTTACAATCTAATTGCTTTTATTTATTTCTTAATTAATTATTTGATCGGTGTTCGGTTCGTTCGTCGGTTAAAGTGCAACAAATGGTTGAACAAAAATTTCCAAAAAATGGTTACTTTTGGTACCCCCTTTGGAACCATTTTATTGGTTTTTAATTTTCTTAAAAACAGTACCACCGATTTTGATCATTTTTTTTATGCCTAAGCTCCCCAGCAGTATACATATTTGTATGTATTCAAATTTTGAAAAAATATTTGTTTGGATTTTTAAGAAAATTTTCTAATTTGGTTTTTCAAAACTCAATATTTCAAAAAAACCCATTCTTGATATTTTTTTTTAAACTTGCGATCGGTACCACCGATTTTAATGATTTTTTTTATGCTAAAACTTTCCAGCAGTTTGAATATTATTGTGTATTCAAATTTTCCAAAAAATTTTTTTGGATTTTTAAAAAAACTTTCAAAATTTTTTTTTGAAAACTCAATATTTCGAAAACCCCATGTTCGATTTTTTCAAAAGTTGAAAAATAAAAGTTTGAAAAAATAATCTACAATATATGAGCAAAATAAATTCATTTTATCTAAAAATAACAGTACCCTCCATACAAATGTTAAAAAATGGTTTTCGAAAACCGTATTTTTCTCGAAAACAGTTCCGAGAATTTCGCTTAAATTTTTTTTCTTTCTATTATTTTTTAATATCTGTAATTTAATAAAAAAAAATTTGAAAACAAGATATTACTGACTTCACCTACCATAGAACGATTTTTTAAGATTTTGAATTTCGCATTATTAGCACAACGGATTTTAATGAAATTTCGCAGAGGGAAGCTTCTAAAAAGTATAAAAAACATTGCATTTCAAAACTTTAAGAAAAATATTTTTTTGAATTTTGAAAAAAAAAATCAATTTTTTGTTTTTTGAAAATTCAATATCAATACTTTTTTGTAAATTTAATTTTTATTCATACAAAAATAAAAACTTCAAATTGGCGTACCAACATTTTTTCTTAAAAATGTTTTAAAATGTTCTTATATAAAACCTTATTTTTTAAGAAACCACTACAAAGACTTATAATTTTTGTTCTTGCATAAATCTATATTTGCTAGAATCACATGGCATCCTATTCGTACCTTTAACTACTAAAGAAGTTTTTTTTAGTCATTTAAAAAATGAATTTTATGCTTATGAACAGTTTCTCTAATAACATTCATTTTTGAAATTCTTAGTCTTTTACATAGGAGCAAGTTCGTGCGACCCAGTGCATTTTATTTCTCTTAAAAATGTTTTAAAAATTTTGTATATAAAAGCTTATTTTTTTTAAGAACAACGAATTATAATTTTAGTAAGAGTAAGTTCGTGCGACACAGTCGTGCATTTTATTTTCCATGGAATGGATATTAATGATACCTCCCAAAGAACCGTTTTTTCTGTTTTTGATTTTCTAAGAACCGCTTATTGTGTTTTTGTTGGTTTTGGAAAACTCAATATTTCGAAACTCGATAGTTAACTGTTTTAAGATGCTATCTACAAGATGAAGGAAACAAATGTATTTTATCTAAAAATAATGGTACCTACCCATTAAACAAATATTAAAAAATTAAAATTAGGGAGGGTTATATAGGAGGCGTCGATAGACATTGGTTTTGTAAGTTTGCATGTTGAAATGCCAAGGGAAAAACGTGCTTGGCGGATTATTACATATTCGTATTGTGCGATTGAAAAACTAATCTTTTTATTTGACGGTACGTTCTAACGCTCTGTTCTGACTTCTAACCAGTTAATGAAAAAAAGTGTGGCCAACACCTGCGGCAAGTTTTGAGCTATACCCGAGTCAAGGACGTTTAATTACTTTTTAAACTGAAGCCACATCAGAAGGGCTGAAAAATGTCTTACACCGATAGAAAAATCCTTCTCATTTATTACCGTTTGTGGCGATATCGAGAATGTGGTCATTCCAACAATGATAAATCGCTGACATACATACCAAGTACTGGGAGCTATTCTGCTTCTTCGCTAAAAGTGCCATTCAAGGACAATGGCATAAGGGGTACATTTTGTTCCGAAAACTCAATGTTGTCATTGAGTTTTCGGAGCATTTAAGTCTGCACGATTTTGTATACCCCAATAAGCAATGCTGTTAAGATCGGAGTTTAATGAGCTTATCATAAGATACCGTTGTAATTCCACTTCTGAAGGAGTCGGAAGCGAATTTAAAAACGAGTATGATAAGCTGAGGGTAGATTCGCTGGCAAAACAATGTAGTGATTATTTATAAAAATGAGAAAGAGACTCGGATACAAAACGGAACCCTGGGGAACACCACTAGAACCGTCTAATTCAACATGTATTGAACGATCCAAAGGGTAATTTCTAATCCAAAGAATAAGGTTTTCATTGATACCAAAGGCATGCATTTTCGATAAGAGAGCCTAGTGCCAAAATCTATCAAATGTCTAGAAATATCAAGTGCAATTATCTTACTTTCTACAGAACAATGTAAAGATATGTTCCACTCTTCGGTGCGACATGCCAGTAGATCGCCAGTGTAATAACTGCTGTGAAAGCCGAATTGTCCGTCTTTTGATCTTCCTGATAATTTACTTCCACTACTATTTGCTTCGCCTTTTTTGTTTTATTTCCTAAAACGTAGGACATCCCCGGGGCGTCTTTCACTTTGGCAAAGTGCACATCTTAACTTTGTCCTATCTTCGAGCCACACTTAACGCAACGTGACTGCATTTCGCAGTTGTTTGCAGCTTGGCCATACCTTTGGTAGCGCATGCATTGAAGCTTTTTGCGGCGAAGCTTTAGTTTATCGCAAGTCACAACCTGGTAATCGAGGACGGAGAGGTTTTCTTCAGACTATCCAGTTTACTGCTGGGCGAAAGTTGGACCAGGAAGAATGGTAATTTCCGTGTCCCCCGTCTAGCCTTGAATGTGGTTAATGGCTTTACCCCTATGAATTCGAGATCATCACTCGCTATCTGGCGGAGTTCACTAAGGAGCGACTGTGGGTGCGTTGAGGAATTAATCTATACCCTTAAGCAGAACCGTCTGAAACTTATCTACCTTTGAGGTTAATATAAACAATTTTGCGCAGAGGCTTTCAATAAATCTATGATCTTATGATCTTTAACACTTTTAATCTTGGAATTCGGCATGTGTTGATACGACACTGTGTACAAGTATGTGTCTATCTGGCCTCCTCCTGCTTGACTTCTGCGAATCCAGGAGCCCTTTCCATAACTTCTCCAGTTTTTTTTAAAAAAACACAAACCATTTCAACCAGAGTTCGAATTTATACATTTGATAAATTCCTTAAAAATGTGCTCCATAACTTTTTAACCGATAAGCTCAGACTTTTGTTGCAGTGTATTTATTTTGATTGCTATTTCATGCATGACCTCTGTCAATTGGTTGTGCGAAAACACTATAAATAATTTACTACTTTTCCTAACCACCGGAATGGCTAAGCAGCCTTGCCTTAGCCCGAAGTCCATTCTTCAATATAAATAACACTTCTCGCAGAATAGCCATCATAAGAGTGGTAGAATGCGTCCTTCGGAAAAGTTATCAAAAGTTTTTCGAGTTGTGAGGCTCTGCTCTGCAGTTTGCGGGGCCGACATATTGGACGAGGAATACAAATTAAACAACATTACTAGAGCTGTGATTTTTTGCATAACGGTATATTTTATATTCTCGGCTTATACAGTGCACCTTAAAATATCCGAAAGTTGGAGCGTTGCGTTGGAGGGTTTTTGCATGATTGGAAGTGTCCTACAGGTTTGTTTTTTAACCGGAAAAAAAATATCCCTAAATGTGCTCCTCCACAGGGAATTTCAAAACTCGTAAGCGGTATCGGTTATATAAGTTATTTTCATAAGACCTACAAGTTTCTCAAGTCTGTCTACTTCGATTACGAAAACAAAGGCGAGAGCTATGCAAAAGTCCTTGATAAATGTATTTCGAGAACTCGTGTAGTTCTTCAAAGTGCAGCCGTGTTATATGGATTTGTCATGCTGGCGTTAATTTCTGTTCCCATTTTGATTTGGGCCGTAACAGGACGCCGGCAGTTGGTTATGCAGTTCTACATGCCATACTTGGACACAAATACCAGTCTGGGGTATCTTCTGACCATTGGACTGCAGACAACTTGCGTAATTTTCGGAGCATTTGGAAACTTCGCTGGGGACATGTTTTTGTTGGTGTACTTTAGTCAGGCCAATATGTTGGTTGACATTTTTGTGCTAAAGGGAAAGGAACTGAGCGAGTTGGCTTTACATGACAATACAAGTAAAAAGGTGCAGCATAAGCTTAATGAAGTCATCGAATGGCATCAAACTTATTCAAGGTACTGATTAAACTTTGGGCTTTGAAAATTTAAATAATTTTATCGATTTCAGTTTCATAGAATACCTTGAGGTTATGTACTTTTGGATAAATTTTACACAAATCACAACATCCGCAGTATCGATCGTACTGACTTTGGTTATATTGTTTGTTGGTGACTGGCCCGCAGCCTACGCTTATATTGTACTGTGTTTTGTAATGATGTATATGTACTGCGGAATGGGAACTTTAGTCGAAATAGCTGTAAATACTGATTTTTTTTTGTATTTCATTGGCAAGCAGCTAGGGGGGCTTCTAATTTGAAGATTGAACTGAAAACTGATCCAAATGATAGTTTTAAAAATTTGGTCAGAAATTCTTTATTTGTTTTTGGAATTTTGACGGTTTTATAAATTCGGACTTTTTGTTCGGTACAAGTGTTGAAATATATTAAAATTTTTTTAGTCTGCAACACATTTTTTTTACAAGGGTACTTCCTCTTGTGAGAAACTGACAAATTCTTCTACTGCTCAACTGAGCCTTTCGGACTCGGCAGACAATTTGTAGGTCCCCTCAATTCCTGTTGACAGCACGCTCATAGGAAGGGTTGGGAGTTGTAAGTCACTAGGTTTACGTTCTGTACAAGCTGTTGTACGGCTAATTTATTTTTTTTAATAAAAATCTATGTTTATTCCATTAATTTATCATTACTGAACTATATTTTTTTATTTTTTATGTAGAACAATAGAATCATTAATGAAATATATGAAATTCATTGGTACATATTGACAGTGCCGCAACAAAAATGTATCCGCTATATGTTGATGAAGGCCCAGTCGGCAAAAGAAATAAGCGTGGGCGGTGTCGCTCCGCTTTCAGTCAGTACGGGATTACAGGTTTGTATTAAATATTCGAATATAAACAATGTTAAAATTTTAAAACACCAATTTTGTTGTAGGTTTCGAAAACTGTTTACAGTGTTTTTATGATGCTTTTGAACTTTTTCGATGATAAATAGGAAAATGGGAATAATCAAAGTCAACTATTTATTCACATAGATTAATTCTGCAGCATTTGAAAGGCTAACTAATTGAATCGGAGAGTTCTTGAAGTTTTTTTTGAACCGATAATCTTTATCTTAATTTAAGTGCATTAAAAAAATTCACACAGTATAGAAATGTGTTTTAATTTTAAAAATAAACGTTTATTTTAAAATTCTGATTGGTTCCTGTAGTGTTTGTTTTTTTTTAAGTCAATATTTTGAAAACCTGCGGAATCTGATAACTAACAGTTTATTTTGTTACTCCGTCTAGGAACTTTTTCAATTACTGTACGCATGGTGCTTTAGAAAAAAAACGACACTTGAACGTTAAAGGACATTTAAAATCCTTAGAATTCCTTATTAAAAATCCAAGCATAGAGTTGCCTTTGGATATAATATAACATACATGCATTGTAAAATTAAATTTTGCATCAAATATAATTCCTAAATCCGTGTGGTTACAAAATCTCACAAGCTCATTGCTTTAAAATTTGTAAGCATTTGGATTTGGATGTTATAGGAACTGGGGGCTTCGAGCTGTATCTTTTCCTACACATCCAGTGCTTACATTACCTCCACGTTGGTAACCGCCGGATACTGGTCTTGGCTTTATGTCATGACTTTCTAAACTTGAAAGTGCGAGTTTTGAACAAGGAAAGAATTGCAAGACCAAACCACTGGCCTTATACAGATTGGAGGTAAGTACGCCGGGCTGACGACCCGGCCACAGTAAAAAATAGCAATTGTTATGAGAGAGACGCGATAAGCCTCGGATAACGACCCTCCTCAAATGGCAACCAGACCCGAAACGAAAATGGACTACGATTTACGAGTATGCACCTGGAATGTAAGGACACTCTACACGCCAGGTGCAACTTAAAAACGTGAATATGTCCTCTCGCGGTACAAGGCAGACATTACCGCATTAGAGGAGGTACGATGGTTAGGATCAGGAATAGCGAAAAGAAAAGATTGCAATATTTATTACAGCTGTCATCAAAGATTGTACATGTTAGGATGCGGATTCATCGCGGAAAATCGACTCAGATCGAAAGTCATCGATTTTAAGCCGATTAGCGATCGCCTGGCTGTGTGCATCAAAGCCACTTTTCAAAACATCAGCCTAATATGTGCACATGTCCCTACCGATGAAGCTGAGGAGTCTAACAAGGAGGAGTTTAACGATCTCCTGGACGGAGCCTGTCCAGAGTACGATGTCAAAGCCGTGCTCGGAGACTTCAATGCTAAAGTGGGGAAGGAAAATATCTTTGGCGGATTAGTTGGAAAGCACAGCCTCCACGAAATGACAACAGATAACAGCTTCCGACTAATCGACTTGGCTGCAGCTCGGAATACGATGATAAGTAGCACTAGGTTCCCCAGGCGAAGGATACACACAGCAAACTGGCGATCTCCAGATGGTCGAACCGCCAATCAAATCGATCACATGCTAATTGGCGCAAGGCACGCGTCGAACATCTTGGACGTGCGAACTTTCTGGGGTGCAAACGTTGACTCTGACCACTTTCTCGTTGTGACAAAGTTCAGAGCCCGACTGTCCAACGAAAAGAAAATGATGACCGTCCAAAGGAAAAAATTCAATATTGCATGCCTTAGCACATCTGAGAAAGCCAGAGACTACAGTGAGCAATTGACCGCGAAATTCTCAGCCGTACCCCCAGCCACAAGCTCAACAACCAGTGGAACTAGTATCGCGATAAAATTAAGGAGGTAGCAGAGACCACTATAGGCTATCAACCACATGGGAAAAAGAACCCGTGGTATGATAATGAATGCGCGGTATTGAAGCAGGAGCCGGAAAATGCATGAATGCAAATGCTGCAACGGAAAACAAGAGCAGCAAGAGAGGAGTACCGTGAAAAGAGAAGGAAGGAGAAAAAAACCCTGCGCAGAAAGAAAAGAGCAGCCGCAGCTTCTCAGCTCAGGTATCTCGAGGAGTCTAGCACCGCCACAAACACCCGCCGGTTCTATAAAACAGCCAAACAACTGGCATCAGGTTATAGGACCGGCACGCAAGCTCTTCGAAAAAGCGAAGGGAACCTAGTCACCAAAGCACAGGGAATTGTAGACGTGTTTAAGCAGCATTTCCAGCAGGTGCTTACTGGGCATTATTTAGAGGAAGCCACAGGAGAGCAAAGAAGCATAAGACCAGTCAAGGAAGATCTAGTCCCGCTACCCAGTACTGAAGAGGTTAAGAAAGCAATCCACAAGCTTAAGAACAACAAATCCGCAGGCTCGGATGGCCTACCTGCGGAACTCTTTAAGTATGAAGGAGATGTCCTTATAGGGTGCATGCATCAGTTCATCAACCAAGTCTGGGAGGAAGAAAGTATGCCCTACGACTGCAAAAACTACAGAGGCAAATCCCTGCTTAATGTTGCCTACAAGATCCTATCCACCATACTATGTGAGCATCTAAGACCTTTCTGCAATACTATGATCGGCAAGTATGGCTCCGGGCCAGACAGATCAACGATAGACCAAATCTTCACATTGCGGCAAATCCTAGAAGAGACCAACGAATTTCAAGTCAAGACTTACCATCTTTTCATCGACTTCAAAGCCTAATGCCAAGAGCTTCTATTGGCGATGTCGGAATTCGGGATCCTGAAAAACTGAAGTTACAAAATACACGGTGCAACGTAGGTGCTCTATCATGTGATTTCTTCAACCTGGTCCTGGAGCAGATAGTGCGCAAGAGTGGTGTTAACTTGGAAGGCACTATCTTCAACAGGTCCTCCCAACTGCTTGGCTATGCGGACGACATTGACATTATCGGCAGCTCCAAGCGAGCTGTTCTACAAGCGTTCACAGCTATTGATGAACAGCCGAAAAGCGTTGGTCTTGAAGTGACTGAGGACAAAACAAAGTATATGCTATCAACAAACAAAACCTCAGCTGTCCATCGCCTAGGACAAAACGTCACTGTTAGTAGCAGTAATTTCGAGGTAGTCAAGGAGTTCACCTACCTCGGAAAAAACATCAATCCCACGAATGACACCTTAGTGGAAATCCGACGAAGAATTACCCTAACAAACCACTGCTACTTCGGTTTGGCCAAACAAATGGGTTCAAAACTCCTTTTTTGAAAGACTAAGTGCACGCTATACGAAACCCTAATTTTACCAGTCTTCTACGGCGGCGCCGAGTGCTGTACGATAAGTAAAAAAGGGGAATTGATACTGGGCACTTTCGAGAGAAAAATTCCTCGGCGGATATTTGTTGCTATATGCGAAGAGGTCGAATGGACGAGAAGATTCAATCGTGAATTATACGAGCTGTACCAAGATGTAGATGTAGTGCAAATAGCCAAAACACGTCGACTACAATGGCTCGATCAGATCGATCGAATGGAACACAACGCTCCAGCCAAGAAAATCTTCGAATCCCAGCCCCCTGGTTCGAGACGACGAGGAACACTGAACCTCCGCTACAAGGACCAGGCGGTTACAGACGCAAGAGCGCTTAGTCTTCACGACTGGAGGGAACTCGCGAGGGATGGCAACCGATGGAAGGCCGCATTATCTCAGGCAGAGACCCTCCATGGATCGGGAGCCGGATAGGTAAGTAAGTAAGTAGCCATAAGCAAAATTGAAGGATAATCTTGAAAATGACAGAACTCTACATTTGTTTATATTTAAGGATATGCCATTCAAATAACACCATTCAAGAAATTCGTCTGCAAAGATTAAACATGACGATTTAGAAATAATAAATAAAAAGAAGTGGCCCAAGATGACTGCCTTGAGGAACACCTGATTCCTTGAAAATTTTGAAATATTTTTCAGAACCGATTCTTACATAAAATTGAAAAACGTTTGGAATTAACTGTTATTTTGCAATAGGCCTATAATTTTCAACACTTTGTTTCGATCTTGATTTATGAATTGGAGTTATCTTCCAGCAGTCAAGAAACACACCGTTGGTCTTTACATGTTTAATCTACATTTTTTTCAAAACATAACATTCCAATCTGGAGGCATGCTCAAATTATTTTTAAAACTACCCAATTCAGGAAGGACCTTCATCATCATCATCGGCTCGACAACCGGGTTCCGGCCCTGGCCTCTTTCAACAAGTCTCTCCACCTATTCCGGTCTCTAGCCGACGACGCCATCCAGTTGCGCACCCCAAGGCTTCGGGCGTCCTGGTCTACGCCATCTCTCCAGCGCAAGCATGGTCTACCACGCTGTCGTCTACCATAGAATGTACCACAAAGAACTTTCCGAGCAGGTTCCTCTTCGCTCATGCGAGCTAGGTGCCCTGCTCACCGGAGTCTACCGAGCTTAATTTTTGTCACGATATCTGCTTCTAGGTAGATTGCGACATTGCGTACAGTTCATGATTGTACCGTCTCCGGAATCGTCCTTCCTCACATATGGGGCCAACAATTCTCCTTAAGACTTTTCTCTCGAACGCAGCTAAGAGGTCGGAGTGCCTTTTGCTAAGCACCCAAGTCTCGGATCCATATGTGAGTACTGGCAGGACCATGGTCATGTACAGCAGCAGTTTTGAAGTTATGGTGAGATTTCTGGATTTGAAGAGCTTTGACAGACTATAGTAGGCTCTGTTGGATTTGAGAAGCCGCCCGCGTATTTCTTCTTCTATATTGATATCGGCTGCTACTATTGACCCAAGGTATTTAAAGGATTGCACCACTTCAAATTCGTGCTCCGCTACCTTGATTGTTTGATCAACTGTTCCTCTCGCATTCGACGCCACCATGTACTTTGTTTAACCTTCACTAATGTGCAGCCCCAGATTTTGTGCCGCCTGCTCGATCTGAATGAAGGAGTCGTGTACAGCTTGTTCGGTTCTTCCGATGATGTCGATGTCGTCTGCGTAAGCCAGTAACTGGCTGGCCCTGCTGACGATGGTCCCTCGTGTTGCCGTGCCAGAGTCACGGATTGCTTTCTCCAACACCAGGTTGAAGAGGAGGCAGGCCAAACCGTCCCCTTGTCGGAGTCCATGAGATTGTTGCATTGCTCGGTACGCAACATTCTTACGTTCAGTCGCTAGCTTGCATTCATCATCAAACCAGTCGTTCCGATTTTTATGACTGCTGCCTAAGATGGAGTTGGCAGTACTAATGACAGTATTTTTAAGACGTGTCCACTTCTCATTTACGCCCAGCATACTGGCTCCAGGCCTTACTCTCCCTAAATCAGGTGTTTCTAGGGCGAGTCCTAACGCATTACCAAAGCTGTTACTGGTGTTTTCATTGCACAGGGCAGCCGTGTTGATTCGAACCTGATCGGCGGAGGCAATGCGTCTTCGCAAAGCAGTCCGCCCTCAGAAAACCATACCAACAAGATAGTGATCCGAGTCGATATTGGCACCTCGGTACGTTCGTACCGTCATCAAGTTCGAGTAGTGGCGACGGTCTATCAACACGTGGTCTATTTGGTTACGAGTGACTCCATCAGGTGATACCCAGGTGGCTTTGTAGATATCTTTACGCGGGAACCTGTTACTCGCAACGACCATGTTTTTCGATGCTGCCAATTCTAAGACTCGAAGTCCATTGTCACTAGTGTTCTCATGCAAACTATGGGTGCCTGCGTAATTCCTGAATACCGGCTCCCGACCTATTTTTGCGTTTAAATCCCCAAGGATGATTTTAACATCATACCTTGGACAGGCATTGAGGGCCCTCTCGACTTGTTTGTGGTAAGTCTCTTTTTCTTCGTCTGAGGACTCCTCCGTAGGTCCGTGAATGTTAATGAGGCTGATGTTCGTAAATTTGCCTCGCACGCGAAGGGTGCATAGCCTTTCGCTTATAACGTTAAAGCCGATGATAGTAGACTTCATTTTTTCGCTGACTAGGAAGCCTACCCCGAGCACATGGTGTTTTGTATGACAGCTGTAGTATATGTCATATTCTTTCTTCTGTAAAACACCATTCCCTGTCCATCTGATTTCTTGAAGAGCTGTTATGTCAGCTTTATACTTTGACAGGGCATCGGCTAGCTGCTGAGCAGCTCGAGCTCTATAGAGCGATCGTACGTTCCATAAGAAAATTCGTAAATCGTTTTTCAGTTTTCGTTGCGTGGGTTGTCGTTGTGTGATCAGTCCGTTTCCGAGGCTTATTGTCGGTCCCGTAATTCATTTAGTTTTACGGGACAGGGAATTAACCTGTCGCCAACCTGAGGAACCAGCCTGATCATATTAGTCAAACCTTTTTAAAGGCTTGTTTCTAGCGGCCGCCGCGGAGAGGCTATGATCAGACTTCCACCTGTCCCGAATAGTTACGGCACGTGCATGTTTTCGTATGCTACATGTTATTCCCCTGTTCGTCTGATGGCTGACCGACATCTTGTCCTTGTCTTCAAAAAAAGGAATGCTAGAGAAATTTAAAAAAGTAGCAGAAATATCAGGATCTTATAGTATATTTTTAAATGAAGAAGTTCTCAAAAATATGAAAAATTAAATGAAGAAGAGGTTTTCCAAGCATTTTAAGACCCAATTTATATGTTTTTTTTTTTTAATATTTTAGATATCTTAATATAATTTATTAAAATGGAAGCTACTAATCTGAATGAATATAGTTGTACACTAGTAGTGTTTGAGTGTTGGAAATGTTCTTTTTTAATATCACAACGTATGGACACGCTGGAATATAATTATAATCCATACTCTTAATGCTATACCATGTTCTTTCGAATAAAATTTTTAATTATAAAATACATTTTACAAATGGAATTACCTTTTAGAAATGCGTTAAAGGTTTCTTTTTTCAGTTTTTGGCATTTAATTAGCAAATTGAGTGACAAATATTGAAAATTGTTTTTTTTTTTGTAACCCGAAATTTGGTGAATTTAAAGTGTATTTCAATCATTGTGAAATGTGTGTAATCAATTTGAGGGTATTCAATAGACCTTTAGAGCGGGCTTATTACAAAAAAAAAGCAATTAGCCACCTGAAATCACTGCATTTTACTGTCCCCATTTTCAACCCATAGATCCACCTAACTCCTTACTTATCAACAAACCCTTTTGACACAAAATCGATTGATTGAGTTTTACAAAATTTATAATGCAGTTCAAGGGAAGTACTCGTAACTATTCAATATCCCTTGAAGGCACAGAAAATTAAGTTCTTTCTTTGCTATTTAATAAATAAAAATAAAACATTCACAACTAAAAATATAAAAACAAATAATTATGTAACCAAATAACCCCAATTGGAAAAACCCTGAATTTGGAGCATACCAATAGTTCGCACTCTGTCTTGGCAGTGGATAAAAAAGAGTCAGATTGAGCGCCCTTGGAACAGCATCATGATCCTCCCACATGGGGGCCTGCCTCATAAAAAGTTAGAGCTTTGCGATCGTGAAGGTCACTTCTAGATGAACGCCTCAACGCTCGAGGCCTAGCAACCTCGGATAAACACACCCAACCATCCACCAAGGTAGAAGTCAATAGCCGGATGTATACACCCATACACACAAACATAAACCTACCTACCTGTGCTCCTCGAAGGAACACATGAACCTCAAAACGAAATCGAATGTCATTCAATACCAATAACAGAAACTCAAATTAATAGGGAGTGCACGTATGGTAGATGACACTTGCGGACAGCTCAGCCGTGATCCCAGACACAACGACATATGGCCAAAAAAAGCTCCAATTAAAAATGGCCAAAAACTACTTCAAGGACACAGAGCTACGACTGCCAGTTTAACCGGTAAATTCACGCATGAGTCGCGAGTCGCCATGCACCCTCATCGCGAGAAACCAAGGCACACATATTAGTCAAGGACTCAGGACAAATGGCGTTGTCAACATGGCAAGTAACGCGTTGGAGTGAGCCCATGACCGGTAGTTAGCATTTAAGGATGAGACCTGGACAGTCCCCCTTCCACCCACCCATTTGCAGGTTTTTTCACTCTACCTTACAGTACACCTGGCACCCAGAGGGCAGAAAGCCGCAACCCAAACTTGGCCCAGTGCTGCCCTCAGGCAATCAGCTAAGACTCCATGTTAACCCAGCAATGGGTAAGCCCCATCCACTGGAGTGTGTCTACAACAGGGACAGACATAATACCATTATAGTCGTCGAATCTGGAAAATTCGGTCAGCAAAGCTGGTCAGATTATCAGACCTATCAAAAAGGATACGAATGAAATCCCAAGCACCATCTAACCACACCGCACCCATTGCAGATAGATTCCTGATGTGGGCATATCGCGGAAACTCGGTTAACACAGGCCTCATCTCCCCTCTCGGGACCCGCACGTATAATCTGCTGAGCTAGCCAAGGTTCTTTCATTCAAAAATGCATTCAAGGAACTACCTAACTTTCCGTCCAACGTCCTATTGAAACCACAAATGTCGTCGGTATCTAATTACTTCTTGCAACTTCTCGTAGTACCCCTTGGCGTAATGGTTAGTGCGTTGGAATGTCATGCAGAAGGTTTTGGGTTCGATTTTCAGCTCCTGCAAATAAGGTTTTTTTCAGGGGTTTACTGCCTCTTACGAGGAATTGACAAATCCTCAAAGAGTATCTCTTGTCATTAAAAGTGCTGCTCATTAGCCGTTCGGAATCGGTAGAAAATTGTATGTAGGTCCGCTCCCTTCCTGGTAACACTCACACAGGATTTGTTGAGAGTTGTAAGTGTTAGTTTAATCTGCTTGTATAATATTATTTGTCTTACGAAACCTGGCTACATGTGGATATAAATGATTCGGAAATGTTTGACGACACATTCAATGTATATAGACGTAACAGATACTTTATTCCAAATATTGACAATGTTGGAGGCGGGATTCTCATAGCTGTAAAATCTTAACTTCTCTGATTAAAGTTCCTGTTTCAATTGAAAATGAAATTCTATGCATAAAAGTACCATGTATGTTATAACATTTATTATAGTTCCATAGAGATAAACTTTATATCTTAAACGCGTTTTAGTAGTAAGAGATAAAAACACAATGCTATGCAAGATCGTCTTTAGGCTTTACGTGAGTACCTGCCGACTACCGGCTCTACCCCACGGGAGGCCTACCTCCATCGGAGTCAAATTGGGTCCTGACCATTAACCCCGAAATAGCCGAAGCCATCTCGGTCGCAATGCTGTGACATGCTACAGGCATGAATACACCTCTTGCTTAGGAGGCGAGGTCTATCTAACACCTCTTGAATCCAGGCACGCCTGGAAACCGTATGTCTCCGCATTTGGAATAAACCACGCCACCACGATACTCCCACTAAGGAGGGCTACCTCATAGATAGCTGGAAGAAAGCGAACACGCACGCGACAGCTGCACCTCACCATCCGAAGACGGAATAGGAGAGCCCGAAGACGATACGCTATTGTTCACAGACTTCATGGAATGCTTGCATTGTATGCGACAGCTGCACATCTCTATCCGAAGATAGAATAGGAGAGCCCGAAGACATACAGCTCACAAACCTTGGGCAACTATCTCCCGTGGAACCAGAATATAGCACTCGGTGGACTTCGCAACCTCTAGGGTAACACTTGCAGATGAATTCCTGCAAAACTCAAGGCCTGCCAGCCTTAGATATACACGTCTCTAGATCTGATCGAAGTAGAAACCACGTCCAGATATGCGTACTCCTCAGGTGAGTTGTAACCCACTCCTTAGCGGATTCCTACTTTTAAAGGATACCGTGCCATTTGTTCCCATATAGTTAGTTCAGTTACTTGCGTAACCTATCCACAGGCACCGCGAGGAGGTCGATAGGAACCGGGAATGATAGCTATGATCAAGGTAGCAATACCGGCCCACTGTTAATTTAGTGGACGAGTCCATAGAACATCATACCAACATTATCACGTCAGCAGCCATCCGTAGCAATAAAGGCAGAGTTCGAAGAGCCCCGGACAAGCTATGCTACTCAAGCACGCCATCAAACCCACCGGCACAATGCTATGCAAATATGAATTTATGCGAGAACAAAAATTAAAAGTCGTTGTACCTATACAAAATTTTTAAAACATTTTTAAGAAAACATTTTGGTATGCCTAGTTAAAGTTTGTATTACTGTACGAACATAAACTAAATTTACAAAAAAAAATATTGACCAGTTTTTGAGATATCGACTTTTCCAAAAAAAATTCTTTTCTTAATTAAAAAATCTTGAGTTTGATATTTTTCTCCAAATGCAGAACTTGCCCTATAGTACCTATATCGCAAGTAAAAAATAGTTCTTTTTTAAGTCTTAGGAGCTTCTCTACAAAAAATTTCATAAAAATCCGTTCTGCCGATAATGAGTAATTCGAAATTTGAATCTTCTAATAGTAATCTTAATTTTTTTTTATTAAATTATTGATCGTTAAAATTATTAAAGAAAAATTATCAAAATTCTAGGTGCCGTTTTCGAGAAAAATACGATTTTTTAAAACCATTTCTTGATATTTGTATGGTGGGTACCTTTATTTTTATTTAAAATACTTTTTTTTATAATATTGAGAAACTTTAATGCATTAAGTTTAAAAAAATCTAGCATGGGGTTTTCGAAATATTGAGTTTAAAAAAAATTTGAATTTTTTCTTAAAAATAAAAAAAAAAAAAAAAATCGAAAATTTGAATTCACAATACTATTCATATTTTTGGGCAGTCTTAGAATAAAATAAAATGCACGACTGGGTCGCACGAACTTGCTCTTATGTAAACGAGTAAGAATTTCAAATATGAATTATATTAGAAAAAATTGTTCGTAAGAATAAAATTAATTTTTTAATAGACTAAAACAACTACTTTAATAGTTTGAGCTAAAAACGGGATGCCATGTGATTTAAGCAAATATTAGCTTATGCAAGAACAGAAATTATAAGGCAGTACTGATTTCTTAAAAAATAAGCTTTCATATAAAATTTTTTTTAAATATTTTTAAGAACGAATTTTGGTACGCCAATTTAAAGTTTTTATTATTGTTCGAATAAAAAATAAATTAACAAACAAAAATATTTATCCTTTTCTGGGATATCGATTTTTCCAAAAAATTCAAAAATTCGAGATGCAATGTTTTTTTAAACTTTTTAGAAGCTTCTCATAAAAATTTTCATTAAAATCCGGTTTGTCGATAATGAGAAATTCTAAATTTAAAAAAATGGTTCTATGGTAGGTAAAATCAGTTATATCTTTATTTCATTTTTTTTATTAAATAATAGATCTTAAAAATTAATCCAAGGAAAAAAAATAAGCAAAATTATCGGAAATGTTTTCGAGAAAAATAAGATTATCGAAAACCATTTTTAACATTTGTATGGAGAGTACCGTTATTTTTAGGTAAAATGAATATTTTTTCTTACATCTTGTAATCTACACTAAGAAACTTTCATTTATCAAGTTTTAAAAAAAACTGAACACGGGGTTTTTGAATATTGAATTAAAAAAAAAAAATTTGAATTTGATAAAAGTTGATGAACATGTTGTTGAATGTGAACCCCCCTAAGTGAAGAAATATTATCAATATAAATATTAGGCATGTGTTTT
Source organism: Chrysotoxum bicinctum (assembly GCA_911387755.1). Lineage (NCBI taxonomy): Eukaryota > Metazoa > Arthropoda > Insecta > Diptera > Syrphidae > Chrysotoxum > Chrysotoxum bicinctum. The sequence goes on from OU426988.1 coordinate 193,044,199, forward strand.
TTTTAGTACGAGTAGTTGAGATCTTACAATAATATTTTGAAACATTAAGCGTTAATTACAATCGGCACTTTCTGCAAAAAGTGAAAAAGAATACACACATACACTAGCGACATCTGTTACTTTCAGTTTGGCGACATCTATCGGTCATTTTCTGAAGCAATTTATTCAATATAATACTCGTAGTGTTTTCAAAAAGTGAAACATTTACTTTTTGGTTTTTTGAGATGAGAGAAAAAATTTTAAATTGAGTTAGAAAAGGAGAGCAGATGTTTTTTAACATCTCACATTTCAAGTTTATTGCAGATATGGTATGGGGTATTCATGCAAAAGTGTAAGCTCTGCGTATTTGTAGAAGTCAATTATTTTCAAAACTTACTTACATTTGTCTGCATTTGAATTTTAAATATTTGCGAAAAAAGAGAATAGAAAACATTCGAAATGTATTTGCCAGGGAAAGAGACAAGATAAAAAATGCAGACGTGAGACGTCGTCGCGTCGTCAAAAATGGGGACGAACATGACTTACGATACAAATTTAAATCTCCGTGGAACGCATTCAGTTCCATGGGCTCAAACCTACCTCATCTTCGGAACACCTCCATTTGTGTCATTTTTTGTTGACAATAAACAACTGGCCGATCGATGTGCAAACAAAAAAAGTTTTACAAAAGTTAATTGAATTTATGTTTTTGAAGTTAGCTACATAAGTATATTTCTTTAGGCGCGTTATGAAAAAAATGATGAGTGAAATTTAAAAAAAAAATTCACATGTATGTAACACAAAATTCACAGGTTGACGTCACTCCGGCGATGTGGGTTCGATTCCAATATTATGGCCATAACAAGAGCTGAAGGACAATGACATGAAAGAATCGAAACAAAACTTGTTATTGTGTATAGGTTTGAAAGTATGTTTACCATTAACTGTTTTCCTTTGGACTCCAGGATTAAGTGCTTAGTAGGTACTTCTCATTGCATTCAACAATTTAAAAAAATCATGAATTCTCTGTCTATTATTGAATGATAATGAATTAAACAAATAAATTGGCACTCGATTTTCGAGAGCTGGGTCGGCTAGTAATTAAAAAAAAAGTAAAAGACTTACTGACTAAAAGGAAAACTATAGAAGTATACAGGACTTTTTAACTGAATAGTGAACTGAAAACTAATCTTAAAATAAATGACTGAAACCAGCTCGAAAGTACTGCTTACTTTTAATATAAGAACTAATTACTCACTGCAATATTATTTAGGTCTTTTTTCACTATCTGAAGGATTTTATGTAGCTGTACTTCCTCTTTTTCTGGAGAGCACGTATTACCGCTGCATTCCAACACCATGGATAATATTCATTTTTTTTCGTTGTTAAACAATTTGGTACTAACGAAGATGTTCTAGCGTTTTATTTATACAAAATAGCTTTTATGGCCTTTATTGGAATTTCGTCTCGGCGATCTCACAAGTCCAATAAGTCTTCTACTTGGCTGATTTATTTCAGTAGTATATCGTTTTTATTTATAGTTTCTTTAAATAAATAAAATACAAATCTAATTAAAAAAAAATACCATTATCAATAACTCAAATTTAAAAAAAATTTACATAACTTCAGAAACCTCAGCGGTAATATCGGTGGCTCAAATTGAACTTACATAATGTCCGTCAAGTTAGCACTACCACTTCAAAATTTTCAAAATGTAATAATTGGATTAATTGTCGTGAATTTGTCGTAAATTTGTCGTGAAACAAAAAAAAATTGTTGCGCTTGTTTTTTAAAAAATAACCCCTGGTAATGCTAACTTGATAGTCAAGTTAGCACTACCACCCCCCAAAATAGGGTAAAATGAACTCGCAAGAGAAAAAGGACAGCGTGAATAATTGTCGTAAATTTGTCGTAAATATGCTGTAAGACCAAAAATTTTGTCGCGGTACGCCTGCGGCTACGAACGTTAATTTTTTAAAAAATGATCTGTGGTAATGCTAACTTGACAGTGAAGTTAGCACTACCAGCCCCCAAAATAGGGTAAAATGAACTCGCAAAAAAAAAAGGACAGCGTAAATAATTTTCGTAAATATATCGTAAAAAAAAAAAAATTTTCGCATCATTTTTTCTCAAAAAAATGCCATGAAAATGCAAAAGTCCATAAAAAAGCATTTTTTCATTAAAACTAGCATTACCATACAAAAACTATCTATTAAAACTATTTTTTTACTCTGCAATTTGTTTAAACAATTGTCGGTAGACGTCTTTGAATAAGTTCCGTCATAAAATAATTTGTCGCGCCCTTCTTGCCCAAAAAAATGCCCTAAATATGACAAAAGTCCTTAAAATAGCATTTTTTCATAAAAGTTAGCACTACCATACCAAACCTATCTGTTAAAACTATTTTTTTACAGATTGCAGACAGATTAAAAAATAGTTTTAACAGATAGTTTTGGTATGGTAATGCTAGGTTTAATGAAAAAATGCTTTTTTATGGACTTTTGCATTTTCATGGCATTTTTTGAGAAAAAATGATGCGAACATTTTTTTTCTTTTACGATATATTTACGACAATTATTTACGCTGTCCTTTTTCTTTTGCGAGTTCATTTTACCCTATTTTGGGGGGTGGTAGTATTATCAGGGGTTATTTTTTAAAAAAATTGCGATACAAAATTTTTGATTTTACAACATATTTACGACAAATTCACGACAATTATTAACACTTACCTTTTTCTTTTTCGAGTTCATTTTACCCTATTTTGAGGGGTGGTAGTGCTGACTTGACTGTCAAGTTAGCATTACTAGGGGTTATTTTTTAAAATACAAGCGCGACAAATTTTTTCGTTTCACGACAAATTTACAACAAATTCACGACAATTAATCCAATTATTACATTCTGAAAATTTTGAAGTGGTAGTGCTAACTTGACGGACATACTTTTATTCAATTTCAATTCAATTCAATTTCAATTTATTTCTTATAAATTCATATAACAATATAATACTCATAGAATGTATATACAGTGCTTCAAAACATATAGTATTATAAGAAAATGGTGACATTCTGTATCCAATATACAAAGTATATTAAACAGTGTTGAATGACACATCAAAAAAAAAAAGTAATACAAAAATTAAAAATGATATATTGGGTGGGGTGACCCTAAATAGAAACTGCAGTGATATAATTCTATATACTTCAAAAATGAAACAAAAAATAAATAATAAATAAGAAAGAAGAAAGAACAAAAAAAAAAATGAATTAAACCAGATTGTCAGAAATGAAAGATTCCAAATTCGAATAATTAAAACTGAAAACCCAATTTTTTAAATGTTTTATAAACAATCCAAACGATGAAATTGATCTTATAGAAAGTGGAAGCTTGTTAAATAAGCGAAAACAACAAATTGAATAAAAGTTACGAAATGCAGTAGTACGAAAAAAAGGTACGGTGTAAATGTTCAAAGAGTTTCCACGCAAACTGTGACTAGATATTAAACGAAAATTACGGTTACCAGACTTCATAAAGAAGGTTTTAAGGACTTTAAAACAATAGAAATGGCGCACAGGAAGAATTTTAAGGTCACAGAATAAAGGGAAGCTCGGATGTCTATTCGCTTTACGGCAAATTTTTCTTAAAACGTATTTTTGCAAAACTAACAAAGGTTGGATTTTGTTCAAGTATGCACCACCCCAACAAGCAATTCCATATTGCAGCTTAGACTGAAAAATTCCAAAGTAAATAGTTTTTAAGAGATCAGTTGAAACGATATTACGTAAATAATAAAAATGTCTAAGTGTGCAACGAAAATAATGTTTCAAATTATTCGTATGATTTAAAAAATTCATTCTAGAATCAATAGTGAGCCCTAAGTACTTAAATTCATCAACTTTTTCAATCAAAAAGCAATTGGAGCTGCAGTTAATCTGGTCGAAATACGTAAAAGAAGAACAATTGCCATGCACACCGTCACAAATTGGTAGCTTATATCTTTGACATTCAGGAGCATGAAAACAGGTGTTAACTTCAAAATTTTGTGAGGAAGATAAACTAAAAACCATAATTTTAGTTTTGGAACTAATAACCAAATTATGTTCCGCAAACCAAATTCTCAATAACTCAAGATCAGAGTTAATATCGAAAACCAGATTCAAGCTACTGTTAGAGCCATACGAAAAACCAACATCATCTGCAAAAGCAGTAGGCACACTACGAAAATCAAGTGCCAAAAGTGAATTGATGTAAATCAGGAACAATATTGGTCCCAAAACGGAACCTTGGGGTACACCCAAGTTAAGGAATTTAATTTCACTCCTAATCTCATCAATTTTCACACTCTGCGACCTATTATAAAGATATGACTTAAAAAAGTTAAGCATAAATCCACGAAAACCAGCTTTTTCCAACTTTCTCAAAAGATAATTATGGTTAACCATATCAAAGGCTTTTGTGATATCAATAAATAAACCAGCTGTATACTTTTTCTTATCAAGGTTTGACATTATTTGATCACAAAATTGTAAGAGAGCATCTTCAGTTGATTTACCTTTTTGAAAACCAAATTGAAAAGGATTAAAAAACTTTGTTTTAACTAAAAATTTTAGTATTCTTATTTTAACAAGTTTTTCAAAAATTTTGCTAAAAACTGAAAGAAGAGAAATAGGCCTATAATTGCATATATCATCAGCAGAACCTTTTTTAAAAAGCGGTATGACATCAGAACATTTAAGGTCAGATGGAAAGACCCCAGCAAAAATACATCGGCTAAAGATATAAGTCAAGACATCTACTACAAAACATCCAATTTTTTTAAGAATTATGTTAGAGATACCATCAGCTCCACAATAACTTTTAGTATCTCAATAGAAGTTATAGGCTCAAAAACAAAACTGTTAATTTGTAATGGTTCAGCACATCTGCAAACAGACACACAAAGAGTACAATGATGATTAGTAAGGTATGGTTGTAAATCGTTGCCAATGTTGGAAAAAAAAACTGTTAAAAGCGTTAGAAATGGTGAGTTTGTCCGTAACCTCGCATCCATTGATAGAAATACTTTTAGGAGTTTGTGAAGCAGAAGGTTTATTTAATATGGAATTAACGATTTTCCATTCACTTTTTAGATTTCCTTTTGCAGAATTAAATTGAGAACGATAATAATTATCCCGGAAAATTGGAATTTCTTTTTTAAGCTCGGCACAAAGTTTCTTATATTTTCGTTTTAAAGATAGATTATTAGGATTTTTATAAGATCTTATTCTTAACTTATTTTTACTTTTAACTTTATTGATTAAGTAATTTGAAATCCAAGGTTTAAGCCGTTTAACCAATTTCTTCGATGGCAACAACACGGAGCAGCTAAGAACATGATTTTTTAGCGTATTGATAAATAGAGAATAAGAAGAAGAAGTATCATCACAAGAATAAACATTTTCCCAAAACTCGTACAAAAGAGAATTTTTAAGCATGCTAAAATCTATCTTCATATAATTCTTGGAAACTTGAGAATCATTACAACTTTTGGTTTTAACCGTATTCAGTAAAAGACCTGTCATAGAGTGATCAGTGATCATTAAATTAAGCACACAACTTTCGCAATCACAAACGTAAACATTACTAAAACGTCCATATATGTGATCTAAACAGCTACCAGACTCATATCTTGTAGGCTCATTGATAAAGGATACTAGACCATGCGATGTCAATAGTGCCAAATAACTCGAAACGGATTCATTGTTTTCTAAAATATTAAGATTAAAGTCCCCTAAAATAATTAAATTTTTTGAGCTTTCCTTTTCCAAGAGACCAGAAAATTCAGTTATAAACAACGAAATACTGAAAGAATGTAGTCTATAGACGCACAAAAATACATAAATATCACGATTTATTTTAATAGAAACCCTTAAAACATCTGCACATTCAAAAACGACACAAGTGACATCAATAATTTTGTAACTATCTTTCACAAAACAACCAACACCACCTGAAGAGTAATTTTCATTTGTATTGGCCACAAAATTAAATCCAGGCAAAAAGTAATCGGCTTTTTCAAAGCTATATATCCAAATTTCAGACACAAAAACAACATCTGGAATGCATACAAAAGATTCAATATGAGTAACGAATTCCGCAAAATTAGCTCTTAAACCTCTGACATTTTGGTGTACAATAAATATTTTGTTTTGGCAAAACGAACTATTTGTAAAAACATTATCAAAATTAGAAATACTGAGATTGGGGTTGGAAAAGTCATCTAACGAATAATTATTAACATTCATAGGAATTAAGAGAAAAGAAAAGCACTAAATAAGTGCAAGATCATTAAAAGATCTAATAGAGATGACATTTCCACCCTCAACCTTTCTCACAAGTATTTGATTATTTTTAAACCAAACATATTTAACACCTTTCTGTTTAATTGTCTCTTTTGCTTTCATGAGTAGAGCCTGCGTATACTTCGTAAGAGAATCATTAATATATATTCCCGTACCGGTATTTTTGTTGCTACTGTTGTTGTTGTTGCTGCTGCCACTGCTGCCGCCGCTACTGCTGCTACTGATGAGGCCACAAATATGTGTATATTAGATTTGATAATCTTACACAGATAATCGCTTTCGAATTCATAGAAGAGGAACTATTGCTTTTGCTATGCAACTTCTTAACAAAACATTTCTCGAAGTGGCTGTCGGCGAGGTCAATAGACAAGGCTTTGTTGAAGATTTCTTTAGCTTTACTTACAACATTAGACTCGTTGACATCAGGTACTCCGACGATTTCAATGTCATTGCTAAGCTGGTGCTGTTGTTGCCAATTTAGTTTACTCCCCAGACTAACTACTTTCGATTTGAGATCGGCATTTTCAGTACGTAGCTCATTAATTTGTTGTAAAAAACGTAAATTAGTATTCTCCAAGTTCGTAAGTTTAAGATACACCATTTGAAGAGTACAATGGTTATCGCTGTTGGAGACGAACGTAGGTGAACCATTCTCAATATGATGAACTTGACAACTTCCCTCTACGTCTTTGATGGCATTAAGCGATGAGAGCGGAATATTGTTGTTGGAATCATTGTGTAAGGTCTCATGAAGGGAACGACGTCTGAGAACTTTACATTTGTCACAACGAAATGGAGTCGCACTAGCTTTATAAAAATCAAAATCTTCTTTTTTCATGTTAACGCAAGAAAAATGAAACACATTTTTGCAATCACTGCATTCGATTATCGATGATGAATTGCGATCAATATTTTGTGAACACACGAAACAAATCATGATTAAAATACTTTCTATATTTATTTAATTTAATTACTTAAAAATTTAGATTAAGGAAGTTTCTTAGAGATGCGCACCCCACGACAATCCAGAGAAAAACGTAGTTTATAAAGTTTAACTTTCTCGCGAATCATCATTCCCAAAATTTTTTCGCACGATTACATTTCTGATTTCAAAGAAATCCGTGAGACCGAGACCCATTTTATTTTAAAATTTTACTTGACTATTAATACTTAGTGTTTTTTTTTTAACCATTTGCTATATATTTTCTTATCTTAGGGTATGAGATGATAGTTAGACACTTGTACCTTAAATGAAGGTAATCTTTTTTCCAACTTCAAGTAGGTAAGAAATAAATAAGCACACAAATATACCCTCATTGGCTTACCACCTTTACGTTGGTGTCTTGGGAAAACGTCACGCAGTTAATAACAAAACTGAACCAGTCTTTACTGAACTTTGTATTTGTGGTAAATATTTCTGTTACATATGTAAGTTTTTATTTCATCTTAACGGCATTTCGTTGCTTTGTTTAGTGTCAAATGATTTGATATTTCTGACATTAAAAAACCAGTTCATTTAAATAAACTACTTTTTAAGCTGTTGTGTGTTTGTCGCTTATTTCTCTCCTCATAATAAGTTTTTAAGTGTATGATAAATTTTCCAACATTTCATCCAAACCTTTTGTTTAACAATTTCAAAATTTAAAAAAAGCTTTTAAGCTAAAATGTCCTTTTTCACGTTTTCTATATAATTAGCTTAATTGTTTCTCTTTGAAACTAAATAATTTGATAGATTGATGTCTATATTTTTACCCTTATGCTCATAAACTGAAGATCTGTAAATATGAACAAAGCTCTTCAACTTAGAGGATTGACTTACAGATTTTAAATTTAAATTTTTCAATTGCAGTGATTATCGAAACTCATGGCGGGAGTCAGATTCGCGAAGCTTAAACGACAAGTATTTTGTAATCCTCAAAACTTTAACTTAGCTCTATTACAATTTTAAACGGATCAAGAAAGCAGAAGCTTAATTGACTTGAATGTCTATTAAATCCGTCACCCTAAAATGAAAAGAAAACATAATTGTAAATCAGTTTCCGCTTGGGGATCATAATCTAGTCAAGTCTAGTCAGAATCAAGGCAAAGTTTTGTTGAATAGACCCTTTCATAGCGTGTGAGACTACTATGTGTATGTACCTAATAGTTCTATTTTCAGGTTTCTATGATCATTGTAGTAGAACTCTCCTAGATAGGGCCTACGTCTTTTAGCAAAACATGTATGTATAGTATACAGAGAAAATAAGGAAACGCTAAAAATAAGAATGTCATTAATTTAAGAATTTGAATTTTAATCATGGAGTCACTCAGGGCGCATAATATCACCAAAACTTTTTTTAATTGTAAGTTAATCACTTATATCTTTTGAGTGCGACTTTTAGATCAATAAATGGAGGAATTCAATTAATTTTGAGAATGTATTTTAAATCGTAAACGTTTTATTGATGCTCTTTCTTAGAGATTTTTTGAGCTTGTCTAAATATTTAAACTGTCGATTTTTCGGAGATTTTTAATTAGTAAAACGATCGATGCGTTACGTATAGCTAAATCATTTACAAATCGGGTATAAATTCAACGAATTTCTACTACATTCTGTACATATTGGTAGTTCTTGACAGATTGAAAAAAAATGCAACACAAAAACGCATTAACTCTTAAGAGAGAAATGGAAGCAGCAGACTCCATTTTGGCTTATGTTTTTGTTGCTTTTGCTTATATAGGGTGTCCGCTAATTCATGTGCCATACTTTGGGATGTGATTCTTGGTCATATTCTAAGAAAAAAATTGTTCTACACTAAAGTCTGATTTTGACATCACTTTTTGACGATTTAAAAAAAGCCTAACTTTGGTATACCCTGACCCATGTTAAGGTCAATTTTCTCTGTCAGTTCTAATGGTAGGGACCTCATTTTGGACTTTGTTTTTTAGTAGGAATACTATCCTTTAAAACTGGGTTTAATTTGAGGTGCTATGTTCTTAGGGTTGCCAGATATTCAATTTTAAATGGTGTTCAATTTTTCTTGCCCAAGCAAAATTTCAACTTTGAGGTAATTTTTTTTCCATAAAATGCGTAATAAACATAAAGTCCGTTGGTCATGCAGCACTTTTAGAAACATTAATCTCTCTTCTATATGGTGAATCCCCAGATACCTAAATCGTTAGTTCACAAATTCATCACACTTGTCTAATATGTGGTGGGGTGTTTTCTCATGGACGTTGCATAATCTACTAGGAATATTAAGTTGTCTTTAAAGCAGTCATACATTTTACTGCAAATGCCTTGCTCTGGACAAAATTAAAGCAGAATCATAAGCAAGGCCATTTTTTTTACGACATTGACCAACATTCGGAAATGAAGATCGAGGACCTGATCTGTTTTCTTAATGCGACGAAACAGCTCTAGGAGGAATTCGGTTACTTTAGTTTCGTGTCCTCTGTCGGATTGCTAAGCCTGCGAGCTAACGGACTAAGTAGTCTGATGGAGATTTATGGGCCGGATGATCAGTTAAACGGATAAGCACCAGTCAACAACCACACTGTTGATGATTTCAGTTAAGTGTGGTGGTCCGGTGGAGTGAGTGATCCGAATTCCGGATGCATTTGCAAAAGCAAACGCACAATAAGGCACATCAATCCCTAATCCATACTTTCTCTTCGACCTAAATCCAAACTGGATGACTCGGTGAGAATGTCCATAATTTTCTATATCAATTCTATCCACAGGTTAAACCGATGATATGAAAATGGGTAATTCAAAGTCTGCCATTGTTCACCATTTTTACCTTACTTTGAGCTTGTACTAGCCAATGAAAATACCAATAACTATTCTAAGGTTGATTCTGCTTAAGCTGCTGCAGGATAGGAAAAATTCTTGATTGTAAGTCTCAAGTGAAAGTTTGTTTTCTCATCCGTCAGCCTCCAGAGTTGATTCTAGATTTGTAATCTCTTGGCAACCTTTACTGTTTGTTCCTATTTCACAATAGGATTCTAGCCTCGAAAAATCTGTCGTTTCTGTTATTCTCGATAAGTAGTCTTTCCGTTCATTATCCTGGCTAGATACCCAATTAAGCATTAAATTAGTTTTTGATATTTTATCATTCCAATTTATACTTCTGGATTTTAAAACTTTCATCAATATTTCTTAGCTGACATCAGTTATTTCTGTAGCAATACTGAATCACCCCTACTACCAACAAAATCATGCTTTCTGGGGTCAGAATTTGTTGTATTTCTCGTTGTCTAGCCAGAAGTTCAAAAACTAACCATTTCTGCAGAGTAAACTTCATTCTTTCAGTCATTAGTTCCAAAAAGTCCCAATTTAACCGGAAATAAAGCCGACTTTCGAAATCATTGGTTCACTTTTGCTCTTAACTGTTCTTGATACATTACGGACACGATGGATGTTTATTTGTCAGTTTCCCTGAACACACCTAACACTTCCACTGTAAACATTATTACTTATTAAAGATGTTTCAGAATAGGGGATTTATAAGGGATTGGCAGACTTTTGGTATAAATACCCAAGGCTTTAAATTTCTTAAGTTCAAACCTCAGTAATGAATACATCTGAGAAGTTCGTTATAGCCATCCTGCTGCTGGGGCTTATCGTTGGATCCTATGAAGAAACTATTTGCATTGAAAGTTCTAAGGAATTGGAACCTTTTTCACTTGCGTTTTATCTGGAATTTATTCTTAAATATTTGGTTTTGAAAATCAAATCGTTTGGACCGATCAGGATTTTGGTGAATTTCATTTGCATTTTCCAAGTAAGTCCACATTTGTATTGAGTAAAAAGCTTTCTGTTTTATACCTTTGGTTTTCAGAAATATTTATTTGTGTTTCGAAGACCCACAGAGCACACAAGTCTCGATATTTCTGAATATGAGTCAAGCATAATTCTATGCAGAGGAGTTTATGATGGTGACGGAAATATGGAATGCTGGATTTTGAGTTGGAAGATGTGGGAAATGGCTTGCAGAGTTTGTAGTTTTGATAGCGCTAATGTAAACTTGCCAGCGTATTTTGAAGTTTGTGTTCACTTGTTTTGTATAATTTCCCGGAAAATTATATATTTTGGGGCAGATGCAAGCAAATTCAAGAGCTCTGCTTGGGGAAGAAGGGCTTTGCTGTGTTGCGATTTTCAATTGCCATGTTACACCGAAAGGTCAGTTGGTATTTTCATATGAATATTTTATTACTCGTTAAAATGTTTATATTTTATTTTTTTTCTGTAGATTTGCAGAGCCACGCCAATTTGATTTTCTGTTAGGACTTCTATGGCAATATGTGACTGCGTTTTGTTCAAACGATGGTTGCCATAGTATTTGTATTTGGATTTTTGAATATTTGTCAAATAGAATATTTTATCTTTTTGAAAGGGACCTCCCTCAAGAAGGTCGTATTTTTGATATCTATATGAATGTATACATATGTATCTAAAATATCCGAATGATTTAAAGAAAGAAATACATACCTTTTATGTGTGGCATAGTTTGTAATGCGAGATTTTATAAATATTTAGATTAAATATAAACTAAAATCAATAAATAAAGAGATTTTAAAGAGTTTTTGGAGTGTTTTTTAAGCTAAGCGATAAGGGAACACTGGGACATTCCAATAGGGACTTGATTTTTTCTTTTTTAATAAAACCCAAAATCATTCGATATAATATCACGAGAATTATAATATTCGTTTGATGTAAAGGGTCATTCATTTTTCGGTTTCGAAAGTAAAGCTAAATAAAACACACACAGCGATACATTTTGGATGAAAATTTTACTTCATTATAAATTTTGGACTTTGTGAAAAACAATATCATTCATATATGGCCTTGTCGGGTGGATTCACAGCATACGACTCTTTTGAGATAATTTGTTACCACTTTTTCGCACATTTTGGGCAGCATAGAACTTGAATAATGTTGGTATTTAACGCATCTAGAGCTCGGAGATCATTCTCGTAGATACTGGTTTAAGCGTAGTCCTACAGAAAAAAATCTAACGGTGTCGAATCACATGATCTTGGAGGCCAATTGACGTCGCCAAAACGTAAAATTACGCGACCAGGAATCTTCTCACACAATAAATCCATAATTGGTCGTTTTGGCAATTCTGTATGTCTATCTGTCTGTTCCGCTACAGGCTTAATGGCTCGGTCGATTTTTCTCAAATTTAGAAGATATAATTTTTTAATTTTTTCCAACACGTTTTTTCTTTTTTTTAAGACCCAAAATAACGGTACTAGCAATACGATTTTTTTTTCTCAAAAACTTCGACAGATTTAAAAAAATAAAAATACAAAAAAAATTCGAGTAGTTAAAGCTAGAAAATTTTCCGAAGAATGGTTATTGGGGGTACCCCCCAAAGAACCATTTTTTTTTGTTTTTGATTTTCTCAAAAACGGTACAACCGATTTTGACCATATTTTTGCTAAAGCTCCCCAAGAACTTAAAAAGAATAAATTGTGTATTCAAATTTTCAAAAAAAAAAAAAAAAAATTTCAAAACTCAATATTTCGAAAACCCCATTCTAAATTTTTTTTAACTTAATAAATGAAAGTTTCTCAATATAATCTGTAAGATGTGAGAAAAAAAAATTATTTTACCCTAAGCTAAAGGTTCCTACCAGACAAATGTTAAAATATGGTTTTCAAAAATCGTATTTCTCTCGAAAACGGGCGCCTAGAATTTTAATAAAAATTTTTTTCTTTCAATTAAATCTTACGATCTTTAATTAAATAAAAAAAAATGAAATTAAGATATTACAGCTTGTACCTACCATAGAACCATTTTTTCAAATTTAGAATTACTCATAATCGACATAATAGAGTTTAATGAAATTTTTTTTATAGAGATGCTTCTAAAAAGTTTAAAAAAAACATTTCATTTCAAAACTAAAAAAAAAAATATTTTTTGAATTGAAAAAAAAACATTTTTTTGGAAAATTCGATATTTTAAAAACGGCTTAATATTTTTTTTGGAAATCAATTTTCATTCGTACAATAATAAAAACCTAAAGTTGGCGTACCAAATTTTGTTCTTAAAAATCTTTTAAAAACTTTGTATATGTATAAAAACGTATATTTTTAAGAAACCACTACAACGACTTATAACTTTTGTTCCTGCATAAATTCATATTTGCATAGCATTCTGTTTTTATCTCTTACTTCTAAATGAATTTAAAAAATTAATTTTATCCTTATGAACAGTTTTTTTCTAATAACATTAACATTCTAAAATAACATTGAAATTCCTAATCTATTACATAGAAGTAAGTTTGTGCGACCCAGTCGTGCATTTTATTTCTTAAAATAAAGGCCTAAATAAAGTTTATTTAATAAGTATTAGCAGAACTAACATTAGTACCGTTAACATGACTCAGGATACAACAAAATAAGTCTTTTTTAATAATATAAAAACTGGAGGTAACCCCTTACTTCAAACTATTTTTTTCTAAGAATTATACCCAAGACTTAGGCCCAAAAATAATATGTATGAAATTTGAAACCGAAAAAAACTTGTAAAATCTTAATACATAAAATTATTCAATTTTTTAAGAAGCTTTAGCATAAAATAAATGCGGTCAAAATCGGTTCTACCGTTTTGAAAAAAAAAAGTTCTACCATTAAAAAACAATTTTTAGAAATGTTTTCGATTTTTGTTCTTTAAATGTTTGGAACAGTTTTTAAGAAAAAAATATTTAACTATTTATCATGATTCTCCTATACAATTCTCCCCCAAACATACATATTTATATTCTCATGATTTTCATAAAACAAAATTTTCTAAAATTAACGAATACCTAAACATACATATCACACATCATACATATCTTTTATTTTGACAACGTATCTGTCAATGACGCCATAAACATATTATATAGAGAATTAATATTTGATTCTATTTCTCTTCGTGTGACTTTTTTTGACGTTAGCCTTCGACTTCTTACCAACTTTAATATAATTACAGGCCACAATCGTTGCGTAACAAAAGCAATAAGTTCTTGGTCAAATTTCCTTTGCTCTCGATCTCCAACAGACTACGCTTATTATCTTCAATTTACCAAACCTAACAACTCCCTAATTAACGCCATTTTATTTGAACCCAAACCAATCTTTTTTAATATCCTATTACCTTCTTTCAGTGTGTCAACTTTAAAAAAAATAACCGATGGTAAACGTCCCTCTCTCTTTTGAAAACATTTTGTACGAAATATTAAGTTTTCGTTGAAAGCCTCTCATTTCCTGTAGACAACATGGTTTTGTGAAAGACTAACATCGTTAAATCCGTATCATTTACCATGTCTGCCTAAGATCATGCAAAGGAAGTCGACGTTGTCTAAGCCAATTTCAGTAAGGCCTTTGAGAAAATTTTACATAAGCTTATTCTATTCAAACTGTCCACCCCTGGGCTTGAATATATATTCTTAAGATGGATTTCTTCTTACCTGAAAAACCGTTACTATAAAGTTAGATTCAAAGCTACCATCACTGATAATTTCTTAACTAGCTCCGGGGTCCCACAAGGCAGCCACTTAGGACCTCTACTCTTTATTATTAACGATATTGAAATTACCATCAAATATTCCCATAGTCTACGCTGCCGACAGTGCCAAGTTTTACAAGACTATTTCTTCCACACATGATTCTACTCTTATTCAACTTTATCTCGACATTTTCTCTGTTTGGTATTTGAAAAATTGCTTAGAGCTAAATATTTCTTACAAGTATAACACCATTTTGGATATCACGCTTTTGGATAAGGCTAACACTGTTTTTAATATTCTCAATTTTATCACAGGCGAACTTAAATCACTAAATCTAATGTATGTTTGGCTTTCTGGAAAAAAAGAACTTCTTTTAAGTTCACTATCAATGAAGCACAAATTAAATTTGTTGCTTTTAAACCCTCTCAATTGCTGTTCCATCTTGGCCTTCTTTTGGGTCCAAATTATTCACAGATATAAATTATCAAAAAAAAAAAGAATCACAGAATCAAATAAAGCAAAACTCTTAACTGATGCTGAGTCCCAATCACATTTAGATTTTTTTTCTTTATTTTCGTATCAAACTCAATAAACCCAATCCGGTTTGAATTTTTTTCTTGAAAGATTCTAAGTGTAAACAGGTGTTGACCCTAAAGTCCTCGCAGTGTCCCAGCCAATATTGCCTTAATTTATTCCCAAGGGTTGATTGTTGATATATACGAGTACTTATGTATGTTTTTTCTAATGTCCTACTTTGATATGAAACGAATATCCATCGAAAGGGTATTGATTTGTTGTCCTTTTTTCCTGTTGGTTTGCCTGGTAATAGGTTTGGCAGCTTAGAAGAAATCTTCCTAGCAGGGGGTGCTAGGTTCCCAGAATTTTCCGTTCAAGATTTTTGTGTTTTTCTTTTTTCGGGAAACATTTTAATTTCATTTAAATGGTTTTGTGGACATGGGGCTATTACTTTGCTTGCCTGTCATTGCGTTCAAGTTCAGATTATGTTTTCTTTGGGTTAATGTTGTTTGTCAACCTTTTATTCACTTCAGAGTGGTCAAGAACTTTTTCGAGTGGAAGCCATGATGCTTTCGAATTTTGTTATGCGATTTTAGAGTTTTTTTTTTTTTTTTATGTTCAACGGTCGATGGTCTTTTGTATGGTTGATTAGATGTTCTTTTTACAGAATAAATATTGAACGACAATTTCGAAAGAACAAACTGAAGTTTTAAGGTCGGGTCGTCATTAAATAAATTATAGTTAATTTAGAAGAGAAACTGTATTTGACAATGAATTAACGGAGAAGCCTCAAACCCAAATTATTACCTGAATAAATGGGTATGCATATTTCTTTTTTTTATTGGATCTAGTATATGTATGTTAGTAAATTGAACACGGAGGTTTGAAATCTTTTTAGATACTTATTGCGTTTTGATTTTCCTTTATAAGACTGACGAAATTAACAAAAATATAATGACAATTTTAGCAAATTTCACAACCATACATAAAAAATAGGAATGACCAAGGACCTTACAAGAAGTACATGTTTTTCAACTAGTGTAGAAGCCTGTGTTACCCATAAGGTACGAAGTACACCATAAACCTTGCCGAGAAGTCCATTGATTAGGTTATCCCTAGTTAAAAAGCGGTTGAAAGTCACATCCAGATGTTTCGCTCTTTTAACGTATTCGGTTAGAGCGTTGCTCAAAACAATCGATAGGAAATAAAAAAATGTGGCTTTGTTGATATTTAGATTTTTTAGGATTTAAAACATGACCATTTGATGCAGACCAATTAACCACTCTCCCTAAATCACTATTGACACAAAAAGCTCCATGCTCAAATAAACCAGGAGGGCAACTAAAGTACAGCCGAACTTCTGTCGTCTACATACTCGTACATATGAGAGGAAAAGGTAGCAATCAAAAATGGAAGTACATTAACATAAACAGAAAATGAAACGGGGCCAGGAATGCAACCCTTAGGAACACCACTAACATTCGACAGACAATCTACTTACTTACTTACTTAACCGGCTCCCGATCCATGGAGGGTCTCTGCCTGAGTTATTGTGTTCTTCCATCGGTTGTGATCCCTCGCGAGCTCCCTCCATCGTCGGGACCAAGCGCTCTTGCGTCTGTAACCGCCTCGTCCTTGTAGCGGAGGTTGCGTCTTCCTCCTCGTCTCGAACTTGGGGGCTGGGATTCGAAGATTTTCTTGGCTGGAGCGTTGTTGTCCATTCGCTGGATGTGACCGAGCCAGTGTAGTCGACGTGTTTTGGCTTTTTGGACTACATCAACATCTTGGTACAGCTCGTATAATTCACGAGTGAATCTTCTCCTCCATTCGCCCTCTTCGCATATAGGACCAAATATCCGCCGAAGAATTTTTCTCTCGAAAGTGCCCAGTATCAATTCCCCTTTTTACTTGCGATATACTTATGTAGGTACTATAGGGCAAGTTCTGCATTTGGAAAAAAAATCGAACTCGAGCTTTTGACCAAAGTTGACATTACGATGATAGCGAAGACGAATAAAGTGGGTCCGGCAATTCCGTCTGTCTGTCTGTCTGTATGTCTGTATGTCTGTATGTCTGTACCTCGATCTAGAGCCTAAGCCACTGGACCTATTTTCTTCAAACTCGGTAGTTAAGGGTCTTCGGTGATTCCCTAGAGGGGAAATTGAAATTTTTTTTTTAGTTCTAAAACTAACGGTACACCCCATACACCCGTAATGCAAAATTTTATTTATCTCTAAAACGGCTCTAACGATTTTGATAAAAAAAATTAGGTGTGATATTATGGACATGGACTACGTTTTGGTAAAAAATAAATTTGGGGCAAAATGTTATTAACGGTACCTGTCATAGAACGGTTTTTTTGATTTTCGACTTTCTCATTAACGGCTCTAACGATTTTAACCAAAAATTTTCAGCAGGAGTCCCCCTAAGTTTAAAATAATATTGTATATACAAATATTCGAAAAATTATTTGTTGGGTTTTTTTGAAAAAAAAATTTTTTGAAAAAAAAATTTTTTGAAAAATCAATATCTTCAAAACCTATGAACGAATATTTTTTGAAATTATTTCCAAAAATCAATATTATTAAAAACTTAAAAATCGCATCCCACAATTTTTCCTTGAAAAATTTTAAAGAAATTTCTTATATAAAAAATTTAATTATTTAATAATAAAACGATTTTTTAAAGTTTGTTTGCATAAATTCATACTTTTCTAGAAATCAGACGGCAATTTCATTTTAAATTCATGTTTTATATTTATAAAATGTATCTTAAATTCCAAAGTATCTACTTTTATATAAGAGTAAGTTTGTGCGATCCAGTCGTGCATTTTATTTACTTATCGTCCAGTACTCGGCGCCGTAGAGTAGAATTGGTAAAATTAGCGTTTTGTATAGCGTGCACTTTGTCTTTCGAGAAAGGAGTTTTGAACCCATTTGTTTGGCCAAACCGAAGTAGCAGTGGTTTGTTAGGGTAATTCTTCGTCGGATTTCCACTAAGGTGTCATTCGTGGGATTGATGTTTTTTCCGAGGTAGGTGAACTCCTTGACTACCTCGAAATTACTGCTACCAACAGTGACGTTTTGTCCTAGGCGATGGACAAATGCGGCTTTGTTTGTTGATAGCATATACTTTGTTTTGTCCTCATTAACTTCAAGACCAACTCGTTTCGCCAGTTCATCAATAGCTGTGAACGCTTCTAGCACAGCTCGCTAAGAGCGGCCGACGATATCGATGTCGTCCACATAGCCAAGCAGTTGGGAAGACCTGTTGAAGATAGTGCCTTCCAGGTTAACACCACTCTTGCGCACTATCTGCTCCAGGACTAGGTTGAAGAAATCACATGATAGCGCATCTCCTTGTCTGAACCCTGTGCACGTCTGGTATAGCTGGGATGAGCTGTTACCCATTTGCACGTTGCACCGCGTATTTTGTAACATCATGCGGCATAGCTGGATCAGTTTTTTCGGGATCCCGAGTTCCGACATTGCCAATAGAAGCTCTTGGCGGCTTATGCTATCATATGCGGCTTTAAAGTCGATGAAAAGATGGTGGTTATCGATTTGAAATTCGTTGGTCTTTTCCAGAATTTGCCTCAATGTGAAGATTTGGTCTATCGGTGATCTGCTTGGCCTGAAGCCACACTGGTATGTGCCGATTATAGTGTTGCAGAAAGGTTTTAGACGCTCACATAGTACAGTGGATAGGATCTTGTAGGCAAAATTAAGCAGGGATATGCCCCTGTAGTTTTTGCAGGACATGGGATCGCCTTTTTTGTAGATTGGACATATGGAGCTATTTGACCAGTCGTCGGGCATTCTTTCCTCCTCCCACACTTGGTTGATGAGCTGATGCATGCACCCTATTAGGACATCTCCTCCATACTTAAAGAGTTCCGCAGGTAGGCCATCCGAGCCTGCGGATTTGTTATTCTTAAGCTTGCGTATTGCTTTCTTAACCTCTTCAGTACTGGGTAGTGGGACTGGATCTTCATTGACTGGTCTTATGCTTCTTTGCTCCTCTGTGGTTTCGTCTAAATAATGCCCATTGAGCAACTGCTGGAAATGCTGCTTAAACACGTCTACAATTCCCTGTGGCTTCGGTGACTGGGTTCCCTTCGCTGTTTCGAAGAGCTTGCGTGCCGGTCCTATAACCTGCTCCTAGTTGTTTGGCTGTTTTGTAGAACCGGCGCGGCGGGTATTTGTGGCGGTGCTAGACTCCTCGAGATACCTGATCTGCGAAGCTGCGGCTGCTCTTTTCTTTCTGCGCAGTGTTTTTTTCTCTTTCCTTCTCTTTTCACGGTACTCCTTTTTTGCTGCTCTTGTTTTCCGTTGCAGCATTTGGATTCGTGCATTTTCCGTCTTCTGCTTCAATACCGCGCATTCATTATCATACCACGGGTTCTTTTTCCTAGGTGGTTGATAGCCTATGGTGGTCTCGGCTACCTCCTTAATGATGTCGCGGTACTGGCTCCACTGGTTGTTGACACTTGTGGCTGGGGGACTTCAGAGAGTTTCCCGGTCAATTGCTCACTGTAGTCTCTGGCTTTCTCAGGTGTGCTAAGGCATGCAATATTAAATTTCTTCCTTTGGACGGTCATCATTTTCTTTTCGTTGGACAGTCGGGCTCTGAACTTTGTCACAACAAGAAAGTGGTCAGAGTCCACGTTTGCACGTTCGCACGTCCAAGATGTTCGACGTGTGCCTTGCGCCAATTAGCACGTGGTCGATTTGATTGGCGGTTCGACCATCTGGAGATCGCCAGGTTGCTGTATGTATCCTTCGCCCGGGGAAACTAGTGCTACTTATCACCGTATTCCGAGCTGCAGCAAAGTCGATTAGTCGGAAGCCGTAATCTGTTGTCATTTCGTTGAGGCTGTGCTTTCCAACTAATCCGCCAAAGATATTTTCCTTCCTGACTTTAGCATTGAAATCTCCGAACACGATTTTGACATCGTACTCTGGACAGGCTCCGTCCAGGAGGTCGTTAAACTCCTCCTTGTTAGACTCCTCAACTTCATCGGTAGGGACATGTGCACATATTAGGCTGATGTTTTGAAAAGTGGCTTTGATGCACACAGCCAGGCGATCGCTATTCGGCTACAAATCGATGACTTTCGATCTGAGTCGATTTTCCACGATGAATCCGCATCCTAACATGTGCAATCTTTGATGACAGCTGTAAAAAATGTCGCAATATTTTCTTTTCGCTATTCCTGATCCTATCCATCGTATCTTCTGGATCGCGGTAATATCTGTCTTGTACCGCCAGAGGACAGATTCAAGTTTTTGAGTAGCACCGGGTGTGTATAGTGTCCTTACATTCCAGGTGCATACTCGTAAATCGTAGTCCATTTTCGTTCCGGTTCGACATACAACCGCTTATGCAAAATTGAAGTTGTGCATACACTTATTACCATACATAAATTAACGATACTGACCGTATCACATGCTTCAGATTTATCTACCAGTATTTGCCTTAAATAGTCAGTATCATTTAATAGCGCTGTGATGCAACTGTGTTTCTTCCTAAAACCAGATTGTTTAGGGGTAAGCATTAAGTTAGCCATTATATAAACATTGATTTGATTTCGGAGTATCCTTTCAAAGACCTAAGACAGAAAGGGCTATATAGAGATAGGTCTAAATCATCCAGTTTTGCATTTTGGAAAGTGGTACGATTATTTCCACCTTCCATGTATCCGGATAAGCTCCAGAAATCAATATGCTATCAGAAGCAAAAGTAATGTAATGCAACACAATTGGCTGTATCATTCACATTTCACAAAAAGGAAGGATGAATATTATCTAGCTAGGTGGCCTTTGACTTTAAAGACAGTAAACTTTCGACAACATCGGAACTATTTACTGCAGAAAATTCAAAACCAGGAATATCACGGTTGCTCTTGATAAATAGAAGAAAGGTTTTGGCGCTGAGCGATGGGACTTGTGCCAGTGCAACTGAAGTAATTTTCACTGAGGGTATTGCTATCAATATCCTGGTCCAATCCTTGCTCTACCAATATCAATTTTTTGTTCATTTTTACACGCCCGTTTAAGGATGCTCAAAGCTGATGAGAGAAATATTGCGGTTTGGCCGACCATTATATTCTTTTTTTTATTAAAAGATCACTAAAGTGATTATGAATACTCTTATTATGACAAACACAGTGCGAACAATTAGGAAAGGAGGATAGGATTAGAAAGGAGATAACGATGCACATTGGTTTTGAATGCCTGCACATTGCAATGAGTGGGAAACGTTGAGCTGGGTAAAGCATTCCACATCCGTGTAGTGCGGCTAAAAAGAGAATCTCTGTACTTGACAGTACGTCCTTAACTAGGCTCAAGGGTAAACTGATGAGCATTCCTAGTAGTACGGGTATTTAGCTTGATTTGTTTGAGGGTAGGACTGCAACTAGTTATTTCAAAAGAGCATTGCTTATGAAAATAACGGTATAATAATGATAGACAAGAAACTTTGCGCCACGCGCCGCGCCGGTGCTCAAGAGATACAAATGTCTTAGTAAGACAACGGTCGCCTATCATTTCTAGAGTTCTCTTTTGAATTCTGCCCAAGAGACTCAAAAAACTTCCTTCTTTCATCGGTTCAGAAAACCTAAGCACTTAGCAGCCCTTCTAACAACGTCGAACTGTGATCTCTTCACAAAAGATGGTCTTTGATGGAAATATTTGTATGTCTCTTTTATGCAAGGGCCGTCCATGGATAGTGGTATTGCGGGAGGGTAACGCTTTTGCGATAGTAAAAAGCATTTCGAAGCATTAAATTGTTCACGGTTTTTGATTCCCCATTCTACAATACTGTCAAGACCAAAATTTATTGAACTTATCATACGCTGCCGTTGGACAAGGATGTGAATCTATATCTCGACATCCAGAAAGCATCCGACGGTGACGGCTTAGGGCTGTGGTGATATCGTGTTGGAATTTTACCAGTGGATGCAAGGTTCAGTGTTTTTCTCGAAAGTCGAATTGCATGTCAGGGATGATGAAATTTTCACTGCAGAATTTCTTCAGTCTTCGAAGGATTATATCTTCCAGTAATTTGCTCATGTTGTTGAGTAGTAATATCGGCTTCGACAGTAGTGATATTTGGCTTAAAAGTTCCGATGATTTCTATAACCTCTTCTAAATTGCATAAATGTGGCCTATCGGTGGGATCATTTGCTGGATTGATAATATTTAAATTAAATTTGGTTACAGTGTTTGTTAAACTGTTGCTTCAACCTTTCTAAGAAAGTTGGGTCAGTAGGTGGGTTTGGTGTGAAGTTTCCTTCGAAGTATTGGGCGAAGGCTTCCACCTTGTCTGAGAACGAGGCAGCTTCAGTATCATTACTGATGATGGTTTCCGGTATTTGTGGCTGTCTTCAAATGATCCTATTGATGTTTTTGAAAACATCAGAATCCTGGCTTGATTTCTTGCAATCTTTTCTGGAATTGGATATTATTGTGGTGTCGAATGGAGTTCCGGAACATGATGCTGTAGCTCATTCCAAACTATCTGGTAGTTTCTGTTGGTTGTATTCAGTTCACTTTGATTGATCCGCTGGAGACGTTGTCTGTGAGCATACAGACTCTGTACGTACTCGTGAAGGTGCTGCAGTACCTATCCTTTAATAATCTAGACTGTTTTTGCTTGTCCAGGGCATCAGATACGGTATGTTCAAAGTTGAAAATTGTTGCATCTTTTTCGGTATCCAGAAGATTCCTGTCTGAAGGTGGAAGAGTTAAGCTCTGTTCGATGTCCCTGTGAAGTCTATCAATATCCTGCCTTCTAAAATTAATGAAATTCTCAGGAGCTTCTATTGTGAGGAGTATGGGTTGCTTGAGGTTGATCGATAGTTGAACAGCTTCATGGTCCTTGACAATGTGCAGTGTGCAATCATGTACAGACATAATTCCGGATTTCCGGAAGAGTGTGCACTAGGTTCGAGGAAGCCAGGCGGAGGTCCAGCGTTGATGGAGTTCTGGGAAAAGTGGGTTTGTGTTATGTGTTGTGAAAAAACCACTAAGGAGTGCTGGTCAACAATTCACTCGGAAAGAGACCTGTAGAGAAGGACAGATGAAGTTTACGCAGTGGCCTTATAGCGTTATAGGTCTAGTGGATTTGCATGTATCGAGATCTTTTAGAACTCTTCCAACTGCACGAGTGCGAAAGAAGACTGAAAAATCGTGTACGATCTTAAGCAGAGGAGGATTGTCTTAATCAATCGAGTTTACAAAAGTAGTGTTAATGAAAACAATGAAAGCGTTAGAACTGTGAGGATTTTGTAGTGTTTCGTACGTTTTTTAGAACTGACAAAAAATTTTACAAACCTTCGGACATAATAGTATCTTATGCCGTAATTTTTGACCATGTAAACATTTAGTTGATATGAACGTTATAGGTTTTTCTGGCTTCTTTTTTTTTTTTTTTTTTTATAATCTACCCGCGCTCAAGGGATTATGATTACCCTTTAAATGTTTCAACACAGCGTGGGCGTGAAGTTACGGAAGAGAAAGAAGGATAGGAAAGATGTGTGGCACGATGTTCTGAGACTGAAGGTTGTTGTCTCAGATATTTTATCTCCAGGGATGGCGGCTGAACTAAAGCGGAGAATGCCGAGTCTTATTTCTATGTCGCTTATAATTCACATTATTTTGTTCGTGTTCATCCTTGTTGGGCATACTAGTTTAACTCAATTACATGTTGTTAGTGTTATGCCTGAACAACATGTAATGAGTAAACCAGCAACCCATTGATGACAATTTTAGAAGGTTTTTAATGGAATTAAAACGACATAGACGACGGCAGGGATCGAACCTGTGATCATGAGGTTCACAGACGAGCACACATCCATCGCGCCACGGCCAACCCCGGTTTTCCTCAGGAGAGTTGGCTTTAAAATTTCGTAAACTTACTTCTCAAACTGTGATAGCCTCTTTACAGCTCGTAGCAGATCAGGAGTTTTCTTTTTGTTTTATAGATTGTATGTATTTGGAATAATATTTTGAATACCGTAAAGAGTAAGATTTGCCTGTCTTTTATGTCGTTCCTTGTCTTATCGCTTCTTTCACAAGCAATGATCACTCGGAGTAGCCAGTGGTGCTCCTCCCCTCAATCAGTTCACCTTTGATACTCGTTTCGACTGGTTGGTGAGCTTTGTTCACCCTTCGAGCCTAATTTTGGAAGTACCGACAAATAAAGCGATTCGTTTTTTAGTATCAAAACACGATTATTTAATAGTTTACCCCGCACGGATTTCCCTTGCGATTTCAATTAACAAATATCCAAAAGCTGTTGGCCAATTCACCACCATGTTATAGCAAATAAAAAGTTGGTCATTTAAAATTGTTAAAATAGGTCTATTATAAAAATATGTATGTTACATCTTCATAACAAGAGCTTATGTTCGAAGGACAAAACTTTCGTGCCACAATACCCTTACCTAATTTCGTTTATTATTCCTATCGGATAAATCGTTTGCTTGATTGCTCCACACCGAAATTTATATTAATTAAGCTATTGACAATCCAATTCGACATAAAAATGATAGCACACACTGGTGCCCTGATTCCATTACACCCTTGTGGATTGCATAATCCTTCAGAATAATTTAATTACTATATAGCCGACCCAACACCATATCACAGCCTTCATCTCAAACCCTTGCGTACCTTACACACATAAGCAAAATATAAGTTCAGCCTTAATTTATATAAAAAAAAAAACATTTTTTTCTTCCGGCAGATTGCGAGATTGTTGGCTCAAGAACACCATTGATATTACCTACATATTTGCATTTCTTGTTGTAATGGGCTTGACTTCTGTCGTTCCCTGTGATTTTTGATGTGTTTCCCTGGAGGCTTATCTTACACAACAAGTTAATTACACAAAATGTCAAATGATTATTTCGCACCGAAAGTATCATTTTATAAGATAACACGTGTAAGATAAACTTGAAGATATTTTTCCTCTTGCTCAAATTACATAATTCGACATAGTGTGTCTGTAAATGCTGAGGCAATTTGGGTGTTTTTGAAGTTTGTTTGTTAAGTGGTTTAGTTAGTTTTGAGTGTACGAGTAGTTTTGAATGTTTTGATTTTATTTCGAATTGTTAGCTTGGGGTGCAAATTAAAACGATTCATATCTGTGGTGATAAGTTTGAGGGGCTTATGTTAATGTTGTAATTTTTCACGATAAGTTCTGTTAAGACTTTTACGAGCCTATTTCTGGGGTTGGTACTGAAGGCATAAACTCATGTGTAAGGGAATCGATTCTTTAATTTGCAGTTTTAAAAATGACAATATGGAAAATCAAGGCCCTTTGTAAATACTACATTTGGATCAGATAGTTCAACTGACCAAGATCATTTTGATCTCTTAGTTTACAAACAGAGTGGAGCTGAGATCAAAGAACAAAAACAAAACACGTGTAGTGAAAGGGTAGCACACAGAGTGCAGGAGCACATGAGTAAAGCGGTGATTTCAAAATTCTAACATGTTTGATTTCTCCGCTCTCATCGCTACGATTTTTAACTAGAAGTGGTTGAAATTTCGAACTGTTTTTTTGTATTTTAAGTTGCTGCAAGATGTTTTATCGACTAGAATCGGGTTTGCTACGAAATCTGTCCACTTCGTCGTCAGCTTACAGATTCAAATTATTAGAAACCATTTTTATTTGAAAAATACAAATATTTAAATG
Source organism: Chrysotoxum bicinctum (assembly GCA_911387755.1). Classification (NCBI taxonomy): domain Eukaryota; kingdom Metazoa; phylum Arthropoda; class Insecta; order Diptera; family Syrphidae; genus Chrysotoxum; species Chrysotoxum bicinctum. The sequence goes on from OU426988.1 coordinate 193,070,219, forward strand.
AAAAAGACTAATCTCTTGCTTGTTTACTTCTACTTTGCTCTTGCTCTTTCCTCCTCACTCTGGCTAGGCATCATCCTTGCTCTCTCATCGTGCTGTTTGCTCTTTTGTCTGATGAATTTCGCAGCTTTGCTCTCCCCTCCACTCTGTTTGAACTCTTTATCACGAAAATCGGAAGAACTAACGTCGACAAGCTCAACTGTACACATCAACATCCCATGAGCTGTGCTGTGCGGTCGAGCAATTGAAAGATTCACGTGATTAGGGCGAATTCACTGCCCTTCTGCTCAGAGGAACCGCCAATATTACTCATTAAAACCCAGCCAGATCCAACACTCTACCAAGCCATAGAAAATCGGTTTTAATTCAATCGCCGAACACCAAAATTTGTCATCGGGCCGTCGCACGTTGTCGAGGAGCGTCATCACTAAATAAGTACACCCAAACCAAACTTAAAACGTCTCAATCGAAAAGCTAACAACCCATCATTTACGAGCCATCTATCGAGAATCATCAGCTTAAAGAATTACATAGCTACCTGTAATCGACGTCTTATCATCTAGATTTAAGTTTATATAATTTGAGAATATTCTCTCTCACTCTCAGAGATCAGAGTTAAGTAATAATTATTTAATTTTTGTGTTAACGTTCAAATTGAAAAGATTTAATTTCTACCATCATTTGATAATTTAGCATCCTCAAGAAAGTAACACCAGTCAACAACGCCAAGACGGCGTCACAAATTCTGCAAAGGGGTGCACACAACTTTATTGGACGGACAAAATTTTATTTTATTTTACTATTTTCGGTGAGTCATTGATTGTTGAAATAAAAAAATCAACAATTTGAACGAATTAAATTACTTTATTGTTTTTAATTTATGTAAATGAGTTACCAACGCTGTTGAAATATACACACGGACTATTGTTTGCGGATGATTTTAAGGTTTTTGCAACTGTTAAAAATATTAATGATTGTTTAAACATACAAAATGACTTAAATTTAATTGTAAATTGGAGTAAAGAAAACTTTCTTTCTTTGAACGTTTCAAAATGTAACATTTTCACATTTAATAGATCTACCACCACTATTTTATATCATTATTCAGTTTTAAATACTGCCTTGAATAGGTTAACTGAGGTTAAAGATCTTGGCGTGATTTTTGATGTGAAATTAAATTTTTCCCTTCATATTGACTATGTGGTGGCGAAAGCAAATTCAATGCTTGGTTTTCTAAGAAGAAACTGTTCTGAATTCTCAAATCCCTATGCAATCAAAGTAATTTATACTTCACTTGTTCGTCCATATTTGGAGTATGCTTCTATAGTTTGGGATCCACACTACATTGTTTCGAAGAATCGTATCGAAAAAGTACAAAAGTCTTTCACAAGGTTTTTGGTAAGACAACTCAGATGGAACTTACCAGAAATGCCTAGTTACACTACTAGATGTGCTTTAGTTGGTCTTGAGACTTTAGAAAAACGTCGGGGAGTGAACTGTGTTATGTTTATTTATGATATATTGTCTTATCACATTAAATGCCCTGTTATTTTGAGTCATTTAAAAATGTATGTTCCGGAAAGAAGTATCCGCCCGCGAAAAATTTTCTATGTTCCACCACATAGATGTAATTATGGCTTAAATGAACCATTCTCTAGATGTATGAGATTGTTTAATACTGTATGTTCTAAAATTGATTTTACTATTGAAAGAAAATTGTTTAAAATTAATCTAAATGAAATTTATAATTAAATTGTTAGTAGGCGTTAAATATCTGTAAGAGGAAGAAACTCGATAGATAAATAAATAAATAAATAAATTAATTTTATCGATAAAAATTCGCAAAATCATTAATTTGAGAGAAAGAGAGGTACGTCTCTTAGTTTAAAAATGATCTTACAATCTTGAGATCAAACTTTTTTAACAAGGTTTATATCAAGAGTAAGAGCGCACAAAGTACAAATAATAGAAAAGAGGTGAAGAAAAATAAGCTAGCACTACTTGTCAGCTTAGGGGTTTTTGGTTATGTCGTAAAATTGCGCATAAAAGGCAAACTTGCATGAATTTTTAAAATGCGATTTTTTATGTATAACTACGAATTTTTCCAAGAACAAAAAGTTTTAGTTTTTTTAATAAAAAATAATAATTTAATTAATTAAAATATTTTTAAGAAAAAAAAATGGTATACCTACCCCTATTAAATAAGAATAAATTTGAACAAAAATAAAACTTACCCGTTTTTGAGATATTGAATTTAAGAAAAAAATTAAAATATTTTTTATAATTTCTTAATCTTTTAGAAGCTTCTTTAAAAGAAGAAATAGGAACTGTTATATATATATGTGAATATATATGATTATATATGTATTTATAGTGTTTCATATTGGTGTGCACTCTCTCTATTCTCCTTAGTTTAAACGCACTGCCTTCTGCAGTCAGTCTAAGTATAATTGAAGCGCTGAAAGGATGAAGGTGTTAAGCGACATTTTTAAACATTTAAGTTACAAGCATTTAAAGTTTTTTTACTATAACTTTTTTTACCAAAGTGGTTGCATATAACACCTTCATCTTTGGCTTAGTATGAATTTTTGGGCAACAGAAGAGTACAGATGAGTCAGAAATTTAAGTTTCCATATAAGACTTTCATTTGTAAGAAAAAAAGCCAAATTTCAAAAAATTTCACTTGAGACCTTCATCCTTTCAGCGCTTCAATTGTCTTCTTGTAAGCAACGTAACCAATAAAGACCATATTTCATAAACCAGTGTTTCTATTAAATACCACATGGCGCAGTCGGTATACAAGAACTAATATTATTATGTAATAATAAAAAATTAGTAGAAGCTCGCAAGTTATTTAAAAAAAAAGAAAAAAAAAACAAGACTTTTGAACAAAAAAAACTAAATAGTTTGTTGCAGAGAGCAAGAAGCAAGAAGTGAAATTGATTTAAGGCCAGACTCAAAGAAAAAAAAAAAAAAACAAGATCAAGTGATTACACTGTGAATACTGTACTACTGTACACACAAATGAATTATGGATTTCTTGAAACCAGAACTTCTTAACTTGGATGGAAATTTACAAGAGAACTGGAAGAGGTTCAAAACGCACTTCGATATCTATTCTACGGCAACGAAAACAGACCAGGAGATAGAAGAGATTAAGGTAGCTAGGTTCCTGAGTTGTGCGGGATCGGAGGCAATCGAACTTTTCCACACGTTTGGGCTAACCGAGTTGGAAAAGAAGACGTTTAGAGTTGTTAAAGAGAAATTCGAACAGTATTGCAATCCTCGAACCAACGTGGTCTATGAGCGATATCGTTTCTACATGCGAAGCCAAAAAGAAGGTGAACCTTTCGATCACTTTTTGAAAGAAATTTCAACTTTGGTGGAGAGCTGCAGTTTTGGTGACGAGAAAAAAGCAATGCTTAGAGACCGCATAGTTATCGGAATTGCTGACCAAAACCTACCAGCGCAGCTACTGAAAACCAATGATCTGGACCTGGACAAGGCGGTGGAGACGTGTCGTCAATCAAGGAGAAGGGTATCCAGCGAAATCATCTTCGTCTGTAGATGTACTTAAGAAAAGCGGGGGAAGTAAAACTGGGGGGTTTTATGATGGGAAATGTATTAAAACAAATTCTAATTGTAATTGCAGTTGTAAAGATAGTGCACATCCATTGGAAAGAAATAAAAAATGTAAATTTTGTAACTACTTGCATGCAAAAGGAAAATGTCCAGCGTATGGGAAAAAATGTGCTTTATGTGGGAATAGTAACCATTTTGCTTCAGTCTGTCAAAAACGGAGACAGGTAAGTGATGTTGCTGTCAAACAAGATAATTATTGTGATAGTGAGGATGAGATTGACGAGACATTATATATAGATTCGGTTGATGTGCATGAAACCAATGCAAAAAACACGTGTTCTTCTTCTTGGATTGAGAAATTGCGTGTGGAAAATAGTTTAATTGATTTTAAACTCGATAGTGGGGCTCAGGTGAACATAATGCCAAAAAGCATTTTTGATAACCTCAAACCCCGACCTCTCTTGAGGGCGGACTCGGTTAAGTTAGAATCATATGGAGGGTTCAATCTATCAGTTGTAGGGTCAACAGTATGCGCAGTGAGGCATAGGAAAAAACTTTACAATTTGAGATTCGTGGTAACTGACAGAGGCTGTCAACCGTTACTCGGGTTAGATTCGTGTATTGAGTTAGGTTTATTGAAACGGGTAGATTCTTTAGAGACTCAAAGCGAGGCAGATTTTATTGAGCAGAATAGAGATATTTTTGAAGGCTATGGTTTTTTCCCCGACAAATGCAATTTGAAAATTCGAGAAGGGGCGTGTCCAGTGAATAAGCCTCCGAGGCGCATACCTTTGGCGTTGCGGGATAGGGTAAGTAGTACTCTGGGAAAGATGGTAAAAAGGGGAATTATTTCAAAAGTTGAAGGTCCAAGTGATTGGTGTAACAACATGGTAGTAGTCAAAAAAAAGAATAAATCCCTGCGAATATGCCTTGATCCTAAGGAGCTCAACTCAGCCTTAGAAGAGGAACATTGTGTGATACCAACTTTCGAAGATTTTCGACACGAGATGAGGGATTATAATTTTTTCACGGTGCTAGATTTAAAAGAAGGCTTTTGGCAACTGAAGTTAGATAAAGAATCCAAAATGTGTACAGTGTTTAGTACACCCAATTATGGGTGGTATATGTTTAACGTTCTTCCCTTAGGAGTTAAAGTTGCGCCAGAAAAATTCCAAAAGGTTAATAACAAGCATTTTGGGCGGCTTGAAGGAACTTTTATATATATTGATGATTTAATTGTAGGCGGTAGATCGATAGAAGAGCATGACAAGAATTTGAAGCGAGTTATAGAAAAAGCAAGGGAGCTCAAGATAAAATTTAACGCAGCCAAAGTTCAGTTCAGGGTGGAGAAGGTTAAATATCTTGGCCATATTTTTTCTGCCACTGGTGCACGCAAAAACATTGCAGGGTTAAAATTAACCGAATTTCGGTTAATAGCAACCAAGTAACACTGTTAATATAGCACCTACAGAGTTACTCTGCAAAAAATAGCAGAGACAACTCGATTAATGGTAAATCGGTTAAAAACAACCGAGTAAACGATTAAGGATCATTTCCCCTCCAAAAGGTACTCGTATAAATAAAAACAAGCAAACTCTGCAAAAAACAACCAATTAACTTGGTATTTTATACCCAATTTACTTATTTGTTTTTAGCCAATCATGTTGTTAATATCAACCAATCATCTCGGGTAATATCTAAACTTTCCTAGGTGAAATAGCGATACACTTGTATCAATTTAGCCAACTTACTTGTTTAATACTAACCAACCTACTTGGTTTTAATTAACCAACCTTCTCTGTTGAAATTAGCCAATCTAGTTGGTTAATACTAACCAACCTACTTGGTTAATAATAACCAACCTACTCGGTTAATAATAACCAACCTACTCGGTTTTATTTAACCAACCTTCTCTGTTGAAATTAGCCAACTTACTTGTTTAATACTAACCAACCTACTTGGTTTTAATTAACCAACCTTCTCTGTTGAAATTAGCCAACCTACTTGGTTAATAATAACCAACGTACTTGGTTAATACTAACCAACTTACTCGGTTTTATTTAACCAACCTTCTCTGTTGAAATTAGCCAACTTACTTGTTTAATACTAACCAACCTACTTGGTTTTAATTAACCAACCTTCTCTGTTGAAATTAGCCAACCTACTTGGTTAATACTAACCAACCTACTTGGTTAATACTAACCAACCTACTCGGTTAATAATAACCAACCTACTCGGTTTTATTTAACCAACCTTCTCTGTTGAAATTAGCAAACTTACTTGTTTAATACTAACCAACCTACTCGGTTTTATTTACCCACCTTCTCTGTTGAAATTAGCCAAGTTACTTGTTTAATACTAACCAACCTACTCGGTTTTAATTAACCAACCTTCTCTGTTGAAATTACCCAACCAACTTGGTTAATACTAACCAACGTACTTGGTTAATACTAACCAACTTACTCGGTTTTATTTAACCAACCTTCTCTGTTGAAATTAGCCAACTTACTTGTTTAATACTAACCAACCTACTCGGTTTTATTTAACCAAGCTTCTCTGTTGAAATTAGCCAAACTACTTGGTTAATATTAATCAAGCTTCTTTGTTAAAGGTAGCCAACCTACTTGGTTAATACTTACCAACCTTCTCTGTTGAAATTAGCCAACCTATTTGGTTAATATTAATCAACCTACTTGGTTAATAATTACCAGCTTACTTGGTTTTAATTAACCAACACTCTCTGTTGAAATTAACCAACTTACACGGTTTTATTAACCAACCTGCTTGGTTAATGTTTACCAATATACTCTGCTGAAATTAGCCTACTAACTTGGTTTAAAAAACCCAATTTGCACGGTTAAAATTAGTGAAGCTACTAGGTTATAATTAACTAACATACTAGGTAGAGTTTAGCAAACTTACTCGTTAGATTATAACAGAGTGGGTTTGATAAACTTTACCTAGTAGATTGGTTAGTAATAACCTTGAAGCCTTATTAATAATAAATATGAAAATTTGCTTTTAATGTTAGTAGGCCAACTTTGGCAGAGAATGCTTACCTTCTAGCTTACATTTATTTATAAGCACAATACCGTTGGACATCATCTTTTAAGACCCCGATGTATCTGAAAACTTCAATCTGTTTTGAATAGCCAATTTGAATCCTTAAATTGAAAACATAAGCATTTATGTATAGGTACAAAAGATATTTTATTTTCTCTAAAACATAAAATTAAATTAAAATTACTTAAATTAAATAAATATAAAAATATAAATACTTATCCTCTAACATATTTCTAATACAATAATTTTATTTTTTAACAACAAATTTATTTTCGATTTTTTAGCTTCTTATTTCATTAATTCTAATTTTTAAGTTTTAAATACAAATTTTTGATTTTGATATCTTCTTGGTTTAAATTTTTCTTAAACTAACAATTTATATTGGGCTTCTTAAAGTCACGTACTGCCTGCTGTTTGCTAAAATATTTATCGTATTTGGGATTGGTGAAATTAAAGACTCTAGAAACACGTTCAATTGCTTCTGCATCGTTGGAACTTGAACTTCATATGCATAGTAATGTTCATTGAAACATAAAGTGTCCAGTACTGTGCCAGAAAATATTAAACGATCAGAGTCATATAAATAAATTCTTTTCAATAAGAAAAAGTCGTAAAGGTAGCCATCTGAGTTCAGACTTTTTACAAAAACGGACCCATTTTTGTAAAGAATGGATGAAATTGTTGCCCAACTAACATTAATCAACGTTTTTGTAGGGTCAAGTGATAAACTGGATTGTAAAATATCAATTTCAGATTTTGAAACACTTTTTACAGGACCTACCTCAAGTATGTTGCAAAGTTTACCCTTGAGAAACATTGCATTTAATTGAAGTTGATGTTTTATTGCTAAAGTTAAAGTGACATTTCTTTGGTTACACGATGATCTAGCTGATATTTTGGATTGTCTATGCTTCGCTTCAAACCTCATTGACCACAGCGAAGACAATGGACCGTGTTTCTTAATAGCGGTGTGATAGTGAATGAGGTTGTGAAACTTTGGTTTGAGAGAGTCTTTGGTGAGGTTAATATATTGTTCGTTTAGTTCAGCTATTAAAACTTGCAGTAAATTTTCTGTTCCTACTGAAATTTTAACACTAAGAAGTATATCAAGAATTTTTCTCAATGTTATGTACATCGCCCAAATAGAATCGTCCCTTGGCACAAAATCACCTATAAGTAATCCCAAGAATCGCAAAAGAGTAAGCGTTTCTCCAGATGACAAACGCACATTTTTCCGTTTAAGATGTTCCCTTTCGATAGGACAAGGTTTATTTTTACTATCGGGTCCATAGGCGAACGCTACTAATTTTTCATTAAAAATAGATAAAGAAAAAAATTGGTAGTGTTCAGTATACTGCATAAGAAGAAAACTTAAAACGTATTTTGCTACACCCTCGAGCACATCATGCATTATATCGACGCCTACCTGCTGAAATAAATCAAAATTCTTTACTTCTGAAAATATACACCTTTCTTTTATTCCAGTTAATGAAAAGTTATTTAAAGACAGATCAGCTTCATAGGAATCAATAGTACGAAGAAGGGTTGTATCCTCATACAGTTGCTCTTTCATTATATCTTTTTGAACTTTACATACTCTACAGGAAAAATTGGCAGAAAAGCTCTCTACAAACCCAATCATACTATGTATACCCAAATTATCACCAAGAATCAAAGCAAGTTCGAAAAATAAAGTTCCCTTGAAGGTTGGAATATCTATTTCTACACCCACTTCACTTAAAAAATTAAACTCATCAATTACTGGTTTGAATACAACATTATTACCAAAATGTACTCTATCAGATGAATGAAATAATAAAACGAGGAATATGTTAGAAAGAACTGACAAACGCCAAGGCGGAAGACATGGAATGGAGACATACACTGCCCCTAATTTGTGGACACCAGCATGACTCCCAAGGACATTTCCAGTTTCATAATCATCGAAATACATAAATAAAGGTAAGACAACTCGGTTGGAATGATGAGACATTCTCTTTCTCCAATAAGAGCCTTGGATGAAATTTTCCATTAAATTTTTACTTTTAACACTGTCCATATATTCAAACGTTTCGGAAAGTATGTCTTCAAGAGAAAAAAAGGTTTGGAATACATTTCTTAATGGAATAAAATGTTCTTGACATGATACAGGTTCCATACGTGTTATTCCATTTTTTTTTAACATAATCAAATCTTTGGCCAATTACAATTGCTTGAGGATCAATGTAGGATTTTTTTTTTGAAAAATAAGCAATCCTCTTTCGTTCGGTTGTAAAAGAATCCAAAGGAGAAATTAATGATGAATGTAGTGCTTCGACTAATGATTTTGAAATATCATTGGATATGGAGTGTTCAAGACAAACTTTATCCACGCAAGTTTTAATAGCTGGGGTTATTGAGCCGAACAATACGTTTATGCCATTAATTACCTTTTGGACTACATTTCTTGGTAAAAGTACATTTCCATATAGGGAAGCAATAAAAATAGAGAGTGATGCATCAACCGTCGGCATATTTGTTATAATAGACTTTCCTTTTTTTAAATTTGTCTGATTAAACAAAATATTTTCATTTTGTGTAGTTTCAAAAACAGAATCAGAATTGGAAAGTTGATTCTGGCTTCTCAAATCATGCTCTTTCTGGAAATGTCTTCTGAATGAATAAAAAAAAGGAAATGAACGCCTACAATCTCCTTCATTGCACCTATAGTATATAAAATTATGTTCGCTGTGCATAAAAGTGAAGTGCTGTCTGAGACCTTTAATATTTTTAAGGTGGGATTTGCATAGAAAACAAATAACCATTTTGAAAACTAAAGTAAATATACGGCTGTAGTTAGTGCTATATGACCTTAAAGATAAAAGTGAAACAAAGAACCATATAAACTGCTTCTAAAATATTTGAATTCAATATATATATATATATATATATATAAGTAAGTTTTTAAAGATTTTAAGGACGTTTGAACCAAGGATGTATTAAACAGTGTTATATGTGACTCTGAATGTAGTAATTGAATAAAACAAATAACTTTTTTGAAAACTAAATTAAATTTTCTTTCAATTTTATAGATTATTTTTACTTTTAATTTGCAACTCGACAAGCAAAGTATTAGCAGCGGTGGATTCTTTGTCAAATTTTGTATCTATTTTATAAAACGCTTTTTGGATAAACATCCAAGTACATTTACCTTCAGCAGGATATTCTGCGTTAATCATAAAAATTATTTTGAAACAAACATCAACTGCCACTATAATAATTGATATATATCATATCATTTACGACCACAAAATAACTTATTATATTTCTTAAGGACGTACCAACTAAAAGAATATATGGCTACAGTGTGAGACCATATTGTTGTAATTGTTGTAATTTGTCGTTACAAATTAACTTTTTAAAGATTTATAGGACGTTTCAACTCCAAGAAAATATAAGGATGTAATAACGAAAGTGATATATGACCTTGAAGATAGAAGTGAAACAAAGAACCATATAAACTGCTTCTAAACAAACTGAATGCAGTATATATTTTGTATCGTTTATAGTTACAAATTAACTTTTTAAAGATTTTAAGGACGTTTCAACTCAAAGAGAATATGAGGATTTAATAACGAAAGTGATATCTAATCTTAATGATAGAAGTGAAACAAAGAACCATATAAACTGCTTCTAAACTAACTGAATGGAGTATATAATTTGTATCTTTTATAGTTACAAATTAACTTTTCAAAGATTTTTAGGACGTTTCAACTCAAAGAGAATATTAGGACGTAATAATGAAAGTGATATAGGTATGACCTTAAAAATAGAAGTCAAACAAAGAACCATATAAACTGCTTCTAAACAAACAAAGAGAATATTAGGATTTAATAACGAAAGTGATATATAATCTTAATGATAGAAGTGAAACAAAGAATCATATAAACTGCTTCTAAACTAACTGAATGGAGTATATAATTTGTATCTTTTATAGTTACAAATTAACTTTTTAAAGATTTTTAGGACGTTTCAACTCAAAGAGAATATTAGGACGTAATAATGAAAGTGATATAGGTATGACCTTAAAAATAGAAGTCAAACAAAGAACCATATAAACTGCTTCTAAACAAACTGAATGCAGTATATATTTTGTATCGTTTATAGTTACAAATTAACTTTTTACAGATTTTAAGGACGTTTCAACTCAAAGAGAATATTAGGATTTAATAACGAAAGTGATATATAATCTTCATGATAGAAGTAAAACAAAGAACCATATGCTTCTAAAGTAATTGAATGCAGTATATATTTTGTATCGTTTATAGTTACAAATTAACTTTTTAAAGATTTTTAGGACGTTTGAACCAAGGATGTATTAAACAGTGCTATACGTGACTCGTAAAATAGTAATTCAATAGAAAACAAAGAACTTTTCTTAGAACTAAATTAAATTTTATCTTAATTTAATATCATTTTTACTTTTAATTTGCAACTCAACAAGCAGAGTATTGGCAGCGGTAGATTCTTTGTCAAATTTTGTATCTATTTTATAAAATGCTTTTTGGATAAACATCCAAGTACATTTACTTTCAGCAGGATATTCTGCGTTAATCATAAAAATTATTTTGAAACAAACATCAACTGCCTCTAAAATTGAGGGCAGTATATATTTCGTATCATTTACGACCACAAAATAACTTATTATATTTTTTAAGGACGTACCAACTAAAAGAATATATGGCTGCAGTGTGAGACCATATTGTTGTAATTTGCCGCGTCTTAGAGCTATCGCCTCTTCAATTTCTGCATCGCTGTGGACAATTGTGATGAATCCATCTCGAGCTTCGGATTTTGAAGGCCGCCAAACTTTTTTATGTACAGCCTTCAGGCGTATAGTTTGCGTTGTTAGAAGCGATGGTATGAGAAGGAAGGCGCCAAGATTACTTGTGTCTTCAGTTGCTGAAATTAAATAAACATACACAAAAATATTATAGTCTCTATAATTGTAATGGATTCTTTTTTCAAAAATGTGTATATTAATATATTATAATTCTATGGCAACAAGAAAAAACGATATAAGTCAGTTTTTGCTACTTTTCAGGTGCAAGACCTCTTTTTATTTTGTCTGTGATTCCTTAACCGTTTGAGATAAAAATACGAAAAAAATGACAGATGGAATGTCTTATTGCGCATCGGATGGTATCAAAAATTCATTTTCGACATAAGTCGACCTATGCAGTTTTTCCTTGTTGCCACAGAATTAATTAATGAAATACTTTAAGAATGCCATCAGTTTTAGTACTGCTTGGTGCAACTATTAGTTATATTCTTTTCTCTAAGATTATTTTTACCTCAGATACTAGGAATTATTCACTTGTCACAGTCATCATTTAGCATAAAAGCATAATAATAATCCTTGGCAAAATAAAATATAACATTAACCCAACAATTTCTCACTTCAACGAAATACTTAGGATTAGGAGGGTCAATGAACTCCACATACAGGATATTTTGAAACAAATATCAAATACCTATACAATAATTGAAGGCAGTATAATATATTTCGTATTATTTACAACCATAAAATAACTTATTATAATTTTTAAGGACGCTCCATCTTAACTATTTTGAAAATATCAATATTAATGCTTTTTATCATAAAGTCTTGGTAAAATTTTGTATCTATTCTATAAAACGATTTTTAGACAAACATCCAAGTACATTTACTTTCAACAGGATATTCTGCGTTTATCATGACAATTATTTAAAAACAAATATCAACTGCGTCTAAAATTGAAAGCAGTATAATTTTGTATCATTAACGACCACAAAATAATTTATTACATTTTTTTAGCACGTACCAACTAAAAGAACAACAGTGGGAGACCTTATTGATTACCAGATCTTTTTAAAACACCCCTTAAGATTCGCAGAAGAAGTTTTCAAAAATATTTTTCAGTTAGATTTTGAAAAATACTCACAATCTTCCAGTTGTAATAATTCACTAATGAATCCGTTTTTGGCGGTCACTTTTTTTCTTGCAAGTGAAAAGATGTCGGTTTTGATACTAGGAAAATTTTCGTATAATCCTTGGCAGTTTTCTGAGTAAAAGATGTTGAAATCCTTTTGAAGCTGTTGTAAACGAAGTTAAATAATTGTTTGAGAAAATGATTTAACAGTCATGAATAGAATTGTAAATGTATTATTTCCAAATGTGTATATGTGTCACTGTAAAAACCCAAAACATGAATATTATATAGTAATTTATTAATAAAACTTAGAATATTTCACCACTATTTCAAAAAAAAAATCTAGGACATACTGGTAATTTGTACAATATTCTCATTTTGGGTTTTTACCTTAATATATTCATTTGATTTAGTAGAGATGGAAATATACTAAATAACATTGAATTCTTCAAAGTCATATGGTGTAGATTTCAAGTTTGTAGTTTTGATAACTATCTTTCACACAGAAAAATATAAATATTTCAACTTTTGAAAGCCAAAACTCAGTGACTACGATATTAAAATCGAGAAAAATGTGCCAAAACCTTATATTTAAATAAGAGAAATCATAATATTACCAGTTTATATCCTGACACTTTCTTCAGAGCCGGATATTCTTCATAATATTGGGCAATGGTCATATCCTGCAGACGATGAAAGCGAGCATTTCTGGTTTTTTCCCACTTTTCCTCTGTTGTTTCCCAAGGATGGCTAGAATTTCGAAGCCATTCCAAATTTATATCTGAAAGTTCTTCATTTTCTGGGGTTTTGAACACTTCTGCCAGACGTTTTATGGGTATAGATTTCGGGGATTCTCCTCGACTAGAGATAGGTGACAATGAAAAAGAACGTTTGCGCTTCGGAATTATACCCGTTTCACGATATTTTCTTTTAAGATTGTGTATACTATCGGGCAACTTTCCAGCCAATCTGGTAATGATTCCACGACTCGATTCTACAATTTTGTTGTGAAAATACACAGACCTATTCTCAGCAGGAAACAAATCCACTATTTCGTTTGCCCACTTTGCATAAATTTGTGCAGTGATGTTTCGGTCTGGGGTTTCTCTTAAGACATACATGCAAATGATCCGCACCAACTTCAACCTTGCTTTATGATCAAGGGGACTTTTTTTATTTAGTGTTAAGATACCTTTCCCTTCTAAAGAGCATTCAAGGATTTTCTTGAGATCCTAAAATTAAAATATTATGTAGTATAAATTACGAAAATTATAATTATACCCATTTATAAAATCATTTCAAATGCAATGGATATTGTACGAGTAATCAGTTGGCAGCTTCTCAACTACTAAGCGTATTTAAAAACATAATCTATATGAATAACGACCCTATCCAGAATTACAAAAATCTCGCATGGATAACAATTCAAAAACAAGAATGTCTCAAATTTACAAAATCTTCGAATTATAAATCACAAGAACTTAAAAATAAACCGGAAAAGTCAAGGAAAATACTTGGATTATAATAAATAACATCACTAAATATTTAACTACCTATCTACCAAGTCCAAGAAGTTTTTTAAGTTCAAAAAATTTTCTAAGTCCAAAAAAATTTCTAAGTTCAAGAAATTTTCAAAGTCCAAGAAGTTTTCTAAGTCCAAAAAATTTTCTAAGTCCAAAAAAATTTCCAAGTTTAAAAAATTTTCTAAGTCCAAGAAATGTTCTAAGTCCGAAAAATTTTCCAAGTCCAAGAAGTTTTCTAAGTTCAAAAAATTTTCCAAGTCCAAACAAATTTCTAAGTCTTAGAAATTTTCTAAGTCCAAAAATATTTCTAAGTCCAATAAATTTTCAAAGTCCAAGAAAATTTCTAAGTCTGAAAAATTTTCCAAGTCCAAGAAGTTTTCTAAGTTCAAAAAATTTTCTAAGTCCAAACAAATTTCTAAGTCTAAGAAATTTTCTAAGTCCAAAAATATTTCTAAGTCCAATAAATTTTCAAAGTCCAAGAAAATTTCTAAGTCTGAAAAATTTTCCAAGTCCAAGAAGTTTTCTAAGTTCAAAAAATTTTCTAAGTCCAAACAAATTTCTAAGTCTAAGAAATTTTCTAAGTCCAAAAATATTTCTAAGTCCAATAAATTTTCAAAGTCCAAGAAAATTTCTAAGTCTGAAAAATTTTCCAAGTCCAAGAAGTTTTCTAAGTTCAAAAAATTTTCTAAGTCCAAACAAATTTCTAAGTCTAAGAAATTTTCTAAGTCCAAAAATATTTCTAAGTCCAATAAATTTTCAAAGTCCAAGAAAATTTCTAAGTCTGAAAAATTTTCCAAGTCCAAGAAGTTTTCTAAGTTCAAAAAATTTTCTAAGTCCAAACAAATTTCTAAGTCTAAGAAATTTTCTAAGTCCAAAATATTTCTAAGTTTTAATGGTTCAGGGCTACTGCCTTTTGCGAGGTATTCACAAATCCTCCAAGATTATCTTCTATCATAGAAAAGCTGACCTTAGCCGTCCGGATTCGGCACCAAACTCTAAGTCCCTTCCATTCCGCATACACAGGAATGGTTGAGAGTTATTAGGCACTAGGCCCTAGTTTTTCATGAGCTGTTTTGCTCTTCAATTTATTTATTTATTTTTAAGAAGGAATTCCTATTTAAAATTATTTTTATTTTCTACGCCCAAGAAATTCCGGAAACATTTTGTGTTGCTCTAATCAGAGTTTTTGTTTAAATCGCACGCTACGTTTTAATACATGTCAACCGTTAAACCAATTTAACTTTTCTCTTATTTTCGAAATTCGTTTATTTCAAGTATATGTAGATTTAAGTATACTGTATATTGAAAAATAATCTACATTTGCGAAAATGATGAAGATTTTCGCATGCTTTGTTTATTCAGATTTTTGTCATTCAAGATTTGGTCTTTCGTGATTTTTGTAATTTTATTTTATGGTTTTTGGTTTAAAAAAAATTAAAGACTACTGTATTCAGCTGAAATAAATTTGTATGTAGGCACTTACATCTATAACTTCGATTGATACATTTTTTCTTGAAGTAACTGACGGTTCAATGGAATCTATCATTTGAACTGTGTCACCTAGTTGAATTTCAGGCAATAAGTCGCTTAGTGCAAAACTTATTTCGCTACTGTTTTGAGAGCTACCAACATCTGTTTCTTGAGTATCGATTATCTGTAATACATAGCTACATATTAATTCTACCATCAGCAAAGGAAAACATTTAACTAACCGAACTACTAACAGCATTAGGGTGCATTAATTTCCTCCATGCTTCAAAGTTTCTGGTGAAAATGACCCGATGCCCTATAATTGGGAACATCTCCCTTATCTCTTCCACGCCTAATAGAGGCAGAGACATTGAAGTAATAGCATTGTCTATAAAGCAAATAAATCAAAGGAACTTTTCATGAGTTATTGAAGATGAACATTTTACAATAAAAGTTTACGTAAGACGGTTATATTAAATATGATAAATTCAAACAGATGTATTTAGTAGGTACTTCAAGAAAAAAAGAAACTAGAATGAAAATATAAATGAAATAGACACTCTCTTGCAATTTTGCCATCTTAAGCTTTATTAACTTTATTTTATGAAAGGTATTTTATATCCGATAAAATAGTTAAACGATGGAAACAGACCGATATAATTTGAGCTATTTTATGCACTCTCATATTATATAATATTGAAAATGACAATTTGATTTTAATTTACTCGTATAACGTACCTTTAAAAACGGTTATATACGTTTCTAAACCCCACTCTCGTAGTAAAGTCGACACTTCTTCATCCATGTTCTTCAATTACAGACGTTTTTGTTAAAATATCTTTTTGATTATGAGTTCGTCTGGATAGAGAATTAAAATCAAAACAACAAACTATTAAAATAATGTATTGAATACCTATTATTTTGATCTTATACATTTTAGGAAAACTTTTTCAAATAAAGCCGTTGGAAAATTGTATTCAATCTGAATAACGCTTTTGTCGAGTAATCAACAAGTTCTCAAAATGTGCATGGATATTGAATTCATATAGTCGGTTCAGGAGAAAAGCGACACAACTCAACAAAATTCAGTTTTCAAAATAGATAACAGAAACTTATAAAATTTGAATTTCAGTTAAGCTGTTAAATGTCAAAAGCGCTCAATACCTCAAATATTGTAGTAGTCTAATATGTTTGAAATACATATGTAGATAGTTATTTTTTTTTCACAAAATTGCTATTTTTACTCAAACATTTCATTTGTTGAGTGATGTTGTTTTTCTTTCGAATCGAATTATGTTACCTAGTATATTGTTAAGAAATGACAAAACCTGCTATTCAAGAGTTAAAAACCTGTGAAAGAAAATCTTATCTTTGAAATCTTTGCTTAAAATCTCTGTTTACAATGAATATTATAAATGAAACAAAAATCATTCTTCTAAGAATTTATCTTTTTAGATTTTTGATTTCTTACCAACAGATGCGATACTAAGTTTTTGCTTTTATTTCAACATTGCATACAGTAATCAAGACGACTCAGCAAAGAAACATAATCTTGAGATAGTACATCTATATTTTATGAAATTTAATTTAAAAAATTCAATATTGAGGTACATATACATAAGTATGTACGAACACCTAATTTAATTTATTACGCATTCAAGATATAACTTTCGTGAAAAAAACGTTCTGCTTTTTATTAAATATAATAAAATTGCACCACTCGCAAACGTAGCTACTCAAAATATAACATTATTTGAAATTGAATTAGTCAATAAACTTTCATTTTGTATTTGATACCTGACTTTAAATGAAAATAGATTATTATACATTAACATTAATGTGAAAAAAGTTATTGTTTGCGTTTGATCAGACGATAAAAATTCAAGTGATTTAAAACTGCTCAGATACGAGTATATAAATCCCTGTATGTGTGCACTTCTTTTGATAGTTAAGAATATTGTAATTTATCTTTATATTTTCAAAATAAATTAATTGCGAAATTAAAAAGAGTTCTTACAAAGAAACATCAATTGCCACCTTCAGGCAACAAACAACATTCCCGTAGATCAAATTATATAATAATAGAGTTCTTACCGGATTTTAATACATGCGATCCCTCCAGTGTTTGCAGGGTCTAAGTGTTGTAGTCCGCAAACAATATTTTAACTCTTGTAGTTTGAGTAAAGTTCAGCTCCTTGTGATAATATAAATCCCAATACTGGGTATTGAAGATTGCATAAATAGCTACAAAGACAGATAGAGATATGCGATTAAAAGGAATCAAATTATTGACCAATTTGGATATAAGTATGTTAGATGATTGAAAAAGGCTTTCCTTCGGCTATTTTGGTCATAGTAGTTTTAGTAATGAAACAAAGTGTGTTGCATACTTATTATTAAGTATGCCTAATAGTACACTTATTATCAAGTATGCAACACACTTTGTTTCATTACTAAAACTACTGTGGCCAAAATAGCCGAAGGAAAGCCTTTTTCAATTATCTTACATATGAAATAAAAAGTCAGTGAATTGAATATCTATATAATAGCCTGGTTTTTTCGTCTAGCTTATTTTGAAAATGCTGTAAAAATAAGCATAGAAAACGGTAATTTGTATCACTTTTTTAATTTCTTACCAACAGATGTGATACGAAGTTTTTGGTTTTTTTGTTTACTGCATTTTCAAAATAATCTAGACGACTCTTCAGAGAAACACAATCTTGAGATAGGCATATAATATGTACATTTATATTTTATGAAATTTAAGTAAATAATGCAATATTGAGGTACATATAAGTATGTACGAATACCTAATTTAATTTATTACGCATTCAAAATATAACTTTGGTGAAAAAAAAAACATTCTGCTTTTTATTAAATATAATAAAATTGCACCACTCGCAAACGTGGCTACTCAAAATATTACATTATTTGAAATTGAATTAGTCAATTAACTTTCATTTTGTATTTGATACCTGACTTTAAATGAAAATAGATTGTTATATATTAACATAACTGTGGAAAAAGTTATTGTTTGCGTTTGATCAGACGATAAAAATTCAAGTGATTTAGAACTGCTCAGATATATAAATCCCTACATGTGTGCACTTCTTTTCATAGTTAAGAATATTGTAATTTATCTTTATATTTTCAAAATAAATTAATTGCGAAATTTCGATGTTTTTGAATTTATAAATTCTTATTAAAATCTTAAAAAGAGTTCTTAAAAAGAAACATCAATTGCCACCTTCAGGCAACAAACAACATTCCCGTAGATCAAATTATATAATAATAGAGTTCTTACCGGATTTTAATACATGCGATCCCTCCACTGTTTCCAGGGTCTAAGTGTTGTAGTCCGCAAACAATATTTTAACTCTTGTAGTTTGAGTAAAGTTCAGCTCCTTGTGATAATATAAATCCCAATACTGGGTATTGAAGATTTCATAAATAGCTACAAGGACAGATAGAGATATGCGATTAAAAGGAATTAAATTATTGACCAATTTGGATATAAGTGTGTTAGATGATTGAAAAAGGCTTTCCTTCGGCTATTTTGGTCATAGTAGTTTTAGTAATGAAACAAAGTGTGTTGCATACTTATTATTAAGTATGCTTAGTATTATACTTATTATCAAGTATGTAACACACTTTGTTTCATTACTAAAACTACTGTGGCCAAAATAGCCGAAGGAAAGCCTTTTTCAATTATCTTACATATGAAATAAAAAGTCAGTGAATTGAATATCTATATAATAGCCTGGTTTTTTCGTCTAGCTTATTTTGAAAATGCTGTAAAAATAAGCATAGAAAACGGTAATTTGTATCACTTTTTTAATTTCTTACCAACAGATGTGATACGAAGTTTTTGGTTTTTTTGTTTACTGCATTTTCAAAATAATCTAGACGACTCTTCAGAGAAACACAATCTTGAGATAGGCATATAATATGTACATTTATATTTTATGAAATTTAAGTAAATAATGCAATATTGAGGTACATATAAGTATGTACGAATACCTAATTTAATTTATTACGCATTCAAAATATAACTTTGGTGAAAAAAAAAACATTCTGCTTTTTATTAAATATAATAAAATTGCACCACTCGCAAACGTGGCTACTCAAAATATTACATTATTTGAAATTGAATTAGTCAATTAACTTTCATTTTGTATTTGATACCTGACTTTAAATGAAAATAGATTGTTATATATTAACATAACTGTGGAAAAAGTTATTGTTTGCGTTTGATCAGACGATAAAAATTCAAGTGATTTAGAACTGCTCAGATATATAAATCCCTACATGTGTGCACTTCTTTTCATAGTTAAGAATATTGTAATTTATCTTTATATTTTCAAAATAAATTAATTGCGAAATTTCGATGTTTTTGAATTTATAAATTCTTATTAAAATCTTAAAAAGAGTTCTTAAAAAGAAACATCAATTGCCACCTTCAGGCAACAAACAACATTCCCGTAGATCAAATTATATAATAATAGAGTTCTTACCGGATTTTAATACATGCGATCCCTCCACTGTTTCCAGGGTCTAAGTGTTGTAGTCCGCAAACAATATTTTAACTCTTGTAGTTTGAGTAAAGTTCAGCTCCTTGTGATAATATAAATCCCAATACTGGGTATTGAAGATTTCATAAATAGCTACAAGGACAGATAGAGATATGCGATTAAAAGGAATTAAATTATTGACCAATTTGGATATAAGTGTGTTAGATGATTGAAAAAGGCTTTCCTTCGGCTATTTTGGTCATAGTAGTTTTAGTAATGAAACAAAGTGTGTTGCATACTTATTATTAAGTATGCTTAGTATTATACTTATTATCAAGTATGTAACACACTTTGTTTCATTACTAAAACTACTGTGGCCAAAATAGCCGAAGGAAAGCCTTTTTCAATTATCTTACATATGAAATAAAAAGTCAGTGAATTGAATATCTATATAATAGCCTGGTTTTTTCGTCTAGCTTATTTTGAAAATGCTGTAAAAATAAGCATAGAAAACGGTAATTTGTATCACTTTTTTAATTTCTTACCAACAGATGTGATACGAAGTTTTTGGTTTTTTTGTTTACTGCATTTTCAAAATAATCTAGACGACTCTTCAGAGAAACAATCTTGAGATAGGAATATGTATGTACATTTATATTTTATGAAATTAAAGCAAACAATGCAATATTCGAGTACATATAAGTATGTACGTAATTGAATTTATCACGCATTCAAATTTCAAAATATAACTTATGTACATGAAAAAAGCATTTTTTTTATTAAATTGAATTGAATTTATATTAAAAATATAATGAAATCGCACCACTCGCAAACGTGGCAACGCAATACATTACTTACTTTTTAAAGACGCAATAACCTCAAAAATTCTGTATGTACTACATACATATCAAGAATATGCATGTACATATATATGCCTATCTGAAGATTGTGTTTTTCTGCCGAGTCGTCTACATTATGTTCAAAATGCAGTAAAAATTAGCATAAAAAGCGGCAATTTGTATCGCTTTTTAATTTTAATTTTTTGCAAACAGACGCGATACTATATTTTTACTTTTTATTTCAACATTGCGCAGAATAACGAAGACGACCCAGCAAAAAAACACAATCTTGAGGCAGGCATATTATATATATACACATACATATTTTGTATAATTAAATTAAAAACTACAATATTCAGGTACAATCATGTACCTAACTAAATTTATTAAGGAATAAAAATATTACTTACCTGGAAAAATGAATATTATAGGTACTTAATGTACATAACACTTAAAATAATCGACCGAAACCGAAATTAAAATTAAACTTACTTAAAACGACGACGACGACGAAGACAACTTGCACATTTGAGAATCGAAAAAGAACTGACGCTGACTGAGATTTGCACACGGTATTAGGCATTGGGTATTGTAATTTGTGGTTGTGTGTGTGACGCTGAACATTTTAATGGAATGTGAATGACAAAAAAGTGTTGCCACATATATTCAATTTAACCAGACAAATATATGGAAAATTTTTTATAGGATCGAATTCATTTTCATTGGGGAATTTGATTTTCATGAAAATGTGCTAATTGGGATGAAAGAAAGTATTTTTAAGTACATTAAAATACATTATCAATACCAACATATAAAATTGTATGATTTGTATTATTATTTAAAAATCGGTTTGTGTTTTGTCATATTTGAGAAGGTAATACGAGTATATACTGGTTCTATCCAAGTAGATTGTATTTATAAAAACATTATATTTTTTAAATTTTCAGTGGTAACACTGATTTGAATGCTTCTAGTTACTTGCAGTTAAATGTTTATCTGTATGAGTGTGACTCTGGGAGAATTTAACAGAGTGTGTTGTTAAAATTAACCAAGTAGACGGCTATTATATGCTAAGTTACACAAACACGAAAAATATATATTTCTCTTGCTTGTGGTTGATATACCTAAATTTACAGTTAAATATTTCGACGCTACTAAAACAACAGGGTGTGTTGCTAAAATTAACCATGTTGACTGCTAATATGTGCTAAGTTGATAAAATGCTTTCAGGCTCCATGATTTATATGAAAAACAATATAAAAGCTAAATAATTTTTGTATTATTTATTTATTCTGATACAACATTGGAAAATATATAGGTACTTTAAAATTAATAAAAAAAACACAATTTAATGGAAAAGTATTATAAAAAAATATTTTTTTAGCTTAAATATGACAAGAAATTTGCGTGAAATTTCGGTTTGTTGTCAAAAATTTTGTGTATTTTAATGGAAAATTGTCAAAAAACATTGATTTCAAGCTTAAATAAGAAGAAATTTCTGAGAAAGTATTTAATAATTGTAAGAAAACATTGATTTCAAGCTTAAATGAGAAGAAATTTGCGTAAAATTTTGGTTTCTTGTGGAGAAATTGATTTTGCTTTATGAAAAATCAACAAAATGTGCTTTCAAAGTAAAAAGCGAATGAATTTTTGTTGAAATAAGAGATTGTCTTTAGATTTTGACTTTGCAATTTTTAATGAAAAATTGTCAAAAAACATTGATTTTAAGCTTAAATAAGAAGAAATTTCTGAGAAAGTATTTAATAATTGTAAGAAAACATTGATTTCAAGCTTAAATGAGAAGAAATTTGCGTAAAATTTTGGTTTCTTGTGGAGAAATTGATTTTGCTTTATGAAAAATCAACAAAATGTGCTTTCAAAGTAAAAAGCGAATGAATTTTTGTTGAAATAAGAGATTGTCTTTAGATTTTGACTTTGCAATTTTTAATGAAAAATTGTCAAAAAACATTGATTTTAAGCTTAAATAAGAAGAAATTTCTGAGAAAGTATTTAATAATTGTAAGAAAACATTGATTTCAAGCTTAAATGAGAAGAAATTTGCGTAAAATTTTGGTTTCTTGTGGAGAAATTGATTTTGCTTTATGAAAAATCAACAAAATGTGCTTTCAAAGTAAAAAGCGAATGAATTTTTGTTGAAATAAGAGATTGTCTTTAGATTTTGACTTTGCAATTTTTAATGAAAAATTGTCAAAAAACATTGATTTTAAGCTTAAATAAGAAGAAATTTCTGAGAAAGTATTTAATAATTGTAAGAAAACATTGATTTCAAGCTTAAATGAGAAGAAATTTGCGTAAAATTTTGGTTTCTTGTGGAGAAATTGATTTTGCTTTATGAAAAATCAACAAAATGTGCTCTCAAAGTAAAAAGCGAATGAATTTTTGTTGAAATAAGAGATTGTCTTTAGATTTTAACTTTGCAATTTTTAATGAAAAATTGTCAAAAAACATTGATTTTAAGCTTAAATAAGAAGAAATTTCTGAGAAAGTATTTAATAATTGTAAGAAAACATTGATTTCAAGCTTAAATGAGAAGAAATTTGCGTAAAATTTTGGTTTCTTGTGGAGAAATTGATTTTGCTTTATGAAAAATCAACAAAATGTGCTTTCAAAGTAAAAAGCGAATGAATTTTTGTTGAAATAAGAGATTGTCTTTAGATTTTGACTTTGCAATTTTTAATGAAAAATTGTCAAAAAACATTGATTTTAAGCTTAAATAAGAAGAAATTTCTGAGAAAGTATTTAATAATTGTAAGAAAACATTGATTTCAAGCTTAAATGAGAAGAAATTTGCGTAAAATTTTGGTTTCTTGTGGAGAAATTGATTGTGTTTTATGAAAAATCAACAAAATGTGCTTTCAAAGTAAAAAGCGAATGAATTTTTGTTGAAATAAGAGATTGTCTTTAGATTTTGACTTTGCAATTTTTAATGAAAAATTGTCAAAAAACATTGATTTTAAGCTTAAATAAGAAGAAATTTCTGAGAAAGTATTTAATAATTGTAAGAAAACATTGATTTCAAGCTTAAATGAGAAGAAATTTGCGTAAAATTTTGGTTTCTTGTGGAGAAATTGATTTTGCTTTATGAAAAATCAACAAAATGTGCTTTCAAAGTAAAAAGCGAATGAATTTTTGTTGAAATAAGAGATTGTCTTTAGATTTTGACTTTGCAATTTTTAATGAAAAATTGTCAAAAAACATTGATTTTAAGCTTAAATAAGAAGAAATTTCTGAGAAAGTATTTAATAATTGTAAGAAAACATTGATTTCAAGCTTAAATGAGAAGAAATTTGCGTAAAATTTTGGTTTCTTGTGGAGAAATTGATTTTGCTTTATGAAAAATCAACAAAATGTGCTTTCAAAGTAAAAAGCGAATGAATTTTTGTTGAAATAAGAGATTGTCTTTAGATTTTGACTTTGCAATTTTTAATGAAAAATTGTCAAAAAAAATTGATTTTAAGCCTAAATAAGAAGAAATTTCTGAGAAAGTATTTAATAATTGTAAGAAAACATTGGTTTCAAGCTTAAATGAGAAGAAATTTGCGTAAAATTTTGGTTTCTTGTGGAAAAATTGATTTTGCTTTATGAAAAA
The DNA here is from genome assembly GCA_911387755.1 of Chrysotoxum bicinctum. NCBI lineage: Eukaryota > Metazoa > Arthropoda > Insecta > Diptera > Syrphidae > Chrysotoxum > Chrysotoxum bicinctum. The sequence goes on from OU426988.1 coordinate 193,094,765, forward strand.
TCAACAAAATGTGCTTTCAAAGTAAAAAGCGAATGAATTTTTGTTGAAATAAGAGATTGTCTTTAGATTTTGACTTTGCAATTTTTAATGAAAAATTGTCAAAAAACATTGATTTTAAGCTTAAATAAGAAGAAATTTCTGAGAAAGTATTTAATAATTGTAAGAAAACATTGATTTCAAGCTTAAATGAGAAGAAATTTGCGTAAAATTTTGGTTTCTTGTGGAGAAATTGATTGTGTTTTATGAAAAATCAACAAAATGTGCTTTCAAAGTAAAAAGCGAATGAATTTTTGTTGAAATAAGAGATTGTCTTTAGATTTTGACTTTGCAATTTTTAATGAAAAATTGTCAAAAAACATTGATTTTAAGCTTAAATAAGAAGAAATTTCTGAGAAAGTATTTAATAATTGTAAGAAAACATTGATTTCAAGCTTAAATGAGAAGAAATTTGCGTAAAATTTTGGTTTCTTGTGGAGAAATTGATTTTGCTTTATGAAAAATCAACAAAATGTGCTTTCAAAGTAAAAAGCGAATGAATTTTTGTTGAAATAAGAGATTGTCTTTAGATTTTGACTTTGCAATTTTTAATGAAAAATTGTCAAAAAACATTGATTTTAAGCTTAAATAAGAAGAAATTTCTGAGAAAGTATTTAATAATTGTAAGAAAACATTGATTTCAAGCTTAAATGAGAAGAAATTTGCGTAAAATTTTGGTTTCTTGTGGAGAAATTGATTTTGCTTTATGTAAAATCAACAAAATGTGCTTTCAAAGTAAAAAGCGAATGAATTTTTGTTGAAATAAGAGATTGTCTTTAGATTTTGACTTTGCAATTTTTAATGAAAAATTGTCAAAAAACATTGATTTTAAGCTTAAATAAGAAGAAATTTCTGAGAAAGTATTTAATAATTGTAAGAAAACATTGATTTCAAGCTTAAATGAGAAGAAATTTGCGTAAAATTTTGGTTTCTTGTGGAGAAATTGATTTTGTTTTATGAAAAATCAACAAAATGTGCTTTCAAAGTAAAAAGCGAATGAATTTTTGTTGAAATAAGAGATTGTCTTTAGATTTTGACTTTGCAATTTTTAATGAAAAATTGTCAAAAAACATTGATTTTAAGCTTAAATAAGAAGAAATTTCTGAGAAAGTATTTAATAATTGTAAGAAAACATTGATTTCAAGCTTAAATGAGAAGAAATTTGCGTAAAATTTTGGTTTCTTGTGGAGAAATTGATTTTGCTTTATGAAAAATCAACAAAATGTGCTTTCAAAGTAAAAAGCGAATGAATTTTTGTTGAAATAAGAGACTGTCTTTAGATTTTGACTTTGCAATTTTTAATGAAAAATTGTCAAAAAAAATTGATTTTAAGCCTAAATAAGAAGAAATTTCTGAGAAAGTATTTAATAATTGTAAGAAAACATTGGTTTCAAGCTTAAATGAGAAGAAATTTGCGTAAAATTTTGGTTTCTTGTGGAAAAATTGATTTTGCTTTATGAAAAATCAACAAAATGTGCTTTCAAAGTAAAAAGCGAATGAATTTTTGTTGAAATAAGAGATTGTCTTTAGATTTTGACTTTGCAATTTTTAATGAAAAATTGTCAAAAAACATTGATTTTAAGCTTAAATAAGAAGAAATTTCTGAGAAAGTATTTAATAATTGTAAGAAAACATTGATTTCAAGCTTAAATGAGAAGAAATTTGCGTAAAATTTTGGTTTCTTGTGGAGAAATTGATTTTGCTTTATGAAAAATCAACAAAATGTGCTTTCAAAGTAAAAAGCGAATGAATTTTTGTTGAAATAAGAGATTGTCTTTAGATTTTGACTTTGCAATTTTTAATGAAAAATTGTCAAAAAACATTGATTTTAAGCTTAAATAAGAAGAAATTTCTGAGAAAGTATTTAATAATTGTAAGAAAACATTGATTTCAAGCTTAAATGAGAAGAAATTTGCGCGAAATTTTGGTTTCTTGTGGAAAAACAAATTGGGTTTTCTTTCCCGAGTAAATCGGTTAAAAACTACCAAGCGATTTGCTGTATTTAAACGATCGTAGTTATTTGTTATTAACAGAGCACTTGTGAAAATTGATCTTATATGAACTCGTTTATATTTTGACGAGTAAGTCGGTTATGTTTAACCAAGTGGTTTGCTGTATTTAAATGACTTTAGTTGACTATTATCAACAAACATACTTGTGAGAATTCTACAGAGTACTTGTGAGATTTCAACCCAATTAACTTGTCTACATTTTCCCGAGTAAATCGGTTAAAATCTACCAAGCGATTTGCTGTATTTAAACGATCGTAGTTATTTGTTATTAACAGAGCACTTGTGAAAATTGATCTTATGTGAACTCGTTTATATTTTGACGAGTAAGTCGGTTATGTTTAACCAAGTGGTTTGCTGTATTTAAATGACTTTAGTTGACTATTATCAACAAACATACTTGTGAGAATTCTACAGAGTACTTGTGAGATTTCAACCCAATTAACTTGTCTAAATTTTCCCGCGTAAATCGGTTAAAATCTACCAAGCGATTTGCTGTATTTAAACGATCGTAGTTATTTGTTATTAACAGAGCACTTGTGAAAATTGATCTTATGTGAACTCGTTTATATTTTGACGAGTAAGTCGGTTATGTTTAACCAAGTGGTTTGCTGTATTTAAATGACTTTAGTTGACTATTATCAACAAACATACTTGTGAGAATTCTACAGAGTACTTGTGAGATTTCAACCCAATTAACTTGTCTAAATTTTCCCGAGTAAATCGGTTAAAATCTACCAAGCGATTTGCTGTATTTAAACGATCGTAGTTATTTGTTATTAACAGAGCACTTGTGAAAATTGATCTTATGTGAACTCGTTTATATTTTGACGAGTAAGTCGGTTATGTTTAACCAAGTGGTTTGCTGCATTTAAATGACTTTAGTTGACTATTATCAACAAACATACTTGTGAGAATTCTACAGAGTACTTGTGAGATTTCAACCCAATTAACTTGTCTAAATTTTCCCGCGTAAATCGGTTAAAATCTACCAAGCGATTTGCTGTATTTAAACGATCGTAGTTATTTGTTATTAACAGAGCACTTGTGAAAATTGATCTTATGTGAACTCGTTTATATTTTGACGAGTAAGTCGGTTATGTTTAACCAAGTGGTTTGCTGTATTTAAATGACTTTAGTTGACTATTATCAACAAACATACTTGTGAGAATTCTACAGAGTACTTGTGAGATTTCAACCCAATTAACTTGTCTAAATTTTCCCGCGTAAATCGGTTAAAATCTACCAAGCGATTTGCTGTATTTAAACGATCGTAGTTATTTGTTATTAACAGAGCACTTGTGAAAATTGATCTTATGTGAACTCGTTTATATTTTGACGAGTAAGTCGGTTATGTTTAACCAAGTGGTTTGCTGTATTTAAATGACTTTAGTTGACTATTATCAACAAACATACTTGTGAGAATTCTACAGAGTACTTGTGAGATTTCAACCCAATTAACTTGTCTAAATTTTCCCGAGTAAATCGGTTAAAATCTACCAAGCGATTTGCTGTATTTAAACGATCGTAGTTATTTGTTATTAACAGAGCACTTGTGAAAATTGATCTTATGTGAACTCGTTTATATTTTGACGAGTAAGTCGGTTATGTTTAACCAAGTGATTTGCTGTATTTAAATGACTTTAGTTGACTATTATCAACAAACATACTTGTGAGAATTCTACAGAGTACTTGTGAGATTTCAACCCAATTAACTTGTCTAAATTTTCCCGAGTAAATCGGTTAAAATCTACCAAGCGATTTGCTGTATTTAAACGATCGTAGTTATTTGTTATTAACATAGCACTTGTGAAAATTGATCTTATGTGAACTCGTTTATATTTTGACGAGTAAGTCGGTTATGTTTAACCAAGTGGTTTGCTGTATTTAAATGACTTTAGTTGACTATTATCAACAAACATACTTGTGAGAATTCTACAGAGTACTTGTGAGATTTCAACCCAATTAACTTGTCTAAATTTTCCCGAGTAAATCGGTTAAAATCTACCAAGCGATTTGCTGTATTTAAACGATCGTAGTTATTTGTTATTAACAGAGCACTTGTGAAAATTGATCTTATGTGAACTCGTTTATATTTTGACGAGTAAGTCGGTTATGTTTAACCAAGTGATTTGCTGTATTTAAATGACTTTAGTTGACTATTATCAACAAACATACTTGTGAGAATTCTACAGAGTACTTGTGAGATTTCAACCCAATTGACTTGTCTAAATTTTCCCGAGTAAATCGGTTAAAATCTACCAAGCGATTTGCTGTATTTAAACGATCGTAGTTATTTGTTATTAACAGAGCACTTGTGAAAATTGATCTTATGTGAACTCGTTTATATTTTGACGAGTAAGTCGGTTATGTTTAACCAAGTGGTTTGCTGTATTTAAATGACTTTAGTTGACTATTATCAACAAACATACTTGTGAGAATTCTACAGAGTACTTGTGAGATTTCAACCCAATTAACTTGTCTTAATTTTGCCGGGTAAATCGGTTAAAATCTACCAAGCGATTTGCTGTATTTAAACGATCGTAGTTATTTGTTATTAACAGACCACTTGTGAAAATTGATCTTATATGAACTCGTTTATATTTTGACGAGTAAGTCGGTTATGTTTAACCAAGTGGTTTGCTGTATTTAAATGACTTTAGTTGACTATTATCAACAAACATACTTGTGAGAATTCTACAGAGTACTTGTGAGATTTCAACCCAATTAACTTGTCTTAATTTTGCCGGGTAAATCGGTTAAAATCTACCAAGCGATTTGCTGTATTTAAACGATCGTAGTTATTTGTTATTAACAGACCACTTGTGAAAATTGATCTTATATGAACTCGTTTATATTTTGACGAGTAAGTCGGTTATGTTTAACCAAGTGGTTTGCTGTATTTAAATGACTTTAGTTGACTATTATCAACAAACATACTTGTGAGAATTCTACAGAGTACTTGTGAGATTTCAACCCTATTAACTTGTCTAAATTTTCCCGCGTAAATCGGTTAAAATCTACCAAGCGATTTGCTGTATTTAAACGATCGTAGTTATTTGTTATTAACAGAGCACTTGTGAAAATTGATCTTATGTGAACTCGTTTATATTTTGACGAGTAAGTCGGTTATGTTTAACCAAGTGGTTTGCTGTATTTAAATGACTTTAGTTGACTATTATCAACAAACATACTTGTGAGAATTCTACAGAGTACTTGTTAGATTTCAACCCAATTAACTTGTCTTAATTTTGCCGAGTAAATCGGTTAAAAACTACCAAGCGATTTGCTGTATTTAAACGATCGTACTTATTTGTTATTAACAGAGCACTTGTGAAAATTGATCTTATATGAACTCGTGTATATTTTCACGAGTAAGTCGGTTATGTTTAACCAAGTGATTTGCTGTATTTAAATGATCCTAGTTGTTTATTATCAACAAACATACTTGTGAGAATTCAACAGAGTACTTGTGAGATTTCATATCGAAGGGGTTTATATAAATTTACCCGAGCAAAGCGGGTAAAATCAACAAAGTGATATGCTGTATTTAAACAACTGTGGTTGTGTGTTATTTACAGAGATGCTTGTGAGATATTAACAGTTTCTCAGTTGTTTAAGTTTTCATGAGTGAATCGGGTACTAATAACCTATTACTTAGTTAAAAAAACACAAGTTCCTTGGTTCTTTGCAATCAAGTAACTTATTTAAATTTAACAAAGTTAAAATACTAAGTAAATGTGTTATTTTTTGTCGATCTGCTTGGTAGATATTTCCCATGTAATTGGTTATTTTTAACTGTGTTTATTTAACCGATCTGACTTAGCTAGTTTTAACAAAAACTTCTTGTTTATTTTTTCACAAGACTCAGTTATTTTTAACCGATTTTTTTTTAACCGAGCAAAAATCTTACTCTGTTAAGGGAAATGTTTTTGCGTGTGTGACGCCTGACCCTGAGAGAGTTGAAGCTATTAAAGACATTCTCGATCCAACAAATCAAAAGGAGTTGCAACGAATTTTAGGGACTGTTAACTATTTACTCCCATTTATACCGTACCTTGCTGACCTAATTGCACCGTTTCGCGAGCTGTTAAAGAAAGATGTTTTGTTTGTTTGGAATGATTATTATTCGAAAGTACTAAATGAAGTAAAACAGGCAATTGTAAAGGCAACAACTCTGCATTCATTTGATCCAAAACTTCTTACAGTTATTCAAGCCGATGCATCCAAAGATGGATTGGGATGTTGCTTGATGCAGAATGGCAGACCTGTTTGCTTTGCATCAAAAAGTTTGACAGAAACAGAAACACGGTATGCACAAATAGAGAAGGAGTTACTGGCGATAGTCTTTGCATGCAAAAAGTTTCATGAATATATTTATGGTCGACCAGTTATCATTCACACTGATCATAAGCCACTGATATCCTTAGCCAAGAAACCTTTAGGAAATAATTATTCGGTTAGACTTCAGAGAATGAAAATCAAGCTCATTATGTATGATTTGGATATTCGGTATATACCTGGCAAGGACTTGCATATTGCAGACCTTTTGTCATGCTGTGTAGGAACTGACACAGAGGTTAAGTTAGATGAAATTTTCACCGAATATGTTCACTCGATAAGCTTAGGAGAAAAAACTAGAAGTATTTATGTCCAGGAAACTTTAAAAGATGAAGTATTAAGTTGCCTTATGAAGTATTATAGAGACGGGTGGCCAACGGCAAGAACTAAAGTCCCAGATCATCTTAAGTTTTTTTGGGGCATTAAAGATAGAATTTACGAGGATGATAGTTTATTGTTTTATGAGGACAGAGTTTTTGTCCCGAATTCACTCATTTCTTAGAAATTAAATGATTTACACGAACACCATTTTGGAATAACAAAGACGATTGAACGCGCGAAAAATCTATATTACTGGCCTTATATGAGCAGAGACATTGAGACCCTGATCAATAAATCTCCAGTTTGTGAAAAATTTAGATCTGCCAAACGACCTCATAAATTACAACCACATAGAGTTCCAGAATTTCCTTACCAGAAGGTTGGTTGTGACATTTTGGAGTTCAAAGGAAAGAGCTTTCTGGTGATCGTAGACTATTTTTCTAAGTGGTTTGATTTGAAAGAGTTATCAAGAAAGTCAGCGCATTGTGTAGTGGTTGTCATGAAAGAAGTTTTCTCCACTCACGGAATACCAGAGGAGGTTATTTGTGACAATCAGCCATTTAATTCATTTAAATGCATTAGGTTTGCTAAAAACTGGAATTTTAAAATTATTTTCTCCAGTCCATACTATCCCAAGTCAAATGGCATGGCGGAGAAAACTGTTCACATTGCCAAGTCAATTTTGAGAAAAGCAGAGCTCAGTGGAACTGATCTAAGTTTAACTCTCTTAGAATATCGCAGTACTCAACTTGCGCACTTAAAGTATACACCTTCCCAATTGCTATACTCTGTCCAACAAAAATTGTCAGTACAGGCCTTATGGGAGAGCTTTTTCTAAAGCAGTGGCGCCTGATGCACCCTCACTACAATGCGTTAAAAATTCCACTAAAAAAAGAGCAAGCCACTGACTTTTCTTAAGGAATTGTTGTTGTAATTCTTTGCAAAAAGTTGTACACCCCAACACGACCGTCGAATCCCACTGCTGATGAGAAACTGTCAAAACTCAAGAGTGTCAAGTCTCAAGTGTCACTCAATACGATCGTGCGCTCTTTATCTACATCAAAACAGAGTTACCATTATCATTCTCAGTTGCAAGCAAAGAGCTTTTTCAGTGGTTTTTATTAAGGAGCTTTTGGGATTTGAAGCTTTTGAGAACACATTTTAAGAAGATGAGTATGTTGAGTGCTGTCGTATTGCTTTTCAACTTAAAAAAAAACGCGCCTTTTACCTTACCGCTTGGCGTTGTGGGAAAAGGAAAATTGAATATTGTTTTCAGTCGTTTTGAATCGGCAGACGGTAGCCCTACGCGTTTTTTACTTTCATTTGCGGCGATTTATAATATAAACTACGGAATCCCTGTGAGAGCTTTAAAAGGCGACACACTTATGCATGGCAATGCAACCAGAATGAGAGACAAACGTCCTATCTTCCCTGTACTGACAATTTTTGTTGGACAGAGTATAATGAATAGAATCTTACGAACAAAACTGCCTATTGATAAAACTAAGTTGCATTATAATCATATAGATGAAGATTATTTAGATACGAGTAAGATGAAGCAAATAAAAGAAAAACAGAAATTTTATTATGACAGAGGAGCGTACTCAAAAGAGCTAGATCTCAACCCAGGAGATAATGTTGTTTTCAAAAAGGGTTTAACATGGGAGCCTGCTAGAGTTGAAGCTAAAAGTGAGACGCCAAGGTCCTACATCCTACGCACTGAAAACAATACAATTATTAGACGAAACACTGAGCATACTCGTAGGTCTTACAATTCTCCAAAGTTTAAGGGTCTAGCCAATGATAATGAAGAAAAAGGTCAACCTAAAGCAAAAGACACAATGCAACAAGAAGAAACATTGCACAAAACACCAGTTTCAGAACAAACCGAACGCATCTCGCCTCCTATCGGACAGCATGATCACTACCGAACTCGTTACGGAAGAGAGGTTATAAAACCGAATTTTTATAAAGGCTTAGCCTAAAACTTTACAATTTAAACTATTTGTTTTGTATTTAATTTTCTTCCTATCATGAATTACATTTTCTTTTATAATTAAACATAAGCACATATTAGTAAAGAGAAAAAAAAATGAAAAATGAATTTAGTTATATTCTTTTTAAGGAAAGGGAGAGATGTTATATATATATGTGAATATATATGATTATATATGTATTTATAGTATTTCATATTGGTGTGCACTCTCTCTATTCTCCTTAGTTTAAACGCACTGCCTTCTGCAGTCAGTCTAAGTATAATTGTCTTCTTGTAAGCAACGTAACCAATAAAGACCATATTTCATAAACCAGTGTTTCTATTAAATACCACAGGAACTACTGTGTTTTATTGAATGGTAGAACGTACAAATTAAGCGGAACAGTAAATTCTAGAAAACTTTTTCGCAAAAACTTGAAATCGATTGTGTGGTGGCAATTAAAAGGGTAGAAACTGAGACTTAAAAGTACCGTAGCGGGTTGAATATTATTGTCAAATAGTTAAGTGGTTACTAATGTCACTTTATGTGTCGGCTTCATTCTTAGCAACATGAATCTTGGCATGCGGAATCGCTGCAGTAATAATGACCTTTTTATTGTTGAAGAGCCGTTGGAGAAAGTGGAAGCTGCGGGGGCTGATTTTCAGCAAGTGTAACATGTAAATGCAAGCATTCGCCCCAACCACGCACAGGAAAACAGGGCCTCACTCCACCACTTCTACCTTCGTAACAACAAAAACCAATGGCGATTAGAGAACATTGGTTTCACCGAGTTCAATATAGAACACTTCAATCCATCATCGCCGAGCAAAATAGGATCAGTTCCCTGTTAGTTACGAAAGTGGAGCTCCAGCTCATCTTCGATTCACTAAAGAAAAAAAAGTCAACAGGAGTCGATGGTATATCCAATATTGTACTACGACATCTACCTCTACCTCGTCATTGTACAGTGCGGTGGAAGACAGCCGTGGTTTATCTTCTCCCGAAAAAGAGAAAGGACAACTCCAATCCGACGATTCTCTGGTCGATAAGTTTTACTGAGTATCAGCAAGGTATTCGAGAAAGTCATTAATAGATATCTGTCCAAGTGGGCGGAGGATAAAAATATCATACCGGATAATCAGTTCGGTCTTAAGACGGTACATGACAGCTTTCATCCGGCGTCTAAGCTTGTTCCTGATGTCCAATGGAATAAAACCAAAAGACAGTGTACGTGTGCTTGTCTGGTTGATTTAAAGAAGGCTTTCGACACCGTTGGGTTAGAAGATCTTTATCTAAAACTGACCAGGCTTGGCATAAGTAAACCACTTTTGTATATGATATATGACATTCTCACTGGTAGACAGTTTGTTGTCAAGAGTGGCAATTTAACTTCTACCACAGCATTCAACATTAAAAATAGTCTTCAGCAGTCAACTCGCCGACTCGGGGGAGCCTTTGCCCCGACGAAACTGTTGTTTTACAGCATCCGGCTTGCTACATGGCCCTCATCTGGCCGATGATTGCTTATGGGTGCCCGGCGTGGTTCATCCTTGCCCACTCTCAAATGGAAAAGATTCGGGTGTTTGGGAGTGTCGGGTGTCTTAGATGTTGCCTTGATTACACAGAACAGCAGAGTCGGACTACAAACAACGAAGCCAATATGAACAGAATTGATAATTATTTTTTGATAAAGATGATTCGAGGTCATATTGCAAGAACGATGTCCTCGACTAACAGCCTAATTTTTGGGGCTTACTACCCCAACGACGATTATTATGAGACTCTACGTCTAAGCGGTTCTATCCCACCCGATGCATTTCTCTACTTAGACAGTCGAGGGATGCTCCAGAATAAAATAGAGATTCCACTGATAGACCACTTTGGCCGTAGAACTGTGGATAGGCAGCTCCTTTAAAGTCGAGACGTCCTCACACAAGACGGAGCAGAGCGCCTTCGGTTCAGTAGGACTGGGTCCGATCGGGACAGGGTGAGACTGGTGAACCAGTTCTGATAGTTGTCTAGTTATAGGAAAAGGTGACGAGAACTTGTATGACTTGACGGATCTACTTTTCTTACATTTTCTCGAGAAAAACAAAATTTATATATATGTAGTTTAAAATAAAAATAGTTTTTAGGCCGAAAGGTATTAGAATGAAGATATACTTTAGCTAAGAGCGCCCGCCCCCATAAAGCCAGTAAGTTAGGTTTAAATAATTGGATAAGAAAGCCAGTGAATTTTTCGTCTTTAAAATAGTTATAAGTTGAACAAAAAATAAAAAATATGAATCTTGACATGTTTTTTTAGTATTTTCGAAAGTTAAATAACTAACCAAGTAATTCGACACAATTTTAAGACTATCACAATAAATTCCACTGATTGAGGTTGCCACTTACTTTTGCAGAATCCAAGTCAACATTCAAAGGAATTGGAATCCAAATTTTAGCAAAAAAAAAAAAATCTTTTCCCTGCACCATTTCCCTGTGGTGGAAATCTTACAAAACAAGAAAAATTACCGACATTGTTACTTTCACTACTCGCAATTAATATTTTAAATTATTTAATTACGCGCTAAGGATTACCAAATTGATCAAGGGCCGAGAGGGTTTTATATCTGTGGTAGGCTACTAAAGTTATAAATGATTTTTTTTTGTTCTGCTGTACCTTCGTAATTTCCCTTGATATAATAAAAAAAAAAAAACAACCGACGGTTGATGACATTTTTTATCCTCAGAATTTAATTAATGAGATATTATAAAATCTAAATGGATGGCGCGGGTTGGTGTATTTAACTAAGTGCTTGAATATTAATTTTTGAAAACCCTACAATGGGCTTGCTAATTGCCAGTGGGCCAAATGATTTATTTGTGTCTACAATGTAATGTATGTATGTACATGCCTGATATTTAAATGAGGGCAGTAAGTTCCCCTTACTGCGGTCTCGCTTTTTTCAAAACTGGTTAACCAACAGTTTAATTTATTTACAAATTAATTAAATGTAACTTCACTTGGCATCAATTTATTTGCCGGAGCTCTTTATCGAAAAAGAGCTAAATTCATGCTCAATTTGCAAGTTTTGTACGAAAACAAAACATTGAAAGAAAAAAAAATTAAACTAACAACAGCGGAAACGGTGGCCCTTGTGGTCATAAAATTAATTAGAATCGAATGTTTAAGTGAAAATGTCCTTCATGGACCATATATAGCGTGGCATTGGCGCTGCGGCGGCGGCAGCCGACACGGAGGTATACAATGCCGCGGGGAGAACTTAACTACACGCAAAGAATGTAATCAGTTGGTTGAATAAATATAATTAAAAATACCGGCAAGTTCATAAATCTTTTGCAGAAAATTCATCGAAAAGCAAAGGAAACCCAGCAAACAATTCGAGCGGCAAATATGCGCCCGTTTACCAAAACGAATCACTTAATTATTTTAAGTGCTTTTGTTTGGCAAATAAGTTAAAGGGATTAAATCGGAGCAAGGACCAAAAAGGATTAAGCGATTTTATTATGCTTCGATTAGTTTTTTTTTTTTTTTTGCTTTGGTATTTTTGTTTTGTTCCAGTTGCTTTGTAGAATTGAGGCTTTCAGTTTTGTGGTTTCATTATGTTAAGAAATAGAATGGAAAACAAAAGAATCCTTTTAGAGATATAGAAATTGATTAGTCTGGACACAAATGATGTATTCTTTTTCGGATAGGCAGACAATAATTTATTGATGTTTGCGTCTTTGTCAGGTTCGCTGTTGATTTTTCAGCGATAAAAAAAATAATAAATCTGTATTGCATCGAAAAGACCTGCGACGGTTTGCAATAATGGTCTTTGCCGTATATAAAACAATAAAGAAGGACCTTCTTTTGAATTAAATTTTAGAACCCAAAGTTCGTTTAAAGTTTAATACCTGCCAATAAATGGCTTAAGGGGAGGTTCTACTTTTTCGGCGACAAAAAATGCAGTTTTTTTTTTTTCCATTTTTTTCTAGTCCAATGTAGAATATGAAGCTAAAACCGTTTGTACGAATGCTTTTTTTAATTTATAGAACAAAAACGAGACCTACCTTTTTGTCTCGAAAATTGACCTTTAGCGGCATGTTGAGCGTAGCATGTTTTACATAAATATTTTTGAATTTGGCGGCTCTATACCTGATGGCGGTCAGCCATCAGGCAAATAGGGGGAATAACATGTAGCATACGAAAACATGCACATGCCGTAACTATTCGGGACTGGTGGAAGTGTGATAATAGCCTCTCCGCGGCGGCCGCTAGAAACAAGCCTTTTAAAAAACGTTTGGCTAATATGATCAGGCTGGTTCCTCAGGTTGGCGACAGGTTAATTCCCTGTCTCGTAAAACTAAAATAATTTCGAGAACGACAACAAGCCTCGGAAACGGACTGATCACACGACGACAACCCACGCAAAGAAAACGGAAAAACGATTTACGAATTTTCTTATGGAACGTACGATCGCTCTATAGAGCTCGAGCTGCTCAGCACCTAGCCGATGCCCTGTCAAAATATAAAGCTGACATAACAGCTCTCCAAGAAACTAGATGGACAGGGAATGGTGTTTTACAGAAGAAAGAATATGTCGTATATTATATCTGTTATACAAAACACCATGTGCTCGGGGTAGGCTTCCTAGTCAGCGAAAAAATGAAGCCTACTATCATAAGCGAAAGGCTATGCACCCTTCGCGTGCGAGGCAAATTTACGAACATCAGCCTCATTAACGTTCACGGACCTACGGAGGAGTCCTCAGACGAAGAAAAAGAGACTTACTACGAACAAGTCGAGAGGGCCCTCAATGCCTGTCCAAGGTATGATGTTAAAATCATCCTTGGGGGTTTGAACGCAAAAATAGGTCGGGAGCCGGTATTCAGGCATTACGCAGGCACCCATAGTTTGCATGAGAACACTAATGACAATGGACATGGTCGTTGCGAGTAACAGCTTCCCGCGTAAAGATATCTACAAAGCCACCTGGGTATCACCTGATGGAGTCACTCGTAACCAAATAGACCACGTGTTGATAGACCGTCGCCACTACTCGAACTTGATGACGGTACGAACTTACCGAGGTGCCAATATCGACTCGGATCACTATCTTGTTGGTATGGTTTTCCGAGGGCGGATTGCCTAGCGAAGACGCATTGCATCCGCCGATCAGGTTCGAATCAACACGGCGGCCCTGCGCAATGAAAACACCAGTAACACCTTTGGTAATGCGTTAGGACTCGCCCTAGAAACACCTCATTTAGGGAGAGTAAGTCCTGGAGCCAGTATGCTGGGCGTAAATGAGAAGTGGACACGTCTTAAAAATACTGTCATTAGTACTGCCAACTCCATCTTAGGCAGCAGTCGCAAAAATCGGAACGACTGGTTTGATGATGAATGCAAGCTAGCGACTGAACGTAAGAATGTTGCGTACCGAGCAACGCAACAATCTCATAGAACGCGGGCACGCGAAGAGGAATATAAAGTGCTCAGAAGAATAGAAAAACGGCTACACAGACAAAAAAAATCAGCCTGGGAGAAGAACCTAATCTGTGAAATAGAAAATAGCCGAGAGCGAGGAGGCACAGGGACTATATAATAATAAATAATACACACTGAGATGATATCTATAATAATAAGCCATAATAATAATACCTCAGAGGACATAATAATAATAATAATAATAATAACAATAATAATAATAATAATAATAATAACAATAATAATAATAATAATAACAATAAGAATAATAATAATAATAATAATAATAATAATAATGATAATAAAAATAATATCTAATAAAGAAATTCTTAATAACATTAATGTTTTATAACTACATTACCTAACTTAAAAACCTAATAATAATATCCACATAATAATTCGTACCTAATTATAATAATACCATAATAATCGCTATTCATAACCATACTTATTAATAACTAATAAATAACATTCTTACAAATAATACTTATATCTAATAATAATACCCTATAATAACAATACATAATTACAAAATACTGTAAGGCAATAAAATAATGTAATTATAATATAATAATAATAATAAGTCATCTTATCTAACTAAAGTAATCCATAAAAGTATACCTACAAACATAATTCAGAAACAAAAAAAATAGTAAACTCAATCGGCGGAACTATAATCTCCATAATAAACAATAGTTAATCAAGTAAATAATTTTCGTTAAAGATTCCAGCAAATTATGTAATATGTACATAAGAAGTATGATATTCGATAATAGAACAGCTAATCTCTGGTGGTATGATGTTTTATGTACATGCTGATTGCACCGCTAATCGGGGTAGCATGTTAGTGCAGTTATCCTAAGTATCATCGCCACTGGAGAAAAGCTCTCTCCTGTTGATGTAAAGATCATCAGTCAGTAAAGGGATTTCATAGACATCGGTTTAAACAAATAAATAAATTTTCGTGAACAAGTCGCGGATTTTTTTTTTGAAGACAAAAAAAAAAAAAACGTAAAAACGAAAAAACGAAAAAACGAAAGACAAAGTAGAAAAAATAAAAAACGAACAAGTACGTGGTTGCGAGAGATTACTAAAAAGAAAAAAAAATATCATCGGACCCCGGATACTAGTGAAATACCGCGATGATCTGAAAAATTATTACTAGACAACAAAAAGAAAAAAGTTATAAAAGTCATCGTAACAAAAAAACCAAATTATACATTATCAAACATAAAGAAAAAAATTATAAAACCAATAAACTAAAGAGACAAAAATATAAAAATACAAATAGAAAAGAAGAGAGAAACAAAATAAAACCTAAAAAGAAGTGATAGTTCCCTGTGCCCTCATTGTAACTTCCTGGTTTTATAATATACCCGCGAAGTGAAACCTATCTATACTTACCTGCTGGAATACTTATCTGCCGGAATACTTACCTGCTGGAATACCAACTTACCCGTGTGTTTTCTACCCCCCTGGAGCGATTAGAATAGCGTCGACTGGAGCGACCCTCTCTGTGTCCCCTGTGTACCCTCCACCCATACCATAAGTGTTTATCCAAATTTCCGTTTGTGTCTAGTGTTTAGTTTATGTGTTTATTAGTTAAGAAAAAAAAAGAACTAGTTTTTTCGTAAATCGAGAAAAATAAAAGAAGAAAAGTATTAATGATGCCCCTAATATTATATATTTAATCTTAAATAATTCTAAAGTGTAAAATTAAACAAGAAAAAAGAAAGAAAAGAAAAGGTATAAAAAAAAAAAAAAGGAAGAAAAAATATATCATAATGTACAT
This sequence comes from Chrysotoxum bicinctum, assembly GCA_911387755.1. Classification (NCBI taxonomy): domain Eukaryota; kingdom Metazoa; phylum Arthropoda; class Insecta; order Diptera; family Syrphidae; genus Chrysotoxum; species Chrysotoxum bicinctum. The sequence goes on from OU426988.1 coordinate 193,110,713, forward strand.
CCCCTATCCAAACCAAGTAAAAAAGTCATAAACCAAACCATAAGATCCTAAATTTAAAAAGAAACAAAAAAAAAAAAACAAATTTATTTACAGTATCGTCCAAAAGTGGTGCACTACATTCGGACTGGATTATATTGAGTAAGTACGTACTATCATTTCGATTGTTATGTGAAAAATATTGTGGCCTCTTGTTTTGGTGATTTTTTTTGAAGTGGGAAAGGGTTTGACTACTTGCTTTCATTCATCATTAAGTCCAAAATTTTGATTTCTTCGTCCAAGACAGGCTGGGAAATTAAGTGTAATTTCCAGTCGGGTTTTCTTTGCGATTTCGGATTTCTAGAGCTTTCTTTTTTTTTGTTTGATTTTTCTACATCGAGTTGCAGAGCGACCATTAATTTTTTTTATATTTTTTGCTATTAGTTTAAAGTAAAGATAATTTCAAATTTATTACTTTTCGAACGTTCTATTTTATTTTGTTAGTTACTTATGGGCGATCAATAAATTGTTATTACACCTTCATAAAATTAAACTATTTGGGTTTTTTTTTTTTTGCTCATGAAATCCTTTATTTTGGTTTTCCATTTTTGGTGATTGAGAGTCTTTCATGACTCAAATGGGAAGAAAGATTCGTGACAATTTTCAGAATATTTAGCTCCAGTCACCATGGTTTAATCCTAATACTGAGGAGGAGGTGATCGTATGAGAAGGAAGATGACCAGATAGATAACAATTAGGTACGTGTTTGGGGCTGCTGCACAATATGGAGGATGCAGCAGCCATGGTGGTGTCCTTAGGACACAAAGGGTGGGTAAATCCTCCGGAGGGCCAACAACACCGTGGACTCTCCCCCCCTTATAGGAATCACATCCCTTCCCCTTTACTTTGAACGACTTTGGGCTCCTAGACATTTTTTCTTGGAACTCAAACATTTTTTTTTTACTTATTTTTCTCTCTATGGCATGAAAATTGGTAACATTGTCCAGTGCTGCGATGGCAAGAACCTACCCCTCCGACGAGCTAGGAAGAGCTAGAGCTAGCATGCCAAGCTGTCATAGCCTGGACACCCTCTCTTTCCTGCTGCTTGGACCGGCCTTAGGTGCCTGTAGGCCTGAGGTCGTAGAGGTGGTATAGGAGGGAGAGGGGGAACACCGGTTCCGTTACAGGTGGCGCCCAACCTGGGGCCCGAAGCGTTCAAGATTTTTTTTTATCTGTGGGAAGGTTGATCGAGTATACCATTGGAATCGTGCTATTGACACTTGTTGCACTTCAGACCTGTGCCTGTGATGTAGTGAAACAACAAATGGTATTTTTTTTTTTCTGTAATTTTGTCTTTTTGCGACGTCCACTTAATGGATGAATTCACTCGTATTAAGGCTGTTGCGAATCGCAAGGCAAAGTTATGTAGATAATCCTGAATTCTTTTATAAATGGAAGCCTAAGTTTGGAGACTTTATTTATTCAGCTTCAGTTGTTCAATTTTATGAGAATCAGTTTTTGTATGTTTTTAGTACACAGCGTTCTGGATGCTTGTCTGTTATATGGGCTAAAGGCCAGTAGACCAAAGCAAGCACAACTCTTGTGTAACCCCACAGCACTGGTCAGAGCTTCAAAAAACGTGTATTCAGTAAATTTAGTGATTCCGTAGGGGGTACCTTTCTATATCTTCGTCAATCTTCCTTTTTGTTTCTTATCATATGGTCACTTCTACCTCAACTACATGATTTCTATCGATTCAATTCTTAATTTACTTAAGTTCCCAATTATCATACGTATAAATTTTGATTTTGCTTTCTGAATTTTGATATTTTACATATATTTTATATTGCATTTTCTTTTTCTCGGTTTTGAAGCCTTTTTTTTTTGTTCGGAGTTTTGAAAACGATTTTTAATTTTTTTGAATTTTAATCATTTATTTTATAAAATTTTTCTGAAATTTTTTTTTCTCAGCTTTTAAAACGGAATTTTTATTTTTTTTTATCTAATATAAAATAATTTGAATTTTTCTTTAAATCCTAGTTATATTTTTTTTAATAATCCTATTCATAAAGTCCACAAAATTTTTTTTTGCTCACAGTTCTTATTTATTATTTTTGAATTAATCTGGCTTATTTTTAAATTTTTTTTTAAATCCAACAGTTGGATGCATTTTTTTTTTTTCGTATTTACATTTCGGTTTTTTTTTATCTTTTTTTTTTCAATAGCTACATATCCTTATTTTTCAGAATTTTCTTCGCGGGTTTTTTTTTTTTGCTTTCTTTCATTGCAAATTTTAGTTTCGTAACAAAATTACTTTCGAAGTTTTCATCATCTCACAAATTTTGTTTTTTACTCGTAAGTTCGTATTCAGTCCCTTTTATTCAAATTGATTTTTAATGAAAAGACGGAGTACACGATCCAAAACTAAGGCTAGCTTGCGAACCCAAGTCGTGCGGGAGCAATTCCTTATGGATTCTTTTGCGGACCTAGCGTTATCTCAGGGACCACCCCCTCCAGCCCCTCGACTTTCAATGGAGAGCTCAGAACATACGGAAGGAGCAGCGTCATTGCTTGCTCAATCACGTACGACGGAAAAGCGACCTCCACCAACAGGAACTATTCCGAAACCACGGCAAACCCTAAATGGTAATGACGAGGTATTGTCAGGTTACATCCAGGATGTAGTTACGGCCGCGGTAGGAGCGAGTAGGGCGGAGGATTTTCGGTTCTTCAACAGTGAAATGGAGCGAACGAGAATCGCTTTAAGAGATGAAGTGGCGAGCATAGTAAGGGAAACGCTTTTAGCACAAACCCCTGAAGTTGACCGGCCTATTCCTCGAAGAAGATCTAGCCAACAGGCGGACCCTCCTCCTTTCTCTACGACTTCACGTCACCCACCGTCTAAAAATAACTCACCCCCTCGTAACCGAACTCCTCCTCGAACTCGTTCACCACCACGTCAAAATCTGGCAGCTGAAACGTCAAACATGGACGAATTTCTTAGACGGCTTCATGATCTGACTTTGAGTGACCCCGTCAACCAAACTCAGCCGGTTCCGCGTCAAACCAGTTACAGGTTGTCCAACTTCCACAAGTGGGGGTTGAAATTTGACAACCGTTCTATGTCCATTGACGACTTCTTATTCAGGCTTGAGCGTCTCAAGGTAAGCTACGGGGCGACATGGGATGAAGTTGTCATTAACTTCCACCATTTCATCGCTGGCCCAGTAGAAACCTGGTTCTGGGTATACCTGAAAGCAAATCCTGACCTCACCTGGAGGGCTTTGAGTAATGCTCTAATAGAGCAATTCAGGAGTCTGGAAACAGATTCGGAGCTTTCGAGAAGGTTATACGACAGACACCAGGGGCAAAACGAAACTTTTGATGAGTTCTACACCGCCATTCAGAAATTAAATGGAAGGTTGAGGAATCCAAAACCTGACGCGGAAATAATTGATATTCTGAAGAACAACGTACGACGGCAGATGGGGATGTTGCTGATTACGTTCCATACTAATGGTTTGGCAGAAATGGTCCACGTCTGTCGGAAGGTTGAAAAATACCTTCTCGATCGCGAAGCCGGAGCGCAAAGAGCCCGACTTACCAACGTACCACCCCCACGAAGGAATGGTGTTGCCGAGCTAGTTGCTGAGGAATGTGAGGAAGAGGTTCTGGTTCCCGAGATAGAGGCATTCCACTACAAAAAGGAAAGGGACACTCGAAACTACACGTGCTGGAACTGCAAGGGTAAGGGTCATTCGTTCTTTGAATGCCCAGACCCGCAGAGGTCCCTTTTCTGCTTCAAGTGTGGATGGGAAAATACCACCTCACCCCAATGTCCTCGATGCTCGGGAAACGAGCTAAAGAGCAGTTTGAAGCCCCGGGTGAATTGCTCTCTGGAGAAGAACCCGGAGACCAAGTAAAAAGCTTTTCCATTTCTACTCCGTTCCCCAGCCATTCGGAATCTTATCCAGACTCTACGAACTCTACCCATTCTAAGCCTATTCCGCCTGTTCCAGCCCCTAGAATCCTGCAAAGACCCGCTAAACCCCAAGAACCGAATATTAGACCAACTTTAGTACCAACAAAAACCCCTCTCAAGTCGCTTCACGAGCGTCTTACTAATTACATGGCCGTTCGAAGTCGGATTTTCGGCAGTCATACCACCATTGTTTCGGATAAAGTGGCTAAACTAAGAAAGAAGTTTCGAGAGAAGAAGGCAGCATTCAAAGCTATAGAAGCCACTACATTGTGCAGCACAGAAGACCCCCGACCTTATGCTACAGTCCATATTTTTGGAGAACCTCTCCTTGGTCTTCTCGACAGTGGGGCCTGCATTAGCTGCTTAGGAGTGGATGGCTTAACCTTCCTTCGCAAACATGGCCAAAACTTTTCAAAACTTTCCTCCGAGGTGAAAACCGCCGATGGAAACAATCAAGCTATAGTAGGAAAGATCTGTGCGGAGGTTACTTTTAAAGGGATGACGAAAAAAATCCCCCTGTATCTGGTTCCCTCTCTACAGCAGAAGTTGTACCTAGGTATCGACTTCTGGAAGGAGTTCGATATTGCTCCTCAGCTGATCTCTGAAATCTCTTCAGTACCATCATGTGAGAAAGAAACGGATTTAAATGCCCATGTACTTAACACCCAACAATCTAAGCAGTTAAAAGATGCCATTAGCCGGTTCCCGTCCTCTGCTGTTCAAGGCTTAGGAAAAACTACGCTAGAGGTACATACTATTGATACAGGAGATGCAGAGCCCATTAAACAACGTCATTACCCGATCTCTCCGGCGGTACAGAAACTGCTATATGAGGAACTGGAACGTATGCTTAAGCTCGGGGTAATTGAAGAAAGTACCAGCCCCTGGAGCTCTCCTGTAGTCCTAGTTCGTAAGCCCGGGAAAAATCGCTTATGCTTAGACTACAGGAAAGTGAATGCCAAAACAAAGAAAGATGCGTATCCACTTTCTCATATAGAAGGATTGCTATCGCGTCTTCCAGATACACGTTTCATTTCGAGCGTGGATCTGAAAGATGCGTTTTGGCAGATCCCGCTGGAGAAAGAATCCCGAGAAAAGACGGCGTTTACTGTGCCCGGTATGCCCCTGTTGCAGTTTACGGTTATGCCTTTTGGTCTCTGCAATGCACCTCAACGCATGGTCAGATTAATGGACAAAGTGGTGCCACATCAGCTGCGACAGAAAATCTTTCCGTACTTAGATGACTTGTTGGTTGTGTCCAGTACATTCGAGGAGCATATGGAACTGTTGGAGATTTTGGCAGGCCGGTTGAAGGAAGCGGGACTTACGATAAACGTCCAGAAGTCGAAATTTTGCTTTAAGGAACTTAAATACCTGGGATACATTGTTGGTGATGGCTGCCTAAAAAAGGATCCGGAGAAGATAACAGCCATATCAGACTTTCCTACTCCGACTTCAGCGAAACAAGTACGGCGATTCCTTGGTTTAGCCGGATGGTATCGGCGTTTCGTCAAAGACTTCTCCACCCTGGCGGCTCCGATGACCGATACACTTAAGAAGGGGAAGAAGTTTGTCTTCACCGATGTCGCTCTAGAAGCCTTTAAGGAACTCAAATCCGCCCTGACCACCGCTCCACTTTTGGTGAACCCAAACTTCTCGAAGGAGTTCATAATTCAATGTGATGCGTCAAACACAGGTATTGGTTGTGTGCTGAGCCAATTGGACGACAGTGGATGTGAACGTCCCATTTACTACCATTCACAAAAACTCAATGCGGCCCAGCGCAATTACAGTGTGACTGAGCGTGAATGCCTGGCAGCTGTCATGGGAGTCCAGAAGTTTCGAGCTTACGTCGAAGGACATGCGTTCAAAATTGTGACGGATCATGCGAGTTTGAAGTGGTTGATGGGCCAGAGGGATCTTAGTGGACGATTAGCGAGGTGGAGCTTAAAGCTGCAGGGATTCGATTTTACCATCGAGCATCGTAAGGGATCGCAAAATGTCGTACCCGATGCACTCTCTCGAGTGTATGGAGTCGATACCCTGGTTTACGAGGTTTCGATGTTTAAAGATCCCTGTGATGTGTTGCATATTGATCTTACGGATCCTAGTTTTCAATCTACAGAATACCGTAAGATCATTGACAGCATCATAGAACAAAATGATAAGCTACCTGATCTTCAAGTGTCGGAAAATTTCGTCTATAAGAAGGTTAAACATTGTACAGGTAATCCTGTTGAGGATGACCAAGCATGGAAGCTTTGGGTTCCGCAGCCGCTAACCGGGCGCCTGATCGCTCTCGCTCACCAGCCGCCTCGAGCCTCGCATGGTGGTATCGCCAAGACCTTGTTTAGACTACAGCGACGATTCTTTTGGCCCAACATGGCAGCCCAAGTAAAGATGTTTATCGGGATGTGCGACGTCTGTAAGGCCTCGAAAGCTTCAAATGCAACCCTGAGGCCTCCGATGGGTAAAGCATTTTTGGCTGAGAGACCTTTCCAGATGGTGTATATCGATTTTCTTGGTCCATATCCTCGCTCTAGAGACGGGAACACTCACATTGTGATTGCGCTGGACCAGTTGACCAAGTTCGTCATCGTCAAGGCATTGAGGAAAGCTACAACGGACACAGTGCTAAAGTTTCTGCAGGAGCAAGTGTTCTGTGTTTTTGGAGTCCCAGAAAATATTCTATCCGACAACGGGAAGCAATTTACCAGTCGAGAATTCGAGAAACAGATGAAGATGCTGGGAATAAACCACATCAAGACCGCCGTCTACTCGCCGCAAGCCAACGCTAGCGAGCGAGTGAATAGGTCGATTCTCGCTGCAATCCGATCCTATATCGGGCCCGATCAGAAAAACTGGGATGTCCACCTTCACTCCATAGCCTGGGCCCTTCGCTCAACAGTCCACTCGGCTATTAACATGTCGCCCTACGAAGCCCTTTTTGGCCAAAAGTGCGTGGAGCATGGTTCGGACTACCGATTGCTCCGCAAACTTGATGGCCTCAACAATGCTAACGTGGACATCATATCAAAGAGTTCACTAATGAATATAATGCATGCACACATTAAAAATTCTCTTGCTAATGCACATACAAATTACGAAAACACCTACAATTTGCGAAGCAAAGATGTTAAGTTCTGTGTAGGTGAGACGGTCTATCGACGGAATTTTGCCTTAAGCGATGCGAATAAACGTTTCTGTGCTAAGCTTGGCCCGAAATTCGTAAAAATGAAAATATGTAGAGTTATAGGGAAAAACTTATACGAACTTGAAGACCTAAACGGCAAGAAAAGTGGCATATACCATTGCAAGGATTTGAAGAGATAACCCCAATCCCCTTCCGGCTCTCAGTCTGCGCATGAGATTCTCTCAAGGTATTTACGTTTCATTTCTTCTCCTTTCCTTTCGAAGGATCTCCAGGAAATGACAAGTTTTGTAGGAAACGGCACAGGGACTATATAATAATAAATAATACACACTGAGATGATATCTATAATAATAAGCCATAATAATAATACCTCAGAGGACATAATAATAATAATAATAATAATAACAATAATAATAATAATAATAATAATAACAATAATAATAATAATAATAACAATAAGAATAATAATAATAATAATAATAATAATAATAATGATAATAAAAATAATATCTAATAAAGAAATTCTTAATAACATTAATGTTTTATAACTACATTACCTAACTTAAAAACCTAATAATAATATCCACATAATAATTCGTACCTAATTATAATAATACCATAATAATCGCTATTCATAACCATACTTATTAATAACTAATAAATAACATTCTTACAAATAATACTTATATCTAATAATAATACCCTATAATAACAATACATAATTACAAAATACTGTAAGGCAATAAAATAATGTAATTATAATATAATAATAATAATAAGTCATCTTATCTAACTAAAGTAATCCATAAAAGTATACCTACAAACATAATTCAGAAACAAAAAAAATAGTAAACTCAATCGGCGGAACTATAATCTCCATAATAAACAATAGTTAATCAAGTAAATAATTTTCGTTAAAGATTCCAGCAAATTATGTAATATGTACATAAGAAGTATGATATTCGATAATAGAACAGCTAATCTCTGGTGGTATGATGTTTTATGTACATGCTGATTGCACCGCTAATCGGGGTAGCATGTTAGTGCAGTTATCCTAAGTATCATCGCCACTGGAGAAAAGCTCTCTCCTGTTGATGTAAAGATCATCAGTCAGTAAAGGGATTTCATAGACATCGGTTTAAACAAATAAATAAATTTTCGTGAACAAGTCGCGGATTTTTTTTTTGAAGACAAAAAAAAAAAAAACGTAAAAACGAAAAAACGAAAAAACGAAAGACAAAGTAGAAAAAATAAAAAACGAACAAGTACGTGGTTGCGAGAGATTACTAAAAAGAAAAAAAAATATCATCGGACCCCGGATACTAGTGAAATACCGCGATGATCTGAAAAATTATTACTAGACAACAAAAAGAAAAAAGTTATAAAAGTCATCGTAACAAAAAAACCAAATTATACATTATCAAACATAAAGAAAAAAATTATAAAACCAATAAACTAAAGAGACAAAAATATAAAAATACAAATAGAAAAGAAGAGAGAAACAAAATAAAACCTAAAAAGAAGTGATAGTTCCCTGTGCCCTCATTGTAACTTCCTGGTTTTATAATATACCCGCGAAGTGAAACCTATCTATACTTACCTGCTGGAATACTTATCTGCCGGAATACTTACCTGCTGGAATACCAACTTACCCGTGTGTTTTCTACCCCCCTGGAGCGATTAGAATAGCGTCGACTGGAGCGACCCTCTCTGTGTCCCCTGTGTACCCTCCACCCATACCATAAGTGTTTATCCAAATTTCCGTTTGTGTCTAGTGTTTAGTTTATGTGTTTATTAGTTAAGAAAAAAAAAGAACTAGTTTTTTTGTAAATCGAGAAAAATAAAAGAAGAAAAGTATTAATGATGCCCCTAATATTATATATTTAATCTTAAATAATTCTAAAGTGTAAAATTAAACAAGAAAAAAGAAAGAAAAGAAAAGGTATAAAAAAAAAAAAAAGGAAGAAAAAATATATCATAATGTACATCCCCTATCCAAACCAAGTAAAAAAGTCATAAACCAAACCATAAGATCCTAAATTTAAAAAGAAACAAAAAAAAAAAAACAAATTTATTTACAGTATCGTCCAAAAGTGGTGCACTACATTCGGACTGGATTATATTGAGTAAGTACGTACTATCATTTCGATTGTTATGTGAAAAATATTGTGGCCTCTTGTTTTGGTGATTTTTTTTGAAGTGGGAAAGGGTTTGACTACTTGCTTCCATTCATCATTAAGTCCAAAATTTTGATTTCTTCGTCCAAGACAGGCTGGGAAATTAAGTGTAATTTCCAGTCGGGTTTTCTTTGCGATTTCGGATTTCTAGAGCTTTCTTTTTTTTTGTTTGATTTTTCTACATCGAGTTGCAGAGCGACCATTAATTTTTTTTATATTTTTTGCTATTAGTTTAAAGTAAAGATAATTTCAAATTTATTACTTTTCGAACGTTCTATTTTATTTTGTTAGTTACTTATGGGCGATCAATAAATTGTTATTACACCTTCATAAAATTAAACTATTTGGGTTTTTTTTTTTTTGCTCATGAAATCCTTTATTTTGGTTTTCCATTTTTGGTGATTGAGAGTCTTTCATGACTCAAATGGGAAGAAAGATTCGTGACAATTTTCAGAATATTTAGCTCCAGTCACCATGGTTTAATCCTAATACTGAGGAGGAGGTGATCGTATGAGAAGGAAGATGACCAGATAGATAACAATTAGGTACGTGTTTGGGGCTGCTGCACAATATGGAGGATGCAGCAGCCATGGTGGTGTCCTTAGGACACAAAGGGTGGGTAAATCCTCCGGAGGGCCAACAACACCGTGGACTCTCCCCCCCTTATAGGAATCACATCCCTTCCCCTTTACTTTGAACGACTTTGGGCTCCTAGACATTTTTTCTTGGAACTCAAACATTTTTTTTTTACTTATTTTTCTCTCTATGGCATGAAAATTGGTAACATTGTCCAGTGCTGCGATGGCAAGAACCTACCCCTCCGACGAGCTAGGAAGAGCTAGAGCTAGCATGCCAAGCTGTCATAGCCTGGACACCCTCTCTTTCCTGCTGCTTGGACCGGCCTTAGGTGCCTGTAGGCCTGAGGTCGTAGAGGTGGTATAGGAGGGAGAGGGGGAACACCGGTTCCGTTACACGCACCAGGTGCGGAAGTTCTACCAATCCGTCCGAAACATGACGCAGTACACACCACGCTGCACATACTGCAAGGACGGAGAGGGAAATCTGATCACCGATCCTGAAAGCATACTGGAGCGATGGGAAGTGTACTTTAATGAATTGCTAAATGGTCAGCTCACTGCAGAAGTGGAGGCTCCACTACTTCAAGAAGAATACCCTATGTTGCCGCCACCAAGCATAGAAGAGGTTGAGAAGGCTATAGGCCGGCTTAAACAGAACAAAGCCCCGGGAGCCGATGGCATACCAGCCGAATTATTCCCTCACGGCGGGCCAGCCTTACGTCAAGCAATTCATGATATTATAGTACACGTATGGGAGCAGGAAGAAATGCCAGAAGACTGGCGAAAAGGTTTAATATGCCCCATACATAAGAAGGGAGATGTCACAACGTGCAGCAATTATAGAGGTATCACGTTGTTGAGTACCTACTATAAGATACTCTCCTCTATCCTACAAGAGCGGATAACCCCATAGGCTAAAACCGTCATCGGACAATATCAGTGTGGTTTCATTCCAGGCAAATCAACAATTGATCAGATCTTTACCCTTAGGCAGGCGATGGAAAAATGTCTAGAATTTAACATCCCAACATACCATCTGTTTATAGATTTTAAGTAAGAACCTTACAAAGCCATGAGAGAATTCGGCATCCCAAATAAATTGACACTACTATGTAGGTTGACTATGACCAACGTAACAAGCCAAGTAAAAATAGCCGGATTGCTATCCAGACCAATCAACATCTTTAATGGACTCCGGCAAGGGGACGGTCTGGCCTGCCTCCTCTTCAACCTGGCGTTGGAGAAAGCAATCCGTGACTCTGGCACGGCAACACGAGGGACCATCGTCAACAGGTCCAGCCAGTTACTGGCTTACGCAGACGACATCGACATCATCGGAAGAACCGAACAAGCTGTACACGATTCCTTCATCCAGATCGAGCAGGCGGCACAAAATATGGGGCTGAACATTAGTGACGGTAAAAAAAGTACATGGTGGCGTCGAATGCGAGAGGAACAGTTAGTCAAACAATCAAGGTAGCGGAGCACGAATTTGAAGTGGGGCAATCCTTTAAATATCTTGGGTCAATAGTAGCAGACGATAACAATATAGAAGAAGAAATACGCGGGCGGCTTCTCAAATCCAACAGAGCCTACTATAGTCTGTCAAAGCTCTTCAAATCCAGAAACCTCACCATAACTTCAAAACTGCTGCTGTACAGGACCATGGTCCTGCCAGTACTCACATATGGATCCGAGACTTGGGTGCTTAGCAAAAGGCACTCCGACCTCTTAGCTGCGTTCGAGAGAAAAGTCTTAAGGAGAATTGTTGGCCACATATGTGAGGAAGGACGATTCCGGAGACGGTACAATCATGAACTGTACGCAATCTACCTTGAAGCAGATATCGTGACAAAAATTAAGCTCGGTAGACTCCGGTGGGCAGGGCACCTAGCTCGCATGAGCGAAGAGGAATCTGCTCGAAAAGTTCTTTGTGGTACATTCTATGGTAGACGACAGCGTGGTAGACCATGCTTGCGCTGGAGAGATGGCGTAGACCAGGACGCCCAAAGCCTTGGGGTGCGCAACTGGATGGCGTCGGCTAGAGACTGGGATAGGTGGAGAGACTTGTTGAAAGAGGCCAGGACCGGAACCCGGTTGTCGAGCCAATGATGATGATGATGATATCCATACCATGGTAATCAGAGGTACCATATGGGCCACCAAGTGTCGACACATGCCGGCACTTAGACATATCAGATATGAACCACCAGGTGTCGACACATGCGCCATGACTCGGAAAAAACTTTAAACGCGTTTTTCTCGAAATCACGTTTATCCAACTGTTGGCCACGATTACTTTAAAACTACTTGACAGATCGTCATAATTTTTTTTGTTCTAAAGCTTATGAAATTTGTTGGAGTCTGAACTAAAATCAGGCTGATATATTAAAAACTTTTTTTTGTACAGCGCTCAGAAGAGCGAAAAAAAGTAGAAAAAACGAACACTAAATTCAAGCGTCCGCCATTTCTTTAATTTTTGACTTTGGGCAATGATTTTGGTCCAAACTCTAATTACACTCTTCTGTTTTTTAAAAAACTTTGATTTTTTAATTTTCGATCATTTTTGCAGGAGCTAGAGTGGCCAACAGCGAACAACTTTTTTTGGAGGTAACAGTAACAGTTATGAGAATATATTATGGCATTTCCGCAATCCTTGCTAATGAGCGCGGCCTATCTTACGCCTTTTGATTTAAAAAGAAAAGTTGGACACCAATTGTTTTCGCGATGTTAAGCAACGACAGACCACGTTACTCGCACAAGGCGTGTATCTCAAAGATTTTATCAGAGGCAGAGAGGCCTGCGACACAAAAAGCACCATACCCTAAGGGCACTATATGCGGTGGTACCAGAATAGAGCATCCGGTAAAGCTTCACACCAATGAAGGTAACTTCTAGATGAGTTTCTCAACGGTCGATTTCTAGAGATCTCGGATATCTACACCCCACCATTAACCAAGACAGAAGCCAATACCTGAATATCTCCAAGGAATCAGATAGAGTCAAGCGCAACTCGAGTCTTTCTACATACAGCAGTATTTCAAGTAACTGCCCAAGAAAATCAGTTGGTTTTTAAGTACAGAGATTTTAGAGCAGTCAACTTAAGAGACTTAGAATATGATATCACACATATAAACTGACAGTCAATATTCCTAATGTCATCGCCTGAAGACCAAGTTTTCTGCAAACTTCAATTAATCAGGCTTTTAATAAACATGTACCGCTCAAAACAAAATCTACGCGGGGCGACAGAAAATCCTGGTTTTCAAAAGAAATAATTAACTTGATATAGAGCAAAGAGATAATGCATACATACAAACGTTGGAAGCGTTTTCGTCTTCTTGAAATGCTTTCTTCTTTTCGGGTTTTAAGGAATACTTTGAGCAAAAACGTCAGAGAAGCCAAATGTAATCTCTACTCAAAGCGTCTCTGTAAAAATTTACCATCGAAAGTGCTATGGAAAAATATACGAGAGCTTGGAGTTGCCCTGACATTTTGAATAAAAAGTTCGCAGAAATTAAAAATTATCTTCTTAATGAAACCTATCGGGTTGTTGATCCCGATAATGCTCAACTTCAAAGTGACGCCTTGTCTCCAACTGATGTGTTGGAGGTTACTGCCAACATGAATGACAGTCAAGGCAGTGGAGAACCAAATGTAGCCTATGGGGTTGTTAGCCCCGGGATTTAACGATATGCGATATACATTCACTTTTTGTCTCCCCGTCCCTACACATCTCTACAACACCATCTTAGTGACATCGCATTTTCCATCCTCATGGAAAAAAGCAAAAGTTATACCGGTCCTAAGAAAAACCAGCTACCCGCTTATCTCCGTCAGAGTATAGACCAATATCAATTTTGTCGTTTTTATCAAAAGTATTAGAAAATATTCTGCATAACCAAATCTCCAATTTCGTAAACGTAAAGAAACTTTTGAGCAAACAGGTTTTAGGTCTAATCATAGCTGTGTCTCAGCTATTCTTAGTGCTTCAGACGATATAAGACGATAGTTCTCTTAGACTTCTCGAAAGCCTTTGATACAGTCAATCATAAGATACTCATATCAAAGTTAAAGGAACAGTTTAGGTTTTCAAATACAGCAGCGAATTTGATTTTTTCATATCTCAGGTCGTAGTAATTCGTTCTTAAAATCTTTTGTCAGGAGTTCCACAAGGATCAACTCTTGATCCTCTACTGTTCTCCATTTTTATAAATGATCTCCCAATTAAAGTCCAATATTCTTCTCTAGATTTATATGCTGATGATGCTCAAGTAAGACTTAGCTGCAAGCTGGGTATTATTGAAGATGAGGCTGATAAGCTAAATGGTAACCTTAATAAAATACTAAAGTGGTCCAACAGAAATAATCTGTAGCTTAACCCAAGTAAAAAGTGAACTCGACTATATGTATCTACTTTCCTGCTCAGTATTTTGGAAACCAACAACTGGAGTATGTAAAAAAAAGCCAAAAATTTAGGTATCCAGTTCAATAGCACTCTTACTTGGGATAATCATGTTCAAATGGTTATTAGAAAAGTATATGGCTCAATGGCTCTGTACGCAGACCCTTACTATCAAAACATTTTACTCCCCAGGATATTCGGCTAAACCTAGCAAAAACTTTAATCCCTCCGATAATAACATATGCATGCGAAGTTGTTAGTACCCTTAGCTCAGAAACGAAAAGGAACTTGACGGTGGCTTTCAATATAATGTGATACGTTATGTGTACAATCTTCGAAGATATGACCATGTATCGAACTACAAAAACAACATCCTTGGTTGTGATCTGTACACATTTTTAAAATATTTTTCCCTAAAAACACTAAACAAGATTTTAAACTTGTCATTTTCTAAATTGAATTTATATAAAATGTAATTTTTAATTTAATTTAAATTCATCTGTAACTGTAAAATAACTTAAGTAAATAAAATAAATAAAGTAAATAAAATAAATAAAATAAATAAAATAAATAAAATAGATAAAATAAATAAAATAAATAAAATAAATAAAATAAATAAAATAAATAAAATAAATAAAATAAATAAAATAAATAAAATAAATAAAATAAATAAAATAAATAAAATAAATAAAATAAATAAAATAAATAAAATAAATAAAATAAATAAAATAAATAAAATAAATAAAATAAATAAAATAAATAAAATAAATAAAATAAATAAAATAAATAAAATAAATAAAATAAATAAAATAAATAAAATAAATAAAATAAATAAAATAAATAAAATAAATAAAATAAATAAAATAAATAAAATAAATAAAATAAATAAAATAAATAAAATAAATAAAATAAATAAAATAAATAAAATAAATAAAATAAATAAAATAAATAAAATAAATAAAATAAATAAAATAAATAAAATAAATAAAATAAATAAAATAAATAAAATAAATAAAATAAATAAAATAAATAAAATAAATAAAATAAATAAAATAAATAAAATAGATAAATAAGATAAACAAGAAATTAAATCTCTAATATAAGATATGCACGTAGATAACACATGCAGACACAACTACTTACGGCCAAAAAATACAAGAACAACACAAAGCAACAACTACCAGTGAACTGGTTTAGTTTCAGGCACGTTATCGAGATAACCTTAAAGACACATATTAGGCACCCTAGGCTCCAATACCACCAATCGTGGACTCAGGGCAAAGTGCGTCGTTGCTTTGGCAAGGAATGCATTGAAGTGGGGCCACAAATGTTAGGGCCTGAGTCGGGATGAGACCTTTACGGTCCCCCTCCTGCCCATACATCCACAAAATATTGGAAGATATTAAACCCTACTTACCAGAGTACCCGCTACCCAGAGAGTACATAGCCGCGATCCAAACTAGCCCCATGTTAGCGTCAGGCAATTAGCCAACACTCCATGTAAACACGGAGTCAAGTCCTGCCACAGAAGTTAACAATAGATGAACCCCAATCCAGCAAATCTGGCCAGATTTTCAGGCGTCTCCCTATCAAAACGGATACGACTAAGATCCCAAGCACCATTTGCCCTCACCACAACCATTACAGAGGGATCTCTGAAGTGAACGTTCAATAAGTTCTAATTTTAATTAAGTTCTGAACTTGGGATATACAAGGGCGGCCCACTAGGTCCCTGAAAATTAAAAACAAGTATTATTTTTCAAGAAGCACCCAAATTTCCAAATAATTTTGTTGTCGCAGCCATTTTACATTTTATTTTCGAGTGCTCATTAAACACTATTTCTTATGAGAAAAAACCTTCACGTAAACCAAACAAAAGCTTGACAAATATAATGAGGACTATTCACCACTGGTGACATGTGGCACCAACATCCGTTCCAGTATCCCAATTTCTGTCACCACAGCAGAAACGGTCGATAAAATCCACGGTTTTATAATGGATAATCGGCGAGTGAGATGCCTAGGCTTGAAGAGGCCACAGGCTTATCATATGGAGCAGTAATTTCGATTTTACATACATAAATTAGGACATGAAAAAGCTTTCTGCAAGATGGGTACAATCCTCGAGCTAAAGAGGGTCTTCGAATGTCAGCCTCCAGTTATCGAGCTGAATAATAAGAATAGGCCTCCACTTTAAACATCAAGCCAGTTCAAATATCAGAGCGCTTGGTCAAGGTTCCTAGAACCAGCGTGGTCGAAATCAAAGAGGATGGAAAGCCGAATTATAGGAGTACACCTAAGCAAAATCAGTAAACTATAAGATTTTCAATTTTCTTAAGGATTTAATATCTTCCATTTGTAAGCAAACGTTATATTGAAATACTCACAAGTCTCCTTTGAAATGGTGCTAGGTATGTCCTTCGAATAAATCGAAATCTCCATTATGGAAACAAGAGACAAAATTGATCCAATTAGTAAACTGTTTCGACTTTGGAAATCCTCGAAATGACAGAGGTGCCTGAGTAGATTGACCCAATGTACCTGTATGAAAAATAAATTTTATAAAATTAATCAAACATGAATAAACAATGTGTTGTCCCTTAACCTATTAAAACGTCACATGCATGTGGCCCACTAGGTAATCCCTATTGGACAAGTCTTCATTGCAAATGGATTCATTGATCCCGCCTGTTGTTTGCTCTGTTGATTCCTCCTTTCCTTATTTTAACGAAACGAACTCAGAAAGCTTGTTGGAATATATACACACATATATATTTTTTTATTTTTGTTTATCTTGGGTACTGATGACAGTCCCTTTTCTCACTTTGTGACTGAATTAATTCTGATGTGTAAGCTATAAGGGGTCTGATGGTGGATCAGGGAAGTGAACTTGTAAGGAGCAACGGTTGATGACCCAATGACAATATAAATTATTTACGAAGTATTTGTTTGTCCTTTTGTTTTTGAATGTGGTAGGTGATGGGTATTCCCTATAAGCATGGTATTATTTAGAAAAGGCTAAAGGTGATGACAGCTTTGTTTTGTTTAATCAATGTATAGGTGTATGTGGTAGGTTTATTGGCACAGAGGGTTGGTTGAAATAATATTAATATTGCATTTACCTGCACATTTTTAATGGTTTAATAGAATAAGGGCCCAGTTTAAGATATTCATTAGGTCGATTTGTCAAACTTTTATAAAGTAAGTATTATTACCAGTAAGGTTTTGGTGTTCAGAAGTGCATATAAGCGTTCGGTCCATAGAGACTTGAACAGTATAAGTTCCGCTGCCCTTTAGGTAAGGTTAGGTTGATGGGATGGCAGTTGGTCTTGTTACCGTCATAATTAGATCTATGTAGAATCGTTGTGATACCCCAGGGATTGTGACTCTCATGTATTAACACCTATCTAATAATCATATGTCACTCAAAGCTATGCATCTTTCAGTCGTCTTTTTTCGTTCTATCATTTTCGTCCGTGACTCTTTTTATGTTTTTTGCCTGCGGCTAGTTAACAGTAGGAATTTTGAAGCCATTTGGCAGCGTTGAATGTTCGCTGTCCCTTAAATTTGGTAATTTCCTAATGATATTTTGCGGAGCTCTGGAATGGTGAGTGAGGAAAAAATAGTGAGTATAGAAAAGTTACTAAGATTTGGGATAAGTCCATCGATGTGGTTTAATCGTATGGTTAGAGGTTCTCTATCTTAATCTGACCAGGCTCGGTATAAGTAAACTGTTATTTATGCTTTATGACATGTTCAATGGTATAAAGTGTATTGTCAAAAGTGGCTACGTATAAAAAATGGTCTTCAGTAGTGAGCGGTAAACTCGATGATTCTATTCAACATTTACACCAGCAATCTGATAGGTAGTGTAAATCAGGCAATTGCGTATGCCGACGATCTAATAGCTCACCGAATAGCTCCAGAATTCTTCTGCAGCGTGACTTCGACGAGATTCAGTGATAGTGCGATTACTGGGAGTGGAAAATCAACTTTCAGCAATCTGAAACTATACTGTTTAGGACTTCGTTACATGGAGCCTTAAGGTTACGAGAAACAACTGCCGGAAGCTGGTGATCATAGGGTTACATGGATACTGGCGAATACAAGTGCAGTAAAGAACCACGGCTTCCTGTTGGCCCAGCATTTGTATTTCGACACACATACATATTAATGCTGCTCTGACGAGGGCTAGGGGAGCTTTTGCTTTGAAGAAGCTTTTGTTTTACAGGAGCCGGCTTGCTTCATAGCCCCCATCCGGCCGATGATTGCTTATGGGTGGCTGATGCGGTCCACCGTTACCACATCTCAAATGGAAATGATTCAGTTGTTTGACAGACAGTGTCTTAGATTTTGCCTTAGACTACACAGAACAGCAGTGTCGGAGTAGAAATATTATTATTCCAACCAGGTTCTATACAACGGAGCCAATATAAACAGAATAGATAATTTGTTGTTAAAGATGATTGGGGTCACATTGCAAGAGCGATGGCATCCACCAGCAGCTTAATTTTTGGGGCTTACTTCACTAACTACAATTATTAAAAGAGTGTACGTCTAATCCCGTCTATCCCGTCCGATATACATTTCTTTACTTAGACAGTCGAATTCTGGTCCAGGATAGAATGGTGATTCTGTGGATAAGCGAAGCAGAGCACCTTCGGTTCAGTAGAACTGTGTCTGATCGGGACCGAAGGGACAGGGTGAGACAGGAGATTCAGTTCGACTGGTTGTCTAATGATAGAGCAAGTTGTTTCTGTCGTGTATGTCTTGCCCGACTTACAAATATTTATGGTAAATACTAGGTAGGCTTTCAGACTTTATTCCCAACATCTTTCGTATCCTTCTGTTTTCCATGTACGTAAAGAGCTTATCTTTTATCTTTACCAGATGTACATATGCTGATAGTACTCAGCTACACCTTAGCAAGCCAGCTATTTTCATGGCAGCCCCATTAATTTCGATTTGGAAAAAGCAAGAGCATAGGTTATTATAGAATATTCTACTAAAAGAAAAAAAACATAGAAGTTGAAGAACACTTAGTACTTCTTCAGGCTTCCCACCTATCTGCTATCTGACGCTTCTTTTTAGTATGTAAATACTGGCATAAATCGGAGTATTATTTCAATACACGTCCATCTCGTTTATAAGGCCTCGAAAATAAAGGCCTATTGACTAATAACTTTGAGCTATTCCTTTTTGCGTATTATTGCCAGGAAAGGAGGGGCTTATATTTTTGTATCTCTACCTAACTGCTAAGATAAATTAGAAATAGAAAGACACTCTTGGAGTATTTGTCGCTTCTTTGCAAAGGCAGTACCCTGGAAATTTTTTTGTTTTTGTTTTAAAATGGCAGCGCAGCTATTTGGAATAAATCGGATCTCTTCCGATTGGAAGTTTAATACACTTACTATTACGACACTGTATACAATATTATAATGACAACGCAACAGGTATAAGGTTAATAGCATACTTTTCCTTTTGGTCAATCTTTTACTTAAATGAAAACGCAGATTATTAACTAAATCCCTAAATAGTCTGATTCTCACATCTGAGGTAAAGTACTCATACAAGGTGGCACAAAATTAATGTTATAATTTTTGCAAATGGCGTCGTACGTCAATAATATTTGACATTTGTAAACTACATAGCAGCTCCGCAGGAGCGTGAAGTAATTGTGTCGATTATTTTTTACCAATAATCGATGGGTGGTGTTGGGGTAGCGTGAATTTCAACGTTGATTTCCTAATCGTGTAGCGCTAAATGGACAAAAATTCCGACGCTTAGCTACTCGACTCGAACAGACTGGGACCACAGCAGTCTATACTTACTTACTTACTTTGGTCCTCAGACTTTTTATGTCCTTGGGGGACCCCTAGTGGGGCATAGCGCGTCCACAACGCCAGCTCCCCATCGTGTTCGGTTCCTGGATATGAGTCGCAACTCCCCCCACTCTTGCCTAGTTGGGCTGACTCCTCCTCGACTGTCCTTCTCCATGAGCTTCTAGGCCGTCCAGCTCTTCTTCCTTCTTGAGTGGGCGGATTCCACTGCATTGCATGCGCCGCAATACAGTTGTCGCCTTTTCGAGGCGTGTGTCCGATCCACTGCCACTTTCGACGTCGTATAATAGAGTCAATAGGTTTCTGACCCGTTTTCCTAAGGAGCTCTTCGTTTGATATACGATTGGGCCAGAACCACCTTAGGATGTTTCGCAGACATCTACTAATGAACGTTTGCAGCTTCTTAGTGACACCTACTGTTACTTTCCAAGTGTTGCAACCGTAAAGTAACACGGATTCGACGTTGGATCGAAACAGCCGTAGCTTGGTTCTTAAGCTAAGAGAGTTATTCGTCCATATATTTCGAAGCATACCGAAAGCAGCCTTTGCCTTCCCGATTCGACTGCTGATGTCCTGTTCGGTACCACCCTCGGTAGAGATGATACTTCCAAGGTATTGGAAGCTCTGTACTTTCTCTACCGGTTGTTGAGAAATATTTATGAGAGAAGATGACTGGGTTCCTAGGCTGATCATCTTTAATTTGTCGGAGTTGATTTTCACCCCTACGATTAATGCTTCTCTCTCCACCTCTCTTGTCATTTGGTGGAGATCCATGATTCTATGAGAGAGCAAGCATACGTCGTCCGCATAATCAAGATGTTTCAGGTGAGACGTCAGAGTCCATCGAATTCCTCCTTTTCCCATCAAGGCCGCCCGCAGGACATCGCTTTTCATCAACAGAAACAATATTGATGACTGAATGCAGCCCTGTCTGACTCCACATTGGACTTCAAACTCTTCTGACAGCCTCTCTTCATGCAAAACGTGACACTTCTTGGATCCATCGTAAGTTGCCTTAATAATAGCTATTAATTTATCCGGGATACCCCTCCTGCGTAAAGCATGCCAAATAAATTTTCTATTAACGCTATCGAAAGCTTTCTCAAAGTCAATGAATAGCAGGTGGAGTGGTGATCGATATTCGATGCACTGTTCAATTATGATCCTTAAAGTATTGATATGATCAATGCATAAGGATCCAGTGCGGAAACCTGCTTGTTTGGCATCGAGTGTGGCTTCTAGATTTTCCCTGATACGTTCCAGTACTATTTTCGCTAATATTTTGGCAACTGCAGGCAGGACGCAAATCCCCCTCCAGGTTTCGCACTGTGTTAAGTCTCCTTTTTTAGGGAGCTTGACTATTATTCCCTTTTTCCACTCATTCGGAAATTCTTCGGAGACCCAAGCTTTCTTTCTGAGTGGATGCAGGAGTTCGCTCGATGTCGTTGGCGCCGCTTGTAGAAGCTCTGCAGGAATGCCATCAAGTCCTACCGCTTTGTTGGTCTTCAGTGCTTTGATTGCGTTGCGGATCTCATCTCTACTGGGGGGTACAGTGCGGATTCGGGAATTTGTTGTTCCTGTGAGCTCAGCAGATATCAGTTGCGCATTGCTTTCGGTAACTCGGCTTAATACCGACGCAAAATAGTCCTTCCACCTTCTCAGCTGATCCTCATCCGAACTAAGTAGCGAGCCGTCTGAGTCTTTTACGAGGTGTTGCTTGGAACTGCGAGCTCCAACCAGTTCCTTTGTAATGCTGTAGACGGTTCTACTGTCGCATCTGTTAGCAGCATCTTCTGCTTGTTGGGCCAAAGCGTTGATGTGATTACGCTTGTCACGTCTTACACTGCGGTGAACCTCTCTCTCTCTCATGCGATTCAGGGATTCTAGCTCTCTTTTTTCTACTCCAGTTGCAGCTGCAATACGGACCTTAAGTTTTTGCCGTTCGCCAATCCGTATCCCGGTTTCTTCAGAAAGCCAAGCGTTATTGTTTCCCCTCGCTCGGCCGACTAATCTTTCAGCACCTGATATAAGAACATTTTTCACAGCATTCCAGTGGTTTTCAATGGATTCGGGTTCCGTGCTGCTGATTGTCATCATTCCGTGTGAAAGGTGGTCTCTCAATTTTTGGCGTGTTTAGAGATCCTTTAGTCTGTCAACGTTGAACCTGGGTAAGCGGGTTATGCCATTGGATCTCCAAGTTGCAGAAGTCTTACAGAAGCTACCATAAGGTAGTGGTCTCGAGCAAGTCTCATATCGGCCCCTCTTTTATTTCGAACATCCAGGAGACTGCTTCTAAAGCGCCGGCTAATCGCGAAGTGATCAATTTGATTCGAAGATGCTTGCCTGTCCGTCGACACCTAACTAACACGTCTTGTGCTCAAACATGGTGCCGCCAATGACGAGTCCGTGAGTATTACAGAAGTCAATGAACCGCTCACCGTTATCATTGCAATTCCCAACTCCATGGTTTCCCATCACATGTTTGAGTCCATCGTTGTTGCCACCAACTTTAGCATTCAAATATCCTGTAAACATTTTAATATCTCCGCGCGGTGTGTTGTTGTAAGCGGCTCCTAGCCGACTATAGAAGCATTCTTTCTCCTCATCGGATGCGAGCTCCGTTGGGGCGTAACACTGTATAATGGAGACGGGACGTACTCTTGTCCAGAATCGTGCCTTTGTTATTCTTTCTCCAAGAGGCTCCCATGAAATCAGACTACTGACAGCTGTTTTTGCTAGCAGCAGCCCAACCCCAGCTTCACGTGTGCTTCCTGGAACTTTTCCGGAGTAGAGCAGTACAGTGTTACGCGATGGTGACTTGAACTTGCCCGAGCCCATCCAACGTATTTCGCTAATTGGAGGAATCTGGCGTTGTGGGGACCTTCACTGCCATCATCGAAGAGTGTCCTCACATTCCAGAAACCAATCGTTGTCCTAATTCGATAGCCAAAGGTAGTCAACATATTATCATCAGTTATCCGAGGCGTTGTTTCCGTTTCGGTTACAAGATGGTTTTCAGTTACGGAGAGTGCTAGCCTTCGTAACCTCTCCTAACGAGTGAGGAGAGATTTTCGCGCTTTCAAGTTACAAGTTACAAGTTAACTTTATTGAGGCATATAAAATTCTTACATTTGTATCTTACAAACTACTAACATATTTTAATTTTTGGTCGACTTAATGATTTATCTGACTGTATCATGAATTGTTAATATTTATTAAATAAAATCAAAATTTCTTATTTCATTTATTGTAAGATTTGATCGCTTGCTCCCGGCGATTCATACTCAGCTTAGCTCTTTTTTGGCTTTCTTAACTTACTGACTAGAATTAAAACTAAAATAAACTTACACCTAAAAAAACCCACCATTCTTAGGCGGATATGTTTATAAAAATATCATTTATGATACAATATTTGCAGATGTTCAAGAAATCCTTAGTAATTTATATAAAACTATATAGTTACAAGGACATCTCAACCATCTGCATTTAACAAAGATTTATGTTAGCCATTCATTCATTAAATATTTATTTTTTAAAAATTATTTTAACAATGTCATCCTCTATAGTTAAGGAAGGATGCCCTTTCATAAAATGGCACTTGCATGTTGTCATTTGCAAATTGTCTCAATAGAGTACTAGATCCCTCATTAAGAATATTGAATGGTGATAGATAATATTTATCAAGCAGACAGTCATTTATATTAGAGTCCTTCAAAGATCTTATGAGTGGGTTTTCATGGTAACTTATGCGCTTCATCTTTTTTATGAGAAGATCTATTTGATACTTCATTAAAGGTACGACCCTAGTTGCTTCATATATAGATTTGTTGGAAAACCATTTCTTGTCTGGTCTTCTAAATAGACCACAACAAAATCTCAATATTTGTCTCTCAAACATCTCCATTTCTTTTGCAACAGTAGGGGATAACGTAAACCAGGTACAAAACCCATATGTCAAAATCGGTCTTATAAGAGTCTTGTACATAAGAATTTTTGTTTCCCCTAACATGCTCTTCGAATTAAGTAGAGGTTTCAACAATCCTGTAACCATCTTTGCTTTATTTAGCACTGACCTAGCATGTTTGTTGAACAGGTATCTGTTCTGGAAGCTTATCCCCAGATATTTTGTTTTAGTGCGTAATGGAATTTCAAAATTATTTAGTTGTAATTTTAAAGCTTTACTTTCCTTAACCGCAAGGTAATGTCCCTTCCTACTGGCTTTCCTAAAACAAATTAGTCCACATTTTCGTGTATTGATTTTCAGCCTCCATTTTTTGAAATAATTTTCCACAAGAGGAAGTCCTTGCTTGATTTTGCTAAGGGCTAAGGTTGGACGTGTATCACTAGCCAGTATGATAGTATCATCTGCGTAGTGTATTGAGCCAAGTTAATTCCATATGGGGTCCGAAAGAGGAAAGTCTTGCAAAAAGATATTAGATAGTAATGGTCCCATTATTGATCCTTGTGGAACACCAGTGCTAACTGAGAAAAAATCTGAATGTTCAGATCCAATAAAAATTGAATTTGACCTGTTAGACAAGAAACTTAAAATAATTCTAATAAGCCATTGTGGAAAGTTTAACCGAATAAGCTTGAATATAAGACC
Source organism: Chrysotoxum bicinctum (assembly GCA_911387755.1). Taxonomy (NCBI): domain Eukaryota; kingdom Metazoa; phylum Arthropoda; class Insecta; order Diptera; family Syrphidae; genus Chrysotoxum; species Chrysotoxum bicinctum. The sequence goes on from OU426988.1 coordinate 193,135,431, forward strand.
TTGATGCCAAAGCGAATCAAAGGCCTTTTCCAAATCAACGTCTAAGCTCACTGTACATTTTTTTCCCTTAGGTTTTTGTATAACCTTATCCTGGAATAGGAGTAGGGCGTGTTCCGTTGAGTTCCCTTTTTTAAACCCAAATTGATTGCTTGGGACGATGTGTTCAACATCACAAAAAGTGTTTAAGTGATTTGCTAAAATCTTTTCAAATAGTTTGCCAATATTTGAAAGGAGCGAAATAGGGCGAAAGTTATTAACTTCTCTTGTAGCTTTTTTCTTTGCTAACGGTAAGATTTTACCTTTTTTCCAAGTATCTGGGAAATAACCGTTGTTAATACATTGGTTAAATATGAGTGACAGTATGTAGTCCAAGAAAAACGGACATTTTTTTAAAATATAGTTCGAAATTTGATCTATACCTGATGATTTTTTGTTATTAAGCGAGATTCTAAATATTAACATTGTTTGGTGAAGTAAACGGAGAAAATCCGGGATCGCAGGCACTGCAATCAGAGGAAAAGGTGGAAAGTGTTTCGAGCACATAGGTCTTTTTAAATAGATTTACTGTAGAAAGAACTTCGCTTTCGAGAACTGGATCATCTGTTCCTATTTCAGAGTCATTTGTTGAAAAAAACTGCTTGAAAGCATTTAATTTCGATTGAATATCTGTAAGCTCTTGTCCATTATAAAAGAGAATGTCTTTTGAAATATTTGTGCCATAATACTTACGCCCTGTAACACTGTCAATTTTCTTAAAAGCTTGGGGGGAGGGTTTGATTTGCTTTAATCTATTTTTAAGGGTGTTATTGAGGTCTAAATAAACATTTTGTTTTATAATACAACTAATTCGGTCTATTTGTGCACGAAGCTCGCGATATTCCGGGTTAACTCTATTAAGATAACGATGATATACCCTTTTGAGTTGCTTTAACCATATTTTCCGAAGATCAATTAACTTCTTTGTAAAATCTGAAATACAATTATATTTATGATCTATCACCTTTTGAATTTTTGAATGGCGCTCCACGTTTAAACAAATTGAATCAACTAAGTGGCTTATAAGCCCATTGATTTCCGAATTTGATAAGTTTCTTTCTGTTGGTAACTCGAGAGAAGACAATGTGTTATGAAGACTTAGCTGAAAAGCTTGCCAATTGGTGTTTTTGAAACTTATATACGAAGGTAGGGGCGTGAAGATAGGAGAAGAGTTTTCAAGAATAACTTCGTAACTGATTCCAAAATGATCAGAGACAGTTGCAAAAGTCTTACAGGTCGAACGCAACGAATTGAGGGATGATGAAAGAATGAAGAAGTCCAAATAAGAATTGGATCTTGGAAAAGTAGGAGTGTTTGAAGGGATCAAGTCAAGTGTTATGTATGGGCCGGAATTGAACCAATTGTAGAAAAGATTTGCATTATTATTATGGATGTTGTCTCCCCAAGACGTATGTCGCGCGTTAAAATCTCCTCCGACTATGACAGCATCATAATTATTACTAAGAGTATATAAAGCATCAAGGTCACTATTTAAACGCTGTCCTGCGTCTGATGGAATATATATGCTACCTAACAGCAGGTGGAATGGAGAACCATTCGATCTTAAAAACGATACTGAAGAAAGACAGACAGAAAAGACTTGACTTTGAAAAGAGACCGAATTATACTTGTACTTTTTGTCAAGTAGAATTGCTGTCTCTCGTCCATAATCATTTCGAACAATATTGAAACCTTCAAACGAGGGTCTATATCTCTCAGATAACCTTGTTTCAGAGAGGAAACAAATCTGAGGTTTTTTAGTTTTTAAAATGTTTAGAACTGCAAGTCTTCTTTCATCTGAGATTATTGAATTAAAATTCATCGAGATAATTTTAAGTTTTGTCAAAGGCATCATTATACAACAATGGAAGCTACAAACTCCAAGTAAGAAAACATTTTTTCTTCTTGGCTTTGAATCAATTTATATTTAGGCCAGAATTGCCGTATTTTCGTTAACAGATCTACGAAAGATATATTGAATAAATTTTTTGCTTCATTAAGAAAATTATGGAGATCACTGTTTTGATCGTTTGGTTTGTTCCAAACGCTTGAAGGAGCATGTTTTTCATGCTGGCTCCAGCTTTTAGCATCAGAATAAGATCGTGATGAAAAAACTGGAATTTTTGCTTTGTCGGCAAATGAGACTTTAGCATTAGTAAAATTAAAGACAGAATCTTCAACATGAGACCTAGTTTTACTTATCGCTTCTTTAGCCTTTTGAGAGTAAGAAATTTTCTTTTCTTTGTATTTAAAATAAGCAGGGCATCCCTGGTAACTGGCTGCATGCCCAGTTTCATTGCAGTTCACACATTTAGGTATAGGAACCTCTTCAATTTTGTCTTTAAGGAACTTAAATGCATTTATACATTCAGTAGAGTCATGGTTTTCTCCACACAGAACGCATCGATTTATATAGGCACAGCATTCCCCTGAATGACCAAAACGTTGACAGCGGTAACAGCGCAGTACGGCCTGGTTGTTACGTTTTTTTTCCCAGTACACGCGCCGGCGAAGAAGATACCTCACACAAGTAAGATCCTTAATGGACTCTCCTATCTCTAACTGCACAACGAACATATTTAATTTTTTATCCAATTCCTTTGTTCTACTAGTAGAAAAAGGAGTTATTTTGCTAATTTTTACGTTAGGAACCATTTCATTCAGCGCTTTTTTAATATTGTCTATTGGGGTATCCCCATCAAGACCTTTTAACAAAATCGAAATTTTTTTTGTATCTTTTGGAGAAAAAGAGAATGCTCCTATCCCTGTGTCACGAAGACGATCAATAATAAGCTTATGGGCTTCGGAGTGGCTAACATAAACCTTTGTCTTACGGTAACCCATATTAACAAACTTATGTTGTAAATCTATAATCTTACATTCCGTAGCTACTAGCTTTATTAAATCGTTGATAAGTGTGCAGTTAGCACCAAAAATAAATATGGGTGGACAGAAAGATATTTTTTTTGTCATACTAGGTAATGAATTGATATTTAAATTATTTTGTTCTGCATTCCGACGCGACTGCTCTTCAGCATTGTTTTTGGTTGGAGAATCTTTTCTAGTTTGATCTCCCAGAGTATTTTTATGCTCTTCTTCTGTGTTTACCAGAGCAAAGAATTTGTTATTTGCCAGGTTTGATTTGGCTGCATGTGGGTCACTTGTTTGTTTATGCATACGTCTTGGTTGATAGCTACTTGCAGCTCTCTTTGAATTGTTCATGACAGTTGTCCAACCTATGGTGTTATCATTTGCATCCACACCATCGTCCATGCTCATGGCTTCATTAGGCATGATCGCGCCAGCAAAGAACTTTGCAGGATTACTCTCTAGGTTCGGTGATGTAGAAGGTGAGCTGATTGCACCTCTCTTTAAAGCGTTGGTTTTATTGTTGCTCTTAATTAAGAGAGAATTACTGTTTACAAGAGAACTACTGTTCGCAAGAGTACTATTGTTTGTAAGGGAACTATTGTTTGCAAGAGCACTATTGTTAGCATAGACACTTATTGATTGCGAGTCAGTTTTAGTTAAATAAGATTTCTCATTTTTTTGATTCGTAATAAAAGCACATGTATTTAATTGTGATGCACTTTCATCCATTTTTACAGTTTCCAGCAATAATGCTGGAAAATTATTGTTTTTTTTTTCACCAATCTTCACTTGTTTTGTTTTCGAGTCACTGTCTCAAAGTAAATGTATATGAGGGGCTAAAGCCGTCTCGATTAAAAGTTAAGCACAGAGATTTGTTTCGTCACTATGAATAATAGGTCTACTCGTCACGACGGTCAGCTCCGAACCATTTTCGCGCTTTCCAATTTTAGCTAATTCATGTGGATACACAAATCATTGCCCGGGGACCACCACGAGGAGGTTAAGGAAGCACTTCGACGTGACTAAAAGTTGCGCTGCTGGACTTTGCCAGGTTAAAGACAGTCAACAGTTTCCCCAGAAGACTATGCAGTGTGTTACCGCTACCGGATTGTTCGTTGGGCGGAGAATATCGCGGCTGTGGCGGTCGATGTCGCTGATATTGGAGACACGTCAACCAGACGACGGGCCACGCAATTTAACATCACCAGACATCAGTTAACGCCTGCTGACCGTCCGTAATGTTTGAAATAACTTTGTTTCGAAAATCATAACCGCTTACGTCAATAAGCGAATTCTTCGTTTCTGGGGCATTGTGTGTAATGCACGAAAAGCTATTACAACCAATCTAAGCCCCTGTGAGGTATGGCGTTCACGTGATTGGGCCATACTTTTTTGAGGACGCCATCGGAAATTTTACTGGCGAACGCTTCAGTCCCATGATAAACGACTTCTCACTGACGGAACGCCAATAGAAATCATGAAGAAACCGTTTCCTGTTGGCGTAGTCTCCCTTTTTTCCGATTTGGCATGGTCAGCAGGGATACCTAATTTAACCATATCAGACTTCCTTCTTTGGAGCTACTTGAAGTCGCGGGCTTATGCCAAAAAGCCGCAGTTATCATCGGAAATCTCGGGGAAATTCATGGAAAATGCGATAAAACGGGTGCAAATTAGATTCGTAAAAAAATACCATTGGGCATATGAGAAGAGGAAACTTGAATCAAATTTTTCCATCCGCTTATGATCTAGCTATTTACTCAAATCTCACTAAAATATACAAGATCTATATTAATCGTAACCCTAAGGAATGTCTAAAAAGTGTTATGCAGAAATCTTCTATTTCAATAAAACTATAACAAAAATTTCAAATAACACCAAACAATTTTTTTCAACCCTTATTCACAGTCCGTGGATAGAGATAAGGACCTATACTATAATCGCACAAGAAATTCAACTTAATTCTGCATTCCATTGCAGAAATGGAAACCTTCCATAATTTATTGTCTCGTGTCAGCCCATTTGACATTTAAAGGTCCATTTAAATTCAAACATCGAAATGTTTACAAGCCATTTAGTAACTGAGGTAACAAATACCCTGAAATTATGCTGACGGTATAGCTGTTTATCCGACCTTTCGGATTGCCCCTTTTTCCCGATTGCAAATGTTCACATTTACATTTGTACATATAAATATAGAAATTACACCAGGTGACCCAGATTCATGAGATATTTATTGTTTTATTACTCTATTCGTGTAACAGCACCATGTTACCGGTGGAGTTTTGATTGTATTTGCCAAATGAATGCCAATACCACACTTTACCTGGTGCCAAATGTGGCCAAATAGCTTAAGCTCTATCAATTCACATACATACAACTACAACGCTCTGCGAGTGCTGTTAAAAATTATTGATAAAATATTTAAAGCCCGGCATACCTATTATCCTGTCAGAGAATTATTTTGATTTGTAATTCTAAAGAACTTTTGTACCTTTATGGGTGAGTGAATAATGAGAAACTCTTTAAACAGAATTACAAGACTTTTGACAGCTTACGAGTATTTACTTCTATAAGAATATTTAAGCATTTATAAAGGTTTCTTTAGAAAAATAGCAAAAGCTTTTAGCATAATTCTGACCGTGCTTCATATTTGAAAGAATTTTTTAAAACTAAATTCAGACAAAAAGAAATCTTAACTTTTTTCAGACCCTGACCACAACAATACTCTCCGTGCAGATCTTATTTAAAAAGCAAGAATAGAATTTTTGAAATTTGAGTGCATTGTTCAGCATCGTTCCACCTTGGAAATAAGATGAGAAATCCCTCTTGCAATAAAATGTGAAGCACAAACCAAAGTATGGGTGGAGATTCTTTATCCAGAAAGGCAAACAGTATACCTACAGTAGTTCATATGCTTCTTTCCACATCAGTTGTAATTATGAAGAAAAGACAGAAAATTAAGGCTTTTTTAAAGTACTCATACGCCGCAGTTACCATCGCATAGTAATCGAAAAAAAGTACTCATACGCCCCAGTTACCGTTTTTAGTTTCATTCACGATATTAAAATTAAGGGTAGTACCCCTTGGCATAATGGTTAGTGCGTTGGACTGTTATGCGAAAGGTCTCGAGTCCGATTCTCAGTCGCTGCAAGAAAGTTTTTTTCAGGGGTGTACTGCCTCTTGCGAGAAACTGACAAATTCTCCAAGAGTATCTCTTGTCAAGAAAAGTGCTGCTCATTAGCCGTTCGGAATCGGCAGAAAATTGTAGGTCCCCTCTGTTCCTGGTAACACGCACACAGGAATGGTTGACAGTTGTAAGTCACTAGGCCTTGGTTCACTCCGAGCTGTTGCACCACCAAATTTATTTTTTTAATTAAAATTAAGGTTGAAGGATTTTTAGGTTTAATATATAAATTCAATACAAACAAACGAAAAACAATTAAGGAATATTTGCTCAAGACCGGTGTGCCTGTGATAGGATTAAGATTGAATTTTGAAATGAGGAGAAGAATATGGTGATCTGTCAGATCGGGGTCGAGTTCAATTAAACTACAAGTCGGCAGAAATTTAAGGTGCTACTCCACGGGTTCGTTCAGTGATGGATGGGTTCTTTTATTAGAGATTTTAATTGATCCAGCGCCTATTCTGCGTTCGATTGATGAAATATAAAAAAAGTATCAATAAAATAAAACGATAAAACAAACGATTGGAAGTACAGGGTCGTAATTCCAATTACTATATGTGCCAGGCAGCTTTTTTGTTCCAACATGGTGAAATCTTACAAAATCCTAAATGAACCCAAAGATATCGTCATGGATATTGGCACCCATAAGAAATTTTTCAACTTAGAATGTAATTACTTTAACATTAAGATAGCGGCTGATTTTTTTGACAAAGGGGTGGCAAGAATTGGTCCAAAATAAGAAAATAAGGGGGTACCAATAATTGTATCTGTTACGCTATTTCCAAACTGAAATAATAACACAAACATTTGATTCTGTTCAAAGTTAAGGAAAAGACAACCAGTGTATTTGATGATTCAAGAGGAACTATAATTCAAATGTTAAAGTATGACTTAACAATGCATAGCATAATACTTAATATAAAAGTAAATAAGAGGTAATTATGTACATGAGTAAGTATGACATTATGTAAAATAGGGTATTCTAGGAGGCATAGTGAATTTTAAACATATAGGAAACAAATTATTTCAACACTCCCACTTTTACAAATGTTTAAAATTTCCATAATTCAAATATATAAACAAATAATTAAAAAAATTATTTAACTTTAATTGTATTTACAAGAAAATTAATTCAATGCTACTATTCCCATCATGTATCGGAATCGAAAAAACTTATCCTTGGGAAGGGCCTTAGTAAAAATATCGGCAATTTGGTTCTGACTAGGTACATACTCCAAATCGAACATCTTCTCTTCATATTTCTCCCGTACACTCAAAAAATTTATTAGTAAAATGGCTACGAATGATATTCGTAAAAAAAATATTCGTGCATTGTACGAATATTCGTAAGATGTACGAAGTATTTGTACAGTGGTATATCTACGAATGCATTCGTAAAATTTTACTAATAACTGTCGTACTATCCACGAATCTATTCGTTTAATACACTAATTTCATTCGTAAACAAGAAGTAAAAAATTTGTTTGAGTACATTGTACGAATTATTGTGTACATATAACTAATAACATTCGTTAATTTCTTGTACGAATGACTTCGTACTTTAATCTTTTACATTCGTAGTATTTACTAATAAATTCGTACTATTTACTAAGTAAAACTAATATTAGTAGACAGAATTCATTCGTAGATAGACCGTACGCATTATGCGTAGAATGTACTAATAACTTCGTATTTTCATGAAGTGCATTAGTACCTATTATTTACTAATCATGGGTAAAAAAAATAATATGTGTTCAGCTCTAAAAATTAAAGGTATTCCATTCGTCAACACGTTGAAACGTGTTTTTGCATAGTGCGCGAATTATTTATAAGGAAATGGACGCGTCACACTTTTTTGCTGCAGTGGTCAGAATTAATTAATAATTTTGTAAATTCATACGGTGTATGTATAAGATACAAATCTTGAGGACCAGACCAACATCTGCTTTTTTCGAAAAGACGAGGTGAGTACCTAGACATACATATGAATTAAAGCTTATTTTATATTTGACATACAGCGTCCAGAAGCAGCAAAGCATACATATATGTATGGGGGAATTTTTTGTTAAAAGAATTTTAATGTAAGTACAATTTTTTTTTCGGAAGATTTTGAATGTCAAATTTTAAATTTATTTTCAGTGGCCCTTTGAAAATAAGGAGTTTGGACATATTACCTACTGTGATTGTTAATTATATTAATAATAAATTAATTAATTTTCAGATTCTTTATATTTTTTTTTAACTTTATTCATATACTCGTATATGATACTAAAATGAATTAAAAAACTATTTTTAACTTAAAAAATACATTACCTTTGTTAATATTTCTTACAATAAATATTTAAGGAAATTTCAAAGAACATATTTAATGACAGTAAGTTCTACAATAATATTCGTACAATATACGAATGGAGCTGTATAATTTACGAATAAATTACAAGGGCATTAGTAAATGTCACATTGATATTCGTACAATGTACGAATAAAGCTGTATAATTTACGAATGAATTACAAGGGCATTAGTAAATGTTACAATGATATTCGTACAATGCACGAATGGAGCTGTGTATTTTACGAATGAATTACAAGGGCATTAGTAAATATTACGATAATATTCGTACATTGTACCAATAGTATTCGTACAATATACGTTTGTTTTTCTACGAATACTAATAAAATATTAGTAATATGTACTAATAAACCTCTATTCTACGAATACTATTCGTGGCTGAAAACTACGAATAAAATTCGTAGAATGCACGCATGAATTAGTAATATTTACACACGAAATTTTTTGAGTGTATAAAATTGTAGCGAACATCTATGTGCTTTGTTCGTTTGTGGAATTCTGGGTTTTTTATGAGCCGGATAGCACCTAGGTTATCTACAAACAGAACTGGATTAGCACATTCATCCTTCAGTAAATCAGACAACAGTTGTTGAATCCAGATCAATTCTTTGACCGCCTGACATGCAGCAACAAACTCCGCTTCTGTAGTAGATAATGCTACACATTTTTGACTTTGCGACGCCCAAGTGATACAGCTTGAACCCATAAGGTAGACAAAGCCACTGGTAGAACGTCTAGTTACAACGTCCCCAGCATAGTCTGCATCACTGAAACAAGATGAGGTATATTTAGATCTTTTGAAAATCATACCAAAGTCAGGAGTTCCCTTAATGTATCTCAAGATACGTTTCACCATTGTCACATGAATCTCCCTGGGCTTGTCCAAATATCGGCTTACATAACTAATGGCATAAGCAATATCCGGTCGCGTTGCTACCATCAGGTACATGAGGCTTCCTACAGCTTGCCGGAAAGGGAACCTCACATCTTCTGCCTTAGCTTCCAGACCGCACGTTGAATTAATTGAAACATCAGCTGGAGTCGATACTGGCACTGCATTCTTCATACCGAATTTTTCAATCAATCTTTTGATATAAAGCGACTGGCTTACATGAATTGAACCATCCTGGAGTCTTCTCAGTTCCAACCCAAAAAAATGTCTTGCTGGAAAAACTTTGATCTTAAGATTTAGCTTAAGATACTCACAAAGTTCAATGATTTCAGTTTTATTAGTTGAAGCAACGAGTCCGTCATCTATATAGATGGCTAAAATAGTTTTATTTCCATTTCTACGGCTCGTAAATACGCAAGGATCTGCATCGCAAACAGAAAACTGAAAGTCATTTAGTAATTTCTTGAAGGTCTGGTTCCAGCATCTGGAGGCTTGTTTGAGTCCGTATAAACTCTTTTTAAGTCTGCAAACCCGATCAGTTCCGTCCTCGTATCCTTTTGGCTGGCGGACATAAATCTCCTCATCTATATTCCCATTCAAAAAGGCAGTTTTTACATCAAATTGTTTTAAATGCAAATTTTCACAAGCCGAAATCGACAAAATTGCTCTTATGGATGAAAACTTTGCAACAGGACTAAAAGTTTCAAAATAGTCAACTCCAAATTGTTGGTTAAATCCGCGTGCAACTAACCTTGCCTTAAAACGCTCAGGTTCGTTTTCTGTTGCTCCCTTTACCTGGAACACCCATTTAGTATCAACCACCTTTCTATCGTATGGTAAATCAACCAATATCCAGATGTCACTTTCTTGGAGTGACTTCACTTCCGAATCCATTGCAGCTTTCCATTTGATATTGTCGACACACGTAATTGCATCATTGTAATGAAGAGGAATATATGAGTCAGCCAGAAACGCAAATCCTTCTTCGATACAAGAGTTAGCCTCACTTTCTTTGCTTTTGGTACTCCTAAGACGATTTCTCCAATTTTTGGTATACTTTCCTTTATCTTGAAAACGATCTGCTTCTTCATACCCGACGGCACCATCAGCATCTTCGAATACGTCATCAGCAACTTCATCCTCAGCATCTTCTTCCTCTACTTCAGCTTCCTCTTCCTCAGGTATCTCTGGATCAGCTTCCACAACATCATCAACATCTCCGATAGAGTTCAGCTTTTTGGAATCTTCCATAATTGGGGACGAATTTCGAACTGAAACCTTTACACCAGAACGTAAGACCATAGGCCTTGTAATTTTATCATCTGAACGTGCAAACACTACATCCCTGCAAACATCTACTTTATTCTCATCTGGAATGTACACTCTATAACCTTTAACACCATACTCGTAGCCAACGAATATTCCCTTCTTTGATTTGCGATCAAATTTAGTTCTTTTTTGGTGTGGGACGTGAACGAATACTTCACTACCAAAAACTTGTAGATTCGCAATTTCCGCTTCCTTTCCAAACCATAATTCGTGTGGGGTTTTATCTTTTACGGAACTAGTACCTGTACGATTAAGTACGTAAACGGCTGTGTTGATAGCTTCAGCCCAATATTTTTGAGGTAAATCTTTAGCATGAATCATCGAACGTGCCGCTTCAACTATGGTACGCATCTCACGTTCGGCGCTACCGTTTTGTTCCGGCGTGTAGGGAACTGTCTTCTGATGAATAACGCTTCTCTGGCTCAATACGTTCTGAATAACCTTATTTGTATACTCTGTACCATTGTCTGTTCTAAGAGTACGAAATTTCTTCCCAGTTTCAGACAAGACTATATCAAGGTACTTTTCAGTATAAATTTTGCACTCAGTCTTTTCTTTAAGAAAGAACACAGTCCTAAAATGTGAAAAGTCATCCTTGAAAAGCAAAAAATATTTAGAACCACCAATAGAGCTCTGAGACATCGGCCCGCACATGTCAGAGTGTACAAGTTCAGCTACATCACTAGACTTATGCTGACTATTTTGGAATGGACGGCTATTTTGCTTCCCATACATGCATGCTTCGCAAAAAAAGTTGCCTTCTTTCACAAAAGGAATCTTTCTGGCCTCTAGTGTCTTCTTAACATGGACAATATTCTGATGACCTAGTTTCTCGTGCCACATTTTTACGCTCGTCTTATCTGCTTCAGTTAAGTTGATATGAACCGATAATGATTTAACCTTCATAAGTAGTTTGAATAACTTATTTTCTCTTACTCCCACTGCCAACACAGCACTTCCTTTAAGCAACTCGCATTTTGAATTATTTGAGACAAATCTCAGACCTTTGTCCAATGCACAATTCAAAGAAAAAAGGTTAAGGCGAATGTCTGGCACGTAAAGAACATCAGCCAAATGATTTTCCATCCAAGCAGTGTTGTTATATGATGATACATTTATATCACCTTTCCCATATGCATTGATTGTGTTTCCATTACCGAGTCTCACAATAATCGGTCGCTCAAACTCCTGATAATTTAGAAACCATTCTTTGCGATTCGTCATGTGATCGCTTGCACCAGAGTCTAGAAACCATTCATCAGCCCGTTCAACACCTTCAGCCAAAAGCACCTCGCATAAAAATGCATTCCCCTTTTTCTCAGCACTATTGGGATTACTTCTTTCTTTTAACTGAGGACAATCTCTCTTCCAATGTCCAACATTCTTACAAACAAAACACTTGCCTCGCTTTTGTTGCTCTTTGAGGTTAGAATTCTTAGATCTCTTATAGTGAGCCCTACCAACATACAAAGCCCTACTGCCTTCCAGATCATGTACACCATTTCTCGTGCTCAAGCGCTCCTCCTCCATTGCTAGCCTCGAAATTAAATTGTCTAACGTTTGCTCATGCGCCGCTGTGGATTCCCACGCGCTATAAAAATGGTTGTATGAATCCGGCAACGTCATTAGGATTTTAGTTACTACCATGGAATCTGATACTTTTTCTCCTGCGTCTGCCAATTTCTGTACAATTGCCTGCAATTTCGAAATATGCACAACTATACCATCTTGTGGGTCCTTTGCAAAGCTATAAAACTGTTGTTGCAACATGTGAATACTAGATTTAGATTTAAGTTCATAAACGCTCTCCAATTTACACCACATCTCTTTCGAAGTTTTACAATTCATTATGTGGAGGAGAGGTTCCTGCCCAATAGTCGTAGCAATAATCTTTCGAGCTTTGCTATCATGCAACCTCCACGCATTTATTTTCTTAATCAAAGCTTCACCCTTCACATCACTTGTCTCTACAGGTTCTTCCTCAAACCCGATGACATATTTTAACAGATCAGAAGAACTTAAAATGATCTTCACCTGGAATTTCCATAAGTTCCATTGATCCCCTTTACATAGCTTTTCGATTTTTACCACATCGTTTTCCATATTTAACGATATTATGTCGAGTAAAGCTTCAGAAAATAAATTAAACAAAAAATTTATTCTTTACGAGCAAACACGAACAATTTAAATTTGCTGTTTTTAATTAACCGTACTAATCGTCAGCAGATTTGCTTCTCAGTACCAAAAAAACAAAAACCGTTCTTCTTATCAACTGTTTTCCAAAAAAAATCAAAACCGCACAATACACTTTGTCTTATATTATGTAGGTTACTGGGCCCATAACCTGTTCAAAGTTAAGGAAAAGACAACCAGTGTATTTGATGATTCAAGAGGAACTATAATTCAAATGTAAAAGTATGACTTAACAATGCATAGCATAATACTTAATATAAAAGTAAATAAGAGGTAATTATGTACATGAGTAAGTATGACATTATGTAAAATAGGGTATTCTAGGAGGCATAGTGAATTTTAAACATATAGGAAACAAATTATTTCAACAGATTCCAAAAAGGAAGTTCACGATTTTATTAGGGAAATCTTTACGGGTATAGGGGGAAAATCCTAAATTTTTTCAATAAAAAAAATGTGACAGCATGAGTAAGCTTGACAAAAGACCAGAATTGAAAATATGAAAGAGGACATAATTTATATGAAGATTAAAAGTTAATTTATCAATTTTCTAGGTGTTACAAATGAAGCTTAGATGATCCTGGGAAAAATTCCCGAAAAAAAAACAAAAAAATTAAAAATGGGGCTATGAAAGTCCCGTATTTTTGGGAATCGGTATTTCCAAATCGAATCCCAAAAGATAGATAAATCTTTTTTCAAACTGGCGAATTGAAAAATACCGTGTCTTAAATCTAGTCTTGTCTTTTCTCAAATGAAATTGGATTAATCTTCTAGAGTTTTTCTGGTCCATCTGGCCATAACTCCTTTAACTCATCGGCAAATAGCTAAACTAAGTAGGTATCCTCTTTTCTGGAAACTGCCTCAAAATTATTTCTCAAATTGCACTCAAGTTAATGATTTTAAAATTCTCCAAATAATGTATAATTTTTATCTGTACTCACAAGAAAACATTTTTTTTTGATTAAAGGCTCAGACAAAAAAGTTTGGGAGTTTCCTAATTGTTTAACAAAAAAACATTTTGGCGCCCATTTTTAGTACGAGTATACCCTGTACTTGAACTTGTTACGGTAAGATTCACCGCTACAAAAAAAACATTCTTAGTCTCGGTTCTTAAAACGTTCTTTCGACTATGTTGTTTAGTCATAGTCTTACTTTCGATACCTGTTTTCCCCTTCTACCCAACGTTTTTCATTTTTCGACCCACATTTTGAGTCTGTTGTCTTCTTGGAGCTTAAGAGTACGATGTCTAGGGCGATGTCTTCTCCGCTGATGGATAGAGGAAGAAGCAGGGAGGCCGAGGCCTTGATGGAGTGTTGGAGATTAATTTGAAGAAATTGCAGCATCTTTGCTACAACCCTCCCGATCAGCCAACACGGTGATGTTAGAGTCTTTCCATTCCGAGGATGAGCCCAGAAGAGCGTCCTTCGTTTTTATAGTCATCGATCTCCATGTCGGGAAGACCGCTGACTTTTTTGGACATCTCCACTGTCGCCGAAGATGACCTGGATGCCTCATCCTCTTTTAGTGATGGGAAGGTGATAGATGCACCAGAGTCTACAGCAGCATCTTCGACTTCGTTAGAGGAAATGGATGCACAAGTAACATCCGCATCCTTTTTATACACCTTCAGTGTGACGGTCTCAAACCCAAACCTAAACATACCTTTAGTCTGCGCCAGAGGAGCAAGGGACTCCTTATTGATTACAATAATTGCACCTCTAGGCTGGAGAGTTCGGCTGTAACCATGGCGCGAGTTCTTGGTCTGCACGGAATTTTCTCCTTAGCAATAACCTCGAGCTTAGCACCAGGACAGACTTCCCCTAACCAGCTAACGGCCAACGATAGAAGATCACACAATTTTTGATCGTCACAAACCATGAGCTTGAGATGTCCTTGATGCCAGCCACCATCGTTTGTGATTGGAAGTGGTCCTGGGTTCTCCATCATTATACTCATAAAGCTCAATTGGAGCTTCCCTTTCACCATCTGCCAATTTTCCACAGAGATCGTGCCATCGACATCATTCCCGTCAATGATCGCCTTTGAAAACTTTTTAGCCCACTTGATTTTTGCGTCATGCTGAGCGCTCCCTCCGGATCCAGGTTATTCACCAAACACCTTGAGGATCCTCTTGGCATTTCGCATATCTTTGTAGAAGGTCTTAGAAGGATTGAGCCTACGCCCACTCCCCCTAGGGCCTTCCTTGGGATTTTTGGTACCTTTTGAGGTGGAGGGGATATGCTTCGCCGTCTTACCACCGCTGAAGTGAGGCACCGAATTGTGGGGATATTTAATCTTCTTAGTGGCAGATGGACCATGCTTCACAGTCTAACTACCACTGAACCGCGGTGTCGAAGTTTGGCGAGGTTTACTCTCAGTAGTATTACCCAAGCAACACAATTGCCTCTTACAGATATCTTGAAAAGTTATTTTCCAAGTGTTTTCAACTCTTTGAACAATCTTAAAGAGGTCTGTAATACCCAAAAAGGCCTAAAGGGGAGGAGTCTATTGTATTGAACAAAGAGTTCTAAGTAAAGTATTTGTAAGACTTCATAAAGATCATTTTTTGATTAATCTATAAAGACACTTTCAAGTGGTTTTCAAGATGTTTATATTTTTGAGTAGAAAGATTGAACTGCGAAGAAGAAAAATGTATAAAAAATGTCTTTCTCTTTCACGCAAATACAAATTTAATGCAATTCAAATAAAATGGATTGACAAATATAAATACACAAACATGGCGAATTCTTTCCTTCAATAATTTATGACTGGATTTACGATATTCATTGTACTCGTATACCCTTTTTATGATTGTGTGTTTTGATTTGCGAGAGAAGATTTAATTTGAAACCGCATACTCTACCCTACTTGAAATTAACGCGCCTTCAAATAGAATAGTATTTACAAAGAAATATTCAGAAAAATAATGTTATAATAATAAAATACCCTCAGAATAAATAAAATGCACGACTGGATCGCACGAATTTGCTCTTATGTAAAAGTACTTTGGAATTTAAGATACATTTTATAAATATAAAACATGGATTTATTGAGATAATAATGTTCAAATGCATAAAATTGCCGCCTGGTTTCCAGAAAAGTATGAATTTATGCAAATAAACCTTAAAAAATCGTTTTATTATTAAATAAATTTTTTATATAAGAAATTTCTCTAAAATTTTTCAAGAAAAAAATGTGGGATGCGAATTTTAAGTATTTAATAATATTGGTTTTAGGAAATAATTTCAAAAAATAATCGTTCATAGGTTTTGAAGATATTTATTTAAAAAAAATTTTTTTTTTTTTAAAAACCCAATAAATATTTTTTCGAATATTTTTATATACAATATTATATTAAACTTAAGGGGACTCCTGCTAAAAATTTTTGGTTAAAATCCTTAGGGCCGTTAATGACAAAGTCGAAAATAAAAAAAAAACGGGTCTATGGCAGGTACCCCTAATAACATTTTCCGCCAAAATTTCTTCTGACCAAAATGTAGTCCATGTCCATAATATCACACTTAATTTTTTTTATCAAAATCGTTAGAGCCGTTTTCGAGATAAATAAGATTTTGCATTACGGGTGTATGGGGGGTACCCTTAGTTTTAGAGCTAAAAAAAAATTTCAATTCCTCCTCTAAGGAATCACCGAAGACCCTTAACTACCGAGATTGAAAGAAATAGGTCCAGTGGTTTAGGCTGTAGTGAGAGGTACAGACATACAGACACACTGAAACATGTTTTTTGTGTACTAAATTTTCCTTAAAATTTTTATAAAAAAAATTGATATGCAAATTGTTAGTATTCAATAAAATACATTTTAAAACGTAATTTAAAAATTTAATCGTGTATCGGTTTTCAAGATATTGAATTTTCAAAAAAAAAATTGTATTATTTTTTTAAAAATCCAAAAACTATTTTTTCGAAAAAAATTTCAGTTCATATTTTTTCAGATGCAAAGCAGCTCCTGCATACAAATTTTGGTTAAAATCGTTAGAGCCGTTGGTGAGAAATTGGAAAATCAAAAAACCGTTCTATGACAGGTACCCCTAATAACATTTCCCCCCAAAATTTTTTTTCACCAAAATATAGTCCATGTCCATAATATCACACTTAATTTTTTTTATCGAAATCGTTAGAGCCGTTTTCGAGATAAATAAGATTTTGCATTACGGGTGTATGGGGGTACCCTTAGTTTTGGAGCTAAAAAAAAATTTCAATTTCTCCTCTAGGGAATCACCGAAGACCCTTAACTACCAATTTTGAAGAAAATACCTCCAATAGTTTAGGCTGTAGTTCGAGGTACAGACATACAGACATACAGACATTCAGACATACAGACAGACAGACGGAATTGTCGGACCCACTTTTTTCGTCTTCGCTATCATCGTAATGTCAACTTTGATCAAAATCTCGAGTTCGATTTTTTTTCCAAATGCAGAACTTACCCTATAGTACCTAAGTATATCGCAAGTAAAAAAGAAATGACGTTTAAGTATGCAATAGTTATGGCCGTTTCATGTATGTGTATGTATCGAAGGTATTCCTACCTACAGGGTGCTTTATTTTATGAAAGGTCTTTTTTTTGTTCGATCTGAATAAATTTAAAATGTAAAATAATTTCAGCAAATAAATACATCTCAAAAGATTTACAAACTGAGCGACATATTAGCACTTACGTCTTTAGAATTTTGTATGAAATAAAATTAAATCAACTTTTTTATTGTATATGGTGATGCTAAGATCTCCTTTATACCACAAAACACGAAGAAACATAATAATTGTTTGAAGAATGATTCCGGATTTTTATTGCATTTTTTTCAAATTTTAAATGTAAGTTGACAGGTTTTATACATGTTACAGAGAAAAGATACAAAAAGGCATACTATATGAAAATAAGTGAAAATATATGTCATTCCTTAATTTGTATTTCACAAAGTGTTAAAATCCCTGGATTAAAAATCTGTTAGAAAGATTTATACTAACTTGACATTTTATTGTTGCGTCAACATTCTATCAAGATACAAAATATTGAGTTTAACAGTCAACAGACTAAAGAATCACTGAAAATTCAGAAAATTTGATATTATACATAGTCAAAATAATACCCATTATCAATTTTATTTGAATTTGAATTTTATTTCAATATTTCTTTTATATTCTGCAAAAGTTCTTCATCCTTCTTTCATTTACTTACATCCGTAGAAACTGATGACTTCGTATAGTAAACGATAAAACATAAAAATCTAGTAAATAATAATTTTATCTTCAATATACGTTTAACAATGTCACCCTTTACAAAATATATGTATTTTATACAGATACACCAACCATTTGTTAAGAACTCTTTAAAATATCTTAAGCACTTCACAATAATCGAAACTGAAATTCAAAGCAAAGAGTGAAAAAAGTGTAAGCAAAGAGTAAAGGAAGAATATAGCTGTTTACAATCAGTCAAATTCAAATAAAATAAAATGCACGACTGGATTGCACGAACTTGCTCTTATGTAAAAGTACTTATGAATTTAAGATACATTTTATAAATATAAAACTGCATAAAATTGCCGTCTGGTTTCCGGAAAAGTATGAATTTATGCAAATAAACCTTAAAAAATCGTTTTATTATTAAATAAATTTTTTATATAAGAAATTTCTCTAAAATTTTTCAAGAAAAAAATGTGGGATGCGGATTTTAATTATTTAATAATATTGGGTTTAGGAAATAATTTCAAAAACTAATCGTTCATAGGTTTTGAAGATATTGATTTAAAAATTTTTTTTTTTTTCAAAAAAAACCAATAAATATTTTTTCGAATATTTTTATATATAATATTATTTTAAACTTAAGGGGACTCCTGCTAAAAATTTTGGGATAAAATCCTTAGAGCCGTTAATGAGAAAGTCGAAAATTAAAATAACGGGTCTATGGCAGGTACCCCTAATAACATTTGTCCCCAAATTTTTTTTTGACCAAAATGTAGTCCATGTCCATAATATCACACTTAATTTTTTTTATCAAAATCGTTAGAGCCGTTTTCGAGATAAATAAGATTTTGCATTACGGGTGTATGGGGGGTACCCTTAGTTTTGGAGCTAAACAAAAATTTCAATTTTTCCTCTAGGGAATCACCGAAGACTCTTAACTACCGAGATTGAAAGAAATAGGTCCAGTGGTTTAGGCTGTAGTGAGAGGTACAGACATACAGACACACCGAAACATGTTTTTTGTGTACTAAATTTTACTTAAAATTTTTATAAACAAAATTGATATGCAAATTATTAGTATTTAATAAAATACATTTTAAAACGTAATTTAAAAATTTAATCGTGTACCGGTTTTCAAGATATTGAATTTTCAAAAAAAAATTGTATTATTTTTTTAAAAATCCAAAAACTATTTTTTCGAAAAAATTTTTAGTTTATATTTTTTCAAATGCAAAACAGCTCCTGCATAAAAATTTTGGTTAAAATCGTTAGAGCCGTTGGTGAGAAATTGGAAAATCAAAAAAACCGTTCTATGACAGGTACCCCTAATAACATTTCCCCCCCAATTTTTTTTTCACCAAAACAGAGTCCATGTCCATAATATCACACCTAATTTTTTTTATCAAAATCGTTAGAGCCGTTTTTGAGATAAATAAGATTTTGCATTACGGGTGTATAGGGGGTACCCTTAGTTTTGGAGCTAAAAAAAAAATTTCAATTTTTCCTCTAGGGAATCACCGAAGACCCTTAACTACCGAGTTTGAAGAAAATACCTCCGGTAGTTTAGGCTGTAGTTCGAGGTACAGACATACAGACATACAGACATACAGACATACAGACATACAGACATACAGACATACAGACATACAGACATACAGACATACAGACATACAGACAGACAGATGGAATTGTCGGACCCACTTTTTTCGTCTTCGCTATCATCGTAATGTCAACTTTGATCAAAATCTCGAGTTCAATTTTTTTTCCAAATGCAGAACTTGCCCTATAGTACCTATATCGCAAGTAAAAAGAACAAACAAAGTGTAAGCAAAGAGTAAAAGAAAAAGATAATAAATTCACAACAATTAGGCTAGGCGCGCACATTCAATTTTTAGTTTTGCAACTGTTTGTTACGAGCGACTAAAAAGTTTGTGTTTTGACACAAACTAAACGATTGCCTAAAATGTGTTCGCTATTTTGTGTAACATATAATTATACGCACCTGCGTGAACATTCAACCAAATAGTTCATCTGTTATCTATAAGCAACCAAACAGTTGTGCAGTTTTGTTTATTTTTATTAAACATAATCATATGCAATGGCGCGCACATTCAACTAAATAGTTGAGTTGTTTTCTTTAAACAGAAGAGAGAAAAAAAGATTTTCGCTTGGTTTCACAATTCACAATTGTTAGGCGAAACAAACCATTTTTTTTTCAACCAAAGAGGAAAGTAGTAATTCTTGATGTTAGGCTTTCATTAATACGTTTTAGTGAAAACTTCCACAGAATATCTTCAAGATGTATTCGAAAGATTAAAATGAAAACCTCTTTCAGCATTTTAAAACTACTCCTTTTAAAGAGGTTTTATAGAGGGTACATAGAGAGTCAATATGGTGACATTTGTCATGATTATCTCTAAGATGTTTTAAAGAGCATTTAATTATACTATAAGAAAAAGAACATTTTAAAGAGCAAATTAGGAGGTCATAAAGTGAAATGGTATTAAGAAGATTGAAATAACAGCTTGTAAAGAGCTGATACATTTATTGAAGTACTCTCCAAGAGTTTATGTGTTGCTTGGGTAGTGGAAGGGCCATGGTTCACAGTCCCACCATTACTAGAAGTTGGTATCTCTACCAACTGTGGGAACCCACAGTATTATTACTGGTTGGTCGGAGGTGTAGAGGTTAAATAGGTCGAGTCCAAGGATCCTTGAGCGACTCCAGCTAAGATGTTTATAAGGATTGAGTAAGTACTACCCATGCGTACATAAAACTTACGATTAGTGAGGAAACTATGGATGATGAGTATAAGATGTCTAAGCAAGTGAAGAGACTTGACCTTGAAAACCAAACCATCTATCCATACAGAGTCAAATGCTTTTCGAATATTAAGCAGACACGTTACAGTGGACCCTGGTTTACTAAGAGACAGAGTTGTATCAGCAAGGAGCTTCCACAACGGGTCGAAGGTGGAGTGGGATGCTTTAAACCCAAATTGCTTATGCTGCACTATTCTCATTGAAGAGCATCATGAACGGAGTTTGAAAAGAATCAGCATTTCAAGAAGTTTGCTGAGGCTGGGGAGGAGGGAGATCGGTCGGTAGTTGCTTATGTAATTCACCTTTTTGGTATTGAGAATATCTCGGCTATTTTCAATTTATTTTGAAAATAGCTGTTATTGATACAATTATTCAAAATAATTGTGAGAATAACAATTGCGGTTAAAGGGAGTTATTTCATAACGAAATTGAAAATCTTGTCTAGTCCTGAGGATTTTTTTGAGTTACCATAGTGGATTGATGGATTGAGTCGTGAAGGTCTACTGAATTAGTAAAAATGTCATTGGTTGTCGTATAGACTGATGAATTTTCTTGAGAAAATCTGGTAATAGGGTCAGAGTTTTGAGATATCAATCCAAAAATTTCGTTATTGACGTGGAGCTTGAGAATAGCTCGGAGAGGATAACAAAATAGGTGGTGAGCCAGCAGATGGGCTGACAACTTACACGCCATCTATAAAGAGAACGAGGACTCTCTTGATACCAATAAAAAATGTGAAAACAACAACAGAACGAACATACACTTACACTTCAAGTGGATATGTGAACAAAACAACATAAACATAATAAATATATTTTACCTTCCATTTTTGAAAACGGCTTTAAGCCCAACGTAAAACCCTTTATTTAAAAGTTACTTAAATAAAAGACCAGCTTAAAAGAATGGAACACCAAACGCTATCCCCTTCAATACCCACATACCCCCATTTCTGCACAAAGATCCACCGAATAGTAGATTGCGCGTTAGGTAGTTTAATTTTAATATTTGCCTTCCTCCTTCGGTTCCTTAAAATTGTTAAAAGATTGGATACTAGTAATCGCTCTTTTTTCGAATAATTTTAGAATAATAAAATTTAGTAGTGCAGCTGAAAGAGTGCTCAGAATATTATCTTCTTCGTTTTATTTTTCTCAAAAATTGATATTATAAATATGTCAGAATACGGCCTTGGATTCGTCAAGTTTTGAGACGTACCCAACAACTTGGGGAATTCAGTGACTGTGTGGGTGAGAGAGAGTTTCGATGGGACTAAACATCAGAGAGGTTCCAAGAAATAAAGGCTAAACTGTTGAACCAATTTTTGGTTGACTATGTATGTATAAGCCGATAGGCAGCTTAAAAACTTGTTTATAGCGAAAAAGAAAAATTAATAAAAAGATGAAGAAGTTTGGAGAAAAACAGAATAAGTATTTCAGAAAGGATAATACTAAAAGTATTTCGAAGAAGAAGTTCAATTGGAAAGGTTAAAAATTGCCAGAACGGGGCGAATAAAGTTATCGAGGAAAGAAGGAGGAAGAAAAGGAAATAAGATTTGAAAAGACAAGCAGAGTGTTAGTTTTTAAGAGTTATATTTGTTTGCTAAAAAGTGTTGTAGAAAATAGTAATTGGGATTTGGTTTGTTTTATAATCTCAAAATTGTGAGACGTACGCCCCTTTACCGTGGTTTTAAATATCTGTTTTATTTCGGGATCGACTGATAGCGGCCCATTCTTGCAGTCTGTGGTTCTAGTATTGTCTTTGTTTCATTTTATAATAATTTCAAGCTTTTTGTATAATAAGTTCCTTTATTTCAATTAGTTCCATCCAATTTACGTTTGTACATATAAATCATTGAAAAAAATTTTTCGTTTTAATTTAGTCCCAAGCCACGGTTTCCTAGATATTTCTGAATAAAATGTTCTCACTTCCCATTGGGAATTAAACTTTGTATTTCCTTCTACCTTAAAGAAGAATTGAAGCATTTCGATTAAAAAAACGACCTTTAGCAGTTTCATAGCGCCCACCCTACAAGGTAAGTACGCCCCAGTACTTAAATTTAATTAATTAATTTAACAACCAAATTTTGATTATTTGATTCAATCTCAATTACTACTCTATTTTTTTGTACCATCTTAATCACCATCAAATCGAATATACTTCTACAAAGATTAAAAATGGTTGTTTTTGAATAAATTCATATTTGCTTAAAGTGTAATATTTTTCTCTATGTATGATGTAAAAACATAAAAAAAAAAATTTAACTTAAGTTTCTTGAAACTTAACAAGCAAGTTCGTGCGACGCAGTCGTAAACTCTAATAAATAGTATTGAAAAACGCAAAAAGGAGTGTGCATCATTTAATACAAATTTATATATGGTATGATTAGTTATTTATATTAAAAAAATCAAATTTTATGAATTGTGCTCTGGGGCGTATGAGTACTATTTTTTGTAGTTTGTATATTTTTGATACTATTATATTAGTGAAGTCACTATTAACTCTGAAATCTTGAATGAACAAAATCGACATCATCGTGACGTTTTCTTTAAGGCAAAAATGGAAAATAAAATGAGTATAAATCGCCTTTTTTCGGTTTCAAAAGTGATTAAGGACAAATCAAAAACCCATAATAGTTTCCTTATAAATAAATAACAGCTCGAAATCTTTACCAAAAGTCAGTATCATACCGCGGAACGAAATAATTCCCTTTACGCTTGAACAACCTTGGGAAATATTGAAAACTTATTTCCAAAGTGACTGCTATGTAGCCCAAGCAGTGTGTATTTTGAAAAGAAGTTTTTGGCTGAAATGAAGCACCCACCGCACCTGCTGTATGCAAGCTTGCACGAAAAGTTCGTGAGACTGGTATGTGGCGACACTCATGATCCTCGTATTCGTATATGGTTTGCACAGAGGGAAATGTGGCTGCTGTAGCCGAGAGTGTGAGACTTAATTCACGAACTTCAACTCGCTATCGATATCAACAGCCCAACATTCTACGCACTAGCCTGAGGAGAATTTTGCACAAAGAACTCCGATTATTCGCTAACAAGGTCCAATAATTGACTTAGAAATTGAAGGCACACGATTATCGCTTCGCAGTTTGGGCCTTAGAGCAGCTAAAATTGGACAACGATTTTGAGCGAAAAAAAAATCTTTTCTGACGAAGGGCATTTTCATCTTGGCGGCTACGTCAACAAACAAAATTGCCGCATATTGGGCTCGGAAAACCCGCGCTTTATTGTCCAGAAGCCAATGCATCTACAGAGAGTGACAGTTTGGTGCGAATTTCGGAGTGGTAGCATCATTGGACCAATTTTTCTTCGAAGAATGGATTTGAACGACCTCTGGTTCATGACCATGGTGCGCCACACAGCCCATGCCACAATCGATCTTTCATTCCAAAACTAACGGTACCTGCTATACAGCCATTATACAAAATCTTATTTATCTTGAAAACGGATCTAACAATTGTCATAGAATAGTGTGCTTTTATTTTGGACAAACAAAATTTAAGAAAAAATGTTACTTGTCTGTTGACGTTCTTTTGATTTTTGATTTCCTCATTAACGGCTATAACAATCTTGACTTAAAGTTTTATTCAGGAGCTCCTTTGAATTTAAAATAATATTGTGTAAAAAAATTTTCGAAAAAAAAAAACATTTATTGAGTTTTTTTTAAAAAAGAAACTCCTTCGGTGAAAATCAATATCTTGAAAACGTGTGAGCGAATAGATTTTGAAATTATTTCCTAAAGTCTATATTATCAAATATTTAAATACTAAATTCTTAAGAAATTTCTTATAAAAAATTAATTTAATTTTAAAATGATTTTTAAACTTTGAATAAATTCATACTTTCGTAGAAATCAGACGGTAAAAACCACGCTTTCATATTTATAAAAGTTTAAATTCCAAAGTGCTTCTAAGTAAGAGCAAGTACGTGCGATGCAGCCATGCAATTTTTTATTTTCTTGGTTTATATAATACTTGTCCTAAGTCGTGTCCTAGGTCTTAACGTTTAAATATAATTTAAAGTTTAAAAATTTTCACTTCCAGAGAAAATCTGTTCGACTTATTGTTAAATTTTGGACACTTTAATGATTGGTTGGTTTCTTTCTTCACTGCGGCGTTAATTTATGTCCTTCAACGGTTGATATAAATCCATGTGCATGGATCGGGACAAGCTTGTATATTGTGGCTTAAATGCGGGATAAAACCTTCCCACATAATATACATACAAGAACACAACGTTGGGCAGATCATTGTTCCGCGCCACCAACACGAAAATAATGTTGAAGAATGTAAACTGTACGGTGTTTCAGTTGGGGTATCACCCGAAGGCCTCAAACCATACCATGAGTGAAGTATGGTCTGAGCCATCGGCATAAAGTAATACATTATAATAATTTTGAAAGGAAATATCCTCGAACCTTCTTTTAAAGCGCAAACGATGAGGAAAGAATGGGAAAGGAGCAGCAAGAATAATGCCAGCCAACCAACGGTATCGGTAGGGTTTTAGGTTGAAATCGCTTCCTTCTAACGTTTTACTGTTCGACGACGGACGTGTCCTGACGGTGGTCGTATAACACGTTAGAATCTTAGCATGTTATAGGAGTTTCAAAAGAAGCTCTTTTTTGCCGATTGGCTCCTTTGTATACCGAACTATGGCAATGGCTGGTAATGCTATGCCCCCAATCCCGATTTCCTTATGAACGAACCTGAAAACCAGGACGGCTCTTTGTGTGCAATATTAATCGCACTATTGTTTGCTGCTGTGCCAAGGATTTGTTCGGTGGTTCAAGATGTTTTTTTTTTAATTCATTTTGCAGGTGCATTGTTACACGATGTTGTTCCGGTGCCAAGGGGATAAATACACGCTGGTGAATATATATGAGGAAAATCGGTTCGCGGGATCCATTGTTTTCCATAAAGGGTTAAATTCTGTTCGAGCTACTCGTAGGTATATTGTAATATAAATTCACAAAATTTTAGAAGCAACACACAGGTAAGGAATACTGTCGGGATTATTTAGAGAGAAAAAACTGACAGGTCACGAAAGTATCATGCAGTTTTTTTTCTTTCGTTTGCGTAATTTTCCAATTTGTGTGTGGTTTTAAGGTGATTTGACCTTTTTTTCGGGAATTCTTTTTTGCCGCATTTTTTTATCAAAAAGAGTTTGTGGCTTATTTTTTTCATTATTTGTTGAATTATCGAAAAGAGGTCAAAGTGATTTCAAAATATGGAGGTTTTTGCTTTTTAGTTTAACGAAAAAGAAAATTTAGTATGAGGATTTTCCATCAAGGTTGTTGTGGCTTATAAATAAATATTTCTCGGCAAGTCATTGGGCTTTTCGTCTCTTTTATGAAATATTATCAACTTAGGAGAAAGGCAACTTAAATAGTTTCATAAATTTGAAATCAGTAAAACTCACTTAGAAGAATTTCCACAGGGCATAGACTTTGTGGAATATATTTTGAAGGAATCACTGATAAAGTCCTAAAATATTATGGGGTAAAAGCTTAAATATTTGATGACATGTACTTTCAATTTTTCATGAGAAAAACAAGAATTTTCTGTGCCAGTTTTGGTGTTGAAAAGATGGAAAGGTTAGAAAGCCATACATCGACTTCAATATTATTTTTATAAGTTACTTATTTTTCAAACAATGGACTTTTGTAAATTCGATCTAAACTCTAAGCAGATAAATCTTTTCCTTACTCCGTCATCTACAAGTGCTCCTTGTGTGAATTAATGAGCTGAAATCATATCGTTATTCTGTTTTTCTTTCCAAATCTAAGGTAGGCGGTAGTAAACATTTTAATCGCTCAAAATCAGGGTTTTTTATTTTGCCATTTAAACGCGCAGAGCCAGAATTTAGAGATTTGTTTCAAGGTTCCGAAGTCGATGTCATTGCCGTATCCGAAACATGGTTCAGAAAAGATGTTAAAGATATATTCTATTCCATGACGGGTTATAAGCTGCATAGAGTCTGTTGTGCTCTTATTAGGCGTTGTCTATAGACCCTATTTAAATATTGATTTATCCCTTTTGTATACCTTTCTAGAAGAAAATTGTATGTTATTTCCAAACATTATCATTTGCAGTGATTTCAATTGCAACATTATCGTAGACAAAAGTTTGACCGACAAAATGAGTGCATTCAACCTACACGTTAACGTTAGCAAACCAACCCACTTAACGCAAAGTTCAAGTACTCTTCTTGATGTTTTTGATGTGTAAACATCTTTTTCTGCGATAAATTGAACCGAAAACGTACAGGTAAAACTTATATGTTCCATGAAGCCCATTACGGTTGCACATTACAGTTACACGTTACGGTTACACTTCCACTACCTCACGGAAGACCTTGTATAAAGTGGAAATTTCGCGTAGTTACGATATAGTGTTTACGTTGGAAACTTTGAGTACTGAAATTTCGATTTTATTACTTTCCATTGCTGTCTAAAACTTAGTTCAATTCACCAACATTTCTTCACCTCCCGACCAATTTATGTCCAAAAAAAAAAAAAACGATGTTAAATTTCATAGCGGGTTCATTCAATGTCTTAAATAAATGCACTTCACGTTAGTGATGTACGATTAAATTTTATTTTATGCTCCCGAAAAATGCATTTTCAGACGTGGAGGAAAAAGTGAGAATACAATCACAATCACTGTGAGCCATGGGGTGGTGGTGTTATACTCGTAGTATGGGGGTCTATGTCATCTGGCGGTGTTGGTAATTTGGTGATCATTGAGAAAATAATGAATAAAAGTGTTTACCTTAAAATTTTGAAGAAAAACCTTCACGAAAGCACTGAGAAATTGGGGATCAGAGACAGGTTTTATTTCAATCAAAACAATGATCTCAAGCACAGCGTTCTAGATGTAAAGATATGGATCGCGTACAATATACCACACATGCTTGTAACACCATCACAAAGTCCTGATTTGAATCCCATTGAGCACTTGTGGGACCACCTTGAAAAGCGTATGTATATGTAACCACGAGATAAGGAATAAATCCCAAACTAAAAGAATTAATAATTCTTGCAGAATGGCCAGAAATGACGCCTGAAGTGACTAAGAAATTAGTCCATTCAATGCCAAAGCGTTTGCAAGAAGTTTTGAGGTTAAAGCGATTCCCAACTAAGTATTAGGTATAAATTTGAATTGTTTTAAGGAAACAAAATGGGAAACAAATATGTTTTATTTAAAGGTACTTTTGCTCGATGAAATTATGACTCAATTTTCAAATATGCATTTTTTTTTGTAAAATATTACTTTTTTTTTTCTTTTTAGTTACTTATGGTATTCGGTACATAATAAATAAATTAAAATGAACTATTTCGCCTACGTTTTTATTTTTATTTACTATATTTTTCAGTTTTCATAAAAACGGTAATAGAGTACCATCACTTATGCTCGGCACTGTATGTACATTGTTCAAATGCATGAAATGCAACTAGTAAATTCTAGTTGAAGTTATATGTATATACACTAGGGTGGATTGATAATGTATGAAAAAAAATGTTTTTATTTTTTTTTAATGGAATAGCAATACAAAGTTGCCTTTTAATGAGTAATATCAGCATACAAAAGATTGGTTTATTGTTGAAAATTAGAAAAATACTAAATTTTTAAAAACATTGATCTAATTTTGAATGATAGTATTTATCTAGATTTCCTGTCCCTTATAAAACAAACTACGCTAGCCTGGTAGTGGCGCAGAAATTATCGCACGCTTTTACAGTGGAGAGTAGGATAACATACAAAGCAAGAAGTAAATAAAATGTACGGCTGGGTCGCACGAACTTGCTCCTATGTAATAGACTAGGAACTTTAAAAACGAATGTTATTAGAGAAAACTGTTCATAAGGATAAAATTAATTTTTTAAATTCTTTTAGTAGTAAGAGATAAAAACAGGAGGCTATGCAAATATGAATTTATTCAAGAACAAAAATTATAAGTCGTTGTAGTGGTTCCTTAAAAAAATAAGCTTTTATGTAAAAAATTTTTAAAACATTTTTAAGAAAAAATTTTGGTACGCCAACCTAAAGCTTTTATTATTGTACGAATAAAAGTCTAATTTCCAAAAAAACATACTAAGCCTTTCTTGAAATATCGAATTTTTCAAAAAAAACGACTTTTTTTTTTCTAAAAATTGAAAAAATATTTTTTCTTAAGTTTTTAAATGCAATGTTTTTTAAACTTTTTTTGGAGCTTTTTTATAAAAAAAAATTCATTAAAATCCGTTATGTCGATAATGAGAAATTCAAAATTCGAAAAAATCGTTCTATGGTAGGTACAGTCAGTAATATCTAGATTTCAATTTTTTTTTTTATTAAATTATAGATCATAAATATTAATCAAAAGAAAAAAAAATTTAGAAAAATTCTCGGAACCGTTTTCGAGAAAAATACGATTTTCGAAAACCATTTTTTAAAATTTGTATGGAAGGTACCGTTAGTTTTAGATGAAACAAAAAAAAAATTTTTTCTCAGATCTTGTAGATTATGTTAAAAAACTTTTCTTTGTCAAGTTTGAACAAAATCAAGCATGGGGTTTTTGAAATATTGGGTTTCCAAAAAAAAATTTTGATTTTTTTTTAAAAATCCAAAAAATTAAAAATTGAAAATTTGAATATGTAATAATATTCAAACTTTGGAGGAGCTTTGGGATAAAAAAAATTATTTAAATCGGCTGTACCGTTTTCGAGAAAATCAAAAACAAAAAAAATGGACACAGGGGGGCTACCAAAAATAACAATTTTTTGTAAAGTTTTTTTCAACCATTAGCTAGTTTAACCAAAAGAAATTTTTCAAATTTTATTTTAAAATTCTGTGGCACAGTTTTTGAGAAAAAAAAATATTTATAAAATTTCGAAAAAAAATCGTATGGCAGGTACCGTTATTTTTGGTCTTAAAAAAAAAACAACAAAAAACGTGCGGGGGGAAAAATTAAAACACATATCTACCAAGTTTGAAGAAAATCGGCCGAGTCGTTTAGGCTGTAGTCGAACCGACAGACAGACAGACAGTCGAACCGTTAGACAGACAGACAGACAGAATTGCGAGACCCACTTTTTTGGTCTTCTACGAGTATCATCGTAATGTCAACTTTGATCAAAATCTCGAGTTCGATTTTTTTTACGAATGCATAAGTTGCCTTATAGTACCTATAAGTCGCAAGTAAAAAGAGAATATTTTATTATTAAATTTAGCAAAGAAAAATCTAGCAATTGCAGCCCCTATCCTTAAGATGTCGCCACAATCTTTCGTCTTCTTGATAGTACTATAATTTTTATATGCAAAGGTAGTATTAATGTTTTTAATCAAGAAAAATTAAAAAAATATATATTAACAAGGAATGAAAAAAATCAGAAATAAGTAGATTATTTGGTATTAAATTGTTTTTTTTTGTTTTTTTTTTTCAAAATTAGGCATTTGCTGCCGTGAAAAGCTGGTGGTCCATATTAGCCGAGTGGTGCACATTACCCGACTTTAGTCTATTAGACGTTGGTGTTTTTTGACAAAATTTTGCGAATTTCTCTAAAGTTCATGATGTTGGGGGCACCTCTAAATTTATCATGTGCCAAATAAAATTTTGTATGTACATATTTGTGAACAATAACAGCAACTTTTTACAGGTATTCCGAAACGAATATGAAAAAAAAAAATTTCACTCTACCCTTATATATGTACACACATCAAGCATTCTTCAATCTTTTATTTTTACATCGGAGGAGCAGGGGCGTTGACATTGCTCTTTCTGAATTTTCTTCTGCAAAAGTGTGTTTAAACGAATTTCTTTGAAATTTTTGTAATTTTATCCGAGTAATTTGTTTTATTTTGTGTGTCCATTTCATCACATGATTTTTGTTTACTGTTTTAATATTTTAATCAGTGCTTATGCTGTGCTGTGTTCTCATCTCTTTAACGTAGATACTATACGCAAATGAACCATTAAATGCATGATCAATCATCAATCTTGCATATACACTATTTCAATGCAGTACGCTAGATTTTTATTTTTATTCAAGCCTACATCCAATCTCTACGTTTGACTTTTTCACTAATTAACTTACATGTGCTTGTCATGCATTTGAAAAATGTATGTCCGGCTTTAAACGCAATTTCTGAGGTTAATAAAAATTCGGAGTTATCGTTTATTCTTCTTTCTGGTTTCCTTTATTTATATTTGGCGTTCGCTTATCTGAGTAGAGGAAGGAGTGCAAAGAGATAACTCCTTTTCTATCAGCTAAAATCTCTGTTTAAATATATGTAAGTGTAAAAATATAATGCTGTCTCAAACAACATTCCTGTTTAAACATAAGTCAAACAAACCAATCAATGGTGCGTTCTTTTTCTTACAATATTTTTAAATTAAGAATTTTTCTTTTATATTTAATAAATTCAAAAACTCACAATTTCGAAATAACACTTTTGGCTCCTCGGAGCAGACTTCTTTCATTCTAGGCAAGAGTCGTGCCCCATTCACAATGTGCTCAATCTGTTAGACAGTTGATTAATAATTGGGTTTCCGTGTCCCTTTGTGAATATCGAGATGTTTTAACTGCGTACTAGCTACCGTTACGTCTCGCCCCACAGCAGTCTATTAGCCTAAATTCGTTATCAGTGGTGAAGACTTCTAGGCTGTATCTTCTGACGTTATCACCAAATATGTCTTCTCTTCCTATATTGGCGTTCAAATCTCTTAGGACAGTTATAATGTCAAAGCTAAATCATTGCTCGGTACCCCTGTAGTACCCCTTCATATAATGATTAGTGTGTTGGACTGTCATGCGGAAGGTATTGAATTCGGTTCTCAGCCGCTGTAATATAGTTTTTTAGGGGTGTACTACTTCTTGTCAGCAATTGACAAATCCTCTAAAAGTATATCTCCTATCATGGAAAGTGCTGCTCATTGTAGGAAATTGTAGGTCCGTTCCCGGCAACACGCACTCGGAAATGGTTGAGAGTTGTAAGTCACTAGGTCCTGGTTCACTTCGAGCTGTTGCACCACCAAATTTATTTATTTATTTTAAATCACTGGCTTATACTCGTATTGTGTCCGGGACTTGATAGAATATATGTATCTTTGGTTTGCCTCTGTTGGGGTATGCGCGCAAATGAGGTTTTTGGTGAATTGAGCCTTGATGCGGAACACCGTGAGGCGCTCTTTTACCCATTTCCAAATCAAGAGTTTTTTGCTGATTCTAGTTCCAACAACAAATCAACACCGAAATAGACGTTTCTTTTGTCCTCAATCCCCGGCGGTCCATCGGTTTCTTTGATGTCAGTTATACCTATATCTGTTTTTTAGAAGCTTCGAACTTGTTTGCTTACATTTGCCCTATTAATGGACCTAACATTCCAAGTACAAGTAAATTGTCGTTATGTTTGTTTCATCCACGCAGAAAAATAATCATTCAAAAACAACTTTAGACTCGTATAAAATTAAACAAGTGAGGTTGTGAATATGCAACATAAAACTGGTTAAAATTACAAGAATGAACTCGGTTAAGTAATTAAATATATATGGTTAATTGTTTTAACTAAATTGGTGTGCAATTTTAGTAATACTCAGTTAAAATAAAGAATTGAATTTGTAATTTTACCATCACCATTCGGCTTACTCAATCGAGAAATTATTTAGTTTTGAGATCATATGGTAACACATTTCACGTTTTAACCTAGATACTCGCTTAATCATAACAACATAATTATATTATATTAACTAAGAAGATTGTTTGATAAGAAATGTGTCGAATAAACTAAAGGTAGTTATTTGGTTTAAGCCCGTTACTCGTTTAAGGTAAATAGTGTTTGAAATTGCGAGTTATAGCCTACTTTCTACATAAATATATATATATAAATAATTATAATATACGTATAATTAGTATGTAACTAATTTTTTCAATCAAACTAACATTCACAGTTGTTTATTTTAAACAATTTTATTTTATTAAAATAACTACGTTACTTTTAGCAAGATATACTAAGTAGTTTTTAACCGATATTATATTGTTTTTACCATTTTTTTAACCAACCGAAAAATGCTCTCGGTTATACATATTTTGGTTTTCTATGTCGTTTGTCATTAGTAAATTCTGTTGGTAACCGATGGTTGTTCTTGCTTCGCAACTGAATTAACTTATGTGAACTGGAAATCACTCGATGGCACATCGGATACCTAAAAGTCCATGTCCCTATTATAAATTCAAGGGCTGAGCCCCGAATACATGGTATTACCCCTATAAGATTCTATAAGGTCTTCTCTTCGTACTTCAGACCAACTGGTACTTACCTCATAGACGTTCATTCCAGCGGAGCAATTCCTTCAATTGCGATTATAATGTGTTATTTGTTTGCTATTTTCTTTTTGGCAACACTGGTTTTGACAGCTCACGCATGTTTCGTGTTTTGTTTCACTGTCAAACATCTTCAGTTTGGTCTATAATTTAATCATGAATCGTCTTTCAAACGAATAACACTTGCAAATTATTGAATTTTATTATCAAAATGCGTGCTCTGTTGAGAAAGTTCATCGCGCGCTTCTTCCATTTTATGTTCAGTTTAATCGACCTACTGACCTGCATGTTTCTGAGTTTTTATGTTTTTTTTTTTTTAACTTCCGATACCTCTTGAAAAATCACTCGTTATAAAAGGAGCCATAGTGGAGGAGGGGTTTATAGAGAAATTTTGGTTTAAAGAAAATCTTGCGGCGGCTGGTTACTTCTTGGTTACCCCTTTCTATCATACATCAACATCTACAATTTTTCAATTTTTTTCGAACATTCCAATTCTCTTAATGATAAAAGCAAGTTAATGCGACCTTGTCGTAGATTGTGCTTAAATTTCAGCAACTGAACACCGCATGTGAGCCTTCAAATGTCCACACCACCACTGTTCCCATTAGTCGTCTCTCTTCTTTCCGACAAAAAAAAAGTAATAATAATAATAATCTCCTCACATCCAAATGCAATTATTATTCATTAAGTATAAAATATCATTGTAAACCTAATTGGCTCAGACATTAATTTGGTAACAAAGAACCCAACTTTTCTGTGAAAAAAAAACTTCATAAAATAAAGATTTCCCATTAAAAACAGCCGACGACGAGGACGTTGTCGTCTGTCGATGCAATTTCTCATTAATTTAAATTTCTGTTTTTGTATGATGTTGTTGTTGTTGTTTTTGTCTTCTCATTTTCCAGAGCTCTTTCCTCGATTTTTCGCTGTTTGTCGCACGTCCGTCACGCATAAGTAATATTAATCTTAGGCCCTGACTATGCCCAACAGCCCAGCCCGACTGACGCGATTCGGACGCGACACGGCATAAACGATGCAATCCATTGGACAGAAAAATGAGCCAACTTTTTCCGGAAACAGGCAACATGGCAATTAAAAATAAATTAATCACAATTTTTATCGATTAAAAAGATATAGCTACAGCTCTTTCAGGGGAAGAAAAACTCATATTCCTCAATTGAGGTATGTACAGGGTGTTCGCTGGGAATGTTCTTTATTTCAACGTTTCCTTTTTGAAAATCGAAGCGAAATGGCTTAATTCAAACGTAATTCTTATTGGTAGTAGCTGCGACTTACTTACCGGACACGATTCCAGACAAATGTCAGCAAAGCCTTGCCTAAAAATTCGGACTTTGCATACTATGTACGCGTTGAAATTTCAACTGATACTTTTTCAGTTGTTTTACCAAATAGTTTACGAGTACTTCCATAGTACTCGGAAATCTCCCACGTCCATATTATTCCACGTTTGCCCATTGTGACGAATTTGAAAAATTAATGTTTCCGACAAACCAAAGTAGCAATCTTTACGGTGAACACCCTTTAAATTCAACGAAACCATCCACAAGTCAGGCAGAAGGGAAGCACACAGACAGCTTGTCGTCTCTACGCCTTCAAATTCCTGGCACTCGTATCGTATCGTAAATACTTTGATGGCGCGCTTCAGCTCCACAAAGGAGTTTCATTATCACCGTTCGAACACCCTCGAATCTCATTTGCAAGGCGTTATGAATATTTCAGCAATGGCGTTGCCGGCGATGAATATTTTCTGCGGATGAATGGAGAGGACAAATTGTTTGTACAAGCAAAAAAATGAAGAAAAAATCAAACACGTGTTGTGCCATTAATCCAATAAATATTCACGCTTTTTTCGAACTCTCGTGATGAATTACATTTTGAAATACACTCACACATACAAACAAATACCTATACATAAAAATGGTATGCAATGTTGTGTACCACTGTTGCATATTATGCAGTATAAATCGTAGCAAAGAGGATGTTTCATAAAAGCAAATGTATGAGCTTATGGTTATATTTACACTAGTTGACCCAACAATCGTTCTTCTGCGTAAGATATAGATTTTAATACATAGAAGATGCGTCTTATAGTTCAGAGTAAACGTAAACGATATAATAGTTCCTCGAAATAAATGCTTTGATGGATGATTATGAGATCCATAAAACGCACGTAATGCCCGATGTGAACCATGTTTATCAAATTTTTTACAATGTGCCAACGTTGCTCTAGCGTGAAAATGGTTCCGAGGATTTCCAACCATACTGGCCGGGCATTCACGACACAAAATAACTGGGCAAACTGGGGGTTTGCGCAGTTTAGTTGTGTTATGAATGGGGTTGTTTGTGCGGTTTGTGCAGTTAACTGTGTAAAAATCAAAAAATTTTGATATTTTTGCTCAAGTCTTAAATTTGTGCAGTTATTTGTGTCGTGAATGTCAAAAACTGTGCAACCGCTCAGTTGAAAAATTTTATTTACGCTGTGTACATTGTTTTTTTTTTTATAATGGCTGGTGCCGGAGCCGATGATCAGGACCGGCCCGAGCTAAAGTAGAGCCCTGCGCAAGCTTTATCAGTGGCGCCTCTCATTTGGATTGGATTGGCGGAAAAAGTCATTTCCTCATTACCCAAAGGCTACCCTTTGCAATACGTTTTTTTTACCGAGGGATCCCCAAGAGGCCTTTTCCTAGATAATACTTATATTTAATTAAAATAAATATGATTTTTATTAAAAACTAAGAAATCAAAAATATATCACAAAAATAATAGTCAAAAAATATATCACAAAAATGTAGGAACTGAAAAAAATATTTTTTGAAGTAAAAAATATTTAAAAACTAATTCAAAAACATAAGAACATACAAATAAATAATGAACTCATTAATTATTGCTCATGTAGGAAATAATAATAAGATTATTATTTTAATAAAAATAAATATTAACTTTTCTGGCTTCTGTTTTAGCAAACTCGGCTACCAGATCATCATAATATAATGACTTGACAAGCTCTTTCTCTATAGTCATGATTGACTAGGCAACTTATCTTTCCTGAGTCATTGGGGTCCTGAAGTAGTTTTTTATTAATTTTAGTTTCAAAAAACTGTTATTTGAGGAAACTGTGAAGGTATTTATAGATTTAGAGCTATGGCTTCAGCTGATTGCACGTTAGTGAATTGTTCTTCTGATCGCAATTCCACTAAAGAGTTTTTAGTAGCATATTTAGTAGATAAATTAGCAGACGGAGTTTGTAAATACTTACTAGTTATATTGGCGCAAAATTTTAAACAGTCTTTTATTAAGGTATTAGTATGATACTACTTAACAATTTGCTAACTTTATAGTAGTTTACTAACTCATTCTTAATTTTAAACATTTTCTCACTAGTATCTTAGTCTTCGACTAAACTCGCTCAGAGCCGGTTATAGCTATTTCTTAAAATGTCCAAGATTTGTGCTAGTTGCAATCTTGCAATAAAACGTTCTAAAAATTCTGAATTCATTGAGTGCGGATATTTCTGCGGTCGTCATTTTCATAAACATTGTGCCGAGTTATCCGACGATGAATATAAATCATTAAATAATAGAAACTTGTTTTGGAAATGCAACTCTTGTGCGAATTTTAACCTTTCTACCTTCATAAATAATTTTCATGAACTTTCAATGAGTGTAAGTGAGATAAAAACTGATCTTAATGCTCTCAAATCATTTTTTTCTAATAACTCTCCTCCACGTAAAACCGCAAAAAAAAATACCAAAGGCTCTTTAAGAGATTCCGAATCGCCTTCCGTTAACTTGCATAACATCGCCAATCACGCTCAAAAAACAAATCTTCCGTCTTCTTCTACCAGCATAGATCTGGCAACAGAATCAATCAAAGACTCAATAATTAATTCCTTATCATTATCTCAACCTAATCCTGATCCACCACAACCA
This sequence comes from Chrysotoxum bicinctum, assembly GCA_911387755.1. NCBI lineage: Eukaryota > Metazoa > Arthropoda > Insecta > Diptera > Syrphidae > Chrysotoxum > Chrysotoxum bicinctum. The sequence continues at coordinate 193,172,575 of OU426988.1, forward strand.
GCTATTATAAATTCATCAATCCCCATGACTGAAAACAACTCTCAATGGAAGCCTGCTCGTTTCAATAAAAAACCCTCAAGCGAGAGGAAAATAATCGGCACTGACTCTTCATCTTCTCTTTGTGCACTACCGGATTACAAGTGGCTTCACTTATCAAGATTCAACATTGAAACCAAACCAGTTGACATCTTTAACCACATATCGAAAAAAACAAATATTCCACCTAATCTGTTTAAATGCTTTATGTTAGTTAAAAAAGATGCCGATTTAACAAAACTTAAGTTTGTAACATTTAAACTAAGCGTACCATCTTCTAAAGTGTCATCTTTGATGGATTCTTCTTTATGGCCATGCTTTGTTCAAATAAAAAAATTTGTCTCGCTAGAAAACAATAACAAAAATAGAGATTCACCACCTCACTCTTGTATGCCGTCACTCGCACCACAGCAGGAATCATCATCATCTTCTTCACACCCGTCGCCGCCGCCACCACCCACACCAACATCTTCTCCCACCGAACAGCTACCATCTCAGTGACAACCAACATCACCGTCTCTTCATTTCTCTTCTTCGCACGCCAAGCATTGTTCATGTAATGATTTCTTAGGTTATTACCAAAATATCGGAGGCATGCGGACAAAATTACAACAATTGTTCTTATCTTCGTCTTCCAAACAATATGATTTCATTGCGCTCACCGAGACTTGGTTGACAAGCAATCACCACAATGCCGAAATATTTAATAACAATGATTATTCCGTCTTTCGTAAGGATCGCTGCTCCATATCAACTGGATTACAAAGAGGGGGAGGTGTAATGCTTGCAGTTCGCTCCACTTTCTCATGTGTGGAGATGTTTTTGCCTTCTTCTGCTTATTCCCATTCGTACGACGTTGACCAGATCATAGTTAAAATCATCATTGCAAATAGCTGCGTTATATTTATTGTTGTAAGCTATATTCCACCTAGAAGCTCATTAGATCTTTATAAAATTCATGTACAAAACTGTCAATTTTATTTATCGAAGCTTAATGAAAATGAACATATTATTATATTAGGAGATTTTAATTTAACTAATATCGATTGGGTTTATGATCCTGAAGAGTTTCAACTTTTACCTTTCAATGTTAATAATGATTATGAAATCGAACTCATTGATTCTTTTGTTAGTTATGATTTAGTTCAATTTAATTGTTGTAAGAATGATTTTAATCGTGTACTCGATCTTGTTTTTGCTGACAGAGAATTAAATATATTAGTAGATAAATCACTGTATCCAATTTTTCCCAACTCTGTTCATCATAATGCATTTATCTATCCAATTTTCTTTTTATGATTATTTTAAATCAGTTAACAATATTAATTATAAATTAAATTACAAAAAGGCTAATTTTGAAGGCATAGCGAGTTATATGTCTCAAATTCCGTGGCGTTTAAATTTTCATTCCTTGAATTTACATATTTCAATCCTATAATTTATTTATTGATAATCTGAAAGAGGCAATTAATATTTATGTACCTAAAGTAAAAGCTATCAACAATTCAAAGCCTCCGTGGTTTAGTAAAAGGCTTTGTAATTTAAGTAACAGAAACAATAAGGCTTACAAACTAATTCGTAATTATCCACACAATACTGCATTTAAGAATAATTATATCAGGTTGGCGAGAGAATTCGATTTTCTAAACAAATTTCTTTACAAAAACTACATGTTCTCAATTGAATCGAATTTAAAAAGAAATAGTAAGTGTTTTTGGTCCTTTATTAAAAGTAAAAAAAAATCAAATGGTATTCCCAGCTCTATGCAATACATGGGCTCTACATATTCGGATCTTCCGAAGATTTGTAATTTATTTAGTGAATATTTTAAATCCAACTACACTACTCCAAATGAAGTACATCCTCGAAGTACTGAATATTGTACTTACCAACATATGGTTGACATTGGTCATTTAGAGGTTAATACTTCGGAAATTGAGGATGGTCTTTTAAATTTGGATTGTGACAATAATCCTGGTCCTGATGGAGTTCCTCCAATCGTTTTGAAGAAATGCGCAGCTGCTCTTTCTGTCCCCCTTTTTTATATATTTAATAGCTCTCTTGCTAGTGGTGAATTTCTCTCAGAGTGGAAAAAATCGTTTATTATTCCAATTCATAAGAGTGGACCTAAGCAGGAAATATCTAACTATCGTCCAATATGTAAACTGTCAGCTATCCCAAAACTTTTTGAAAAAATTGTATACGTTAAGTTGGCTTTTTTATTGAAAGAATTTATTTCACCGTTTCAACATGGCTTTGTTGCAGGAAGATCAACAACTACTAATCTTGCAATATTTTCTAATTTTGTTTTGAATAAACTCGAGGAAGGATATCAAATTGATGTTATTTACACCGATTTTGCCAAGGCCTTCGATAGAGTTAGTCACTTAATCTTGATTGAGAAGATGCAGAGATTGGGTTTTCACTCAAGTATGCTGAAATGGTTGATATCTTACTTAAAAGATCGTATACAATATGTATCAATTGACCAAATACTTTCGAGTCCTGTAAATGTATCATCAGGAGTACCCCAAGGAAGTCATCTGGGTCCACTTCTCTTCCTTATATTTATTAATGACTTGCCAGACATCTTTTCAAACTCCGTTCAACTTCTTTTTGCTGATGATTTAAAATTCTTTCGATGTATAAAATCTATCGATGATTGCTTTCTTTTACAAGATGACCTTCTAAGTCTAACAGAATGGTGTAAAGTAAACCAATTATCCTTGAATGTTTCTAAATGTCATTGCTTTTCTTTTTATCGCAATTTTTCACCAGTCCTATTCGGGTACAAAATTAAAAACCATGTTCTGGATAGAGTATCAGAAAAAAAAAGACCTTGGTGTGGTTTTTGACTCAAAATTAAATTTTATTAAACATGTGGAATATATTATAAGCAAAGCAAACTCCATGCTAGGTTTTATTGAACGCAACTCCAAGGACTTTAAGGATCCTTATACTCTAAAATCCCTATATACCTCTTATATTAGGTCTATTTTAGAATATTGTTGTGTGATTTGGAATCCTTACTATAACATTTATTCGAAAAGGATTGAAAATATTCAAAAAAAATTTACTCGATTTGTAGTTTCGAAATTAGGTTGGAACATCGAAACTCCCTTCTACCCTACTAGATGTAAACTTCTTGGCCTTCAAGCACTTGTAAATAGAAGAAAAATGTATTCTGTTATGTTTATAAGTGACATTTTAAATAATCATATTAAATGCCCTTTTCTGTTATCTTTGATTGATATTTATGCACCATCTCGACAGCTTAGAGAACGCGTCTCCTACGAGAAAGTGAACATAGAACAAACTATGCACTAAATGAACCAATAACTCGCTGTGTCAGAGAAACTAACCTTATTTCTATATATATTGATTTCGATTTTAATACAAGTAGACTAACTTTAAAAAATAACTTGCTATTATACTTTTTAAACTAGCTTTTTTTTATTCTTATGTAAGTACATATGTTATATTTTTATTATTTTGTATTAGAATTATCTGTATCTTTGTAACAAAATATTTATTTACATATAACTATTTTATTTTCGCTAGTCTAATTGAAGATGTTAATGATCTCTAATTGATGTTAAATTAAATAAATAAATAAATAAATAAATAAATAAAAAAAAAATAAAAGAATTTTCTTAATAAATTGCTTCTGAACACACCTAAAACAATGACATTTCGTGTAAAAAATAAGTACCTGAACCTTTTTTGATGTCTGCAAATGTCAGAGTCATACGAAGCTAGCAAGATACTAAAAAAATAAAGTAGGTATTCGATGATTTTAACTTTAATAAAATAATAATGTTATATATTCGATTAAAATTATTGTTTTAACCTAGTGTCATACTAAAACAGCTTTAGCATCGTAATATGTAATTCAGTTAAAATTTTGCGCCATTATTTTTTTCTTAAATATCAAACTAGATTAATATGCAACATATATAAACTTGAAACTTAAATTTTACTTAGTAATGACAGCATGTTTCTATTCTCAACGTTTCCAGCCTCAGATATTTCAGTAAGAGCTTCATATTATAGCTTCTAAGATTCTTTTGAATGGTTTTAAAGCATTTAGTCTACTCCCATCTGGTTTCAGAAAGGGGTTTTAAGGTCAAACCAGCGAAATTTGTTGTATATATGTATGTATGTCCCAACGCATTGTTGAACCTGATACAAAGTTTTATATGAATTGAGCAATGTCAAAAAACTTAACAGCTTCCAATGAACAGCAAGCTGAATCATTAAAAAACAACAACAACCAAAGGTAATGCAAGCAGACGGAACAAAATAAGCTCTTTGTTCAAGACACTTAATTTTGTTTTGAGCACCAGCCTCTTTTCCTTTCATGTTTGCACCATTATCATAACCATACTCGTGTACACTACTAAAATAGTAGCTTATTAAGTTTTATTGTCAATATAGATTCCCTATCCTTTCTTTTGTTTTGAGTTTTTTTTACCATAATACATATAGACAAATAAAGTAATTAGATCAGTCAAAAAATCCCTTTTTTAAATGTAAACAATAACTGACAAGAACAAAAAAAATAGAGAAAAGGAGAAATTGAATAAAACAGATTCACTCATTAACGACAAACCTCAACATTAATCATCGCAACATCATCACTCAAGTATTTCCATATTTCAACCCTTTGTCTCATTCTCGAGTCTCGACACGAGTGATAAAATTTCACTCATCAACAGAGGCCAGTGCCAAACTAAAACATAGTACGAGTACAAGAAACACTCAACCGGAAGAGTTTAAATTCCTAGACGCAACTTTTATTTCTGCGCACTGACATGTCAATGAGTATGAATTTTGTACCTCAGAATTTCTGTTTGAGTAACAATGCTGACTTCGATTTCATATAGAAGAATTGGCATCGTGCGCATGTTACGAGTAGTTATCAACTTGAAAACTGTTAACTGTCTGTATTTGTTGTTGAAATTCTGTTTTATGTTACACTGCATAGGGGAGGGATAACAAAATAAAAAAAGAGGCTGGGTGCGACCCACACTGATAACTTCCCATTTGTGGTCTTGAAAACTTTATATTTAGTTTTTTTCAAATAAACAAATTTTCAGCGAAACAAACTTTAGCTGTAAAATTCAAACAAACATTATTTTAAGATTGAAAAGCATTTTAAGCAGTAGATGGAAGATCGAAGTAGATGGTTTCATAGTGTAATTGTTGTTGCGGGTTTTCTCCGGATTGAAAGGCTGTGATCTGCACTGGATTTACAATGACTCTTGTTTTAAAAATTGATGATGCTTGTGGCATACTATGATATTAGGAAATTTGCTTTGTTTTGTTGATGATGAGGATACTTAGTCGCTCATTTTATGTTTTTTTTACAGAAAATGTGTTTAACTAATTTTAAACTTTTCTATTCAAAATGTTAAATTTCTTGTAATAATTACGAAGGTTGGTAGGTACATATTATATACTGAATTATAGATTTCCGTGTTTTTTAATATATCTGTGTTCCTACACCTAAGAAAACCTTGAGTAGAATTTTACATCTTTTTCATGGACAAAAAGATAAAAACATATTGTGACGTTTTCTTCAATTTTACCATAGCTATTAATGGAATTTGAATATGTGGGACCTGGGTACAACTAAACAACCTTATTCATAGACGTATGTACAGTACATACATTCTTCTAAAAACTAAGTTGATAATAAAATTATAAAATTATATAAAAACATTTTAATTGAAAAAAAATTAAGAACAAAATATTCAAATATAAAAGATGGATTGGTTATTGATGGAAGGGTACTTACAAAATATATCCGCTCTAAAACTAGATATATGTCAAATATAAACCATTTGTTAGAAATTGTATTATGTACTTATAAAATTAAATAATGGCAAAGTCAATATCATTGCTCGTTCTCAAGATATTCTAGTCGAAAAACAAATATTACCACTTTTTAGTAGATTTTTTTTATATTTTTGTTAAAACTGTCAATTCGATACTTGTCAAAAATTAACCATATGTTAATAATTGTATTATGTCGATACCTTCCCGTAAGAATGTACTAAGCGACACTTTTTTCAAAAAAGACTTTTTGATGAGGAAATATAATATATCTTTAGGGCCACGTTTTGGCCTGGGTTTCACCAACCTATTATTCTTCGTTTTTTTCGTTTCCTGAACAATTTTAGAAATGTCCCTTAGTATACATTCTTACGGGAAGGTATCGATGTATAGAACAACAAACTTTAGAAGGCACTATCGGAGTTCATTCCCAAGAAATTCGACTTGAAATACAATTTTAACTAGTTTTCACTAGAATTTTTAATAGTTTTTTTTATTTAAAAAAAAATTATTAATTCAATATTTGTCAACATTTTACCAATTGTACAAAATTATACTATGTATAAAATAAACTAAATTAGAAGTCAATATCACTACTAGTTCTCGATAAATTTGAGTCGAAAAACAGTTTTTACCAATTTTTAATAGAATTTTATATAGTTTTTTATTTTTTGTAAAAAAACTGTAAACTGATTTTTTTGAAATTTTTACCAGTTGTCAAACACATTATTTTTCGTAAAATAAAATTATTTTGAGTTTCAAATTGTTTTCCGTTCTTAGAATATCTGGGTTATGAAATTTTTTTTTTCAGTTTTTTTTATTTAAAAAAATAACGGTATGTTCACTTTTTTCCAAATTCATACCAAATCTGTATGACCTTATAATGAGTACATTAAATTTTATTTTAAATCAATAGCATTATTTTTTCGTGAGATATTTGAAACTAACCAAAATTTTTACTTTTTTTTTAAACCGTTATAGTGAAAAAAGTACTCACTGAATTTTAATAAACGCCCTTTCAGCCTCTTTCGAAGTTATTATCTATTAAACAAAATTTATTTGAAGTCGATATCTTTACTCGTTCTTGAGATATCGACGACGAAAAATGGTACAAGAACGTACGGACGTACGAACGTACGAACGTACGAACGTACGAACGTACGAACGTACGAACGTACGAACGTACGTACACACACACACACAGACATCTCTCTAAAAATGATTGATATAGCCTCTAGGGACCTTGAAACGTCGAGAAATGTCAAAAATTCCAATTTGACAAATCGGACCGATTACAATAACTCCCTATGGGAAGTTAATAAATGTCTTCACTCATACACACGATGGTGAGTGTGAAGAATAACGTAAAGATTGATAAAGAGAAAAATAGCAAATAATGTAGGTATCTGTTAAGCGAACAAAATTTATTGTGCACTTTGTAAAGATTTTGTGATGTAGTTTTTTTACTGTTGGAATGGGGGTGTGTATAGGAAATTAAACATCGACTTATTTTTGGAAAAGTAGATATGTATCTATATATATATGTATATCTGTCTTTAAATTCAGAATTAGCTGTTAGTTATATAATAATTACCAATATTGGAGTGAGCTATAAAAAGAAATGAGACTTAAAAAAGATGGTAGGTATAGTGGTTATGAAGTAGTGGCTTTTTTTTCGCTTGCCCAAGGCGTCTTTTGAGTTCAGCGCCCTGCGCATTTGCACAGCTTGCACGTATAGCTTGTCCGGCCCTGCCGATGATTATATGATATGAACACATGCTTACAGAATGAAAACTTTTTAAAACTGAGAACTGTGCAGTTTACTTGTATCGTGTTTTGCTCAAACCGACTTGAGTGAAATGTCAGTTTGCGCAGTTATTTTGTGTCGTGAATGCCCGGCCTAACCTAAAAATAACCGAGAACCACAGAAAACAGTTTTGCAAATTTAAAGTTATTCACGTCTAAGAAAAACACCCTTTACAATGCTCGACTGGGCTTAGGAAATAATTTATTATAAATCCAAGATGTCTGTTTGTCAATTTTTGGCGCATAGAAACAAATCTTGAATATACTTATCTGCAGGCTATAGCAGGATACATAAAGGCTTGGCCAAATACAAGTTTCTTTTTAAAAATTCAATAAAATGAACAAAATTATATTTTTTACATGTATTATGTCTTTATTAGTAAAAGCAAACATTGCCATTAGTTATGGAAGATGGAACACAACTTCGTTCAAGTGGTAGTAGGTTCCTCGGCTGGCTTTGCAATAGAGCATTTTGTCATTCAAATTTTTAAAGACTTGTTGATGGTTTCGGGCTGTAGCTTGAGGATTGTTTCGATGATATGGGCCTTAAGTGCTTGAACCGTTTCTGGACTGTTGGCATAACATTGGTCCTTCATGGTTACCCACAAGCAAATTTCAAAGGGGTCGAATCGCAGCTCGAGGCGGCCAATTGACATCGCCAAAACAGCTGATTTGGAAATTTTTTGCTCAAAAGATCGATTGTGGCATGGCACACTACCCTGCATGAACCAGAGGTCGTCCAAATCCATGGCTTCAATTTCAGTAAAAAAAAAAAGTCGTTTAACATAGCTCTGTAACTAAATAGAGAAATAAAAATTATTTCTGTTTAAGTGGAGTGATTGAATTAAATTCAATTAAAAAGTTGAGGTCACTTGAACTTTTTAATTGAATATAGCTCTGTAACGCCTACCGTTGACCGAAACGTTATTCCCAGTCTCATTTTCGAAGAAAAATGATTTAATGATGCCACCACTCCACAATCCGCACCAAACTGTCACTCATTTTTTTTTGACAATAACTTGCGGGTTTTCCGACCCCCAGATGCTAAAATTTTGTTTGTTAACGTAGCCGCCGAGATGAAAATGCCCCTCGTCAGAAAAGATGCTTTTTCGCCCAAAATCGTTCCAATTCAAGCTGCTCTAAGGCCAAAACTGCGAAGCCATAACAAAGCGGATACTCGTGTGCCTTCTATTTCTGAGTGAACAGAATTTAAAAAAAATCAGAATAGTATGTAATTCATTTAGTAAAATCTAATTAGCTACTGGCCGTAAAAAATTCGAAATATGGTTATTAATCGTATTTTCCTTAGAACCATTTGTGATCTTTTTTCTAAAAAACGGTTCAACTAAATTTGAACAATTTTTTTATGATAAAACTCCTTAAAAGTTTTGATAATATTGTATATTTTAATTTTCTTTCTTTTTCTTTCGAATTTTGACAGTTGACAGTTTTTAAATACGTTCTGTGTATGAATGATAGCAATACCAGAAGCTGATATCACCTTTTTCATTGACAGCCAAGCGGCAATAAGAGCCCAAGCAACACAATTGCCTCTTACAGATATCTTGAAAAGTTATTTTCCAAGTGTTTTCAACTCTTTGAACAATCTTAAAAAGGTCTGTAATACCCAAAAAGGCCTAAAGGTGAGGAGTCTATTGTATTGAACAAAGAGTTCTAAGTAAAGTATTGGTAAGACTTCATAAAGATAATTTTTTGATTAATCTATAAAGACACTTTCAAGTGGTTTTTAAGATGTTTATATTTTTGAGTAGAAAGATTGAACTGCGAAGAAGAAAAATGTATAAAAAATTTCTTTCTCTTTCACGCAAATACATTAATGCAATTCAAACAAAATGGATTGACTAATATAAATACAAAGAAATATTCAGAAAAATAATGTTATAATAATAAAATGCCCTCAGAATAAAAAAAGAAATGACGTTTATGTATGCAATAGATATGGCCGATTCATGTATGTGTATGTATCGAAGGTATTCCTACCTACAGGGTGCTTTATTTTATGAAAGGTCTTTTTTTGTTCGATCTGAATAATTTTAAAATGTAAAATAATTTCAGCAAATAAATACAACTCAAAAGATTTACAAACTGAGCGACATATTAGCACTTACGTCTTTAGAATTTTGTATGAAATGAAATCAAATCAACTTTTTTATTGTATATGGTGATGCTAAGATCTCCTTTATACTACAAAACACGAAGAAACATAATAATTGTTTGAAGAATGATTCCGGATTTTGATTGCATTTTTTTCAAAATTTAAATGTAAGTTGACAGGTTTTATACATCTTACAGAGAAAAGATACAAAAAGACATACTATATGAAAATAAGTGAAAATATATGTCATTCATTAATTTTTATTTCACAAAGTGTTAAAATCCCTGGATTAAAAATCTGTTAGAAAGATATGCTTACTTGACAGTTTATTGTTGCGTCAACATTCTATCAAGATACAAAATATTGAGTTCAACTGTCAACCGACTAAAGAATCACTGAAAATTCAGAAAATTTGATATTATACATAATCAAAATAATACCCATTATCAATTTTATTTGAATTTTATTTGAACATTTTTTTTATATTCTGCCAAAGTTCTTCAAATAACAACATTTCCTTCTTTCATTTACTTACATCCGTAGAAACTGATGACTTCGTATAGTAAACGATAAAACATAAAAATCTAGTAAATAATAATTTTATCTTCAATATACGTTTAACAATAATGTCACCCTTTACAAAATGTATGTATTTTATACAGATACGCCATCCATTTCTTTAAAATATCTTAAGCACTTCACAATAAGATATTGAAACTGCAATTCAAAGCAAAGAGTGAAAAAAGTGTAAACAAAGAGTAAAGAAAGAATATAGCTGTTTACAATCAGTCAAATTCAAAGAAAAAAAGAGCAAACAAAGTGTAAGCAAAAAAAGAAAAAGATAACAAATTCACAACAATTAGGCTAGGCGCGCACATTCAACTTTTAGTTTTGCAACTGTTTGTTACGAGCAATTAAAAAGTTTGTGTTTTGACACAAACTAAACGATTGCCTAAAATGAGTTCGCTATTTTGTGTAACATATAATTATACGCACCTTCGCTAACATTCAACCAAATAGTTCATCTGTTTTCTATAAGCAACCAAACAGTTGTGCAGTTTTGCTTATTTTTTGTTGAGCATATTCATATGCAATGGCGCGCACATTCAATTAAATAATTGAGTTGTTTTCTTTAAACAGAAGAGAGAAAAAAAGATTTTCGCTTGGTTTCAGAATTCACAATTGTTAGGCGAAACAAACCATTTTTTTTTCAACCAAAGAGGAAAGTAGTAATTCTTGATGTTAGGCTTTCATTAATACGTTTTAGTGAAAACTTCCACAGAATATCTTCAAGATGTATTCGAAAGATTAAAATGAAAACCTCTTTCAGCATTTTAAAACTACTCCTTTTAAAGAGGTTTTATAGAGGGTACATAGAAAGTCAATATGGTGACATTTGTCATATGATTATCTCTAAGATGTTTTAAAGAGCATTTAATTATACTATAACAAAAAGAACATTTTAAAGAGCAAATTAGGAGGTCATAAAGTGAAATGGTATTAAGAAGATTGAACTAACAGCTTGTAAAGAGCTGATAGATTTATTGAAGTACTCTCCAAGAGTTTATGTGTTGCTTGGGAGCGATCTCCGCTTTTGAAATAAAATCGAAGCTTGTAACTTGCTGTCGTGAAGAGCTAAGAGTTCTTGGTACACATACACACCACAACATAAGGCTCTGTCGGGCCCCTGGTCACAGTGATGTTCCAGGTAATAAGGCGCTAACGAGCTGGTAAGAATATGCTCAACACTTGATCTTAATCAGCCAGACACAACAGTTCAAGTTCGCTCGATTCCTGTCTTATGAGCAGAAAACTATGGCCTAGTTTCTGAAAACAAAAGACCGAAGTTATCATCCAACTGAGTAAAAAGTCTCTTTCGATTCTTGTGAGCATCATCAATGGTCACATCCAACTGCGTTACCACAAGGAAAAGATGAAACTCAGTACGGACGACTTATGCACTTCTTCAACGACTTGGATGAGTTCTCTGACATTCAAATTCAAAGCAAATCATATTAAAATTTAATAATGTTACCAAATGTCTTGAAAATTCTAAAACTCTGAAAATCGCCTAAAATTGGTCACAGACGAACGAAAACGACTTAACGATGTACTTGTTTCTTGCAGGAGTGGTAAGAAACGGAGAATAGGCACTTCGCATATATACACCAGCGAATGCCACTCAGCAATACTGACCAAACAAACGGACATATACACCAAATACTGATCTACCAAACTCATCTACCTGGAGCGATGATCTCTCATGTGGGAGTATAGGAAAGGATCACGCACTTAAAAGACGTCTACCTCACCTCAACCAGGTGATTATGTGATGACAGAAATTTCTTCAATGACTTAGAAGTACCCTCCGACATTTCATGCTGTAGCTTGCTGAAACTCATCAACACCCTTAACAGGCTTGAATGACATAGGATTATCATGGATTTCAATACATGGGGGTCACAACGGATCTACATTGATCTTAGTGTGACGGTAACAAGATCAACTGTCAGCCCATTAACCTAACCTAACTTAGGTAGGAATAATATTATGATATTTTTTCTAATTTCTAGGTGTCGAGTCAGAGAAAAATACGATTTTCGAAAATCATTTATAACATTCATATGGTGGACAAGTTTTTTCTTCATCCTTAAAAATCTTTTGATTGCCAAGCTCAAAAAACTTGAGCACGTAGTTTTCAAAACATTGATTTTCGAAATTTCAAAAATGTATCAATATCAGTTTTACAGTTTTTCATAAAATCAAAAATTGTCTTAAAAAAAGCGTCTAACAGTTTCTGAGAAAAAAATATTCTAAAATTAAAAAAAAAGTCAATTTAAGAGTCTTGACAAAATACTGTCCATCCAACTACATAGTCTATTTCCTTCATTCATAATAATCGAACAAGCAAAATAAATGCTGACATTCCTTCGTTCATAAGTGGTGCTGAAATGCCTCAAATGTCTCAACATCTGACTTTTTTTCTACAAAGTTTAGCTCAACCTTTGTTATTTTTACATTGTGATGGTATGGTTCCCATTTGATCTATGTTCTATACAGGGTGCGTTTTATGTTCCAGGTCGATTTTATTTTTGTTTCATCACGATGCACGTTATCATGCCAGTCCTTCCTTGATTTGAACATTACCTTTAAATCTTAATTGATACCCATTTCACCATAGCTGGGCACCGTTAATCAAACAGTTAACTTCGTTAATCGTTAATCCGTTACTAAAAAAGTTAGCTTCGTTAAACGTTAAAGCGTTAAATTTCGCAAGAATTAACGCAAGTTAACGTTAATCGTTAATCCGTTAACATGTGATAAAAATTGCAATTTTTATATTTTCTTCTTTAAACACCGGCGCTAAATAATGCCAGTCGTCCACTAGGCGATCAACGCACAAATTTCGAATTCAACGCATTCAACTCTAATGTACGGTGCCTTCAATTCTGTTCAACCAAAGGGTTGGATCTAGTTGTTGGCCGTTGCTCAACGAATTGCGCAACAAGTGTACGGGTAGTGTACGAGCTCGTGTTGCTCCTTGAAAATGGGATTTCTTGACTTAATATTGTGTTGCGTTGCGTTGGCTGCAGTAAAATGTGTCTACGTGGTTGAACTATTACGTTGCCTTGAACTTGCAGTTGTTTCAACTTACAAACTGTAGTTTATTTTGCGATCAATCGATTTTAATTTCTCATATATTTCATTGAAAAAACAATTTTCTTCGCGACTCAAGAAAAAATCATCTACCCAGAATCGTCTTGGCTGTTTTTTCTTCCTTTGTCGTTCATTTTCTAATATTATTAATGCGGTAGCCACTTTTTTTTTCTTAGAGGAAATCATGCTCATACGGAACAAATTTAAGAATATTTTAAAGCGAAGGTGTGCGTCGACAATAAATGTATGTACGAACTGAAGTCAAAATTATTTCAGGTTTGACATTTGAATTTTTTGTTTATCGTGGTGCGTTCAACGCGTTCCCCAACGAGTGATCCTTGGTTCCTTGGTTAAGTGGACGAAGGTATCAACTCGTTCATCAACTGGTTGAGCAACAATATCGAAAACGCAGTTGATCAACTCGAAAAACTTTTTTTTCTGTCAAAATCGAACAAGTTTATCAACTAATGTACGAGGTTATTCAATATTTGAGTAAGTTGGTCAACTAGGTGTACGGAGCTATTCAACACTGGAATAAGTTTTAAGAGTTGATCAGCTAGGTGTGTGAGGTTAATCAACATATGGAAAAGTTTGTCAATTATGTGTACGGGGTTCCGAACGCATTTTGTTGAATTTAAGTTGCTCAACGTGAATTACGTATGTTGCTGCACTAGTGTAATAGGTTGTAAATCGTTTATCCAACGAAAGAGTTGAATAAAAAGATGAACGAAGTTGGTTGAACTTATCGCGCACATAGTGGACGACCGGCATAATGAAATGATCACACGAAACGAATCTCTTCGCAGTTTTCTCACTCGCACGCGGCCGTCAAAATATAATACGTACCTAGCTGTTTTTGTTTCACCCGCGGCACGCGCCGCGCGGCACTTGTCTCATACTTGTCTGAACCTGTTTTTCGCGCCGCGCGGTAAATTGTAGGCATTGAATTAACGATTAACGGAATTAACGTAGATTAACGGATTTAACGTGTCCGTTAACATTTTTAAAAGTTAACTTAAAAGTTAATCCGTTAATCAAAATGTTAACTTCGTTAATTAACGATTAACGGATTAACGAGTTAATGCCCAGCTATGCATTTCACCCAGGGATGCAGTAGTCAGTGGGAGTCGAAAAGATCTCTATTGGAATCAACTTCCTTAATATTGCTGTGGCCATAAGGTTTGGCATTCCAAGAGTTCGTTTAATTAGATATTTAATGTGTAAATCAAGCGGGCCAATATACAATCGAACCATATGTGACTATTGGTCGCACCACGGCTTTGTTTTTTTATATTATATGCGCACTCAAGGGGTTTTTAATACCCTTATAATGTTAAACACAGTGAGAGCAAGGAAAGTAGGATAGGATGAGAAAGGAGATACCGATGCACATTGGTTTTGAATGTCTGCACATTGAAATGGGTGGGAAATATTGAGCCGGGAAAATTATTCCACATTCGTGCAGTGCGGCTTAAAAAAAGAATATCTGTACTTGACAGTATGTCCGAAATTGAGCTCAAGGGTAAGTTAATGAACATTCCTAGAAGTACGAGTATTACGGTTGAATTGTTTGAGGGGGATATTTCACTATTTTTATGAAAATATCGGTAAGATAATGACAGACATCAAACATTGTGGCTGCGGTGCTCGAGAGATTCAAATGTTTCTTTTGAATTCTACCCAAGAGACTCAAGTGAGTTATTGGAGCACCTGCCCAGATATAGGAATTGTATTCAAGTTTCGGAAGAATAAGGGATTTATGTAAATCAGCCAGATTAGAAGGGGCGAAGAAAACCAAAGCACTTAGCAGGGATTTTGGAGACTTCAAATATGTGATCACCCCCGAAAAGATGGTCTGTGATCCACATACCTAGAACTGAAAACTGTTCAGTCTCCTCGATGCAAGTGCCGTCCATGGATGTTGGCATTGGGGTAGCTTTTTGCTTGAGCGACAGTAAACAGCATGGAGTTTTCGATGCATTAATTTCTTCAACGTTTTTAATTCCCCATTAGACAATACTATCAAGATCAAAATTTAATGAGCTTATCATACGCTGACGTTGGAAATCCACATCCGACAAAGATGTGAAGTTTAAAAACAGTCGATTAGAAGCTTCAGACAAAAGATCATTTATGAATATAAGGAAGAGTGTTAGAGGCAAAACGGAGCCATGGGGCATCCCAGCGTTTATTTTATAGATATCAGATTTGAAACCGTCCAATACTACTTGTAGTGAACAGTCCGAAAGGTAACTTCTAAGCTCACGAAGAAGAGATTCATCGATACCAAATGCACGCATTTTCGATAAGAGAGCTTGATGCCAAACTCTATCAAATGCCTTGGAAATATCAAGTGCAATAATTTTGCCTTCTCCAAAACGATTTAAAAAGTTATTCCACTATTCACTGTGATATCTACCATCAGACCACCAGTGGATCAGTTGCTATGAAAGCCATACTGCCGGTCATTAAGAACCTTTAATTCTTCTAGATATTTCTTGATATGATAACTTATCAGCGTTTTCACGAGCTTTGAAAAATTGGTCCCATAAATTCATTTACGCTCTGCTCTCAAGTAGAGGAGGATACATATCACTGTCTGGTAGCTTGGAACTAACAGCAAACTGTGCTGCAAGCAAATTGGCTTTATCTGTCGAGCTTACAATAGGAATGTCATTGAAGACGAGCGTTGGAACTGAGGATGTCGTAGTGTTTCTTAGTTTTTTTTTACAGATGACCAAAAATTTCGTTTGTTTGGGCTCTGAGTGAGGTAGAGAGAAGGACTGTATCTTAGTTTTGTTTTGGTTAACACT
This sequence comes from Chrysotoxum bicinctum, assembly GCA_911387755.1. Lineage (NCBI taxonomy): Eukaryota > Metazoa > Arthropoda > Insecta > Diptera > Syrphidae > Chrysotoxum > Chrysotoxum bicinctum. Next base: position 193,188,841 of record OU426988.1, read on the forward strand.
TATTCCACAGCTTATGGCCCAGTTGATTACTTTCCTAAAAGCTATTTCTGTGATTTCACTTAACTCAGGGGTTAACTTTCCTGACACTAATTGTACCGATTCATCTGCATACGCAACGGGCCTTACTCCATATCTTTACAGCTTAACGAGAAATTTATTTATGACTATAAGCCATAGAAGAGGGTACAGATATTAGTATACTAAAGAGAAAGAGAGCTTGTATTTCGCAAGGCAGGCAGAGATAGGGCTAAGTCTATGAATTTTTGTTTTGGTTTTCTTATTTTTGCTTAAATAAAACCAACCATGGCATAGAAGCTTATTTCCATCACAAACTAAGGAATCCGCATTTTCGTATTTCTGTAGTCAGGTATAGAACATAAAAAGTCAGTAGAAATCCCACCGTTGTACAAAATTTTATTCATTTAACAAAAAGAGAGGGGCTAGATCGGATCATGTAATTTTGGGAACGCGGTGCGTTGTGCATTAGCTTCTGAAGACGCTATGTCTGGGTTCAAATCATAGTCTAGGCCAAAACGTTTTTCGATAAGACTTGAAAGTATAAAGGCTAAGCACCACTTAAAAGGAGTCTAATGATGGGCTTGGCACTCGTGAAAAAGCTATATCAGCCTATATATACTGGTGTTATTCATCCTTCAAAAACACTAATTGTATAATAATAAGCAGGGTTCAACTGTAAGCTTGTCTGTGGATGAGAAGAGCACTGCGCAAGACTTCCCCCGCTGCACTGGACATTCTGTTCCATCTAACACCCCTCAATAAATTCGGTAAACAAACGGCTGCAAGCACAGCTCATAGCACCCTTGCAGTGGATCAATTCTGAAATTGGCCACTCCGTCCACATTCGGATCACTTCTAAGAAGCATTAATTACACCATCCTTTCTAGAGCAATCTGGGAGGACATAGCATTCCTGGAAGATGATTCAAACCATTTGTGCACAAATAAATCAAAAACTAATGACGAGTTTGGTCTCTTTTCGTCTTCCCAATTACTGTAGCGTATTCCAGGCGGAGCTTTTGGCTATTAAACCTCTTGACTCTATACATATCAGCGGAGCAGTTTGATGTTTACCTCTGCTCGGTGCTGGCCCACAGGGACATTTTAGGAAATTGTAAGGCTGACGAACTCGCACAAAAGTGGGAAAATTATACCTTTATTGTCAGATGCAAATATAGATATTCATAGGTAAGGCAAGATGGTATACAGAGAACAAAAATTAGTTGAAGATAAAACAAATTTGGCCAATTCAAGATCTGAAGCACTCCAAAGGTTAATATCTTTGAGCAGATCGCACAATAGGCTCCATAATATGTGTTTTAAATGAGCACTGTTTGATAGGCAAGCATGTAACGCGGCTTGAAATTTATTCTAAGGATTTCTACAGAAGCTGCGTGGACGAAGAAGAGGAGGAATGGATCCCTCACCTTCTCTTCTGCCTTATCCCGTACTCCGTATGGGAGATTTCCGTATGGGAGATTTCTATTTAAATGATCTTAGTGATCTGGAAAATATAGATATAAACAATCTCGCTTCCTTCATAAGGAGCTTAACAATTAGGAAAACATTCTCCAGAATTCACTTTGGTATCAGAATGTACCAAGCGTGTCCACTCTCCAGCTGACTACGTCGAATACGTGATCGTTCAATAATAGATGGTCAATAACATATTTACAAGTAGAAAGCTTTTGATTTTCTTTAGTACAAGTCACATTCATGGGTAATGGCTGGCTGGTATATTTCACTTGGCCAACAGAAGACAACTTTGTGGAAGCATTGAATTCCATGCGGTTGTATTAACTGTCGAGATCATAATATAATGAGCTCAGTATATGGTGCCTTTTCAGTTTCACAACCAATAAGCAGGATTCTTGAAGCAAGTATGCACCTCAAGACGTACCGTTCTGCCAAATTACAGGGTTCTACGGCGTCGACAAGTGCTCCATAATATTTGTGATCGGTGAGTGAGCAAGTCAGTCAGTTTCGGTTTTAGTGATTTTTGCAGTCCTATATCTCACATAAAACTAACGCTCCTGTGAGTCAGCATATACTGTGAATTTGTAGATTCTGGCCTTATTAATATTGAAGTTGGAAGAGTATCGAAAATTTCCCCGACCTTCTGCCGTGAACTTGGCAAAACTAAGTATAAGCTGTCACTAAGCAAGGATACCCAACACTGACGTGAAATCTTGAATAGAATGTTATTATCGTCAGCCACAACTTTAAGGCAGTAACCAGTTCCAAGGGAAGTTAAATTTTTAAATAAAAAGATATTTTTTTCCGGGTAATTTATAGAGCCGTTTTCGACACCATTTTTTTTACCATAATCGTTGTTTTAATAATTAGTAGGAGCCAAAAAAAATCATTTCTCCAAGGAATCACCCTTTGGTACCGAGTTTGAAGAAAGGCACAAAAATACCTACAGACAGACAAACTCGCTTTTTTCGTGTTCTCTATGATATTATCAACTTTGATCAAAATCTCTCATTTGATGTCTTTCCAAATGACAAATTTGCCCTTTCGTACCTACATATGTACATATATCACAAGTAAAAATCAATTTCAACCCTTATGCTCTGGCAAGGAAAACCCTGAATACAAACCCGGAATATCCCGACTCAGGAGGCGGCGCATCCATATGAAGACTTTCTGAGCCAACTTGACGTGTCAAAACATAGACACCGGCCTGGCTGGAAGCACCCTTATGGTTGAGACAGTGGTGATTCCGCAAAGTACTACTAGTGTAAGTAAGTAAGTAACCAAGTAAGTTAGTTTGAGGAAAAAAAATGTGTGGGTACTGACTTACGCGCGCTAGAAGTAAAACTTCTTTTCCCAAAAGCAAAGCCTCTAAGACTCCTCTCAGTGTTTTCGGAAACATAAAAAAAATTAATTTAAAGTAGTTTTAACATAGTCTTGTAAATTGCAAGATGTCAAAACCACTTCCAAATACATTTGTTTTAAATAATTCTTCGAATTGTAAATTGCAAAATAAGTTAGGAAGTTTTAGGAAGTTTAAATTGGAACTCAAAACTGTTTCAATTATACAAATGATGCAAAATAGTTTTGGAATGACAAGTTTGGTCTATCTGCCGATTTCTTGAATTTCTTGAGAAAATCAAGAAAATCAGGTATAACTTGTTTGTTACCAAAATTGAGCAAAATGGATGGCGCTATTTTTAACGCACATATGCCGCTTCTTTGACGAACAGATAGCGCTTTTTATGACGTACATATGGCGCTTTTTTAACGCACATGATTGCTAAGCTGGGTGCACATCATAAATCGTGAAAGGACACTAATACAATACTAGCTGTTTATCTTCGCTTAAATTTGTCAGATGTTGACATTGAAATCCAAATCAAAACGACAGACAAAAGTTTGTATAAGGCTCCAGTTATAGCTATCATTGAAATGCATCATTGAAAAATTTCATTGCCATTTTTAAGTTAAATAAACAAACTGTAATGGCTTTAATTGCTACCAAAATTAAGGCAATGAGTAGTAGAATTCGTACACTCTATAAAATACAAAATTCTGATTTGAACTTTCTTTTAAATTCACTTTTATTATTTCACGGATAGAAATTAATCTCAATGAATAGCTGATTTTCGTTTCTTTAAGATGGAACACAATCATTCCACTGAATGTGTTCGATTCTCTTTCTATTCTCAAGTGTCAGTTTTCCTTTCAGTGATCAATTCTAACCTCAAAAGCATAGAAGTGGTTGTAGACATGATTTACTGTCACCTTTTCGTTGTTATAAAATCGTTCCGCAATTCCTTAAAAATGAAACATATGGTAAATATATAGTAAAATGAAACATAAGCCATTAAGCCTAGTACGCAGATCGGGAAAAATTTTGTCTCCCATAAACTTTTTTTCCTGGGAAAAATTTTGTCTTGTATATTTTTTCGAGCAGTTCCTCGCAAAATTCATACTTTTGTTCATTACTGTACAAAAAGCATGCAGAAATGCCAGGAAAAAGAATGCAACAAGAATTATTTTGCGGGACAAATTTTGACAGCTACCGTATTTCTGAAAGTGATTTTTGTCAAAACTGGTTTTATGTAAAAGGTGCTGACTCTTCTCTTGAAAGCATCAAGAGGAGATTCCAAAAAGGTATGAACGACTTTTGTAAGGCAACCCGTTCCAGAGATACAATACAAAACACATTTAATTAGATTTTATTTCTCCAAATTCAAACTTTTGGGCGAGATTTGGAGAAATTAAAATTGTAGAGATAAAATTTGTCTTGTCTCGATCTGCGTACTAGGCTTAACACCCCGACTCCACAGGAGATAAATTCTCTCAGGATGCTCATCATGATATGAAATCTCCAATGGAGACACGATATTTCCTCTTATGATGTGATGTCAGCGATCTATGTCAGCGGTTTTGTCTTGATATAGATGTCTGATATGAAATTTGACAGATGGTTTTTTTTTTCGTACTTATTGTCGTGAAATGACATTTTATTCTCATTATTTCGTGTCTTCTCATTTGGTTGGTTCTTGTATTTCGTCGGCAAATATTTTTTTTTATTTTGTAAGTAAATACATTAACGTGTCATGTTATTCATTTGTTCGTTCGTTAAGTTATGATTGGTATTATTTATTTATACTTTAGGTAGATGCGCATTCTTTTCTTTGCAAATACATATATATAATTTTTGTTAGTTTTACCTTTTGCTAATTTCTGTTGTCCGCAAAAAACACATCCCGTGCAGTAGGGATAGAAATGAAAAATCATGACATAATTTGCCCAGCGAAGCAATAAGAAAATGTAGAGATAGAGATGTCAGACATTGAGTTGGAGAGACAGATATCTTGTGGAGTCGGGGTGTTATGTTTCATTTCAGCAACCAAACAGATGTGCAACTAAAAATTTAATGTGCGCGACTGTTCTTACTTCATTTATTAATTTCATTAAGACTAGGCGCGCACATTCAATTTTTAGTTGCGGAACTGCTTGATTCGAGCAACTTTTGTACTTTGACACAAACTAAATGATTGCCTAAAATGAGTTCGCTTTTTTGTGTAACATATAAATTATATGCACCTGCGCAGACATTAAACCAAATAGTTCGTCTGTTTTCTATGGCTAGGCGCGCACATTCAATTTTTAGTTTCGCAACTGCTTGGTTCGAGCAACTAAAAAGTTTGTCTTTTGACACAAAGTAAACAATTGCCTAAAATTAGTTCGCTATTTTGTGTAACATATAATTATATACGCCTGCGCGTACATTCAACCAAATAGTGCATCTGTTTTCTATAAGCAACCAAACAGTTGTGCAACTAAAAATTGAATGTGCGCGCCTAGCCTTAACGTGACGACTACATATACTTTATTGCGTATATCCTCGTCTGCTTTCATAGTCTGAAACTGATTTTACAATAACGACTATGTTTCGTCACACTCACATCTCTTTTTTCTTATCTCATTCATTGTGTTGGAGCCCGAGGATTTTAAAATTGTAGGCAACTCTAATTTAATTTTGACACCGAATTTAAAATTCTTCGCATATGGCAATGATAGTTTATATTTGATAACAGAAAGGACTAAAGCAGATTATTTACAAGTGTTTTTTTTATATTTCGCTTTAAGTATTTTGTAAATTTTAGTGCTTAGTTTTCAAGTTAAATAGCATATAATTATTCAGTATTACTAAGGTTAAAGTATTTAATGTTTGAAATAAATAAAACTATGCAAAATATATATTTGTTTGTATTTTTTTTGTACAAACGAAAGTGGTTTTCGATGGAGAAGTTGTTCGGCCACATAATTCATTGAAAAAAAGCTTTTATTAACTGATATTTTAATGAAATTATGTTTTTATTTGCTTTGTAGGTAAGTTGTTGTGGTTCTTCTATTAAAAGAACATTCTTTTTCGGCGATAAAGTATGTTTTTAAAGTGTTTTAAATAACGTCTAACAAAGTTCGAACAATAATTGTAAAAACCATGTCGCTGTAGCGTGTCGTTTTGACATGGCACTGATAACTCCATAGAAAATTTTTTACCCCCAAGGCCGGAAAAGAAGTTTTACTTTAAAAATCAATTTAGAAGAACCGATTCACCTTGACCTACACATGTAGATAATAAAAAATAAAACATAAACGAAAAAGCCAAATTTGTTGTCAATTAAACTAGAAAGATTAAATCACAAATGCTCGTCCTTTTTCGTAATCTAAAAATCAAACGAAAAATATTTACATACATATATATTTTTACACAATTATTTTAAAATTCAAATAACAACACACACGTGTCGAAATTATGAGTCTGTTTTCCTTCCCACGACAAACAATATCTATCCTGATGAACTCTGTAAGGCATCCTTCAAAATTCCAAAAAGTAGTTAGCATTTCCAATTTAATTAAAAAACTTCCTAAATTGTGAATAATTTAGCATCTTGGCTGTATGTAGCGAAGATGCTTTCCATTTTCATTTTTCATTTTTGCAAGGCCCGCCATTGATTGTTACAGAATTTCCCGAGACTCCAGCCGCCACTTCATTAATACAAACTTAAGAATCATTTCAATTGAAAACAGTTTTCACTTGTGGGTATAAAAGTTGGTCCATTGCGCGAGAGTTTGCTTATGGCATGCAGTGCATTTGGGGTCCCTTTTTCTTATGTATATAAGTTTTGAAGCTTCGGTGGGTGGGGATTTTCCAATTACCCGAGAGGAATGAGACGGGATTTCATCATCATCGTTATCGTTTGGCGAAATATTATAATATTTATGCGGCAGCATCAGCATTGAGGGTGCTGTGCGGTGTGGCGCGACGCTGACGCAGACGATGGCGGCCACAGGAAGTGATTGAACATTGAAGTAGCTCTTAATTCTTAAATTACATTTGCAACTTTTCAGCAAATTAAATTTGTTTATTTGAAATTAGATTTCGAAGTATCAGCAACAGCAGTTGTAGCAACAGCGCTGCAAAAGTTGGTGAAAAGATTTTGATTAATTAGCTTATTCCTTTAGATATGAATTTGAAGATCCCAGAAAATTATACGGTTAAATGTTGGAAGATAATTTGTATATTTTGGAAGTGAGGGCCCAATCATGCTATCGAGTATTAATTGGAAATCTGCAGGTACGTGTTTTAGTGAAAGTAAGGGAAAGGGTCGATTCCGAGTGTGTCCTGAAATCTAATAGCACTTGAGACTAATATTTGTGTTGTTTTGCGGTACTGTGACCGTTTCGCTTGAAATTACACATCGGATCTACTCGATTAGGAAAAATTTGTTGATCTAACAAACATACTGCTTGAAGTGTTCATTACTTAGTTAAACTACAGTTGGCTTTTTTAAGTTTGAGCGGTTACAAAAGCCGATTAAGTTATTAAAAGCTATGATAACCTCTTGCCTGAAAATCCTAATCCATTTCATTGTTTGCCGACGGCTCAATCATGAACGTCTCATACTCGTTATCCAATTCATATCCATCTCCTTCGGAAGTAGCTGTCTAGGCAAGGAAATGGTTTATTGTAGGTCGATATTAATGTAAGGAACATTTGCATCGGATCGAGCTTTTTCGCGATCAAATGTCTGATCCTAATTGTGACTTATAGCTAAATTGAAGTTTAACCGAGTTTTCAGCATCATTTCTTGGAAGACGGTAAGCCATATTGAATTGCATATTAAAAATGGTCCTGTAGTAAAACTTGCTTTGTAAAAATTAAACAGTTTTGTCTTCTTTGTGCATTTTCCAATATAGAGCTTAGATATACATTTTGGAAATACTCAGCAATGGTGAAAAATATAGTTTATGTGGGTTCTTGCTTACTTCATGAGTAGTGAGATTTTTCAGCTGGGAATTGAATTGATTTATGTGCTGACATACAAAAGCTTCTACTTCACTTGCAATTTTATTCGGGAGTCTTAAATGCTTATTTTATCAAAAGATGGTTCAAACTCACAACTTTTAATCTTATTTTGAATGATATCGACTTTTTTCTTATCAATCTGGTGGAGTGAACCTGTGAAACCTTTCTTAGATTCACTTTCTTTAAATGTATTGTTGCGAAAAGAGCTTTATACTCCTACAGCGCCATCTGTTGAGAATTGCATATATTCTTTATGAGGGAACAAAAAAAGCTCTTTTCCAATGTCATATAAATTTCCTTTTATTCCAAATAGCTAGAACATTCCCAGACAAGAACCTTCCAGAACAACTAATTTGAGTATATAAGGGAGTGTTCACGGTGAGCGGACACAGTTGATTTTGGATTATGAAAGTGTGCAAAAGTATTGCGTTATTAAACAAGCGTGATTTAAATTTGAATAAATGTATTTGAGTTGATTATAAATTGAGATTTACTGTTTTGAATTGAAAAGTGTAAATAAAAAAGAAATACTAAAAAGAGTGATAAGTTTTATTTAACGGACCTAATAAGAAATATTACAGTATTATAATATTATTTGTCTAAAAAACTAAAATTTGTATCAGCTAGCTACCATTATGTTTGTACTCGTAGATATTGTAAATTAATTTCCCCCCTTCCATGTTTTTATTAAAGACAACTCAATAAACTGATTCAACTTCAAAATCGGAACAGATTCGATACACATAACGCTGTTATTCTCAAAACTAAAATTTTTTATTATATAATTATTTGCATTAAGGTAGTAAATGTGCGTTTAAGTCCTACATGCCAAACATCATTTTCTTTAAGTTTATTTCCCTTGGGTAGCATAAAGTTAAAGGGGGTATATACTTCAAGCAAACAAAATGTTTTGAGTTTATATACATATTTTGCAGTTCATAAAGGGGTTAAGTGATTGACTCCTTTTTCAGCTAATAACTTGCAGATTTGTGTTGCATTTACCTCCTTTACACCATTTCGCACAAAAATTTAAGATTTCATTTAGCCTATTCATTGGTGAAAAAACAGCAAAAAAACAAAAATGTCACTTACCCCCTTCTTCACCGGAAAACGCTTCAATTGCAACGGCATGTATGGTACGAGTATGATAACCTCATTAAGCCCCCATCTTTGCAGCATTTTTAAATGTGGTATAAAAATTCGTGCAGAGTTTAATGCTGTCTATTGTCTATTGAAGCAAAATGTACCCATTATGCCATTGTCCTTGACTTGCATCGAATAAACCGAAAAGTTCTTAGTGCTAGGTATGTGTGTCAACGATAATCTTCGTTGGAATGACCACAGACCGCCGTAGATGCTGCGAAATGCTTAGGATTTCTATAACGATGTAAGAAATTTAGTACCTCCTTTGATCTGGCTACTATTTATAAAGCGTTTATACGCCCAAAACTCGAGTATAACTCAGATCTTTGGACAGGTGGAGCATTCATTGAATAGAATAGAGAACAGAGCGTGAAAACTGATAGCAAACAGAGCTATGATGGATTCCTTCCCATCTCTTGATCACATGTTGATTGTTTCATGCATTTCTTTGTTTTATCACTTCTTTCACAAGAAATACTCACTAGAACTAGCCAGTTGCATTCCTTCCCCAAACAGTTCACCCATGATACCCTTTTCGGGGCACTACTTATCAGTTCACCCTCAAGCCTAAACTTGGTCGTACTGTCAAATATAGCGATTCGTTTTTTAGCCACACAACACGATTATGGAACAATTTACCCAGCACGGTTTTTCTTCATTAATCTACACCTTCCCACAGCTTATTAGATATCGTTTCTGGAAGATGACTCAAAAATTACTATAATTCATGCTTTTCTAACCGAGTAGATTGGCTATTTCGAAACGTTTGATTAAGCCACCTTTCTAAATGCTTTTGTAGTAGAATACTTAAAGGCTCCTAAGATACATTAAAATCAAGAATTTTGTATTGTTCATCTGAATTTAATTACCTATATCCATATAAATTTCAACTATTATACAGGGTTTGAGGCATTCAAAAATTTGGATTTTTGATGTTTGTTATAGATGTAATTTACTTCATTTATATACATATAGTTATTTGATACTATGATTGCAAGCGTAATGCAACCATGGTTATCATACAAAATCTCAGAAAGGATGTGTGTGTCAGTCTAGAAATAAAAAAAATATTATTATTTCAGCCTTACTTTAATTCATCACATACTCAAACACATTTTTCATTAATTAACAAGATTACATTAAAATTTCTGTAACACACCATATTAAGTCGTAAATTTTGTTGCTTTCGAAGTCTGACGTTAAATTAAATTACATAAGGTAATCGTAGGACTTCTTTTATGGAAATTTTATTTGCAACTTGTTTCACAATTCAAAGAAAAATCCCTGTAAAATGAGGAAAACTGAAATTTGAAACTTTCATCGTTGGACATAAAAATTAGCAAGAAAACACTTTTTGTTTTCTGTTTTTCAAAACGAAGCTTGCCTAGTCCCGTCACCATAGAGATGATTCGGTACTTTAATGGCTTGATATTTTTTTAATTTTTTTATTTAAAAAGGTTGAAGTTTGTACACACCGTACCGTGTGAATGCCGTGGGTTCAGGGCAGCCAGTTGCGTTTTAAATAAACAATGTTCAAAGAACCTGGGAGAAACCTTTTACAAAAACGAAAGAACGGTATTCAAACTTCATGTTGAAAGTTTATGGAACTTATGTATATAGGCACTAAGTTAAAAAATCAATAATTTTTAGGTTTAGATCTGTCATTGAAAATATCTGTCGCTTGGATGCTTGCTAAATTACTAGTGATGGGTACCTCATTCATGAGGCAATACAAAATGTCGCATACACCACAATGAATTTAAGATAATCACCCAAAAGCTAGGCGCGCACTTGTAACTGTGATCGAAATCAAATAGTTTAATCACCAGTTGATATAGCACCGTGTACTTGCAACTCTTCACCGACGCTTACACTTTTCTCTCTTGCGCTTATAGAAAACTTCTCAACTATTTAGTTGAATGTCCGCGCAGGTGCATATAATTTATGTACGAGTAACTTAAAATAGCGAACTTATTTAGGCAATCGTTTAGTTTGTGTCAAAAGACAAACTTTCTAGTTGCTCGAATCGAGTTGCTCCATGTGCGCGGCTGGTCATATAAACCCCATATGTTTCATTTTAGCAACCAAACAGTTGCGAAACTTAAAATTGAATATGCGCGCCTAACCAAAGTGTTGAAAAGTGTTGAAGGAAGTTTGTTATTATTTGTTTGAAGGAGAAACAGGTTTTTTATTGTTTAAAGTTTTTTTTTACTATACAACTGCAATCATTTTCTTGTTTTGTTTTTGTTAGAGATATGAGCTATAAGAAAAAAAAAATAATTTCTTTGGGGTTCGGGTGCGTGATTAGCATTTAGTTTATAGTCTTCTACTCGCTGCTTTGCTTTCCATAAACCGACTCCCACAGAATTACTCTATAAGATATATGAATGTCGAAATTTTGAATGTACTCGTACCTTTAAAAAGGGTTCTTTATTTAATTATCCATGTCCTCACTGTTTATTAGGCTTTGAACCTCATGTTTGTATTTAGTTTTTAATTTGACATTACTTAATAGAATTCATTTTAAATATTCTTTTTATAAAAGAGAATGTTTTATTTTCTAACAGCCCTATTAATAAGCCAACAATAAAGGTGAAACAACTTTAACATGTATTTTAAACTATAATTCTTAATAATAAATGTGTGTTAGTCTTTAATGACGTTTAAGAATGAGAGGATAACTTATCACACCGATTTTGGTGATTAACGAGCGGATATCTTCAACTTGCTCGTCAAATATTTTATTTAATTATGCACATTCCACTTAGTATCCAAGTAATGCCTGCCATACGCTATTGTGTTAACTAACCTTGTCGCCAGGAATCCAATTTTCAGTAATTTTTTTCTTTTCTGGCATATCTATTTTTTTTACAAATAAATTTGAACTTTCACACAAAAATTTAATAACCGTTTAGAATTGTATTGACAACAAAAATTATTTTGTATGTCTCAGATGACATGCCGGCTTTCAATAATGAAAAAAGTACTAGAATATTTAGTAGAATTAAAGGAAGTGCTGCCAATTTTTCCTTGTTATTCAGTGAATAGATGAAATAAAGAAACGCAAGTTTTATTAATATTTTAATTTATCAAAGGGATAATTTCATTATCCGTGTGTTGGAAAAAACGTGTGCTAACGAGCAAATTGTGTTCTTTTATTAATACGGCTGTAAGTGTCTTTTGTGCTAGTGTTTGTCTATTTCGTAATGGGCGGTTTCAAATTTCAGTCGCCTCTCGTTTGTCGTGTCTTGCATCTCGCCTTAGAAGAATAATATGAAAAGAGAATAATAAATATGTTTTTGTATACCTACATATGTACGTATCTGGGTACATACATATGTATATAACTTTGTATATTTTATTCAAATTGGTCAAAATTGGAGAGACTCATTGAAAAATTGAATTTTTTTGTTGAAAACGCCATTAAAATACATAGATATGTTCTATTGGACATTTCAGGTGATACAAAATACCACTATATTTCGAAAAATGAGTACCTCACACAAACTCATTTTAAATTCGTATCCTACCCATCACTATAAATTACAAAGACAACCTGAATAATTTTTTGAGGTTAGAGTTGATCATTGAAAAAAAAAAACTGACACATGAGAATAGAAAGAGAATCGAACACAAATCATTGGAACGATTGTGTTCCACTTTGTTGGAACGAAAATCAGCTGTTCATTGAAAACGATTTTCATCATTGAAAAATTAGAAGTAGTTTTTTGAGAAATATTTAACATATTTGTTTATTTTTTTTTGCAAAAGTTAAATATATAATTAATTAGCTTAATTTGTATACCAAACATTCTCAATATTCATAGTTTAACTACCCCAAAAAGTGAAAACAAAATTTTCAATGATGGTTTTCAATGATAGCCATAACTAGGGCTTAAGAACCTCAAAAATCTACACTGACCTCATTTTTTAAATAAAACTGACACGGACTCACATTTTTTTTGTAAAAATGTTTTGTTGTTTCAAAATTTTGGAATGAAATATTAACTGATTGAGGTGAGGTGCCAGATTTCCACTTGAATTTAACTCAGTTGACAAAAGACGCGTTTTCAATTAAATTTATAAAAAAAACTAATTCAAACATTTTCTGTTTTTGAATTGAAAAATACTATCTGTTTGTACAAAAAACCGTCGCGTCGGCAACGTTGGCATCTGGGAAAATAACTTAATTTAAAATGGCCGTCAATTCTAAGCCCACTGCGCAAATTGTATTCCTCCAATCGTGTCTAAAACATGCGCTAGTTGCTGTTTAGAACCATTAACTTTTTTAATAAGTACAATTTATTATTCCTATTTATAAATCTAGACCAAAGCAAGTTGTAAATAACTATCGTCCAAGTAAGGTTTCAATGATTCTTAAACTTAAAAAAAAAAAATGATTTATGAAGAGTTATCTTTTTTGTTAAGGAAATAATTTCTCCATTCCAACAGTTAGAAAATTATCAAAAGCTATGTTAACTTTTGTTTAATATTAATTTAATTTATGCTGGCAGAAATGTTTACCCGCATACTCAATTAAAAAAACTGAAATAAATATTTAATAAATATACTAAATAAATTCTCAAGAGACCAGCGCGCCAGGAATTTTTTTTTTTTTTTGATATATGTATAGTAAAATTCCAAAACTATATCACTATACAAAAACACAGATTTTTGTTTTGACCACAAGTTGACTTTAAAAATTAAGTTTATTTGGGAAACCTTATAGCCGGAGCTCAGGATTAAAATCAAATTTTTTTTCGAATATAACAATAACAATTAATAGATTTCCATTCTCTACATATCTTTCCTCCTAGCTTCCTCCCCTATCACCTGGATTTTTCCTTATTTTTTTCTCCACGACACCTCGAATCACTATCTCCCAAGACTTTTTGTTCAGATTTTCAACTTCCACCAACAAAATTACTTTTTCTCGAAACTTTTTTTTTTTACAAAAATTTTTTATCGATCCTTCTCAATCACAAAAACAAAACTTGTTGCTCCAGTCGCTCTCTAAAATAGAATCTCTTGCTCAGCCATTCCATTCTCTTAAACATTCATTCGACCAGCCAATCGTTTTCGTGATCATCAGTCATGATCACGAGACCACGGCTTCCGGAAAAGCTCAGTTCTCTCCTTGAAAACATCCGTTGACGTATTTCACGAAACTTTAAGTATAGTTGCATTCGGGGGATTTCAATTTAACAGATGCTTTCAATGTACACAGTTCTTCGTGGCTGCGCTATTCTAGTCAGACAAAGGTATGTCGAGATTTTTGCTGAGTTAAATAACCTGACTCAGCTTGTTGACGAGCCAACTCAGATTCCTGACGAACTCAACTCAGATCAATCCGCCAACACTCTAGACTTGTTCCTTACCTCCGACCCTGATAAATACACCATAAGTGTTTTATCGCCTCTAGGCACATCAGTCATATCTGCAAGTTTCTCGTGTCACCAAACCCCATTTAAAGAAAACTAACCTACGAGAACCGTTTGGCTGTAGGGGAAAACCAACTAGGACGGTCTCAATGATTTTTTCATGAAATTTAACTGTTCACTATAATTCTTTGATAGTGATGTAGATTCCAGTCTCAAATCTCATTATTTACGGTATGAGAAATTTTTTTCCGACTAGGATAAAATCTATCAAGCCGAAAGAAAACTCCTGGTTTGATTCGAGCTGTAAAGAGGCTATCAGGGTGAAAGAAGCAAGTTTCCGTAGTTTTAAAGCCAACCCTACTGAGGAAAACCAGAATATGTATGTGCAAACAAGCTAGAAAGACTTGTAACATTCATATCAGGCGAACTAAATTTTTACATCACAGCAAACTACGGCGAAAAGTACTTCTGCGTCCCAAAGGTAGAAAAAATGTTTGGCCATTTGAAAAAAAAGTAAGAAACACTACGAAATCCTCAGTTCCCGGACTCGTCTTTATTGACACCCCTGCTGTAAGCTCGATAGATAAGGCCTGCATCCTAGTTTGCTGTTAATTCGACGCTTCCAGAGAGTGACATGACTCCTCCTGTACTTGAGAGTTTAAACGATTTTATGGGACGAATCTTCTTTCGCACTCATCCAGTACTAGAGTATTAAAAGATCTTGACATTCAGAGATCCGCTGGCCCGGATTGTATCCCTCATATTGTTCTAAAGAGGTATTCTTCAACGCTAGCAAAACCACTGTGTAAGCTTTTCCATCTATCCTACACAAGTGTTCATTTTTCGAGTGGATGGAAATCAGCATTTGTCCAGCCTGTCCCTAAAAACGGCGAATCTTCTTCCCCTTTTCACTATTTTCCAATTTCATTTACGTCCCTTGTTTTAAGGTCATATCACTGATAAATTTTCAGTTTAAGAAATATCTTAAAAAACGAAAGCTCCTCAATGGTTGACAGTATGGCTTTTGTAGCGGTAGGTCCACTGGTGATCTGATGGTATATATCTCACCCAACCATGGCACAAATCTTTACACCATTTTGAAAGAAGTAAGATTATTGCGCTTGATATATCAAAAGCATTTGATAGAGTTTGGCATCAAGCTCTCTTTTCGAAAATGCGTGGATTTGACATCGATGAATCCCTTCTTCGATGGATTAGAAACTACCTTTCAAACCGCTCAATACAAATTGTATTGGATGGTCTTGAGTCTGAAATTCATTTAATAAATGGTGGTGTCCCACAGGGCTCCGTTTTGTCCCCGACTCTGTTTCTGATATTCATCAATGATCTTTAGTCTGAAAATTCTCATCCATTAAATTGTTTAGCTGACGACAGTACTCCCAGCTTCTCATATTCGTTTCCAGATGCATGTCCTTGTTCTTCGGAAGTGGATCTAGGACGGGAGCGTATATTAAGCTTATTAAATGCAGCTTACCCTTGAATCGAACTTGTGATGCTTCTTTTCCTTGGGCTGAGGTAAGCTCGCCGGACTCCAGGGTCGTCTCGAGAAAGCACGAAACTCGAGTATAGATAGTCGACCAAACTGCTCTCTCCAAATGAAAAATAGATTTTCCTTTTTCAGATTTTATTTTATTAATCCAATAAAGCGGCTTAAGACTAAACAATATGATACCTATAGATAATACTACCTATTATATACGAACTTAATCGTACGATCAAGAGCCCATCGACACCGGAAGGGTGAAGGGGAATAACTTAAGAAGGCGGCAAGAGCCCGTCGACACCGGAAGGGTGAAGGGAAATAATACAATGTTTTGTTGTTACCACACAGCACGCTATGGAGCAACGGCCCATCGACTCTTAGTAGAGAAGGGGAATATCGGGGGAAAACTTGTGCTTCTGTATTATAAAGTAAAAACCTTAATAACCTTCGGCGAGCAAGCTTCGAATTTCTTTGGATGTCTTGGGTCCATAAGGCAATTCTCGGTTTATCGCGTTTATTTTGTTTTTGTATTTCGGCTGCGTGTTGGCGTTGGTTATTTCACTTGGTGGGTATGCAGATGGAGGTTGATTGGTGTCGGTCGGTCGTAGGAGTGTGACGCTTCGTTACAAACTTCGGAAGTAGGTAACTTGAAAGCTGAAGAATTCTCTCTTTAGCCATACTACACCAATGTAGAACGCCTTATCCGACCGTATATTTTGCTCCCATTATAATATTCAGACATTCATAAATAATTTGCATCGGAATTCTTTATAAATATTTTTCAACTTTCCTCAAACTCTCGCACTGTGGTCAAACAGGTAGTCATAATCCCTTTAGTGTGTGCAAAATTATAAATTGTTTACGAGTATTTGGAAATACATATCGAAGGCTTCGAGAAACGTGAGCAGTTTTAAATGCAATACCTAACGCAGGAGCTCTAGAAACATGTAGAACTGTTCGACTGATCAAAGAATACTGGAAACTCTTACAGATGAGCCATGAATCTACATTAGACGCTTAGCTTTGCAATTCAATGTTTCCAGGCATACAATTTCTGATGTACTAAATAAAGAAAATCTTTACCCATATGACATCACACCTGTGCATGAACTGCTTCCCGATGATTTGGAAAAGAGACTCTCTAACTTATAATAAGGTATTAGTTATTAAGAAAATTATTATCTTAAATGAAAAAATATCTGCTCAATTCTTATTTTCTTCAGATAAAATTTTAAAATTTATTTTCCATTTATTTGAATAATTTCAATCTATTCTCACTTCGGTTTATAGCCCTTCCAAGTGTATAGAGTATACCTCGACCTGTGCCACCATGGAATAATACAAAAACAAAAAACAATCTGAACAATTATTATCTACCATCAACATATCAATCATTCTCAATATCATAAGTCAAACACACTATTTGTTTGTATTTAATTATACGACTAATGAGAATCAACACAAATTGTGTCATAATCAAATCCATGCCAATGTTCCCTTTATATCCCAACAAACGTTTCTTAAAGCCCCATCCCCTTATTTCTGTATGTATAAAGGTATACCTTATTCGTTCATTGTGAATTTGTCTTGCGTGATTAATGAATTTTGAGAAATCGTTCGCTCATTTGGAACATTATGAATACATGAAGATCTCACTTCCTGCTTATGTACGATGTTTGTTCAACAGTGAAGGGCCACACGCCTAAAACTCAAATTTCATCCCAAATTAGAGATGATCACCTTTAAGAAAGATTGTATTAACAAAACACCCCACGAATTATGTCAATGGCACGCAGAAGGAGAACATACATATATGTATGTATGTATGTATGTAACTATACTCATACACAAAACAAACAACATGAGTCCTGTCTCAACCCCTCTAAGCAAAAAAAAAAAACAGAGAGACATCCAGGTTTATTCGCACTATATAAAGCAATAGATAGCAGAATCCTTCCAAAGACATTGAATGGCGCCCAACTCAAACCCAAGCGTCAAATGCACCATACCGACGTAATTTATCATCGAAAGTGACAGACCTTCGAAAGCAGGAATGACTAAGGGGTTGCTCCGTGGAATTGACGCACTTAGTCTGCCTTCGCATTCTTCGCATCCGACATTCGTTATCCCTACAAACACATCACCTCGAAAACGTTAAGCGGCGGCGCTGATAAAGAGGATTATACAATACGACTTTGTAGTATATTTCTACGAACTAACGAGCATGTGAGGTGGTTCTGCGAAAATATTTCTAATTTTATTTAATAATTCTCCATGCTAATAACAAGGGTTTCCGTTTATAACAACAAGGAGCATGTGCGTGTGCTAAAGGGTGCAAGTGTACGCGAGTGGGCGGGAGACATAGTACCCACAAGAATTTTCTCATACATGGCACCGCTTTGAGTTCAATAACAAAGATTAATGTGTGATATGAAGGAAAGATTAATTAACGTGTGCTAACTAGAGGGACTTGAAGGAGACCAACAGTGCTTAAAGTAACGAAACAGTGGCCCGGGTATTGTGTCTATCTAGAGGAGTTTTTTAAAAGGTCTTTATTTGTTCACCTGGTGAAGTTTTCTCCTTACTTACTTACTTACTTGGGACCTTTTATGTTCTTGGGGGCCCCTAGTGGGGCATAGGGCGTCCACAACGTCAGCTCGACATCGTGTTCGATTCCTAGATATGAGTCGCTACTCCCTCCAACTCTTGCCTAGTTGGGCTGACTCCTCCTCGACTGCCCTTCTCCATGAGCTTCTCGGTCGTCCAACTCTTTTTCCTTCTTGAGTGAGCATTGCATGCGCAGGAATACAGTTGTCGCCTTTTCGAAGCGTGTGTCCGATCCACTGCCACTTTCGACGTCGTATTATAGACTTAATAGGTTCCTGACCCGTTTTCCTGAGGAGCTCTTCGTTTGATATACGATTGGGCCAGAAAATCCTAACATTTGTTTCGTAGACATTTATTAATGAACATTTGCAGCTTCTTAGTGACACCTACTGTTACTTTCCAAGTGTTGCAACCGTAAAGTAAAATGGATTCGACGTTGGATCGAAACAACCGTAGCTTGCTTCTTAAGCTTAGAGAGTTATTCATCCATATATTTCTAAGCATACCGAAAGCAGCCTTTGCCTACCCGATTCGACTGCTCACGTCCTGTTTGGTGCGACCCTTGGTGAAGATGATACTTCCAAGGTATTGGAAGCTCTGTACTTTCTGTACCGGTTGTTGATAAATATTTATGAGAGAAGATGACTGGGTTCCTAGGCTGATCATATTTGTTTTGCCCTAGTTGATTTTCAGCCCCACGATTTCTGCTTCTCTCTCCACCCCTGTTGTCATTTGGTGGAGATCCATGATCCTATGAGAGAGCAAGCATACATCGTCCGCATAGTCAAGATATTTCAGGTGAGACGTCAGAGTCCATCGAATTCCTCCGTTTCCTGGCCTTGATCGGAAATCACTTATCACCAACAGAAACAATATTGGTGACAGGATGCAGCCCTGTCTGACTCCACTTTGGACTTCAAACTCTTCTGACAGCCTTCGTTCATGCCAAACGTGACATTTGGATCCATCATAAGTTGCCTTAATAATAGCTTTTAATTTATCCGGGATACCCCTCCTGCGTAAAGCATGCCAAATAAATTCTCTATTGACCCTATCGAAAACCTTCTCAAAGTCAATGAATAGCAGGTGAAGTGGTGATCGATATTCCACGCACTGCTCAATTATGATCCTTAAAGTATTGATATGATCAATGCATGAGGATCCAGTGCGGAAACCTGCTTGTTCGGCATCGAGTGTAGCTTCTAGATGTTCCCTAATGCGTTCCAGTACTATTTTCGCTAATATTTTGGCAACGTCAGGCAGGACGAAAATCCCCCTCCAGTTTTCGCACTATGTTAGGTCTCCATTTTTTAGGAGCTTGACTACTCTTATCATTCCCTTTTTCCACTCATTCGGAAATTTTTCGGAGACCCAAGCTTTCTTTTTGAGTGGATGCAGGAGTTCGCTCGATGTCGTTGGCGCCGCTTGTAGAAGCTCTGCAGGAATGCCATCAAGTCCTACCGCTTTGTTGGTCTTCAGTGCTTTGATTGCGTTGCGGATCTCATCTCTACTGGGGGGTGCAGTGTGGATTCGGGAATTTGTTGTTCCTATCAGCTCAGCAGGTATCAGCTGCGCATTGCTGTATGTAATTCGGTTTAATACCGACGCAAAATGGTCCTTCCACCTTCTCAGCTGATCCTCATCCGAACTAGTGAGCCGTGTAACCATATTACGAGGTGTTGTTGGGAACTGCGAGCACAAACCAGTTCCTTTGTAATGCTGTAGACGGTTCCACTGCCGCATCTGTTAGCAGAATCTTGTGCTTGTTAGGCCAAAGCGTTGGTGTGATTACGTTTGTATATATGAAACAAAAGTCCAGTCTAAATAAGATTTCATCCATCAATCGTTGAAAAATGTTTCCAGCATTCCTTAGTCCAAATGTCATGAAAAGGAACTCATATAGTCCAAATGGAGTTACTATTACAGTTTTGCAAGCGTCTTCTGGGCTTATTGGAATTTGTGGGTATGCCTTCAATAATTGAAAACACTTTGCTTCCATGGACGTTATGCGTGAAATCATGAATATGACGGTTAGTGTAATTATCTGGAATCGATCGGGCATTCAATGCTCGATAATCTCCACAAGGACGCCAACCATTTTCTCCTTTGCGTGCCAGATGTAACGGTGAAGACCAAGGACTTTCAGATTGTTGAATTGTTCCAAAGAGAAGCATGTCTTCAAATTCTTTCTAGGCTAGTTTGAGTTTGTCTGGAGCTAAGCGACGAGGACGAGAAGTTACTGGATGTCTTGGTGTGGTTCGGATATGGTGAACAGTTTTGTGCTTAACAGCTCTAGGCAAACCAGCTGGACGGGTGATTTCTTGAAATTCTTTTAGTAACGCAGTAAATGCAGATGAATTGTTGATCGTTTGTATACTGTATTGTTTTTCTTCTGCCTAAATTATCAATTAGGCGTTTAGATTGGCAGTTTGGTAGCAAATGGTAATGGGCGAGAAAATCTAAACCGATGATAGGTAAGCTTACATCAGCAACGATGAATCTCCATATAAAACTTCGTCGTCTTATTTGAGCGTTGAAAATATCTGGTCCATAATTTGATTTTAATTTGTGTCATCATTGTCATCATTGGAAACTGGCAGTACACAGAATTTAACTATTGGACGCTTAAGTGTTAATGATTGTGTCTTTACAGTGACGACTCGAACAAGTCCGTCAGCACCAGAATGTGTTGATATAACTCGTGCTAGGGGCCACTTAATTGGGAACAGTCGCTCATCCAAAACATGTACGAGAGCTCATATTTTGGTGTTTTTGTATGTTTGATACCACTTTCCTATGTGTTGCCACCTTTAAAGATATTCGTGAGAACATCTCGTCCCAAATTTTTCTAGAATTTGTCGTAGCTGCTGATAACGAGAAAGCCTTGATGTAGGTAGGCGTCTAACCATAATGCACGATGTTCAATGTGAGTCACACCTCAACGTCAAGTTTTTTGCCCAACTTAATTTGACATTTCCTTGTTTTAGTGACAACATTCAACCAGTCAACGGCCTTGGCTTTAATGAAAGCATCGCACCCTTCGATCAGCCAAATCAAACATCATTGTGCACGGTTAGTACTTGGGTGGGGGGCCGTTCAAATACCAACCGTGTGATTCTTCTTTTGTTCTTTTTTTCTGTGTATCTCTCTCTCTATTATATTGTCAAATCTAATCCGATGGCCTTAGTTGCCGGTGTTCTCAGTGTCTCTAGTTCGAAGATTTATGTAAGGAAATGGAAATTCAACTATGGAAAGGTACACAATGGACAGCGCGTTATGATTGTTGAAGCATTTTACGAAAATGGGCGTTCAAATCAAAATGCATTTTGTGCATTCCGTGATTTCTTTGGTCAGCATAATCGACCAAATGTGTTTACAACTCGTAGAATTGTAGACAAATTTCAGCAAACCGTGTCTGTGGGAATTCTGAAAACACCTGTGCACGCTCGAACAGTTCGTTCTGCGGAAAACATTGCTGTTGTTCGCGATAATGTGGCAGAAGCCTATTGACCATTTCAAGCGTCGTCAGTACTTCGAATGGTTGGTTGAACAGACTGAAGTGAATGGAGACTTTACATAGAAAATCATCTGCAGCAACGAGGCACACTTTAACCTCAGTGGATTCGTTAACAAGCAGAATTGCTGCATTTAGGCAAATGAGAATCCACGAGTGATTGTTGAAAAGCTGATGCATCCACACGGTTGTGTCCTCTTTCGAGACGTATGTATTTGCAGGAGTTTTATTCTCCTCAGCAGTGAAAGGGCAATGTTGCCAAGGTATTCCTTCTTACTGCCCTCGCTGTGATTTGCATCAGGGGTGACCTGACCACGAGTAGCCACAGCCTCCGCACCGATATAAAGCGCCGGAGAAACAGGTGAACAGGCAACGTTGACGCCACACTTCGCCGCCCGGTTAAGAAAAAGAACCCGTAGTTTTTTCTTGTTTTTGTCTGTCATTGTTGGTAGTTGGTAGCACGAGTAGCGAAGAAAATAGGACGTTCTGTAGAGTGATTCGCATAAACAGAAAAGGGAAGTTAGCTCGCATGACGCCAGGTATCCAAAAACTCCGTTTGCGACTGAGCTAGTTTTGAAATTGAGCCCTCAACCAAGCTGATCATCGACACGGGCTGTTTAACACCTTGATCCAGCAGGAGTTGAGGAATGCGAAGTAGAAGGAAATGGTTAGAAGAGGAGTGCCAGACAACGTCACCGACACGCTGGCGCCGCCGCTCGCCGTATTCTGGATATGTGAAGAAATTTACGAGCGTAATCACCATGCTGCCATCTCAAGAATCTTTGACCCTACACAGCTTCTACAAGTCGACAGGTTCGACGATCAGGTAGAAGTGTATCAGTTAATAAGGTAGTAACATTTTTTAAATAGAAAAATGTATACAATTTGATATGTCCCTTTAGTTAGACTGTGGACAGCCTGCTTTCCGGTATTTTAGCCACCCGGGTAGAATTTTCGACTCGATAATGCCAAGGCCCCAGCTAGTTTTTCTTAGTTTCAATCATGGCCCTACCGAGCAGTATCTAGCTTATCCCTCGCTAATTTGTTAATGCTCTGTACATAATGGGCCTTGCTAGATGTTCCTATATGGGCCCTAGATGGGTCTTCACAAGTAGCACAAGAGCTACGGCAATTCTTAAAAAATTATTAGAAACAATAAAAAAAAATATTATTTTTTATTATTGTTGATTATTTACATTTTATTTTTTCTTTGCCTCCCTATATTCGACTCTTTAAGTGATTTTTTGCTGGAATGAAAGAATTTTTTTTTTTTTAATTTACCTCCACTGAGATTCGAACCCGAGTCCTCTCGCTTGCCGTGCTTGTGCGCTACCTATTGCGCCACTGTGATATATAAAATATCGTGTCTCAAAGTGCTACTCAAATAACTCTCTTTTAATTATACTGTTTAAAAGACTTAAATACGTATTAAAGAATCTGAAAAATACCGATTTAGGACCAAAACAAAAAAGTTATGTTTTTAGAAGGATAATGGATAGCCTTTTATAGAGACTTATGTATAGGCACATCTAGGATACATCAAGTAAAAACTATATAGCCCCAGTATAAGTAACATCTGAGAATGCCTATAAAGAGGCGAGACTAGCTAAGGCCAATATAACGCCCAGGTACAATTCCTTATCCAGGCTACACCAAGTAAAAACTATCCAGGTCCCTTGAAGTTTATATGTTACAATGCCAATAAAGAGGCGATACTATCTACGGCTAATATATCGCCAAGGAAAAGTTTCATATCTTGGCTAAATCAATTTAAAAATATCTAGGCCCAGTCTAAGATACTCCTGGAAAAGCCAATAAATAGGCAGTTCTAGCCAGGTTCAATTTAAAGCCAGGATAAGCATAAATTAGTCAAGATCCGCCAGGCATCTGTCCAGGCCCAGCATAGGATTTACTATATAATGGCCAATCTAGCTAGGGCCACGCTATTCGATAGTGTTTCCTAGATAATTTTCTACCCGGGCAGTCGCTCTATTAGCACGCCTTTTTTTATAAAAACTCGGCTTTTTGCTGCGATCGCGAGACAATACGTCTTTCTACGCAAGATCTTCTTTTCCTATCTTCTCCTTACTAGAAATAGTTGAAGGCTGCAGCATATTCTCTTCCAAAAGGAAGCTTCGTTTATTCTCGAGCCCAACTTCTGGAATACAGTTATGATCAGCAATTTGTTCTATTGCTATACTTCACGAAATGTGGAATATTTCATCCCGCTCAATTTCCCTCCCATTGGGAACTGCGACTAGCCATTTACTAAATTTTCAAGTTAAAAAGTAAGTATCAATGAAGCCCTGCCATACTATGCAACCATGATATTTGCCTCTTTGCTGAGAGCTTACACATGATTTTGATTTATTTTTATTCAATTTTTATAGCTCAAAAATATAGGGGGCACTTCATGGATGTTCGTCACGCAATCTTACATCTCTCATAATAATAAACGTCGCTAGCATCACCTCCTAGGGGGACGATCCCACGACTAAAATCTAGACATCGTCTGTCTTAACAAAATAGCGACGTACGAACAATGAAGCCAATATGTGTGTCCGTGTATACGAGCATGCGATAGCATTTTCATTTGGTATTCAGGAAGTGGCTTAAAATCTTGCTAAACTACTTTGCTGCGTTTATTGAGTGAAGTGAAGAACTATAACTGCTAAGCCAAAGACGCTTGCAGAACAAAACCCTGGGGAAAAACACATGTGGATAACTTTTGCGAAACTTCAATTCTCTCTCGCTCGTTTCGCCAGAGGAATCTTATTCGGAAAGTGTTTTAAAAACATGTTGTTGACGCTAAAACGTGTATAACCATCATAATATAGATATAGGTTAGATCTAACAAAGCCATCGACTTGTCGCTGGTGTGTCGGTCGGTCGTTGGAGGTCGGTTACAAAGGTACGACTATTTGACAGTTGCGACTGGATTAGAAGGAGAGCGGTAATGGTAAGCAACATGGTCTTACGATGCGCTGTGTTTTCTTTGGAAAGAAAACTTTTACCATCTCTTCAATTTGTGTGTCGGGTTGGCAATCGTGCTGCAATCCTTTGATTCCCCCCTCCAGGGGCCAGCACACATCGAAGTATTTTAAGTTTGTGTAAACGTAACTTTATTCCATTCTATCGGGCGCCAAACTTTAAATTTCTGTCTCAAAGTGAAATTACATTTTGAAGACATTTTAATGCCGTTGTTGTGCCCGTTCAAAATACGAGAATGTGTAGCTTGTCAACCCTTTCAATCACCAAAATGATTCGCGATTATGTATAGAAGATGACGAGGGAAAGATACGGAAAAGTTTCATCAAAGTTAATATGCAGATGCAATGTGTGTCCTTACGCTGTCGTATATATTATTATGACACTGTGAAAACTTTATTATTGCATTTCGCATAATTACGAGCATCACCTGAATGCATATAAAACAAGCTGGAGGTCAAAGGGGCTGTAAGAGGAGCTTTAGAAACTGTGTTGGTGCAATTAAAAGTTGAACAAAGCTTTGTGACATCCTTTGAAACTCTATAGAATGTAGGGGTGTCTTAATGTAAAGTAATTATTACTCTCAGATTTGTTTTAAAGCATCAAAAGGTGGAGGGATATTTTTGTATGGCTGTAAGGGTATACATAAGGGAGTCCTGGCACAAGCAGAGCTCTTCCAGCTTGTTAGCAGCCAAAAAAAATGTTTTGTTCATACGAGTACATTTGCAGCTTTGAATGAATGCAATCTGGATTAAGATGAAAAGGGTGATGACAACTGGCTTACAGTTAATAGGATGTGTGCTCTAAATACGGTTGCATGTTGTACGAATATAAACCCTGAACCCATCCTACCTTTAAAGGCAACGAAACAAAATTAAAAATGTTGTACAGCGTGTCTCTTAAAGACTAAAAGTTCTTCCAATAGAGATTACTCTCAAACCGTTCTGTTATTTTTAACAGTTCTGTGAGATTTGCTTGATTTTTACTTGCGACATATAAGTACTATAAGGTAAGTTTTGCATTCGGAAAAAGAATTTGATCAAAGTTGACATTACGATGATAGCGAATACTAAAAAGTGGGTCTCGCAATTGTGTTTGTCTGTCTGTCTTTTCGACTACAGCCTAAGCGGCTCGGCCGATTTTCTTCAAACTTGGTAGATAGTATTTTTATTTTTTTCCACCCACACGTTTTTTCTTTTTTTTTTTAAAGACCGAAAATAACCGTACCTGCCATTCGATTTCAAAAAATGGTTATTTATGGTACCCCCCTTGGAACCATTTTTTTTTTGGTTTTTGATTTTCTTAAAAACGGTACAGCCGATTTTGATAATTTTCTTAATGCTAAAGCTCCCCAGCAGTTTGAATATTATTTTCTTTTCAAACTTTACAAACATTTTTTTTTTGGATTTTTAAAAAAGTTTTCAATTTTTTTTTTCTTCAAAATTCAATATTTCAAAAACCTCATGGTCGATTTTTTTAAAACTTGATAAATAACAGTTTCTTAATATAAATTATAATATATGTATAAGAAAAAAAAAACATTTTACCTAAAAATAACGGTACCTTTCATTTTTATCCGAACAAAAAAAAATTAAAATTGGCGTACCAAATTTTTTTCTTAAAAACGTCCTAAAAATTTTGTATACATGGTGTCCAGTAATTAATATGCCATACTTTGGTATGTGAATCTTGGTCATATTCTAAGAAAAATATTGTTCTACAGTAAAGAGTCTGATATTCAACTTTGACACCACTTTTTGACGATTTAAAAAAAGGCTAACTTTGGTGTACCCTGACCCATGTTAATTTCAATTTCTCTGTCAGTACCAATGATAGGGACCTCATTATAGATTTTTTGTTAGTAGAAATACTATCCTCTAAAACTACGTTTAAATTGAGCTGATATGTGTTAAGGGTTACCAGATATTCAATTTTAAATGGTGTTCAATTTTTCTTGCCCGCGCAAAATTTTGACATTCATCAGATTATCAAGTTAAGTCACGATTACAGTTGGATAAGAGCGCTTTTTAAAACGCCTTCACCTAAGAAAGAAAAATACTCAGACATTTTATTCGTTTATGGGTTGTGTAATAGAAATTCAAGAAGAGCACAACGAAGATACCAGGAACTTTATCCTAACAGACGACTTCCTTCTCGAAATGTTTTTGGAAATACCTTTCGAAGGCTTTGAGAAACTGGATCAGTTTCAACTGCAAAACCTAACGCGGGAGCTGCAAGCCCAAGAAGAGTTTCGGTCAATGAAAGAATACTGGCAGCTGTTGAAATCGATCCTTCCATCAGCATAAGACGTTTGGCTGTACAGTTTAATGTATCCAAACACAGAAGAAAATATGTATACATATCACCATACACCTGTGCAAGAACTGCTTCCCGACGATTT
The DNA here is from genome assembly GCA_911387755.1 of Chrysotoxum bicinctum. Classification (NCBI taxonomy): domain Eukaryota; kingdom Metazoa; phylum Arthropoda; class Insecta; order Diptera; family Syrphidae; genus Chrysotoxum; species Chrysotoxum bicinctum. Next base: position 193,216,224 of record OU426988.1, read on the forward strand.
TGAAAAGAGACTCGAATTTTGTAACTGGTTGCTAGAGAGAAGCTTGGATGACGACCAGCTTATAAACAAATTCTTTGGACAGACGAATCTCAATTCACAAGAGATGGTATTACGAATTACCATCATCTCCATACATGGGCTTCGAGCTATCCACATTCAAGATGGCAAAGATCATTTCAGCACAGATTCAGTGGCAATATGTGGGCAGGTGTAATTGGATATAAATTAATCGGGCCTTTCAAATTACCACCCCGCCGACTTAATTCTACTAACTATCTCGAGTTCCTACAAAATAATCTAGCAGACCTATTGGATGGTGTTCCACTGCTTCAACTAGCTTCATCAACTTTTCAACAAGATGGTGCTCCGGCCCACTATGGTTGTGAAGTTAAGGATTGGATGGATCAAGAATACGGTGATCGATGGATAGGCAGAAATCGACCAATTCATTGACCTGTAAGATCTCCCGATCTCACTGCACTCGAATTTTTTGTATGGAGGCGAATGAAAGATATCGCTGACTCCTCTGAAATAACAACTTCAACTGAATTAGGACAACATATTTCCGAAGTATCACTAAAAGTAAGGCAAGAGTTATCGAGAATAAACATTCAAAATGAAATCCAAAAATGGGCTCTAGCATACATTCAAAACGCAGGAGGGCACTTTGTGCAGTTATTATGACTGTGTTTGTGTGAACATAAATAAAAAAATTACTTAAAACTACACAAATTATTGTTTTATTCAAATCCTTTTCACCTTAGCGCAAAAAATCAATTTTTTTGGGTGCACTTATCAATGAGTTTTTTTTATTATTGTCTTGTACATCAGGTAAAAATAAGAAAACTTTATGTTTTTCACGCATCTTTTGAAAAAAAATTTACCTCAAAGTAAAAATTTTGCTCGAGCAAGAAAAATTGAACACCAATTGAATATCTGCAACTCTAAAAACATATCAGCTAAATTTAAACGTAGTTTTAAAGGTAAATATTTCTACTAAAGAAAAAGTCTAAAATGAGGTCCCTACTATTAGTACTGACAGAGAAATTGACCTTAACATGGGTCAGGGTACACAAAAGTTAGCCTTTTTTAAATCGTCAAAAAGTGATGTCAAAGTTGAAAAGCAGAGTTTACTGTAGAACAATTTTTTTCTTAGAATATGACCAAAAATCGCATCCCAAAGTATGGCACACGAATTACCGGACACCCTGTATAAAAGCTTATTTAAAAAAAAAAACAGTTCAGACTTATAATTTTGGTTCTTACATAGTTTTATATTTGCTTGAATCACATGGCATCCTGTTCTTAGCTCCAACTACTAAAGGAGTTGTTTTAATTTATTAAAAATCAATTTTATACTTATGAACAGTTTTTCTCAAATAACATTCATTTTTAAAATTCTTAGTCGCTTACATAAGAGCAAGTTCGTGCGACCCAGTCGTACATTTTATTTTGAATGGTGCACATGGATCGTAGCGCCGACTGTAGTTAAAAACTTTCGTGCTTTAAAAAAACTTTGTGTAGAATTATTTAATATTTTCGAACCAAATACCTGAGTTCGGATTTTTTTCCACATATTCAAATAACTAACATTTTTCAACTTTTGTGATTTGATTTTTAAAATATAGTTTTGTTCCGATCGAAATGAAAAAGCAACGTTTCTAACTGGTACTTATTATTTTAGAGCATTTTGGAGGCTTTTTGTCCTCTTGATTATAACAGTTTTTAAATATATTTCTTGTTAACCATTTATTGATAAATTCGTGGTGCACAAACTAAAATATGTCAGATAAATAGGTGGCGTCAAATTCAAATTTATAGATTTGAGGCTTCTATCCAGTGTTTTTATTTAATGACACGCTGGTTTGACAGTCCGTGAAAAATCAGGGCCTATTGACTTTAAAGATACAAGTCCCAATCATTTCTGTATGTGTGTTGTCGGCAGTAATGGAAAGGATCTACAATTTTCCATCCGAGTTGAACGGCCATAAAAACTATAATTGTCAATTTAATGTCGAATTTTACCTTGTATTAAGGTGTTTATAATGGGGCATCTTTCCTGGATTAAATCTGTTTACAAAGTTAGCCTCGACCTTGCTGTATACTTGGACCCATAAACGCACAGAACAATCTTGACGCTGACGTACAATATGAGAAACCCTACATTTCACCCTACATTGATTAAAACATCAAAAACTTGTGTTTTCACGAAACTTATACTTCCCCTAATCGGCAAGTATAGAAGTTTTATAAAAGCTCTTATAAGAACACCCTCTAGTTAGACAATGGCGATTTTGTATGTTTCCTACTTTTATTATTAAAGGTGATTCAGCAGAACAACACCTTCCCTTATTTTGACGTGGACTAATAGTTTATTCTTACCTTAGTTTAAGTTCTTTGAATTTTTTAACTATGCATATGATGAGAAGGGGTAAGCAACGTAAAACATGAAAAATATTTTCTAATTTTTAAGCCAAAAATGAATTAAACATGAACGTACCTTACCAAAAACTAGGTCAAGTGGACCTAACGTCGGATATATCTTATTTAAGTAGAAAGTTATGACAATAAATCACACCCTTTCTTAGTCGTGCCGTTAAAATTGTTTTCCATTTTTACTAAGTTTCGTAACGAATTGAGATTAGTGTGGAGGAGAGTTGTATGATATTAAATTACTTGATTACAAATTTACCATAACTTCTTTAAAAGGGTTTTTTTATCCCAAACTCTCTAATAATGAGAAGTTAAAATATTACCAATGTACGGTGCCTTTATTTGGGTGAAAACGCGGTTGAAAAAATTTGAATGACTCTCTTGAATTTCGTGAAATTTTCTAACACGCTGGAAAATAGTGGTGTATGTACATAAATTTCTACCCACTAGCACGCCCACTTTTTGATGAGTATATACTATGACTAATTTTTGTTAAAATTAGGGTTGTGTTTTAAGAGAAATTTATTGGTAGTTTTACTCACAAAAAAATATTTTCAAATGCACTTCTACTTTTTATTGACATCTTAAAATTTTTTGACTTTTGCTGAATGAGTGTGATTTCGATGAGAAGCAACAAAAAACTTGAGCTTGAGTGATGAATTGCGATGACAACAAAATCTGACAACACAATATTGGAGAGTTCATTTTCTAAAAAATATTATCCTGTACCCTTTATTTAATAAATTAGTTCAATTCTCTAATTTTTAATTAAAATAGAATTATTTAAATAAATACCTTAAAAAAATAAATCTTTTTCAGCTCAACATTTTGAAGAACTATCAAACAAATGCATACATTCTTTTTGTTTTATTTTTACGTAATTTTGTTAAAATGTTTTTAATTTTTAGTCAGAATCTTAGAACTAGCACTGTTTCGCCAAAAGTCGGGGTTTGATTCCCAGCCGATGCAAGCTAAAATCAAATTTATTTTTCTATTCCTTCTTACTTCCCAAAAGAAGTTGTAAGTCACTAGAATTGTGCTCTCTATAAGGCGTTGATCTTATTTTCACTTGCGACTTTCAGGTAGAGGTTATGCCATTCGTAAAAAAATTGAACTCGAGATTTTGATCAAAGTTGACATTACGATAATAGCGAAAACGAAAAAAGTTGGGCTCGTAATTCTGTCCGTCTGTTTGACTACAACATTAACGGCTCGGCCGATTTTTGTTAAAGTTGGTAGGATCTTAAATAATTTTCCCCCCACACGTTTTTTTCCGAAATTTTATAAATATTTTTTTTCTCGAAACATGTCCCACAGATTAAAAAAAAATTCGAAAAATTTCATTTAGTTAAAGCTAGATAAAAGTTGAATAAAAATTTCCAAAAAATGGTTATTTCTGGCACCCCAATTGGAAACTTTTTTTCTTTTTTCGTTTTTGATTTTCTCAAAAACCATTCATCCGATTTTGATAATTTTTCTTATGCTAAGGCTCTCCAAAAGTTTGAATATTATTGTGTATTCAAATTTTCAAAAATTGAATTTTTGGACTTTTAAAAAAAAAATTCAAAAAATTTTTGAAAACTCAATATTTCTAAGAACCCATGCTCGATTTTTTTTAAACTTGATAAATAAAAGTTTTTTAATATAATCTACAAGATGTGCGAAACAAGAAATTGTTTTACCTAAAAATAAATAAATAAATTTTTTTTTCGAAAATCGCATTTTTCTCAATAACGGTTCCGATTATTTTAATAATTTTTTTTTTCGATTACTTCCTACGATCTATGATTTAATAAAAGAAATTGAAATTAAAGTATTACTGACTGTACCTACCATAGAGCCATTTTTTCGAATTCTGATTTTTTCAATATCGTCATAACGGATTTTAATGAAATTTCTTATAGAGAAGCTTCTAAGAAGTTTTATGTAAGAATATTGCATTTCAAAACTTTAAAAAAAATAATTTTTGAGTTTTTAAAAATATTTTTTCTTGGAAAATTCAATATCTCAAGAACGGCTCAATATTTTTCTTGGAAATTAATTTCTTATTCGTAGAATACTTGGATACCTGGACATGTTAACATCCGATGGAACGAAGCAGCAAATGCTGCTGCAAAATTAACCACCAACTCCTGTGTTTGGCTCCTACTACTAAAGGAATTGATTTAGTCATTTAAGAAATAAATTTAATACTTATGAACAGTTTTTCTCTAATAATATTCATTTTGGAGATTCTTAGTCTCTTAAATAAGAGCAAGTTCATGCGACCCAGTCGTGCATTTTAATTTTTAACAATTACAATTAATTTATAAAATTTGCCATAAAATGCAAGTTTTGCATTTGGTTAAGAAAATCCTAGTGGAGATTTTGATCAAACAACCCAAACCTTAAGGGTCGCTGCCGATTCCAGGGGAAATTGAAATTTTGTTGAGCTTTTATATTAAAGTCACCAGCCAAAAACAGCATGGTCGAAAAATATTTTTTTTTCGATTTTTGAAAAAAAAAACAATTTTTTTGAGAATTCAATATCTTGAAAATGGGGTGAGGATTGTAATTTAAAATTAATTATACCAATAATATATTACTAAATACTCAAATTTCAAATATTTTTCTAGCCAATAACATCCTTATTATTATAATACGAGTACAAATACAAATTACATAGTGCTGAAATTAATTAAATTTTCGGCGCATTGCCGAAAAATCATATTCAGTGACGAAGTCCATCTATGGATTATATGACCATCATGGCGCGTTTTTGTGACATCCATATTTGAGATATCCTAAATAGATGCCTTCTTGAAAACTCTCAATATGCATGCCTTAAGGGCAAGTCACAGAAACGGTCCTTTTATAATTTTCACGCACTGAAGGGATCACCTTAAAATGTTTCAGCGGGAAGTTGCATACGATTTAAAAGAAGATACCGATGCACATTGGTTTTGAATGTCTAAATATTATAGGGCAAAGGAAATATAAAGTCGAATGAAGCATTCCACATTCGTGTGGTGCGGCTAAAGAAAAAAATCCCTGAATTTAACAGTAAAGGGTAAACTGATGGGCATTCCCTGAAGCGTGAGCATTACGCTTAAATTGTTTAAGGGAAGGAATGCAACTGGCTATTTCACTGGAACTCTTTTTTATAAATAAAACGTCAAAATAATGAAAGACAAGAATTATTGCAACGGTGCTCGAGAGATTCAAATGGGTTTGTTATAGTTATATTACCTTACATTTTAAAGCTATTTTTTGGATTCTATCCAATAGGCTCAAGTGTGTCTTTGGACCACCTGCCCAAATATAGTAATTATACTCTTTATGGATTACAGCCAGATCAGAAGGTGTGAAAAATTTCTTGCACCGTGTCGAAGGAAACCTAGACACTTAGCAGCATTTTTACCGACGTCAAATATGTGTGTCATTCCACAAAAGGTGGTCTGTGATCCACTAACCACGACTACAGAGCTGTTCAGTTTGTTCAATGCAAGTGCGGCTCATGGATAGCCGTATGCGGGTTGCGCTTTAACGACAGAAGACATCATTGAGTATTTGAAGCATTCAATTCTACGCGGCTTATAGTTCCTCATTTGACAATACTATCCAGATCAGAATTTAAGGAGCTCATCCGCTGCTATTCTAGATCTCGTCAGCAAAACAATTTAATGGATTAGAAACTTCAGACAAGAGATCATTGATGAGTATAAGAAAGAGAGTCGGAGACAAAACAGAACCCTGTGGAACGCCAGCATTTATTTTATGAACTTCAGACTTAAGATGTTCAAATGGTGGACACGTGCACCCAATAGGACACAAGCGTCCACAGGTTTTTTTTCAAAACCCACCTCTGTCCACCAACTCCTACTCTCACCTCCCCGTGTTGAACATCGGGTACCTAGTACCTCAACTGGAGATTGGGTCTCAACCCCAGTGAAAAGTTGTTGGGGGTAGCAAACGAGAGAGGGGGGGAGAGGTGTTCCCACTAAGGCACCTCTCCTTTTACCCAGACGGCAGCGGAAGAATTCCCCAGATGGAATCAACGGTGGCGTCTACAGTTCCAGTTAGGATGAACTACTTGGTGAACACCTTATATGGGCTACTACGACATATTCGTAGCTCAGGCCTATAAGGAGCGGATTCGTCCGGCTCCCTACCCTTGGAGTTATACTAACACTAAGGGTCTGGTCCTCCAGGTCGGGGGTTGTGCGTCGGGGTAACTTCCCTACCACGTAAAAAAAATTATTGGTTCCGAAACAACAACAAGCCTCGGATATGGATGATTTTAATGTTGACGACCCCAGCAAACGAAACAAGGACAATGATTTTCGGTTCTGCACGTGGAATGTCCGGACCTTAAACAGGCCACGTGCTGCCGAACAAATAGTGGAGAGCCTGGATAGGCTAAAGGCTGACATTACAGCCATCCAGGAAGTGCGATGGGATGGAGAGGGCATACGAAGGATGAAAACGTGTGACATCTACTTCGGCGAGTGCTACAAGGGCAGGGTCACAGCGGCTTTTTGGATGTGGATTTGTGGTAAGGGGAAGACTTAGGCAAGAAGTCTTGGGTTTCAGAAATGTAAGCGAGCGTCTGGTCACAATCCGCATCAAAGCGAAATTCAAAATCGTGACGCTGATCTTTGTCCATGCCCCAACGGAAGAAAAAGATGACTCAACCAAAGAAGAATTCTACGACCTTCTCGAGGAAACGTATGATAGGTGCCCCAAGTACGACGTCAAGATTATTCTTGGTGACTTCTAGGCCAAGATAGGAAAGGAGGGCATCTTTGGTTCGATAGTCGAAGGACACAGCCTGCACGACAACACTTCCGGTAACGGACTCAGGCTGATTGACTTTGCGGCGGGGCGAAATGTCATCATAGCTAGCACTCGATTCCCACACCTCAATATACACAAAGGGACCTGGCGGTCTCCGGATCAACTAACCGTCAACCAGATTGATCATGTTGCGATAGACGCGAGATATGCTTCCAGTATCCGAGGAGCCAACATAGACTCGGATCATTACTTGGTGGTAGCCCAAGTACGGATGCGGATATCCATGACGCCACAACGACGGACGGATGCTGTGAAAAGATTCAATGTCGCGAAGTTAAAATCGCAGGAGATTGCCACGACTTTTGCAGACCGAGTCTCTCTTAATCTCTCAGCAAGCCCGCCTCCAGCTTCATCTACGGAGGACCTGTGGAAGCACTGCCAGAATGCCATCAGTAGTGCCGCCACTGATGTGCTAGGTTTCACAAGGCCACCACAACGAAACCCCTGGTTTGACGAAGAATGCAGGTTGGTGCATGTAGCAAAGAACGAGGCCTACCAATTAATGCTGCAGGCAAGAACCAAAGCTGCTGAGAGAGATGCCCGGGAGATCTACGGGCAAAAACGAAGGGAGGAACGCGGACTTCTAAGGAGGAAAAAGAGACAGCATGCGAAGCGGGCGGTCGAGTCTATTGAGGACTGTACCGGCAGGGGGGATGTTCGAAAGTTTTACCAAAGGGTGAGGCAATCCACCCAGGGCTACAAAGCTAGAACGGACGCCTGTCGAGATGAGAGTGGGAATATGGTAGTGGACACGCAGTCCGTGCTGAGGATCTGGAAACAACACTTTTCCAGACTGCTGAACGGCGAGGAAGGCCAAAATTCCGCAACTAGGCGGAACATTTCATTCAACCTGGACGATGATGGTCAGAATTTCTGTCCACCCGACCTAAATGAAGTGCGATCAGCGATAGCCAAGCTGAAAACGTACAAAGCTGCTGGCGCGGATGGCTTGCCAGCTGAGCTATTTAAAGCAGGTGGGGATGACTTGGTAGGGAGCATGCACCAACTCATCTCAAAAATTTGGTCGGATGAAAGTATGCCCAATGAATGGAACCTCGGCATAGTGTGCCCCATCCACAAGAAAGGAGATGCCCTGACATGTGCCAATTACAGAGGTATAAGTCTCCTCAACGTCGCATACAAAATCCTGTCGTCTGTACTGTGTGAGCGCCTAAAACCGTTTGTCAACGAGCTGATCGGCGCCTATCAGTGTGGTTTTAGGCCCGACAAATCCACCCTGGGTCAGATGTTCACACTTCGACAGATTTTGGAAAAAAACACAGGAGTTCCAAATCGATACACACCACCTTTTTATCGATTTCAAAGTCGCGTATGATAGCGTGGACAGATAACAACTATATAGAGCCATGTCACATCTCGGAATCCCTGCCAAGCTCGTCCGCTTGTGCAGGATGACGATGGAGAAATCTCGCTGCTCCGTCAAGGTCGGTAAGAACACCACCGAACCTTTTGATGTCGAGAAAGGTCTGAGGCAAGGCAACGCGCTATCATGCAACCTATTTAACATCGCTCTTGAAGCAATTGTACGAAACTCAAACGTCAACAATAGAGGTACAATTTTTCAAAAGTCAGTTCAACTGCTAGCTTATGCGGATGATATTGATATCATTGGGAGGACGAAGTGAGCTGTTACCGGTGCGTTTGCAAGTATTGAACTGGAGGCGGCAAAAATGGGTTTGGCTGTTAATGAGGACAAGACGAAGTATATGCTATCATCGAGAAAGGAATCTCAACATCGTCGACTCGGGCAAAATGTCACGATGGATAGGTATAACTTCGAAGTCGTCAAAGACTTTGTCTACCTGGGCTCCACTATAACATCGCAAAACGCAGAGATCAAGCGAAGAATTACTCTTGCCAACCGCTGTTTCTTCGGGCTAAGAAGGCATTTGAGTAATAAAACCCTATCTCAAAGAACCAAGGAGGCCTTGTATAAGACCCTCATCATCCCAGTCCTGCTGTATGGGGCAGAAGCATGGACACTGTCTAAAATGGATGAAAATCTGCTTGGGTGCTTTGAAAGAAAAGTTCTTCGTTTGATCTTCGGTTCAGTCTGTATGGATGGAGTATGGAGGAGAAGGTTCAACAACGAGCTGTACGGGCTTTACAGCGACGTTGGCCTAATCAAGAAGCTGAAAATACAACGGCTGAGATGGCTGGGACACTTGGAGCGTATGGACACCGACGCACCAGCCCGTCGAATCTTCGAATACACCCCTGATGGTCTGCGCAGCAGAGGAAGACCCCACCTCAGGTGGCGCGCACAAGTGGAGAGCGACCTCAACCAACTTGGAGTGCGTAACTGGAGGCAGCTAGCTAGGGACCGAGCTAGCTGGAGGGGCTTGGTGGTTGTGGCCTTAGTCCACCCTGGACTGTGAGCGCCATCTAAAGTAAGTAAGTAAGTAACACAACTTGTATTGAGTGGTTTGAAAGGTAGTTTATAATCCATCGAAGAAGAGATTCATTGATGCCAAATGCACGTATTTTGTATCAAAGAGTTTGATGTCAAAGGCTATCAAATGCTTTTGAAACATCAATGAAAGTGCGATTATCTTACTTTCTCCAAAACGATATAAAGATTTGATCCGCTGTCCGGTGAGATACACCATCAGATCACCAGTTGACTAATTGCTATAAAAGCCATACTGGTGGCCAGAGAAGTCTTCGTTCTTCAAGATATTGTTAGTTAGAGGGGGACGAAGATTCGCCTTTTATAGGGATAGGCTGGACAAATACTGTTTTCCATCCTCTCGGAAAAAGCTTACGCAATGGTTTTTCCAGCTTAAGAGAATATCTCTTCTGAACTCTTGGGAGGGATACTATCCGGGCCAGCGGATTTGTGTATATCGAGTTCTTTCAGTACGAGTGCTATTTGACGATTTTGCTAACATATCAAACAACTAGAAGTACCTAAAAATAAAGATTTTCAATGAAAGTCCTATCTTACTCCAAGGAAAATAAAAATTCAAAAGTAATTCATTTATACCTAAACTCCCATAAATTCAAAATTCAAAAAATAATTTCTCCCAAGCATAAATAAAAATATTCAAGACGAACACATATTCTCAAGCCAGGACCTGTTACAAAAAAAAAAAAGAAACGAAAATTCCTCATAGATTCAATATTCCCTAACGACCACAAATACCAGAGTACAAATTGCTCGATATCATTATTTGCATTCAGTCCCTTTGCGAATTTGTCCTCTATGCGTTTTCCAAAAATTTAATAATTCACCAAGAGGTTTAAATACCTACCTACCTAGTCCTATAAACCTATTCCTATACACAATATACTATAGTGAAAGTTCAACTCCATCCCAACAACGTACGCAAATCTATTTTCTTCCATTACATCGAATACATTAGGAGGATATTCAGCTAAGTCATCGTTATTGTCGGCATAAGGACATAAAAGATGACAATTCCGGATAACAATGGAAGGCAAAGAAGGCGAATACCCTTCGAGAAAAAGAAGAAATACTACAAGCAACCGCAGTCCACCACTTTGTCGATTGGGTTTGCCGAGTTCAGTTTGGGTGTACGTCTGTACGTACGTACGGCTGACTTAGCCTTAGCCCACTTTTATTCCTTTTCAGAGTTAAAAAATGCACATAACAGCCTTTTCCATGTAAACGTCTAAACTGAGGACATTGAAGTTTTCCTTTTTTTTTTTTCATTTTATACCCTTCCTGATAAAATGGTCATTTTATGGTTGTCCTCAATGCCGTTTTCATATTTTGTACGACACAAGATATTCAGAACAAAGCAAGACCTATCCGCTGGAGGATCCTCGGCATCGGCATCCTTATCGTTTCGCACACCACACGCCCGCCCACACGGACTAAACTTTCAATTCAATATTTGATGCGGTCGAGTCTGATGAACCGAAGCAAATGTTGCCGCGCGTTGCTAAGAGACACAAAATCGCAACTATAGTATATGCAAGGACAATAACTGTGACAGCGCGGTGCGGCACGGCGCGCTATACCAATTTCACAATGATAAAAGTATCGTTAGTGCTTCTGCAATCTCCCAAAAGGAATTTCGCAACTGCAAAGTAATAAACAAAAGGAGTCAAAAAGGATCAACCATACCAATAATGAAAGATGAAGCAAATTGAAATTGCTTGGCTTGTTCTTTATTGTCGGAGGAAAGACGATAATTAATGCTATTCATTGTTATTTTCATTCACACTGGAAGCTGGAACAACAATGCTGCACATCCTTCACCCACACCGACGCCAATCGCATTTATTTCCTGTTTGGCTTTGTTGTGGGGTCCTTGGAAAAAGTTAACCGACACGACGACGCTGATGATGAGTTTTTCTTTTCAATGCTGCAAACAGAAGATAGTCAGATGAAAAGCGATGACGGTTATAGGGAAGACAGTTTCAGTTTTCAGATCTTGCAATTAAATCGGGCGGTTTCTGCTGGACAATGCTCCTTCTTTGACCAAACGCAGCTGAGTCACTCATGGCATGGACCATTCTGAAAATTCAGTTGGGGCTTAACTACATGAAGGGGAATCAACAGAAAGAAATACACAGAGAATATAACAATTAAGTTTGTTAAAAATTTATTGTTACAATACAATGGAAGTGTTGTGCGGCAACAAAAAATAATGGTTTGATGGCAATGGCGGGCGATGTGGCCGGTGGGTGGAGATCCTGCCTGGCAGAAATCATCATTCAGAGATTTCAATTTTCATCCTATGCTTTAAGGTTTAAATATTGGTTGGTTGGAGTGTGGGTCTTAAGTATTCCTCTCCAGAAATTGAACGTCAACAAAAATGGCGAAAATGGTTTGGTTAATTAAGATGCAATCAAAATCTTAGTTTATTTTATAAAAGAGTAATTGTATACGGTTCTCTTTGGTGTTTCAAGAAGATCAAAATGTATTTACTTTTTATAAGACTGGTACCCAACTTGGACTTCGAGAAAGAATTTTTTTTTTTTAATTTTGTATCCAACTTGCGTTAACTTATTTATGTAACCGACTAACGATGAAGGGTCGATACTTGAAGCACGGTAGCTTCCCATTTCTATCCCCTATGATACCGTCCACGCTTATTCCATTCATCTAGACCACCCACTCTGGCAACCCCTAAGAGCTTCGTTTTCAAACCGGAGGGGGTTTGATTTTCCTTGCCGGCTTGAACCTGATGCTCGAAATTCTATTGTCAAATCCTACGTTGTGAACGGATCAATGTAATCGACGCTATATTCTCCGCCATTCGGATTCACAAATATTCATAGGATTTGCGGAATTGTTAGTCGCCGTGAGTCACTGGTCGGTCAGCCATCAGACGAATAGGGGGAACAACATGTAGCATACGAAAACAGCACGTGCCGTAACTATTCGGGACTGGTGGAAGTCTGATCATAGCCTCTCCGCGGCGGCCGCTAGAAACAAGCCTTTTAAAAAAGATTTGGCTAATATGATCAGGCTGATTCCTCAGGTTGGCGACAGGTTAATTCCATGTCCCGTAAAACTAAAAGAATTTCGAGAACGACAACAAGCCTCGGAAACGGACTGATCACACGACGACAACCCACGCAAAGAAAACGGAAAAACGATTTACGAATTTTCTTATGGAACGTACGATCGCTCTATAGAGCTCGAGCTACTCAGCAGCTAGCCGATGCCCTGTCAAAATATAAAGCTGACATAACAGCTCTCCAAGAAATCAGATGGACAGGGAATGGTGTTTTACAGAAGAAAGAATATGACGTATACAACAGCTGTCATACAAAACACCATGTGCTCGGGCTAGGCTTCGTAGTCAGCTAAAAAATGAAGTCTACTATCATCGGCTTTAACGCTATAAGCGAAAGGCTATGCACCCTTCGCGTGCGAGGCAAATTTACGAACATCAGACTCATTAACGTTCACGGCCCTACGGAGGAGTCCTCAGACGAAGAAAAAGAGACTTACTACCAACAAGTCGAGAGGACCCTCAATGCCTGTTCAAGGTATGATGTTAAAATCATCCTTGGGGATTTGAACGCAAAAATAGGTCGGGAGCCGGTATTCAGGCATTACGCAGGCACCCATAGTTTGCATGAGAACACTAATGACAATGAACTTCGAGTCTTAGAATTGGCAGCATCGAAAAACATGGCCGTTGCGAGTACCAGGTTCCCGGGTAAAAATGTCTACAAAACCACCTGGGTATCACCTGATGGAGTCACTCGTAACCAAATAGACCACGTGTTGATAGACCGTCGCCACTACTCGAACTTGATGACGGTACGAACGTACCGAGGTGCCAATATCGACTCGGATCACTATCTTGTTGGTATGGTTTTCCGAGGGCGGATTGCCTTGCGAAGACGCATTGCATCCGCCGATCAGGTTCGAATCAACACGGCTGCCCTGCGCAATGAAAACACCAGTAACACCTTTGGTAATGCGTTAGGACTCGCCCTAGAAACACCTGATTTAGGGAGAGTAAGTCCTGGAGCCAGTATGCTGGGCGTAAATGAGAAGTGGACACGCCTTAAGAATACTGTCATTAGTACTGCCAACTCCATCTTAGGCAGCAGTCGTAAAAATCGGAACGACTGGTTTGATGATGAATGCAAGCTAGCGACTGAACGTAAGAATGTTGCGTACCGAGCAATGCAACAATCTTATAGAACGCGGGCATGCGAAGAGGAATATAAAGAGCTCAGAAGAACTGAAAAACGGCTTGACAGACAAAAAAAAAATCAGCCTGGGAGAAGAATCTAATCTGTGAAATAGAAAACAGCTGAGAGCGAGGTCCGCACCAGGCGCGGAAGTTCTACCAATCCGTCCGAAACATGACGCAGTACACACCACGCTGCACATACTGCAAGGACGCAGAGGGAAATCTGATCACCGATCCTGCAAGCATACTGGAGCGATGGGAAGTGTACTTTAATGAATTGCTAAATGGTCAGCTCAAGAAGAATACCCTATGTTGCCGCCACCGAGCATAGAAGAGGTTGAGAAGGCTATAGGCCGGCTTAAACAGAACAAAGCCCCGGGAGCCGATGGCATACCAGCCGAATTATTCCATCACGGCGGGCCAGCCTTACGTCAAGCAATTCATGATATTATAGTACACGTTTGGGAGCAGGAAGAAATGCCAGAAGACTGGCGAAAAGGTTTAATACGCCCCATACATAAGAAGGGAGATGTCACAACGTGCAGCAATTATAGAGGTATCACGTTGTTGAGTACCGCCTATATGATACTCTCCTCTATCCTACAAGACCGGATAACCCCATACGCTAAAACCGTCATCGGACAATATCAGTGTGGTTTCATTCCAGGCAAATCAACAACTGATCAGATCTTTACCCTTAGGCAGGCGATGGAAAAATGTCTAGAATTTAACATACCATCTGTTTATATACTTTAAGGCCGACTATGATAGCATAGCCAGGGTAGAACTTTACAAAGCCATGAGAGAATTCGGCATCCCAAATAAATTGACACGGCTATGCAGGCTGACCATGACCAACGTAACAAGCCAAGTAAAAATAGCCGGATTGCTATCCAGACCAATCAACATCTTTAATGGACTCCGACAAGGGGACGGTTTGGCCTGCCTCCTCTTCAACCTGGCGTTGGAGAAAGCAATCCGTGACTCTGGCACGGCAACAAGAGGGACAATCGTTAACAGGTCCAGCCAGTTACTGGCTTACGCAGACGACATCGACATCATCGGAAGAACCGAACAAGCTGTACACTATTCCCTTATCCAGATCGAGCAGGCGGCACAAAATCTGGGGCTGCACATTAGTGAAGGTAAACCAAAGTACATGGTGGCGTCGAATTCGAGAGGAACAGTTGGTCAAACAATCAAGGCAGCGGAGCACGAATTTGAAGTGGTGCAATCCTTTAAATACTTTGGGTCAATAGTAGCAGCCGATAACAATATAGAAGAAGAAATACGCGGGCGGCTTCTCAAATCCAACAGAGCCTACTATAGTCTGTCAAAGCTCTTCAAATCCAGAAATCTCACCATAACTTCAAAACTGCTGCTGTACAGGACCATGGTCCTGCCAGTACTCACATATGGATCCGAGACTTGGGTGCTTAGCAAAAGGCACTCCGACCTCTTAGCTGCGTTCGAGAGAAAAGTCTTAAGAAGAATTGTTGGCCCCATATGTGAGGAGGACGATTCCGGAGACGGTACAATCATGAACTATACGCAATCTACCTAGAAGCAGATATCGTGACAAAAATTAAGCTCGGTAGACTCCGGTGGGCAGGGCACCTAGCTCGCATGAGCGAAGAGGAACCTGCTCGGAGAGTTCTTTGTGGTACATTCTATGGTAGACGATGGTGTGGTAGACCATGCTTGCGCTGGAGAGATAGCGTAGACCAGGACGCCCGAAGCCTTGGGGTGCGCAACTGGATGGCGTCGGCTAGAGACCGGGATAGGTGAAGAGACTTGCTGAAAGAGGCTAGGACCGGAACCCGATTGTCGAGCCGATGATGAATATTTGAAGTGTGGTGAATCATTCGTACGTGCGCATCGCGGTTTTTGTACTCATTTTAATATTCCAGGACTAAATGATGGGCCGAGCACGCAACGTATTTGGTCGTGGGTACAAAGATTCACACCATAACATGTGTCTCAAGTTCGAAATGAAAATTGTTCAGTATCTCAACGAAAGTGACTATCCTTTGCGAGAATCCTTCTCAAGAACAATGCTGGAACGTTTTCGGACAGACTTCACACCTTGCGATTTATTTTTATGGGAATACCTCAAATCAAAGGTTTACATTTTACAATAACAATCTCCGGACAATTCAGGCCCTACAGAAAAATATTTGCTATGAAACTCAAAGCATTACTCCAGCGCTTTGCCGTCGCGTAATTGCAAATGTAATGGTCCGACTGCAAGAGTGCATTGAAAAAAATAAAATAATGGTGTCTGGGCTGAATCCGATAGAGAAAAAGCCGATTTATTTGCTGAACATCTAGAGGAAACTTTTAAACCTTTTGACGGTCAGGCGTTGAAAAATGAACATGGTGATAGCCAATGGTCATCTTAAAACATTTTTATTCGGAATATCACGTTAGCAGAATTTTATCAAGCTATTAAAGATCTTGAAAATAATAAAGCTACTGGGTACGACCTAATAAATGCTCGCGTGCTTAAAGAGCTACCCAGAAAAGCAGCAATTAAACTTCAGCACTTTATGAATGCGGCGTTAAGGCTTTCATACGTTCCACGCCAACGGAAAGTCGCAGAAGTTTTAATGGTTCCAAAACCGGGAAAGTCTCCGAACGAAAAGAAATCTTATAGACCGATATCTCTCTTGCCACTGATCTCCAAGGTATTTGAGAAAATCTTATTAAAGCGACTGCTTCCTATTATCCAAGAAAAGCGGCTTATTCCTGACCGTCAATTTGGTATCCGGAAAAGCCACTCAACAATTGATCAGGCTTACAGAATAACCAATGAAATTGAGAAATCTGTAGAGGGAAAAAATGTATGTTCAAGCGCATTTCTAGATGTCTCTCAAGTCTTCGACAAGGTCTGGCACGATGGCCTTTGGTTCAAACTGCGACAGGTCTTTCCGGGTCAAATATATTACATCCTTGAGTCCTACCTCTAAAATAGGATATTTCGATTTAAGCAAGTGAGGGAATATTCGGATTTTAAGCAAATCAATGCTGGTGTTCCCCAAGGAAGTGTTCTCGGTCCGATTCTTTTCGTACTATACACTAGCGATCTTCCTCAAGAAGAAGATACCATAATAGGTACTTTTGCAGGTGATACGGCTATACTTGCAATATCCGATTCAGTTGAATCTGCAACCGAGAAGCTCCAACGAGCTCTAGATAAATATTCCCAGCCCAGCAATAAACAAATATTACAATCTTATCAGAATAAAGTTCTCAGAAAAATTGTTAATACTCCGTGGTACATTAGAAACAGTGATTTACACAAAGACTTACAATTACCAACTGTTGAAGATGAAATAGCAGTTTTCGCTGGGAAGCTACGAACTCACTTAAATAACCATAGCAATAGAATTATTCCACAAACAATTGATGAGACAAGCTTGTGCGCCGACTTCAAAGAACAAAACCGTTCGACCTAGCACCATAAGGAGTATCCGCTTTCAAATGCGGTATCCGCAGGTCCTGTCAGTTGGGAACTACCTGCCAAACGTGATTATAATATTATGAAATTAAATTTACTTGATAAGGTAACTTAGTTGTAGTCGCAAGAACAAAAGCGAGGTGTTTTTTAATGAGTAAAAATCTCACACTACTATGAGTACCGGGCTCTAGTGTCTATGAAGATTCTTCACCTACCCACTTCAAAAAAAAAATGTTTTTTTTCCAAGATCTGCCGTAATGTGAATATTTGATCGATGGTCGACTTGCCTGGTCTAGAGCCGCCTGGACCTATCAGGTTGTTGACGACGTTAGACGTTCACATAATACGGCAGAATGATTCTTGTATACGATATTCAGAGGGTCTCCTTTCTTGAGGATCGGGCAGACAATGCCGAGGTTCCATTCATCATGCATATATTCTTCCGACCATATTTTGCAGATGAGCTGGTACATACTCCCAACCAAGTCATCGCCTGTCGATTTGAACAGTTCGGCAGCGAGGCCGTTAGCTCCAGCGACTTTATTGGACTTAAGATCCGATTATATAGCTATCTTCACTTTATTCACGTCGGGTGGGCGGCGTGGCGTTCTTGGTCTGCGTCGCCTAAGTCAAATGGCATTATCTCTATAGCAGCGGGATTCTTTTTTTCATCGCCGCGCCGTTAAGAACTTTGTAGAAATTGTTCTTCTCTCCTCTTCTGCTCGTAGGGCTCGAGAGCAGCTCTATTACTTTTGTGCAGCGCCACTTTATATACTTATACTTTTTGTTTCACTGCATGTGCTTGACAGCACTCATCGTCAAACCAGGAGTTTCGTTGTGGTGATCGTGTAAAACCCAGTACGTTCAGAAGGGGCTTCTCTGATGACTGCTTGGCAATATTCCCACTGGTTCTCAATACTTGATGCTGGCGGCATATGACTTCTTAAGAGGTTGTTAGGAACTCAATCGGAAAACGACCTAGTGATTTTTTGCGATTGTAACTGTCCAACGTTGAACTTCCCTGTTTTGCCTCGGGTCGGGATATCTGCAACCGAACTCTGGATACATCTAGGTAGTTATCCGATTCGATGTTAATACCTCGGAACTTGCGGACATCCTCTATACTAGAGAAGTGCCTTGCGTTGATCACAATGTGTTCAACCTGGTTAAATGTTGAGTTGCTAGGAGATCTCCATGTCCCTTTTGTAAATATCAAGATGTTTGAACTGCGCACTAGCTATCAGAACGTTATACCCTATGGCTAAGTCGATCAGCCTGAACACGTTAACGGAGGTGTTTTTGCTTCGCATCTAGAAAATTATTTTATGTGTTCGGAAAGTCACGACGGCGGCACAACCCCCAATTGGGATGGCCAAATCTTTAATGTGACTCCAATAGAGAATAGCCGTATAAATTTCTAATGATCTGAGGCTAAGCTCCTAATGTCGTATTAGCCCTGCAAGGTGTTCAATAAGTAGTTCACCCTAACTAGAACTGTAGACGTCACTGTTAATATCATCTGAGTATTTCCTCTAATGCCGTTTGTATGAAAGTAGAGATACCTAAATGAGAACATCTCACTTTACTCACACTTTATTAAGTGTGTTGCTGCGGAAACAGACGATTTTTCAGCGGTCGATTCGTTGAACCTAATTTCGATGACTCGGCAACACATCGCCTCTTTATTTCCTTCAATATTGGCTCTTTGCTTCTCAAACGACGCCGGTTTAGTATTAAGCTATCTTATCGAAAAAGCGTGCATTTGGTTTTGATCAACCGCTTTTTCTTTGAATTATAGAAACTAATTTTTGAACCGCTCAATACAAGTTGTATTGGATGCTTTCAAGTTTGTTATTCATAAAATAAATGCTGGTATACCACAAGGCTTCATTTTGACTCCGACTGTCTTTCTCATATTCAGTGAACAGTAATCTTTTGTTTGAAACTTCTAATCCACTTAATTGTTTTGACAGTATTCTCAGCTTCTTTACATTCGTTTCCAGACTCAATTCCTTATCCTTCGCAAGTGGATTTAGAACCGCAGTGTGTAAAAAGCTCATGAAAGTCTGATCTCGATGTCATTGTCAAATGGGAACCATAAACCATTTAGAATATTATGCTTCATTAATCAATGCTGTGTCTTTTCATTAAAGCGAAACCTACCCCATGCCGCTATAGATGAGCGGCACTTGCATTGAGGAAACTGAACCGCTTTTAGTTCTCGATATGTGCATTACAGGCCGCCTATAGTGTGGAAGAACGCTGCTTAGTGTTTAGGTTTCCTTCGACGATACAAGACATTTTCCACTCTTTTCGATCTGGATGTAATCCTTAAAGTCATAAAGGTACATTTTAAGGGCAGTTATAGTCGCTTGCAAACGTTCAAAATATCAACTGAAACTTTAGAATCTCAATTCGCAAACTGCTAAAAAATTATTTGAAATCATGATTCAAAAAATTTCCAAATTTAATTAATGGACGCGTAACCCTTTTTTTTGTTTAAACCTGAAGTTTCTTTCATTCGTGTACAGCGCCATTATCTCCCATCAGTTAAGGATCGATTTGAATTAGATTTTCGATCCATGGGTTGAACGATCAGTTTAGAGTTGAATTGAATTAAATAAAGAAAGAAAACAATTTCACAATACAATTTATTTTGACTTATGTAAATATGTACGTATTAATAGCTTATGTAACTTTCAGGCTTAATTACATTTAAATTTTTGACAGCTGAAAATTCTGAACTGAAAAGCTGCTCTTGAGTTAATCTATTTAAATTCAATTTATTTGAAATATCTACTAACTCTGGGTTATCCCAGAGTTCCAGGACTAAAAATGTTACCCTTTTTTATGATAAAAATATCTATAAGCAGGATTTAGAATACTTGCCCCCAGTTTTCAGTGCTGATGGTAACTTTGAGCTAAACCTGCAAATAAATTGAACACAAATTACCTTAGAAATAGTTTTTCAACTAAAAATTAATAAAAGTGCGGCACTATGGAAATGTATTTTGAACATGGAAACAGAATCACACACTCATAATGGAAACCAATCATGAACAAATTATGATCATTTATGCCAACGACTGCATTTTACGATTTAAACGTTCCATAAGAATCAATCCACAAGCAAATAAATAAAGTAAAGCTGTCTGAGAATATGGTTACTTCTTCTGCCTACTGAGCTTGGCACTCATCATCCAAAAAATATCATTTGAATAAATTGAAAATACTTCAGTGCATTTTAGAACTAAAAGCATTTTCCAATAAATAATGATTACCGGAACGGCATGCGCACAAATAAAATAAAGGACGAAAAACATGAGTTTGTCGGAATGTCAGCTTGTGGATGCGAGAGGAGGCACGTACCTAGCACGAATTTTCAAGGAATCGGTTCCTCTTGGAAATCGGAAAGACGCAGGCAAAGCCCAAGGTGCACATTTTTAGCGATGGTGAGACGAAATAAAATAAATTGCAGAGGCGAGAAAGAGTTTATTTATTTTATTTTTATTCTACGAAGAAAATGTTTTTTCAACAAACAAAAAAAAAAACAACAAATCTATAAACATGTCATTCTATTGGATGGAGCTATAAATTTAGTTTCCGTTCGTTTTACTGCTGCTGGTTACTGCAACAACAGCAGATGCAGAAGCTGAAGCAGAAGCAGGCCCAATCTTCGAGGGACGCATTCGTTTTGCCAGTATAAGAAATGCTTCAGGGTTTTGGTTCCTTATTTCGTAAGCGATTGCAGACATTTTTAGTTAGGAGCAGTGAAACAGCATCGCGTGGAGCGGGGATACTCGTAGTTGAAAAATTGCACCCCAACAAGATGCGGATGGCTGGCTTTTTATGAAATTGCAAGTGAGTTCTTATTCTTTCCTTGTTTGGAAAATATTCTTTGGCCCATTGTATATCTGCTTTCGTGGAGTAATTTATTTTTTTTTTGTTTATTTCTTGAAGCAATCTTCCAGTGGGATAGTAAATTCTAAATATTTTTTCTTTTTAAACAAGGAGGGATAACCCACAAGAAATGGGTAGAGAAGTGTGTAAGTTTTGATTTTCCACACTTGCTCTATGAGTTTTCTATGTTAGGGAATTCGAATTGTAGGAGAAAGTGAAGGTTTTTGATTTAGGTTTAGTTTTAAATAAATATTCAAAACGTAAATCTATGAATGCTCCGAAGTTGCTGTAGCTATAGGGTATTGGTTTGAAGCCATTGCCGGTTACTCTCATTCTCGATTTACTTATTTATAAGGTCCTCTAACTTAAATTGTCAAAATAGATATACGCGAGCTGTAACATTTTGCCGAGGACAATCTCGTGTCCTCGGAAAAGAACCACAAATTTGAAATTTGAATCTATTGCAGTGTTTGCCAGATGCCAATAACAACAATGGAGATATTCATGGCATTTAATCTTGATCAAACAATTCTGCTTCGAAAATCATAACTATTGCAAAAGTCATGTGAAATTGTGCTTCATCAAATAATAAGAAAAATGTCACTGATTTTTTTATAATTTACTCGTAATCACTACTCAAGAGATTACCCTTAAAAAAATGTATTATTGCGTAACACAGTGCGACCCTTTAGATAAAGTGAAGAGGATTTAATAGGAGATGTCGATGAATATCGGACTTTAAAGCTTGTACATCATATAATGTTGGGGACAAATTCTCGAAGTTCCAAGTATTCAACATGCGATTAGTGCGGTTAAAGAAAGAAGCTCTACTGGAGAAAACGTCCGAAGTTAGGCTCAATGGTAAATAGATGTGCATTCATAGCGTGATGAATATTACGGAGGAATTGCTAGAGATGAAGAATGCAACTCAATATTTTATTTCAGCATTGTTGATAGAAAAGGCTTTATATAATGAAAGGCAGGAAATGTTACGACAGTGTTTAAGAGAAACAATCACACATCCGTAATGGATGTCTCTTAGATAAGTCTAAGGACTCTTTTCACCTTGAAATAAAAAATAGAGCCACATACATAGATATGAGAATTATACCCAAGTTCTTGGCAGATTTATGTTTTATAGATCGTAGCCAGATCAGAAAAGGAAACAAATTTCTTGTATATTTTAAGACCAACTAAACTTTTATTTTAGAATTTTTGGCTACTTCCAATATATAGTCATTCCAGAAGTGTTGATCCTTAATTCACATACCGACTTTGAACAGCTTTTCTGTTTCCTTGATGCAAGTGGTATTCGTTGATTATTGCAGGGGTTTTATACTTGTATATTTCGCTTGGCCGACAGCTCTGGGTTGTTTTTGGAGCATTAAATTTCATGCGATTGCTTTAGTACCCCATTTTATAATGCTATCAAAATAGGAATTTAATGTCTTACGTCCACAGTTGAAGAACAGCATTATGTGATCCTGGAAACGAGTATAAAAAAGCTGTGGGTTATATCGTCAGCGAAACACTGAAATGGATTAGAAGTTTTAAACAAGAGATCAAATATGAAAATAAGAAAGTGTTTCGGAGTTAAAAGGGAGCCTTCAGGCACACCAACATTTATTTTAAAATGTCGAAGTTGAAACCGTGCAATACAACTTTTATAGAGTGGTTTAAAAAGTAGTTTCTAATCCAACAAACAGGGAATGTATAAACACCAAATGCACCGATTTTCGTGAAGGTACTAGTACGGTCTAGAATGCCAAAAAAACGCACGATTTTTGGTTTTTTTTTTTTTTTCTTGGAAACTTTATTAGGTAATGACATAATTTTTTTTAAAATAATGAATACATACGTCAACAGTACAAAAAAAATTTTTTTCAGTAGATCCGGATATTAACTGTCCGCCATCGGTACATGTATTTTTTGATGAATCGAGGTTTGCGCCCTCTATAATTCGGCCAAAATTCGAAAATTAAAAAAAAAAAAATGTTTGTACTCTTGACGCATGTATTTATGTTATTACCAAATAAGGTTTCCGAGAAAAAAATTCCCAAAAATCGTGCGTTTTTTTTGGAATTCTAGACCGTACTAGTACCTTAAGAGAGCTTGATGCCAAAGCTTTTGGAATACATACATACTAAATTTAAAATAACTTTTATAAATACAAAACATGGATTTAATGAGATAAAAATGTTCAAATGCATAAAATTGCCATCTGATTTCTGGAAAAGTATGAATTTATACAAATAAAGTTTAAAAATCGTTTTATTATTAAATTAATTTTTTATATAAGAAATTCGCTTTAAATTTTTCAGGAACAAAATTTGGGATGTCAATTTTAAGTATTTAGTAGCATAGATTTTAGGAAATAATTTTAAAAATTAATCGTTCACACGTTTTGAAGATATTGATTTTTTAAAAAGAAATTTGGAATTTTTTTTTCAAAACCCAAAAAAATAATTTTTGTGAATATTTTTACATACAATTTTATTTTAAACTTAAGGGGTTTCCTGCTAAAAATTTTTGGTTAAAATTGTTAGAGCTTATAATCAGATAGTCGAAAATGAAAAAACGGTTCTATGACAGGTACTGTTAATAACATTTTTCTTAAAAATTTTTTTTTGATAAAAATGTATTCCACGCCAATTATAACAAACTAAATTTTTACTTGCGGCTTATAGGTAGACATTATAAGGCATTATGTTCGTAAAAAAATCGGACTCGAGATTTTGATCAAAGTTGATATTACGATGATAGCGAAAACCAAAAAAGTGGGTCTCGTAATTCTGTCTGTCTGTCTGTCGGTTCGACTACATCCTAAACGGCTCTACCGATTTTCTTCAAACTTGGTAGATATGGGATTTGATTTTTTCTCAAAAACTGTCTCACAGATTTTCTTCAAAAAAATTCATTAAAACCTAGGTAATGGTTAAAAAAAATTTTCCGAAAAATGGTTATTTTTGGTACCCCCCTTGGAACAATTTTTTTTGTTTTTGATTTTCTCAAAAACGGTACATCCGATTTTGATTATTTTATTTATGTTAAGACTCCCCAGCAGTTGCAATATTATTGTGCATCCAAATTTTCAAAAAAAAAAAAAGATTTTGGATTTTTAAAAAAATTTTCAAATTTTTTTTTGGAAACTCAATATTTTGAAAACCCCATGCTCGATTTTTTTTTAAACTTGATAAATAAACATTTTTTAATAAAAATTATAAGATGTAAGAAAAAATGTTTGTTTACCTAAAAAACACGGTACCCTCCATACAAATGTTAAAAAATGGTTTTCGAAAATCGTATTTTTCTCGAAAACGGTTCCCGAATTTTTTTTACTTTTGAGTAATTTTTACGATCTATAATGTACCTACCTACCATAGAACCATTTTCTAAAATTTAGAATTTTTCATTATCGACGAAACGGATTTTAATGAAATTGTTTATAGAGAAGCTTCTAGGAAGTTTAAAAAACATTGCATTTCAAAACTTAAAAAAAAAAACATAATTTTTGAGTTTTAAAAAAAAAATCAATGTTTTTTTTGGAAAATTCGATGTATCAGAAACGGCTCAATATTTTGTTTATAAATTTAATTTTTATTTGAAAAATAATAAAAGCTTTAAATTGGGGTATACCCAAATTTTTTCTTATAAACGTTTTAAAAATTTTGTTTCTAAAAGCTTATTTTCTTAAGAAACCAGTACAGACTCATAATTTTTGTTCTTGCATAATCTGATATTTGCTTGAATCACATGAAATCCTATTTTTAGGTCCAACTACTACTGTTTTAGTCTATTAAAAAATGAATTTTATGCTTATGAACAGTTTTTCTCTAATAACATTCATTTTTGTAATTCTTGGTCGTTTACATAAGAGCAAGTTCGTACGACCCAGTCGTGCATTTTATTTTTTATCAAAATCGTTAGATCCGTTTTCGAAACATATCAGATCTTACATTAGGAGTGTATGGAGGGTACCGTCAGTTTTCGAGCTAAAAAAAAAAAACAAAATTTCAATTTCCCCTCCAGGGAATCACCGCAGACCCTTAAGTACCGATTTTGATGAATATTTTCTTTGGTAGCTTAGGCTGTAGATCGAGGTACAGATATACAGACAGACAGATGGAATTGCCGGCCCCACTTTTTTCGTGTTCTTTATCATCGTAATGTCAACTTTGATCAAAATCTCGAGTTCGATTTTTTTTTTCCAAATACTTGCCCTATAGTGCCAATATGGCAAGTAAAAAGGAGTGTTATTGTGAACGAGTGTTGGAACCAAAAACTAAGAGGAGTTTGTAATAATTTTTGCAAAAGCACCAGAATCTGTCACTTTCAAGGAAGCATAAATGGCCAGTTAAAGTTTAGAAAGAAGTTGCTTAGACCGCCCCAACTGGTTTTCTCATATTGCCAAATGGTTCCCTTTAGAATTTTTTATTTAACTGTATTGGTTCATCATGAGAAATTTTCCGATTGGTCCATGCGTTGGATCGGGCTCACAAGCTGACGGCTAGATTCGAGATGAGCTCTTGTATTAGCAGAGGGAGCAATCTTTTGGTGAGGTCTATTTGCAAATTTCTGTGTGTACCCAGGGTACTAGACATAATTTTTTTGTTTTTTCGTAGATAGCTTATATTAAATATGCGCAAGCTTACTTTAATATTACTTTATTAATTAGATTAAAGGCTTAGGTAAAGTTTACAATGTTTACAATAGTTAGACGACGACGCGACGTTACGTCTTGATGACCACGAGCGAACTGATTGTGATTGCATTGCAGATGTAGACATCACTGTATGCCAGGTCGCATACACAAAAACCTTAACATCCAGATAGGTTATAGATTGTGGGGCCTGTCGCTTCGTTTGCGATTAGATCTGCGGGGCGTCGTTGCTTCCAGTGGCGTTGATGAAGTTGCCGTTGATTCATTAGCAGTTGGTAAAGTTATTTGCTCCGGCTCAGAAGACTGTGATACGCTATGAACTGATTCGTCATCGGATGGGTCTTCTCCAGGGTCCTCGTGAACAGACATGCCGATTGGTGTTGGTGGCACTCGACTACGTAGCTGATCCTGATGACGTTTTACGACTCGGCAGTCGTTAAGACGGATACTGTAAAAAATGGGACCACTTTGTTGAGACACCATTCCCTCAATCCATTTCGACCCAGTGCAATGAAACATTTAAAGTTAATGGGCTCACAGACCTTACCAAAAGTTATTTCTTGTGGTTGTATTTTATCAAAGTATGTTCTAAGCTCGCGGTTGAATAATAGCTCTGCGGGCGAACGATTGGTAAGTGCATGTGGGGTAGTACACTGACTGAACACATAAGTATCTAGCCAGGCTCAAGTGAATATTTGTGTTGTGACCTATCTGCTTCAGATAGTTCTTTGTGCTTTGTACCATTCGCTCCGCTTGACCGTTCGTAGCCGGATGAAAAGGAGCAGATCGAATGTGTCGAATTAAGTTGTTTTCCATGAAGACTTTGAGTTCATCCGAGGTAAAAGCTGTCCCGTTCAGACGCCAGTTCATCATTCAGTAGCGAAGAGCTGACGAAGGAACTTAATGGCGGACGCTGATGACGTTGAACTGACTACGGCGACCTCGACCCACTTTGAGTAAGAGTCGACAACCAAAAAAAATGTTTTTCCTTGGAATGGCCCCGCAAAGTCGACATGCAGGCGGCACCATGGACGTTTAGCTGACTCCCAATATTGTACTGTAGACTGTGGTTGCTCATTCCGATTCTGCTGACATTGTGGGCACCTCACGACAAGTTCGATTTCGGCATCGATATTAGGCCACCAAACATAGCCACTGCTTTCATTTTGACGATACCAGGGTGTGGTGCATGTAACGCATTTAAGATTGTATCTCTAGCCGGAGGAGGAATAACAGCACGATTTCCCCACACTATGACACCCTTATTAGCAGAAAGTTCATCTCTTCGGGAATAATATGGATATAAATCACTTGAACGGTCGATTTTGGTGTTTGGCCAACCTCTTAGCACCCATCTTAAGGCTTTGGAAAGTTGGGCATCCTTCAAGGTTTGAGTCTCTAGTAGTTGTGCGCTCACGACTGGTGATGCTGCTAATTTTATTATAAGAACGTCTTAGGACGATGACTCTACTTCGATCGGTATGGGACAGCGGTTCAAGAAATCTGCGTTACTTATTTTTGCTCCAGCACGATGTACAAGGTTAAAGCTATAGGCATTTAGAAATATTGATCTACGAAGCATTTGAAACGATATTACGTCGGGGACTGATTTTGTAGTAGTAAAGATTCCTAATAGTGGGCGATGGTATGTGACTAGCGTGAATGACCGACCATAGATATACATACCATAGATAGTTGTGAATTTTGTTTACTCCTGAAACGAGAGCCACTGCTTCTCTGTCGATTTGCGCGTAGCCTCTTTCAGACTTGGAAAGAGTTTTTGAGTAAAATGCAATGGGTTTTTCGGTCCCATCTGTTAACTGGTGACTGGGGACAGCTCCGAGACCATAGGGTGATACGTCACATATTAGAACTAATGGTAAATTCTAATCATAATGAATTAACACATCATCTGAAGCAACGAACTTCTTGAGTCCCGCAAAATCCTCTTCGTGGTGTTGTTTCCATGTCCAGTGTGCATTTTTATCTAATATTTAGATGGTGCAACGGTTCTGCTACAGTAGCTTTCTGTGGCAAAAATGCATGATAAAAATTTAATAGGCCTAGGAATGCTTGCAATTGTTTTTTATCATTCGGTGCCGGTGCGTTATGGATCGCATTAACTTTATCAGCTGACGGTCGTATACCCAGAGAATCAATTTTGAATCCCAAAAACTCCACTGATGCTACGCCGAATTGGCATTTATCCCTTCGTAATCGTAAGCCAGGAAGAAACTTTTTCTCCTCGAACAAGCAGGATCAGTGGCATTGTGTGTCTCGCTGCAATTTGAACATTTAATATTTTTAGCAGTGTATTGCTTCTTCTCATGGACTTCGGAACAAATCGCGCAGTGGGTTTTAATATGACAATCTTTTTCGCCGTGGCCAAACATTTGACAGTTAAAGTAGTGACAGCGCGCAAAATCTCATTTAACTTGTGTTATGTTCTTTTTTAAGTCAGCAAGTCTTATTGAACCACTTTCCAGAAACACAATATAAAACACTTCAACATATTGATTATGTTTCTTAGTTACTAATTTAATGCTTTGGCATTTTAACCCAAGAGAAATAAGTTTATTTTTTAGAGAGTCGATGAGAGTTTCATCTAAACCGAATAAATCGATCGAGTTGACGCGAGATCGTGTGTAAAAAATAGTGTTTTTTTTCTTTTAATGATGAACAATGATCTTTTTTCGCAGTTTATTTATATGCCAATTGACATTTTTTTGATGTTGTAGTCTTTAATTTTTGCTTCCTTAAGAAATCAATGAACATTTTCGGATGTTTTTTGCAAGACGCAAATTGATGGAACTTTAGTCTTTTTGTTCGAATATGGAATAATCACTTCATCACATTCAATATTGTGATCGTAGTCAGGCAAACATAACGAGGGGGTGTTATAACCAATATTTGAAATATTTGTATCTGCGGAGCTCATTTTTCTATTTTTAGTGTTGTGAGACAAAATGTCTTCAACATGAGATGGAGAACGATGTCTTCTGTGAATTTTTATTTTTTTTAATACCCCGCAGGCGAAAACGTCTGATAATATCAGAAAGGTTACTGAGTAGGATATTTACTTTTAAAATTTTTGTAATTTTTCAATTTCCATGAAATTGGTTCATTTGATTAGTTTTGAGAGTAATTTTCCATTCCAGTTTAACAGTCTATTTTGAAACTGAATGGGGATTAATATAAGGATTAATTGATTTGTTGTTGAAAGTAAGCAAGTGAGTAAGTCCCGGATATGAGAGCTTGAATTTCATACCTTACCTTTGACAGAATTTATATACCGGGTATATTCAGCTTCCGCTATAGTTTATACGTCAAAAAAAGAATCCAATAATTTTGTACATGTCTGCGGGTATCGACAAATTTTTTAACAGAAATGTTCTAGACAGCTTTGTTGAAAATCGAAAAAATCCATACTCTACTGATCTCATACGACTAGCCCTTCGACCAAAACGAATAAAATAAAATATTGGCTGACAAAAAAAAAATCAGAAAGTACGAAATAATAATTAAATAATAACAATTCTATCACAATTGAATGCTAGAAATAAAAACGAGCTGCTGTAATTGTCATAATTATTTTATTTATTCAGAATCAACTTCATTAAATAAATAGCAAAGTTGTACTTGTTCCAACAAAAGGACACACCAAAAAAGCCTCGTCAAAGGCACTATTTCATGCGTAGAATAAATAAACTATCATCAACAGTATTGCTTAAATTACATAAAATATTACCACAACGGTAATTAATCAATTAGTTATATTATGCAAAGCGTCAAAAAACAAACTCACGTGCACATGGACATGCATTAGACCAACGCACACACTTAAACTGTGTGTGTGTGTGTGAAATAATTAAAGTACTGTCCATAACACTTTTGCGGGATATATTTTTTTTTTTTTAAAATTTTGTTGGTATTTTCGCGCTGAAACAAATATTGTTATGCTGCAACAACCAAAACCAAATTAATTATACTCTACCAGTTACAGGAGGGCCCAAACCAAGGCTGGGCTTTCGTGTTTAGCAAATTGGTTCATTAACGCCTATTCATGGCCGATTCGCGGTGCGGTGTGTCGTTCATACGATATCTATTAGACACGTCCTGATGATTTCGAACAACTTCCGTCAATTGATTATTATTATTTTAATTAAAATATAAATTAAATATTTCCCTTTAACTCGTTACGTTGAAGTTATGGTCATGATTTGGCTATAAAATCGGGTGAACCATTATCCCTCGAGAGCAAGAATTTCAAAAAAAAAAAAGAAATTTAGCAAACGCAGTTGTATTTTCTGTTTTCGGGTCTGGTGACAACATTTAAACGGTGATAATTCGATGAAATCATAAACAGAACCATTACCACCTTAGCTCTAATAAATCTTCTCTACAAGGCTTTCGTCATCAGTTTTAATCGCATCTACCCACCTTTCCCCTTTACGAGGCAATCTTCCGGCTTTAATGTAGGATAGAGACGCTAACTCCTTGTTTTATGGGTAACACGAATTTTTATTGCTGCGCTTTGTGCATTAAAACACGAATCCTTCAGGAAAACCTATTCTTTGGGGGGAATTTTACGAGTAAGTTATAACTGACTAAAAAAATATGAACAATCTCAGAGATTAAAAAAAAAACTTTTATGAGTTTTCCCCCAACTTTTGGTCAGAATCCAAATTTAAACATAATTTTATTACGGGACCTCCCTTCTACAACTCTGGCCCTTTTGTTAACGGCTGAAAGACTGCCGAGGTTACCTAGCTCTTTAAATGCCCTTAAAGTCTTTGTTCGACGATGAAGGCAGAACTGATACATCAATCAATAGCCTATAATGCTGCTGCATGGAATAGCACTCCATTTCTTTCAAAAACATACTCTGAATATATATGTGTACACACTAAGGACTTCCATAAGGAGAAGTATTAGGATTTCCTGGACGAAGTCATTTCGAAATACAATGTCTGAATTGTTTTCGGGTACTCCAATGCTTAAATCGTAGAGGAAGAACTCCAACTAATTAGAAAGCACGAACTCCAAAAAAGTGCAACAGGAAACACCTTTCGACTAATCGACTTGGTATGCGCAATTAATACTTTCTCTCCATACAAGTCTCCATTTCTGGCTGGTCAACTATGCTATAAAAACCCCAAAATGTGTCAGTTCCATAGCTGAAAATAATTTTCAAAGGATGCCTTAAGAGTAAGTCCACAGAAGTGAACGGGCGAACGAGCTGGCCGGGTAAGGATCAGCCCTTCATAGCTCACATGCGGAAAGAGTCAACATAGCACTCGGAGTTATGAAGGGAAAAATTGTCTTATTTTTTCTTAGCGATTCAAACCGAAGGTGGATAAGATAAACTTACTGCATTATATCTATAAAGATTTGTCCCACATATAGATGAGCATGCAGCGAAGCTAGGAATTCATCACAACACTCGTTGTTATAGCTGTTGGGACCAGCGGGAAATGGAAACAGTCCTGCATTTCTCATGCAAATACCCTGCTCTGGCCAAATTTAGAGAACAATCATTAGGAAGGGTATTTTTCGATTGCATTGATGAACTTTCGGAAATGAAGATCAAAGGCTTCATCTCTTTTCTCAACGCGACGAAATGGCTCTAGGGCGAACGTCGGTTACTTCTGTGCCGTGCCCTTTGTTTGACTCCTAAGATCCCGAGCGAGAGGACCGAGGGCTTTTACGGAAGCTTATAATGCGATAGATAAGCACCCAATCGGATTGGCTACTTTTTTAGTACCAGCCAACAGGCTTCCTAGTTGGCACAGTGTAGCCTAAACCTAAAATAAGAGACATCAAAACCTACTAGATCCATTTTTTTTCCCTTAATCCAAACTGGATGATTAGAAACTGCAAGAGAGAAGCGAAGAAGAAGTGCGCCCAAATTCAAGCAAAGAATACAGAAAACCTGTATCGGGAGCTGGATGAAATTTCTACCCCGACAGCTGGTGCTATTCA
Source organism: Chrysotoxum bicinctum (assembly GCA_911387755.1). Lineage (NCBI taxonomy): Eukaryota > Metazoa > Arthropoda > Insecta > Diptera > Syrphidae > Chrysotoxum > Chrysotoxum bicinctum. The sequence continues at coordinate 193,248,145 of OU426988.1, forward strand.
AGAGCTACGGCAAAACACGAATAAGGGCGCAACTATCTTCAAAATAGCCGCTCAAAGAAGAAGAAATGCCCAGGAGATTTGTTCGCCAAAGTTCATTAACAATGCTCAAGGCCAACTACTTGTGGAAGACAACGAAATTCTTCACAGGTGGCGACAGTATTGCGACGGACTTCTAAACGAACAATTTCCAAGGCTATACTTTCCAATAGCTTCACCTAACTTAAGCGAGGTATCCGACGTCACAGTCGAAGAAGTTAGTGAGGCGGTAAAATACTCCAAAAAGGGAAAAGCTGTTGGCCCAGACGAAATACCCTCAGAGTTTTGGAAAAAGATGGGAGACATCGGGTTTAGATGGCTCATGATTCTTGTCTCCAAACTTATACGAGGTGATCGCATGCCTAATCAATGGAGGGAAAGTTACCTTCTTCCAATTTATAAAGGAAAGGGTGATACTCGAAGCTGTGATAATTACCGTTCGATTAAGCTGATGTCACATACCATGAAGATCGTTGAGCGAGTCTTGGGTAGCCGACTGCGAAAAATAATTAGGCTATCTGATGACCAGTGCGGGTTTGTCGGGGGTAAGTCAACCACGGATGCAATCCAGAGTATAAGAATAATTATGGAAAAACATCGGGATTCTTTGGAGGATTTGCATGTCGTATTGGTTGATTTTGAAAAAGCATTCGATCGGCAACCACGAGATCTAATATGGGTGGCAATCAGCAACGAGGAGTTCCAGAAACCTATGTGCGGATAATTATGGACATGTATGATGGAGCAGTTACTAAAGTAAGATGCGCAGCTGGAGTCACCGAAGAATTCGAAATGACAGTAGGTGTACACCAGGGAAGTGTCTTGAGTCCCCTGCTCTTTATTACAGTTCTTGATTACCTGCTTGAAGGCAAAGTGACGGATCCAAAAGTACATCAGTTATTCTTTGCTGACGATGGAGCCATCATAAGTGAACACCCGATATCCCTACAATGAGCCCATGACGTATGGGTGGATGTTCTAGAAGGAAGTGGGTACCGCATAAGCGCGAAAAAGACAGAATACCTATGCTGCCCATTTTCTGATCCACACAGGCCTATTCCAGATATTTATTTGAATGGAGTAGTGCTTCCCAAGTGTGAAAAGTTTAAATATCTGGGGTCTATGATAAATAACGAAGTTACTTGTGATGACGATATCAATCATCGCGTAAGCGTAGGGTGGATGAAGTGGCGGGAAAATTCTGCTATCTTCTGTGACCGAAAAATGTCCCCTAAGCTGAAAGGAAAGCTCTACACTTCAGTTGTGCGTCCAGCACTCACATACGGTTCACAATGTTGGACAATGTACAAAAAGTATGAGAGTAAGCTTACGGCAGCTGAGATGAAGATGCTTCGTATGACAGCAGGAGTTACAAAGCTTGATCGAATTAGAAGTACGAAGATCCGAGGAAGCCTTCATGTTAAGATACCATTTCCCAAAAAATTGAACACGACCGACTCAGTTGGTATTGCCATGTTCAAAGGAGAGATCCTGAAAACCCCGTCAAAAAGGCAATATCATACGACGTTCCAATTCGGAATAAAAAGAACGGTAGGCCTAAACACTCCTGGTACAAACAAATGCAAAAACACCAGCATTCAGTTGGCCTCAGAAATGGAACAATACAAAACCGGGAGGCGGATCACTAGTGTGAAGCAGATACGTGGGAGAGTTATGATCCCCTCGACATCGAGATCATAACAGCGCCGAAACAAAGGAAGAAGAAGAAGAATCCAAACTGGATGACTCCGTGAGAACGATGTACCATCTGAAATTCACACTCCTTAACCACTGGCATGTACAGTCAGTACTTCCAATATTTTACGACTTTATTCAAAGAGGCATTTTACAGGTGTAGAATCCGTTAATTAATGATCAATATTCATGCAAATAGAAGAAAAGTTACAAAAACCAAAGAGAATGTGCTGCAGTGCTTAGCCGGTCCAGGAAGAGAAAAGTATCGAAGTTAGGGTAGATAAAGTGCCTGCCTAAATTTTTCGTTCCCAACTCGTTGAACCATTTAAAACTCCTTATGAAGCGTGGAAAACTGCTTATTTCAGTATTTGCTAGATGGTTGAGCTGGACATGTAAATAGAAGACAAGGAACAGTTTTCTCCTTCTCTTCATCCATGCAGCTTCTGCAGAAATCTTTTGAGTACACACTAAATCGCCTACCTATTAAACAGTGGTTGGTTACCCAACCTATTATGGAGCTAATATCTAGTCTGCTTAGAGATATCAGATTCTTAGGGCACCCGAGATCTAGCGTTGGCCAGATTTGTTTGCAAGTGGTCATGTTGTACCACCTAAGGTAAGTAATCTTTACAGCATCTTGCTGTTTGGTCTTCTACACTCTTCTCCTGCATTGAATGAGGTTATTTTATATAGTCTGCTCGACAATTCGAAGGATCCCACTATTTAAACAATACCCAAAAGTATTATAAGCCCAAAGAAGTGACTGCTGATTTTGAAACTGTAAGCCTCATTTAAAAATAGCGAAGATATCTTAGCAACTAAGTTATTGGGAGTAGGAATTCCAGCAAAGGACGTCATCTAGACGAATAATTTGTCAAGGAAAAAACCTTTTTCCGTCAATTCAGGACTACTTTTAGCACATACACAATAGCAAAGCTTATGAGTAGAGCTTCTCAAATAAGGTGGTTTTGCTAGGGTAAAAGCATCCAATCATCAATTAAGTATGGGTAAAATGAAACTTGATCGATGATTGGACTATGGGATTAAGCTCCTTCCAAGTAATATCCAACATATTGTGGTGCTCGTATTTAGCCTTCTCCTTCGAAACTTGAATTGGCTAGAAGTATCAACCAATCGAAATTCTGGCCTGGCAGGCTGAGCATAGACCAAATCTATACAACTTTTGCAAAAGATCAATCAAGTTCTAGTCGAGACTCATATTTTTTTTTTTATCTTCTTCGCTGGGAAAGGTAGAATTCATCACTAGGAGCTGTATGTAACGAAGGTCGAACTCCTACTCCCTGGTTCCGGGAAATCTGATTCAGCTATATGGCGTGGGATGAAGTAATAGCTTCTTTGAACAGTTCCAAACATGCATGGGGTATCAGCAACGAGAAGAACTATTATGTTTCTTCAGCTTTTCTTAGGAACCGTCGTTGGGTTTAACGTGAGTATCTGCCGTTTACCGGCTTAACCCCACGGGAGGCCTACCTCGATCGGAGTCAGATTGGGTCCTGACCATTAACCCTGACATAGCCGAAGCCATCTCTTTCGCAAAGCTGTGACATGTTGCAGGCATGAACACACCTCTTGCTTAGGAGGCGAGGTCTATCTAACACCTCTTGAATCCAGGCACGCCTGGAAACCATGTGTCTCCGCATTCGGAATAAACCACGCCACCACGATACTCCTACTTGGGGGCCTACCTCATAGATAGTCTAAGAAAGAAAACACACCCACGCACGCGACAGCTGCACCTTTCTATCCAAATATAGAATAGGAGAGCCAGAAGACGTACGCTATAGCCCTCAGACTCCTGGGCACTATCTCCCGTGGTGCCAGAATATAGCTTCCGATGAAGCTTCGCAACCCAGGAAGTCACTTACAGATGAAGTTCCTGCTTAAATTCAGGGCCTGTCAACTCCAGATACACACACCCAGCATATAGTCGAGGTAGAAACCACAACTAAGATTGTGCACCCCTCTGGTGAGTTGTTACACACTCCTTAGCGGATTCCTACTTTAAGGACACCGTCCACACTGTTCGTATCCAGTTAGTTCAGTTACTTATGTAACCTATCCACAGGCACCGCGAGGAGGTCCATAGAAATCGGAAGTGACAGCTTTGTGCGAGGCAGCAATACCGGCCCACCGATAAATCAATGGACGAGCCGATCGGAACATCAAACCAGCATTACCGCTTCAGCACCCATACACGTTAGTGCATGGATCGTGCATTCGCATCAACCCCAGCAGAGCTCAACAACAGTCAATAGAGTCTTCGAATTCTAGCTAAAGTTAAAAAGACATAGAAGAACCAAGACATCGCGAATGTCAAACCTCTGGGTCTGGATGACTGGAAGCAGTTTAATCGGGGTTCGTAGAATGGTTCCTTGATGACCCCCAGATGGTTGATGAGATGGGTGTTCTATGGTGGTGTCGCATCTACGATTCCATGCCGGAAGAATATGGATAAAGACGCTGTCGTCGCTGCTGCAATGTACTAAATATGAGTATTGGGCACAAGTTAACGTGTACCACAATCACTACCCCACTATCCGTTTATGTACTGACGATAAACCAACTTCAAAGCCTTCTCAGGCCATAGAACTACGCCATAAGCCACCCGAAGTCATCAACCCATCAACACGATGGGCCATCGACATAGTCAATAGTTGAAATGAAAGGCCATTAGACAGAGTTCAGGAGTTAGGTAAGTGAATAGAATCCATAACTATATTCTACCCAACAAAAATTGTCTTCCCAAGGAGATTAGGAGTATGGATAAGCCTGTCCGTCCTTAAAACTTTCAGAGTTTCTGTATTTTCAGCTTCAATATTTCTGCATTTAAACATTAACAAAACCCTAAAATAAACCTTTGGTGCATTGTGGAGAGTATCAAATTTTTCGAAGAATTTCAACAGCAATTTCTAAATGTAAGTCAGTTATTTTACTCAATTAGGTCGTCGGACCTTTTACACCCGCGAGGATCACTTTCCGGGGCATAAGGTCTCCATTACTCCTATGCGCCATTATCTACGGTTTCTCGGAATCTCTAATTCTTCCCAGGTGGTGCTGATTCTTCTTCGACTGCTCTTCTACAAGTACTTCTTAGTCAGCCCTCTTGTCTTCACGTGTATATTAGCGGGTTCCATTACATCGCTTATAGTTCACAATGCACTCGTTACCTCTTCGAAGTAAACACATATTTCGGAATGATTGCAGATTTCTTGTTACAGTGGATATAACTTTCCAAGTACTGCATCTATACAGAAGCACGAATTCAACATTTAAGCGAAACAGTCGCAGATTGATCTTTAAGCGTATAGTTTCTTCATGTTTTGGACAGCATTTCGCTCCAAAGATATTGAAAACTCTCCACCATCTCTACCAGTTCTCCTTAAATATGAACTTACATAGATAGATATGAAAGTTACAATGCTTATCTTTTTGTTTTTATCTTATTGACAGGGCCGAGAACTCAGCTTCACACTTCTTGTTTGATGGACATCCATGATCCTATGAAAGAGTAAGCATACGTTGTCTGCGTAGTCCAGACGTTTAAGGTTTGATTGCAGAGTTCACTGAATTCCTACATTTTTAGTCGACAAAGCTGCTTGCAGTACATAACTTATGACCCCACTTTCGGTTTCAAGCTCTTCTGACAAGTTTACTAAACTCATTCAATTTATGATGGCTCTCCTGCACAAAGAAGCCACACACATTCTTTATTCACACTATCGAACGCTTTTTCGAGATTGATGAACAGTAGGGTGATCGGTATCTAATCTCTGATCGATTATGATGCGCAAAGTCTTCATGTGGTTCACATAGGAAAGTCCAGTACCTTCGGGATGGTCTTTTTATTAAAGACGATTCTTGCTTTAACCTTGGCAACTCCTAGGACCACGTGCAAATTCATCTCCAATTTTCGCTCACGGTTTATTGAATAGGCAAAATAAAATGAGAGGCGGTCAGCCATCAGACGAATAGGGGGAATAACATGTAGCATACGAAAACATGCACGTGCCGTAACTCTTCGGGACTGGTGGAAGTCTGATCATAGCCTCTCCGTGGCGGCCGCTAGAAACAAGCCTATAAAAAGGTTTGGCTAATATGATCAGGCTGGTTCCTCAGGTTGGCGACAGGTTAATTCCCTGTCCCGTAAAACTAAAAGAATTTCGAGAACGACAACAAGCCTCGGAAACGGACTGATCATACGACGACAACGCAACGAAAACTGAAAAACGATTTACGAATTTTCTTATGGAATGTACGATCGCTCTATAGAGCTCGAGCTGCTCACAAGCTAGCCGATGCCCTGTCAAAATATAAAGCTGACATAACAGCTCTTCAAGAAATCAGATGGATAGGGAATGGTGTTCTACAGAAGAAAGAATATGACATATACTATAGCTGTCATACAAAACACCATGTGCTCGGGGTAGGCTTCCTAGTCAGCGAAAAAATGAAGTCTACCATCATCGGCTTTAACGCTATAAGCGAAAGGCTATGCACCCTTCGCGTGCGAGACAAATTTACGAACATCAGCCTCATTAACGTTCACGGACCTACGGAGGAGTCCTCAGACGAAGAAAAAGAGACTTACTACAAACAAGTCGAGAGGGCCCTCAATGCCTGTCCAAGGTATGATGTTAAAATCATCCTTGGGGATTTGAACGCAAAAATAGGTCGGGAGCCGGTATTCAGGTATTACGCAGGCACCCATAGTTTGCATGAGAACACTAATGACAATGGACTTCGAGTCTTAGAATTGGCAGCATCGAAAAACATGGTCGTTGCGAGTACCAGGTTCCCGCGTAAAGATATCTACAAAGCCACCTGGGTATCACCTGATGGAGTCACTCGTAACCAAATAGACCACGTGTTGATAGACCGTCGCCACTACTCGAACTTGATGACGGTACGAACGTACCGAGGTGCCAATATCGACTCGGATCACTATCTTGTTGGTATGGTTTTCCGAGGGCGGATTGCCTTGCGAAGACGCATTGCATCCGCCGATCAGGTTCGAATCAACACGGCTGCCCTGCGCAATGAAAACACCAGTAACACCATTAGTAATGTGTTAGGACTCGCCCTGGAATCAATTGATTTAGGGAGAGTAAGTCCTGGAGCCAGTATGCTGGGCGTAAATGAGAAGTGGACACGTCTTAAAAATACTGTCATTAGTACTGCCAATTCCATCTTAGGCAGCAGTCGTAAAAATCGGAACGACAGGTTTGATGATGAATGTAAGCTAGCGACTGAACGTAAGAATGTTGCGTACCGAGCAATGCAACAATCTCATAGAACGCGGGCACGCGAAAAGGAATATAAAGAGCTCAGAAGAATAGAGAAACGGCTACACAGACAAAAAAAATCAGCCTGGGAGAAGAACCTAATCTGTGAAATAGAAAATAGCCGAGAGCGAGGTCCGCACCAGGCGCGGAAGTTCTACCAATCCGTCCGAAACATGACGCAGTACACACCACGCTGTACATACTGCAAGGACGGAGAGGGAAATCTGATCACCGATCCTGAAAACATACTGGAGCGATGGGAAGTGTACTTTAATGAATTGCTAAATGGTCAGCTCACTGCAGAAGTGGAGGCTCCACTACTTCAAGAAGAATACTCTATGTTGCCGCCACCAAGCATAGAAGAGGTTGAGAAGGCTATAGGCCGGCTTAAACAGAACAAAGCCTCGGGAGCCGATGGCATACCAGCCGAATTATTCCATCAGGGCGGGCCAGCCTTACGTCAAGCAATTCATGATATTATAGTATACACGTATGGGAGCAGGAAGAAATGCCAGAAGACTGGCGAAAAGGTTTGATATGCCCCATACATAAGAAGGGAGATGTCACAACGTGCAGCAATTATAGAGGTATCACGTTGTTGAGTACCGCCTATAAGATACTCTCCTCTATCCTACAAGACCGGATAACCCCATACGCTAAAACCGTTATCGGACAATATCAGTGTGGTTTCATTCCAGGCAAATCAACAACTGATCAGATATTTACCCTTAGGCAGGCGATGGAATTTAACATCCCAACATATCATCTGTTTATAGACTTTAAGGCCGCCTATATGATAGCATAGCCTGGGTAGAACTTTACAAAGCCATGAGAGAATTCGGCATCCCAAATAAATTGACACGACTATGTAGGTTGACCATGACCAACGTAACAAGCCAAGTGAAAATAGCCGGATTGCTATCCAGACCAATCAACATCTTTAATGGACTCCGACAAGGAGACGGTTTGGCCTGCCTCCTCTTCAACCTGGCGTTGGAGAAAGCAATCCGTGACTCTGGCACGGCAACAAGAGGGACCATCGTCAACAGGTCCAGCCAGTTACTGGCTTACGCAGACGACATCGACATCATCGGAAGAACCGAACAAGCTGTACACGATTCCTTTATCCAGATCGAGCAGGCGGCACAAAATCTGGGGCTGCACATTAGTGAAGGTAAAACAAAGTACATGGTGGCGTCGAATGCGAGAGGAACAGTTGGTCAAACAATCAAGGTTGCGGAGCACGAATTTGAAGTGGTGCAATCCTTTAAATACCTTGGGTCAATAGTAGCAGCCGATAACAATATAGAAGAAGAAATACGCGGGCGGCTTCTCAAATCCAACAGAGCCTACTATAGTCTGTCAAAGCTCTTCAAATCCAGAAATCTCACCATAACTTCAAAACTGCTGCTGTACAGGACCATGGTCCTGCCAGTACTCACATATGGATCCGAGACTTGGGTGCTTAGCAAAAGGCACTCCGACCTCTTAGCTGCGTTCGAGAGAAAAGTCTTAAAGATAATTGTTGGCCCCGTATGTGAGGAAGGACGATTCCGGAGACGGTACAATCATGAACTGTACGCAATCTACCTTGAAGCAGATATCGTGAAAAAAATTAAGCTCGGTAGACTCCGGTGGGCAGGGCACCTAGCTCGCATGAGCGAAGAGGAACCTGCTCGGAAAGTTCTTTGTGGTACATTCTATGGTAGACGACAGCGTGGTAGACTATGCTTGCGCTGGAGAGATGGCGTAGACCAGGACGCCCGAAGCCTTGAGGTGCGCAACTGGACCGGGATAGGTAGAGAGACTTGTTGAAAGAGGCCAGGACCGGAACCCGGTTGTCGAGCCGATGATGATGATGAAAATAAAATGAGACGTCTTGAGAGGAAACGTACGAAAAAAATAGATTTTGTTTAAATTTTATACATGCTTGAAAAATTCTAGATAACCCAGTATAATTTTGCTTATGCAAGGACAGAAGTATCCCGCGGCGTTATGACTAGTGGCTTGAGCTGTTACAACGAAAAAGGTCTAGCGCTTGATTCCCAGCCGAAACCATCTAAAAATAAAACAAAAATTTTTTTTTTCAGGAGCACTGCCACTCGGGAAGGAATGACAAATTATCAAAGAATCATGGTTTTTCAATAGGGACGCTACAAAAGAAGAGCAACAGGGACAGCAAACGACGCCATATTTCTTGCCGCTCTTTTGACATTTTTCTTCAGTAAGGTTTGCTATTTCATAATGGAAAGATATACGAGCCAACAACGAGTCGAAATTATTAAAATTTACTACCGAAATTCGGAGTCAGTGGCCTCAACGTTACGTCGTTACGTCCAATTTATGGTCGTCATAATCGTCCTAGCAGATCAACAATTGAGCGTCTAGTGGAAAAATTTGAATCCACAGGAACAGTACAAAATGTTCCCGTGCCAGTGAGACAAAGAAGTGCCCGGAGTGTCGAGAATATTGCTGCCGCTGAGGCTTCAGTTGCAGAAAGCCCAAATGTGTCTCTCACAAATGCGTCGTTCTCAAGCGTTGGGCATCTCTGTGACGTCGTTGTGGCGAATTGAATGAAAAATGAAAACCGTCGAAAATTGGGTTCAGCGTCTGGACTTCTGCAAGCGTACCCGTGGTGGCCATGCAAAAGAAATCGAGTTCCATATATAATGGCATCGAACGTACTTTCACAAGAATAAAGAATTTCATTGATATCCAAAACCGTTTTTGCTTTATTAAAAAAAAAATTTTTGTAGCGCTCTTATTGAAAAACCCGATAGGTCCTCTTAATACCTAGTGGCACGTGTCAGGAATTGTTGAATGGTTAAACACTAGGAGCCGTTGCCTTCTATGTTATTTTTATTCAATAATACTGCCACTAGTGAGCAGATGTCAAAACCTCCACGAGTAACTCTTATAATAAGTTATAACGACTTGAATCTCCTCTTACCATCCCCAAAACTAAAACAAAAGCGAACTATTCAGAATATAAGAACAACTAGATCCCTGGTGAAATAGACCTTCTCTTAACAACTCATCAGGCAACAACTCATTTCATCAGAAGTCGTGGTAAGAAAGTTGCTAGGTATTGCCTCCGACTCGTTTCGTATCGTGAGTACTCGTAGTCAAAGTGTTACTCGGAGTGTCGTTTTGACTTCGCATCAAATTAAAGTTCTACAATTAAACCTTTAGCTTTATGCAGGTCATAAACAAAGTACGAGTATTTTCTTGATTCCTTTACTTGAATATTCATGTTGCATCTTAACTCCAGACGAGCGATAAGAAACACACTATTTTGTATTCCACCCTCAAGAAACTGGAGGATGATCCATCCTCCTACCTAACTGGGATTGGGAGTGTGATGAATCATTGGCCAGTCGATCTGAATTATTTGGGAACATGTGAGTTATGAGATACGATAGGATGAGCCACTGGATTTTTGGGACAGCTTACTTGATTGAAATGGCCACATTTTGTGGATATGGATACTATACTGATTGTTGGCTATTGGTAATGCATCACTTCCACGCAGGCTGGCCGGGCGTGCCATTAAATCATGGAGGATTTTCAGGGTTGTTGCTTTGAAGGTCAATTTTTTTTTGTTTTGTTTATTTCTTTGACAACCTGCAGCCACGTCAGGAGTAGGAGTAAGTAATGTCTTAAAGGTTATTCCTTGACTACGCTCTATGTGCAGACTTTTGTTTTGTATACATTGTATACAGCTTAGGTATTTTTCCTATGCAATTGATTGGTTATAAATCACTTTGATTGGCATAAGCCATTGTGTCTTAAATCATTGTGACGCAACTGTCTGAGTTATGAAGTTCAATTAGAGGAAAGTCTTATTTGATTAATCTTCGACATATTGGGTGTATAGCTAAATATTAGATTATAAAATAAATTAAGGCTACTTTAATATATATGTTAGAGCGGAGCTACTGTAGTGTTATAGCTACTATATTAAGAGTTGGATATAGCCAAATGCTGCACAGAGAAAAATATTAAACTTATTCATGTTTAAATCAAACTCAAACACATACGATTTGGCATGGAATCGATATCTATTTGATTTTAATAGAAACGTATTTACCCATGGTTGACCCGATTTGAACATGATTTTGTTTAAATTTACTCCACTTTCTATTTGATATAAACATGTTTATCTTTGTTTTAATTTACCTCATTTGATGTTGTTTCAAATAGAATTCTATTTATTTTTTTTGAATACTTCCGTGTTTGAGTCAAATATATTTGACTTCAGATTTTTCAGGCAGGTACTATTTTTTTCTAAACTTGTATCTATTTAATTTTTTTTAAACACCTTTCATTTAAACTGAAATGCTTTCTATTTATTATAGTAGAGTCAAATTCTGAAACATGTACCTACATTAAGTATAAGCATACATTACGAAGAAAAAACACATTCAGATTACTTTTCATACAAATTTATTTCTAGAATAACTTTTTCCATTATAGTGTGGTATAAACATGTAAATTAAAATTCATTCATTCCATTTGTAGAACAGCCAATTCTCTTTCGGCATTCAAGATCAAATAATCACAGTTTATCTGGAAAATAATCATTTTTCTAAGTAATCGAATAAAAATATTTGACTTAAGTTTATTTTTTTTCACATATAAAGTTAACTTCTTAATATCTTAAAAAATGTATTGTATAGTTACCAATTTAAAGCCAAAAACTGTTTTGAAAGATGACCAAAAAATCAGAATTGTTGTAGACTGGTTTTAGACCCCATCATTGCTTCAAGCGCCAGGTAAACTTAGCCGCACATGATTATTAATTTATCTTTACAATTTACTCACTTTAGTAATATCAAAAACACTCTCGGAACACAACACAAACCAATATGCGTAACAGAACACACTAAATGACTTTCGACGCCAAATGCTGAGAAAATTTATGTATTTACTTTGTTTTAGTTCAATTCAAACTAGTTCGGGCTTAAATTAAACATTCGTGTTTAATCTCTGTCTATTGTAAATATTTTCACTCCTTTTATAACTAAAACAAACTCGTTCATGTTCATTTTATGTTAAACATTTTTAAATCAGTAAAATAATTAAACATGCATTCCAAAAATCAAACTCAAGCTGGTTTGAATTGACATACAAAATGTGTTGCAGATTCTTATCCAATAATCAAACATGAATGAGTTTGATTTGAACACACTTTACTGTAAAATAATAGTATATTCTAATCTAAACAGATTTGAGTTTAATAATAAACGAATTCTATTTATCCTTATTTAAACACGTAGTTAAACATGTTTCTGTTTAAATAACTCATAGTTCAGTTTTCTCAGTGTGGAGCATGGTGTTGTATTCGTAAAAAAGCATATTTACCACAGTATGTGTAAGTATCTGAGTGGGATTGGAAAAGGATAACGTAGGAAGAGGAAGTGTCTGCAATCGGCATTCGAAGGATTGATATAGAAGCGATCGGACGTGCGGTGGTCGATGCACGGCAGATTATAATTTCTTTAGATTGTTTTAATTAATTCTGTCATATATGTAAGTAAGTAGAACAAAAATTTTTATTTTTTGCATTCAACTTTGATCCTTAAATACCAAGTTTATTTATTTCGACGTTTAAATTAAAGTTATCGGTGAGCAGCATTTTGATTGGAAGTGATTAAGTTCTTTCTTACTTTGTGGACGTACACAACCCTGATACGACTGTTGATTGTGTTGTGGCTTGCTCTTATCAAAGCATATAACATCGATAAAGACAAAAAGGTACAAAGGACTGCTAGCTTAGGCACCACATGGGCTCTAATATCTTGCCCAACTGATGCCTTAAGCGATTTTCTGCATCAGTTAAGATTTTCCCATCGAGAAAGGGCTGGGATGATGAAGTCGTGACTTTGACGCAACTATCTTCACTGATAGCTCAAATATGGAGTGTGGTGTTGGGTCAGGAATCTTCACTGAGACTCTGTATTTATCTTGCTAGTGTTTTTCAAGCTGAATTACTGGCTATTAGAGAAACATGCAAGGTACTCAATAAAGGTATACACGAGAACCGGAATACGACTGGTATCACAGCCGTACAAAGCCATTACTTCTTGTACATACATCATCCTCCAAATTGGTTCAGCAATGCTAGAAGGAACATGCTAGCCTGAATATAAAACTCAGTGTCACTCTTAGCTGGGTTACGGGTCATAGTGTCATTGATAGGAATAAATGGGCATATGAGCTGGCTAGATAAGCATCAGCCTTTCATAACTCGCTTGCAGAGTTAGGAATGGCAATATTCTCAACTGCAGGTGGAGCCAGTGATGCCAGACTTTTAAAGCGTAAAATCCCAGAATGAATAGAAAAAAACCCTTTTATCCCACGCTATTACAAGAAAAAACCCACAAATATTCCACGAAGTGTAAAATCAAAAATTTATAGCTTTTTTCATTATAATCCATTTTAAAATTAAAAAAAAACGAGTTTTTAATAAAAAACATACTTATTTATTATTCAGTCTTCAACAAACTTAAAAACAAAATAAAATTAACAATAAAAAACAAAAAATCACATGTTCAGTCTTATAAAAAAAAAAACAAAAAAAATACTTATTTCACACTTAACTTATAAAAAAAACTTATTTTCACACTTCACTTATAAAAAACTCACATATGCAGTTATAGGAACTTATACCTATATTAACATTATTCCATTTGCATATTTTATGTGTACATTTTTGAATTATGTTCGGCTAAATGCTCCTCCTTAATTTCAAAATTGTAGCAGTAAATATTTTTGGCCTGGAACCATGATCTTAATAAACAAATTGAATTTATCATATCTTTTCCGAGGCGATTTCTTTTTTAGGATTTCATATCTGTTACAATAGAGAAAATTCTCTCTGCTTCCGCATTCGAATGCGGAAAACTTAAGGCCGTTTTGGCCACATCATTTAAGCTTGGGTAAATTAGTTCGTCGTTGAAATTCTTCATGTGGCAGATCTCGAACCACATTTCGTCGATCGAAAATTTCCTCAGTGAAGCTTTTTTCTCATCACTTAGAATGACAGAAATGTTTCTGAATTCTTCAACGATGTTTGAAGTTTTAATGGCAATTTGATTCAAAAGATCGGCAATTGGCTGTTTTAAAATGTTCAAAGCAGAACCATCTAAATAAATTAAATTTTGAAGTGTACTTCGTTGTCGTTCCGTAATTTACAAATTCAAAACAAATAACAAACAACAAAGATACATTATCACAGAGACAGAGAACATTGTAGAATATAGTTGTATTCTATGGTAATCTCACTGAGGTGAAAAAGAATATGTGGAAGGTGAATAGGAGCAGCGGAAAAAAATTGAACAACATCCTAACACTACGTTTAGATGAAGGAAAAGTGGAAGTGATTTCTATTTTAGAATTTTTTTTAGCAAACGAAAAACGAAAATTCTCATTATGAAAAAACCCTTTTTTTTTGTTCTACGGGCTTCAAAAAAACCCTTTATCCCTTTTTGCTTTTTTTAGACCAAAAAAACCCACGAAAAGGGATAAAACCCACGATATGGCATCACTGGGTGGAGCATTATAACTAACTGCATTATGTCTCGGATGATTAGGGCTACCCATAATAAATCCAAAACACTGCATGTGATAGGCAGACCCAGGGAAGACATAGCCAGAATCATTGATACCTGTAGCAGACATTGACCAATAGGGGAACCTGCAGCAAAGATAAGCATTCTCCACAACATGCACCATCGCAGCGGTGGGAAACAGCAAGAAAGAGAAACAGTCATTCATTTCCTCTGCAAACGCCATGCTCTGGTAAAATTTAGAGGTCAGTCTTTTGGAAGGGCAAGTCATCGAAGACTTGATCTATTTTCTCAACGCGACAAAATGCTTCGAGGACGAACTTCGTTTATTTCTGTATCGTGCCTTTTTTTGATTCCCTAGACCGTGAGCTAGCAGACTGACGCTTTGATGGTGATTTATGATTTAGTTACTGCTTCATCAGCAGTAATCAAACTGTCTAGTTTGGCACAGTTTAAATGGTTTCCGATGCGTGTATGAATGAATGAATTGTATTGGGTGTTATTGCACTGCGACTTGTAGATCTATTGTGCACCCGCTTTTAAAATGATGAGCTGGCTCATCTTACAGTTACTCCTCCAAACCCATTGCTTTTAGGAATTTTAGTATTTGGGGCACTTTTAGAGAGGATAGGTTGCTCTGTTCTACCTGGTATTATCCCAGATGGGTTTTCCTTTGGTGCTTGATTGGACAACACATTCCCAGTATGTGTTCCGGTGTTTCCTCATGCATGTTTCAGAATTTGCAAGTGGCACTGCTTACCACATCAAGTAGATTAAGGTGTCTTCTAAGTTTGCAGTGTCCTTTTAGAGTACATGTTATTATTCTTAGGTTATTCCTACTTAAGTTGATGCAGTTTTCTAAACGTTGCCGGTTGTAATTGCCCAGTAGTAATTTCGCCTGTCTCAACTTAGGGAGTTCATTTCAGTTTTTGAATCTGTTTGCCTCCTCTTCTTGTTTAATTTTGGTTTTGATGACATTTTCTCCTATTCCGCAAAAGGGTTCAGGCCCTGTTAGGGGAGTTAAAGGGCCTATTTTTGCTAGGGAATCTGCCTTTTCGTTTCCATGAACACCTACGTGACCAGGTACCCAGTAAAGTGTGACCCTGTTCTGTTTACCAAGTTCATTTAGTCTGCTTAAGCAGTCCCACACCAGGTTAGAGTTGATGGTGTATGAGCTTAGTACCTTCAGTGCTGCTTGACAATCGGACATAATAGCAATGTTCGTATTACGATAATTCTTTTCGAGATTGCGATCCACGCATTTCTCTACGGCGTTTACCTCCGCTTGGAAGATGCTAGTGGACTGCCCCATCGGTATGGAAAGTTTGGTTTTTGGCCCAAGGATTCCTGCACCAGTCCCTTCGGTTGTTCTCGATCCATCAGTGTACCATTTGATGGTTTTTGTTTCGAGTATGTAGTTTGTATCCTCTCCTACCCAGTCTTCCTTGTTACCGAGCTGTGTAAGAAAGTTTTTTCTCGAAATTATGTTTTTTGTTCATTCCATCTCTTGGGATGTCAATAAGGTTTGTTATTGTGCACCTGTCAATTAGGTCCCTTTCTCTGAGACCAATAATTTTGCCTGTCCCAGTTCCTTCCTTTGAGAACCTCATGATACCTCCCACTCCAGCACTTCTAATGACCTCATGTAGAGGGGATACATGGAGGATAACCTCCATAGCTGCAGTAGGGCAGGTTCTCATTGCTCCCGTAATACAGATACATGCGAGCCTTTGGACTTTTTCTATGGTTTTTCTAGTTGTTGGTAATTCGGTTTTCTAGTGCCATGCAACCGCACCATAGGTAATTATGGGTATTACCATCATAGTGTACATCCACCTGAGGATGTTCGGTTTGTATCCCCATGAATTGCCTGCAATTCTTTTGCGAATTATGAGGTCTTTTGCGGCTTTTCCGACTATAGCATTTAAGTGTTTGTTCCAGAGGAGTTTACTATCTAGTATAATTCCTAGATATTTTACCTTCCTCTGCGTTCCAATTACTTAACCAGTCAAACGGATAGGTTTCATATGTGGTAGAAGTCTTTTCCCGATAAATAGTATGATTGTTGTCTTGGATGGGTTTATTGAAAGCCCTACAGAGATACACCATTTACTTTGTAATTTTTAATCCTATTTGAATAATATCGCAAAGACTTTCTTCAAACTTACCTACTGCAATGATAGCGATATCATCGGCAAAGCCAATGCAGCATTATACCTTGAGAGGTAAGATTTTCTAACAATTCATCTACTACAAGACTCCACAACAAGGGTGATAGTACACCGCCCTGAGGACATCCTCTTGTTGTGATTACTTTCTTTTACATTTTGTCCTGCTTGTGCCTCTGCATTTCTAGTGGCTAACATTTCTTTTATCCATCTGGTTATGGTGAAGGGTACGCATTTCCTAACAAGAGCTTTGCCTACAGCCTCGTGGGACGTGTTATCGAAGGCTCCTTCTATGTCTAAGAAAGCAACACTTCTGATCTTATGAAGTTGTCAATTACCTTTTCCAAAGTGTTCAGTATAAAGGATGTTAAGCTTATTGGCCTCAAAGACTTTGGATGGGTTGTGTCTTTTTTCCCTATTTTGGGAATGAAGATAACAATAGCTGTTCTCCATAGACTTGGCAATGCTACTCGTACTTCAAAGAATTTTAATGAGATACGGCATAAGGTATTCTTTGCCCTTCTGCAAAAGAGCTGGAAAGATACCATCTGCACCTGGTGATTTGTAGGGTTAAAAGGCATTAATTGCCCACTCAATCCTATTACCTGTGCAAATGGCGTGTAGAGCTACGGTTAAGTGATTAATCCGATTTCCGGATAACTGAACAAGAGCAAGCATACGACACATCACATATTCATCCTTTCTTTTTGAACTCTATCTAAACTGAAATATGTATACTTAATTGCATTCTGAAGTTATATTTTATTGATCATGCCATTTGTTGGAATGTCTGGTAGAATCGTATTGAAGACTTCGATATAGAGTCTCTTTCTCCAGTTCCTATACATATACCTCTCCCAGTACCTTCGCTGGCGAATCTTAGGCTAAGGACGTACGTTTGCTTCCGCATTTCTTGTGCCTGGCATCACTTCTTACTTATTTCTGGTTATAGTTATGGCTACACATTTCATTACCAGTGATTTGTTAACTTCATGAGTGGCATTATTAAAGGCACTCTTCATGTCTAAGGTAGCACAAGAGGCCATTTCTTCAGCTTCTAAAGCTATCTGTGTCATGTAGGAATTTTCAAAAAGCGCGGAATCAGTAGTTGTACCTTCGCTATAATCATGCTGGGGATGGTTAAAAGATATTCATATACATAAGTACTTCTGATCTTATGAAGTTATCATTTACCTTCTCTAAAGTCTTCAGTAAAAAGATGATAAGCTTGGCAGCCGGAAGACTTTGGATGCATCTTTTTTCCCAATTTCAGGAATACAGATGACTTAAGATCTTCTCCATAGAATTGGTATATATCCATATCCAAGAGTACTACTACTACCATGTAGTTGGGCATTTGGCAAGTGCTCCTATTACTCACTGGAGTCTCTTGAATATAATTCAAAATAGAGTTGTCCAGTATATACATTTTTTCTTAAGCCTCAATGAACATGGACATCTTGAAATTTTTCCCTTCCACTTTAATATTCTGATCCTCACAGCCAATGTTCATCGGTATCCCCTTTTCAGTCCTTTCGTATTTGTTTAATGCTCCAATTGTTTTAAGTAATTTAGGGCAGTGAAAGACCATTTAATGCACGCACATTAAAAAAGCATATTTGAGTTCATAGTGGGGTAGGCTGGTATGTCTTAGGGAGCTGCCCTTCATAGATCGGGAGTTTAGTTTGATATATACAATAACTATCTATACATGATCTCTAAGAACCTAAAATACGTACATACTTCCTTAATAAAATATTCACAAATCTTAATTTAAATATTTAAATCGACGAACCTACCATCAAGTCAAATGTACCAACCTCTCCATGAATATAAATGCGATTTGCCAGCAGGTATAAAATCAATAGTCAGTTAAAGCAAACAAAAAAACGATATCCATCCCCGTCGACCCTCTATAGTCAGTCAAGAAACTTCTCGGAAAGTTTGTCCAGTTCATTATACCAATGCACAGGTTTCAATAGAAATCACATAAGGTTGCATGTTGAAAAGTTTTGAGGAACTTTTACTCTCCCATGTATAGGCCCCTGTCTATTAATATCTGTGCCAGAACCAAAAAAACTCACCATATTCAGCAGAGCTTAACTGAACGGGTCCCTTGCCCTGCTACTACTCCGAGTCATGGTGCATATGCCCGCCCCCAATAGCTTCGCATTCATCTGTTAGAGTGTTTTGAGGAACTCTTGGACTGGATGGAAAAGTTTATACCACACGGAAGGAAGTTTTCGTATGGGAACTTCTTTGGAAAAGCCTTTCGGATGTTAATATTATATTGGTATTGTAGGTAAAAAGAGTTATAAATATTCTACTTCTACTTCTACTCCTACTCCATAGCCATGGACTGAAATTATTAAATTTAGTTTTGCGAAGAATTTGGGGTTAGGCTTCATTGTATAAATGATTAGCATGATTCGTGTTAGCATTGGTTCTTTATTTAAAAGGTATGGGCTTATATGGAGTTTTGAAAAATGAAAAATGATTGGAACTTTGTTTAAGAGAACGGTTTGACATTTTCCTCCTCTGAAATGGAGTCAAGAACTCAAGAAGAAGTCTCGAACATACGACTACTTTACGAAGAAAAGTTAAACCGACATTTCAGAATAAAGCAATAAATATTAGTTGACCACCTTTTTAAGTCATAATCGACACAATAGCTCAATTTTCACTGCAAAATAATAAGATTTTGAATTGAGTATAGCTTATCTTTGCATTTGGTAATGCAGGTAGGTTTTGGATAATGATAGTTGTTAAAATCTGTGGCAACAAGGAAAAACAACATAAGTCAAATTTTGCAAGTTTTCAGGAGAGCAATTGGAATGTTGCGATTGCAAATCAAGTATACAACTTATGGACAAAGTGTAAACGCAGAAATAACCAGATACCATTAGATTAAATTTAATAAAGAAAAACATTATTTTCTTAAAATAGACAGATAGATAGATAGATATTTCATTTTATTTAATCAACTTCATTAAAAGATGACATTGGGGCGTATTCATAGAGAATTACTAAAGTTCTGATTGCTAGATCCTTAGTTTAAGGCTTGTTGGTTAAATAAACACAGTTACTGTTCATAGTCAGTTTTCCAGCTGCTTTTAGTAGAGCACCAGGTTAAGGCTGTGTTCTACTATAATTATCCTTCAAATAATGACGGGTCAAAGAAAGTGCAAATTTTGTTTCGTACGCCTTGGTATACGAGTAATATGGTTAATGCATTGGACTGTTCGGGGTTCGATTCTCAGCCGCTTCAAAAAATGTTTTTTCAGTGGTGTACTACTCTCTTGCGAGAAATTGACAAAGTATCTCTTGTCATGAGATGTGCTGCTTATTAGCAGTTCGGAATCGGCAGAAAATTGTAGGTTGGACAAAATTTAATGGCTGAGAGTTGAAAAACACTAGGTTTAGCATCTCTATTACCGTCATGTTAAATTGTGTGTGGTATTTTTTTATATGTCGAAAAAAATTAAGTAAAACAAAATTATTAAATGAAAAAAACCAAACGAGAAGCTCAAACAAATATTCTATAATAATTTGTAAATTAACAACAAAAGCAATGCTGCAATGCAAAGGGCTCTAAGAGTCTCTGAAACTTTTTTGTATCAATCAAATTTGACTTTGATAATAAGTACTTAAACACAGCATTTCCTATATGTTTAAAATTAAACCACAGGTCTAGCCGTAAACTTAGGATTACATTTATTTATGAATAGCCTAAGCTCTGGAATTGCTTAGTAACAACTAAGCAAGAGCTTAGCAAACATCTATGAATATGCCCCAATACGTATAACTTAGTGAAAGTATTAACAATGAATAAATAAATGATGAATTTTTGAATATTACAACAACAACTTGAATGAACTACCACCAAGTGGGTTCTTATTTGGCTGGAGTTATAGCTATTTCACGGTTGCCAAGCCGATCATCAGACTCCTTTATTAGTGGTGCTTAGCCTTTATACTATCAAGTTTAATCGAAAAACTTTTTGCCTTGACTGACATTTGAACCCAGACCTAGCGTCGTCAGAAGCCAATGCCCTACGCATCACGCTACCGAGACCACATGGTCAGGTCCATCCCAACAATACAACAACAACAAAACTTGAATGACTAATAAAAACGCTAGTCCTCAAGTGATAATTGATAAACGATAAAACCTAAATTGGGATGGACCTGATCATGTGGTCTCGGTAGCGTGATGCGTAGGGCATTGGCTTCTGACGACGCTAGGTCTGGGTTCAAATGTCAGTCAAGGCAAAAAGTTTTTCGATTAAACTTGATAGTATAAAGGCTAAGCACCACTAATAAAGGAGTCTGATGATCGGCTTGGCAACCGTGAAATAGCTATAACTCCAGCCAAATAAGAACCCACTTGGTGGTAGTTCATTCAAGTTGTTGTTGTAATATTCAAAAATTCATAAATATATGAAGCTTCGCAGGTACACTGCATGTATGTAACCATACAAAAACCCCTTCGAATAAATAAGTCACCGTTCTATAATTTATAGAACATAAAGTTCAAACTAAGCGTTGAACGCAACTTGGTTGGTTGGTTGGAGCGGCTGTCTAGTTGTTGTTGACTCACTTAGACCTCAAGAATCCGTTGTGATACCACTAAAGAAGTTACTCATGGGAGAGTAATGAACTTAAACAAACCATTTCGTGCTTTTAATGAAGTTAGAGAGACATTTTGTGTCGATCGTTGCCAGTTCACTGGTATTATCGAAGAAGGGATTACCGAGATAGTTATTCCTTCTATTGGAGAGTACTGGACATGTACATAGAAGGTGTTGGACTGTTTCCTCTTCCTCCTCGTCCCTGCAGCTTCTACAGAAGTCATTTGTGTAGACTCCTAGCCTCAAAGTATGTCTACCTATGAGGCAGTGTCCTGTTATAACTCCGATTGTAGAGCTTATATTTTGTCTGCTCAGGGAGATAAGCTGTTATCGAATACCATTTTTGGGGTGGTATAGTCTAAGCGATCAGGGATAGATCTCAAATTGTCTAAGATAGTAGTATGACCAGTATTGTTACTGATCCATTGAGAGGTGGCTCTAAGCCTCACGCATGAGTTGGCTGCCACCATTTTGGAGAAGATGTCAAGAGGTGTTAGGTTTAAAAGCACTTCCAGGGCTGCGGTTGGTGTTGAGCGAAGTGCTCCTGTGATGCACATTAGATTTACCATCTTGTCCAGTGCGGTCCACCATACGACAACTCCATAAATGAGTATCGGTCTGATTACCGAGGTGTATAGCCAGTGGGTTATTTTTGGGGAGAAGCCCCATTTTAATCCTATTACCTTTTTACAAGTAAAAAGCGCTACGGTAGCCTTTTTTACTCTTTCATCAATATTTGCCTTCCAATTTAGTTTTCTGTCTAAAATGAGGCCTAAATATTTGGCTTGGTCGGAAAAGCTTTATGGTATTCCTTTAATCTTGGGTGGGTTAATCTGAGGAATTTTGTACCTTCTCGTATAGAGTACTAATTCTGTTTTATGTGGATTGACGTCCAAGCCACACTGCTTAGCCCACTTTGTTAGCCTATTTAAGGCATTTTGTAGGAGTTCTAAGAGAACTTGGGGATGTTTCCCAGATACAGATATTGCAACGTCGTCAGCATAGGCAATCACCTTGAAACCCTCTGCTTCCATTGATGTTAGTAGTTCGTTTACTACCATGTTCCATAAGAGTGGCAAAAGGACCCCACCTTGGGGGGTACCTCGATTCACCGATCTGGTGGTAGTAAAACTTCTCATGCTGGAAGTTATTGTCCTGCTTTTGAGCATGAGACTTATAAGGTCAATGAGTGGTTTCTCTAATTTCAGCTTGTTCATTGCTGTTGTGATCGCCTGGTAGCTGACGTTGTTGAAAGCACCTTCGATATCTAGGAAAGCTACTAAGTTGTATTCTTTGTATTTGAGGGAATATTCAATACCACGTACCAGCGAATGAATTGCTGTTTCTACTGATTTTCCCTTAGAGTAAGCATGTTGAGCTGTGGAAATGAGACATGGTTTTAAGTTATGTCTGATGTGAATTTTAATCAATCTTTCCAAGGTTTTAAGAGGGAAGGATGATAGGCTGATTGGTCGTAGATCTTTAGGTGAGAGGGTTTCCCTGCTTTAGGAATGAAGACTACTTTTGCCATTCTCCAGGCTTTAGGAATATATCTCAACCTTACGCAGCTTGTCAGAATGATTTCCAATGGTGGAATGATCATGTCAGAGCATTTTTGTAATTCGGCCGGAATGATTCCGTCTGGTCCTGGAGATGTATATAGATCAAAGCTATCTACAGCCCATTGCAGTTTTTCCCTCGTTATTAGATCAACTGTGTCGCTTGTAGCGGTTTGAGACTCTGATGTTGAGTCGTAAAGTATGTTAGAGCTACCTGTAAAGTGGGTGTCTAATAAAATATTAAGAGATTCTTCAACTGTGGTAGTCCACGGGCCCGCTTCTGTCGTTAAAGCACTGGGTATAGTTAGACTTTTTGAGAGAATTTTCCTGAGTCTTGAGGCTTCTGAAGTATTGTCTATTTTTCCACAGAAGTTTCTCCAAGAAGACCTCTTGCTCTTCCTTAATTCTTTCTTATATTGCCTTAGAGCTTGTTTATATAAGTCCCAATCAGAGGGGGATCTAGTGTACTTAGATCTATTGAAGAGTTTGCGATAGCTCTTCCTGAATGGTTCTAGATCTTTGTGCCACCAGTGAGGTTTCTTTTTACCCTTTACAATGGTAATAGGACATGAAGTCCTCATTGATTCGTTGTAGGCTTCGGTGAGATGATTTATCGAGAGGACTAGTTCATCTTTGGTGGAGGAGCTTTTAAGAAGGTTATGGTGAAGCAGTTGTGCTAGTACCTCCCTATATCGTTCCCAGTTAGTGTTACGGTGATTGCGAAATCCCGTAGATATATTTGCCATATTACTGAGATCAAACTGAATGTATTTGTGATCAGAGAAGGAGTTCTCTTTTGAGACATGCCAGTTTGAAATCAGGTTATGGATCGAGTCAGAGGTAAGTGTAATATCAAGTACCTCTTTCCTGTTCTTGGTTACAAATGTAGGTTCATTACCAATATTATTAATGAGTAGATTAGTGCTTAGTATGTAATCAAATAAGAACTCACGTCTCTCATTTATATCAGAGCTACCCCATACCGTGTGATGGGCGTTAGCGTCCAATCCAATTAGAAGACCCACTTTCTTCGATTGCGCATCCGCAATTGCCTTTCTTAAGGTGTCTCCTGGAATTGGGCTGTCGTGGCCAAGGTAGGAGGATATGAGCCAGTAGGTGGCTTTATCCGTTGTTAAGACAGCGGTGGTATTGTCCTTGTCGCTGTAATTGGGGAGTAAAAATACATTTAAGTCTTTTTTTACTAATATGCATGACCTTGGTTCACCTTTCTCTGATGCATACAATAGATTATAACCAGGAGTCCTGAGGCCTCTGATGATGGAGTTTGAGACCCACGGCTCGCAACTTCAATAAAATTAAATATATGTGAATGAATCTGATGTGGGGTGACATCAGTTTAAGGTTAAAAAAGAATAAAATGTACGACTGGATCGCACGAACTTGCTCTTATGTAAAAGTACTTTGGAATTTAAAATACATTTTATAAATATTAAATATGGATTTAATGTGATAAAACTCTTCAAATGCATGGAATTAGCTGATTTCGGGAAAAGTACGAATGTACTCGTAAGCAAATAAAGTTTAAAAATCGTTTTATTAAAGAAATTTTTTATATAACAAATTTCTTTCAAATTTTTCTAGAAGAAAATTTGGGATGCCAATTTTAAGTGCTTATTAATATATCACACATTATTTTTTTTTTTATCAAAATCGTTAGAGCCGTTTTCGAGATATATAAGATTTTGCAATACGGGTGTATGAGAGGTACCGTTAGTTTTGGAGCTAAAAACAAAATTTCAATTTCCCCTCTAGCGAATCACCGAAGACCCTTAACTACCGGGATTGAAGAACAGAGGTCTAGTGGTTTAGGCTGTAGGGAGAGGTACAGACATACAGACACACTGAAACATGTTTTTTGTGTACTAAATTTTCCTTAAAATTTTTATAAAAAAAAATTCATAAGCTTATTGTTATTATTAATTAAAATACATTTTAAAACGTAATTTAAAAATTTAATCGTGTATCGGTTTTCTAGGTATTAAATTTTCAAAAAAAATCGTACTATTTTTTTAAAAATCCAAAAACTATTTTTTCAAATGCAAAACAGCTCCTGCATAAAAATTTTAGTTAAAATCGTTGAAGCCGTTGGTGAGAAATTCACATAAAATAAAAAAAACCGTTCAATGACAGGTACCCAAAATCTCGAGTTCGATTTTTTTTCCAAATGTAGAACTTGCCCTATAGTACCTATATCGCAAGTAAAAAAGAGAATAGCAATATCTAACAATGAATTCTGGTAAGAAATTTTTTTTAAAATATTTCATTAACGAAATAGTTGGGAAAAAACAAATAAGTAAATAAGTTAAATATTAAAGGAAGATAGTAAATATAAAAAAGTGTGAGTGCCAGGAATCACGGTTAAGATGTGTAAACATCAACGTTCGTCCGAATGTCGAATTTTTATTATCCAACGTAATAAAAAAAAAAAAAACAAAAAAAAACGTACCCAATAAATTGAACATAGTTAACATGCAACCTATTAATTTAACATCGCTCTTGAAGCAATTGTACGAAACTCAAACGTCAACAACAGAGGTACAATTTTTCAAAAGTCAGTTCAACTGCTTGCTTATGCGGATGATATTGATATTGGGAGTATTGGGAGGACGAAGCTTTTGCACACTTTAATAATCAAAAATCAACTGTGCTGTGCTCACCGTGAACACTCCATTATATACTGAAGTTGGTTGTTCTCGAAACTAATTCGTGAAGGTTCTCGTCTTGGAATGTTCTAGATGATTGGATTAAGGGGAAATACATATGACATTGGAAAAGAGCTTTTTGTCCCTTCCATAAAGTAGATATGCTATTTTCCAACAGATGGCGCTGTTGGAGTACAAAGCTCTCTGTCGGTGTTGTGCGTAACAATACCTAAGTGGAAAATAAAAATCGCCGTATTGTACTTATTCTGCTTTTCCTCGTGTAAGCTGCGTAGACATAGACTTATGTCTTTTTACTTGCGACTCATAGGTACTAAATTCTATAAGTCAAGTTACGTATTCGAAAAAAAAATCGAACTCGAGATCTTGATCAAAGTTGACATTTCGATGATAGCAAAGTGGGTCTCCCAATTCTGTCTGTCTGTCTTTCGACTACAGCCTAACGGCTAGGTGGATTTTTTTTAAACTTGGTAGACAGTATTTTTAATTTTTTCAACCCACATATTTTTCTTCTTTTTTTTTTGAGGCCAAAAATAACGGTTCCTGCCATACGATCCTTTTTTCTCAAAGACTGCCCTCAGATTAAAAAAATTTTTTTAAATTTCATTTAAAAAAAGGTTTGTTTTGGCACCCTCTTAGAACCATTTTTTGGCTTTTGATTTTCTGGAAAACGGTACAACCGATTTTGATAATTTTTCTTATGCTAAAGCTCCCTAGCAGTTTGAATATATATTATTGTGTTTAAAATTTTCCAAAACTTTTTTTTTTTGATTTAAAAAAAAAATCAATATTTTTTTTAAAACTCAATATTTCAAACCCCTTCATATAAATAACAAGATGTAAGAAAAAAATACTTTACCTAGAAATAACGGTACCCTCCATATACAAATGTTAATAAATGGTTTTCGAAAATCATATTTTTCTCGAAAACGTATTCGAGAATTTTGCTAAAATTTCTTTTTGATTAATTTTTACAATCTATAATTTAATAAAAAAAATTAAATCAAGATATTACTGACTGTACGAATCTTGTTTAATTTGAGAAAGGTAAAAGTCCGCCTGACTCGTTACCTCTTCAGCTCATCCGCTGGCATTCTTTTAGCTACATCAGACCGTCCGTCTTAATGCCAAAATAATCACTGAATCTCGGGAACCGTTTCACTTGAAGAATTGATCCAAACCTATATTTGTCGCTTTTGCAAAATGCTGACTAAGTACACCAATGGCAATGGTTGATGGTACCATGATTGCCCTCACCCTCGCCAGAATTTTCCAGCCGCAACCAAAGAAAAGAAGGAAACGAAGGCCAGTTATAGTTGCGCTAAATTTTACAAAATGTAAAAAAATGGTTTTCGGAAATCGTATTTTGCTGGAAAACGGCGCCTAGAATTTTGATAATTTTTTTTCTTTCAGTTAATTCTAACGATTTATAATTTAATAAAAAAATATTATATTATAAGATATTACTGACCTACCATTTCCAAATTTTGAATTTCTCAATATCGGCATAATGGATTTTAATGAATTTTTTTTAAGAGAAACTTCTAAAAATTGTGAAAAATATTGCATTTCAAAATTTAAAAAAAAATATTTTTGTAATTTTTGAAAAAAAAAAAAAAAAAAATCAATTTTTTCTTGCAAAATTCGATATCTCAAAAACGAGTAATTTTTTTTTGGAAATTTTAGTTTTATTCGTAGATACAATAATAAAAGCTTTAAGTTGGCGTAACAAAATTTTTTCTTGAAAATGTTTTAAAAAATGTTTATTTTTTTAGTAAACCACTACAACGAATTATAATTTTGTTCTTCCATAAACTAATATTTGCTTTAGACACATGGCATCCTCCTGCGTTTAGCTCCCTCTACTAAAGGAGTTGTTTAAGTCATTCAAAAACTATTTAATTTAATGTTTATGAACAGTTTTTCTCTAATAGCATTCATTTTTGGTTGGGGTGGTCGTGGCGCGATGGATGTGTGCTCGCCTGTGAACCTCATGATCACAGGTTCGATCCCTGCCGTCGTCTATGTCGTTTTAATTCCATTAAAAACCTTCTAAAATTGTCATCAATGGGTTGCTGGTTTACTCATTACATGTTGTTCAGGCATAACACTAACAACGTGTAATTGAGTTAAACTAGTATGCCCAACAAGGATGAACACGAATAAAATAATGCGAATTATAAGCGACATAGAAATAAGACACGGCATTCTCCGCTTAAGTTCAGCCGCCATCCCTGGAGATAAAATATCTGAGACAACAACCTTCAGTCTCAGAACATCGTGCCACACATCATTCCTATCCTTCTTTCTCTTCATTAACTTCACGCCCGCGCTGTGTTGAAACATTTAAAGGGTAATCATAATCCCTTGAGCGCGTGTAGATTATAAAAAAAAAAAAAAAAAAAAAAAATTTTGAAATTCTTAATCTTTTACATAAGAGCAAGTTTGTGCGAACCAGTAGTGCATTTTAAGATTATGACTACCTACCCTTTAAATGTTTTGGCACGAGTGAGAATTGTGATGTTTATTTGTCTTAAATGTCTAGCTCTAGATATTGAAATGAGAAGGAAAGCCCGGGTTGGGTAAAGAATTTCACAATTGTGTGGTAAGGCTAAAGAAGGAATTACTAAGCTTAACAGTACGTCCGTAGATATACTCAAGGATATACCGATGATCGTCCCTGAAGGAGCGAGTAATCCGCTGAAATTCATCTGTTGAGGAATGCAGCTGGATATTTTATATATTTATATATTCTTCTTTTAAATTCTTTCTCTAGTCGCACTTTATGAATGTGAAATGCTTTAGGCGGCCCAATTATTAATACCCATTGCTATATTAAGACATGCAGAACCAATATAAGTTTTTCCTTAGCGCTCGCATTGTGCTCAAACATTTTATGGATAGTCATAATCGCGAAAGATTAATATAATCAATTTTTCGATCGTAATTAATTCATCAAATGTCCCTTATTATTTTCATTCAAGCTTCCTCTAGGTCCATGGGACTATTGAAAGAACTCTGCATGATAAATTTCGTGTTCCAGTTACCCGAATTGTTCATAACCGAGTATGAATAAAATCAAATATAATAACTGCAACAGATTTAAATCACCAGCATGTGTTGGTTAATGTTATGTACGAGTATGATTATTTAATTTAAAATATCAACCACTATAAATAAAAAATTGAATTTTATTTAATTTCAGACACAATAGATCTTCAAACCATCAACAGTGCATATTCACTCATCTCATCAATAATTGGGCGGAATCAGCATTTATTTTAATGAGCTTTTTTCCGTGATGGTGGAAATCAAACGTCAGCTCAGCAGTACACACCAGGGATGGAAAATTCGGTACAATTGTACCGAATTCGATACAATTGAGTTTGTGCAAGTACAAAAGTACAATTTGTCTCAATTCAGTACAATTTAAAAATTACCAATTTTATGTATTTCACAAAAATATCAAAACAAAAGCACATGAAAGGAAATTGAAAGTTAAACACATCATCCTGGCCTGAATGCATTCATTTTCTTTCCAGAACAATAGCTCTCAGCTGTAAGCCCTTATTATAACTCTTAATTACAGTTTTCTTTTCAATTCTTGATGGCCTCTTGCTTTTCTGTCTCTCTATCGATCAGCTTTTTTTCAGACATCGCATCGTTTTGTTTACTAAAGCCTAGTGCGCAGATCGAGACAAGACAAATTTTATGTCTACAATTTTAATCTCTACAAGACTTTTCCAAATCTCGCGCAAAAGTTTGAAGTTGGAGAGATGAAATCTAATTTACTGTGTTTTTTAGTCTATTACATAATTTTAGCACCTTTTACATAAAACCAGTATTGACACAAATCACTTTCGGCTGTAAAAATTTGTCCCGCAAAATAATGCTTGTATCATTCATTTTCCTGGAAAAATTTAGTGGAGACATTTTGTACAGCAATTCACAATACATAGTAGAAATTTTGCGCGCGAACTGCGTACTGCTCGGAAAAATATTCGAGAAAAAATTTGTCCCAGGAAAAAAAATGTATGGGAGACAAAATTTTTCCCGATCTGCGTACTAGGCTTAAACACTGAACTGTAAACTTGTGGATGTGATTTGTGATTGCGGTTTTTCCTCTGTGCATTTTTAAAATATTCGGCCCAAGCGAGGTATCCTTTCGGAGTGGAAATTTGTACGATTCGGAGGATTTTTGCTTCGAGGTATTCTTTCGAACAGCTGTTCGAAATTTTTCTCCGTAATTATTTTAACGCACCCGGGCAACTGCGTTGAAGTGCGATCAAGTACTTTATTTGTGAAATTTCTGACAGCTTAATGCAATTATTGTTTTTCCGATTTCATCCCACACAAATTCTTCGCAGAACAAATTGCGCCAACGCATTTGTGTATTATACGTCGAAAACGAAAGCTATTTGAACCTCCGACGAAGTATGCGTTGCGGACAATTATACGCTCCAAACTAATACCTCGCTAGGTCCGATTTAATTTGTGAATTCTAGTTTTATATTTAATTTTTTCTATATAAGCTGGTGCAACAAAAATGGACAAGTAAAAGATTTAGTTTCGTCATTAGACACAATACAATACAATAGTTATGTACATACTTTTAAAATGAAGATAGTATTTTTTTCGGTGGAGCTATTTATATTTATTTATATTTTTTATAAGAAGACAAACTGATCATTTCTGCTTTGATTTTTTTAAATAGAATACTTTGGAAAGCTTTTAAATAGTTGAATTATTGATTTGATTTTTTTTTTTCATACAAAATTCGTTTTCGGTACAATTGACATCATTTCAGTACAATTTTATTCCAGATTTCAGTACAATTGAAAAATTTCATATTCCATCCCTGGTACACACTATCGAAGGCAAGGTAAATTTTAATAAATGAATTTTGTGGACCAATATGCCGAAAATTCTGTTTCATCAGCATGATTCCATTACAATTATTCTGGTTTATTGTTTACTTTGAGTAAAAATATATACATTAACTAGTAAGTGTTAAGCTATACATTTATTTTGGTTTCAAAATAATGGAAGCTCTCTAAAGTGTGTTGAGTGTAAATTATGGATGTTTGATGTTGGAAAGGCAAAACCATACACAACAAATCTGTTGAAACAATTTAATTAATGTCCCATAAAGGACTTCTCTACTGAGTGTCATTACTGAGTGTCATACTCATAAATACTACGGAGCTAAATTATAAGTGTGTTGACATTACGTTTACACAATGCGGACATAAATTTAAGTAGGTACGTAATTGGTTAATTGATTCAACAAAAAATGTAATTATGTTTCAAGGCTATAAGGTTAAGCAGCGAAAATTTAAATATGTTAGGCATAAGTTACGGATAACTGCGCGCTCTTTTCATCTCCCACTCATAGATTGTTTACCCGATTGAACAGTTCTTCCTATTTCCCCCATTCTTCCTAGGTACGCTTTTAAAACCATTGCCTAGGCTCTTTCAATGTTCCTACTGTTCTGTAATCTACCCTAGAAGATGGAAAACAGCATTTGTCCAGCATGTTCCTACAAAAGGCGATCCATCCTAATCTTATCGACACAATTGCACTTACGTTCCTTCATTCAAAGGTCATAGAATCGCTGATAAATCATCAGCTCAAGAAATATCTCGAAGATCGAAGGATTCTTAATGGTTCCAATGGTGATTTGATGGTAGATATATCTCACCGAAGAGTGGAACACATCCTAACATTATTTTGGGAAAAGTAAAATTATTACGCTTGATATTTCTTTGAACATTTGATAATGTTTGACACCAGGCTCTCTTACCGAAAATGCGTACGTTTAGCATCAACGAAATCTTTATTCTTTAGATTAAAAATGACCTTCTATAGATTGTTGCATTCATGTTGTATTGAACGGTTTCAAAACTGATCTTTAAAAAATAAATGCTAGAGTTCCACAGGGCTCCATTTTCTCTCCGACTCTCTTGCTCATTTTTACAAATGATCTCTTGTCTGAAAATTCTAATCTACTTCAATGTTTTGCCGACGACTCAACTCTCAGCTTTTCATTCTCGTTCTCAAACTCACGTCCATCTCCTTCGGAAGTGAAATTGCAACGGTATCGTAGAATAAGCTCATTAAACTCCGATCTTTACAGCATTGTTAAATGGGGTATAAGAAACCGTATGGAGTTTAATGCTTCGAAAACTCAATGCTGTCTATTGTCGTCGAAGCAAACTGTCCCCTTTATGCCATTGTCCTTGAATGGCACTTGCATCGGAGAAAACGAAAAGCTGTCAGTAGTTAGTAGATAGTCGTTGACACACATACCAACAACGACTATCTTTGTTGGAATGATCACATTCTCGAGACGGCCAAAAATGCTGCTAAATTCTAAGGATTTCTATATCAATGTAAAACATTTTTCACCCCTTCTGATCTGGCTACCATTTGGACGTCCAAAACTCGAGTATAACTCACACCTTTGGGCAGATGCAGCACAATCTTCTCTCCATTTATTGGATAGAATTCAGAACTGGGAATGCTCATCAGTTCATCCTCGAGATCCATCGTACCGTCATATATAAGGATTCGTTTTTTAGTCGCACAACACGATTATGAAATAACTTACCCGGCACGGTTTTCCCTTGCCGTTTCAATTTGCAAACATTCAAATCCAATATTCATCGACACCACCTTTCTCATTAAAATTATGAGGATCTCTTAACATACCCTTAAGCGTGAATTATAAAAAAAACTCCACCCTACTATACAGCCTTAGCGGCTTGGACGATTTTCTTTTTCTTTGAATCTTGCAGGCGGCATTTTTATATTTTTAATTTGAGGTGTTTTTTAAACCAAAAAATATCGATGCACTTTTTTTTTCTCAAAGCTGTTCCAATAAATTAAACAAATAAAATTCACGACTGGGTCGCACGAACTTGTTCCTATGTAATAGACGAGGAATTTTAAAAACGAATGTTATAAGAGAAAACTGTTCATTCACAGGTCTGCAACAAAAAAAGCTGTCTGGATGTTTTCAACTGATTTCTATGTATTTAGGTGTTCTGAAAACTAAAAAAATACCCCAAAAATTCCAGAACGTCAGGTTATTTTGCAAAACGCAAAATTTTGTTATAAAAAAGGGGTTTTTTGGGCTAACTTAAAGTCATAAATAATAGGAACAATTTTATTTTGATTACTGTTTTTAAATGTATACAGGCCATAACTATCATTTCTTTCTAAATTAAGAACGTCCTGTGTGAAGTTCATTAACAAACATAAACATGTAACCTGACCGTGCGCGTTATCTGATAGTGTAGAAAGTGGCGTAGTACAATTACGTATTAACTCGTCATTGTTTTTTAGATCTTGGTTCAATATAGTGCCATTTCAATGTCATCCTTGCGGAAGTGTGTGAATTCGTCTGACAGTTTCTCTTATATTTGTGACGAATATATGGTATTAAATCAACAACTTAATATTACGGACTTTGTAAAACCAGTACACTTGGCTTGAAACTTGGAGATCAGGATAAAGTTTGGGCACCTCAAAAAGACTGCAAACGATGAGTGGAAGACCTTCGAAATTGGTTTAAGAGCAAGAACAAAGCCTTCCCATATGCGATTTCTATGGTATGACGCGAGCAAAAGAACCATAGTGATGATTATTACTTTTGTTCGTGTAATGTGAAAGGATATAATTCAAAACGGAAGCAGTCAATTTCATACCCCAATCTGCAATCAGCTATTCGTCCCATCCCTCATGGGAACGAAATACCTGTGCATAAGGCCCCCTGCTACCTTGGAAGAGATTCCAAGTTCTGACAAAGATGGCGCTGTTCCTGAACCCGATGACAAGCCAAGTTTTGAATTTGAAGATGGCAGCAGTCCGAAATTGTTTTCCCAAGGCGAGCTAAATGATTTGGTAAGAGACTTAAATCTTCCCAAAATTAAAATATAAAAACCACGGTTGGCAAGTGTGCGGTGATTTCAAAATCTTGGGCATGTTACTTGGACAACAATCTGGTTTAAACAAATTCCCTTGCTTTTTGTGTCTATGGGACAGTAAAGACCGAGCAAATCACTGCACCAAAAATTGTTGGCCTCCGAGGGAACTTAAAGTTGTCGAAAAGAACGTCCTGCATGAAACTTTGGTGCCTCCTCATAAAGTTTTTCTACCAGCGCTTCACATAAAGCTGGGATTGATGAAGCAATTTGTAAAGTCACTTCCAAGAGAAGGAAATTGCTTCAATTACTTAGTATTATAGTTTCCAGGCCTCTCGGAGGCAAAGTTGAAGGAAGGTGTTTTCGTTGAAGGGTGGATTGCCTATGAAGAGGTCATAGAGAAATTTTTAGGCAATAACAAAGACCCCAACTACAAGCAAATCGTTAAAAAAAATGTTAAAAGCATTTCCAGCTTTAGGTTGCCCAATGAGTTTAAAAGTACATTTTCTTCTTTCCCACCTCGACTACTTTCCAGATAATTTAGGAGATATGAGTGAAGAACAAGGTGAACGATTTCACCAAGATAATAAGGAGGTGGAAAAAAGATACCAGGGAAGATGGAGCGTCTCAATGATGGCAGACTACTGTTGGACGCTTCAGAGAGGCATTCCAGATGCTTCCCACAAGCGAAAATGTACCAAAAAGAGTGTCACTGGGAAAAAGATATGTGTTTAGTGCTTACTAATGAATTTCATCATCATCATCGGCTCGACAACCGGGTTCCGGTCCTGGCCTCTTTCAACAAGTCTCTCCACCTATCCCGGTCTCTAGCCGACGCCATCCAGTTGCGCACCCCAAGGCTTCGGGCGTCCTGGTCTACGCCATCTCTCCAGCGCAAGCATGGTCTGCCACGCTGTCGTCTACCATAGAATGTACCACAAAGAACTTTCCGAGCAGGTTCCTCTTCGCTCATGCGAGCTAGGTGCCCTGCCCACCGGAGTCTACCGAGCTTAATTTTTGTCACGATATCTGCTTCTAGGTAGATTGCGTACAATTCATGATTGTACCGTCTCCGGAATCGTCCTTCCTCACATATGGGGCCAACAATTCTCCTTAAGACTTTTCTCTCGAACGCAGCTAAGAGGTCGGAGTGCCTTTTGCTAAGCACCCAAGTCTCGGATCCATATGTGAGTACTGGCAGGA
Source organism: Chrysotoxum bicinctum (assembly GCA_911387755.1). Lineage (NCBI taxonomy): Eukaryota > Metazoa > Arthropoda > Insecta > Diptera > Syrphidae > Chrysotoxum > Chrysotoxum bicinctum. Next base: position 193,282,917 of record OU426988.1, read on the forward strand.
CCATGGTCCTGTACAGCAGCAGTTTTGAAGTTATGGTGAGATTTCTGGATTTGAAGAGCTTTGACAGACTATAGTAGGCTCTGTTGGATTTGAGAAGCCGCCCGCGTATTTCTTCTTCTACTCGTATATTGTTATCGGCTGCTTCTATTGACCCAAGGTTTTTAAAGGATTGTGCCACTTCAAATTCGTGCTCCGCTACTTTGATTGTTTGACCAACTGTTCCTCTCGCATTCGACGCCACCATGTACTTTGTTTTACCTTCACTAATGTGCAGCCCCAGATTTTGTGCCGCCTGCTCGATCTGGATGAAGGAATCGTGTACAGCTTGTTCGGTTCTTCCGATGATGTCAATGTCGTCTGCGTAAGCTAGTAACTGGCTGGACCTGTTGACGATGGTCCCTCTTGTTGCCGTGCCAGAGTCACAGATTGCTTTCTCCAACGCCAGGTTGAAGAGGAGGCAGGCCAAACCGTCCCCTTGTCGGAGTCCATTAAAGATTTTGATTGGTCTGGATAGCAATCCGGCTATTTTTACTTGGCTTGTTACGTTGGTCATGGTCAACCTACATAGTCGTGTCAATTTATTTGGGATGCCGAATTCTCTCATGGCTTTGTAAAGTTCTACCCTGGCTATGCTATCATAGGCGGCCTTAAAGTCTATAAACAGATGGTATGTTGGGATGTTAAATTCTAGACATTTTTCCATCGCCTGCCTAAGGGTAAAGATCTGATCAGTTGTTGATTTGCCTGGAATGAAACCACACTGATATTGTCCGATGACGGTTTTAGCGTATGGGGTTATCCGGTCTTGTAGGATAGAGGAGAGTATCTTATAGGCGGTACTCAACAACGTGATACCTCTATAATTGCTGCACGTTGTGACATCTCCCTTCTTATGTATGGGGCATATTATGCCTTTTCGCCAGTCTTCTGGCATTTCTTCCTGCTCCCATACGTGCACTATAATATCATGAATTGCTTGACGTAAGGCTGGCCCGCCGTGATGAAATAATTCGGCTGGTATGCCATCGGCTCCCGGGGATTTGTTCTGTTTAAGCCGGCCTATAGCCTTCTCAACCTCTTCTATGCTTGGTGGCGGCAACATAGGGTATTCTTCTTGAAGTAGTGGAGCCTCCACTTCTGCAGTGAGCTGACCATTTAGCAATTCATTGAAGTACACTTCCCATCGCTCCAGTATGCTTTCAGGATCGGTGATCAGATTTCCCTCTCCGTCCTTGCAGTATGTGCAGCGTGGTGTGTACTGCGTCATGTTTCGGACGGATTGGTAGAACTTCCGCGCCTGGTGCGGACCTCGCTCTCGGCTATTTTCTATTTCACAGATTAGGTTCTTCTCCCAGGCTGATTTCTTTTGTCTGTGAAGCCGTTTTTCTGTTCTTCTGAGCTCTTTATATTCCTCTTCGCGTGCCCGCGTTCTATGAGATTGTTGCATTGCTCGGTACGCAACATTCTTACGTTCAGTCGCTAGCTTGCATTCATCATCAAACCAGTCGTTCCGATTTTTACGACTGCTGCCTAAGATGGAGTTGGCAGTACTAATGACAGTATTTTTAAGACGTGTCCACTTTTCATTTACGCCCAGCATACTGGCTCCAGGACTTACTCTCCCTAAGTCAGGTGTTTCTAGGGCGAGTCCTAACGCATTACCAAAGGTGTTACTGGTGTTTTCATTGCGCAGGGCAGCCGTGTTGATTCGAACCTGATCGGCGGATGCAATGCGTCTTCGCAAGGCAATCCGCCCTCGGAAAACCATACCAACAAGATAGTGATCCGAGTCGATATTGGCACCTCGGTACGTTCGTACCGTCATCAAGTTCGAGTAGTGGCGACGGTCTATCAACACGTGGTCTATTTGGTTACGAGTGACTCCATCAGGTGATACCCAGGTGGCTTTGTAGATATCTTTACGCGGGAACCTGGTACTCGCAACGACCATGTTTTTCGATGCTGCCAATTCTAAGACTCGAAGTCCATTGTCATTAGTGTTCTCATGCAAACTATGGGTGCCTGCGTAATGCCTGAATACCGGCTCCCGACCTATTTTTGCGTTCAAATCCCCAAGGATGATTTTAACATCATACCTTGGACAGGCATTGAGGGCCCTCTCGACTTGTTCGTAGTAAGTCTCTTTTTCTTCGTCTGAGGACTCCTCCGTAGGTCCGTGAACGTTAATGAGGCTGATATTCGTAAATTTGCCTCGCACGCGAAGGGTGCATAGCCTTTCGCTTATAGCGTTAAAGCCGATGACGGTAGACTTCATTTTTTCGCTGACTAGGAAGCCTACCCCGAGCACATGGTGTTTTGTATGACAGCTGTAGTATATGTCATATTCTTTCTTCTGTAGAACACCATTCCCTGTCCATCTGATTTCTTGAAGAGCTGTTATGTCAGCTTTATATTTTGACAGGGCATCGGCTAGCTGCTGAGCAGCTCGAGCTCTATAGAGCGAGCGTACGTTCCATAAGAAAATTCGTAAATCGTTTTTCCTTTTTCTTTTTTCTTTGCGTGGGTACTAATGAATTTATTTTAGATAAAAAAATAAGTTTTGTTACGCTATTATAAATTAAAAAAAAAAATTGTAGTCTTTTATTTTTTATTTAAGATGATAAATTGCTTAACATAGATACCTACCCACATTGTCAGAAAACGTGACGTTCTATGACAAAATGTAATTTTCGGATTCAGCACACCCAAAATCATAAGAATTACGCAAAAAAACCAAAAGAGCTCTCAATTTTTTTTTGCAGACTTGTGTTATGAATAAAATAAATTTTTTAACCCTTTTAGTAGTAAGAGATAAAAACAGAATGCTATGCAAATATGCAAGAACAAAAATTATAAGTCTTTGTAGTGTTTTCTTAAAACAATAAGCCTTTATATAATAAATTTTTAAAACATTTTTAGGAAAAAAATTTGGTAAGCCAACTCTAAGTTTTTGTTACTGTACGAATAAAAATTAAATTTCCATAAAAATATTGAGTCTTTTTTTGAGAAATCGAATTTTCCAAAAATTCAAAAAATATTTTTCTTTAAAGTTTTGAAATGCAATGTTTTTTTAAACTTTTTAGAAGAATCTCTATACAAAATTTCATTAAAATCCGCTGTGTCGATAATGAGAAAATCAAAATTTGAAAAAAAGGTTCTATGGTAATATCTTAATTCCAATTTTTTTCTATTGAATTAAAGATCGTTAATTTAATTGAAAGAAAATTTTTTTTATCAAAATTCCAGGCGCCACCCGTTTTCGAGAAAAATACGGTTTTTGAAAACCTTTTTTTAACATTTGTATGGTGGGTACCTTTATTTTTAGGTAAAATATATTTTTTCTTGCATCTCGTAGATTATTTTGAGAATCTTTTATTTAGCAAGTTTAAAAAAAAAATCTAGCATGGGATTTTCAAAATATAGCTATTGATTTTTGAAAAAAAAAAATGAATTTTCTTGAAAATTTGAATACACAATATATCTACTATTAAAATTTTTGGGGAGCTTTAGCAAAAAAATTATCAAAATCAGTGTTACCTTTTTTGAGAAAATCAGAATCAAAAAAAAAATGGTTCCATGGTGGATTGGTGGGTACCCTCAATAACCATTTTTCGGAACATTTTCTTCAACCATTATATCTCGACTGAAAAGGTAAAGTATCTTAAGTCGACTTAAGATATTTTCGTGCGTGCAAACAGAAGCAAAAGTCATCCTTAAGTCGACATATGTAAGATAAAATACTTAAAACGCAAATCATCTTATGTGAACATAAAATGATTTTTTAAATTTAAAACTGAAATGTTTCTCTCCCTGTGGTCATAGGATATTTTACCGTTTGCAAACCTAAAAAAATGCCCGTAATAACAAAGGCATAAGATAGTTTTAAGCTTAGTTTGGTTCTGGATTTCCTTTTGTGCGAACGTTTTTTTTTTAGTGGATTTGTTGAGTATTCAGGGGCCAAATTACCGCATCAGTTATCGAGTAATACGTGACTGAATTATGTGAGTTTGGCATTACCATTCAATCACTGATGGGACTCACTCACTCGTCACTGAAGCGGTAATTCGACCCCAGTTCTTTTTTTTTCATTTAATGTTTCAGACAGTGTTGTTTCATACTCTATTGAAAAATTAATACATATAAAATACACACATACAACAAAACAGAGGTATGTAAGTATTATTGAATCCTTTATAAATTACAAGAAAGCTTAAGTATTTGTTTCAAGGATATTTCATAATTTACTTCTTAAAAATACTTTTTTTAGATGCATTGCTATAATGCAACGCGCGTGTTACATATGATATAGATTCTACAAGTGGGCCCACCCAATAACCAAATAGAGCATTAACAATAAATACAAGACCAGCACATTTGGGTCAACAGCTTGCTCGATCACTAATAAAGGGTCAACAATCAATAGATGCAGCGTCAAAAAATTATAGCTTATAAGAAAAGATATTGTAAACTGAAAAGGCTTTTTAAAAATACGTTGAGAACCTCAATAGTCGCAGCGACGCACGCTTGGACGGCGCGCGGGCTATTCTGGTTTTGTAATTAATATTTTATTTTTTAATTGATATCTTATTTTTACAACCAATAAAGCGTAAGAGGCCTGTGGCCCAATTGAAATAAAAATAAAAAGTTGTTTTCTATTTCGTTCGGACACATAAAAACATAAATCGCGTGAATCGTGCGAATGGTAAATTAAAAACAAATAAAATTTCCGACTGGATCGCACGAACTTTCTCTTATGTAAAAGTGTTTTGGAACTTCAAATACATTTTATAAATATAAATTAGATTTATTCACGTAAACATTTTCACATGTATGAAAATACCGTCTGATTTCCAGAAAACTATGAATTTATGCAAACAAAGCTAAAAATCGTTTTATTATTAAAATAATTTTTTATACAAGAAATTTCTTTAAAAATTTTCAAGAACAAAACCAATTTTAAGTAATTAGTAGTATTGGCGCAAAATTTTAAAAGCCTATTTTTAAGCTATGATAATGATATTACTTAACAATTTGCTAATTTTAAAGTAGTTTACTAACTCGTTCTTAATTTTAAATTTTACTAAAGCAATTTTCTTAATAATTTGCTTCTGAGCACACCTAAAAATGATGGTTCGTGCACTAAGTAAACAGGCCACTCTTGGCGTTTTTAAATAGCACGATCCTAAAAACAACTTTAAATAGGTATACGATGATTTTAACTTTAAAAAAAAGTATAGAGAAAGTATGATGCTACGAGTATATTCGAATAAAATTTGCATATTCGTTGATTTAACTTAGTTTCGTACTAAAACAGCTTTAACATCGTACTTATTCAATTAATTCAATTTTGCGCCATTGATTTTAGGAAATAATTTCAAAAAATAATCCAAAAAACCAAAAAAAATATTTTTACGAATATTTTTACATACGATATTATTTTAAACTTTAGGGAGCTCCTGCTAAAAAAATTAAGCTTAAATCATTAGAGCCGTTAATGAGAAGGTCGAAAATAAAAAAAGACGGTTCTATGACAGGTATGCCGTTTATAACATGTTTTTCAAAAATTTGTTTGAACCAAAACATAGTTCATGCCCATAATAGCTCACTTAATTTTTATTTTATCAAAATCGTTAGAGCCGTTTTCGAGATAAATAAGATCTTATATTACAGGTGTAGTACCGTTAGTTTTGGAGGTAATTTGACTTTTAAGACAATGTTACATGAAATTGATTTAATATTTTTCAAATGAATTTATTATTTGGTTTATTACCTTTTTATTAATTTTTAGTTTGCATTGACTTTAAAAACAAAAATAAATAAAACTAAACTGTTTCTTTTTGTAATTAATTTTCTTCTATGAACCAAATGTGATATTATAGTTTTTTTAACTTCCTATAGGGAGTTATTGTAATCGGTACGATTTGTCAAATTGGAATTTTTGACATTTCTCGACGTTTCAAGGTCCCTAGAGGCTATATCAATCATTTTTAGAGAGATGTCTGTGTGTGTGTGTGTACGTACGTTCGTACGTTCGTACGTGCGTACGTTCGTACGTCCGTACGTTCTGGTACCATTTTTCGTCGTCGATATCTCAAAAACTAGTAAAGATATCGACTTCAAATAAATTTTGTTTAATAGAAAATAACTTCGAAAGAAGCTGAAAGGGCGTTTATTAAAATTCAGTGAGTAGTTTTTTTACTATAACGGTTTAGAAAAAAAGTAAAAATTTTAGTTTGTTTCAAATATCTCACGAAAAAATAATGCTATTGATTTCAAATAAAATTTAATGTACTCATTATAAGGTCATACAGATTTGGTATAAATTTGGAAAAAAATTACCATACCGTTATTTTTTAAATAAAAAAAACTGAAACAAAAATTTCATAACCCAGATATTCTAAGAACGGAAAACAATTTGAAACTTAAAATAATTTTTTTTACGAAAAATAATGTGTTTGGCAACTGGTGAAAATTTCAAAAAAAATCAATTTATAGTTTTCTTACAAAAAATAAAAAACTATATAAAATTCTAATAAAAATTGGTAAAAATTGTTTTTCGACTCAAATTTCTCGAGAACTAGTAGTGATATTGATTTCTAATTTAGTTTATTTTATACACAGTATAATTTTGTGCAATTGGTAAAATGTTGACAAATATTGAATTAATGGTTTTCTTTTTAAATAAAAAAACTATTAAAAATTCTAGTGAAAACTAGTTAAAATTGTATTTCAAGTCGAATTTCTTGGGAATGAACACCGATAGTGCCTTCTAAAGTATGTTGTTTTATACATCCCGTAAGAATGTATACTAAGCGACGTTTCTAAAATTGTTCAGGAAACGAAAAAACGAAGAAAGTTCTAGTTGAATCATAGTGTGCTAAGCGACAATTTTGGTTAAACTAAGTGACATCTAACAAAATTTTTTCTTGCTCACGATCAACATCAACAGTCTCAATTTCAAATCTCTTTAAATAATTAAAATGCTTTTCAATCTTAAAATAATGTTTGTTTGAATTTTACAGCTAAAGTTTGTTTCGCTGAAAATTTGGTTATTTGAAAAAAACTAAATACCTATAAAGTTTTCAAGACCACAAATGGGAAGTTATCAGTATGGGTTGCACCCAGCCTCTTTTTTTTTTTTTTTTTTTTTTTTTGAGAAATTCAAGTCTTTGTCTTTTTTATTTTTTTTTCATTACTAATGTTTATCTTTATAAAACAAATGTGATTTTTTCATATTAAGGAATTAAAGTTTTAAAAATAAAAACCAGCAAATATCATCTTAAATCTCTTTTTTTCCGCTTTCGCACACGCAACTCATACTAAATGGACATAAGAATTAAAAACGTCCTTCCAAAACACGAGGAAAAATATCTTATCTCAACTTAAGATTTTCGAAATTAATATAAAATTCAATTTAAAGAAAAGCCAAACTATCTTAAGTCATATTTTTCCTTATAACGGGCGAAATATTAAAAATATCTTTTTGAATTAATTAAAAAAAAGATTATAAAATATGACATCTACGAGTAAATGCTTTGTTCAATAAAGTCTACACTCGAAAGATTTTTTAGGATGCAGCCGAGATATATAGCCTTGACTAATTTAATTTTTTTTGTGTTTTTTTTTACTTGCGACTTAAAGGTAATATAAGGCAAGTTATGCATTCGTAAAAAAAATTGAACTCGAAATTTTGATCAAAGTTGACATTACCTTTACCATAAGTCGCAAGTAAAAATTATACAGAAGCTTCTTAAGACTTAACAAAAAAAAAAAAACTTTCTCCACGAACTTTGCCTTCGGCGTCGGTCAAGAAGGTTTTTTATCTGAATCGTTGTATTGTACCTATAAGAAGAAGTATTAAAATTTTTACGAATCTACTCAAGTGTGTATATTATATTGTTTTGAAGCATTCGATGTGAAGATTCTACATTTTCTGATTTAAATATATCTTCTTACATAGGTTTCATAATTATTATTCACAACTCCCCTTGTTGCAGACGTAAATTTAAATGCCATCAATAAGGACTACAATTGCATGATATTCGATAGCAGGTTGATTTTACTTGTTGTGTCATTGTTCCCCCGGTCAATTGAGGAGTATCTATTCAAAGTTGAACTCATGCAATTGCCACTCCAAATGATGTTTCTTGTAGAACATATCTGCTAAATATACAACAAGATACTATGTAGACGTCGAGCGCGCCTCCTTACATCCTCCTGGCAGACTATGATTGTTATTGCAGTTAACATGAGGTGATGTGCAAAGGTCATGACTCTGAACATCGAACAGCTATGGCCAAAACACTATAATGAAATTTGTCTCAAATATAGAAAGATATACCTTCCACCTTCCACCCTCTTGACAAATAGTCAAGTGGTCTTGGAACTTAATTACAAGAGCATAGTATTGGAATTGTAGGTGATTTGCCTTACATTCAAGGTGAGGAACTAAAAAACTCCGAGTTCATATTCAGCTGAACTAAATCAGATTGTTAATAATAAAAATTTTAATTGAAAAAATTAAAAAGATATCACTGCCTATGTACTTATACTCTTAAGATATGCCCCACTATGTGGAGCTTACCTTTAGATTCTGTGATGCTTTTTTGTTTCCAGCTGAGGTAGGTCAGCTCGGCCAAAAGAGAGTTCAAAGCTACAGTTCCAATTTGTATTTATTGAATGTGTATATGTAAATAGGTTAACAAAATATTTCATATAATTTTATAATATTTACGATCTTATAATAAGCTAGCAAAGTATTTCATATGTATATTTTAACAAAATTCACCGCCTTAGAATAAAATAACAAAGTATTTCATATACACTAACGGCAGTACCGGAGAGGCTCAGATAGCGAAGATTGGGATAGAGTCCCTAGTCTGAGTGGTGGAGGAGAGCGGAGGGGGTATTTAACGACAGAAGCCAAAAGTTTCGAAGCTGCTACCTGGTATATGCGACCAGCAATGTGCTGGGCTACTATTATATATTCAGAGCTCATGCCTGCAAGAAGCGGTTAATCTGGCTTCCCATTTTTAGAGCCATACTAGGGATCTGGTCCTCCAGGTTCACTTTTTTTTAAATAAAATTGTCATAAATAATTTATATTAAAATACAAACGTGATTTCATTTGAAATTGCCAACTAAAAACTTTCTAAAGTTTATACTAAGGATCTTCAATCCACGAAACCCGAAATTAAAAGAGGTTCACGCTACAAAGGTACTTTACAACACTTTAACTCGCCAGTGGCTATCCAAGTGGCCCTCCGATCAATAGCTTGCACCAGTTCTTTTTCGTATACCTCGAGGCTTCACGCAACAGAGTCCTAAACAGAATAGTATTAGATATTTGAAAATTGTATTGAAGCTTTCGCATTATCGCTGAATCTTGTCGAAATCACGCTGCAAAAGAATTCTGATGGCCTCGAATTTCGGAGCTGTTCTGTATGCTGGTAGATCGTCGGCATACGCAATTGCCTGAGTTAGACTACCCATCCGATCGCTGGTGTAAATGTTGAATAGAATCGGCGAGTTGACCGCTCCCTGCTGAAGACCCTTTTTAATATCGAAGATTGCTGCTAAAGTTAAATTGCTTTTGACAGTAAACTTTCTGCTATTGAGTATGTCATAAAACATATATAACAGTAGTTCTTTACTTATGCCGAGTCTGGTCAGCTTTAACTATACGGTGTTGAAAGCTTTCTCCAAATCAACCAGAAAAGGCACCAGTACACTGCCTTTTAGATTTGTTTCATTAGATATCAGGGACTTGCTTAGACCCGTCATGAACTGTATCATATCCTGCCATAAAACCAAACTGGGTATCCGGTATGATATTGTTTCCTCCGCTTATTTGGACAGAGCTCTATTAATAACCTTTTTCGAATACATACTTTACTGATACTTCGAAGAAGACTTATTGAACGGAGATTCGCTGGATTGGAGTTGTTCTTTCACTTTTTCGGCAAAGGATGTACCACAGCAGTTTTTGATCGGTCTGGATAATATTTATATGAAGGTTTTTTATAATACAAACTCTATATACTACTGAAATAATGGATAATATGCATTATGCAGTACGTTATTAAATAGTGTGATATAATTGTTCACTGCTTCCGAAGGTAGCTTTCGTAATACCACGTTGGATATATCATCGGCTCCTGCTTTAAAACTAACAGGAAAGTGTGCAGTTTCACTCTGGAATGATAGCGTTTGCCAAATGATCGTCACTGAATCCGGTTAAACTACGGTTCTCTGATCGTTTTTGCGTCATTTCCTTTCGACGGCAGAAATGGTGAAGCAGGGCCTATTTTTCAGGTCAGAATTCGGGAAAATGATAGCATTCACCTTGTACACTTGCTGAAAAGCAGCCCCTACAATAACCACTTTCTACTGTAGATCTTCGACAATAAAGAAGTTGTCATCCAAGATGGTGTCCTCCGGGTCTATACCTGCTGTCAGAAGTACGTCTCTGTTTTCTGTCGTCCTCCGAAGCGCACAGAAGATCGTTTTGATCATTGCTCTTTATGACCTTAATAATGTGGGGAAAAATACTCGAGTCGTTAGAATTGCTGTGGTGTCTACTTCTTTAATTTACTTTCACAAATCAAAACAAAACCTTTTTTTAAAAATACTTTGATTAATTTTACTAAACTTTAAAATAAATTATGATACTTTTACGTTCTTAAGAGAAGAGTAATTTATCACCAGCACAATGGAGATCGAGAAAATCGAATAACGAAATAAATAGAGTAGAATAGAGTAGAATAGATCTGAAGTTAGTATCGATTTCGGATGCGTCCGAAATGTGTTTGAGTTCAAAAACAAAGTGTTCAGAAAGTGTTGGTCGCATTCAGACGAACAAGTATTTCTTTCCGATTAGCGAACGTGACTTAATTTTAAAAAGTTTTTTTTTTTATTGCGATTGTATTTTCTCAAATGCATAATACATAAATCATGAATACTTCCTTTTCCAGCACTGCTGACTTAATGAAAAAAAAACCCTTTCCACAGAGCAGGTAAGATAGTCTCCGACAAACTACGAAATCTGTATCCATAATTACAAATTTAATAACGAAGGAAAAAATTTCAATAATACTCTGCAAGAAATTCTGCACTATTATGTTATCTTTCCAACCCCCTGGTGATCCACAATCCTTAGTAACGAATCCGTAGAGAAATTGTGTAGTTAACTCATTCAATCGATAGATACTTGCCCTGGAGAATTATAAAAATGATTTTTAATTACATTTAAGAAGCTGAAGTGGTGGAAATGTTTACATTTTCTCTGATTGTAGTGGCACTATGCGAGCGTATAATTGGCCCTTCCGGTAGCGCCAATAAGGATTTGTATTCAGATAAATAGTTTTCGAAACTAGAAAAGGAACAAACCACTATGCCGCCGCGCTCTCTAAAATGCGGAGGGTTGAGTATTCCACCATCCGGGAAGCGATTTCTCATCTAATCTTTTCCTTGCAATCCAAAAGATTCCTTGGCATAAACTAGTGCATGCTGTTGAGGCTACTATATATCTGAACAAGTGTTGGTATAATATTGTAAGGAGGAGTGAAAATGATGTTTTCTTTCCCGCATGCCAGCGTCGTCGTCGCCACCTTTACGAGTACCATGAACCACATTTCAATTTTTATAAGTGGGTGAAAATTCCTTGCATTTGAACGGTTTACTTTTCATGTTAAGATGTTCGCCGGACTTGTGAAATTTATTACAAACCTTTGGGAATCCGTTTTAATAGTTTCCTTCCTTTTGGATGTGAGCTGGATTTATAGATTTTCTTTTTTAATTTCCCACTTAAATAATATTTGTTAATATTTTTGAAATTGTGTTGTTTTTCATATATTTTAACACTAAACTATTTCTCAAGAAAACTTTTTCTATACACCTAACGAAGCTATGAGAATCAATCAAACCCTATGCATTAGATTTGAAATCTTCCCAAATTATCAGCAAAGTATGGATGGTCAGAAGCATGTCCTATGTCTTACAAAACACTCATATGTTCTCCAAGAAAATTGGAGTCATATCCCTTCTAAACCTCACATAAAGATCCAACATCCAACGTGCTATGTGAGCGTTCGGAAAAACTATAGATAAAAAGTACCAGTTTGGCTTCAGGCCCGGTAGATCTACAATAGTCTTAATCTTCACATTAAATTGGAAAAGACCAACGAATTTCAAGTCGAGACTCACCATATTTTTATTGGCTTAAAGGATGAATATGATAGCATTCATCTTCAGAAGCTCTTAAGGTCATTGGCTGAACTGAGGATACCGACGAAACTGATCAAGATGAGCCGTGTAACATTGGAAAAACTAGGTGCAATATGCAGTTAGGGTTTCAGCAAGGAGATGCGTTATAATGTGACTTGAATCTTGCTCTAGAGCAGATCGTGAACAGGTCTCACATTAAGACCTAAAGAACAATATTTTAAAAAAAACTGCCCAAATGTATGTATAGGGTATGTCCACTATGTCGACATAATCAGCCATTGCCAACATTCAGTAATAGAGTTATTGATCAACAAACAAACAAACACTTTTCCTACGTCTTGGAAACAATGTTACTATTGATAGCAACAACATAACAGTCCCTTTGTCAGCTCGCAAAAAAAGGTAAATTTGCTTGCAGCGCAGGAAATTCGACTTTGCCCCATAGTGTTATGACATCTACTGCAATTGAGAATAGCCAGAAAACTCCCAGCCCCAGCAATGACAGGAAAGCAAACTTGTGCAAGCATATATGTATGTACAAGAAAAATATTCTCACCGACTCCGCAAAAGCCTCCAAAGAATGTAACACAGGACCTTCAATAGGGAACTTGCGACTGCATTCAGAACATCAGTGCACGATCAAAATGTTCAACCAACCAGTAAAAGAATTTCAGGAAGAGACTCTAAGATATCAAAAAGATCAATCTGACTGTGGGATTCCAGACACCATCATTCATGAGCAAGAAGTTTCAACAATTTCTGGTAAGAAAGTTAAGGCATTTGCCAATCAATTTGAGGATATTTTCAAAGACGGCCATCCCGTACACATTTCGGACTTTATCGAAGAAGTAGAAACTTGCTTTGAGGAGATTTCCGCTACCACCGAAGCCATGACCCTTGTTCAATGAAGACAACCCCTGACCAAGGCCACTACTGAGAGATGTTTTTACTTCTCCTGAAGAAGGGTCTGACATTATCATTACTGGAAACTACAAAAAAACGACTACAGCCTAAGCGGCTCGGCCAATTTTCTTTAAACTTGGTAGATATCATTTTTAATTTTTTTCCCCCACACATTTTTTTCTTTTTTTTAAGACCAAACATAACGGTACGTTCTATACGATTTTTTTTTTCTTTTTGAAATTTTATAAATATTTTTTTTTCTCAAAAACTGTTTGACAGATTTAAAAAATAAAAAAAAAAATTCATTTAGCTAAAGCTAGGTAATGGGTAAAAAAATTTTTACCAAAAATGGTTATTGACTGGGTACCCCCCATGAAACTATTTTTGTTTTTGATTTTCTCAAAACGGTACCACTGATTTTGATAATTTTGTTTTTTGCAAAAGCTTCCAAAAAACTCAAATAGAATTGTACGAGTATATTCAAATTTTCAGAAATTTTTTTTGGGATTTTTAAAAAAAAATTTCAAATTTTTTTTTCAAAACTCAATATTTCGAAAACCCCATGATTTTTTTAAAACTTGATAAATAAAAGTTTCTCATTATAACTTACAATATGTGAGAAAAAAAAATTATTTTACCTAAAAATGTTAAAAAATGGTTTTCAAAAATCGTATTTTGCTCGAAAACGGTGCCTAGAATTTCGATAAAAAAATTTTTCTTTAAATTAATTTTTATGATCTTTAATTTAACAAAAAAAATTGAAATTAAGTTATTGCAGCTTGTACCTACTATAGAACCATTTTTTCAAAATTTCAATTACTCATTATTGACACAACGGATTCTAACAAAATTTCTTATAGAAATACTTCTAGAAAGCCTAAAAAACATTGCATTTCAAAACTTTAAAAAAATATGTTTTGATGTTTCGATATCTTAAAAACGGCTCAATATTTTTTTTTGATTTTTTTTTCATTCGTACAATAAAAAAAACTTAAAGTTGGCGTACCAAATTGTTTTCTTAAAAATGTTTTCAAAATTTTGTATATAAAAGCTTATTTTTTTAGGAAACCACTACAACGATTTATAATTTTTGTTCTTGCATAAATTTATATTTGCATAGCATTCTGTCTTTGTCTCTTACTACTAAAAGAATTTAAAAAATTAATTTTATCCTTATGAACAGTTTTTTTCATAACATCATAGCAAGTTCGTGCGACCCAATCGTGCATTTTATTTTATATACAAGTAGCAAAACCCATATTTATCAACCAAGGGAATCAACGCTGGAGTCCGTTAAGCATAAAATCTTGGACCGCTTTTGTTCAACATTTATACAGCTGATCGGCCAGCTAACATTCCAGGTACACAAAGGCGAAGCTGTATGCAGACGACTCCACAATATACGCCATTGCTTTTTCACTAGAGATTGCTCACAAGGAGAGTGCAAGAGCACATTAAAAGCCTATAGGAATACTATGTCAAATTGGAACTGAAGATAAAAAGCAAAAAGAGCGAATTCATCTGCTTTCGAGCACCAGTTGCTGTTATTCGAAGAAAAGCATTTGAAATACGCTGTGATGCAATGAAACAAAAGTTTCCTCACAACACTAAAATATGTAACAGTTGTCAGCTTTGAACATGCAGTATCTGATGCCCTGGGCAGGCAAAAACAGTCTACAGAGTCTGTATGCCCACAGACAACGTCTCAAGCGGATCTATCAAAGTGAACTGAATACAACCAACACAAACTGCCATATAGTTTGGAATGATCAACAGCAAGTAAACATCATATTCCGGAACTCCATTTAATACTATGCAATACAAGAAAATATTGGAATCAATCAACCCCTGCTTTCAAAAACATGAATAGGATAATTGGAAAACAGTCAAAAATACCGGAAATCATCATCAGCAACATAACAGAAGCTACCTCGAACCAAAATAGGGCGGAAGCGCTCGCGGACTACTTCGATTCGAAGGAAACTTCATACGACAACCACCTACTAACCCAACTTTCTTACGTGAAGTTGAGGCAGCAGTTCAACAAACACAGCAACCAAATCCGTATAAAATCAATTTTAGTAACATCAATCCAGCTAATGATCCAACAGATAGTCGACATTTATGCAATCTAGGGGAGGTTGTAGAAATTATCCAGCAATTCTAAGCCAAAAAAGTCCGCTGGACCAGATGGTGTCTCCTTCACTATGCCACTTGCAGTTATGATTTTTCAACATATCATTTTAAACAACTGCATCAACAACTGTTACTTCCCTCAGAAATGGACAAACAGCGAAGATTGCCAATTCCAAAGGCAGATGCTGTCAACTGCAGGCCGATATCCTTCTCAACAACATCAGCAAATTACTGGAAGAAGTAATACTCCGAAGACTGAACAAATTCTTCAGTAAAAGTTCCATCATCCCTGACATGAAATTCGGCTTTCGAGAAAAACACGCAACCTTGCATTCACTGCTTAAATTCCAAAACGATATCACCACAGCTCGCACAGTCATCTTGTCACCATCGGATGTTTCTGGATGTCGAGAAAGCATTTGATAGCTTGTAGATAGACGACCTTATCCAAAAAATTCCATTTTATGCAAGTACCCCCCGTAATAAAAATTCATTCACTCTTCTTTCCTATCTCTCAGGAAATTTTTCATCCAACTTGAAAAGTGCAAGTCAAAGATGAAGACCATCAGAGCTGGAGTCGCCCAAGCCTCAAAACTATGCTCCTTTGTCTACAAGTTTATGACTTCAAATCAACCTTCTCCAATTGGATGCGAGAACCTTCTTTATGCTGATGACTCACTCACCTACGCCACATATCAATGTAACCGCTAATCGCTGTCCAAAAAGTAGAAACCCACATCAACAGACTCTTCCAATTCTACCAGAAATTTGGCATCCGACTCAACACTTTCAAATCGAAACGTGTCTGCTTCAGGAAACCTTCAATTGGTAAAGGCATTCACATCTCTACAATATGCAAAAATCTGGACCTCGCACTCCCTGCAGGAACCACCATTGTGGCAAAGCAAAACGTCCAGAAATGTTCTGAAATAGCCCATTTGGTCCTTCATCCGTTTGCACCCATTACTGAAAAGAATATTAAGGTCTTACCAAACCGACAAAGATATTAATCTACAAGCAGCTCCTGCGACCAGTGATCAGCTATTCCTTCCGAGTCTAGTTTTCAATCTCGAAGACAGCTTTGAAGGAGCTTCAACTATTCGAAAGTAAGGTACTGAGGATCTTCACTGGACTCTACTTCGACCTTCAAAGACAGAAACATTACTGCAACGAGCGTCCCTACAAATAAGCGAATTTAATTCCACTGAACAAATATCTTGTTCATTCAACGAAGAAATGCGGAAACATCATCGAACATCGGAGCTTATGAGAAGGATGACCACCTAACAACGCGATCACGAACCGAGGTACCTCTATGTGATGGAAACTCTAGATGATAACGTAATCATGGACAACGAGGAAGTAGTCTCATTCTACGCTGACATTAAGTCAGCCTACCACTGCGGCTAAAAGCCATTCCTCCCCACAACCCACAAAAATCACTACTGTCAACCGGGAATGAACACCCTGAAGACGATACAGTCAACCGAAATTTTGTGGCAACCCAGTTCCAGAAGAAAGAATAAAGAAAAACAAATGAATGTTCAGAAAGAAGATACGAGTATAATGAAAGAAAGATATAATGATTGTACGAGTATTTAATAGAAAGAGACTGCCGGCCGGTTAGGTAGAAGAATATACTGAGAGAATAAAGATAATGATCAGCATCAGTTGTTGTGGATCTGTTAACAAGGAAAGACCTTTTATTTGCTCAGCCGAATATTGTTTTAGTTTTGTATTAAGCAAAAGGTAAACTGCTCACACTTTTTTTGATCATGTAAATTTTATATAAAAATAATTAAACTTAAGTCATTGTATATATGTAGTTAGGCCCCCTATGAGCCAACAAATGGAAATTTTCATGCATAGTATCTTATTAGTTGTAAGCCAAATTGTAAAAAGTAAGTTCAATAAAACAAAATTGAAAAATTGAATGGAACTTTGCTGCACACAGTGTTGGATTAAAAGCAAAAGAGCAGAACTAATACTCGGTTCTTTCGATAGAAATTTTTGCTACGGATATTATTTGTTCCTAATGCAGGACTAGGGAAAACCTGCTAAATTCATGAGCTATACCCAGGTGTGTGTACAATGTACATATAGCTAATAAAGCGAGTCCATAAGCAAAAATGCTCTAGCCAAGAGAGTCTTGGAATCCCAGCTCTTACGTTCGTGGCGTGGATGCCATAGCACTTGGCTTAGAAGATTGAAATCAGGGTGGTCCAAATTTCCAAAGATGGAAAGCTACTGTTTCTCAAACATAACCATGCGGATCGGTTGTTCTTACTTAAGCCTAAAATTAATAACTATTGTTAAAGTGATGGTATTTTGTAGCTGAATACTTACATCTTGTAATGAAGCGTTACTTGCTATATTTATATCTTGTATTTTGTTTTATCACTATACACACATTCCCTCTGAACTGTAAACAGCATATCATTTTCATTTATCCTTATTCAATTCACATTCAATCTTCACTGTGAATAGCGCAAGAGAACCATCTCGGATCTACGAAAAATACCCTTTCGGTCTATCTATAGTCAAATAATACCAGATAAAAGATAAAAGATAAAATATCTGAGACAACAACCTTCAGTCTCAGAACATCGTGCCACACATCTTTCCTATCCTTCTTTCTCTTCCGTAACTTCACGCCCGCGCTGTGTTGAAACATATAAAGGGTAATCATAATCCCTTGAGCGCGGGTAGATTATAAAAAAAAAAAAAAAAAAAAAAAAAAAAATATTAGATGTCAACTATCAAGTATCGTTTAGTTTCTAGTGGCTCCCAACATTTCCCCCACAAGCGGAAAGGGCTTCTGTATAGGTTAGCACGGTAGGTAGGTGAAACTGTCCAGTTTTTTCTTATTTCTTATTAAGGATTGCCCCACCAGTAATAACGGCTCTCAATTCTAAGATTAATGTTTTACTTGCCTAGAGAGGTTTCTTCAGTAACTGTTAATCCACCAGTAGTGATCGACAGAGCGAAAGACTTTTATTTCGAGTTCCACCAGGGTCTTGATACCTGCTAAATAGTGCCACCAGGATCGTTATATCTAGTGATCACCAGAGCGAATGATTGCTGTGTCGAGTGTCACTAGATGCCTGATGTCTGCCGAATAATTCCACCAGGGTGCTTTATCTACTGATCTACCAGAGTAAAAACTGGCTGAGTGGAGTGCCACCAGGGTCTTGATCCCTGCTGAAAAGTGCCACCAAGATCGTTATACCTAGTGATCATTAGAGCGAAAGGTTGCTGTATTGAGTGCCACTAGGGGCCTGATACCTGCTGAATAATGCCACCAGTGTGTTTTATCTACTGATCTACCAGAGCGAAGGCCAGTTGGGTCGAGTGCCACCAGGGGCCTGTTCGTGATTTTTTCAGAACAACAGAACAACCTTGGTAAAACCGGCAAGTTAATCTTTCATTTACAATTATCAATTATACGAGTACACAGCATTACAATTATTAACATGTATATACATAAAAGGTCTAAGTTACATTCGCTAAGCATCTAGAAAATTCTCCTCCTTTCGACTACAACATAATATGATTCAATTATTTGAGTTTAAACAAGTTCGTCCTTGCGATTCGATAAATAACATCGATTCTACCAATAACGGTTCACTCACAACAAAATCTTCTTCCTGATATAAAATTGCAACAATACTACCGGTTATTGCGGTTACTTCTGTGGAAATAGTGTATCCTATGGAAATACGAACTTCAATATCCCTTGCATGTATATAAGTGCTTCCGTTTATATCTACAAGTGCAAAGCTCTTTCTCATACTGTCATCAAAATCTAGGATCATTCCTCTTCCGTATTATGATAGGCGACACACAAACCTATATACACTATTATAACCTAACTAACATACAACCAAAGCCAAACCACTAACAACTTCCCAACTCCATACGCTTGCAAAGCAAATTCCATCTAATTTGCTTCTCATTTCTTCCATTCATCAGCAAAATGTCAACTTGTGCGTGTATCGTTGGAAAATATGTAAAATACAGGAAGCGAAACATTACAAGGTACTAATTTGTATGGCGTCCTTTTGGTTCTATAGCTATACTCCGCTACCTACTGCTTCGCAGCCACAGCTCAGCCAACTTCCGTTCGCAGACAACACAATTTTCTGGTTTAATTAAAATTTTCTGCCAAAATGCGTTTTTCCCGAGAGTCACATGGATTTCCGACATTTGTAAAACTAAGATAGATCATGGAATAAGTGTAAGGTTGCTTGGGGTAGAAGTTATACCATTCCACTCCTGGTGTAGCTTATCCCCACCCCCTAACCGCCTTTATAAGCCACATTAAGCTTTCTCTTATATTAAAATAAATTTTAATTATACATCTTTTTTCATTGTGTCCTTTCGGTGGTCTTCGATGGAGATATGGAGACAGAAAAATAAAATAGGAACCTCCGTGCTTCCTACCTATCTGAAGATGATTTATAATATGCATGGCGTATTCCTGCTCAAACTCCAACTCTCTCATACTACTTATGAAAACTGATGCGATTTTTGTTTTTTTAAAACACCATTTCAGCCATAAGGCTTGCGTTTGTGTACCGTAAGTGTATACCTATAGTACATGTGCAGAGCACGACAGAACAGTGGCTCAGATTTTTCGAAGCAATTAAAATTATATAATAAAAAAAAATTAAATTTGATGTCATTTACAATAAAATGCAAAAATTAAGAGAAAATATTTTAAAAGAATTTTTTTTTCGAGGCAGCAAAAAAAGTGCAGAGCTGTACAGCACATCATTATGATTTTTCCTGTGCTATACCGCAATGCTGCAAATGAGGATTTGCTTTGGCTGAATGTTTAAAAATCAATTTTAATTGCTTTTTTGTTTTATGTATTTTTTTGCGAATTAATTTCTGTTCTTAATTGCACACACCCCAATTGCTTACATTTACTGGCAATACATGGTCAACTCGGCATTATTGGATAGGCACTGATTTTGCACTTTTTTGAAAATCTTTCTTTAGGGTGGAAATGGCAAGTATTGGGCCTCGCAGAAATGGTATGTTTCGGCGCTGGTGTGCTGGCTGGATCGTTAAAAAAACTAGAAGAGCCTTTGCAGACGAAAACTTCGCAGGTTTGCTAGTAAGTTTTACTTCCTGCCTCCTTTAGATGAGAACTTACCACCCGGTAACATCTTCCGTGATTTCGAAGTTAAACTTTGGATGACTAGTCTCCTGCGACAAAAGAAGAGATAAATTCCGGTTAATCTAGCAAGCCACACTCGCCTAAACTATATAAGTATACCTCAACGAAAAGTAACCTTGCGGACGAATAACAAGTTGACGACCTTTGGACATCAATCGGTTTTTGGAACTTGAAGAGGGCCCTCGGAGCGCCAGCAAAAAAAAAAGTCCAAGTAAAAAGCGCAGTACTAATATATGGTGCAATCAATAAAACCGTGAGTGCTAATATCTCTGTCTCTCCCTCCCAAGCCCCCCACATTTACTTACTTACTTAACCGGCTCCCGATCCATGGAGGGTCTCTGCCTGAGTTATTGCGGTCTTCCATCGGTTGCGATCCCTCGCGAGCTCCCTCCAGTCGTCGGGACCAAGCGCTCTTGCGTCTATAACCGCCTGGTCCCTGTAGCGCAGGTTCGGTCTTCCTCGTCGTCTCGAACCTGGGGGCTGGGTTTCGAAGATTTTCTTGGCTGGAGCGTTGTTGTCCATTCGCTCGATGTGACCGAGCCAGTGTAGTCGACGTGTTTTGGCTTTTTGGACTACATCCACATCTTGGTACAGCTCGTATAATTCACGATTGAATATTCTCCTCCATTCGCCCTCTTCGCATTTAGGACCAAATATCCGCCGAAGACTTTTTCTCTCGAAAGTGCCCAGTATCAATTCCCCTTTTTTACTTATCGCCCAGCACTCGGCGCCGTAGAGTAGAACTGGTAAAATTAGCGTTTTGTATAGCGTGCACTTTGTCTTTCGAGAAAGGAGTTTTGAACCCATTTGTTTGGCCAAACCGAAGTAGCAGCGGTTTGCTAGGGTAATTCTTCGTCGAATTTCCACTAAGGTGTCATTCGTGGGATTGATGTTCGTTCCGAGGTAGGTGAACTCCTTGACTACCTCGAAATTACTGCTACCAACAGTGACGTTTTGTCCTAGGTGAATGACAGATGAGGCTTTGTTTGCTGAAAGCATATACTTTGTTTTGTCCTCATTCACTTCAAGACCAACGCGTTTCGCCTGTTCATCAATAGCCGTGAACGCTTCTAGCACAGCTCGCTTGGAGCGGGAGATGATATCGATGGCGTCCGCATATCCAAGCAGTTGGGAAGACCTGTTGAAAATAGTGCCTTCCAGGTTAACACCACTCTTGCGCACTATCTGCTCCAGGACTAGGTTGAAGAAATCACATGATAGCGCATCTCCTTGTCTGAACCCTGTGCACGTCTGGAATAGCACGGATGAGCTGTTACCCATTTGCACGTTGCACCGCGTATTTTGTAACGTCATGCGGCATAGCTGGATCAGTTTTTTCGGGATCCCGAGTTCCGACACTGCCAATAGAAGCTCTTGGCGACTTATGCTATCATATGCGGCCTTAAAGTCGATGAAAAGATGGTGGGTCTCGACTTGAAATTCGTTGGTCTTTTCCAGGATTTGCCTCAATGTGAAGATTTGGTCTGTCGTTGTTCTGCCTGGCCTGAAGCCACACTGGTACGTGCCGATTATAGTGTTGCAGAAAGGTTTTAGATGCTCACATAGTACGGTGGATAGGATCTTGTAGGCAACATTAAGCAGGGATATGCCCCTGTAGTTTTTGCAGGACATAGGATCGCCTTTTTTGTAGATTGGGCATATGGAGCTATCTGACCAGTCGTCGGGCATGCTTTCCTCCTACCACACTTGGTTGATGAGCTGATGCATGCACCCTATCAGGACATCTCCTCCAAACTTAAAGAGTTCCGCAGGTAGGCCATCCGAGCCTGCGGATTTGTTATTCTTAAGCCCCCCACATTTGGTTCGGATTAATAATTGCATGTAAAGTTTGGGTCATGCCATGAGTGATTGATTGAACCAAAGCTATTTCCTATGAATTGCGTTATTGGTTTTTGGAATCCAGGAGTGGATCAATACATTTCTTATCAAGACATGTGTCGAATAGTAGATTGTATTGTGAAGTATTTTTGGGGCCTAAGCGTGATATGAACATTTATTGTCTGCTTTAGTTTTCTGTGTTTATTTCTTGTAGCAGTGAGTATGTTTAGAGTTGATAAGAGCAACATTCGGGGGCTTAGGAAGAATCTGTTTGCTGTATATGTCAGGCCAGCGGTTTTTGCACTTAAGGGAACTCAGGTAGGTGAAAGTTTTTACCACTTAGAATTGAGCCTGCCTGGTTATAGCCTAGCACCTCTATTCTTCCCTTAACATGGCTTCGTGATATTGTATATGAACATGATGGTGTTGCTTATCAGATCTAACCGCACTAAGACTTCGGTTTCTACGCTCGTATTCAATGTAATTCCTTCGTCAGATCCTTAAATAAAGCCAATTTGCTTGCAGTATAATTTGCTTTAATTTGAAGCTGGCACCGACTTAAATTAATATTACACGTCCTGTACTTCAGACTTGTATCGATTTCAAAAGAGGAATCTTCTTTCGCACTCGTGCAGTTGCAAGAGTTTTGAAAGATCACGCAGTATACATATTCAATGGCCCGGATTCCATTGTCCTGAAGAGGTGTAAGCTATTGCATTAACTCATCTGACCTTTTTTCTGGTCTTTTTCCGAGGATATGGATAAAAGTATTTGTCCAATCTATCTCTTAAAAAGCCGAATCTTCTTTCCCCCTATAACTATTGCCTATTTGCACTTGCGTTCCTTCTTTCAACTCAGGTAGATAGGTTAAAATGGCGACCACTGGCAGTCTCTGTGACCCAATTAGCGCTGAAGTGCGCTATTTTAGTACCATACATAACTCGTATGAACCTGTGAATAGAATTGATGGAAATTGTGGACATTCTAAGGGAGTTATCCAGTTTGGATTAAGTTCAAAAATATGGATCTAGTGGACTTTGACGTCCCTTTTAGTATATCGTCGTCGTTCTATGAAAACTCCCTAAGTACATTTAAAAAAAAAAAGTGATGCAATTCTTATTTAATTCATTTCGGATAAACCATTTGCAAAAAATTTTATTGCACAATGCCTACGCCAAACAAATTCTACAATTGAAGCCTGAGATCATGCTATTCTGATAATTTTTGGATTTTTTTATATTAATTTCCAAGTTCAAATGCAAATATCTTAAAATACAAAAAATGGACTTAGGGAGTTTTCATAGAACGACGACGATATTTGGTTTTGGGCAATCATTCACTCAAACAGATTATCACACACTTCTGACACCATTGTGGCCAGCTAGGCAGCATGTTTACTGGTACTCACACAGTAGCCAATCCGATTGAGTGATCATCTGGCCACCTGCAAAATAAACGTCCATGAAAGCTCTCAGTCCGGTAGCTCGGGATTGAAGGAGTCAAACGGAGGGCACGGCACAGAAGTAACCAAAGTTTGTTTTAGATCCATTTCATCGCGTTGAGAAAAGAGATCAAGACTTTGATCTACATTTCCGAAAGTTCTTTCATGTCGTCAAAAAATGCCCTTCCTTATGTTTGCACTATAAATTTGGCCAGATCATAACATTTTCATAGGAAATGCAGGACTGTTTCATTTTCCCACTGGTCAGATTAAGCGTTGAAGATTTATTAGAGGTGGGCCAAATCTGTCTAGATATAAGGCAGTTAGCTAAACTTCTCCACATTCGATTTGATTCGCCAAGAAAAATTTAAGGGATTTCGCCCTTCATAACTCCGAGCGGAATGTTGACTCTTTCAGCAAGTAAGTTATGAAGGCCGATCATTGCTTGGCCATCCGCCCGTTCATTTCCATCAACTCAACAATGAACCGGAACCCAAATAAGAGTGATATTGAGGCTAGCAAGTTCATTCCTGCATTGCTGGACCAATTTGGAGGATGATGTACGAGAATAAATGGCTTTGACAGCTGCCTGACCGTCTGTGATAGCCGTATTCCGGTTCTGGTACCGATCTTGTTTGAGTACACTGAAAATAAAATCTAGGTATATATGATAAAAATCTAGGTTGATTTAACAAAAATTTTGTCAATATACGTCCAACAAAAAGTTTTGTCAAATTGACAAAAATTATAGAATTTTGTTGAGGTAACAAAAAATATTTTGTTGTATCCACAAAATTATTTTGTGATGCTAACAAATAAATTTGTTGAAATAACAAAAATATTTTGTTAATATGACAAAATTTCGTAGAATTTACAAAATTAATTTGTCATATTAACAATTCTTTTGTTGTATTAACAATTTTTTTGTTAGTGTTATTGTTTTTTTATTATTATCGGATTAACAAATTTTTTTTGTTAAATTAACAAAATTGTTTTGTTAAATTAACAAAATTGTTTTGTTAAATTAACAAAATTGTTTTGTTGAATCAACAAAATTGTTTTGTTACATTAACAAAATATTTTGTTAAATTAACAAAAATTTCTTGTTATAAGTTAAATTAACAAAATATTTTGTCAATTCAACAAAATATTTTGTCAATCTTACAAATTTCTTTTGTTGAATCCACAAAAAAACAAAATCAATTTTGTCAAAATATTTTTTTTTTTGGATTTAAGTCCACAAAAATTGGCGTTTCGTCCCTACGATCTCACATGCAACCATCTGTGAGGGCGTATGGACAATACGCAATTTTTGTTAAGTTCAGTTAATCTTACATCGATTTTTTAACAAAAACCAAGTGTGAACTATACCATACACAAAAGAAATTTTTTGGTTTCCTTACAAAATAGTTTCATCTATCTGATAATATTATTTTATCAATATTACAAAATAATTCAACCCCAAAACAAAATATTTGTCATTTTAACAAAAATGTTTTCATTTTTTGTTAAATTGACAAAAACAAATTAACAAAAACTTTGTGATATTGACAAACATTTACAAAACAGATTTTTTGTAGATACAACAAACATTTTGTTAACATCACAAAAAAGTTTGTTGATGTGATAAAAATCTCTGTTTTATTTTGTTATATTAACAAAACTTGGTTTGTTAAACTGACAATATTATTTGTAGTGCATATTTTGTTTAACTAACAAAAAATCATGCTGGATTATAAAAATTTTGTGAAATCAACAAAATCATTCTTTCGTATTGACAAAAATTTTATCAGAACGATAAAATTGTTTTGTTAAAGGTCAACAAAACGTTTTTGTCAATATTACCTAGGAATTTATTTTCAGTGTAACTTGCATGCTTCCCTGATAGCTTGAGTTTGATTATTCTCTCGCTTATAATTTTTGAGACAATCTTTATAAGGTTGATAAATCTTATACTTATGGCAGATATTGAAGATTTTCATTTTGCTCAGGATAGACAGATCTTCATTCCACTAAGGTAGGAGTGATTTCCAGCTAGTTTTGAGGAGGAAGAAGAACAAAAGCTTTGTTACTACCCGCAATATGTCCACTGTTGATTTGATGTTAGATATATGCATAGCTGGGCACCGTTAATCAAACAGTTAACTTCGTTAATCGTTAATCCGCTACTAAAAAAGTTAGCTTCGTTAAACGTTAAAGCGTTAAATTTCGGAAGAATTAACGCAGTTAACGTTAATCGTTAATCCGTTAACATGTGATAAAAATTACGTTTTTTTTTATTTTTTTACTCTGAGCACCGACGCTAAGTAATGCCGGTCGTCCACTAGGCGAGCAACGCACAAATTTCGAATTCAACGCATTCAACTCTAATGTACGGTGCCCTCAATTCTGTTCAACCAACGGGTTGGATAGAGTTGTTGGCTGTTGCTCAACGAATTGCGCAACCATTGTACGGGTAGTCAATAAGGCGTGCGTCGACAATAAATGTATGTACCGGACTGAAGTCAAAATTATTTCAGGTTTGACGTTTGAGTTTTTGGTTTATGGTGGTGCGTTCAACGCGTTCCCAACGAGTGATCCTTGGTTAAGTGTACGAAGGTATCAACTCGTTCATCAACTGGTTGAGCAACAATATCGAAAACGCAGTTGATCAACTCGAAAAAAATTTGTTTCTGTTAAAATCGAACAAGTTTATCAACTAGTGTACGAGGTTGTTCAACTTTTGAGTAAGTTGGTCAACTAGGTGTACGGAGCTATTCAACACTGGAATGAGTTTTAAGAGTTGATCAACTAGGTGTGCGGGGTTAATCAACATATATGGGAAACTTGGTCAATTGTGTACGGGGCTTCAAACGCATTTTGTTCAGCTTTAGTTGCTCAACGTGAATTATGTTAGTTGCTGCACTAGTGTAAGAGGTTGTAAATTCGTTTATCCAACAAAAGAGTTGAATAAAAATTTTAGCGAAGTTGGTTGAACTTATCGCGCACATAGTGGACGACCGGCATAATGAAATGATCAGATGAAACGAATCTTTTCGCAGTTTTCTCACTCGCACGCGCCGTCAAAATATAATACGTAGCTGTTTTTTTTTTCACCCGCGGCACGCGCCGCACGGCACTTGTCTCATACTTGTCTGAACCTGTTTTTCGCGCCGCGCGGTAAATAGTAGGCATTGGATTAACGATTAACGGACTTAACGTGGATTAACGGATTTAACGTGTCCGTTAACATTTTTAAAAGTTAACTTAAAAGTTAATCCGTTAATCAAAATCTTAACTTCGTTAATTAACGATTAACGGATTAACGAGTTAATGCCCAGCTATGGATATATGTATCTCACCGCGTAATGGAACCAGTCATTTCATCGTTTTAGAGAAAAAAATATTACTGACTGTACTTCTTTGAATTCAATCCTGGGGAACGTCACAATTGAAGAAGACCGCGACGCGACTGGCGCACAAACGTGGCCGCGGATATCATTCTCAACTGTGGCTGTCTAAAGAAATTTATTGGTTGAAACCAGCGTTGCCGATGTGGCACGATCGTGCCATTTTGACACGAAAATTTTCTCGTGGCACGGTGGCACGAAAAGTTTCAATATGATACGTTTTTTTTCATTATTTTACCTAAATGCGTTTAAGATAATTTACCCAACCTTTTTAAAAAATAATCCAAATATACAAAGTATTTTGCCACACTTCAATATTTGGTATCAGAATTTTCTCATCTATTAGAGTGCGAGAAAGATGTTCTTTTTGGCGAAATAAGAAAAATTTTTGAGATTGGACTAGCCGAAAGTATTTTTTTTGAAGATTCAAAAATGTTCGAGGTTAAGTTGCACAAATTAAAAAAACAATATTGA
Source organism: Chrysotoxum bicinctum (assembly GCA_911387755.1). NCBI lineage: Eukaryota > Metazoa > Arthropoda > Insecta > Diptera > Syrphidae > Chrysotoxum > Chrysotoxum bicinctum. The sequence goes on from OU426988.1 coordinate 193,310,509, forward strand.
CGAAGGAATGTTCATTAATATTTCAAAATTTATGTTAATTCTTCTTAGTTTGCCTCGCATGGAAGTGCATCAGCAGAGCGAGTGTTTTCAAGGCTAAATAATATTAAAACAAACAGCAAAAACAGACTATCATACAAAACAATCAATGCTATAATGTCATATAATGAAATTATTAAGCCTAATTATTGTCAAAATTTCAAAGCTCCAGCTAATTTATTAATTTAACTTATTATAACAAAGCTTTATTACTTATTATATTATTATTATGAACTTGCCAAAAACTCCGATTTCTGGAAAATACCTATACACGAATAGAGGAAGTGATTTTTTGTTTGTTATTTGTTTGTAATAGTATTTAATTAAGATTTATTAAAGAATAACTTGATTTTTTTTTATATGGCACGAAAATGTCACAAATGGCACGTTTTTTCAAAGAGTGTGGCACGAAATTTTTTTTTTTGGCGGCAACGCTGGTTGAAACCCTGGTCCTCTCTGGAATGTAGCGCCACCTTAAGTAAATGGCATGTCGCCATTCATTGGGGGAGGGGGGCCTTACATTGGGGAAACAGAACAGCTGGAATGGTCACATATTCAACGTCGCCGAAAACGCTGCTAAGTCTTTAAGTTTCCTTCGATGATGTAAGAAATTTGTCACCCCTCTTGATGTGGATGTAATCTATAAGGCCTATAATCGTCCGTAGCTTGAGTGCAATTCTCATATTTGGGCAGGTGCTGCAATAACTCAAAGCCAATGTACATCGATATCTTCTTTTAAATCCTCTCCAACTTTTCAAAAACGCTCGCACTGTGTTTCAAAATTTAAGGGAAGTCAACATTGTTTCAGTGCGCGCAATATTAATAAGAAAAAATACATGAAATTAACCCGAGCGACGCCGGGCATGAACAGCCAGTAATATATGACTACGCCGAAATCCGGTTGAAAAAAAAAATAAATTTAAAATAATGTTTTCTCTTTGGAATGAAAAGTTTTTCTACTTTTAAAAAAAAATCTATTAACCTCCATATTCTGAGAAGTTTGATTATAAACTTGCTAACGAGCTGTACATAGAGAGGCTTGCAAGATAAAGAGATTATATTCAAAAGTAAAACTTTATCCGATCTAAAATCCTATAAGATTTTCGTTCACTTGTTTTATCTTCTTACATCATACTTAAAGTCCTTTACCGCAAATCAGCATCTGATGCCTGTTGAAAGTTTCTCACATCCATATATTAAATTATTCAGCGACCAAACTGATTTTTCCAGACAAAAACTTTCTTCTTTATATCGAAGTGAAAACTTCATAAATCAGTATCTCAGTCATTAGTGCAAAAAGCGAAAGAACACACAACGCACATTCTCATCGTCCAAACTTTCTCAATAGCTTTCTCTATACGAAGAAGAAATAGAATTAAAAAAAAAAAAAAAACATCAAACATATCCTTAAGGAACAAAAAGCATACAACTAAGAGTATAAGAGTATACTAAAAGAAGGAAATAAAATTACCTAAACACTGACGCCCATAAATAAGGACAAAGTCCCTAATGGAAAAATGTGATAAATCACTTAGGGAATTTAGAGAATCGGTTCACATCGCTCTGAAGTTGTATCCCATTGGAACCTATTGCTACGGAGTCGCCTTCGTCGAACCCCCCAATACACGTCCTTTTCAATACATTTTTTTTTTTGTTTTGTTGTCAATGCAAGTTTTTTCCATACCAGGCATTGAATTCAGCGCATAAGGTCCTTCGATAAAACGTATTCTATAGAAATAGAAGACTTAAAGTTGACCAATTACTTATGTGATCGACTTTGGGCAGTTTAATGACTTGTGAGTCACTTGCTCCAACATGCAAATGAGAAAAGTTATATTTTCTTGCCCGTAAAACCTACCCAGACTGCAGGGTGCTAACCCCCTCACGTAAGGTTTTTCACAAACACAAAAAAAAAACAGTAAGATTGCGGCTTGCGGGAGTAATGAAAATTATAACAACGAAGCAGTTTCCAAGCTGAGGATCAAAATTTATTCATGTAAATTCATGGCTTATTAATTATGATGTTTTACATTTCATTCTCGAGAAATACACACACAAACACATTTATGTTTATGAAAGATGGAGCATAACTCGCCTGTTTAATACAGACAAAATTTGATATCAGTGTTGCCGTCGGTCCCCATTGAAGATTGATTTCAATTTTATTGAGTGAATTCTTAAATATCATAATTTTACATTTCAATATGAGAATTTTATTTAGTTTTAATAAAATAAAACGCACGACTTGATCGTACGTACTTGCTCTTATGTATGTATGTAGAAGTACTTTCGAATTTAAGAATCATGCATACAGGGTGTCCCAAAATTCCTGCATAATTATTTTAGGGCGTGATTCTTGGGTAAATTCTTTGAAAAAAATCGTGTCACATTAAGGTATTTTACAATAGTTTTTTTTTATTTACACTCAAAATATGTTCATATGTTATTTACAATAATTAATTTCTTAAGTTTAATGCTTATTAATCTGCGAGCACAAAAGGGGCTCTGCTTCGTTAGGTTGGTTATGTTTTCTTTTTACATTTGAATAACATAATGTGCCATAAGTCTAAAAATTTTTTTTTTATTATTTATGATATTTGCGTCAGCTTGAGCAGTGCTAACGGTCGTTGGCTCGCGTGGTGATGAAGGGTTGGATATAGGTCATTGTTGAAATGTTGATTGCTGTCTATAGTCTTTTGGTGGCTTCAACCTCTGTTGTGCTGCGTCTGTGCAACATCATAGAAGTTTTTGAAGCTGTCTTCTCCAGCTATTCCAAATGCTTGGTCCATCATGGAGAGCACCTGGAGATATCGGTCGTCTGTGGCTGAGTTACCTGTAATTAAATTAATAAGAGGACTGGGATGGGTTGGGATTTTTCTCAGCATCTTAGTGCTCAGATAGTAGATATATTTTTCAATCGGGACAATTCCTGAAGCTTCATACAGCTTTTCATTGCTATAATAGCGGTAAGAGTTGGGTTTTCGGTGAAGGGAGGTGCAGTGGCGGAGAGCTTTTCGCTCGAATAATTGCAATTTTTTCATATAAGTGGGGCTTATTTTAAACCATATAGGGAAACAATATGTTGTTATTGGGCGAATGAGTTGCTTGTATAGCAGAAGCTTCGTCCTGGTTTGGAGACCACCCCTCACTTTCATAAGGGGACGTAAAAGGGATAAGGCATAATTTGCCTTACGAAGTGTGAATTTGGTGTGTTGGTTAAACTTGAACCTTTCGAAGAAGTGAACTCCAAGGTATTTAACACTTTGCTTGGGGGTGATAACTGTGTTATCAGGAAGAGTCAAGGAAAGGTTTTTGCATTTTGACGCGAGGGTCGTCTAAAACAGATTAATTCTGTTTTAGAGGGATTGACTTTGATTCCCCATTGGAGATAATATTCCCATAGTCTAAGGATGTGTGCCTTAACTCTTCGGAGGGCTACATCAGGGTTAATGGATGAGCTATATGTGATGGAGTCATCAGCAAAGAGCAGAGTTTTTGTCATTGGCAGGTTTGCAGGTTGGTCGGAGGTATAGAGGTTAAATAGATCGGGTCCAAGGCGGGATCCTTGAGCGACTCCAGCTAAGATGTTCTTAAGGATTGAGTTAGTACTCCCAACGCGTACGTAAAACTTGCGGTTAGTGAGGAAACTATGGATGATGAGGACAAGATGTCTAGGCAAGTGAAGAGACTTCAACTTGAAAACCAAACCAGACAGAGTCAAATGCTTTTTGAATATCAGCAGACATGTTACAGTGGTCGCTTTTTTGTTAAGAGCCAAAGTTGTATCAGCGTGGAGCTTCAAGCAACAACGGTCGAAAGTGGAGTGGGATGCTTTGAACCCAAATTGGTTATGCTGCACTATTCCCATTTAAGAGCATAATAAGCGCAGTTGTGTCACATTAAGGGTCTATTTCTTATGTTTATTGAAGATTTAGGAGTACGGATACCGTACTCTTCTTCTAACCAATTTTTAACCTCCAAACCATAGTTGGCTGGAGCGCTATCCTGTTGGAAAATGGAAACATGATGAAAATAGTTGCATAAGTAAAATGTCCTTCAATAGGTCTGATAATGATAAATCGGTGCGCAAAAACTTCAGATAGTTTGTAGAATTCAGCTTACGGGTTATTTTAAAGGCGCCGATTAATTTGTTTATAATTACGCCTGTCTACATATTGTCGCTGAATTTGTTTTGAAATGATTTCTGTCTCACTGTGCCGCTGCACGTATGTGAAGATTGTGAAAATTTGTGATCACATCTCTTCTAAATTGAGATTCGTCCGTCGAAAGCATTCTGCTAATAACCTTGTTGTCATCTAAGTCATGTCATGTCATATAAGCTCCGCTCCAACAACCACTTAGAGAGCATTAGTATCTTTTCAAAATTATCAGCAAGCAGTTCTTGCAGAGGTATGTGGTGATACGGATACAAATTTTCTCTACTGCCGTTTCTCGAAGCCTTCGATATGTGTTTCCAGATACTCGTAAGCTAGGAAGTCATCTGTTTGAATAAAGTTCCTGGTATCTTTATCAGGCTCTATGTTTGCGTATTCTTTGTTTGTAAATGTAAATATTTACCATTTTTAGTCGTTTTTCATTGGTAAATGTATAGGCAGCGTAGTAAAATTTTACAAAGTAAACAAAGGAATAGTGCATATAAATTAGCCAGTAATAAGAGTGCACGCACATAATAGTCCTCATAAAGTTTTGGAGCGTCTCGATTACAGTGACCTTCAAATTGGTTGCAGAAATTTTATTTTGCGTGAGATTGGCAGGTTTTGATTATTCGAGAATGTGTTCGGTGAGATTTGTTCATTTTATGGTTTGTTTACACTAGAGCCGAAAATATTAATATACGATTAGACGGTAGACGTTGATAGTAAATGGTCAAAATGTTGTCTCTTAATGCGCTTACATGTTCCCTATATGTTACGTGAGACTATATGGACTTCATCGAAGGATGGCTGCTGTGCCAATAGATTAAAAACCATATGAAAAGTTCAGGAATGAAATTATACGTTGGAGAGCTTTGCTGTGACTGTGACATTTGCAACCAAATCCATAAAATCTAAAAAACTAAGAAGTTTTTTTTTAAATTATTTTTAACTTCCTATAGGGAGTTATTGTAATCGGTCCGATTGTGTTTGACAACTGGTGAAAATTTAAAAAAAAATCAGTTTACAGTTTTTTTACAAAAAATAAAAAACTATATAAAATTCTATTGAAAATTGGTAAAAATTGTTTTTTATTTGTACTCTAGTTTCCTTTTCATGCATAATAGGTTGGCGAAACCCAGGCCAAAACGTGGCCCTTAACATATAGAATATTTTCTCATCAAAAAGTCATTTTCGAAAAAAAGTGTCGCTTAGTTAATTCTTACGGGAAGGTATCGACATAATACAATTATTAACATATGGTAAAATTTTGACAAGTATCGAATTGACAGTTTTAACAAAAATTTTACAGCTAAAGTTTGTTTCGCTGAAAATTTGGTTATTTGAAAAAAACTAAATATAAAGTTGTCAAGACTACAAATGGGAAGTTATCAGTGAGGTCGCACCCAGCCTCTTTTTTATCCATGAACGAGATAGTCCGGCCTTGCGAATTAATTATTTGTTAAAATTTTTAATCTGATAGCATCATAGAATTTAAAATACGGCAACAATGGCTGACAATGAGATTTAATATTTAGGAGGGATCCCTCGTTAAAAACGCGTTATGATAGGAGGATGATGCAACATTGGGTTGGCCCACAGTAACAAGGAGTGCACTACTTGACAAGTAGAGCACTACACACATACTTGGGCTGCTGCTACATACTGCTTGCTGCACAGTGGATGATGAAAGGGCTTAACAGAATTTGATATTCAAGCTCTTTTCAACCTCTTTTGTACTAATTTACATGTATGACATTAAAATATTTGCATTTTACACAGATAGTCACCTAATAAACGTGATGCACATGACTAGGGAGGTGCGCGTGTTGTAGCTTGATACTAATAAGGGAAAGGGCGGTTGGATATATTGCTTCAATATGAGCGGCAATCTGTGATTAAATAAAAGGTATACATCAGATACCTTGCTAATTGTACAATAGAATATGTCAGCTTCCAAACATGACACAAACAAAAAGTGAAAATAATTAGGTGATATAATACTTCTTGGTATAAAGCCCATCTTGCCGGAGTTTGCGTCTAAAAATAAAAATATCTTTCAGGAATACGGCCTTTTGCGAGGTAGAGTGTAAAGTTTTAGATAGATAGATAGATTTTTATTTCGTTTTAAATTTTTCAATGGTTTGTTACCGTACATTTTACATTATAGAGATTCGATACCATATTCATATCATTCAACTAAAACATTAATTTTTAATAGGTTTTATAAGTAATTTTTAATTTAAACATTACATTTGGAGGAAACACGATAAAAACCTCTATTAGAAAACAAAATGTGTAAGATATACATATATTACTCAAGATAACTAAATACTAATGACTAGAAGAAATATATAAAACGTGAGTTAAATATTAAATAAATTAGATACATTCAATAAATTAAACAGTTTTAAATAAACTAACTTAACATTGATATACATACAAAAAATATAATATAATAAGTTTAAATAAATTAACAGTACAAATCTAAATAAACATACAAAAGCATGAATGAATAAAGAAGTAAATAAATTGTCAATAGATAAATAAATAAATTAACAAAACAAAAGAAATAAATAGTTAAATTAATTAGTTAATAAATAAATAAATAAATAAATTCAATAATAAAACAATAATAACAATAAATAAATAAATAAACAAAGAAATAAATTAATTAATAAATAAATAGATACAAAACATGAATACAGAATTCAATAAATAAATAATCACAAACTTAGATAGTATATGAACAAATGTAATTAACATTAAAAAAAAATAAAATGCACGACTGGGTCGCACGACCTTGCTCCTATGTAATATACTAGGAATTTAAAAATGAATGTTACTAGAGAAAACTGTTCATAAGGATAAATTTTATTTTTTAAACTCTTTTAGTAGTAAGAGATAGGAACAGAATGTTATGCAAATATGAATAATGCAAGAACAATTATAAGTCGTTGTAGTGGTTTCTCAAAAAAATAAGTTTTTATATAAAAAATTCTTAAAACATTTTTAAGAAAAAATTTTGGTACGCCTATTTAAAGTTTTATTATTGTTCGAATAGAAATTAAATTTACAAAAAAATATCTTAAGCCGTTTTTGAAATATTGAATTTTCCAACAAAAAAAATTTTTTTTACATTTGTATGGTGGGTAGGTACCTTTATTTTTAGGTAAAATAAAATTTGTTTTCTCATATCTTGTACATAGATTATATGAAAAAACTTTTATTTATCAAGTTTTAAAAAAAAATCTAGCATGGGGTTTTCGAAATATTGAGTTTTGAAAAAAAAAAATTGAAGTTTTTTTAAAAATCAAAAAAAAAAAAAATTTGAAAATTTGAATACACAATTCTATTTAAGTGAGGGTGAAGAATTCATCCTCTAAAAAACTAATAGCAAAAGGCTTAGAAAAGATAATAGCCAATATAAAAGTGTTAATAATAATGCTAATATGATTAAAAAAGTTAAAGACAATAACTATTATTTGCCACTACAATCTTCATGCGAAGACCGTATGGATAGCGCAGACATTGAAGATAGTGATACTGTCAAACCTAGGGAATTCGTTCCTCCTATTATTGTTCTTAAACAATTAATTGACAATCTAAAATTGACAATCTGAAATTCGAAGATTATCTTCTTAAAAACATTTCGTTGGGCCAGAAAATTTTGTTCTTCATATTCTGGGAACCACAAAACATCTGAGTGCGCAGCACCACAAACAGCTTTAAAGTGTGCAAACTGCAACGGACCAAACAAGTCCACTGAACCATCATGCGTAAGTCGTCTACAATACATCGAGATTAGGCAAATAAATTCGTCTCGTTATCGCAATCAAAGTTCATCAGCAAAACCGGTTTTGTTGAATCGGCCGAGAACCAACCACGTCAAATTCACCATGGAAGATTTTCCACCACTTCAACAAAAGAGAATCAATGTTTCTCCTAGCAATAATTTTCACCAATTTGCATCAAATCAAAATCATATTGCCAAAACTCGCTCTGATGACCATTTAAATATAAAAACACCATCACCATCAGCTAGTGCGAATGCACTTAGCTCTGAGAAAAACAGTAGTAGCAGTGGGGTAGCGAGGGAGGGCAAAGGGGCTCAGGTCCCGGGCGGCACTTTGCTTGGGGGCGGCAATTTTTCAAAATATCCGGGCGGCACTTTGCTGCAATTTTTCTAAATACTTTAATGTACATACTCGTAAATGGTTTTTGTTTGTTTTTCTTAAATTCTCGTTAGAGAACAAAACATGATTCCAGAATGACAAATCCGTCTTTTGGTAGCTTAGCTCCTTATAACCTATTTCTCTTGATTCGGTTTTTCTTGCTGATAAAAGCTTTTTTCTTGCCACGCTTCCATGAAAATTACTTTTTCGCAGCACCGTTTTTACGGTTTTTTGGTTAACATCTTATTGCAAGTATTTCCTTACATCTGCCGTCAACTTTGGTGCACTTATTTGTTTTTTTGTTTTTGAACTTATTCAATATCTAACGTTCATCGCCTGCAGAAAACTTTTTTGGTCTTCAAGATTTTTGTAAATTTTCAGCAGATTTTGTTGTTTTGAATCTTTTTATGATGTTTCCTGCCGTAGACTGGCTTCTTTTTACAATTTCTGCAATAGCACGTACAGAGTTACCTTCTTCAAAATGTGTTATCACTATTTTTCGCACTTCTATCGTTGTATATCCACATTTTTCTTCCATTTTGACCTTATTAATAATAACGCATAAAATTCAAATCGAATAAACATCTGACGTATGTAACGGAATTTTAAGAACCTAAAAGTGTTATATTTGTCCCGTTAAAAACAAAAAAAAATGAGTATACCTCAGGGTGTCCGATTTCTTTTTTGATATTAAATTTGCGATTGTTTTCTTTTAAATTAAATTTGGATGACAATTTGTTAATAAAAATGTAATTTGTGCTTAATATCCAAACCTTCATCAATTTTATTTTGTGATTTAAAGAAAAAAAACTTATGTGTCCGATTTCTTTTTTGATGCACTGTATGTGTTATAAGTTTTCGTTGCTGTTGAAGTTGGTCTGTCAATTTATTTTTAGTATTACACTACGTAGATAAATCTACGAAGTAGAGACACTGAAACTGAAAGCACTGACAACTGAGACCAACGGCTTAGACATTACAACAAGGAGAGAAACACAGAAAGAAAGAACAACAGAAGAAACGCATGTCAACCAGTGGTACCACTTTACTTCTTTTTTTTTAATTTTTAAAAATAAAGCCAAAATCTACTTCTTGTTCCCTATTTCACTCTAAGTACCTAGTAGTATGTAGCCCCATAATTACCATAAAATAAAAAAAACGTCAATACAGTACAGAAATGTAGTGACAATTTTAAATCTATATATATAAAAATCAATGCCACTTTTCGTTGTTACTTTATAACTCAAGAACGGGCTCACCTATCCAAACCAAATTTTTAGGCTTTGTTCGGACTATTTAGTAGATGGTTTATGTGAAGTTTGCACAAAATCGGTCGAGCGGTTCTTCATTTATCACATTTTTTGTAACAAATGAATTCAATAATAATTGTTGGATCATTTTGTTAGTGGGGATTTTGCTGTCAAATTGAAACTTTTTTCATATGAGAATTGTGCTGTCAAATTGAAAATTTTTTTTTAGTGCATTCATTTTCATACAAACGGTGAGTCTTGAATTGTTCAAATGTACTATGTATATGTGTGCGTGTACTTTTCTCAGTTTTTGAGCGATACTGATACACCACTATTAATGTAGCAATTTGTTTTTAATTTTATTTATCTTTTTTGTAATATGAAGGAATAATGCCACGAGCCGGGCGAGCAAATATACATAGGTTGGCGTACGCGTAATGCAAATGGTATGGCATTACTAAGACGATCACAAACTGCAAATGAACGCGCACAAGCTAATGCATCGCAGCGTGAACGTAATGCACGAAATTGTAGATCTGTTGACCCTGTACCCGTACTGAATCTTGAACGAAGATCACGAATACGTCGTGCTCTTTTGGCTGAAATGATGCGTGCTGCTTTTAATTACAACAGTCAAATTGATTATAGCATGTACGGATACATTTGAATGATGAACGCAATATGTCCACATTGTGATGCGACTAACTTTCCAGGTGAAACGCCCGTCATGTGTTGTGCTAATGGCAAAGTGAGATTGCCAGCATTAGAAACTCCACCCGAACCATTGTATTCATATATTTTTGGGACATCTCAAACGTCAAATCACTTTTTGAGTCATATTCAACAATACGATTCGGCATTTCAAATGACTTCTTTTGGTGCTACTAAAATTATTAGAGATAATTTTATGCCGACGTTTAAGGTAAATACTTCAACATGATTGTCCTACGTTTATATCAATCTGAATCATAAAGTATTCGATAGTTTTAAAAATTCTGATCCAACATCTACCTGAAATTGCATACATGTTACAGATCAGGGCCAGATTTATCATCAAGCTGGTTCGTTATTGGCATACTTCGACGCTGATCATCAATTTTTGCAAATTTATTTTATTGTTGATGAAAATCGTGAATTGGATCAACGTTGTGCAATTGTTTCGAATACAAGACGAGAAATTATTCGTGAGCTACAAAGGTTTTTCCATCAGCATAACGCATTAGTTCAATTGTTCAATTTTGCTTTCGATCGTATGCTATCTGATAATCACAAAATCGTAACAAGGGCTGATAGAACATCGACAATTGATGAGGTTGCAATTGTAATTCTTGGTGATCAGTTTCAATCCCGTGATATTGTACTTTATCGCATAAATGAGCAATTGCAACATGTTTCGGAACTTCATCGTATATGACACAATCATGCAAGCCGTTTCCAATAATGCAGGTGGATTATATTTCTTGGATGCGCCTGGTGGTACAAGCAAAACGTTCGTTATGTCATTGATTTTAGCTATTCTAACTATTCGATCGGAATAGAAAATTGTATTGGCACTTGCATCTTCGGGAATTGCTGCTACATTATTAGAAGGTGGTCGGACTGCACACTCTCCACTAAAATTGCCATTGAATGTACAGGTGATTGAAACTCTAACTTGCAATATGTCGAGAAATTCTGCTATGGCAAAAGTTCTGCGATTAACGCCAATTATTTTATGGGATGAGTGTACAACAGCGAATAAAAAATAACTAGAAGCATTTAATCGAACAATGCAAGTTTTACGTGGTAATCAACAGTGTTATGAATCAAGATGAGGCAATGAATTATCCAATTGAATTTTTAAATTCATTGGAACTAGCTGGTATGCCACCGCATTGCTTGAATTTGAAAGTTGGTTCTTTGATCATATTATTGCGAAATATTAATCCACCAAAACTGTGTAATGGCACCAGATTGGCAGTGAAAAAGTTATTGCCAAATTTGATTAAAGCTACGATCTTGATACCACGTATCCCTATGATTCCAACTGATATGCCATTTGAGTTCAAACGAGGATGTGAATTTGGAGGAATCATGTTTTTCACATTGCCAACTTTATGTTGCCTGTTCCAGAGTCGGTACCCCCAGCCGTTTGTTTATTCATGCTCAAAATGGAAAAACAAAAAATATTGTTTATCCAAATGTTTTGGATTAAGTTTTAAAATAGCTAGCAATTAATAAAATATTTTTTTGTTTGAATAAATGAATTTGATGTTGCAATTAATTATATTTTTATTATTTCACTTTATACGTAGCGAAGCACGTACCGGGCCGCTAGTATTTAATAATATTCATTTAAGGAAAAAAAAATTTGTATGCATTATTTTTTCTAAAAGCAAGTAAAAAGTCACATTGAAATCTACTTCGATTTATCTCAAATTTACTTCACTTTTTTCTTTAAATCTACTTGGACTTTTTTTCCGGAAGTGGTAACGCTGATGTCAACAGCACACGGTTGGTATTGAACGGTTCCCCATCTAAGAATTAACCACACACAATGATGCTTGGTTTCGCTGATCGATGGGAAGCGATGCTTTCATTAAAGCCTAGGCCGTTGACTAAATGTCTGTAACTGACAGTGTCGAGTCGATAGGAATAGGAAAGTTCATAAATTATAACGTAATTTTAAGAATCGACAATGTAGTTCACCCGGCAAATTTCATAATTAAATTTTACAGCGGATGCGAAAGGTCAATGGATCGAGTTGACTCACCGTGAGTAACATTCTTCGAATTCTGTAATCGACATGAATATCTTTTAAGTTCACTTCGATTTTCACAAAAATGGGGAAGAATTTTAGAAAAAAACTCTTATTCGCGCCTTATTTGAGCCACCTACCTTATACAAAATTTTGAAATTTACAGAATTTTTTTAAATACATATTGTATTTACGGTACTGAAAAATAATGTCATCAGTCCAAATAAGTGTTTGCCTCAATTTAATATAATATCTACATTTACCGAAAGGTACCCGCTAATACGAGTAGCATTTCACAAAATTACCTACCCCAACCCTCCTTTGTTCTCATTTTTTGTGTACACGGGTATAGACTTTCCAGTGAAACGCACAATTTTCTAAGTCATTTCGCATTATAAAAAATGCATAGAATTATTAAAACAAAAAGCCCCTCTCAACATCCCAATATAAAGCACCACTTTATTGTGCACATGAAAGAGTTTTTCAAGCGAAAACAAGATAAGGGTGAGAAGTGTAAAATAAGAATTTAGCTTATGCACAAAGACAATAAACACCCATTGCCGATGTCAAGAGCTTCCATTTGCATGAGAATTAGTGAAAGTTAGAGCATAAGAACAATAAGCCTTAAAGGAGCACTTTGTATTGTGTTTTGTATCTCTTCCACCAAGTAGCTACATAAATGCAAGTGAAAAGGGTGTTGAATGAGGAAAAAAAAACCCATCAACACACGCCCTATATTTAGATCCAAAGCTTCGAAAACAGGATACAGCTGCACTTAGGAATGTGTTTTATGAACGGGCATTAAACTAAATTAACTTGTCCTTGGGCTGCATTAGATACCTATAATATTTTCTTTTGTTTAAAAAACTCACTTGGTATTGGTATAGAAAAAAGAAGCGGCTTTTGCCGGAGCAAAATTAGGATATAATAATATTTACAATTAGCCATAACCGCAACTATGGCGTCCGCTGTGTGGAACGTAAAGCCGTTATACTGGTGCCACATCTCTGATGCACCCTCACTACACTACGTTGGGAAAAATGCCACTTAAAAGAGCAAGCCACTGACTTTCCTTAAAGAATTGTTGTTGTAATTCTTCGCAAAAAGTTGTACACCCCAACTCGACCGTTGAATACCAGTGCTGAAGGGATACTGTAGTGTGTAGTGTGAGTGTCAAGTCAACTGTCAAGAGTGTCAAGTCAATACGATCGTGCGCTTGTTATACTATACATCAAATCAGAGTTACCATTATCATTTTAAATTACAAGCAAGGAGCTTATTCAGTGGATTTTATTAAGAAGCTTTTGGGATTTGAAGCTTTTGAGAACAAGTTTTATGAAGTTGAGTATGTTGAGTGTTGGTGATTTATAGTGGAAACTCTGTGATAACTTTAAAAGGCGACACACTTATGCAAGCCAATGAAATCAGAGTGAGAGGCAAACGTCCTATCTTCCCTGTACTGACAATTTTTGTATAGGTACATTTATGGTTCAATTTGGGCCAAAAGAAATCGGTTATCGTAGTTCTGTAGCACTCGCAATTGACGGTAACCGCCTCAGTAGCATCGTTTCGGAAAAGTACGGACTGCGTCTGCCCATTATTCACATCAAATTGTACCTTTTTGAGGATGCGTTATTCATACGGGCTTCATGTGTGTTGGTGGATTATGGCGGTCCATAAACGTCAATTTTGGCAAAAATGGACCTCGCCCAAAATTGGGGTACTCTTTTAAACGCTCCGAAGCACAGTAGCCACCAAATGGATCTGAGCTCCTAGGTTAGTAGGGTCTTGTTTGATTATAGGCTCAAGTCCCGACGCAAAATTTGACAAATTGAATACTGCGAAAGGCCGAGCTCTAGTGCACGGCGAGAAATCGACCATAATTTTCGTGAGCATCCGTAAATGCGACCAATAACAGTATTCGTGTGTCTTTAGCCTGAAAGGTGATGGCCGATTACATAACCAAGGCTATTACGGTGATCAATTGCTACGATCACTTAGCCAAATGTCAATTAGATTAGAGATACAAAACTTGGAAAATGGAATGACTTGTGATTTTAATGGATTCAAGAGCAGGTCGTTGGCAATGGACCAAGTATTTATTTGACTAAGATCGTCGTTGAGTTAAAGTTCATTAAGCTTATGAAAAGGTCTGGCAAAATTATGAGGAACATCATTAGCATATTAGTGGACCGAAGCATGCAAACAGCAAGAAGGCAGATCGTTAATGAATATGCAAAAGAGCACTAGACTCAGGATCGATCCCTGTGGCACTCATTGTTTGACAAGTCTTAGAGCAGTGAATTTCCCACCAGAAATGAGTCTTTGAAATCTGTCAGACAGACAGATTGTTATGAGCGAGCATGCTCTGTCGCTGATGCCGAAGAAGTTTAGCAATTTTCACTTATCAAAGGCTTTAAAGAAATCGAGTAAGCAGAGGAGATTAATGTGACCTTTATCACAGCCGACTTTAATTTCTTCGAGAAGATTGACCACAGCTGGGATTTGCGCTGAATTATGTTTTCATATAACAAGTTATGAGGAAATTGATTCAGAATTTGCTTCTCCATTATCTTCTCAAGGACTTTGGAGAGATGGTAGAATTCTGATCAGTCTGATATAAGGTTTGTTCGTTGAGCCCTGAAGTCATCCTGCGGTCGCCCTAAATCGTTTTTTGAAAAACCTGAAGTCACCCTGGTGAGAAAATTCTGTGTTTTTTGAGACCTGGGATCGCCCTGAACTCGCCCTAAAGTAGATCTACGTATTTCGTTGGGGCTAGTTAAGGTAACGATCAAACTGTCAAAAGTCATATGAGATTTCATATATGTATTCCTTTTGTTGTCGTTTGGCGATTCGCATGTTGCATGTTATTGCTTGTGTTTGCAATTAAATGTTTGTTGTACTCATTGATGAAACATTCAGCAACAACGCAAAATTGTGTTCATTTTTGAAACTAATTTATAAAAAATTTTAAGTTTTATCAGAGCACAGAATTATTTTGTCTTGCTTTTAGTTGTCAACAAAACAGTTGATAGCCCTTGGGTGTTTTTTGAAAACCGAAAACCTCAGTTTTTTTTTGATAACTCTGAGGGTTGTCAAGAAAACTTGGGTCAACCCTGGGTAAAGTTGAACGAACGAACCTATAATTTTTCAAAAAAGGAGGAAAAGTAGATATGGCGATGCACCAAGTGATAATGTTAGTAATATGGATTATGATTAGGTGTAACATCAGTTTAACGGAGCGAATGGGGAAACTCGCCTCACCAATTGAGTCATACTTAACAGCGACCACATTATTTCATAAATTCAACCTCACTGATAACCTCAAAATCCTCAAGCCTAAGGCACAGAAGCCGACGAGTTAAAAGCTTTATTTACTTCAAAATCATCAACATGAACAGAATTAACAAGGACGAAATCATTAAACTCATTAGGGTCAAAAGAGCACTGAGACGCATTCTCTTTGCAAACGCAAATTTTACTGAGGTTTCCCAATTTTTTTTTTGGTAGGTAAAGAGGTATTTATTTTGGAAGAATTAGAGTTGATTTTCGATGATCGAGTTATGATTGTTGCTGGATTACGGGCTACTGCAAAAGCTCTCCAGTTATTGAGACTTAGTCTACGCTACCATCCACAATGTACTTTATTTATATTTTTAATAGCAGTAATAACTACCGAGGTAAACTAAGGCCAATGACTATTTTGGATTCTAACCGTCTTTGTAGGAAAATATTCATTAAAGAGTTGGAGCAACAGATGTTTAAAGAGGTAAACTTTATCATTCGCATTCGGATATGTCTGAGAAGATGCCTATATCAGTAGTCGATATCACGTTTTCTTTGAGCCCAGAGAGGACTTCTTTGACTGCTAGAAGTTCTGTCTGGAACACGCTACAGTGATGGGGAATACGAAAAGAGAGACAAATATTTAATCTTTCGGATTCCACCGACACCGTCATCGGTTTTAGATCCATCTGTGTAGAAATGAATCGCTTCGTCTACCAAAAATGACTCATTTTCCCAGGTTAACCAAGAAGGGATCAGGGATGGACACTTGAAAGTTTTTATTGAATTTTGGATGAGGGGTGGTGTAATCGACGTTACTAGGTAGAAACCTGAACGAGTTCAGTATAATGGAAAGGCCAATATCATTATTGACCCACTGCGAGGGGGCTTTAAGCCAATTGGCTGTGCTAGCAGCCAATTGTTTGCTAAAGATATACATATCTAGCGATATTGAATGAAACAGAACATCAAGTGTAGCAGAGGGAGTTGAGCGGAGAGCTCCACCCATGATTAAGCAGGCTGTTCGTTGGACTTTGCTGAGCTTTTCGCGGTTTATTGCTGTTTCCAGCGCAGTCCACCATACTGTTACTTCATATGTAAGGATCGGTCTAATGACTGAGATGTATAGCCAGTGTGTTATATGGGTTTGTAGACCCCATTTTTTACTTACGACTTTTTTGCAAGAGAATAAGGTTATATTGGCTTTGTTGTTTCTCTCTTGAATATTGGTCTTCCAGCTTAATTTCTTGTCCAAAATAAGACCCAAATATCTTGCTTTATCTGAAAATTTAAGCGGTATACCTTTAATATGAGGAGGGTTTATGTATGGGATTTTGTATTTCTTAGTAAAAAGGACAAGTTCAGTTTTGTGGGGATTGACACTGAGTCCACATTGATCTGCCCAGGTAGTAAGTTTGTTTAAAGCATTTTGTAGGAGTTCCTTCAGTGTGTTGGGATGCTTTCCAGATATCGCTATCGCAATTTAGTGAAGTAAAAAATATTAATATAGGTGTTCCACAAGGTTCCGTCTTAGGTCCACTATTGTTTCTTATATATATTAACAGCATATTCAGTCTGAATTTAAAAGGTAAAGTAGTGGGCTTTACTGATGATTTAGCTTGCGTTTATTCTAACCCCAGTTTACTTGATATGATTTCTGATATTAATCATGACTTAGAGTTATTTAGACATTGGTTTGGCATTCATAAACTCGTTATTAGTGAGAAAATTAGAATTATGTTCTTCAAACCTCTGATAGTAGATTTGAATCTTCCTCTTATTATTTAGCATAGTAATGACTGCAAAAAAATCCCACTAAGTAGTAACTCATGTTGTACTTCCGTAGAAGTTCTAGATAATGCTTTAGTTAAAAATTGTACTCCAAACTGTTTCTATATTGAAACAGTTACTGAATATAAATATCTTGAAATACATATTGACAACAAAATGGACTGGAAAGTTCACACTAAAGCATCATAGAAATATTTAGCTTCAACCAATTATATTACGTTTCATTTAAAAAAACTATGCTGTAGAAAACTTATGGAAACTTCTTATTGTGGGTTAGTTCAATCGAAACTACAATACGGTATAATTTGTTGTGGTGGTTGCTACAAAAACCTTTTACAGCCTCTACTAGTAACACAAAAGAATATTTTAAGAACCATATGGAAAAAAAGGAAATATGAACATAGCTTTCCATTGTTTGTCAGCTCTCGTATTTTGCCTCTGAAACATCTTTATTTCTATTAAGCTTTAAAAATATATTTTTTGAGATGTGGCTATCTTCTAAGTCACAATATAGCAACTTACTCATTGCGCAGTAATAGTAGTAACCTTGCCTTCATTCCAGTGCACAATACTAATCATTTTTTAAACGTTTTTACTTCAACAGCACCCAGACTTTTCAACACTTTACCCTCTGACGTACGTAGCATTCGCTCTACTCATTTATTCAACAAAAACATAAAAAAATGGCTCATTAACTTTGATCTCAATGAAATCAATAATATTATCAAAATCCTTATCTAATTTTTGAACTTACTCTTCATTTCCCTTTTCTTTTCTTTCTTTCTTTTATTAATTTAAATATATTTTGATTCTCTTCAAGTGTTTTCCCCACTACATTTTTTAAAGAATATTTGTGTAATTCATTATTTAACTTTAATTTCTTCGGTACTTTCGATTTTTGTCTTTAGGCAACAGACTGTACCTTCTTCTTATTTATGAATTGGAAAACACTTAAATATAATATACCTAACTAAGTAACTAAGTCATTTCGAGATGAACTTTTCTTATTTTTCTTCTTCTCTTTTTAACTTACATATATAGGGTTTTCCAATAAGAGGTGTTATTTTGATATTCAAAGAAAAATGGCATTTTTAGAGATAAATGATCGGATGTTTATTTCATTATAAAGAGGAAGGTATGCCGTTAATAATGGAACACAACATCAGCCAAATGGCCGCCAAGACCACGCTTAAAGGACCATATCCTTTTCATGAAATTTTCCATAACCAAATCGCAAAGTGGCTGATGAGGCCCATTTCCACCTCGGAGGCTATGTCAACAAGCAAAACTGTCGCATCTGGGGCTCGGAAAACCCAAGAGTTATTGTTGAAAAGCCTCTCCATCCTCAACGCGTGACTGTTTGGTGCCCAGCGTCGATTCAGGACCTCAAAGATGAAATTCGTGAGGCTATCGAGGACATAGGGCAGCCTTATATTATTATATATTAAGCTTAATAAATTGTTATTTTTCGTTAGTTACAAAATTCCAAATTAAAAAAGTAAAATCGAAGAAAAATAACAATTTATTAAGCTTAATTACTCAAAAACGGCTTGTCTGACGAAAATTTTCAATCAGACCTTTTTTGTAGGGAATTTAATTTTATATAAAAGTAAGTCAAAATGAATTTTTTTTACTTCAATATTTTGTCAGTTCTGACGCAAAACATGAAATTATGACTAAAAATCAAAATTAGCGATGATAGCCCTCTTAAAATTGATATTAAGGGCTCAAACTTTTACGAAAATTTTGTTTTGTCATTCTGAATGATATTCTCGATATATCTTTCAAAAAAAAAATAGTCAATTTTTTTGGCCCAGTCTAATATACATATATATTAAATACATCAAAATTCTAAAAGAGTATACCTATATACTTCGCTTCAACTGAATACGCACAAAGTTTTTTTAAGGTATGTTGTTCATTTTTTTCAAACTTTGGGCCTTAATGTATCATTTGATGATGCTTACTGTTTGCTTGTAATGTTGAGAAAACAAATCAGAAAGAATAATTCAAAAAGTACCGTTATTTTTTCCCTCGTTCTCTTACAAAGCGTTCCATATTGAAAAATGCAGAACATTTTTGCTTCAACTGAATAGGTACAACAATCAAAATTGGAAATAAAAGCTAACGGAATGAAATAAAACAAGTTTTTCCTTTAAATACAGTCGACTCCGCTTAACTGCAACCCCATAATGCAAAAGAATCGTTGCAATTAAGCGGATTTTTCACTTAAGCGAACTTCGGATAACTGCAAGCTTGTTGCACTTAAGCGAACTTCGGATAAATGCAACTCTTTTTCATTTAAGCGGAGTTGTTTTCAAATTATATTTACTTTTATGCATATTTCGTCGGCTGGATGCTATCTTGTTCAATGTCCATTTTTCAAAATGTTGGGAAATCGATTTTTAAAGTTCAAATTGAAAGTTTTTGTGTATGTAAGAAAATATTTGATTGGTATTATTTTTTTTCTGAAAGCCTTGACAATTTTGTTTATAAATCAAGCTACAGAAATTGTTTTTATTTTATTTTGAATTAGTTATAAATTAAAATCAACGAGGAAGTCATTTATATGTAATTATGCATTTTTTTTGATATACTAACAATTGTTCAATATAATACAAAAAAAGATGAAAAGCAGTTTATTGAACAAAAATGAATTGAAAAATCGTTAAAAAAGTGTCTTATTGAACAAAACAGTTCTCTGTAAATTGAAAACTAAAAGAGATAGAACAAAATGGTTTGCGCCAAATGAAAGAGCGTCCCAAAATTACGAGGACTGCATACATAACTCGATTTCGTAAAAAATGGCCTTTTGAACAAGATAGCATCCAGCCGACGATTTGCATTTAATTCAAATTTCAGGTAAAAATACGACTGTGACGGTTGGAATGACTGATGGAAGGGTGATAATGTAACTTCATATTGTAACTTCAAATGTAAAATTTTATGTGTGTTGGTTTGAAAATTTTTGGACACGTCCTAAGTTGCACTTAAGCGGAGTTATTTTAATACAAACTGTTTATTTGGGGGAAAAAATTGTTTCAAATAAAAGGAGTGTTCACTTAAACGGAGTTCCAATTAAGCGAACCTATTTATTTGGAAAAGAGTACAAAATAAATCGGTGATAGATGTATTGTTTCAGATATCCGATATTTTCAGTTTAGCGGAGTGCAGATAAGCGGAGTCGACTGTATTTGTTTATTGGTTATTTATAGTAGTGGGTACTGACACCTTTATTGGTAATTACTTCATGAATTCGCTCCGCATTCTCTTTAAGCAGTTCAGAAAAAATTCCCTCCAGGCTAATTTAATGGCTGCTGATGGGATTTTCCTCTATAACATAATAACATTTGGCGACGAGGACTATGGACGAAGCAACGCTTAACAAAGTTCTTAAACAGCAACAGGAATGGATGGAAAGGATGATTAGAGATAACAAAAAGACAATGGAAGAATTTTTAAAGGCCGCAAACATTAGTCATGTTAAATCCAGCGCAGTCCCACATTTTCGAGCATTCGATGAGCAAAAAGATAAATGGGACACTTATATTTTTCAGCTCCAACAGCACTTTTCAGCACATGCAATCGATGACGATAATTTGAGGAAAGCACATTTTCTCTCATCATGTGGAACTTTTATCAATGAACTCCTGGCAAAACTGATTGAAACTGATAACGTAAGTATAACCACACATTCATTCAAAGACATAATCGGTATTCTGACAAAACATTTTCAACAAAAAATACACGTGCTGGCATCCCGCTGTAATTTCCTACGGCACAAAATGACATCGGGCCAATCATACGGAGATTGGATAGCTGATCTTAGAGGACTTGCGAGAAATTGCAGTTTCGTCTGCACAAATGAGAGCTGTAAGAAATCTTATGCAGAGTTCATGATAAGGGATATGGTCACATTCTACACACCTCATGACCAAGTGCGATCAGCTGCGACACAAAAAAAAAACCCTACGTTGGAAGAAGTAGAGGCGATAGCAGCAGCTTTCGAGGAAACACAACTAGCCGCAAATATAATGAAGAATACGAATCAGCTGACAACAACAACCCACGAGGTACATCAGTTGGCAAAGAGAGAAGCACGCGGCGTTAACCAAAGTAAGTTGAACTCTGATAATTATTTTAATCGCAAATCATGTATATACTGTGGAGTAAATCATGATCGCAGTCAGTGCAGGCATTTAGAATCAATTTGCGATCTATGCAATCGCAAAGGGCATATCAGTAATGTATGCTTAAGTGGTGGTCAGAAAAGTAGGCAGGCAGGAAGGTATAGAGGAAAATCCCATCAACGCTCGAAGAACCTTGGACGTTCAAAAATGAGACAACAGAGCAACGTAGAAAATAACAAAAAACAGTGGGTACATTCCGTGTATAGTGTTGAAGAAGGGGAGCTTACAGAAAACGTGAGAGAAGGCGTTTCGACAGTAGATGAGGTAGGAGTTTTGAACAAGGGCAACAGGCAGAATGAGACCGTGAGAAGAGATCATAAGATGTTTGTGACTCTCACAGTTAACAGAAGACCGATGCAATTTCAAATTGATACTGGAGCAACTTGTTCAATAATTGGTGATGAAGGGTATAAAAAGCTAGGCAGACCAACATGTAAAAGAACAACAAAGATACTCAAAGCTTATGGTGGTACAAGCGTTCCTATTCGGGGTACTATTGACGTGGATGTATCAATGAAGGGCAAAGTGTCTCAGTTAACACTTCTAGTTGTAAACAGTTCCAGTGGTGGCAATATTTTGGGCCTCGATTGGTTCGACGCGCTAAAGTTTTGCGTAGGTTCAAACTGCGACGAAGTGCATCGTCTGTCAATGAATTCTGCATGCGAGTTGCAAGCTGAGGCCGAAAGACTTTGTGAAAAGCATAAAAGTGTATTTAATAATACTTTAGGCTGTAGTAAATTGTTCAAGGCCCATATAACTATGAAAGAAGGTTCGCAACCAAGGTATTTTAAATACCGCCCACTACCATTTTCGCAAAAGGCTGCAGTTAAGGCCGAGCTGGATCGACTGGAAAGATTGAACATCTTAAAACCAACACAAACGTGTCAATGGGCTGCCCCCATCGTGGTGGTACCAAAGCCCAATGGATCAGTTCGCATCTGCGGCGACTTTAAAGCGTCTGTTAACCCACAATTAGAGGTTCATGGGTATCCTTTTCCGAGATTTGAGGAATTGTGTCATCAACTGCGAGGTTGTCAGTATTTTACGAAAATTGACTTATCAGACGCATATTTACAAATCCCTTTGGATGATGAATCGAAGCAAATTTTTGTCATCAACACTGAGTTCGGGCTTTATCAGATGCAGAGGCTACCTTTTGGAGCAGCGTGTTCCACCGCTATATTTCAACAATATATCGATCAATTGTTGGCTGGCTTAGAGTATTGCGGAGCTTATGTAGATGATATAATCATATCCGGAAGAAACAACTCAGAGCATCTTCAGAATCTAAAAACTTTTTTTGAACGGCTGGAACAACATGGGCTTACCTGCAAGCTGGAAAAGTGTGTGTTCGCACAAGAACAAATCAATTATCTTGGCCATGTCATCGATGCAAAAGGCAAGAGACCGTCGGATGAGCGTGTAAAGGCTCTCTTAAACTTACCTGCTCCAAGGGATATTAAAGGTCTCGAAGCTTTTATTGGAAAAATAAATTATTATAATCAATATATTGAAAATTTTGCCCAACTTGCAGCGCCCCTAAATTTTTTAAGAGGCAAAGATCAGAAGTTTTTATGGGGAAAAGCTCAAAATACTGCATTTGAGAAGCTAAAAAACAAGATTGCCAACGTGTCTTGTTTGGTACATTTTTCAGAACAGTATCCGATAACCCTAGCTACCGACGCTTCTTCACACGGTATCGGAGCCGTATTGTCGCACATTCTGCCTGACGGGTCTGAGCACCCAATCGCTTTCGCTTCCAAAACACTGACGGACAGCCAAAAAAGGTACAGTCAAATTGAGAAAGAAGCTCTGTCTATAATTTTTGGCGTGCGCAAATTCAATCAATATCTGTTTGGTCGCGAGTTTGAACTAATCACTGACCATAAGCCACTAATCACAATTTTTCATCCAAACAAAAAATTGCCTGAAATGACCATCCACAGATTGCAACGATATGCCATAATTCTTATGAACTACAACTACAAAATAAGATACAGACCTACAAAAGACCACAGCAACGCTGACTGCTTGTCCAGGCTACCGGTGGGTCCTGACTTGACATTTGACAATGAAGAACGCGATGCGATAACGGTTGAAACGGTCTACGCAGCTTTGTTGGAAGGATTCCCAATCACAAGCAGGACTATTGCCGAAGCTTCTGCCAGGGACAAAACGCTTCAACGAGTCTTCGATTATATCAAATACGGTTGGCCCACGAAAATCAATCGCAAAAGTGAAGAGTATAATGTCATTTTACCATATTTTAGAAGAAAATTATGTCTTTGTGTTTGTGCTGACGTTATTCTTTTTCAGTCAGAGCATACAAGGGTTGTCATTCCCTCTGAGCTGCAGAGTAAAGTTCTTTCTATGCTTCACACGGGACATTGGGGCGTAAGCCGTATGAAGCAAATGTCGCGCCAATATTGCTGGTGGTCTGGCATCGACCAGGATATTGAGAAGATGGTGGCTAATTGTAGAGCTTGTCAATTAAACGCAAGCCAATCAGTCAGAGAGTATAGCAGTTGGCCTGTTCCTGACTCTCCTTGGGAAAGAGTACATCTGGACTATGCGGGCCCATTCCTTGGCAAGATGTGGCTTATTGTCGTGGATGCCTTCTCAAAATTTCCATGGGTAGTCAAAATGGGTTCTTCAACATCAGCCGCAACCATTAATGCACTCAGATCCATTTTTGCGATAGAAGGGTTACCAAAAACTCTTGTAAGTGACAATGGTACCCAATTTGTTTCACAAGAATTCAACAATTTCTGCGAAGTACATTCAATTCAGCATTTGACGTCTGCTCTTCAGACGTTTTTATCGTCGTATCGATCTATGCCAAACGAAACGGGAAAGTCTCCAGCTGAATATCTTCATGGTAGACAACATCGAACCGTTATGTCAGCCCTTTTACCAAACGTTGATCATGAGTTGAACGTATTTTCCAACAGAACTAAGTTTAAGCTTGGTGATCCAGTTTATGCGAGAGAATATTTTAAGTCAAAACGATGGGTAGAAGGTACCATTCTGAAGACTCTGGGATCTCGAATGTATTTAATAAAAACTATAGCTGGTACTATCAGAAGACATCAAAATCAGTTGCGTTTTCGGAAATGCCTACCATCAATAACAACTGATGCCGAACATTTATCATTTGGTAGTAGTTCAAGTAGTTATTCAAATAATACTTTTTTCTTTCAAGGAAACCAACCCGAGTCAGAAGAACTTTCGTTGTCTACAAAAGAAGTGACTTCTCCTAACATACACTCATCCACAGGTCAAACACAGCAGCAAAGTGAATTAGAAAAAGATCCATCATCAACCGAAGTTGTTTACCAGAAACCAGTTGAAAATAGTACGCTATCGCTAGCCGCAGATATTCGAAAGTCAAGCAGACCGAAGAAGCCTCCTGTAAGGTTTGCTTTTGAATAAGAGGAGGGAAATGAAGCACCCTATGAAAATCGGACAAATGCTACCAACTTTTAAAATACTTATCACAAGCTGTCAATTATTACCGTGCCACGGAAATGGTTTTTTTGTCGGCCTTCTACTTTGGACCGCCGACCGATTAAGTCACACTCTCTCAGTTAAATATAAATTAGTATAACCTAATATTTCATTATTGTTAAATTAGTTTTAAGTTTGAAGTAATAAAACTATTGAATTTCAAGAGAAATTATAACAGCTGCAATTAGGGATTCTCTGCCCTCGAACTGATGGCCAGACTCATAAACTTTTCGTACCAACCATCCCCATACATTTTCTATAAGGTTCAGGTCGAGAGACTATACGGCGCCCATTGAAGCAATTCCACATTGTGGTCCTATATCCAATTTTGGACAATGCGCGCGGTGTGGATGGGGGCGTTGTCCTGCTGGAAAGTCTAGTTAATGGGTCCTTAAATATCCGCAAATTTAGGAAAATTGCTTTTCAAGATTCCTTTGTGGGTAAATGCAGATATTTTTGACTTTTGAACTTCAAGCTCAACAGTCTCATAGTAGTTTACTGAACCCCATACCATAACTCGACCTTCTCGACTATGATGCCGCGCTAAAAATCGTTCTTCTTTCCTCACATCGTGGAAATAATAATTACAACTATCACAGCCATGAAATTTGAACTTTTTCTCATCAGAAAAAACGACGTGGTGCCATTCATTTTTCCAACTCATATGGAGTCTAAAAAATTCTAAACGCATACCTTTTCTTTGCTCGTTTTTTTTTTTTTTTTTTTTTATAATTAGCGCGCACTCAAGGGGTTATTACTACCTTTAAAATGATTAACACAGTACGAGCGTTAGGAAAATAAGGAAGGGTTTAAAAGGAGATACCGATGCACATTAGTTTTAAATTTTTGAACATTACAATGGGAAGGAAAAATAGAGCTGGGTAGAGCATTCCACATGCGTGTAGTCCGGCTAAAGAAAGAATCTCTGTATTTCACAGTACGTCCGAAATTGGGCTCAAGGCTAAACTGATGAGCATTCCTGAAAGCGCGAGTATTACGGTTAAATTGTTTAAGGGGAGGAATGCAACTGGCTATTTCGCTAGAACACTGCTTATAGAAGTAACGATAAAATAATGAAAGACAAGAAACATTGCGACGGTGCTCGAGAGATTCAAATGTTTCTGTTATACTTCTATCACCTATCATTTTTAAAGCTCTTTTTTGGATTCTATCCAAGAGACTCAAGTCTGTTATTGGAGCACCTGCCCAAATATCGTCCCTTATCTCACGAAGTGACGTATCTGCTTTTTTAATATTTTACAGGAGAGCAGTTTTTAGTTTTGTTAAACCCTTCTATATGTGTTATTTCTGTGTCTGACAACGGTTTTGGTATTTTTTTTTTTGTAAAATTGAAAGAATTTGTTGAAGTTTCAAATGATATGAGTTTCAATGTAAATACTAAACTAAAAACAGTTAAAAACAATTGATTAACCAGATACGTCACTTCGTGTGAAATTATTTATCAATATTTTCAGAAAAAACGCACTTATGACAATTTAAAAATCTCAAAATCAATGGCGCAAAATTTTAAACAGTTCTCGTTTAAGGAATTAAACCGGCTCTACTTAACGCAGTCGTTTAGCTTGGAGACTTGGTCTAACTTCAAAATTTTAAACATTTAAAACCTACTCTAAATCAATTTTAGAATGGGAGTCGACTCTACCAGTATTGAGTATAAAACGAGAACCGAATTTTTGTTAATTTTAAAGAATATAAACTATACTTTAACGTTAAAGAGCTCGTCTTACTTTAACAGCAGCAAATAGCTAGTTTATCTTTTAAAAGTATACTTTATCCATATTGACAGTGGTCATTTCATACAAAAGCAACTCGAAGAAAAAATGTTTACTGATGTTTTATTCGATTTTTTAAAGATGTTTTTTTTGTAAATAGACTGAATATTATAAATTCGAAATAATCGTACGAAAGTGCTCTACGATGAACAAATCTGTAAATACAAATGTATGTAGGTACATACAAATCTTATGTATGCAAGCGCGCCGCCGCTGCCGGCCGAGACGAGTATAGCTAAATGAATCTGCACCTTGCAACAACAAATTGAGTTTTTATGCTGTGAATTTGCGATTTATACTTTATTTCCATCTAAAATAATGTAAGTAACTTATAAACAATCAAAATCTGTACCGAGGTTGTATATAAAATGTACTTTTTTCGGCGAAAAATTTTTTGGTTTAAAGTTGTCTGTTCTTTTTACTTTTTTTTTGTGTGTTTTTGTAGTTGTGTGAGTTATGTATCTGTCAAATTAAGGGTTGTTCAACGCAAATTCTCTTAGGTTCTGTTGTAAAACCCACATCAGTTAGAAGAGTTGTCTAACGTGTTTAAAATTATGCAAAAGTTAGACCAAGTCTCCAAGCTAAACGACTGCGTTAAGTAGAGCCGGTTTAATTCCTTAAACGAGAACTGTTTAAAATTTTGCGCCAATAGGTTTACATCTTAACATGAGGCATATTATTTATACTCACCGATAGATGGACCTAGTACAAGAAACCACTGTATTTACATAATAATTTTCAGTATAATAGAAAACTACTACCCATATAATTGCAGTTACGTCTGTTCGTGAGAAATTTTTTAACAAAAATTGCAGTTATGCCAACTATGTCATAACGAATTCAGCCATGTTCCAGACATTTTTCAGGGAATCTAATGATGTAGAAATATGTAATCACGTATACCTAGCACATATATGCCCAAATCTCAAAAACGACAATTTGCGAGTTACGTCACTTCGTGAGATGAGGGACGATATGGGAATTGTACTCGAGCTTTGGACGAATATAAGCCTTATAAATTACAGCCAGATCAGAAGGGGTAACAAATTTCTGGCAACGTCGAAGGAAACCTAAACACTTGGCAGCGTTTTTGGCCACGTCGAATATGTGATCATTCCATAAAAGGTGGTTTGTAATGCACATACCGAGCACAGAGAGTTGTTCAGTTTCCTCAATGCAAGTGCCGCTCATGGATAGCGGCAAAAGGGGAGGGTTTCGCTTTAAAGATAGAAAACAGCATTTGGTTTTTGAAGCATTAAATTCTACACGGTTTTTTATTCCCCAATGGACAATGCTGTTAAGATCAGAATTTAATGAGCTTATCATACGCTGCCGTTCAAGTTCCACTTCCGAAGAACAAGGAAATGAATCTTTAAACGAATATGAAAAGCTGAGGGTACTATCATCAGCAAAACAATTTAATGGATTAGAAGTTTCAGATAAGAGATCGTTGATAAACATGAGGAAGAGAGTCGGAGACAAAACGGAGCCCTGGGGTACACCAGCATTTATTTTATGAGTTTCAGACTTGAGGCCATCCAATACGACTTGTATTGAGCGGCCTGAAAGGTAATTTCTAATCCAACGAAGAAGAGATTCATCAATACCAAATGCACGCATTTTCGATAAGAGAGCTTGATGCCAAACTCTATCAAATGCTTTTGAAATATCAAGTGCAATAATCTTACTTTCTCCAAAACGATGTAAAGATTTGTGCCACTCTTCGGTGAGATATACCATCAGATCACCAGTGGACCTATTGCTACGAAAGCCGTACTGTCGGTCATTAAGAAGCTTTCGTTCTTCGAGATATTTCTTGAGCTGATTATTTATCAGTGTTTCCATGACCTTGGAAAGAAGGGACGTAAGTGCAATTGGACGATAATTAGAGGAGGAAGAAGATTCACCTTTTTTAGGGACAGGCTGGACAAATGCTGTTTTCCATCTACTCGGAAAGAGTCCAGAGGAATAGGATAGATAGAAAAGCTTACGCAGTGGTTTTGCCAGCGTTGAAGAACACCTCTTCAGAACAATGGGAGGGATACTATCCGGGCCAGCGAATTTGTGTATATCAAGATCTTTCAGGACTCTTGCAACTGTACGAGTACGAAAGAAGATTCGTCTCATGGAAAAATTTCTGTTCTCAAGTACAGGAGGAGTCATAACACTCTCTGGCAGCGTCGATTTTGCAGCAAAGTGTGCTGCAAGTAAATTGGCTTTATCTAGTGAGCTGACATAGGAGGTGTCATTGATAACGAGCGTTGGGACCGAGGACGAAGTAGTATTTCAAATGTTTTTTGCAAATGACCAGAAATTTCTACTACCCTTGGGACATTGTATTTTTTGCCTAATTTGTTGGTCATGCAAGAACTTGGTCTGTCGAATATGATCATTGCAGGTCTTTCTAGCTTGTTTAAACTTATTCCGATTTTCCTCAGTAGGGTTGGCTTTATAACATCCGAAACTTACTTCTCTGACCCTGATAACCTCTTTACAGCTCGAATCAAACCATGAGTTCACTTTCGGTTTGATAGATTTTTCCCTATGCGGGATATAATCTCTCATTCCGATGAGAATTAAATTTGTAATCATATCTGCACTGGAGTCCACGTCACTATCGAGGAAGCATAGTGACCAGTTAAAGTTTCTGAAGAAATCATTGAGACCGTCCCAGTTGGCTTTCTCGTATTGCCAAACGGTTCTCTTGGGGGTTTTCTCTTTAACTGGGATTTTTTGACACGAGAAATTCGCAGATATGACACAGTGGTCTGATGTGCCTAGAGGAGATAATACACTGATGGTGTATTTATCAGGATCAGAGGTAAGAAACAAGTCTAGTGTGTTGGCATTTTGACCTGCAACGTCAGGAATTCGAGTTGGCTCATTAACAAGCTGGGTCAAGTGGTTTAACTCAGCAAAGACCTCAACATACCTTCCTTCGGGTGTTGTCTGACCAGAAAAGCGAAGCCAACTAGAATTGTGTACATTGAAATCGCCCGCAATGACGATTTCAGTGTGAGGATAATGGGAAACAATTCTTTGGATGGAATCGGACAGAGCATCAAATTCGTTAAAAGTTGAATTTCTGTCCAGGTTTGGACTTCGATAAATGAAACAGGTATGAATGATGTGCTTGTGTACCGTGAATTTTAACCATATAAAATTGAAGTTCGTATTTAAACATTTATCATATTGGGGTTGAAGTTGGTACGCAACATCATTTCTTATATAAATCGCGAGTGGTGGTTTCTTTTGAAGTTTCCATCGTTTTAAATGATTTTCACTGTTTATTACTCTACGGAATGTTGAAACGCTTGCAGGTACACCGGCTTTTTGTTTAAATTTTACCGCAGTCACACGAATCAGAAACACTTCTTAAAATTGCTCTTCAATCAATTGCAGTTGTTGCCGTTTTTTTACTTCCTTTCATGTTTTTCCCCTATAAACTTTTATTTCTTAGGTGGGAATATACAACACTGAAACTTTATTCATTTTTGGTAGCTTTAGCACGCTCAGTTAGTCCTTGTTCTAATAACAAATCGGTTTTAGCTCTTTCGACACAATTTAAGGCTTTTGATCCCTCCCATTTTTTTTAATTTCAATTAAACGGCTAAATTTCATTTAAAACACTTCAAATTTTGATTAAATGTGTCAATCATCTCAAAACTCTCATTGACAATGAAGATAATGACCGATAATGATCGTGTACCTATTCAGTTAACGCAAAAAAATTCTGCATTTTTCGATATGGAACGCTTTGCAAGAGAGCGAGAGAAAAAATAGCGGTACTTTTTGAATTATTCTTTCTGATTTGTTTTCTCAACATTACAAGCAAACAGTAAGCATCATCAAAATGATACATTAAGGCCCAAAGTGTTATGTTTGGTCTTGGGTCATAGAAAATGTTCCCAAAATAAGAGTAAGGTGAGCACTTTAAATCTACGGCTGCTTGAGTCCGGGGTGGGTTTTTTTCTCTTACCAAACTATACAAAAAAACTATGTGCTCATGTTACCAAACGAAAATGAATACTAGTGTGGATCTATCCTGAATGAGCCAGAGACCAGGGTGTTAATTAGGCCTCACGCTTCCCTCCCAACCATGCACATTTGAAATGGCCCAAATAATTGAATTTGAAACTTTTTTTTTCGGTGTATACCCTTTACAAAAACAAATTTATTCAAATTTCATTATACAACTTAAGGTATAAATTTATAATTAAATTTCATTTTTAAATTTAGAAGTTAGATAGAAATAAGAATTAAATCATTCTGGAAGTTTAAGTAATTATAAACGAGAAGAATGCTGAACAAAAATTTAGAAACAGATTTAAAAAGCCTTGAAAAAAAAATTGGATGCTCAACTTTAAACGAGCTGAAAACGGTAACAGAATGATATATGTATCTTCTCCAAAGCATATATTTGTACCAATAATTAAGTACCGATTATCCGTATACACTTGTCCTGTTTTTTTTTCCTTGGCGCACAATCCTACGATTTATCGATAATAGGCCTATTATATACTTAAATCGTCGCCTAATAAATTTAAAATGAAAATAAATGCCTGGAAGAATATACCTAACAATTATGTACCTTTAATTTAACTGTAGCTATTAATTTAATTTACCAATTTTGTAAAAAAAAAGTCTGAATTCTTTTCGTTTTTACAACAAAAAAATCGAACGGAAACTATTGAATTTAAAGTTGAAAATACAAAAAAAATGTATGTATGTACTAATTAATTTAGGATATATGATGGCAATAATTAAGGTGAATAAGAAAAGTAATTTGGATGAAATAAATAAAAAAATGGATAAAAAGATAACGGAAATAATTTCAATAAAAAGGTTTGAATTTAAATTTAGCGATGATTGGCAGAAGATATAATTTTCAAATAGTTTTTAAGAAAATATAACAATTTAAATAAAGTTTGTAATTTTTCTCTTTTCTTTATAAATTTGCCTGTTTCGTTATCCTCATCTGCCTTTTCTTCGAAAATACAGCCTAGATGGATAGATATAGGTGTGTTGATTGTTGTGTGATTTTGATTGTTTCTTGATGGCTTGAAATAGATGATGGAAAATTTCTTGCGCAGATACCTATTAGGAGCGGAGTTATCTCTCCTCCACTATTATTTTCGTTGTGAAATTGAATAACTTTTTAATTTTATTTAGTTATCTTTTTTTTTTTTTTTTTTTTTTTTTTAATTTAAGAAAAATTCACTTTTTTTGTATTTTTTTAAATAATAACTAAAATCAAGTGAAATTATTTAAGTTACTATAAGTTACACTTTTTTTGTTTTTATTAAATTAAAAATAAACTAAGTGATACACAGTAATTGGGTAGATGTTTACTCGTCGAAGATCAATATTCTAATCTCACTTTCGGCTTTAAGTTTTAACTCTAACCGTATGATGTGTCTTGCACTCATAAACATCACGCTATTTAACCGTAAGCTTTAGATCTTTAAACAATTTTTTTTTCTTAAGGGATTGAAAGAAAGAAATTAACTGTAATTTTTTTTCTTTGTTTTTGCTAAGTTAAGGCATACGATTTATTTTTTTTCTCCCAAATTAAAGCTAGTGATGTGCGTTGGATTACAAAATGTTTTGATAGATGTGAGTCAAAAATAGCACATTACAAAAGTTTGAAAAAAAATGGACAATATACCTTTAAAAAACTGTGTGCGTATTCAGTTGAAGCGGAGTGTATACTTTCAACTTAAAAAAAAATACAAATATTTTTTATTTGTTTGTTCGTTTTTGGTTTCCGTGTTTTTATTTTTTTTTTCCAGATATCATCCAGTAGCTAACAGTAGTTTGAAGTTATATTGATATAGTGGTTTGAGTCTCTGAGTCAATGCATGTCTCTTGGATCGATCCGACATCCTTTATACTGGAGCATTAGGATCCTCTTGAGTCCGTTGTGAGAAGTAGTATCGTGTATGCTGTACTTTCCGATTCTGGATCAAAGATGTCTTCTATGTCTAAAAGGGCTTTAAAATTCATTGTATCTGCTTATATGACCTGTTCAAGAGCTCGAAGAACATGTCTTTGTTGTTTTGTGTTCTGCCCAGCTCATCCCATCACATTGGTTGTGAAATCTGTTTAGGGCCTAATGCTGCTTTTACTTGGGATTTCGACCAAAAATTTAATTAATTTCTGAAAAACCATCACTAACTTATGGTCGTTTCTTTAATATTTTGAAAATATTCCATTAGTTTTATTAAGGAAGCCTGTCTAAATGCATCGCAAGTGCGACATGTAATGGCATAAAATAGTTGTTTTGTGTGAACTTAAAATCCATTCAAACAAGTTGATAACTTAGAATTTATTCATCATTTAAAATTATGAGTTTTTTCTTTTTATTTCTCATGCGCCTTTATGTAACAACCTCTACTTTACAAAGAGAAATAAAATACAAAGTATCGAACCTATGTATAAGACCCAACCCCTAGTAAAATAGCCAGCAGCGTAATATAAATGAAATCACAAAAACTTTGACTATAAAGTTAAAAATAAAACTAATAAAATGAAAATACAATTTCCTGTGAGATCATTTCAGTGTGCACGTTAATCTCTCATATTTCTCCACAAAAAAAAACCCATACACGCATACATGACTGAAAACCAAAAATCCATTCAATGTTTCCGCCAAAAAGGACAAGAGTGAGTTCCACCAGTCGAGAGCCACCCATTATGTTCATAGCCGTATGAGTTCCCTTTAAGGACCTTTCACCTTTTTAATTAGTTACGTGACTCAATAAAATCTCAGTTTCCATATTATAATAACGTCGAGTCAAGTGGAGTCGAGTCGACGCTTTGTCGTCAAATAAAAATGGCCATTTTATGAATATTCTCGCAGGACTAAGGGTTTCACAGTTGACAATAAAATAGTGAAATCGTTGGAAATTTTATAACGACTTTAAAACGTGGTCGTGGTCGTGATCATGTAGGTTTGTGTATTCTCAGATTTGCTCAATAATTGCCTTTTGCGGGAGAAAACAGTCGATTATGCTTAACTGATATGTCAATCAAATACATTTTTACTTGGGATATTACATACACAGGTATAATGTGGCAAGCTGTACTTCTATGATAGGGAAGACACGAAAGAGAGTTTCGCAATTCTTTCCGTGCGTCCACCTATACTTTTAAATTTTTAACCTGATGCATTTTCTTAGACCAAGAACAACGGTACCTTCCAAAATTTTTCTTTTCGAAAATTTGGAAAATATTTTTTGTTCTCATAAACTGTTGGGAAAATTATTTTAAAGAAAAAAAAAAACAGGTTAAACATTTTTTTTCCAAAATTAGTTGTTTTCAATTTGCTCAAAAACGGTACAACGGATTTTGATAAATTTTCTTAAGCTCAAACACCTAGGTAAGGTTTATAGGCTGACAGTTGATATTGTTACCGTCATACTTAGATCAATGTAGATCCCTTGTTGTGCCCTCCACGTATTGAAACCTATGATAATCCGATGTCATTCAAGCCTGTAAAGGAAGTTGATGAGTTTCAGGAAGCTATAGCCTGAAATGTCAGAGGGTACTTTTAAGTCATTGAAGAAATATCTGTCATCACATAATCACCTGGTTGTGGAGAGGCAGACGCCTTTTAAGGGCGTGGTACTTTGCCCTTAGGATCATGTAGCTAGTACTATCACTATCATCTGTTGCGATTTTTAGAGTTTAGGAATACAACCCCTTTGGTATCGTTAATACATTTCAATATAATTTTGCTTGGAATGTCAGAGAGCTCCTCCAAATTGTTGACGAAGTGTCTCCCAGGGCCAGGATGTATGTTTCTCAGATGATATAGCGCAGAGTGGTAACACAGGTAGGATTTCCTCGTCACCGCATCCTCTGCATAATTCGTCCATACTGAGTTTTATCTTTTTCTTCTGGTAACCCAGTTGGTTGTGACCGGTGATAATGCTCACGAGAAGATAAGGAAACTTTTTACTCAGTTGGATGATAATGTTGGTTTCTTGTTTGCTCCTAAAACTAGGCCATAGTTTTCCGGTTATAAGACAGGAATCGAGCGAGGTTCATCTCTTGTTTGTTCTAGCTAGAACTTAGCTCTCGGTTACCCGTAGAAGATTGCAGGGTGGGACTTGAACTAATTGGTCTGCCTGATTAAGATCAAGTATTGATCCTGTTCTTGCTAGCTCGTCAGCGCTTTCATTACATGGGACACCACTACTGTGGCCAGGAATCCAACGGGGCCTTATGTTGTGCTGTGTACCAAGAACCTTTAGCTCTTCACGACAGCAAGTTACAAGCTTCGATTTTATTTCAATGGTATAGATTTCTTTATTGCCGCTTGGCTATAAAGGAAAAAGTGATATCAAGCACCTAAAAAATTAAGGTTCGTATTGTGAATGTAATTTCTTTGCGAGTTCAGAAAAACCGCAAGAAAAAGTCTAGCTAGGACAAATCAAATCACATTGGTAGCTAATTCACGTCATCTTATCCTCAAATTTTTCAAATTTTTCAGAATGTCAATCGTGGCGTCCCCTGATTGGCATGTAACGCCGCGCCGTCCTGCTAGAACGCATGTCGTCTTGATCCATATGGTTAAATCATCGTTCTGTAGCGCTCGCAATTGACGACGACCACCTCGACCATGTCGTTTTCGAAAAAGTACGGATCAATGACGTCGCTGCCGGCCCAAAATCCACGCCAAACTCGTGTTCGTTGGTGTCGTTCCATATACGGCAATTTTCATTGTTAACACAGCCATTCATCCAAAAATGTGAATAGACTATAAAGAAGATTTTTTTCGGCCAAAATTGAGGTCCTCTTCTGAACGCTTCGAAGTGCAGTCAGCGAACAAATAATGGCTTTGTCTATGGCCATAAGCTTTGAGCTCCTGGGTCAGTTAGATCGTGTACGGGTGTAGGCCCGAGTCCCGACGTAAAATTAACCAACTCGAAGTCTGCGAAATACCGAGTGCATGTGCACGGTGGTCGATTAGGCATTCCTTTGACATAAGAATGTTTGCCAAGCCAGTTGTCCTAAATTTGGCACATTCAGTGCATTCAGTATTCAGGTTCTAAGTCTGTGGTAGTTTTCTGCTCGAATTTGTCGATGTCTCTTTGTGAGGCTTTTTTAATATCCTACATTAATATTTTCAAAAAAAAAAAGTTCACAAAGGAGGGTACCTTAATATTTTACCGCACTTTGATTCCATATTTAATTTATATAAAATCTTTAAAATTAGAAGGAACGTTAAAACCACGATCTAGTTCATAGAACTCATAAAGTGAAAATGAAATCAAAGACGGAGTTCTTAACAGTTTAAGAGTGAATAATTTTGTATTTTAATCAACTGATTTTTTTTTATTAAAGTTGAAACAGTTGAAATAAGTGGAGTCGATTGTATGTGACAATAGCTGCACTCTGTGTACGTACAATTAGGTAGGTAGGTTGATGCTTTTTATGTCCAGAATTTAAAATAAATATTATTTTTCCTGACAGGTTTTTCGCTTGTGAAGAGCTGTTTTTGAATGATTATACTAGAATTACGTGTACTAGTACGTACCTACATACATACACATGAACAGTTATTGTTATTAACTACATAATGAGGTCGCATAAACTTGCTCTTGTAGTTTCTCTTGAACACCGTCTCGGTCGTAACGCTTCCTGTCTTACATTGTTTCATCTATCAATAATGTTTAAATGAAATAGCCAGTTATACTCGTCTAGCTGGTAATGCTCATCACTTTACCCTTAAACCATTCTTTGGACCTACTGTCAAATATAGAGGTTATTTCTTTAGCCGCACTACTTGTGTGTAGAATGCTCTGCCCCTCTCGATTTCTCCCCCTCATTGTACGAGTAATGTACAAGCTTTCAAGACCAATATGCATCGACGTTTCTATTAAATGCTCTCCACTTTATCTAAACGCTCGCTGGTCCTTTGTTACACCGTATTATTTTCATAAGGGTAATTATAAGCCCTTGAGTGTGTGCAATTTATAAAAAAAGGAAGAATACGGTATGCCATCTGTGGATGACCAAGTAATGTTTCTTCAACCCAATATTAATTATCTAACTAAAGATCGATCTTAGCTTAGCTACAATATCAACTCCTTATTTTTAGAGAACTTAACCTAGCAAATAAACGCTGGAACCTGAGTTTTGAAAAGCCAGAAATACATTCTTTAATTTTGTTTTTAAATAATGTTGTTCGAGTGAATAGTTTTTGAAAAATTAATTTTCAAAATCAAAATTTTGAAAAAAAAAATGAAAATTTTGTTTTTAAACAATTTTTTTTTCAAAATTTTACGTAATTAAGTATTATTTTTTTATTCAATACTCAATGCTCTTATTAATTTTTGATCAAACACAAAAAACCGGATGTCAAAATGTATTGTAGTTTTTGAGAAAATCAAAAATAACAAAAACTACTTTTGTTCTAAGAAAAGCCTTTTATTTTAGTTTTTACATTTTTGGATTCTTAGGTGAATTTACGATTGAAAGGATTAACTTTCTTTTTACTATTTTTTTAATTATCGTCTTATAAGCATACAATAATGTGACAAAGTACTGGATTAACCATATTTCACACATTTTTTCATTGAGAACACCTGCGTGAGAGCATTGGTTTAAAATTGACCTGCCACTTTTTTATTACGGTGGGGTCGGCTTGGCGACGCGACCTGTTTTGTTGTACAAATTATTTCTAATTTGAATGTCAAGTCGTCAACATATCACAATGTCAAATTACTCTCGTGCCGAATTAACGGATATGCATTACTGCTACGGTTTGGCTCATGGTCGAAGTCGTGAAGCGCAAAGACTCTACGCTGAAATGTATCCCAATAGGAGGTGTCCCAGTCATACGATATTTTCAAGAATCCATCAACGTCTTCGAGAACACGGAGTACTGGAGCACCGAGGGAGAGAAAGTTCATCTTCTGCATCAGTACACATAGAGGAAAGAATTTTGGATATGGTCCGACCGACGTAATCCCTCCCTTAGTACAAGGAGAATAGCAACTATGCTTCAGTTGCCCCAAACTTTAGTAGCTCGAAAACGGTACAACCGATTTAAATAATTTTTTTTATACTGAAGTTCCTCCAAAGTTTTAATATTGATACATATTCAAATTTTCAGGTTTATATTTTTTGGAATTTTAAAAAAATTTCAATTTTTTTTTTTTGAAACTGAATATTTCGAAAACTCCATACTCGATTCTTTTCAAACTTGATAAATAAAAGTTTCTGAATACAATCTACAAGATTTGAGAAAAAGGTATGTAGGTACCTAAAAATATAACAAACGTTAAAAAATTGTTTTCGAAAATCGTATTTTTCTCGAAAACGGTTCCGAGAATTCTGCTAAAAATTTTTTTTCAATTAATTTTTATGATCTATAATTTATTTAAAACAAAAATTGAAAACAAGATATTACTGACTGTAGGTACCTACCATGGAACGATTTTTTCGAATTATAAATTTCTCATCATTGGCAAAACGAATTTTATTAAAAATTTTTATAGAGAAGCTTCTAAAAAGTTTAAAAAAACATTATATTTCAAAACTTAAAAAAAAAAGTAATTTTTGAATTTTTGAAAAAAAAAATATTTTTTTTTAAGTTCGATATCTCAGAAACGTCTCAATATTTTTGTTTTTTTTTTTTTATTTAATTTTTATTTGAACAATAATAAAAACATCAAACTGGCGTACCAAAATTTTTTCTTAACAACGTTTTAAAAATGTTGTACATATGTACATATGTACATAAAAGCTTAATTTTTTAAGAAACCAGCTTAGACTTATAATTTTTGTTCAGCTCATATTTGCTTGAATCACATGGCATCCTATTCTTAGCTCCAACTACTAAAGGAGTTGTTTAAGTCTCTAATAGCAGTTTGAAGTTCTTAGTCGCTTAGCTAAGAGCAAGTTCGTGCGACCCAGTCGTGCATTTTTTTTTGTGTTCCTAATATTCATACTTCTGTTCAAGGTATGCATTCGCAAAAATATCGAACTCGAGATTTTGATCAAAGTTGACATTACGATGATAGCGAAGACCAAAAAAGTGGGTCTCGCAATTCTGTCTGTCTGTCTATCTGTCTGTCTGTTCAACTTCAGCTAAACAGCTCGGCCGATTTTCTTTAAACTTGGTAGATATGGGTTTTTTTTCCCCCGGATGTTTTTTTATTTGTTTTTTTTTTATGACCAAAAATAACGGTACCTGCCATTCGATTTTTTTTTTCGAAATTTTATAAATATTTTTTTTTTTCAAAAACTGTCCCACAGATTTAAAAAAAAAATTCAAAAAATTTCATTGAGTTAAAGCTAGTTTTTTTTTTTTTTTTGTTTTTTGGTTTTCTCAAAAACGGTACAACGGATTTTTATCATTTTTTTTTTCTCCGATAGGTCCCCAAAAGTTTGAATATTATAGTGTATTCAACTTTTCAAAAAATAATTTTTTGTGTTTTTGAAAAATATTTCAAAATTTTTTTTTGAAAACTCAATATTTCAAAAATACCATGCTAGATTTTTTTAAAACTTCATGAATAAAAGTTTCTTAATATAATCTACAGTAAATGGGAAAAAAAATGTATTTTACCTAAAAATAACGGTACCCTTCATAATAACGGCATAACGGATTTTAATGACATTTTTTATAGACAAGCTTGTAAAAAGTTTAAGAAACATTGCATTTCAAAACTTTAAAAAAAATATTTTTTGAATTTTGAAAAACAATCTGT
Source organism: Chrysotoxum bicinctum (assembly GCA_911387755.1). Taxonomy (NCBI): domain Eukaryota; kingdom Metazoa; phylum Arthropoda; class Insecta; order Diptera; family Syrphidae; genus Chrysotoxum; species Chrysotoxum bicinctum. The sequence goes on from OU426988.1 coordinate 193,350,152, forward strand.
TTTTTTGTTTTGGAAAATTCGATATCTCAAAAACGGATCAATATTTTTTTTGTAGATTTAATTTTTATTCGTTCATTAATAAGCCCTTTAAATTGGCTTTCCGAAATTTTTTTCTTAAAAATGTTTTAAAATTTTTTTATAAAAGCTTATTTTTTCAAGAAACCACTACAACGAATTATTATTTTGTTCTTGCATAAAATAATTTTCGCTTAAGACGCATGGCATCCTGTGCTTAGCTCCAACTACTAAGGGAGTTGTTTTAGTTATTTAAAAAGTGAATTTTATCCTTAAGAACAATTTTCCTTAATAACATTCATTTTTGAAATTCTTAGTCGTTTACATAGGAGCAAGTTCGTGCGACCCAGTCGCGCATTTTATTTTTGTGTGAATCACCATGTATAAACTTATAAAGAGGAATCTTCAAACTATTATCCAAATTTTGTATCAACCATTTTTAAATCTGTTTCCTATTTCTATTAGTTTTTTTCTCATTATTAAATGTATTTTATCTAACCAATACCTTCGAAATTACTTAAAACCATCAAATTTTATGTACTCTCAAGTAAACTAGTCCAACATAATAAGCCATTTCAGACTCTAAGAATATTAATTTTGAATTCAAATCTCTTACTTTGAATTTCCTAAATCATCCAAAATTATGTAAAGCAATTCTACGAACAAAAACACAAGAATCTTAATCAAATCCATACTTATCTAAACTCTTTCAAGCTCTCTCATTCTCCTGTCAAAAGAAACTAAAGAGTATTTTATAGTGAGTTTTTGCAAACATCAATAACCCTTAAACATAAAACCCTAAAAGATTTTTAAAATCTACCATTTAAATAGAATCAAAATGACAAGCAAAATCCAACAAACGCACACAATGCCACAAACAGAATAACGCACAAACGGAATAAGGAAAAACCTCAGTAAGTATGCCATCATGCTTTCACTTTTTTTTTTGGCCAATCACTACACTTACACTTAGCTTACAATTTGCATAATATATTGTCCCGCTGAATCCTGCTTCCTTCTTTAATGGCCTTGGCAAAGGGAAAATATTCATTTCCCTGAAAGAAAATACGAAAAGTCTTAGAGTTAAAACAAAGAGATAAAAAAAAGCAAAGCTTTACCTAAAGAGCATTTCTTTTTAGGACCTTTCGTAAAAGTTTAGCTTTATGGCATAAAAGAAAGGACAAATAAAAAGTATTAACTATGAAATCTGTGTAATTTTTTTTTTAACTTGAAGACATTTTTTTTGTCATTAAAAATTCATTATTATCTATAGGAACCAAGAACTGTAATTATTATTGGCAGGTTAGAAATATTCCGAAACTGCAGTCAATTTATTTATACGAGTATTCACGCAATTTTGTTCTCAGGGTGGAAATTGAAATGTAATAGTTGTAAGCTCTCAATGAACCTTGTATCAAATGACGAATAAAATGCAGCTTTCCGTTTTGTCACTCATAATGCACCAGATGAAAATTAGACATCCACAACTTTTGAGGTGAGCTTATCATGTCCTTCTATTCGTATTGTTCACAACAACGAATAGATATTTTGTTAATAATAATATGAGATGTAGAGATGGGGTCAGAATCCGAAATCCTATAGAATCCCAAAACCCAAAGGCCCAGAAATTCAAAATTCCAAAAACCAATAAGTTCGGAAATCTTAAAGCCTGAAAACCAAAAATCTCGAAAATCCAAATTCCCAAAAACCCAGAGTTCGAAAAACCTAAAATCCCAAAACCTCAAAAAGCCGAAAAATTATCATAATTTTTTCTATACAATTTTATACAATTTTATGTTAAGACGTGAATTGGCTACTTTTTTGTTAGAAATTAAAAAACGAAAAGTTTATTTAAAGATGAAAAATTGTGCTGACATTAAGTTGAGAAATGATAGATGAAGCACGTTTTGCTTCTCACAAAACATCTTGATCAAAATTGGCGATTTCTTCTTCAATGTTAGCTTTCAAGACTTGCATTGATTTATGGTTTGTTATGGTCAAAGCGAGATTTCAAAAATCTCGAAAGCCAAAAGTTAGGAGCCGTTAGACATGGCGATGTGGATGGCCAGTCCAGATCAATCGGCCTCGAGTGTGGTGTCTCAAAATCTCCATCGTAGCCTAAGTTGCACCGTTGTGCTAGATTCAACAATGCCCGAGAGTAACTTATGGCAAAAGACTCGTTTATCGTAAGCATAAAACACTCACCATTTACGGTTACAGTGGTTCCATTGGCATCCTTAAATAAATAAGACGCTGAAAAGCCACATCAGACAGACACTTTGAAGGGATCCAATGGTTCTTCCTTTTTTATATTTTTGCGGGCGTTAAAGAGATTATGACTACCCTTAAAATGTTTGAGCACAGTGCCAGCCTTTAGGAAAGCTGGAAAGGATTTAAAATAGAAAATCGATGCTCATTGGTTTTAAATATCTGAATATCCCAATGGGAGAGAAAATAGTGTAGTGGGCCGGTAAAGCATTCCACATTCATGTAGTGCGGCTAAGGAAAGAATATCTATATTTGACGGCAGTATCGTTTGAGACGAGCAATGTAACTGGCTATTTCATTTCAGTTTTGTTGACACTTTCGTCAATAAAAGTCAGGAGGCGTTACGACGCGACACTGTCTTGAAGCGAGACAAAAGTTTTCGTAATGGATCTACGAGTATCTCCTATAAGTTTTAGAAAATTGATTCAAATGGGTAATGTAAGTCTAAATATCGACCAAACGGTGACTTCAAACATTGTCTAAGCCTTTTTCTAAAGTTTTCATGTACTCTTTCAAGCATTTCTACAGGAAGTTGCAGGATGCGGGTTCGATTTTTTCGTTTGAGGGCTTTCTGACGATCCTGATAAACATGAGCTTTAAGGTATGCCCATGGGAAAAAATAGGAAGCTCGCTGGCCACATAAAATCGCATCTTTCACAGATAAGGCGCCCTGAGCATTTGTCTAGCAAAAAGTCGATGCAAGCTCTGTCTGGGAAGGATGATTCTCCATCCTGCTGAAACCAGACATCTTCCAGCTCCATTTGTTCCAATTTAAGCAAGAGGAAATCTGTATCACGGTCAGGTAACGTGAAGAAGTCAGGATTATTTTCTTCAAAAAAATAAGGATCGATTTTATCCACATTCTTGACATTGCACAACACACTGTCACTCTCTCGGAGTGCAGGGGACTCTGGAGGAGCTCATTGAGATTCGTCTTACTCTAGTAGCGAATATTTTTCAAAAACGCATCCACTGAGCTGTAAATGCCTCCTCAGATAAGAAAACGACAATATCGTCTCGAGGCAGCGCAGTTAGCATGCATGTTTTCGCTAGAAAGTTGTCTGGCTTCGAAATCGCAACTATTCTTGGACGACAGTTATCTTGTGGGAATGTAAATGAAGATGTTCCATAAGGACTCATTAAATGGAACGTCTCGAAATGTGAAGGGTACCGGCTATTTTCGAAGTGAACGCCTGGAGATTTTTACTTGCGATAAGGCAAGTTCTGCATTCGTAAAAAAATCGAACTCGAGATTTTGATCAAAGTTGACATTGCGATGATAGCGAAGATCTAAAAAAGTGGGTTTTGCAATTCTGTCTGTCGGTTCGACTACAGCCTAAACGACTGAGCCGATTTTTTTAAACTTGGTAGATATCATTTTTAATTTTTTCCACCCACACATTTTTTTCTTTTTTTTTTAAGACCAAAAATAACGGTACCTGCCATACGAATTTTTTTCGAAATCTTATAAATATTTTTTTTCTCAAAAACTATTCGATAGATTCAAGAAATACAAATACAAAAAAAATTTCATTTAGTTAAAACTAGGTAATAATTGAAAAAAAATTCAGAAAAATGGTTATTGAGGGTATACCCCCTATGAAACCTATTTTTTGGTTTTGATTTTGTCGAAAACGGTACCACCGATTTTGATCATTTTTTTTGCTAGACCTCCCCAAGAACTTAAATAGAATTGTGTATATGTAATGTATGTAAATTTTCAAAAAAAAAATTTTTGGATTTAAAATTTTTTCAAAACTCAATATTTCGAAAACCACATGTTACATTTTTGATGAATAAAAGTGTCTCAATATAATCTACAAGATGTGGAAAAAAATAATTATTTTACTTAAAAATATAGGTACCCACCGTACAAGTGTTAAAAATTTAAAAAAATGGTTTCCAAAAATGGTATTTTTCTCGAAAACGGCGCCTAGAATTTTGATAAAATTTGTTTTCTTTCAATCAATTTTTACGATCTTTAATTTAATAAAAAAAATTTCTCGGAGAGTACTATAATAATAATAATAATAATAAATCTTTATTGTTTTCATTTAATGTAGTACATAATAAAAACTTAGAACATACATAAAGATTAAAGGCATGGCTCATAGGCCGTCTGCCGGTTAGTTTTCAACTAAGTATTAACATTGTGAGAGAAAAATAAAAAAAAAAAAATACAAAAATTAGGAATTATTTAAAAAAGCTAAAGATTAATTGTTATACAAACAAACAAAAAAAATCAGCAAAGACAAAGAAAATGCCAGAATTACTTGGTTTATAGAATAATTGGAACAGGAATTCTGAGATAATTATATACTAGGTATAATATGTTTCACAAATTCAAAATGAAAAAAAAAAAAAAAAATAATAATAATTGGCTTTTAGTTTAGCTAAAACGAAATAATTTATATGTAGTTGATTATGAAAAGATAGACAAAAATTATTAACATAATAATCTAAACATAATTATAATATACTCTTCTAAAGCTTTTAGTTTAGCTAAAACAAAAAAGGGGGTAAAATAAAGACTTGCAATATCAATGGTGTTGGGCTTTTAGTTTAGCTAAAACAAAATTATACAGTTCAAACAATGAACTAAAGAAAATTGACATATGTATTTCTATATGAAATTGCATGTGAGGTAAACCGAATAAGTAGCCTCCAGCCACATTCTCCATTCAGAACACTAAGACATTCTCCTATAGATAAGAAACTTTTATTAAAATGCAATCGTCTAATTTCCTGCAAGATTGGACATACCGCCAGGAAATGAAAGATGTTTTCAGTTTGATTGAGGTTGCACAATGTACAAAGGGGATCAGAATCAGTCCTGTGTGGCCTATAGTTGAGCTCCAGCATCTCCGTGCGAGCCATAAAAATCAGATTCATCTCCCTTACTGTGAATTCATCCCTAAAGTAATTTGCTGCCTTCAAACTGTGGTTGAGTTTACTGTATATTGTCCTCGACACAGACTCCCTCGCCCTAACAAGACAGCTCTGGAAGATTTGTTCATCGATGATGGAAATGCACTCGTAGAGAGTATTCCTCCAAAGGTCTGGACTATCCACAGAAAGGCTCAAGGGAAAGTTGTGTGCCGAGGCCAACTCATACCAGTCCCTGAAAGGTGTATACTGACACCTTAATGAAACTAAGAGAATCCTCTTTTGCAGATTATCGTTTGATCTTTGCATTACTTTGATGAGATAGTCTGCATTTGCCTTTAAACTCTTTATAAAAATAGGGGGCAGTCCCGATTCGACGTGTATTGCATACGTCGGTGTGCTTGATGGTAGCCTAAATACACGCTTAAAAAAATATCTTTGGACAGCTTCAATTTTTTCCAGTTGCTTGTATCCATAAACTTCAATGCCATAACAAAGACAGCTCTTTATGGTTGCATCAAACACCTTAAACTTAGAAGCTGGATCTACATGTCTGTTATTAAAGAAATTTGACCACATACAGTTTATTGCTGCTTTTGCTGCACTTACTTTGTTTTTTATGTGAACACCAAGATTTAAATTGTGAGTTAGTGTAAAACCTAGATATTTGAATTCTTTCACAACTTCAATATTGGAGCCTTCGAGGGTCCAGGTACGGTCATTTCTAGCACTTCGATTTTGGGATCTAAAAACCATTATTTTAGACTTCTCTGCATTGATTTTCAAGTCCCACATATCACAAAAAAGTTTGAGGTTGTTTATTTGAAGCTGAAGTGTGGCTGCATTATCCGATAAAATAACTAAATCATCCGCATAAAGCAAGACTTTGATAAATAGATCTCCAAAAATAACGCCACCAGGAATATGATCTTCAATATCATTTATAAAGAGTGAAAAGATTAAAGGACTTAAAACGCAACCCTGTGGTACACCCGCATCTGATCTAAACTGTTTTGATTTTTCACAGCCATTTGAAACCACAGCAGTCATATTTGAAAGGAGTTGTTCATAAATTCGTATAAATTTAGTTGAGAGTCCAATAGCTGCGAGTTTAAATAGGAGCGATCTTCTATTTACAGTGTCAAACGCTGATTTAAAATCGACGAAAAATGCGAACAGATTAGTTTTTTTCTCTAAGAAACGCCTAGCAACACTTGTGAGAGTGAATATTTGGTCGATTGTTGAAAGATTAGCCCGAAATCCAGCCTGGAAGCAGCTTATTTTGTTGTTCCTTTCAACCCAACTCACAAGTCTAAAGTAGAGAATTTGAGTGAATAGTTTTCGAAAAGAACTAAGAACAGAAATACCTCTATAGTTTTCACTGAGATTAGGGTCGCCTTTTTTAAAAACTGCTGAAATGGACGATGAATAAAAACAATCCGGAAAATTCTCTTCATTAAACATTTTGTTGAAGAGCACTAGAATATATTCCAAGAATTGTGAAGTAGCGTTTTTGTAAAATTCCGCTGGTATACCATCTGACCCAGAGGCCTTATTATTCTTCATATTTTTGAGTGCAGCAAGCAGTTCTAACATTGAAATCGGTTTATCCAGTTCTTCTATATATATAAACGGAATCGCAAAACTAATAGACATTTGACTTGGGTCTGCTAAAAGAAGTTTTTCGAAATGTAATGCAAGTGTATCCACTCCAATTGGTGCAACTGACCTTTTACGTTCACTTAAAATACGTACCTTGCTCCAAAATGTCTTAGAGTCACGGCTTTCAAGCAGATAAGTTGCTGATTTTCTTAAAAAAAGTTCTTTTTTCTGTTTACATACATTCTTATAAGCATTATTAAACTGCAGATATAGTGTTTTAAAAGCCACATCATTTGTGTCTCTAAAAAGTTTTAAAAACTTGAAAGATTTCTCCCTACTTTTCCTACAATCATTGTCATACCAGCTGGATACAAAAAGTCTTCTATTATTATTTGGGTAAGTAATCATGGACTGTCTTATAGTTGAGAAAACTAAATCTGTAGCTTCACTAATTGTGCTAGTAATTTGATTTGGGAGATTAGTTGAATTTCGGATAAGATTTCTTTTGTACATTTCAGATTTTTTTTCATTCCAACGAAGCTTGTTGTTGACATTTTCTTTATGATGTCTAAAACAACTATCTTGAATAATAAACTCACAGGAAACAAAGATAGGTAAATGCATTGAATAGTTGGCAGGAAATACTTCGAAGTCTTTGACAGCGTTAATCCATTCTCCTTTCACAAGACAATAGTCAATAACAGAGCAACCCTGCGCTGAAATAAACGTGAAATTACCACTAGTATCACTCGGGGAAATACCATTCAAGATAAGAAACCCAAAGTCTTCAACCAGATCCATAAATCGATGTCCGTTTGAATTTATACACTCATCAAGTGAATTTCTCTCGAAAGAAAAATGTCCATTGTTCATAAAGGGAGAATTTTGTAAGTTTGCTATTCGGCTATTTAAATCCCCTATTATTAAAATATTTTCATTATTTTGCCTTAAAAGAAAATTTTGGAGTTCCTCGAAATCGGAATCCCAATGGCTAAAGTTAAGGTAAATAGGAACTATTAAGAAGTGTTTTGAATTAATAAACAAATCTATTACAATTTTGTTCTCAATAATTCTAAAAGTAATGTGTTTGTTTGAGATATTTTTTTTGATGCCACATAACATGCCACCGCTTGCTCTACCAAGTCTATTATTTCTAATAGCAGGTATCCATTTTAAATTAAAATCTTCAAAATACTTTAAATATTGCAAATCTTTACCCTCTTCCACAAAAGTTTCCAATAATATAAAAATATCATGATTTAAAAATACTTTAAAAAACTCTGGCATCAATAATTTGTTTTTAAGTCCTGTAACGTTATAGCAAAAAATATTTAAATTAAAACTAATTAAATGGCAGACGGCATCTCTATCCTATGTTGATGTTGAATGATGATGGTGGTGTAAGCCGGGATCCAAACCGTGTTGTTTTGCATATTGACTCAGAGAGGGCACTATTGGTGCATTAGCGTTATTCTGCTTGACCCTGATGGCGTTGTCAAAAAAGCACATTGCCTCCTCTCCAAAGGTCATTTTGACAAATGACAGCTCATCACTTGTTGTTATTTTCAGTCCTTTTACTGTGTTGTGCGCAAACGAAAATTCGCCAATCCTAAGTTTAGATCCTCTTATTGAAATGTTCGCATTCGAGTTTACTTCCAAAAGTTTTCTTCTTATTTGAAAAAGCGTCCTCCTTTTATTTCTAAAAAGCAAAGATTGTTCTCTATGTATAACAATTCCGGTGTTTTTCAATTTCGGTGCGGCCTCTATGATTTTTTGTGCGGTGTTGTTGTTGGTAAATTTTAACACCATAGTGGTTTTGTTGTTGTGCCGATTTACAAACTCTTGTGTCTTATCAAAAGAAAGCTCTGCATTTTCATTTAGATTGAGAAGGCCAAGACATGTTTGTTTTGCAAGATTATTCATGTTTGTCTTCTCGTCTGAGGGTAAATGCAATACAATCGAATTTTTATGTGAATCCTGGTGTAAAATTTCAAGTTGCCTCTCAAGCATTTCGCAGTAGTTCTCAACGACAGCTAAGCGTTCCGTAAGATGCTCGTTTTGGGACCGTAAGAGCTGTATTTCAGCGGAGACAGCCATATATACTATACTTATAATATATACTATACTATAATTTAGGCGCCGAAAATTGATAACCGATTTTTGTAGAAGGGTCAAATACAAGCGCTTTTTACTATAAGAGGGGGGGGGGTCTATCTCATCCCATTTAAGAAGTAGGGGCGATTTAAAAAAAAATGACTTAAATTGAAAAAAAAAATATTAAAAAACAACGGCAATACTTACAATAAAGTACTATACCGGTTTAGAAAGCCAGAAGTCTGTTTTATATTCCTTAATTTAAATTAAATTATTTATGTCAATAGTTTTTGAAAAATTCGCATGCAAACCCAAAATTTTGTTAAAAAAAAATAAAAAAAAAAAAGTTTAGACCAATTTTTTTCCAAAATTGTAAAATGAAGTGCTTAATTGGCTTTTTGTGATCAATGCTACTATTAGTTCTAAATCGAACACAAAAAACCGAATGGTTTTATGCCTTCTAGTTTTTGAGAAAATCGAAAACTACTAAAACTACTTTTTATGAAATTTTTGATTTTTGGTATTTACCTACGGTGATTTCATTTTGAGGATTAATGTTAATGTGGTTCATTTGTAAGTAAGGTACAAGGTTACCAAGAATGTGCTACGAGGAGCTAGAATTGCATGGCATTCCGAGTCTCAGTCAGTCAGTTTGTGAGTAACTCAGGTGTTAATTTAAAATATCCAAGTCGATTTTTCAATGTTCAATGCATTAAAACCGTGTTTACAGGCATTTTGATCACAAAAGAGATAATTATAGCAAGCTCTTCCCGAATCGCTAGCCAATATTGAGGCCCATGGAAAAATGTGCCGATAGATGGATTTATTGTATTCTTACATTTTTTGTATCCTTTTTTTTAGAGCTTTTTTCGGAGCACCGCCACATCCAACCGAACTTGAAATTTTTATGTTTTTCTACCTTTATCGGTAAGTTGCAACACAGTGGGGGAGTTGACGCTTTAGTTGGAATTAGACCAATTTCTTCTAAGAACGCGATGCTTTTGAAATATTTTTTTTTGAAATATTGAAAAGTTATTCAATTAAGTATAAAATAGTGGATGCTTAGTCGCCATTCTTTATTCAAAGAAAAAATACTTCACTCTTACAAAGGTTGAATAACGAATGACCTTGGTAAACAATAACTTGTACGACATTAGGATTAAAAATGTTAGACACAAACAATAAACATACATATTAATTAATTCGTACAGTAGTACCTAGGTAATGTGAATTTCTCGTAATGTATTTAATTTTCATGTCTGAACATTTTAAATGTGCAACTTTGGGTTACGTACATATATTTAGTAGACATTGGACATGGCCATAGGGTAAATTCAATGTTTCTTTATATCCAGATTTTGTAAATGCAAAAGAAACCTTGCATACACCCAATCTCGCACCTACCCCAAATCCTATAGTGTGCCCAAGTAGGGGCGTTGCAGGGGGGCGGCATGGCCCCCCCATACACATCCAACTGTTTATACGCCGTAATGCGTAAGCAAGCAAAAAAAGCAAATATCCCATAAAAAATAGTTTTAGTTATTTTCAATTTTCTCAAAAACTAGACAACATAAAATCATCTAGTTTTCAGTTTTTGAATAAGAATAAATTAGAGCAACTAATTTTAGGAAAAATAATAATATATAACAGTGCAGTTTTGAAAAAATATAGTTTAAACTTTTTTTTTTATGTTTTTTTTTCCCAAAATTTGAGTTTAAAACTTGTTTTTTTTTTCAAAAACTGTGCATAGATTTCACTTGATTTGAAAACTATCAAAGAGAACAAAGTATTGGCTTTAAAAAAAGGTGTAATACTCAATTGTAAGTATTACCGGTATTTTTTAATATTTTTGTTTCCATTTGTGTACCTTTTTTATTAAATTGCCCCTCCAGCCCAAACGGGTGGAGATAGACCCCCCTCCCTTAGTAAAACATGCTTGTATTGAACTGTTCTACAAAAAAACGTTATAATTTCTTGGCGCCTAAGTTATCGTACTCTTTCCAAAATGTATAGCTTGTACATACCATAGAACCATTTTTTCAAATTTTGAATTACTCATTATCGACATACCGGATTTTAATGAAATTTTTTATAGAGATGCTTAAAAAACATTGCATTTCAACACTAAAAAAAATATTTTTTGAGTTCTTGAAAAAGAAAATCATTTTTTTTTTTTTGAAAAATTAGATATCTCAAAAATGGGTAAATATTTTTTTTTTAAATTTAATTTTCATTCGTACAATAATAAAAACCTAAGGTTGACGTACCAAATTCTTTTCTTAAAAATGTTTTAAAAATTTTGTATATAAAACCTTATTTTATAAAGAAACCACTACAACGACTTTCATTTCATATTTGCATAGCATTCTGTTTTTATCTCTTCCTACTAGAAGAATTTAAAAAATTATGATAATTTTACCCTTATGAACAGTTTTCTCTAATAACATTCGTTTTTAAAATTCCTAGTCTATTATATAGGAGCAAGGTCGTGCATTTTATTTAAATCCAGTTCATATCCTAATATCCTATCGATGTAGAGACCGTGCTCTGAGGCCAACTTCTTATCGTGGACATATTTCCAATAATCCGGAAGGTATTAACCCACGTAAGAATTCTATTTTGGAGCGAAATTAAAAGCTGAAACAACGAGCTGAACAATCGAGCAGTTGTTTGAAAAATAAGCTTGCACGCAAAAAATAACCTTGTTTTAAAAATTTCTAAAAATCTTTCGGTCCCGCTTTAAATTGGCGCCACAAATAATAAATTACGACCGTTAGAACGGTCCATTCGTCCACCGTAAATCTCCTTGTACGTAAATGCTGTAAAGATCAGGATCTATGAGCTTCACATGCCTCGTTAGTTCCATAACTAAGAAACAGGGTTGTGAGCTTGAAAAGAAATGAAAATTTAGGGATACTTACTTTAGTAAAACAATGAAGTCGTTCAGAAGTTTCATACAAGATATCTTTTATGAATGTAAAAAAGAGTTTCGGAAACAAAAGGGAACCTTGTGGTACACCAGCAATTAATTTCTGAAAAACAGACTTAAAACCGGCCAGAACAACTCACATATCACATTGAACGGAACGGAAGAGAAAGGTAATTTATAATCCAAGCAGATACTCATGGATATCAAAGGTTTTATAAATATCAGGTGCAAGTATTTTTGTTCCTCCAAAATGATGAAATGAGTAGTTCCTCTTTTCAGTCAACGGTCGACCTATTGCTACGAAAGATGTACTGTCTGTCATTTAAGAGCTTTCGCTCTTCAATATATTTATCAAGCTGATTGTTAATCAGACTTTCCATGATCTAAGTGAAGTATCTGTAATTGGTTGGTGCATGGAAGGGGGAACAAATGTCGATTTCCACCTACACGAAAAGAGCTGCGAGGAGTATGACAGATGGAAAAGCTTATTTATATTTATTACTAGCTTAGATGGGCTTGGCTCTATACTCTGCAATAATAATTTTATCAGCGTACGATATAATACACGAACTGGAAGGATATTCCTGTAGGCAACAAAAGTGATCGAATTATCCTCAGTAAGCCGTTATATGGTCTGTCCCTTGAAAAACTGTTATTGATTTGACAAAGATAAACAAAACTCTTAAGACCTAATACTCATAAAACTCCATGACGTCCCTTCAAAATAAGCTCGCTTACAGACCTGCGTTAACAACATGCACACAATTTTATCCATCTTCAAGACGCTATAATCATAAGAGGGTGCCTGTTAACTATGCATATGGAAGAAAGGACATTCAAAAAAAAAATACACATCGATGAACGATGAAAGGTACTCGAAATAATATGCAAATTATGTGTGCACAAGAAGCTAATGCTGGATAGGACGAAGACAATGGTGATGATTACATCATCAAACTCGGCCATCAACCTTATTCCCTACGTTTATTTCTCTAGGGTGTCTTACAACCTTGGGTGTGTATGTGTGTGCGCGGATTCTCCTTCAAACAAGGCCAAAGGTACTCAACAGAGCGATTGTGAATAAAAACACAACTTGCGGTCTTGGATAATTCGTTCGTGATGGTAGTTTTCCAATATAATATCCGTTATATCCTCATCCACGCTTCCATATCCTGTTTCCGTTATTAGGGGAAGACAAAATTAAAGTGCAAACCCCAAGTCTCATGGACTTGCTCATTCAATTGAAGTTGTTGAGAATCCTTAACATAAAAATATGTGTCGGCACGTACTATGTTCGTGAATACTTTTTTATAAATTTAAAAATAGTTTGGTTGTGAAGTCCTTAAGGGCTTAAGGAAGTTTTTGTAAACAATAGAAGGAAGGAATAGTTATAGTATCAGATTTTGATATATCGGCAGTTTTATTCAATTATACGAACCACGTAACGTTGTTAAAATTCCGAAACTGAGAATACTACTGTCTTCTCACAGTCTACATTCTCAGACAGGTATCAATATTCAAGGCTGCTCCATGATGGATAAACACCATGTGGTAGATAGTGGAGTAGAAAAACTCAACCTTATCGGTTCTTATTTTGAGGCGTTTAACGCTAGAGAACCCTATAGCTGTAAGATTGGTGAAGTAAGGGATGATTTTTTTAAGATTTCGTAAAAGAAAGTACCCCTTGGCATAAGAGTTAGTGCCTTGGACTGTCATGCGGAAGGTCTAGGCTTGGATTCTTAGCTGTGTACTGATTCTTACGAGGAATTGACAAATCCTCTAAGCGGATCTCTTGTCAAGAAAAGTGATGCGCTCAATAGCCGTTCGGAATCGGCAGAAAATTGTAGGTCCCCTCCATTCCAATATTTCAAACATTGTACCTAAGCATATACCCATCGATATTATACGGTAATACCACGGCATTTAACAATCTGCTAACTAACTACTATGTACTTCCCGAGTTACTGGAAAATATCAAAGGAATTTCGATCCTTTCTGATGCTTTAAAATGATAGGCCTAAGTCTCCTTCATAATACCGGGAAGATTTTTGAATTAGGTATTAGTAAACATATTCTGCCCGTTTGGAAAGAAAAGGTGATTTTAAAGTGAGACTAATTTGGATTCAGAGATATAACTCGATGGTGCACCCAATCACGAAATTGGTTTAAGACAATAAAAGGAATGTTAATGCAAGAAGATGCACAGCTACCCGCTAAATTGATATCGAAAAAGCCGATGCGATGAACTATTAACTTGCCAGAAATAAATTTGCACCTCATCGATGATAATATCAAAGATATAGCTGATCCATCAAAGTGAACTGAATACAACCAGCCGAAACTGACAGATTTGGAATGAGATACAGCAAGTCAACATCATGTTCCGGAACTCTATTCGACATCACAATAATATCCAATACCAGAAAAGATTGCAAACAATCAAGACGGGACCTGATGCTTTCAAAAACATCAATAGGACCATTGGAAAACAGCCACAAATACCGGAAACCATCATCAGCAATGATACTGAAGCTATTTCGGACCAAAACAAGGTGGAAGCGTTCGCCGACTACTTCGATTCGGAAGAAACTTCACACCGCACCCACCTTTTGACCCAACTTTCTTACAGGAAGTTGAGGCAACAGTTCAACAAACACTGCAACCAAATCCGGATAAAATAAATTTTAATATCATCAATCCAGCAAATGATCCCACCGATAGTCTACATTTATGCCATCAGAGGAGGTTGTAGAAATCATCAGCAATTCTGAGCCAAAAAAGTCGGCTTGACCAAATGGGGTCTCCTACTAAATCATGAAAAGGCTGCCACATGAAGTTATGATTTTCCTCACAATCATTTTAAACAAACGCATCAACAACTGTTACTTCCCTCAGATGGGCAAAACAACTGTTACTTCCCCCAGAAGTAGAAAACTCCGTAGATTGTGCGAGTTCCGAATAAAGGTGCTTCCAATATAGCTTCCAACTACAGCCCGATATCACTTCTCAACAACATCTGGAAGAAGTAATCCTTCGAAGAATGAAGAAATTCTGCAGTGAAAATTCCATCATCCCTGACATGCAATTCAACTTTCGAAAAAAAACACTCAACCTTGCATCCACTGGTAAAATTCCAACACGATATCACCAAAGCCCTCAACAGTCATCGTATCATCGTCGGATGCTTTCTGGATGTCCATAAAGCGTGTGGATAGATGGCCTAATCCACAAACTTCATCTTATGCAAGTATTTCCGCCGTTAATAAAAAATTCTCTTTTCCTTCCTATCTTTCAGGAAATTGTTCGTCCAACTAGATAACTGCAAGTCAAACATGAAGACAAACATGAAGACCATCTACAACTTGATGACTTCTCCAATTGGATGCGAGAACCTTCTGTATGCTGATAACTCTCTCACTTACGCCACATTAATGTCACCACTAATCGCTGTCCGAGAAGTAGAAACCCACATCAACAGACTCTTCCAATTCTACCAGAAATGGGGCATCCGAATCAACACTTCCAATTCTACCAGAATTGGAGCATCCGAATCAACACTTACAAATCGGAACTTGTCTGCTTCAGGAGACCTTCAACTGGTAGAGGCATTCGCACCGCAACAATTTGCAGAAAACTGGTCATCGCACACCCCACCAAAGCGGCAAAGCAAAACGTCAATTACCTTTGAGTTCACTTCAACGATTTGCAAAGGTTTAGCCTGCATCCTGCATTCAAGAAATATTCTGGAAAATGCCAGCTGGGCCTTCAGCCGTTTGCGCCCATTGCTGAAATGAAGACCAGGTGTGAGCCACCGACAGAGATATTAATCTACAAGCAACTCCTGCGACCAGCGAACAGCTATTTCTTCCCAGTCTGGTTTTCAATCTCGAAGACAGCTATGAAGGAACTTCAACTATTCAAAAGGAAGATACTGAGGATCTGCACTGGACTCGATTTCGACCGTCAACGACAGAAACAATATTGGAACGAGCATCTCTACAAAGAAGCGAATTTAAGCCCACTGGACAAATATCTAGTTCAATGGACGAAGAAACTATAGCGGAACATCAACGGCACCCGAATCAGCTTATTAGAAGGATGACCACATAACAACGCCATCCCGAACCGAGATACCTCAGTGTAATGGAAACTCTGGATGACAACGTAATCATGGACAACGAGGAAGTAGTCTCGTTCTACGCTGACATTGAGTCAGCCTGCCACCCCGGCTAACGCCATCCCTGCCTACAACCAGTGTTGCCGCAAGCCAAAAAAAAGAGTCGCTAGATCGACCTTAAAAATCCGCTAGATATGCTAAAATTTTGAAAAAAGTCGCTAGAAAAAAATTTCAGAACACATATCAAAAAAAAAAATATATTCAGTTATAACAAAAAATTTATTTTGAATAGTAAAGAAAAACTTATAAACATTAGGTTAACATAAAAAATCTTAAAAAAAAAAAAAAACAAAAACAAATTCAGTCTACAAAATATTAAAACTTTTTATTTTTTAAATGAAAAGTAAAGAATTTTTAATAATAACTTCAAACACCTATTATAAAAATAATCAATCACAAATAATTATAGCCATTAAAGCATCTTCATCAATTTCATTGACTTCAATATCTAAAGCATTATTGAAATTTTTGAATTTTTTGAAAACAAGTATAAATATATTTACAAAAAAAAGTTAAGTTTACTCCCGAAATCTCCACTTTGGCCGATTCGACAAAACCAAACAAAAACAATTACAGTTTAAAATTGTACACAAAATAAATCATATAAACGAAATGACCAGGTAGTCCAGTTTTTAAAACATAAACCCGATCACTCGCAATCACACTCCTTTTGGTCTTATTTTGTGTGGTGAAGTTTCAAATTCAGTTCAGTGGTCGTGGTAAAAAGAGAGTCAATCGAACATAAGTGCCAAACTCGAATGCCAGGGATGTAACATCATCACAATGTTCTTGCAAAAAGTCACTAGAAAAGTCGCTAGAATTATCTAGTGACAAAAAATAATTTTTGGTCGCTAAACTTTTGAAAATTCCGCTAAATATAGTGACAAAGTCACTAAAACGGCAGCACTGCCTACAACCCACAAAAATCACCAATGACAACCGGGAATGAACACCCTGAAGACGATACAGTCAACCGCCCTTTTGTTGTAAGGGCAACACTTCTAGTTCCAGAAGAAAGAAAGAAAGAAAAACAAATGAATGTTCAGAAAGAAGAATGAAAGAAAGATACTCGTATAATGATTGTATTTAATAGAGAGAGACTTCCGGTTAGGTAGAAGAATATACTGAGAGAATAAAGATAATGATAATGATCACGATCAGTTGTTGTGGATCTGTTAACGAGGAAAGACCTTTTATTTATTTAACCGAATATTGTTTTAGTTCTGTATTAAGCAAAAGGTAAACTGCTTACAATTTTAATTTTTTTTTTGATCATGTACATTTTATATGAAAATAATTAAACTTAAGTCACTGCATATAGTTAGGTATATAGTTATCAGAAAGCCAAATTGTAAATAGTATGTTCAATAAAACAAAACAACACTTTTCTATCATAGGAATAGTCTGATCAAAATCTCGAGTTAGATTTTTTTACGAATGCATTACTTGGCCTTGCAGCAGTTACAGCTACATCGTGTGTATAACACAAGAATAACTTCTCAGCCTGGCTGCTTGAACTTCTTTAGCTTTTCTTATCCCTATTCTTCTTGCTCTTAGTCTTTAGAGTGGGCGATAAAAGTTTATGAAATTTTTTTTTTTTTTTTTTTTTTGTCAATATACGAGTAGAATACGCTCGAAAGGGATTTTAAATGATTTTATGTGTCATTTTTACACCTATGGGAATGGTAAAATTTGATTGCCAATTAATATGGGCATAAGAGAACCCTCCAATGGATATTAGTAAATATGGCTTTATTGTAATATTATTCCCCCCATTTAAAAAAAAATGTTAAAGTGTTGCTCTAAAAGCAGATTGAATAAATTATAATTTATTCTTGTTGTAACGATTATTATCTACATTATGTAATAGAGCTAGTTCCGGGGTATTTTTCGGTTATGAATAATTTAAATTCGTTTTTACTCGATTTAATTTCACATTGAAATTAATTGTTGGATAAAAAATTTGCATTTTAAAATAATCTAATGTAAGTTTTATTGACTTATTATTATAATTCGATATTTTGCTTAATTTTATACATAAATAGCTACATAACTAAAATCTCAATAAGGGTGGGTAGATTTAAAAAAGTCTAGAGGGGCCGAATTGCATGACCTTGGTGGCAAATAACCATTACTTCTGCCTCAAATTGTTCATATAGAATGTCAATCGTGTCGTTCGCTGTGTAGCAAGTAGCGCCATCTGTTTTAGGAGCAGATTTAAAAGAAGATACCGATGCAAATTTGTTTTGAACGTCTGCACATCATGATTGAAGGGAAACATTTAGTCGCGTAAAACATTCTACATTCGTGTAGTGCGGCTAAATAGGGAATCTCTAAACTTATCGGTTCGTCCGAAGTTGAGCTGAAGCGTAAGCTGATGGGCACTCCCTGAATGGCGAGTAATGCGGTAAAACTGCTTAAGTATGGAGGAATACAACTCGCTATTTCACTAGAACATGGTTTATAAAAATAACGATAAAATAATGAAAGACATTGCAGAGGTTCTTGAGAGATTCAATTGTTTCTGTTATATCGAATCGAACAGAAGAATTTCTGCATGACAGTAACCATAATGCAGGGTGTACTAAGGTCTTATCTCTACAGCAGCGAAATTCTCTTCTTTATCGCCGTTATTACGTTTGGAGAAATGGTTTTTCCATAATCTCAGCATGGACTGGGGTTATACTACGATGTTCCCTTGATTGTCCATGCAGGCATTGGTTCGGAAATTGTATATTTGAGATGTTTGCTTTACCTTTTGGAAAGACTTCCGAACCTCATTCGAGGCATTCCTCTATTTCCTCGATCGAGCGTTTCTCATGATATTTTTTTTTTTGCTTTCTGAGAAGCCGGTGTTACTCTTCTGTTCGGAGTGTTGGGGAGCAGCTCTGGTACTTCTGTGCAGCACTGTTTTATATGATCCTTGTTTAGCTGCATATGTGCTTGCCCTGATGGCTGCTTGGCTTTGCTCTTACTGGTTTTCAATAATTGATGCTGGCGGCAAATAATTTCTTATGAGGTTGTAAGAAACTCTATCGGATCTTTTGCGATTGAATTGTAGCCGTCTAACATCAAACTTCCTCACAGTGCTTCCTTGTCATAACTTGGATCGAGATATCCGCGGCCGTACCCCAGCTACAACGAAGCAGTGATCTAATTCGATGTTAATCGCACGGAACGTATGGAACTGGTTGATTGATCAGGAGATCTCCATGTAAATTTTTGAATATCGAGATGTTTAAACTGCGTACTAGCTTCCTGAACATCTCGCCCCACAAAATCGATCAGCTTGAATCCGTTATCAAAGATGTTGTCGTACAGGCTGTATCCTGTATCTGCCAACCATGTCACAAATGATATCTTCTCTTCGTAGCTTAGAATTAAGATCTCTTAGAATAATTTTAATGTTATAATAAGGGCAATGCTCGTATATTGTATCAAGGATCTCGTAGAATAGGTCTTTGTTGTCTTTATCTTTTGCCTATCTTAGGGCATGTGCGCAAATTAGGCTTATGTTTATCCTTCTTGCGAATTGTCGCTCGTTCACACAGTTGACACTCAAGACATTTTACGTGAGATAGTTGCAACAAATAGACGCTGCTTTTGTTCTCAATAGCAGTAGCCGTATTAGATATAGTAATCCCCTCTCTCCATCTCGTCGAATTTCTTGAATGAGCTAATATCTGCTTTGCAGCAGTTATGGACATCCGCTTATTGTTCAGCTGCACTCAGTCTATTGAGAGACTTAACATTCCACGTATAGATCCGAAGTTCGTTGTCCTTATTTCTTTTTCATGGTTTTTCATCAATGAACTCGTGCGTATCTGAAGCTTGTTTGTGCTTCGCGACTAGAAAATTATTTTGATGTGACCCCTTCGACTCAACCCCCAACCTGAAGGGCCAGATCCCTAATATGGCTCTAAAAATGGGGAACCGTATAAACCGCTCCTTGCAGACCTGAGCTCTGAATATATCGTAGTAGCCCTGTAAGGTGCTCCCTAAAAAGTACAGCCGAACTGGAACTGTGAACGCCACCGTTGATTCCGTCTTGGGAATTCCTCCGGGAGTCGAATAAACCGCTTCTTGCAGGCCTGAGCTCTGAATAAATCGTAGTAGCCCTGTAAGGTGCTCTCTAAAAAGTACAGCCGAACTGGAACTGTGAACGCCACCGTTGATTCCGTCTTGGGAATTCCTCCGGGAGTCGAATGAACCGCTCCTTGCAGGCCTGAGCTCTGAATAAATCGTAGTAGCCCTGTAAGGTACTCACTAAAAAGTACAGCCGCATTCCTCCGCTGCCGCTTGGATGAAAGAAGAGATGACTTAGTGGGAACACCTCTAACCCAACTCTCTGATTGCTATATAGGGGTTAGGGACCACAGTGCTGTTGGCCCTCTGGAGAATTTAGCCCACCCAGTGTATCTGATTTTCTGAAGAACACCACCATGACTACTACAGAACTGACCTCCGTTTCACGAATCAAACTTTCGCGGAGCCCTTGGCCTAGATGACTGGAAACAACGTACTCGGGATCAAAGAGTGTGGAAATCTGAAAGTCTTAGTCAGAACCTTCATGGATCAGGACCCGGATGAGTAGGTAGTAAGCTGGCATTCTTCTTCTTTTCGATATGATTCGACAATTGTTATACGCCCATACCATAATTCTTCTTCTGTAATTTAATACCTTGGACGGCAAGACCAAGAACTCGTATGCAGGTACATACTATATAGCAACTCACAAGCCAGTCGTGCATTTTATTAAACAGGGCATTAAGGTATTCATATTGTCTCCACTGTTCACCACTCTTTCCTATTTTCATTATTTTTCCAAAAACAAGAAAAAAAAACGACGAAAAAAGGATTAATACAAATCGCAACTCCGTTGAGCAATTAAAATATTGTTTCCTCTATAATTCCGCCATTTCTTTTTTAACTTGATTCCTTTCATCTTATGCTATTATTTATAATATTAATGAGATAAGTTTCGTCAACGTTTAATGAGTTTTGAGCTCTCAAAGAGATTTTTTGCCACCGAATTGGTGCCGGTGCGCAGAAGGGAAGTGCAAAAATTGTTGAATTAAAAAACAGGATCACAGCATCGAAACTTTTTCATATTTAATGACTTTGTTGTGTCTTTTCCGACAACCATCATCTTGATAAACTTCTCATCCTCATCTGCAAAGTTCATCCTTTTCAAATGCCAAAAGACTAAAGGCGACCCGACCAATTGATAGTCAGCCTTTTCTTCAAAAGTCGAGGTGTGAGAATTAGATAAATACAACACTATTGCTCACCTAAAGCTACCAAACACTCCTCGTTACTGCTCATAGCGATTATGAGACCAAGACACCCATCAGAAGCAGCGAGAGGAGTAAATAAATACAAAACAGAAAAGATTTTCGTTTTTACTCACAAACTCGCTCGCGAATGCTATTTTCTCGACAACACTTCCATTGCATTATCCTTACACTGAATTGAATTAAATTATAAAACATGAACGTTGAAGAATATTTCCACTGCGTCATATTTTATTTATAAATTGAGCACTTCCACAACACTGAAACCAACAGTGACAGCTCCGAGTAGTTGTGGATGGTGGATTGGTGGGTTGTAGATGTGGAGCCCGGTCTTGGTGCGGGTTTGGTTCTAGGAGGTCGGGGTTTTGGGTTTAAGTTTGGGTCCTTAGATTGGGTTCGGATATAAGGTCGAGATCCGAAGATGGCTCCAGTAGGTGAGTTACCCACGAGTAGACCTGCACACCCTTTCCACTTACATATAGAAATTTTCTTACAGCGAAATGCTTTTAGTTTATCACAATCTGGCGGATAGCATAAAAGGCTTTTTTAGAGTTACATCGGCATCGCAGCTCGTTGCTCGTAGTCGTTCGTCGGCATCAGTCTTAATTTATTAATGACTTAGAAACTTTGTGCGATGTGACGGGTTATCATCCTGCTGCAGTGTAAGGTGTGTTTCTCAAGAGATTCTCACAGCTCACAGATTCGCCCAGCAAATTCAGAGCAATATGGAGAAAGGGGATTGATAGAGCACGTCCGAGAGTTTCTGATTTTTTTGAAAATGCAGTTACGGTAAATAAGATATCAGGGATGTCATTTTTGTAAGCGAACTATAGAATATTTATTGTTGCTTTTTATATCTAATTATAATCGTCAGTTCTTATTTTGAAACTAAAGTTATATTTTTATGTGGATTTTCACCCTTGGTTGGACAGAACTAAGGAAGAATCTAGGAGGGGAAAAGAATTAACGAGGAATAACTTTTATGTTTTAAGGAACTTAAAAAGTATAAACACTTAACTGCCCCTGATAAAAGAGATAGGCTTGCATGCTTAGAAATACCTAGGAGCTTATTAGAAATTATTGAAAAAAACGCGCCACAATCTTATTGAATTTGACAATGTGGCCAAACATTTGAGGGACACACAATTATGGAATGATTACAGGGTGTCCAGTTAAGAACGACAAATAAAACAACAACGCTTTTAGATAATAAGGGTGCGTTTTATGGCTCATCTTCGACTCATTAAAGAAAAAGAAGTCAGCGGGAGTCGATGGTATATCAACGTTGTACTACGACATCTACCTTCGGGAGCAGTAGATGATTATCCACATTATCCATTGCGATGGAAGACAGCTGTGGTTCATCCTATCCCGAAAAAGGGAAAGGACAACTCCAATCCGGAGAATCTCCGGGCGATAAGCCTTCTTCCGAGTATCAGTAAGGTATTTAAAAAGGTATTAATAGATCTCGGTCCAAATGGGCGGAGGACAACAATATCATACCGGATACTCAGTTCGGTTTTAAGGCAGGACATGATACAGTTTATGCCGCGTCTGAGCTGGTCTCTGATATCCAATGGAACGAATCTAAAAAGCAGTGTACTGGTGCTTGTGTGGTTGACTTAGTGATGGCTTTCGACACAGAATGGTTATACTTGTAGGGTCTCTATCTAAAACTAACTAGACTCGGCATAAGTAAACCACTATTACATATGCTTTATGACATGCTCAATGGTAGAAAGTTTGCTGTCAAAATTGGCAATGTAACTTCTTCGATATTAAGAATGGTTTTCAGTAGGGAGCGGGAAACTCGCCGATTCTATTCAGCATTCACACCAGCCATTTGATAGGTAGTCAAATTCAGGCAATTGCATATGCCGACGATCTAATAGCGTACAGAACAGCTCCAAAAGTTAAGGTCATCAGAATTCTCTAACACCGTGAGTTCGACAAGATTCAGCGATATTGCGATGACTGGAAGTTGAAAATCAGCTTTCAGAAATCTGAAACTATTCTGCTTAGGACTCCGTTGGCTGGAGCCCCTAGGGATACGAGAGAGAACTGGCACAAGCTGGTGATCGTAGGGCCACTCGCGAGTAAAAGTGTGGTAAAGTACCTTGGCATCTGGTTGGATCAGTATTTGTATTTCGACAGACATAATTAAATGCTGCTCTGACCAGGGCTAGGAGAGCGTTTGCCCTGACGAAACGGTTGTTTTACAGCAGCCGCACAGTGGAACGTCTAGTACAAAATTCCGGACATTGGGTGATTTTTTGTTTTCATTATTCGAAATATTTTTTGTTTGATATGCATAGAAAATTGTCGCCTCTTTTACATATAAAACAGTTTTTTTAAGTACACTCTTTAATTTTCAAATAATAGGGACTCAAAGATGCAGTATTTTTAAAACCAAAAAAAATTGGAATTTTAACGCTTTTTTGTAATTTGTTTTTCTCAGACCCTTTTTATGTTTTCTTTTCGAAATAAATTTTGTAGGCATGCAATTGATTCATTTAAGATTAACAATTAAAAAAATCCTTGAAACAAGATTGTTTTAGCCTTAAAAAAAACTGTTTTTGTGAGTATTTTTAAAAAATTCTAATTTCAGGTTTGAAGATGATTTTAAAAAAATGCTCAAAAATGCTCGGTTTTTGGGTAGTCTTAAATGAATTGTGCACTTATTTGGAGTCATATTTTCAAAAAATTGGATCCGACCGCATCCGACCCCGCTTCCTGGAGGGTTTTTAAAAATCTCCCTTAGAGCTGAGAACTCTTAAATAAAATAAGTTTGTTAACTGGAGAAGGGGGTAGGGGCATCTTTGCATTATAAATAATAATAAATAACATTAAGACATCTAAAACAATGAAACAGTGCATACATTGACACGAAAGAAAGAGGGAGGGGACGGGGATTCCCCTTTTATCAATTAAATCTTATTTGCTCTTCTTAAAGAGATTTTGTCTTTAGGTTATCATTATTTGTTATAGACTTAATGGCAAAACAAAGTATGGCTCTCATGCTAACGGTTATTTTTTCTCTCTTAATTTAAAAAAATGTAATCATGTGATTTTATAATAATGAATGCCATTTTTGTTTAGTTTTTTTTTTTTAACAAAGCGATCGCCTAGAACACAAATAGTTTTGAAGCCTTCTACTAAGTTAAAATGGTTGTGTTTACTTACGAAGATTTTGTCAACGTTTTAAAGGCTAACGGGCTTGACTTAACTGACTATAAATATTGTTATCCAAACAGCGAAAGTAAAATCTGGGGAAACAAATTGGACTTGTTTAAATTTTTTCGCTAGTTTTGTTTGAAGCTGGAAAATGGATTTGTAGAATGCAGTAACAATAAAATGCGAAAAAACGGTTTAAAACGTGGCTTGAAGCAGAATTTAACAAATTAACCTTTATAAAACTACCCCCATCAACCGCTAACAACATTAATGAACAGTTTGATAACTTCAGTGAGCGACAAAAACAGGCGTAAAACCCAAGCTTTACGTCAAAGTACATGCAGCACTACGCTTCTTTTAGCCGAAGAAATGAAGCTGAAAGGTGAAGTTAAGCTTAATGCTTCAAAAGTAATAGATTTTTTTAATAAAATACCGTGAAAACAATATTCAATATAAATAACATTCAAATTAAAATGTGAACGATGTCTCGAAATACATACATATTTAAAAAAAAAAAAGTGCAAAAATGCACATCAAACTTATAATATTGTTACGAAAATCAAGAATATTACTTGTTTCTGATACAGATTTTATATACATAGTTTGATTGTTGTTTCTGATCAATATAAAAATATTTTTATTATGATTATTTAATTTGCTGATTAAAAACGTTTAGAACTTTGTTCTATTTTTTTTGTTGAAACCTACAAATTGTATTTTATTTAACACTGGTGTCAGAAGTGGGATAGTTTAGTGCTAATTGATGGCTGTCTTTACCGGATTTGGGAAAGCGAAGATGGAAAAGTCAAACATAAGCTTCTGGTAGCACCAAAATCAAAAATTAGAGAAGTTCTAGAAGAATTCCATGATGGTGTCACTGGAGGACATTTAGGAATCACTAAAACAGTAGAAAAAATCAAAAGGCATTTCTACTGGGTGGGATGCCAAGAATCAGTTGCCGATTGGATTGCCAAATGCAAAACGTGTGCAACCGCAAAAGGACCTA
This sequence comes from Chrysotoxum bicinctum, assembly GCA_911387755.1. Classification (NCBI taxonomy): domain Eukaryota; kingdom Metazoa; phylum Arthropoda; class Insecta; order Diptera; family Syrphidae; genus Chrysotoxum; species Chrysotoxum bicinctum. The sequence goes on from OU426988.1 coordinate 193,375,597, forward strand.
AAACACGCAGTCGAGGTCCTATGCAGTCATGTACCGTTGGTGCTCCCTTTGAACGAATTGCAATGGATATCGCAGGACCATTTCTAGAAAGTAATAAGGGAAATAGGTACGTATTAGTCGTTATCGATTATTTTAGTAAATGGCCGGAAGTATACCCCCTACCAAACCAAGAAGCGAGAACTTGTGCCAACGCTTTCTTTAATGAATGGGTATGTCGATATGGTGTACCTCTTGAATTGCATTCTGATCAGGGAAGAAACTTTGAGTCCGTTATATTCAAGGACTTATGTGAAATCTTAGGGATACGGAAGACGCGGACCACACCACTACATCCACAGTCGGATGGCATGGTGGAAAGATTTAATAGAACCCTTGAAGAGCATTTAAGGAAAGTTGTCGACAGCGAACAAAGAAAATGGGACGAACAAATTCAAAAATTCCTGATGGCGTACAGATCTGCAGTACATGATACGACTAAGTTAACACCGGCTAAAATCCTCTTTGGAAATGATCTACGGCTACCAGCAGATATCAAATTCGGAACGAGTTCTGGAATATTGAATCAAAAACCTTATGATGAAATTTTTAGTCGACAGCAATTGGATGAAATTCATAAAGATGTTAGAAAAAGGTTACAGTTAAGAAGCGACAAAATGAAAGTAAGATACGATCTCCAAGTAAATTCGAAAGGCTTCAGTGAAGGTGATATGGTTCTCCTTCATAATCCTCAACGAAAAAAAGGTATATGTCCAAAATTACAAACTCATTGGGAAGGACCTTATGTGGTAATCAACCGAATAAATGATGTGGTGTATCGCATACAGTGGAAGGATCGTAAAAGATCAAAAATGAAAGTAGTTCATCTGGATAGACTGGCTCAATACTATGGTGACAATAGTGACTTTGTTCGAGACGAACAAAATTTAAGTGGGGTATAGTGTTACGAAAATCAAGAATATTACTTGTTTCTGATACAGATTTTATATACATAGTTTGATTGTTGTTTCTGATCAATATAAAAATATTTTTATTATGATTATTTAATTTGCTGATTAAAAACGTTTAGAACTTTGTTCTATTTTTTTTGTTGAAACCTACAAATTGTATTTTATTTAACAATATGAATTAAGAGCAGTACATTATTAATTGTTCTTCCTCCATAAAATTAATTTTATTTGCCTAAAGCTAAGGTTTGAGAAGTTTCAGGGGTTATGTTAATTTTTTTTTAGGAAAATTGCTCATTTTTTCAGAGTTTTTGAAATATAATATGAAACTATAATTTTTCAAGTACAAAATAGTGAAAACCGTTTCAAAATCCATCCATTATTTCAAAAGTTACAGCCCGATGACCACTTTTTCATGTTTTCGTTCCACTGTGAGCCGGCTTGACGAAAGAGTGAAGTTGATTTGCTACATGGCCCTCTTCTGGCCGATGATTGCTTTTGGGGTATGGTTCAACATTGCCACATCTCAAATGGAAAAGATTCGGGTGTTTGAGAGACAGTGTCTTAGACGTTGCCTTGGATTACACAGAGTACCAGATTCGGAGTCCAAACATTATTATTCCAACGAGGTTCTATACAACGGAGCCAATATAAACAGAAGTGATCATTTTTTGATAAGGCTGATTCCGGTCACATTGCAAGAGCGATGTCCTCGACCAACAGCCTAATTTTTTGGGCTTACTACCCTAACAACGATTATTATGAGAGTGTACGTCTAAGCGGCTCTATCCCACCCGATGCATTTCTCTACTTAGACAGTCAAGGGCTGGTCCAAGATAGAAAGGTGATTCCGCTAATCTACCACGTCGGCCGGAGGTCTATGGATAGGCGGCTCCTTATAGTCGAGACGTCCTCGCACAAGACGGATCAGGGCGCCTTCGGTTCAATTGGACTGTGTCCGATCGGGACCGTTTTATGTTTCAGGGGAAGTTCTTCTTCAATAACTTTTAAATGAAATACAATTTTATAATTTATAAAGGTGGGCTTCATTTACCGTGATTATATCTACTAGGGTTGCTCAAGAAAAAAGTAAACATTTGCTGCAAATAAAAGCAAGCATCGCAAGCTTTACTCGTCGACAAATACCCGAAAGCTTTTTGCGGTGTACTCGTTTATTAAAGACATTAATGAGTCTGCTCTTCGCTTTGTGAACTTAAAGTTGGGAATTCAATCTGGCTTATTTGCTGTTGCTCTTAAGGATCCTTCTTTTTGTCCTGCTTGTATGCAAAAAAAAAAAAGAAAATTTATTATTTATAAATTTTCCAAGAAACGAGGACAAGAATTTGCGTTTGACTGCGAAGAAATGATAAGTTGTCACAGTGACACAGTACTGCCTCTTACGAGGAACTGACAAATCCTCTAAGAGTATATCTTGTAATGAAAAGTGCTGCTCATTAGCCGTTCGGAATCGGCATAAAATTGTAGGTCCGACCAAATTTACTTATATGAACATTTTTATAATACAAACTCTATATACTACTAAAATAAATCAGCCAAGTAAAAGACTTAGCACTATGAACTATGTACAATCAACATTTCAAATTCTCAAATCAAGAATTGTATTTTTTAACAAACAAATGTTAATTTACCCCACGTTAATTTTTACCTCCGATATACAGTAACGAGCTAAAGTGGTCAAATGCTTTCGCTTACTTGAAAAATTGATTTAAAGTAAGAGTTTTTAGTAGAATTAAAATCTTTTTTTTATTTTTTTCGTTTTGTTTATTTAACTAAATTTTATTATTTATAATAACTTTTTCAAAAAATAATATATTATAAAAAACAAAAAACATTCCATTAGTTTTTAGACTTGTCCAATTGTGCACATTTAAAATCAATGTTTTTTCTTTAGTATTTATTCCATAAACTTTTATTTTTATTTACTTGGGAGCAAAGCTTGGGTATACTTTCAACCAAATTATGGAGAAATTACTCTGGAATACGGCCCCATTCCAGCTCCATTTTTTGCCAAAGCTTCTGACTGTTTGATGGGTGATTTTTGTGCGGTCAGGGCTTTGTGCTGGCCATGTCATCGTCGTAAACTGTTGATTTCTCAGCCATTCCGAGACAATTTTTGGCGTGTGTTTTGGATCGCCGGCCTGCTGAAAAGTTATTTCACAATCATTGAAGCCTGTTGATGCAGTAAATGGTGGTAAATTTGTCTTCAAAATGTTCCAATATTTTTCTCTGTTCATGATGCCATCGACTTTCACCAAAGGACCAACAGAGTTCCACAAGAAACAGCCCCAAGCCATCACCGAACCTCCTCCATGTTTCACGGTCTTTTAAACTTGATTTTGTTGAAATGACCAATAAAAAGATCTACCATCCGTTCCTATTCTATTGACCTTCGTCGCGTCCGACCAAATGACTTTTTTACATTGGTCAATGGTCCAGTGTTTGTGCCAAAGCTAACCTGGCTTTGATATTTTTCGTTGAAAGCAGAGGCTTCTTCGGTTTCTCTTTAGCGTTCAACCCAATTCTTATGAGTGCCCGCCGTGCAGTCCATCCACTAACTGGTCCATTCGAACTTGAGATTTCAATCAAAGTTGAGATAACGTTGATAGCGAAGACTAAAAAAGTGGGTCCGACAATTCCTTCTGTCTGTCTGTATGTCTGTATGTCTGTACCCCGATCTAGAGCCTAAGCTACTGGACCTATTTTCTTCAAACTCGGTACTTAAGATTCTTGGGTGAGATACCCCCCCCCCCCCCCCTACAACCGTAATGCATCATCTTATTTATCTCGAAAACGGCTCTAACGATTTTGATTAAAAAAAAATTGGGTGAAATTGTATAGACATGGACTACATTTTGGTAAAAAAAAATTTTGGGGGGAAACGTTATTAACGGTACCTGTCATAGAACGGTTTTTTTTATTTTCGACTATCTCATTAACGGCTCTAACGATTTTAACCAAATTTTTTTAATAGGAACCTGCTTAAAATTGAAATAATATTGTATATAAAAATATTCGAAAAAATATTCTTGGGTTTTTGAAAAAAAAAATTAAAAAAATTTTGTTTGAAAAGTCAATAAGCTATTTTTAATCAAAAATCAATATCTTCAAAACGCATGAACGATTATTTTTTGAAGTTATTTTCATAAATCTATGACGTTACAAAATACTAACATTCAGCATTCCCAATTTTGTTCTTGAAGAATTTTAAAGATATTTCTTATATAAAAAATTATTTTAATAATAAGGCAATTTTGAAACTTTGTTTACATAAATTCATACTTTTCTAAAAACCAGACGGCAATTATATACATGTGAACATTTATGTCTCATTAAATCCATGTTTTATATTAATAAAATGTATTTTAAATTCCAAAGTACTTTTACATAAGAGCAAGTTCGTGCGATCCAGTCGTGCATTTTATTTCATCTTCACTATCATCGTAATGTCTTTGATCAAAATCTCGATTTTTCGATTTTTTTTTACGAATGCATAACTTGTCTTATAGTACCTATAAGTCGCAAGTAAAAATAATAAAACTTACCTTCTTTCGGAGAACAACTACAATTTGAAAATTTTGTTCTTGAAATAATATTTTGTCAATCTGAATGTCAGCCGTAAGGTTGCAAAGAAGCATTTTTTGTATGATTGTTAGGTTTGTATGATTGAAATTTTAAAAGCAATTTCAATATTAATGATAAATATTTAAATATTTTCTTATTGTATTTTTTTATTTTTTGTGAGTTTGAGTCGCAACAGCTGTTTCGGCTGGACCGTTGAATTTATGTCTGAAATCCCGGACGTCTGGCAACTCTAGTGCAAAACCATTCAAGAATTATTGCCTGCTGATTGACAAACATGGTTAACTTACCTCAATGCTCTGTTAAACATGGTGCAAGAAGATGATGAGTTCGTATCCAAAATCATAACGAAAGACGAAGCTCATTTCCTCTTAAGTGGTTATGCTTCTGGGGCACATAGAACCTACATGAAATTGATTCTTGCCCTTTAACAATTTAACCTCGCGTTCCCCAGCTTACCCTTAACCCAAACTCTGGACATACTGTTAAATTCAGTGTGGAATACTTAACCCGGCTCAATATGCTCCCTCTCATTGGGATATTCAGACATACAAAACCATTCCTAAACGCCCGCACTGTGCGCGACATTTTTAGAGTAATCATTTCATTACCCTTTTAGTGCGTGCAAAGTTATAAAAATAAGAGAAGAGCCATTGTATTCCCCAAAAGTGTCTATTTGGTGTTGCGTTTGCAGTGAAAAAGTGATTGGCCCTTACACGCCGTCTCCACTAGCGATAAATCCATCGCAATCGCAATAGCCAAAGCAGATAGCAGAAGAACTGTCAGAAATTTTTGGTTGGGCATTTCAGCGCATACTTTTTTAGTATAGTGAATAATTTTAATGGATCAAATAACAAAGGCTTTCAAATTAGGAATTAATATAAATGAGTTTTATGGACAATTTTAAATCAGACATTTTTAAACTTGGACGAAAAACTAAAATCTCAAGCAAAAGCTTTCTTCGCAGCAAAACTCAAACTCACTCCGGGTCCACTAGAACAATATGACAGTTCTCCTTGCGATAAAGCAAGCGATGAATGGTATCCGATGAGAGCATACCAAGCTATGGAAATATAGCTGCGATGGCTTTCTCTACATGCTTTAAAGCATGCTCTGGATCTGGATTCATCGCTTGTGGAGACCGCATGTAAGTGTATTCGCCATCTAATGAATTAGCTTTCGAACATGGTTGGTTGCAACAGGACGAAGCAACCGCTCATGTAGGTCGAGCAACTATGGAAATATTGAGACGCAACGGGCCGAGTGATTTCCCATTTTGGAAATTTAATTTGGCCTTCCAGATCACCAGATCTAACTAGGCCAGATTTGTTTGGATGGGCTTTCTGAAATCTCGCATTTGCCACAACAAGGCTTTCAAGTCTTGAAAGCTAACCTTTGAAAGGCAATCGCCAATTTGGAGCCAGATGTTTTGCGAGCAAAATGCCCTTTTTTTATTTCTAAGAAAATGTTAGCCAATTTACATTATAACATTACATTTGCGTCACGATTTTTTGAAATGAATTATTGCTTCTGGAAGCGAGGCATTAAGCTGGTAAGAGTAGCCTTAAGTTAGTTAAGTTAATGAAGCTAAACAAACTCTTTGGGATGATAGGCGGTCCTGCCCTCTCAATCTGCGTCTAAATAAATAAACAGTTCTCTGAATTAGAATCGAGTTATGTACCTGCTTCGTTTGTAATCGCTTCGAGTGCTTCTTAAAAAGAGTTAAATTTACTTCAATTAGTAAATATATAAAACCCAATTATTTAAAATACGTATTAAACTTTATAAGGAATAATTGACCCCTTTACATTTAGCTTACCGAAAAAGATTAAATTCACTCAATCAAAACCTCAAAATGGCTTACCTGTTGTTCAACAAAACTTTCGAAAAAATATCATCTAAACATTAATGAATAATTATTGCAGAAATATGTAAGTTAACTCAGCCAAACAATGAGAAAGATAGTCTTAATGCAATAAACGCCATCAAATTTCAATGCTAATCCTTTTTGAGATAATCCTAGAAGCTGGACCCCGGAGCATATAAAACTGCATAACCAAAAACATTACAAGCTACCTGTAGGTTAGGAGAATATCAAAATAATTGCTCGTACAAGCATTAAGTTAAGTGAACTTTGCAATTTTGATAAGCAATTAAATTATGGGTAAGCCGGAGAGGTTCTGGCTTTTTGTTGAATCACTTTAGTATGCAAATAGTTTCACCAGAGATACCTTACAACTTTCATTGGGTATAGGTGGATACAAAAGAATGTTGTTTTATGGTTGTTGTCCTGAAAAACGTAAAGATAAATTAGATTATGCTTGAAAGGGAAAGGGTTGTTTTTGAAGGGATAATCTGACCTGAGATCATGACTTTAAACAAAAACAAATATCAAAAGTATTGTCTTACCTTTTTCCAACGAATGGAGCTTGAGTTGCCTTCTTCCCAGTATTTCGAGCTGGTGGCTACCTATTGCAACATTCCTTCCCTCTTCCACCTTTTAGAATAAAATTTAGGTACGAGTTTAGATCCTTTAAATTAAATAAATAAAAAAAAATCACTCAACACTAACGCGCTGTATACCTTCTCGCTCGTGGCTGGTTGTTTTGTCAAACCTCTGCCCATAACGGAAATCGGGAACATAAATAAGGCCCTAATGTCACTTAAGTACCTTCATTACTTCACATTTAGCGCAATTACATTTTAAATCGGAATTTACGACCATAAAATGCGAGAAAAATGATACAACCACCCAAAAATTGTGTAAAGCACTCTTAAATGGAACGAAAGTGGAAATGAGTCTAGACAAAAGAAGAACCAAGTCGTGGAAAGAAAGACGAAACATGGGAAGAGAGTGTACGAGTAAATGCGGAAGTAAGCAAAAGGATGCGATGCGATCCACATAAATATAAAGGATGCTTACACAAACCGCAAGACAAATTGGAAAGTTATGCGTGTGAGGGGGAATGGTGAGAGGCAATAATCGTTGGCTCCCAACTACTCGTGTTTGCTTCAAGCCTCTTACCGAGAAATTGTTTTCCTTTTCACTTAAGGGGCTCCAGGGAATAAAATATTTGTGTGAGTTTTGACAAGATACATGCCTTCACATTTATAATATAAATAATGAAAGTCATTCCACAGGACGTGTAGAAGTGTAGATTTACTTAGTTCTTTCAAAGCACTTTGCAGAGAGTAACTGGTGCCTTTGGTATGGTCAACTGAAGCCTGGCGGTTCTTAAATATTAGGTGTGTTTTTTTGGGAAAATTATCTGTAGTGAAGTAGGATTTTCCAAAAAAACGTATCCGCAGTTGTGCGATTTTTCTACTTTAAAGTTGGTATCACTGACTAGTTGTCAAATATTTAATTGAAAAAAAAAACAACCAATAACTTTTTGCCAAGTAATTTTCTTGTTTCTGAAAATATATATGGAGGTTTTTATTTATGAATTTTAATTTAAATCATTTTGTATTTACTTTTTCTGTTCACCAGCCATTCTTCATAAAGCAGAAGTTTTGTTTGTGAATTTTTTTTTTGTTGACAATTATCACAAAAGTCAAGGGATCTGTTCGCAGACTTTAGTTAGTTTTGGATTTCTCAACAGCTTTTTTCATAAGAAGGCTTTGTCGCGCTAGTAACTCTTAAATGCCGCTGTTTAACTAAAGTATAACAGCTGACCACGACATTTCGCTCCCAAAAAAACGCCTTAGTTATTAAACAGCTTTCTATAAGAGTTCGACACCAACACGATACAAAATGCAGCGTTTTTCTTATAAAAATGGTTTTCTAAAAAAAGACGTAAACTCCCAATGGAAAATGCTAAACAACAAACTACTTTTCGTACTCTACGAACATGCCTTCGAGATACAAAAGAGTTTTCAATTGTACCAACATTTGTATTCGAGACTCGAGCAAACGTCAACATTCTATCCGCAGTTGGATTCTACTTCTACTTTTATCGGCAGTGAAAACTTTGTATTTGTAATAAGTATAAAATCCTACTTCACTACGGATAATTTTCCCAAAAAAACACACCTATTAACTGAACTCTGAAAGTAAGCTGAGTATAATGAATGATGTAGAAACCTTGTTCTTAAAGAAGATTCGAGCTGCGTTTGTTTGTGATCCAGGAACGAAAACTGTCTACAAAGAAGCTTAGTTTTAGTTTTATTTACACAAATTAAATTAATCAAAAATAGTTTACATGAATTACATTGAAAAATGAAGTGCAGGAGTGATCTACCTATACTTCGTCATATACGTCAATTTCCTTTTCAAAATATTACATAAATTTGGTGTCGTGACCGCTTGCCCTATTGACTTGCAGCTCCCGATTATTCTAGTGTGATTGTTCTTAATCGACAGGGACGGTGGGAATCTTCATTTTTCTGTCAAGACCAAATCCGAACGGCCAAGAGGATAGAAATATACCTAGGCGTAACGGCTTCTGCTTTGGTCTGTCAAGCTAGTGGCATGGATTCGAATGCTAACTATTTCCACCTAAAAACCAACAACAAAATTTTGCGCTTAAGGCTATCGGTCCATTGTGGTTTATTCGCATAGACCTGCGGCTTTACGAAACCCTAGAAGAAAAAGTTAAGAGGGCTCGAATCGCATGACTTTGGTGGCCAATTTACATCACCCCTGCAAAAAATAACTTTACCCTAAATCCGTTGATTTAGAATGTTCATCGTGGAGTCCGCTGTGTGGCACGTGCAGCGCCATCCTACTGGAACCACACGTCTATACGAAATTTATTATCACAGGTCTATAACGCTCGTCGTTGATTCACCAACCTCGTTTTCGAAAAAGTGCGGACCAATAAGTAACTTTTTGAGAATGCATTTTCACCTGAATAAAATGCGGAAATTTTTCTTGTTAACCCACCTATCTCTATTCATCCAAAAATGCGCCTCGTCGCTTCGGGGTCAATTGGATTTAGAACGGGTCCAAGTCCCGATGCTACATTCATCAAGTTGAAGTGTTCGAAAGGCCGAGCTCTTGTACATGGCCAGGAATCGACTTCTTTGGGTTCTGCTGTACACTTTTCGCCAGCCAAACAACTTAATGGATTAGAAGTTTCAGATAAAAGAGGGTCGGAGACAAAACGGAACCTTGTGGCACACCAGCATTTATTTTATGAACTTCTGTCTTAAAACCGCCCAACACAACTTATATTGAGCTGTTCAAAAAGTAGTTTGTCAACAGCATGTTTCGAAAATCGTCAACAGCATACAGTTTCAGAAGGAATTGCAAGTGATTTAGATAGTAGCTGATGCCTTTGAGAAATTCGACTAAAAAAAGGAAAAAACCAAAAATCCTAGAAACAGCTTAAAAGCAACATTAACATAAGATAAAATAAAAGTGTTCAAAAGCTTCTTCGAAAACTTCATATATCCGTTGTTTCTGGAAGAAGTCAAGGCGAGGCATCCATTCAGCAGATTCTGCAACTGATCATCGAAGAAGTGAGATTCGACGACAGTTAAAAGCAACTCAACTGGATCATACGGTGTCAGTGGCGTAGATAGCTTTTCGCTATGAGGGGGGATAGATCTGGTTCGCTCATTTTTTTTTAAAGTTTTAATAATAAAAAAAAAAAAACAAATAACAAGACTTCATTGAATTCATTATGGATGCCATAAAAAATTATATTTTTTAAAGATAATATACTATACGCATTAATACGAATATGAACTGGAATAAATATTGATATACAGTGCCTTGCATAAGTATAACCGCACCTGTAAAAATGCGTTTTGTAGAAAATTAAAATGAGAATGACACTTTACTATTTTTTTTGTTGAATGGCATCACTAATCAAGTAAATTGAGAAGAAAAAAAGTTCCGTTATTTTCTCTTCTGGTGTTTAAAAATTAAAAACAGATTTTTATATAACCGCACAATGCAAACCTCTCTGAAGCTGTATTCAGTTATGTGCTTCGAAATGACAAGCAACAATGCCGCGTGGTAAACAATTAAGCGATACGGAAAAAGTCAAAATTCAAGCTTTTTGGTTAACTAGCCTAAGCTTAACGGCTATTGGTAGGAAAATTTAAAGATCCGATCGTGTCGTCCGAAATTTCTTACAAGATCCAGAATCTTATGAGACGAAAATAAGACCCGGGCATCTGCAGAAGCTGACAAGTCGAGATAAGAGGCGTTTAATAAATGCTGCATCCAATTCGGCGCATTCTTTGCCAAACGTTCGGGACGAATTGGGCTTAGGAATTTCGGTTTCAACAGTTTTTCGTGCCTTAGAAAGCAGTAAAGTGATTGTTCGGTGCAAAATAATGCCAGCTCCAAATTTGACAACAGTCTACAAAAAAAAGTAAGAATTTGCCCAGCAAAACATGAAACGGAATCGGAAAACCATAAGTAACATTCCATTAATTTACACTTAACTTTTGTTATTCCAAATGGCATAATCTAATGAATGTTTTTTTTTAGATTATTTTAGATTATTTTCAGTGGCGAAAAAAAGTTTAATCTTGATGGGTCAGGTGGTTTTAACGGATATTGGCACGATCTGAGAAAGGAAGGTTTGTTTTCAAGAGGAACTTTGGCGGTGGCAGTTGTAAGGTTTGGGGGGCCTTCTGCGACCGTGGTAAGGTTACACTTGCCTTCACCTCTGCAAAGATGAACAGTTCAGCTTGCACCCAAGTGCTTCAGGATAATTTGGTACCCTACTTAAGACGATTTCGTCGAGCTCGGCATGTCTTCCAGCATGATAATGCCCCAATTCACGTTAGTCGTCAAAGTTTGGGATGGTACGAATCGAATAACATACATTTTATGGTGTTCCCGGCACGTTCTCCAGATTGTAACCCTATTGAAAATCTTTGGGGAATTTTGACCCGCAAAATGTATGCCCATAATAGGCAATTATATAGTGTTGCTGAGCTGCGAGAGGCGATTGTGGAAGAATGGAACTGTATAGACGATTCCATATTAAATAACCTTGTCAACAATATGTCAAAAACAATTTTAGATTGGTCGAAAATAGGGGCAGCAATGTCCTTTACTAATTTAGCCGAAAAAATTTACTTAAAATAAAAAAAAAAAACAGATCAAAATAAAAAAGCGGTTATACTTTTGCAATACAAAAAAATCTGTTTTAATTTTTAACCACCAGAAGAGAAAATAACGGAACTTTTTTTTCTTCTCAATTTACTTAATTAGTGATACCATTCAATAAAAAATAGTAGGGTGTCATTTCCGTTTTAATTTTCTACGAAACGCATTTTTACAGGTGCGGTTTTACTTATGCAAGGAACTGTAGTAAGTAAAATAATATTAATTTAAAAAATAAATCACAAAATAAAATCCAGTTTTCTGTTCTTTTTAAATAAAACACTTATAATCGGCCCAACAATCATCAAGAAAAAGCCGTTCAAAGTTTCAAAAAACACAAGTTTGCGCCGTTTTTAGAAAATCGCTTGTTTTAAGTCATTCCGTAAGAATAGACAAAAAAATATTTAAAATACTTTTAAAATCTCAGGTGGAAGATATTGTTTTTACAAAGCTAAAACGCACAAGATCAATGAAATTGAATAATAAATGTGGAAGTTATGAAACAGTACGTGAAGGCAGACCATTTCAGTTTTTTTTCTATCCTTGCGGAATGACTTAAAACAAGTGATTTTCTTAAAACGGCGAAAAATTGTGTTTTTTGAAATTTTGAACCGCTTTTTCTTGATGATTGTTGGGCCGATTTACACAAGTCGTATACTGCTGGAAAGACAAACAAAATATCTGTTCAAAAACATAAAGTATATCGTCGGCTAAATGTGTAAAGCTGCTAAGTCCACTTTTGGGCGAAATCGAGATTTTGATGTCATTTTTTAAAGAAAAAAATGCTTTATAAATCCCTATAAGAACGTAAGTCCAATTTAACTTGGTTATTGATGAATCTCAATGCACGTATTTTTGCTATATCCAAACCTTCAAAAAATGATAAGCGAAAATTTGCTAAGTCCCGGTTTCTCCGTTAGATTGTGAGTAAAAAATGTAGAACCACAAATACTTATTGAAATTTTCCTCGTCTTTTGACCATATTATCCTAGGTTTTGGATATTCGTGCTATTAAGTATGACGCAGACGGCCTTGTTTATTACAAACTGCGATTCACAAGTGATTGGCAGCTGCTACCCCAAAGGCGAACTCCTGGGGTGACCTCTCATGCAGTGGAATGGTCTAATTCCAACTAAAGCGTCAACTCCCCTCAACTCCAACTCAAAAAGGTGACAAAAATTGTAAGAATACAATATTATTATTATTATTTATTCATCAGAGCATATTATACGCTTACAGACTAAGATACATAAGTAAATATATAGTTACAAATTTATAGGTGGGCATATAAAATTCAAATTACATTTAAATGATTTACATAGTTAATCTTTTATTTTAATAAATAACGTTACTTAAATTTTGCTTAAAACTAATGATTTAAAAGTTTCTCTGGTGCAATCCATATAAAAGTTAATCTCAGAGCAATAAACCCATCTATCGGCACATTTTTCCATGGGCCTCAATATTGCTAGAGATTCGGAAGGTGCTTGCTATAATTTCTTTTATTTGTGATCAAAATGCCTGTAGACACGGTTTCGATACATTGAACATTGAAAAATTGACTTGACTATTTTTAAGTAACACCTGACTTACTCACAAACTGACTGACTGAGACGCGAAATGCCATGCAATTCTACCTCCTCTGGTCTCTGGTGCATTCTTGGTAACCCTAAATGATTTGCTGTAATTTACCTTACAAATGAACCACATTAACATTAATCCTCAAAATGAAATCACCGTAGTTGAATACCAAAAATCAAAAATTTCATAAAAAGTAGTTTTAGTAATTTTCGATTTTCTCAAAAACTAGAAGGGACAAAACCATTCGGTTTTTTGTGTTCGATTCAGAATTAATAGTAGCATTGACCACAAAAAGCCAATTAAGCACTTCATTTTACAATTTTGAAAAAAAAAATTGGTCTAAGCTTTTTTTTTCATTTTTTTTAACAAAATTTTGAGTTTGCATGCAAATTTTTCAAAAACTATTGACATAAATAATTTAATTTAAATTTACGATTATAGAACAGATTTCTGACTTTCAAAACCGGTATAGTATTTTATTGTAAGTCTTGCCGTTGTTTTTTAATATTTTTTTTTTTCAATTTAAGTCATTTTTTCTAAAATCGCCCCTACCTCCTAAACGGGGCGAGATAGACCCCCCTCCCATAGTAAAAAACGCTTGTATTTGACCCTTCTACAAAAATCCGTTATCAATTTTTGGCGCCTAAGTTATCGTACTCTCCCCCCTATGAATAATGTAAATATTTTAAATAAAACTAAAAGATACAATTAAAAACAATAACAAATTAATTTAATGAAAACCTGCTACGTCCTTCCATGCGTGAAATTTAACAAAATTTTAGATAAGAAAATATGCTAAATCCAAAAATTCTTGATAAAATGAAGCAAACATACAAAAAAATAGATTTTCCTTTAAATAATGCTAAGGGAGGTAAACGTACAGAAACGGGATTTTGGAATTCTTTAAATATACTCTAATTTAGGTTTTATGTAGTTTTTTAACTCTCCTGTAAAATTTGCCAAAGTGGACTTAGCAGCTTTACACATTTAGCCGACGATATGTTACTTAGTTCGACCGTTTTTGAGAATTAGGCTCATACATGAAAAAGAAGCAAAAAAACGGTTTTTGCTCATATCTCGAAAACGCTTCTTTGGAAAAATAAATGAGTGCCATTTTCTTGTTCAGAGAGTCAAAATTAGTCTAGGAAATACTTTTTTTGGAGGTACTCGCTACAAACCGAAAATTTGTAAACTAGTGTTATCAATTGGTGAGACGTAAAAAAAATTTCAGAGTGCGTTTCTTTAACTTATTTGGTTCATGACTGGTTATGTTGAACAATTATCGATCCCAATGGGGGGATATATCCCCCTGATCCCCCCTCCTATCTACGCCACTGTACGGTGTCTCTAAATTCATGCCCAACAACGAATAAAATAATGCGAATTATAAAGGACATAGAAATAAGACACGGCAATTCTCCGCTTTAGTTCAGCCGCCACCCCTGGAGATAAAAAATCTGAGACAACCACCTTCAGTCTCAAAACATCGTGCCACACATCTTTCCTATCCTTCTTTCTCTTCCGTAATTTCACGTAATCATATTCCCTTGAGCGTCAGTTGATTATAAAAAAAAAAAAAAAAAGCTAAAATCCTCTGATAATTATTTGAAACAACTGCATCAACAACATACATACTTCCGCCAGAAGTGGAAAATAACAATGTGTATTGTGTATAGCGCCGACACTTTAGCGCTTGGTGATTTGCCAATCCAAAAAAAATAATGGTCGACACAAATGATTTTAGTTTATAAGTTTTATTTAGTAGTAAGTGCACAATAACTTAAGTGGTTAATTGATAATTTTTTTAGTTTTAAATTATAAGCTTTAATTTTAGCCAGAAAGTTACTTTAAGTTTAGATTTTAAGTAATAAAAAAAAGGGAACCGATGCCACCGAAACCGAGAACTTTAATAGAATGTTTGAAAACAATGTGCGCACTTTAATAGAATAGAATGACACAAGGCGAAGACGACCAAAAGTAAACAACCCTAGTGCCAACATACAAACAAAAAAAAAATCGAAGGGAAGTACCCTTGCAGCAAACACAGTTTTTTCAATTTCAATTTCAAACTTTATTTCATAACTTACACAGTAAGATACAATATCTCATTTGATAGTGCAAGCTTCAATGATAATTAAATGTATAATATTTTAGTGGATGTGTTACAATTTATAATAACAAAGAAGTACATAAATGTAAAATGATTAATTAGACAAAAATTTATAATTTTTACTACAAGATAATTTTTTAATTACTTTAAATTAGCAAGTATAACCTTACCTAAGAAACAAAAATAAAAAAAAAAGAAATGAGTAAAAGATAGAAAGATTAAAAAAGATAGCAAAGAAGAGAAGAAAGTATAAGAGAGAGAGAGAGAGAGAGAGAGAGAGACTCAAATATCAAATCATCCTCTAGGTGTCTCCAAGTATTGCCTGAGCTTAACTTTGAACAAGGTTATACTACTTATTAGCCTAATGGCTCGGGGAAGGGAATTCCATAGACGAATCGCGTGGATAAAGAATTGTCGTTCAGAATTCAAACAACTATATCGTAATGGTATGAGATTAAGAGTTCTCATTGATTGGGTGAAACAGATCCTATTATATAGGTACATTGGTTGTCGCGTTTGGATGACGTTGTGAAGTAAGGTCAACGTTCTCATTTTAAACAGATCATTAAGTGTGATACCAAAAATAGATTTTGAAAAAGTGGAAATGTGGTCATATCTTTTCAATCCAAAAATATAGCGTGCGATACTGTTATATGCCACATTCAGTTTCCGCTTGTGCTCATAGTCACAGTTGTTAAATAGCTCACACCCAAACATAATTATTGGTATAATCAGCGTTTTAGCTAAAACTAATCTCGTTTTTAAAGGTGTTACTATCTGTGTTGCCCAAAGTGTGCGAAGACCTGCGTAAACCCTACCCAATGTCAACCTGATATGGTTATTCCATGTAAGAGTTTTGTTAAAAGTTATACCAAGATTTCTTGCGGATTCAACAAAATCGATACAACTGTTATTAAGATAAATATTCGGAAAATGTGAAGTATCTACCGCTTTTCTGGAGATAACCAAACATTTTGATTTGGACGGATTTAAATGGAGACCGTTCGCTCGAGACCATTGAAGAATCCTGTCGAGATCTTCATTTACTTCACAGGCAGCGTTTTCTACGAGACCCAAAGGAAAACTTTTACGCATCTGCACATCATCTGCGTACATATCAACCGAAGAACTTAATAAAAACTTAGGCAAGTCATTAATGTACATAGTGAAAAATATTGGGCCAAGAATCGAGCCTTGTGGAACACCTGAGGATAGTGGAAGAAAGTCTGATACAGAGTTATTACAAACAACTGCTTGAGATCTACAATTTAAGTAAGAAAATATGAGTTTTGTGGACGATGAAGAAAATTTGAATTGGCTTTGAAGTTTACTGCAGAGAACATTGTGATTTACCATATCAAACGCCTTTGAAAAATCAAGTAGGATAAGAAAAGTTACTTGGTCATTGTCTACAGCTTGTCTTATATCTTCTGTCACATTTATTAAAGCAGTTGTGCAACTGTGTTTTGGACGGAAACCTGATTGATTGTCACATAATAGATTATTATTTTGAAGAAATCTTTGTATCTGAGAACTCATAATTCTTTCAAGGACTTTGGATAAAAACGGTAGAATGGCAATTGGTCTATAATCATTTAGGTTTTTAGGTACTGGTATTATTTTAGCTCGTTTCCAAGCTAAAGGAAAAACTCCCGTCATAAATATAGAGTTAATGATGTGTTTTATATATTTTAAGATAAAGGGAAGAATAATTTTAACGAAAGCTGGACTTATTTCATCAAACCCTATCGAATTAGATTTTATAGATAAAATACTTTTTGAAACCTCCGCATCATCGACAGCTGAAAAACTAAAGTTAGGACATAGGTTGTTAACGTTCGAAAAATGGTTTTCATTGTACCTGATATTCGAAATTTCACCGACGTCGTTGAGAGATGGAAAGGATACAAAAGACCTATTCAACTCATTACAGTCAAAATTATTAATATTCCTTTTCATTTGTTTGCCTAAACCAATTTCCTTTAAATTTTTCCATAAATTGTGTTTAGCCCGTGCAGGATCAAGGCGTGGGGCATAATAGCGCTTTTTAGCCTCGCGGACTTCACAAGTCACCCTATTTCTCAGAGTACGGTATGCACTGTAAAGTATGTCTAACCGAAATCTTTTCCACCGATTGTATGCCTTGTCACGTTTCGATATTAGATTTTTGATACTAGTTGTAAACCAAGGACATGAACTTGCTATGGGTTTTGACAATTTGGTTTTTAAGGGAACATGTGTATTAAAAAGACTTGTAATATTGTCTTGCAAGAAACCCACTTGGTCATCAACATATGGCATTCCATATATCCTATACCATTCTACTGCAACAGTATCTTCTATAAGTTGGTCTATATTAATGTTCTTGAAGTCTCGGAACGTAATTTTCTGTTCAACATTAACAGTATCACACTGGTATGTTAAATGAATCATGTCGTGATGGGAAAAGCAAGGAACTGAAAGTTGATTGAAGTGTAGAACTTTGTATGGATGACTCACATAAAAAATATCAAGAAGTGTACTACTATCCTTAGTAAAATGGGTGGGAAGGGATGTATTCACTGGAGTTAAATTAAAAGCTTTCATACTATTAACAAAAGATGAATCTTCAAGAATATTGCTATTGAAATCTCCACACATTATAACGAAAGGTGATACGTACGTTAACTCATCTAAAGTAGCAGTCAACGGTGAAATTTGAATTGAAGCATTCGGTCGATATACAGAACCCAATAATATCTTATTGAATTTAAAAGTTATTTTTATGAAAATATATATATACAGGCGGTGGGTTTGCACTACTTTGTTTTTAGGTTCAACACAATGATAATGGCAGTTGGAAATCAAGGTTGTGGCCCTTTTTTCAGAACTGCTAATGTCTTGTATCTCTCCTGATATCACAAATTTGTACTTTGGACCCACAAGAGTGAAAACTTATTTATCCCACGCATTCAGTTCGGTTTTCGGAAAAAACCCTCGGAAAATCCTGGAAAATCTTTGCGGACTTATAAAAATGATATCACCAGAGAGCGCAGTAGTTATTGTCTTATCATCGGATGTTTTCTGGACGTTGAGAAAT
Organism: Chrysotoxum bicinctum; assembly: GCA_911387755.1. NCBI lineage: Eukaryota > Metazoa > Arthropoda > Insecta > Diptera > Syrphidae > Chrysotoxum > Chrysotoxum bicinctum. The sequence continues at coordinate 193,393,980 of OU426988.1, forward strand.
CAAGCGAAAGGGAATATTCGTTTAATGTGGACACCTGCCAATTAAGGCTTAATTCCCACAGTAACCGAGTCAAGTTAAGCGTCGACCCCTACCCTGAGATGAGAATGACACCGTCTCAGGGAGCGAGGCCTATCTAACGCCTCTTGCATCCAAGAAAACAAAGACTCCAAAAGTGTCCGCGATGTTGGGAAACCATCAGAGCCACCAAGATACTCCCACAATGGGGCCTACTTTATAGATAGTCCGATGCAGGAAGGCCAAATGTCTTGCGACACAGAAACAATTCTATCCCCTGTGTAAGTAGGCACAATCTCCCATGGTTCTAGAATAAAGCTTCCGTGAAGATCATTTCTAGATGAGCACCACAAGGCCTCAACCAATTGATATTTGCATAGAAGCTTTTATCTTCTTACCTTCATCACTATAATAACAATTATTTTTTCTTTTCTCTCTTCCAAAATATTCTGCCTCCAGCTGAGCAACTGCAAATCGCCAAAGAACAATATCTAAGTTGATGTCGCCCATAGGTCGAATTTAGACCCGTTCATCTATGGCATAATGACATCCGACCAAAATGTTCCAACCGAATGCAAGAATCAATAACGCCACTTCAAAGTTACTGTTACAGAAGTTACTGAGTCCTGAAATCACTAATCGGCTACAGCTTCCCCATTTGCAAGACTACACAATAAAGAAGCTTAAAGTTAATAAAAGGAAATTTCCAAAGATCTGCACCCGAATTCACTTCAAACGCAAACACAATGCCGCTAGACAAAATAGTTTTGCCAAGTACCAGACATGGCCAACCATGACCTACTCACGCCAAGGTTCTTGTGTGTACTGGAAACTATGAATACTAGAAATTTCAATCGATTAAGATCTCGCCCCAATGTACCGTAATTAGTTGCAAGCTTGCAAGCACGAACTCGAACTGCGGGCATACTCGTACATCCGGAGCGTTCGAGTGTGAACGATCATGATGAAAGAATGCATTTCTTCGAACTGCTTCGAACAACTTCAGTTTAATAACTATTCTGTAAACAAAACTTAGTTTGAGTTACGAGACACTTCTTTAATAGTTTATAATTAAAATCTTCGCAATATTCTTCTTCAATTACTTACTTAGGTCCTCGGACCTGTTACGTCCGTGTGGTTTCCCTTGCGGGGCATAGGGCTTCGACTACTCCTACGCGCCATCGTGTACGGTTTCTAGAGATCTACCTCAGCTCTCTCCAACTCTTCCCCAGTTGTGCTGATTCCTCTTCGACCATTTTTCGCCAAGTACTTCTGGGTCGGCCCACTCCTCTGCCTCGCTGCCTGAGAGGGTTCAATTGCATCGCTTGACTCGCAATGTACTCGTGGCCTTTTCGAAGGGTATGTCCAATCCACTGCCACTTACGTTTTCGTATTATAAAGTCGATGGGTTCCTGACCTGTCCTCGCATGAAGTTCATCATTGGAGATACGGTTAGGCCAGAAAATCCGCAAGATACTCGTATGTTTCGCAGACATCTATTCACGAACGTACGAAGCACGGATTCTACATTGGAGCGGAACAGCCGTAGCTTGGTCTTTAGGCTTATACAGTTGTTTCTCCATATTTTGGACAGCATTCCGAACATAACCTTTGTTTACCCGATTCGGCTGGTTATGTCTAGTTCGGTCCCGCCATCAGTAGAGACAATACTCCCAAGGTACTGAAAACTCTCTACTCTCTCTATTGGTTGTCCATAAATATCTATTTGGAGTAGATGAGGAAGTTCTAAGGCTGATCCTTTTAGTTTTTGCCGTATTAATCTTAAGCCCGACGGTTTCGGCTTCTCTCTCCACCCTTGTGGTCATTTGATAGAGATCCATGATCCTATGAGATAGTAAGCACACGTCATCCACGTAGTCCAAAAGATTCAGGTGTGATAGCAGATTCCACTGAGTTCCTCCATTTAAAGTCGACAAAGCTGCATGCAGCACATCACTTATTACCAACAAGAACAGTATTGGTGACAGTATACAACCCTGTCTAACACCACTTTGGATTTCAAACTCCTCTGACAACCTTCCTTTCTGTTTCCCAAGCTCTTTCTATGATTGGGTGCAGGATCTCAGACGATATTGTTGGCGTTGACGGGATACCGTCAAGTCCAACCGCTTTGTTGTTCTTCAGTGCTCCGATTGCGGTTAAAATTTCTTCTCTACTGAGGGATAAAGTGCGTATTCGGAAATTTGTTACTACGGACGGATCATTGGGTGTTAGGTTGACTTCGCTGGTGAAAACGCGATTTAAAACCGCAGAAAAGTTTTCCTTCCAACTTTTGAGCTGGTCCTCATCCGAAACTAGCAGTGATCCGTCTATGTCCTTTACCAGGTGTTGCTTAGAGCTTTGGACACCTGTTAGCTCTTTGGTAATTCTGTAGACGTTCCTACTGTCGCACCTACTTGCGGCCTCTTCTGCTTCTGTTGCCAATGCGTTGATATACATAGTTACGCTTGCCACTTCGGACATCAAGCAACATCAAGCCCCGGATTCAGATGGATTTGCTGATTATGAACCATGCAGAAGAAATAGCAATTCAACGATGACTTGATTGGGAGCATGCACCAGCTCATCTGCAAAATATTCTTAAAAAAGAGACCCTCCTGAACTGCCTCAGCTACAGGGGCACAAGTCTCCTGACCATCACATACAAGATCTTCTAGGCCGTGTTATGTAAACATTTGAAGCCTTTCGCCAACAACTTGATAGGTCCACATCACTGCGGCTTTAGACCAGAAAAGTCCACCACCGACAAAATATGTATACATCACAGTAGATCTTAGACAAAAACCAGGAACTTCAAATCGATACCTACCAACTATTCATCGATTTCAAAGCCCGTTATGATAGCATCTATATAAAGATAAATTATAAATAGCAATGTCAAGTTTTGGCAACTCTGGCAAGCTTGTTAATTCTTGGCAGGCTGTTTACAGAAAAGATCTCACAGATGTACTTTATGACAAAAGCATAGACGATGGGCTAAAGGGCAAGACCAAAGTATATGCCGTCGTCAAAGAAGGACACTCAACACCAACATCTGGGAAAGAACGTCACCATAGACAGCTCTAACTTTGAGGCCGCCAAGGGCTTTGGCTATCTATAGGCTTCGTCGGTCATAGATAGCAATATCTGACAATGGCACAAGCGCTGAAATAATAACAGAGAACTTTTGTTGCCATTCGCTGCTTCTTTGCACTACGAAGGCAATTGAGTAGTAAAATCTTCTCTCGACCAACTAAAGTGTCCCGATCCTTGTCGGATAGGACAATTATCCGGATGATTTTTTGTCCCGCGGTCTGCAAAGATGGTGAGTGTAGGAGAAGATATAACCACAAACTGTATGAAAATACTGACCTAGTCAAACAAATTAAAGTTAAACGACTGAGATGGCTGGGACATGAAAAGCGTATCTACCCTAATGCTCTGGCCCGGAAAGTCTTCGAATTAAATCCCGAGAGACAGTACAGTAAGAAAAACTGCAACTCAGGTGGACAGGGATAAGACCAACTTGGCATGCGAAACTGGAGACAGCTAACTCCGGAACGAGCTGATTGAAGAAGCTTATCCACGCTGTACTGTGGCTCCATCATCAGTTAGTAAGTTAATAAAAACTGTATTAAGAAAAGTTGTCAAAATATTTTCTATTGCAACCCCTTTCCCTCAGTCCGATTGGTTGGTCTATTGATAGCTAAAATTTGTGATCGAATCGGGTCATATTAATGGCTCCTACAATCCAAGTAACCCTTGGTATACTGGCTAGTGTGTTGGACTGTCATGCAGAGGCTCTTAGGTTCGATTCTCTGCCGTAGAAAAGTTATGCTCCTAATCCACTCGGAATCGACCGAAAATTATATTTCCTCTCAATTATTTCTAACATGCACGTAGAAATGGTTAGGGATTGTTAGTCCCTAGGCTTAGACTCTCTACTGGCTGTAATGGCTTCTAATGGATTTATATTTGTACGATTGAAAAGTGACAAATATTTGTCACTCAATTCTTCGAAATTATTTTACTCTGAAAATTTCCTAGGCCAATTTTTCGATAGTTAGTCAAGCACACAGGGCATCAGGCTCCAATAAACAAGCCTTAACAATTTCCAAACTGCCAACAGAGCTTCGTTTGTTTGCACGACTACGAAAATTCCCTATTCAAAATTTAAGCTATAGCTGCGGCTCTTGGGAGCTCCTTTTGTCAAAGTTCCCAACTCCTGACAATTTATTTACACAAATTTGATTACTCACGTGTGAATCCTTTAAGACATTTATATATTTATTTGCCAAACATAATAAACATAAAAAACGGTGCAACAAAATAATTCCAATCATTGGTTGACAAATGCAAATAAAGTGCGCATCCTTTTGAAAATTTCAACCCACCACCGACGACGGAAGCAGTTGGTGGGTTTCCGGGTAGGTGTATCCCCTCTCCGGTGGCAATCCCGTTCAATCATAGAGTCCTTAAGCAAATATCTTCTGGTGTACACAGACTTTGCGCGCAAGGACCTCTATAACTGCTTCCATGGGATTCCATCAAAGGCAACTTAATTTCATAGCACCATCAATATGTCAACACTGGTAAACATCAAAAACAAAGTGCAAAAGAGAGGGAAGCCGGTTCCGTAGATGAATGCTATACCAAAAGTCAAACATTACCATTTTTCAATGGATTCGCAGCTGCTGAGAGTTCGTCGTCATCGTCATCGTCATCGTCATCGACGTCTACGAGGGGAGAAGGTTTAACGCTTTAGGAACGAAAAATTGGCTTTTCATCGATTCGATGCGCTCCAAAAGTACCTTTTCTATATTAGATGAAGAATAAAGCTGAGGAAGTGGATGATCCTTCAGCAGCGACACATGCTCCCGTCGGTACACACACATCGCTTATTCTGGTTGTATATTTGTGTGTGTCAAATAAGCAATCAGACAGAATCAGAAGTGTTCGCTTCCATTTGATCGATTTTGTTTGTCTTCGATTGCAAGTTTTTCCCTCCCTGGCTTATATGTCTATATTTTTCCTGCTCCACCTCTGCACGGAACTACACCATCGCCAAGCAGCAGCAGCAGCTCGCTTAAGTCTTAACTTCATCCGACAATCTAATTGATTGGCAACATTACGAATCGGCAGCTTAAGTTTGAGAATACCCTAGGTGAAGGTGTAGTTATACAAGATTTACCTACCACAGTTCAACTATAAGTGAGGGACTGGTTGCAGGTTAAAATACAACATCCGAAATCCAATCCGTCAGTCAAACTCAATTAATTTGCTTCACTTGATGCCCGCTTCGTTGGATGCAAAAAAGAAGGCAACCATTTTTATTATCGTTGCTGGAATATGTGCCTTTGCCTTCAATTTGTCGATCCATACTTACTCTTTCGAGTGTATTTGTGTATATAGGTGTTTTCGAGGTGGAGGTTAAAAGCTGCTCATATTAATATTATCTTTAGGGTTTGTTAACTCGAGCCAGGGTTGCCAACAAAGGCACACACAAAGTGAGGTAGGAGTGTATTCATTTACAGAGTTTTGGATTTCAAGCTCGCTATCGTCCAATTGCTCTTATGCCCCTTCTTCCAAGATCATGGAAACGCTGATAAATTATCAGCTTAAAATATATTTTGATGAACGAAAGCTTCTTAATGACCGGCAGTATGGATTTCCTAGGAACAGGTCCACTTGTGAATTTGTGATTTGATGCTATATCTCAGCGAACAATGACACAAATCTGTACATGGTTTTGGAGAAACTAAGATTATTGCACTTGATATTTCAAAAGCATTGATAGGTGCTCGTGCATTTGGTATCGATGAATCTCTTCTTTGCTGGATAAGAAACTACCTTTCGAATCGCTCAATACAATTGTATTGGACGGTTTTAAGTCTGTAATTCATAAAATAAATGCTGGTGTGCCACAGGGCTCCCTTTTGTCTCCGACTCTTTTTCTCTTCTCTTTTCTCTTAATCTCTTGTCTGGAACATTTAATATAAGCCCTGTTCTTTTGAAAGAGTAAATAGCTAAGTTAGCAAAATTTTACATGCAAAACAATAAAAACATTAAGAGTGAATATAATTTGGTCAGCAATCAGAGTAAATATAGAATGAATACAAATTGTCGATATATTGAGATGTAGATGGCGCTTAAATCGAGTGCAGAAAACATTTGCTTGGTACTGGGATGTGTTCTGGAATGCACCTTTTTTTCTCAGAAATTTTTATTATGTCAAGACATTTGGAAATAAGGTTTAATATCTATTTTTAGGGCTTTTGGAAAGCGTCTAGAATAGCCGGAATAGCCCGAATTTCTTCGGAAATGTTGTCTTCCAAAGCTGAAATAGTTGCTGGCTTATTTGTGTAGACTTTAGACTTGACGTAGCCCCACAAAAAATAGTCTAAAGGCGTCAAATCGCATGATCTTGGTGGCCAACTTACCGGTCCATTCCTTGAGATGAATTGTTCTCCGAAGTTTTCCCTCAAAATGGCCATAGAATCGCGAGCTGTGTGGCATGTAGCGCCATCTTGTTGAAACCACATGTCAACCAAGTTCAGTTCTTCCATTTTTGGCAACAAAAAGTTTGTTAGCATTGAACGATAGCGATCGCCATTCACCGTAACGTTGCGTCCAACAGCATCTTTGAAAAAATACGGTCCAATGATTCCACCAGCGTACAAACCACACCAAACAGTGCATTTTTCGGGATGCATGGGCAGTTCTTGAACGGCTTCTGGTTGCTCTTCACTCCAAATGCCGCAATTTTGCTTATTTACGTAGCCATTCAACCAGAAATGAGCCTCATCGCTGAACAAAATTTGTCGATAAAAAAGCGGATTTTCTGCCAACTTTTCTAGGGCCCATTCACTGAAAATTCGACGTTGTGGCAGATCGTTCGGCTTCAGTTCTTGCACGAGCTGTATTTTATACGGTTTTACACCAAGATCTTTGCGTAAAATCTTCCATGTGGTCGAATAACACAAACCCAATTGCTGCGAACGGCGACGAATCGACATTTCACGGTCTTCAGCAACACTCTCAGAAACAGACGCAATATTCTCTTCTGTACGCACTGTACGCATTCGTGTGGTTGGTTTAATGTCCAATAAAGTAAACTGAGTGCGAAACTTGGTCACAATCGCATTAATTGTTTGCTCACTTGGTCGATTATGTAGACCATAAATCGGACGTAAAGCGCGAAACACATTTCGAACCGAACACTGATTTTGGTAATAAAATTCAATGATTTGCAAGCGTTGCTCGTTAGTAAGTCTATTCATGATGAAATGTCAAAGCATACTGAGCATCTTTCTCTTTGACACCATGTCTGAAATCCCGCGTGATCTGTCAAATACTAATGCATGAAAATCCTAACCTCAAAAAAATCACCCTTTATATTACCCATCAACCAAGCCATAAACTCTCAAATCTCGATGGATTAAAAAACATTGGCGCAAACTTTTAAACAGCCTATTATTAAGGTATTAGTATGATACTACTTAACAATTTGTTAACTTTATAGTAGTTTACTAACTCATTCTTAATTTTAAACATTTTCTAACTAGTATCGTACTAAAAGAATTTTACTAATAAATTGCTTCTGAACACACCTAAAACAATGACATTTCGTGTAAAAAAGTATGTACACGAAACTTTTTTGATGTTTGCAAATGTCAAAGAGTAATATGAGGCTAGCACGATACTAAAAAATAAAATAGGTATTCGATGATTTTAAATTAAATAAAAGGGTAGAGAAGGTATGATGCTATATTCGATTAAAATTTGCAAATTCGTTGTTTTAACCTAGTATCATATTAAAACAGCTTTAGCATCGTACTTATTCAATTAAAATTTTGCGCCATTGATTTTATTTTAACGAAAAATCGATTTTTGTGCTTATTAAAATAATTGTAATTTAGGGGCTGGCAAGAATATAGAAGGAAATATTCTAAATACGTCAAAATAAATTTAAAATTACTCTTAAATTCGTGTCAAACTTTGAGATTAAAAGAGAGTGAATATAAAAGTGACTATAATCGTTTTTTTTTTCGATTTTCTTTACTGAGTGGCTATCAATTTTCCATAAAACACGGCTATAATAAATTGTTTTGCTGACGACAGTCCTCTGAGCTTCATTTTTGGCTACCCTTATAATGTTTTACCATAGTGCGAACTGTCAGGATAGGATTAAAGAGAATTACACATACGCGTGTGCGTTTCCGTAAAAATATACCAACTCTTGAATCTCTGTAATAGAAGTGTTACTTCTCTTTCATTATCTTTCTGTTATATTAATAAACAGTGTTCTTGTTAGAAAGCCAGTTTCATTCCTTCCTTTAAGCAATTCAATAGTAGTACTCATGCTCCAGGGAATGCCGATCAGCTTGCCTTTGATGACTGATCACAATTTCAGACGTAGGTACTGTTAATTTCGGAGTATCTCTCTTTAGCCGCACTACACGAATGTGGAATGCTTTACACGGCTTAACATTTCCCTCCTATTACGATATTCAGATCTTCAAAACCCAATGTGCTTCGGTATCACTGTGCTCAAACATTTAAGGGTAGTCAAAAACTCTTTTTGCCGGATAACTGTGTCACGGCTTACCAACCAACTCTCCTAGTACCTATTTTGGAAAGAAACAGTAATCGACTGTGTCAATTTGTCACTAAAAAGACCATTATTGATCCACTAGGCTAGCCAACTCTGAGTTGTCAGGTGACAGCTAGTTCCGAATTTTGACACAATATAAAATGACAGACACTTGGTACTCAATGTGAGAATGGCTAAGAACTAAACCTTATTTATATACAGTGCATCACAAAAGTCATGGGACAAGAGCAATTACATCATGTAAGTATATGCAATCTAATTAAAAATTAAGAAAAAAGCAAACACTATAGGCAATAGATTTACTGCTAAGTAGTAGCGAAGAAAATCAAACAAAAAAAAATTTCAATTTATTAACTAACGGGAAAGTTACAGCACATAATATAAGCAAATACAAAATTCTATCTCACAAAAGTCATGGGACAAGCAAGCGCGGATACAGGGGGAGGGCAATGGGTGCAATTGCCCCCCCCTGGGCAGTTCTTCGTTTCACAATTAAAAAAACCATAACCCTTTTTTCTTTTTACATGCAACTTATTACTATAAGGCAGGTTATGCATTCTTAAAAAAAATTGAACTCGAGATTTTGAAGCAAGTTGACATTACGATAATAGCGAAGTCCAAAAAAGTGGGTATCGCAATTCTGTCTGTCTGTCGGTTCGACTACAGCCCAAACGGCTAGGCCGATTTTCTTTAAACTTGGTAGATATGGGTTTTATTTTTTTTCCCCCGTATGTGTTTTGATTTGATTTTTTAAGACCAAAAATAACGGTACCTGCCATACGATTTTTTTTTCGAAATTTTATAAATATTTTTTTTTATCAAAAACTGTCTTACAGATTTTTAAAAAAAATTCATAAGATTTCATTTAGTTAAACCTAGGTAATGAATGAAAAAAAAAATCCAAAAAATTGGAACCATTTTTTTGTTTTTGATTTTCTCAAAAACGTTACAACCGATTTTGATAATTTTTTAATCTTAAGACTCCCCAACAGTTTCAATATTATTGTGTATTCAAATTTTCAAAAAAAATTTTTCAAAATTATTTTTTGAAAACTCAATATTTTGAAAACCCCATGCTCGATTTTCTTAAAACTTAATAAATAAAAGTTTCTTAAAATAATCTACAAAATATGAGAAAAAAAAATTTATTTTACTTAAAAATAACGGTACCCTCCAACAAATGTTAAAAAATGGTTTTCGAAAATCGTATTTTTCTCGAAAACGGTTCCGAGAATTTTGCTTAAATTTTTAGTCTTTCGATTAATTTTTAAGGTCTATAATTTAATACAAAAGATTTTGAAAACAAGACATTACAGTCACTGTACATACCATAGAACGATTTTTGAAAATTTTGAATTTCTCATTATCGACATAATAGATTTTAATGAAATTTTTAATAGAGATGCTTCTAAAAGCTTTAAGAAACATTGCATTTCAAAACTTTAAAAAAAAAATATTTTTAGAATTTTGAAAAAAAAAAATCTTTTTTTTGTTTTGGAAAATTCGATATCTCAAAAATGGGTAAATATTTTTTTTTGGAAATTTAATTTTCATTCGTACAGTAATAAAAACCTAATGTTGACGTACTAATTTTTTTTTTTAATATTTTAAAAATTTTATATATAAAACCTTATTTTATTAAGAAACCACTACAACGACGTATGTATAATTTTTACTTGCGATATAGGTACTACGACCCAAACGCAAAATAGTTGGCCTACTCATCAATTAACAAATTAACATTTTTCATGTGCCTATATTTTCTGATCCCCAAGCAGTTGTTTTTTAATTTTTTTTTGTCGATGTAATAAATTACATTTAATAAGTAAATTAGACCAAACAGAACTGAATTCGAGAAAGCACATATGGCTCCAGTTTGCATTCTCTCAAACAAAGATAGTGCATAATAGTTGGACTACACTTTTTGGGATGCAAAATAGTTGGCCTATGAAGATTTAAATAGATTTTCAGTTAACCGTTATTAAAAAAATGACATGCACTTGTTTTGTTTATTGATCTCCTGTTTTATGCAAGCCAGCAACAGTTTAATGTCAACCATGGTGCGTGGCGTTGCATTATCAAGAGACCTTAGGGAATCCATAAATAAAGCCTTCGAAACGGGATTATCGAGCTATAAAATCGCAAAACAATTCAATTTACCGCGCTCATCAATTCGAAACATTATCTCAAAGTTCAAAAATAGTGGAAATGTGGAGATCGGTTAAAAAACGGGACGCCCACCAATTGCAAAACCTCGAGATTGCCGAGTTTAAAAAAAAATAATAAAAGAAAATCGACGTCAAACGGCCGCTGCAATAACTGTTCAATGGAGGGAAAGAATAAAAAAAAGTGTTTAGGTCGACACTTGCAAACGGACTATGAAAAAAATTGGATACAAATTTTATAAGGTTTGTTTTAGATTTATTTAAATAAGAGCAATTTTAATTCGTTAAAAACATAGGCCAAAGAAAAACCACTTTTAACACCTAAACAAAAAAAAAGCGGCTAGAGTGGGCCAAACAACGTAAAAACTGGACTTTAAGTCAATGGCGGTCCGTTATTTGGAGTGATGAGTCCAGGTTTGAAGTTTGCGTGGGCGACGAACGAAAACGAGTCATTAGAAATTCAAGAGGTTTTTCACAAAGACTGCCTTAAAAAAACGGTCAAGTTTCCAGCATCTCTAATGATATGGGGATGCATGTCGGGGTGGGGTTTGGGCAATTTACATTTTGTAAATGGAATTGTCAATGCTGCCAAGTACAGGATATTTTGGAAAATGAGCTCCTCCCATCAATACCACGACTTCAAACTAGTGATGGAGACTATATTTTCCAACAGGATGGAGCTTCTTGTCATACTGCAAGGTCTACAATGGCGTGGTTATCTGCTGAAGCTATTCCTTTTCTGGAATGGCCTTCCAGCAGCCCTGATCTTTCACCAATTGAAACTGGCTGGCATAAAATGAATCAAAAACTGCAAAAAGAACCATGCCGGACTCTTCAATGCCTTAAAGCTAAAATCATAAATATTTCGGAGTCTTTTGGTACGAAGAATGTCAAAAATTAGTTGACACAATGCCACGACGCATAGAAGCAGTTATCAAGGCCAAAGGCGACGTAACACCATGGTAAAATAAAAATTAATAGCCATAGGCCAACTATTTTGCACTTAAAAAAATGTTTAAATCGTTATTTTATTTTGTAAGATTGCTCTATACCGTTATTTAATTGAAGTCATTTTGTTTTTGTTACTTATTCCTATTCAAAATAAATATATCTTAAGAAAAATACCAAAATATTGATTTTATTTCCGATGGAATTTAAGAATCAGAATATTTTTGTTTTTTATCATAGGTAGTCCAACTATTTTGCGTTTGGGCTCGTATAGGGCAAGTTCTGCATTTGGAAAAAAAATCGAACTCGAGATTTTGATCAAAGTTGACATTACGATGATAGCGAAGACGAACAAAGTGGGTCCGACAATTCCGTCTGTCTGTCTGTATGTCTGTATGTCTGTATGTCTGTATGTCTGTATGTCTGTATGTCTGTACCTCGAACTACAGCCTAAACTACCGGAGGTATTTTCTTCAAACTCGGTAGTTAAGGGTCTTCGGTGATTCCCTAGAGGAGAAATTGAAATTTTTTTTTTAGCTCCAAAACTAAGGGTACCCCCCATACACCCGTAATGCAAAATCTTATTTATCTCGAAAACGGCTCTAACGATTTTGATAAAAAAAATTAAGTGTGATATTATGGACATGGACCACATTTTGGTCAAAAAAAATTTTGGGGCAAAATGTTATTAGGGGTACCTGCCATAGACCCGTTTTTTTTATTTTCGACTTTCTCATTAACGGCTCTAAGGATTTTAACCCAAAATTTTAAGCAGGAGTCCCCTTAAGTTTAAAATAATATTGTATATAAAAATATTCGAAAAAATATTTATTGGGTTTTTAAAAAAAAAAAAAAAAATTTTAAATCAATATCTTTAAAACCTATGAACGATTATTTTTTGAAATTATTTCCTAAAACCAATATTATTAAATACTTAAAATTCGCATCCCACATTTTTTTTTCTTGAAAAATTTTAGAGAAATTTCTTATATAAAAAATTTATTTAATAATAAAACGATTTTTTAAGGTTTATTTGCATAAACTCATACTTTTCCGGAAAATAGACGGCAATTTTATGCATTTGAACATTATTATCTCATTAAATCCATATTTTATATTTCTAAAATGTATCTTAAATTCCAAAGTACTTTTACATAAGAGCAAGTTCGTGCGATCCAGTCGTGCATTTTATTGTTCTTGCATACATTCATATTTGCATAGCATTCTGTTTTTGTCTCTTACTACTAAGAGAATTTAAAAAATGATGATAATTTTATCCTTAGATGAACAGTTTTTACTAATAACATTCGTTTTTAAAATTCCTAGTCTATTACATAGGAGCAAGTTATGCATTCGTAAAAAAAATCGAACTCGAGATTTTGATCAAAGTTATCATTACGATGATAGCGAAGACTAAAAAAGTGGGTCTCGCAATTCTGTCTGTCTGTCGGTTCGACTACAGCCTAAACATTTATCATTTTTAATTTTTCCCCCCCACACGTTTTTTTCTTCTTTTTTTTTAAGACCAAAAATAACAGTACCTGCCATACGAATTTTTTTCGAAATTTTGTAAATTTTTTTTCTCAAAAACTGTTCTACGGATTAAAAAAAGAAGATAAAAAAAAAAATCATTTAGTTAAAGCTAGGTACTAGTTGAAAAAAATTTTCCGAAAAATGGTTATAGATGGTACCCCCCAAAGAACCATTTTTTTGATTTTCTCAAAAACGGTATGACCGATTTTGATCATTTTTTGTTTGCGTAAGCTCCCAAAAAACTTAAATAGAATTGTGTATTCAAATTTAAAAAAAAAAATTTTGGATTTTAAAAAAAAATTTCAATTTTTTTTTTTCAAAACTGTTAAAAACCGTTTTCAAAAACCGGCCACACAAAAATATTAGAATTAAGTATTTAAGAACTATGTATATCATGTACAACACTATAATTCCTTCATTTAAATTAATTAATTCATTTTTTTTAATAGGTACGTACGAGTTCCTATTTAATACTTTAAGACATGCATACACAGCATTATTGAAAGAGGCTAAAGTAATGTAAACGAAGACGTTTGATTTGCTATTTAATAGTTATTTACATACGACCTACATATATTATGTACCTGCACATGCTTATATTAATTCAATTTAATAATTTGTTATTTTTATATTCGATATGTTTATACCTTTTTAATATTTTAAGACAGAAATGCAGAGAAATGGACCATTTTTTTAAGTTAAGCAAAATATCACGAAAATTGCCCCCCCCTGAACGAAATCCTGGATCCGCGCCTGGGGACAAGATTAGAAAAAGCGGCATTGTTTGTTTGTCTTTGATTTTTCATTACGATTATTGCTTTTAGTTAATACTTCTTGGGCTTTCCCTTCGCTTCGATAACCTTTTGGAGTCTTTTTGGGACCGATTTTACTAAATTGGTTGTCTCTTCGGTGGTAATAAGGAACCATTCCTCTATTAAAATTCTCTTTAACTCAGCGTTAGAATTAATGGTGTGTTTCCTTACTTTTCGCTCAAGAATATCCCAGAGATGTTCAATGGGGTTAAGGTCTGGGGATTGAGGTGGTGTTTCGATGACCTTAGGACAATTGTATAGTAGCCAGGACCGCATAGTAAACGATTTGTGTTTGGGATCGTTATCCTGGTAATAACTAAATGTGTTGCGAAGTCCAATTTTTTCAGCACATTGGTGCAAATGGTTTTTCATTCTGTTTAGATGCACCCACTGAGTCATTGTCTCTTCAATAAAAACCAAATCGCCAACACCACCAGCTGACATACACCCCCACACCATAACTCCACCTCCTCCATGTTTGACTGTTGGAACTAGGTTTATCTTTTTAAACTCTTCATTTGGCTTTTGCCATACTGTAATGCGCCCATTACTCCCGAAAATATTGAATTTACTTTCGTCTGCGTATATGACATTTTGCCAATAGGTAAAATCGAAATTTGTATGCGTTTGAGCGAATTGCAATCTTTTCTTCCCATTTTTTTCGCTGACATAAAATTTCCTCCTTGCTGCTCTTCCGTTGTAACCTGCCTTTCGTATAGTTCTTCTTATTGTTTCCGGATTCACTTTTTTTCCGTTGTTTCCTCTAAGTTTGCTGCCAGTTTTGGTGCACTAATCCTTGGGTTTTGCCTTATTTCTCTTAGGAATTTCCTCTCATCTCGAACATCTAACAGTTTTGGTCCGCCATTACGCAGTTTGTTTTCTAATCTCTTTTCTTCTTTATACCTTTTTATTATACTGAAAACTGTCGAATGACTTCTTTTCACTATACTTGCTATATCTCTTACAGTTTTATGTTCCTGGTAATTTAAAACAATTATTTTTCGAATTTCTTCCGATGTTTCTTTTCGCGACATGTTGTTTATTAAAAACTGCACTATTAAATTGACTTTTAAGCACCGGATTATTTTTTTTTTCCGACTAACTAGCCAATATGGGAGTAGCGAAATGCACTAATCATAATGGAAAATCAAAGACAAACATAAAAATGCCACTATTTCTAGTCTTGTCCCATGACTTTTGTGAGATAGAATTTTTGTATTTGCTTATATTATGTGCTGTAACTTTCCCGTTAGTTAATAAATTGACATTTTTTTTTGTTTGATTTTCTTCGCTACTACTTAGCAGTAAATCTATTGCCTATAGTGTTTGCTTTTTTCTTAATTTTTAATTAGATTGCATATACATGATGTAATTGCTCTTGTCCCATGACTTTTGTGATGCACTGTATACATAATTAAAAATAAATCCTGAAACGAGAAAATAACTGAAGAATAATCAAAATATTAACTTTCTCGTTGCCGTGTCGGTGAATTAATTTCAATCCATAAAAAATACAGTTGATACTCGTAAGTGAATTAGAGGTTGAACAAGAACAATGAACATCCCTATAGCAGCAGCGATTATCCAGTTTTATGAGTGTCAAAACTTTTACACCCCTTTTCCAATTTTGTGTACTTACATCAAAGGTCAAAAAGTTAATTTCCTAGTTTTCTAATTATGATCCTTACTGGATTTTTGTCTTTCGCTAACATTTTCCACAGAAAGAGATCCTTAGACAAACAGAAACTGATGTATAAGAAAACGTTCGAGGAAGACGACAAAATGAAAAAAAAAGGCAAATAAAATACGAGTAGCATCACCCGAGGTCCCATTAGCTAAATAGGAAAAGTTTTCGCCCTTCCTGAAATTTGTTTAGCAATAAGGTAGATTCGAAATGATGACACAAACCAAAGAAAAGAATTGAAATGGTTGCCAATGGGAAGAGATACGGATATGGTGATGTAAGGCAACAACAGAGAATTGCTGAACTTGCGGCAATGAATATTGCAATCATCAAGGAATCAAAGTAGGGGAATCATGGAGAGGGTTGAATTTCATTTATTTCTTGGCATAATATAATTTTACCACACAATGGTTTTTTTTTTATATTCAATAGGACTTGTTCATAACGTAGGTATGCATATGTGTTTTATGTATCGTGGGTTCTAAGGCAGGGCTCTTTAACTGGCCAAATGCTCCTTTGAACGACATTGGATGGAAATACACTTCTTGCCACTCTGCTGGCTTCTTGTATTGCCGTTTGATAGAAAAGTTGACTGTTACTTCAGTGCTGTCTGGAAACTTTAGTTTGATCCCATCACAATGTGTTGTAAGCTGGTGTTCGAAAGCAGATGCGACATAGTACTCCCATGGATTTTTAATGCGCTCTTGCACTCTCCTGGCAGCAATCGCGGGTGAAAAAACGGTGGCGTATGTGTGGAGTGGAGTCATCTGGGTAAACTTCGCTTTTTTACCTAGTATATTGGCTCGTTGATCAGTAATAATAAATTTTAAACAGCAGCGGTCCAAGTTTTGATCCTTGAGGAACTCCAGTGCTGATTGCCTTGGTTGATGATACGTGTTTTGCTGTCTGTACATAGAAAAGTCTATGGGTTAGGAAATTTTTGATTATTCTTACCAAGATCAAGTCCAAGTTCCGTTTGAATAGTAATTCTTCTACCCAAACGCTGTCGAAAGCTTTTTTGATTTTCAACAAGCACGACATAGTTGTTTTCTTTTTGGTGAGTCCAAGTGTTACATCATTATGAAGTCCCAGGTTAGGATGAAGGGTAGAATATTTATTTCTAAAGCCGAGCGGTACTGGGACGGCTATGACATCTCTTTCTCTGCAAAAAACGTTGAGTTTCTACAATATTAACGCCTCCATTGTGCGGGTGGTTGTTCTTTTTTTTTGTCACTTCCTGCTGATTTTTGAGTTTTCAGTGCAGGAGAAATGAAACATCTGTCAATAGCGGCTCCGAAGATAGGTTTTCTTAGTTGAACAAGATCATGGTTTCGATGGTAGCTGATATCTCCTCAAACAGAGTTTCTACTTCTTCGATAAAGGCAGGAATGTGTATGGGAAAAAACAATATGTCAAACGAATGAAAAACTCTCCACCGATGGTTCGCAGTTTTTCCTCCGATTTTTTTTTTTGCACACTCTTCGCTTAACGGGACTATACATTTCCTTTTTATTTTAAAGCTCAATTAAATTCCCAAGTCCTTATGTAGTGCGTTGGACTGTCAATCATAGGGTCTTGTATTTCAAAAGTGTACTACCTCTTGCCAGGAATTGACAAATACTCCAAGAGTATCTCTTATAAGTAATCCTGTTTAGTAGCTGTTAGGAATCGGCAGAAAATTGTAGGTCCCCTTCATTCCTGGCACAGAAATAGTTGAGAGTTGTAAGTCACTAGATTTAGGCTCTCTATGCTCCGTCATGGCCTCTTACTTATTTATTTAGTTTTCTAAATTTCCTTATCCTTTTCTTATACTTATCCTTTTCTATACTTGGATGAACGAAAAGCACGCCTTTAACCATACGTAAAGTCAGGGGACATAGAAAATTGATTTTATTGATCATCATTTGAACTCCAGTCGTAGACAAGCGTAGTCGATTTGGTCATTTTAGCTTTCCTTGCTTTCTCGGAGCTTCCCCCTACCAGTGGTAAAACCAAGTTATGTAGCAGAGATTTAACAGCTATTTCTTACTAAGGCTTCCCCCCCACCAGTGGTAAGGGCCTTAATTCGAAGTTAAACGTCCTAATTGCCACCAGGGGCTGATCTAGCAGAGAGGGGTATTATCACCCTTGCTGTGGAGTCTTGTAGTTGATGAATTACTAGAAAGTCTAACCTCCCAAGGGATTTGACGTATTGGCTTTGCTGATGACATCGTTATAACGGCACTGGGGAAGTACGAAGAAACTCTTTGTGATATAGTCCAGAGAGGGCTGTCTATAACTAAGAAATGGTGTATATCTGTATTCTGTGGGACTTAACATCAACCCTACCAAAACAACGA
Organism: Chrysotoxum bicinctum; assembly: GCA_911387755.1. Classification (NCBI taxonomy): domain Eukaryota; kingdom Metazoa; phylum Arthropoda; class Insecta; order Diptera; family Syrphidae; genus Chrysotoxum; species Chrysotoxum bicinctum. The sequence goes on from OU426988.1 coordinate 193,412,090, forward strand.
TAGTACCATTTACCAGTAAAAGACTTCTACCTCGCATGAAACTCATTCGGTTGGCGGGAGAAGTAATCGACACCCAGAGGAAGGTCAAATATTTAGGAGTTACACTAGATAGCAAACTCCTCTGGAACAAGCATGTCGAAATAACTGTCGGGAAAGCCAAAAAGGCCTTTATGATATGCAAGAGAGTTGCAGGTAAATCATGGGGCTGCAAACCAAACATCATAAGATGGATGTACACCATGATGGTAAGACCCATCATTACCTATGGGGCGATTGCATGGCATAAAAAAACCGAACTAAACACAACTAGCAAATCACTAGACAAATTGCAAAGGCTTGCATGTATATGCATAATAGGAGCAATGAGAACTTGCCCTACAGCAGCGATGGAAACCATCCTTCATCTGACGCCACTACACGTGGTCATTGAAAATGCTGCTAAGGGAGCCATAATGAGATTTGCCAAGGAGGGTACTGGGACGGGTAAAATTATTGGAAACAGGGAAAAAGACTCGATAAACCGGTCCGCAAAAACAAACCTTCTTGACATCCCAAGAGATGGTATGATCAAAAGATATAACTTCGAAAAACATTTCAAAACGGAGTTAAGTTGCAAAAAAGACTGGCTAGGCGAAACAATAAACTACAGTCTTAAAGAAAAGACCATCAAATGGTACACTGATGGATCGAGGACCGCTGAAGGGATGGGTGCTGGAGTTTTTGGGCCTAGAACTAAACTCTCCTTACAGTCCACTAGCATATTTCAGGCAGAAGTAAATGCCATAGGCATATGTTATGTGCTGAAAGAAACCTCGATAGGAAATATAAAAACCAAAACATTGCCATCATGTCAGACAGTCAGGCTGCACTAAAAGCACTAAGCTCCTAGCCATTAGTTCCAAACTTGTTTGGGAATGCGTGATAAAGCTTAACAAACTGGGCAAGAATAACACTGTCACGCTTCATTGGGTACCAGGCCACGTTGGTGTCCAGGGCAACGAAGTGGCAGACTCCTTAGCAAAAATAGGTGCATCGACACCCCTTACAGGGCCAGAGCCCTACTGCAGAATAGGAGAAAACACGATCAAAAACAAAATCAAAACAGAAGAGGAGACAAAAAGATCAAAAATCTGGAAAGGACTCTTTAAGCTGAGACAGGCAAAACTCCTACTCGGGGACTACAACCGAGAGCGTTTTCTAACCTGCATTAGTTTAAGTAGGAACAACCTCAGGAAAATCATGGGACTTCTCACAGGCCACTGTAGGTTGAGAAGACACCTCAACATTCTTGGTCTGGTGAACAACGCGACTTGCAGATTCTGCAACACTCACGAAGAGACACCTGACCACATATGGTACTGCATCAAAGGCACAGGTATCTGGGCAAGCACCACATAAAAGAGAGTGTATTATCATCCCTTAAAATACTTCAAATACTTCGATTCCTCAGAGGAGCAGATTTGGAGGAAGAACCAGTTCTAGATGGGGGACACAATATGTAGATTTCTAGGTCGCAGTGTTTTTATACCCCAATTTATTCATTCATTCATTGGTAGCGCTTTTATGGTTCTTTTCGGGCCTTGAGAAAATGGTTATCATCTATTTGTAGCGCTCGCTATTGACGGTGACCGGCGGCGGGTGACCGTCGCGTCGGTCGTCAGATTCGAAAAAGTACGAATCAATGACAAATTGATCTGGTCGATTTATTGTTTCTTTCTAAAATACTGAGAGGCTGAACCGTTTTATGATTTATGTATCAAATCAGCCCTTCTCTCTCGCCAGTAGATTGTAGGAAGCATATATTTTGAAAGAGGAAATAGGGTGAAAATAACGGTTTTGGTCTCTGTTAATTCAACCGTGACAGGTGACTGGCGTACAACGAACACCCTAAACCACTGAAGACAGTCCGATTGACGCCTTGCACGAAAATCTATTTTTTTTAATTTACTTCCAGATTCACAAAATGGATAATTCTGACATTTCCTTTCCACAGTCTTTCATTATTATAGCAAGCACAATAAGAAGTTGCATGGATCCCCAAATTCCCCTAACAATAAATTTGTCTTTTGGTCAACGACAAAAATATCAAGCAACTACGACTATCTGCGATGCCTTAGCTTGTCAGGAAAAGTAAAATGTAAATAATGATTTGCTTCTGTGCTCTATGAACATTTATCCGTATTAAAGATTATAGTGAGTCCCAGAGCGCGCATTAAAAAATTCAAGCAACAGACCAAAGAGCTACCGCAAATCCAGGATTCTCAGTAGGATAGTGTTCTAAGTTGTGTGGCTGCGTCTTCTTCTTCGTTGAAGTTATAAATTGTGACAGTACATATCATATAAGACTCGTATACTTTCAGGCACATTATGTCTCGTTTAGGTTGGGTGTGCATAAACATATTTTCAAATCTATCAGCAGGGACTAAAATAGAATCCAACTATCTCGGGGGTAGTTCGTATGGTTGGATGACTTAGGTGTATGGCATTTTGTACATAATGAATTTGCTTATAAAAAAAAACTAAGGAAACTGGATAAAAAAGTTTTGGGAATTATCAGCATGATGATGATGAACACAAAGCTTATGGGAAACTTGACTTTAGATAAAGTGTGCCTAGTACAGGAAATATAGACTTTTTGGTGCAAAGATATTTTTGTTCATTTCTGAAAAAATTCTTTTTGAAAAGCTTATGTTCATGGTTTCGGAAGGCCATAAGCCTGGTAAAATCCGCCATATTGGTTTTAGCGGGAAAACTGTGAAGACTGAATTTAATGACAATTCAATCATTAATTTTTCGACATATTTGACATAAATGTATGTAAGTAAATTGGCGATTTTCCAATATGGTTGATGCTGGCAGTGTCATAAGGCGCGTTTTCTACGGATCCATGTGGATCCGTGTCTGGATTAATTTTTAGAATGTACTAAAAAAACAATTTGGGATCCTGTGCTCTATCTGGATCTGTTCAAAGATCCAAAAATTAGTTCTTACTCTGACGAGTAGATGCCGTTTTATGGTAAGGTAGTGTAAACTACAGTGTCATCATCATCATCGGCTCGACAACCGGGTTCCGGTCCTGGCCTCTTTCAACAAGTCTCTCCACCTATCCCGGTCTCTAGCCGACGCCATCCAGTTGCGCACCCCAAGGCTTCGGGCGTCCTGGTCTACGCCATCTCTCCAGCGCAAGCATGGTCTCCCACGCTGTCGTCTACCATAGAATGTACCACAAAGAACTTTCCGAGCAGGTTCCTCTTCGCTCATGCGAGCTAGGTGCCCTGCCCACCGGAGTCTACCGAGCTTAATTTTTGTCACGATATCTGCTTCAAGGTAGATTGCGTACAATTCATGATTGTACCGTCTCCGGAATCGTCCTTCCTCACATATGGGGCCAACAATTCTCCTTAAGACTTTTCTCTCGAACGCAGCTAAGAGGTCGGAGTGCCTTTTGCTAAGCACCCAAGTCTCGGATCCATATGTGAGTACTGGCAGGACCATGGTCCTGTACAGCAGCAGTTTTGAAGTTATGCTGAGATTTCTGGATTTGAAGAGCTTTGACAGACTATAGTAGGCTCTGTTGGATTTGAGAAGCCGCCCGCGTATTTCTTCTTCTATATTGTTATCGGCTGCTACTATTGACCCAAGGTATTTAAAGGATTGCACCACTTCAAATTCGTGCTCCGTTACCTTGATCGTTTGACCAACTGTTCCTCTCGCATTCGACGCCACCATGTACTTTGTTTTACCTTCACTAATGTGCAGCCCCAGGTTTTGTGCCGCCTGCTCGATCTGGATGAAGGAATCGTGTACAGCTTGTTCGGTTCTTTCGATGATGTCGATGTCGTCTGCGTAAGCCAGTAACTGGCTGGACCTGTTGACGATGGTCCCTCTTGTTGCCGTGCCAGAGTCACGGATTGCTTTCTCCAACGCCAGGTTGAAGAGGAGGCAGGCCAAACCGTCCCCTTGTCGGAGTCCATTAAAGATGTTGATTGGTCTGGATAGCAATCCGGCTAATTTTACTTGGCTTGTTACGTTGGTCATGGTCAACCTACATAGTCGTGTCAATTTATTTGGGATGCCAAATTCGCTCATGGCTTTGTAAAGTTCTACCCTGGCTATGCTATCATAGGCGGCCTTAAAGTCTATAAACAGATGGTATGTTGGGATGTTAAATTCTAGACATTTTTCCATCGCCTGCCTAAGGGTAAAGATCTGATCAGTTGTTGATTTGCCTGGAATGAAACCACACTGATATTGTCCGATGACGGTTTTAGCGTATGGGGTTATCCGGTCTTGTAGGATAGAGGAGAGTATCTTATAGGCGGTACTCAACAACGTGATACCTCTATAATTGCTGCACGTTGTGACATCTCCCTTCTTATGTATGGGGCATATTATACCTTTTCGCCCGTCTTCTGGCATTTCTTCCTGCTCCCATACGTGCACTATGATATCATGAATTGCTTGACGTAAGGCTGGCCGGCCGTGATGAAATAATTCGGCTGGCATGCCATCGGCTCCCGGGGATTTGTTCCGTTTAAGCCGGCCTATAGCCTTCTCAACCTCTTCTATGCTTGGTGGCGGCAACATAGGGTATTCTTCTTGAAGTAGTGGAGCCTCCACTTCTGTAGTGAGCTGACCATTTAGCAATTCATTAAAGTACACTTCCCATCGCTCCAGTATGCTTTCAGGATCGGTGATCAGATTTCCCTCTGCGTCCTTGCAGTATGTGCAGCGTGGTGTGTACTGCGTCATGTTTCGGACGGATTGGTAGAACTTCCGCGCCTGGTGCGGACCTCGCTCTCGGCTGTTTTCTATTTCACAGATTAGGTTCTTCTCCCAGGCTGATTTCTTTTGTCTGTGAAGCCGTTTTTCTGTTCTTCTGAGCTCTTTATATTCCTCTTCGCGTGCCCGCGTTCTATGAGATTATTGCATTGCTCGGTACGCAACATTCTTACGTTCAGTCGCTAGCTTGCATTCATCATCAAACCAGTCGTTCCGATTTTTACGACTGCTGCCTAAGATGGAGTTGGTAGTACTAATGACAGTATTTTTAAGACGTGTCCACTTTTCATTTACGCCCAGCTTTCTGGCTCCAGGACTTACTCTCCCTAAGTCAGGTGTTTCTAGGGCGAGTCCTAACGCATTACCAAAGGTGTTACTGGTGTTTTCATTGCGCAGGGCAGCCGTGTTGATTCGAACCTGATCGGCGGATGCAATGCGTCTTCGCAAGGCAATCCGCCCTCGGAAAACCATACCAACAAGATAGTGATCCGAGTCGATATTGGCACCTCGGTACGTTCGTACCGTCATCAAGTTCGAGTAGTGGCGACGGTCTATCAACACGTGGTCTATTTGGTTACGAGTGACTCCATCAGGTGATACCCAGGTGGCTTTGTAGATATCTTTACGCGGGAACCTGGTACTCGCAACGACCATGTTTTTCGATGCTGCCAATTCTAAGACTTGAAGTTCATTGTCAATAGTGTTCTCATGCAAATTATGGGAGCCTGCGTAATGCCTGAATACCGGCTCCCGACCTATTTTTGCGTTCAAATCCCCAAGGATGATTTTAACATCATACCTTGGACAGGCATTGAGGGCCCTCTCGACTTGTTCGTAGTAAGTCTCTTTTTCTTCGTCTGAGGACTCCTCCGTAGGTCCGTGAACGTTAATGAGGCTGATGTTCGTAAATTTGCCTAGCACGCGAAGGGTGCATAGCCTTTCGCTTATAGCGTTAAAGCCGATGATAGTAGACTTCATTTTTTCGCTGACTAGGAAGCCTACCCCGAGCACATGGTGTTTTGTATGACAGGTGTAGTATATGTCATATTCTTTCTTCTGTAAAACACTTTCTTCTGTAAACTACAGTGTAACGAAATAAAATGTACGACTGGGTCGCACGAACTTGCTCCTGTGTAATAGACTATGAATTTCAAAATGTTACGATTGTTAGTAGAGAAAACTGTTCATAAGGATAAAATTATTTTTTTTAAAAATTCTTCCGGTAGTAAGAGACAAAAACAGAACGCTATGCAAATATGAATTTATGTAAGAACAAAAATTATAAGTCGTTGTAGTGGTTTCTTAAAAAAAAATAGCTTTTATGGTATATACAAAATTCTTAAAACATTCTTAAGAAAAAAAATTTTGTACGCCAACCTTAAGATTTTATTATTGTATGAACGAAAATTAAATTTCCAAAAAAATACTGAGCCGTTTCTGAGAAATCGAATTTTCCAAAAAAAATTTTTTTTTTTTTGAGTTTTGAAATGCAATGTTTTTGAAACTTTTTAGAAGCATCTCTATGAAAAATTTCATTAAAACCCGTTATGTCGATAGTGTGAAATTCAAAATTAGACAAAATGGTTCTATGGTAGGTACAAGCTGTAATATCTTAATTTCATATGTTTTTTTATTAAATTAAAGATCGTAAAAATAATTTAAAAGAAAAATTTTTTATCAAAATGCTAGGCGCTGCTGTTTTCGAGAAAAATACGACTTTTGAAAACCATTTTTTAACATTTGTCTGCTAAAATAAAAATTTTTTTCTTACATCTTGTAGATTATATTGAAAAACTTTTATTTATCAAGTTTAAGAAAAATTTAGCATGGGGTTTTCGAAATATTGAGTTTAAAATAAAAAATTGATTTTTTTTTTATACAAATTTTTTTTTTTTAAATTTCAATGTAGTATACTATTCGAATATTTATAAAATATGTATATAAAATATATTTATAAAAAAAAAATTCAAAATGATATCTACCAGGTTTAAAGAAAATCGACCGAGCCGCTTAGGCTGTAGTCGAACAGACAGACAGAAAGGCAGACAGACAGACAGATAGAATTGCGAGACCCACTTTTTTAGTCTTCGCTATCATTTTAATGTCAACTTTAATCAAAATCTCGAGTTCGATTTTTTTTCACGAATGCATAACTTACCTTATAGTACCTACATATAAGTTGCAAGTAAAAATTAGAGTTTCGTTGGAAAATTAACTCACTGATTTCGTTTCTATGAAAACATTGTAATGCTACGGTGGACCTGCCAAACTTAAACATTATGATCGTAGAGACAAGGCTTCGACAAACTATTATTATAGTTGAACTCTTATGACATCTTAGGAGATGAAAAATGTTACTTGGAATGTCAGTAGAGGAATGGAAGATGAAGTACAGCCGAATTCAAAACACGCTGGCTTTATTGGTTTCAGCACATCAAGCGAATGAACAACAATGATTAAGCCATGCGAATCTTCGAACCCCAGTCCGCAAGATCAAAGTAAGATGATAGTCCGAACATGCGGTTCTGGTTATTGCAGATACCAGAGCGCTTAGTTCGGATGACTGGAAGAATCGTGCAGGGGATACTGGATATTAGAACCCTCTGCACGATTCTTCCAGTCATCCCAACTATGCGCTCTGATATCTGGCAATAACCAGAACCGCATGTTCGGACTACCATCTTACCTTGATCTTGCGGACTGGGTTTCGAAGAATCGCACGACTCAAACATTGTTGTTCATTCGCTTGATGTGCTGAAACCAATAAAGCCAGCGTGTTTTGAATTCGGCTTTACTTTATCTTCCATTCTTCTACTGACATCCCAAGTAACATTTTTCCTCTCATCAGATGCCATAAGAGTCCAACTAGATATTAGTAGATTTGTATAATACTGTTAAAAGCACAGGCACAGTTATGGAATTGATTATCTGGCCCCCGCATCGTAGGCCTCCGTTATAGCCTTCAGTCCACTAGCTTGGGATGAAAGGAGTCAAACGAAGGGCATGTCACAGAAGAAACCAAAGTTCGCCATAGAGCCATTTCGTCGCACTGAGAAAGATCAAGTCTTTAATCTTTATTTCCGAAAGTTCTTAAATATTGTCAAAAAATGCCCTTCCTTATGATTGTGCTCTCAATTTAGCCAGAGCAAGGAATTTGCAAAGGAATTGGAGCCCTGCTTTCTTTTCCCGCTGGCCCCCACCCAACAGCTATGACAGTAAGTATTATGAGAAATACTTAACTTCGCTGTATGGTCTGCTATTTGCTAGTATACGCTACATGTTGCTAGGATCCTGGCTATGTCGTGCCTGAGTCTGCATGTCAGTCTCTTTATAGATATAAGTTAGTTAAACTATGCTCCACCTACGGTTTGATTCGTTAAGAAAAATTGAGAGAATAATGGCCTACAAAACTCCGAGCGGAATGTTGACTCTTTCCGCAGGTGAGTTATGAAATGAAGGGCTGATCCTTGCTTGGTATTCCAGTTATGGTTTGGATTTTGTTTGAGTACCTTGCATGATTCTCTGATAATCAGTAAGTCAGCTTGAAAAACTCGACCTACATACATGCATATGTATAAGCCACAGAGAAAATTTCGGAATCAACACCACACTCCATCTTTAAGCCATCCATAAAGATAATATTGTCAAAGTCTCTCGTCTCGACGCGACGTCATCATCCCAGTTCTTTCTTGATGGGACCATAACCTTAAACTATTTACTGATGCCCATTTTAGGGTTGCAGTGGTCAGTGGAAGTCGAAAAGATCTCTATTAGAATCAAATACTTATTATTGCTGTGGTCATAAGGTTTGGCAATCTAAGAGTTCGAATCCTTAATTATTTAAATTTTCAGAATTTTTAAAACCGAATTTTTGGTCCATTCAGAATTTTCCATTCGGAATTTTTTATTTATTTATTTGTACTCTTATCTATCGAGCTTACAATCTCTTTTTAGACTTAACTATATATAGTATATAAATGTACATAGAAAAGGTACATAAAATTATGGTATTAATATTCTTAGTCAATAAAAGTTTAATGTTGAAATTTAATGTTTTTCTAACAGGACTAAATAATTTACCATATCGCAAGCATTAATGTCTCTTTAAATAAAAATCTACTTAAATTTAGGTCGATTATGTCACAAACAGAATTGAATAATATGCAAAAGCTGGATACTGGGTCACTCTTATCATAATTTATATAAAAACGTCTTGAAGGAACAAAAATCGGAAAAGAAGCAAGAAGAGCGGACCAATCAATATGCGAACATAGGACATCTCTTGCCAACATAACAAGATATTGCTTCCGCCTGGATTTCAGAGTTTGCATCCCTAACAGGAGGCATAATATTATCGACCCAATTCAGTTTTCTTAAAGCATACCGCGTGAATTTGGGCTGGATTGCTTCTATTCTATTTACACTTACTTCATATGATGGATTTCAAATACAACAAGCATATTCTAGATTTGACCTAACTAAACTCCTATATACAGATTTCAAAGTGTGTGGATCTTTAAAAATTCTTAGAATTTCTCTTTAGAAAACTTAACAATTTATTTGCTTTAGAGACAATGTAATCATAATGGCGATTAAAATTTAGTTTACTGTCAAAGAAAACGCCCAGATCTTTTATGCTATCAACTCTTTCCAGTTCAATACCATTAATGTTCCACGAATACTGAACAGTTCGAGGAGATCGAGTAAAAGAAACGAACTTACATTTAGAAATATTCAATTATCTTCAAACCACTTGGGAACACTATGAAGTTCGCAATCGGTTGTAGATTTTATAAGTTTGAACATTTTAAAGTCATCTGCAAACAGCAAATTTCGAGAAAATTTTACCCAAGAGGAAAGGTCATTTATAAAAAGATCAAAAAATGAGGCCCAAGGTGACTTCCTTGAGGAACTCCCGAAAAGTTTTTAATTTGTTTAGATAAATTACAACCTATCTTTACATATTGTATTCCATTAATAAGATACTGATGAAACCACTTTGATATTAGAGTGAAATCCAAAAGCTTCTAACTTCTCCAATAGAATAATGTGTTGAACTCGGTTAAACGCTTTCGAAAAATCCGTATGAATAACGTTAAGCTGACCACCGCGCTCCATTCCCTAAGTACAAAATTGCGAAAAAAGAGATAAGTTGGTAGTGGGAGATTCCACGGTTTATGTTTGCATACACACGTTTTTTAACTACGGCTTCAAACATTTTTGGAATTATTTGTAACATAGTGTAGTGGGTTGTAGTTGTTAATATCTTGCTTGGAGCCAGATTTATGTATTGGTGTCCGAGGTCTTCCATCCGTCAAGAAATACTTCTTGCGGTAGTGATAAGTTAAATAACCTACTTAAAGGTTTAGTTAAACTTTCCTTACACATTTTTAAAAACAAAGGAAAAATTCTGTCGGAGTCCTCATGTTTATTGCTATCAAGAGATGAAAGCTCTTCCAAAATTTCTTCATCAGTTATAATTGGTTGAATATTAAGTGAATTTTTGAACATCGTACTTTCAAGTATGAAGTTGGATTGACAAAAAATCAGTAAATAAATTACAAATTTCAAGTTAATCTCATGATACTGTATCATTCAATCTCATATTAACTGGTAACCCGAAAGATTGTCTTTTTCCGTTTAAAAATAGCCAAAAAGCTTTCGCATTGATTTTAATTTTGGATTCCAAACTCCATATAAGTATTGACTATAATTTTTTTTTTCAATGTTTCCTGTCGATGTTGTTTATAATTATTCTCTTTGAAAGCAACATTCGATCGATACTTTTTATGTGCCTTTACCCTTTTATTTTTTAGACTACGAAAACGTTTATTACACCAAATTGGTCCACTATTGCCCTTTTTTTTTCAGAAACTAATCTTATCTTAGCTTCCTCAATTTTATCTCTAAACTTACTAAGGCATATTTTTAACTTCCCATAGGGAGTTATTGTAATCGGTCCGATTTGTCAAATTGGAATTTTTGACATTTCTCGACGTTTCAAGGTCCCTAGAGGCTATATCAATCATTTTTAGAGAGATGTATGTGTGTGTGTGTGTACGTACGTTCGTACGTTCGTACGTTCGTACGTTCGTACGTCCGTACGTTCTGGTACCATTTATCGTCGTCGATATCTCAAGAACGAGTATAGATATCGACTTCAAATAAATTTTTTTTAATAGATAATAACTTCGAAAGAGGCTGAAAGGGCTTTTATTAAAATTCAGTGAGTAGTTTTTTCACTATAACGGTTTAAAAAAAAAGTAAAAAATTTGGTTAGTTTCAAATATCTCACGAAAAAATAATGCTATTGATTTCAAATAAAATTTAATGTACTCATTATAAGGTCAACAGATTTCGTATGAATTTGGAAAAAAATGAACTTACCGTTATTTTTTTAAATAAAAAAAACTGAAAAAAATTTCATAACCCAGATATTCTAAGAACGGAAAACAATTTGAAACTCAAAATAATTTTATTTTACGAAAAATAATGTGTTTGACAACTGGTGGAAATTTCAAAAAAAATCAGTTTACAGTTTTTTTACAAAAAATAAAAAACTATATAAAATTCTATTGAAAATTGGTAAAAATTGTTTTTCGACTCAAATTTCTTGAGAACTATTAGTGATATCCTAATTTAGTTTATTTTATACATAGTATAATTTTGTACAATTAGTCAAATGTTGACAAATATTGAATTAATAGTTTTTTTTTTAAATCAAAAAACTATTAAAAATTCTAGTGAAAACTAGTTAAAATTGTATTTCAAGTCGAATTTCTTGGGAATGAACACCGATAGTGCCTTCTAAAGTATGTTGTTTTATACATCGATGCCTTCCCGTAAGAATGTATACTAAGCGACATTTCTAAAATTGTTCAGGACATGAAAAAACGAAGAAAGTTCCAGTTGAATCATAGTGTGCTAAGAGACAATTTTAGTTAAACTAAGTGACACCTAACAACATTTTTTGTTGCTCAGGACAATGTGATCTTTATTAATGTCGCTTAGCATAATTTTTTTGGCGGATAATACAAATTATTTGTACTCTAGTTTCCTTTTCATGCATAATAGGTTGGCGAAACCCAGGCCAAAACGTGGCCCTTAACATATAGTATATTTCCTCATCAAAAAGTCATTTTTGAAAAAAGTGTCGCTTAGTACATTCTTACGGGAAGGTATCGACATAATACAATTTATTATTAACATATGGTTAAATTTTGACAAGTATCGAATTGACAGTTTTAACAAAAATATAAAAGAAATCTACTAAAAAGTGGTAATATTTGTTTTTCGACTAGAATATCTTGAGAACGAGCAATGATATTGACTTTGTCATTATTTAATTTTATACATAATACAATTTCTAACAAATGGTTTATATTTGACATATATCTAGTTTTAGAGCGGATATATTTTGTAAGTACCCTTCCATCAAGTACATTCTATGGTAGACGGCAGCGTGGTAGACCATGCTTGCGCTGGAGAGATGGCGTAGACCAGGATGCCCGAAGCCTTGGGGTGCGCAACTGGATGGCGTCGGCTAGAGACCGGGATAGATGGAGAGACTTGTTGAAAGAGGCCAGGACCGGAACCCGGTTGTCGAGCCGATGATGATGATGATGACCCTTCCATCAATAACCAAACCATATCTTTTGCATTTAAATATTTCGTTTTTAATTTTTTTCAATTAAAATGTTTGGAACCGAAATAATAAAGTAATTTCTATAATACTCGTATAATACATAATTTTATAATTTTATTATCAACTTAGTTTTTAGAAGAATGTATGTACTATACATACGTATATGAATAAGGTTTTTCAGTTGTACCCAAGTCCCACATATTCAAATTCCATTAATAGCTATGGTCAAATTGAAGAATACGTCACAATATATGGTTTTATCTAAATATAAAGTTTTCAAGACCACAAATGGGAAGTTATCAGTGTGGGTCGCACCCAGCCTCTTTTTAAATCATTAGATCCGAAAAAGTTATTCCAGTCCACCTCTTGATAGTCTTAATGCCCTCCAAGATCCTATACTCTGTTCAATTTATATTTGCAGTACAGGCCTTATGGGAGAGCTTTTTCAGAAACACTGGTGCCTGCTGCAGTTTGCACGGCACCTTAACTTAAGAAATTGCCACTGAAATAAGAAAGAGAATCATTGAGTTACATTAAAATTGTTTGTGTGATCTTCTTTGATCTCATGTACAGCCCACCATGACCTATCTGCTCCATGAATAAAAGGAGGGCATTGACTGAGTGGTACCAATATAGTGTACTAAGGCAAGAGAGCATCCATTGAAGCAAGCTGCTGGGTACGTTACGTAGTGTACGAGTTAAAAGTTTCCCCTTATTTTGTTTCAATCTTCGTTTGAGGCTAGGGATATCATATAATCCCACATTAGAAACCGTGCTAGATCTGTGCCAATTGTTCAATTTGAAGGATCGAATCAATCATTGATTGATTGGTTCAACAAGGATTCGATCCTTTCAATCAATTGGTCATTCAATCATTTTTTATTTCGTTCCAAACGAGGTAAAGACCGACGCGAAATATTTTCAATCGTTCATATAATGAAGAATATAGTCGTATATTCTTTTCATTTCCATTCATATTTGGTATTATATTTTATTTGAACTGAGGCTAGAGATTTAATCCCTAATTTTCATATTTTAATTTTGCCCGGCATTGAATCAAAGCTAGGGATTTAGTTCTACCGTCTGTCCGTGCTCTATCGTCGTTTAATTCTAGGGATTTAATCCCACCGTCTGCCCCTAATATGAAATACCGGGTTGGTTATTTAGGAATATGAAAAGTTTCTGAGCTACATATATATATATATGAAATACCGTGTTAGTTATCTAAAAATATGTCAAATTTATAAGTATACGAGATAATTTGTTATCTTAGACTAAGTTAAAGTGAATAAAAATTGGACATTACTGGAGTTCTGAACTTTCTAAAACCGAGTTTTGCGCTTTCTTCGGATTGATCCAGGACTCGCTGAAGCTACCTCAGCCTTAGATAAAAAAAAGCATCACAACAAGGAACCAGTAACAAAAATTTGGAATCTTGGAGTTATCTTCGAAGGAGAACTAAGCTTTCATTGTCACATTGATACGTCTATTTAAAGAGCTAACTCAGCTCTTAGTTTTGTGAAATCATGTTTTAAGGAATTTTTTGCCAGTCAAGTCTGATCACCTTATTACCAAATTTACTCCCTTCGCATCGAAGCGGTTCAGCATAGATTTATTCGTTTTTCCCTAGTCTGATAGATTTAACCTTCCATCGTATGAAGACCGTCTAATGCTTCTCGGCATACAATCCCTTGGCAAACGTCAAGTTGCTGATGGTGCGTTTATTCACTAGCTTTTGACCGGCGACGGCCTGTCCATCGCTTTTCCAAAAAATATCTCTTAACACGAACCCAAGAAATCTTAGATCAGTCCCACTTTTTAATATAAACTTTCACCGTATAAGTTATGGAAATAATGATACCTTGAACCGTACGCTACGTAGGAAAAATAGTAATATCTAGTATGCTCAAGTCATTCGACTTCCACTGTAGCAAAGATTCCATCAAATCTTCGCTTTTCAATGCCCCTAGTGTTCCTAGATTTTTACCTTTAATTCCCGCCACCTTAAACTTACAGTTATATTATGATAATTCTATACAAGTAGTTCCTGATGTCAGTATAACAGTTATGTTTAAAATTGAATCAGAAAAATCATGAAAAAAATACTGACAACGCACATAGGTCAATTTTTCACATTTATGCGGCCAAAAACATTCATCCACTTATATTTTTTCTATTGGGTTTTATATGACGAAAAAAAATATAACTTTAATAAAAAAAAATATTTTGAGGTAAATTTAGAAATATTTTGAGGTTTTTTAATTTATAATAATAACATTTAGATATTATAAATATTTATTTATTATTTATTTAAAAAATATAATTTTTTTTACTTCATTTTTTTACATTTTTAACAATTTTCAGCTTACAAAAAATAATAAAAATAATAATTATTTAAACTTAATTCATGATAATTTAATAACAAATTCGTCTAGTGGTTGAATGCCTAAATCGGGTTCGGTGTTAGAATCTGCTGGCACAAGCATATTTCTTGCTTCAGGGCAAAACGATTTTAAAATGGTTCGCTTTTTTGGCCTAAGGCTGCTTATGAGTGGATCGGAACTAAGTAATATATACATTCAAATTGCACTGTTCTCTTGAAAATGATCTTGCAAAATTTTCGCGATATAAGCGAAAATGTTTATTGTGGGCCTCTGCAGCTTTCTCTGGTAATTGGCCTATTGGCAACAACGAGTTTTCGATTATGATTGCACCGTGTATCAATATCTTGTGCATTGTCGGAGTCATTTGGTGCCAATTATAAAGATTGATGTATAGCTGACCTGTATCTTTGACAAATTGGTCATATTTTTGTGAATCAATTTTGTGTCCACTTGAAATGGTTTCCAATATGACCTTTAATCTACAGCTACGAGCAACTAATTAGAAACGAAATTTCAATGAATGACAATGCACCTGTAAAATCTAACGGTTTTTTTTTAATTATTTAAATGCTAGTTTCTTGTTTACTTAGCTGTTGACTTCTAGAGTGGTAGGTTGCGTGATATTGGTGCTTATACGAAAGACATTTTAAAGGAAGTTCGAAGGTTCCGTTTAGCCACGACTCATTATTTTTCAAAAACGCCTCTTCTTTTCTATAGCATTTCTATGTTTCAAACTTTTTTATCATCCACAGTACTGCCATAGTTTGACAGTAAGCGATTTTCTAAATAATTAATTTTAGCTTCAAAATCTGGTAAATTTTGTTCTTTCTTAAACTCATAGAGGTACCTCCGACTAACAATTTTCACTCCTGATGTGCTCGGAGTTCCAACAGCAAGAAAACACAATGATTGTTTCACTATTCAGAATTTTAATTTTTTTGACCGAAAAATCTGTGCTGTTAAAAATGTCAATATTTTTGTCCTCTGCAGTCTTCCGCAGCCATTTTTTATTTTGAAAAGTAAAATATGGTAAAAATATAACCAAAAAAATACCCAAAGTTTAACAGCACTAAATTTTTAGAAACATGCATTTCAGCGGAGCAAATTCTAATTAAAATAAGAAATCATACCTGAGTTATCGAAATCCATCACTATATTATTAATAACACACACAGAAATAGAAATATTGACCTTACAACTTTATTCGTCCTGTAAACTATATGCTAAGAAAAACGTGTACTGCGGTTAGAGATCAAGTTACAATTACACGTATTTACAAACGGTGTGCATTTGTGAGGTAAAAAGAGTAAAATTAAAAACTGGGACTATTCTCCTAACGATCGACAAACTGTTTTTTTTTGTTTATCGTAAGTTTACAAAATCGACTTTTGGCCGCATAAAAGCTAAATATTGACCTATGTGCAACGCTACAAAAATGTAGGTACGAGTATTTAATGTTATATCAATGTTCAATAAGTAGATAGTTAAATAGATAGGTACCTATAGTGAATTCAAAATCCTCATAAAATATAATTGAGATACATCTCAAACGTTACCATCCAGGTAAATTAAAATTGAAACTATACTCCGAGGATTATGTTATTACATTCTTCAACGTCAGCATTCCAATAATGCGGGTCAACAACCCCCGCAGACTTGCAAATGTGCCATATAACAGGTATGTATGATATCTCAATAGAAAAATCCAAACTCGTTGTGTAATCGAAGTTATAGGTGGGTAGAATGACTACCAGGGAAATTCTCATTCCATCCAAAAGGATGCACCTGGAGAGGTTATACAAACACATCTACACCTAGAGAGGATAAAACTACATCAGCGTAATGAGAACAATGCAATTCGCATTTGTCGTGGTGGAACGAACTGTAATGTGCTCTCGTATTAGTTATTAAATTAATCACTCACGTTTCAGTAAATTACATGCGATGTTCAACTATGCTCCATGGCATAACCTCCATGATTGAAAAAACAGGATGCTGAATGGATGAAATTCTGAACAATCCCTCTCCATCTGCATCTCTGTCTCTGAACTATATAACCTACGGTGTGGTGCTTCTAAACTTTCACACATTTGGAATTGCAACCAATGTCCTGAGCGCAGGCCAACGAAGAGGTGTGGAATTCTGGGTTAAAGTAACAAATTCATTTCTCTTGACAGTCGGAGATAAATTGCAAAAGGGTGCAACTTGTGATAAAATCGCAAATAGGAGAAGTATCATCCCTTTTTTTTTTTGTCAGTTGGGGATGCAGGTGCTGTGTGAGGTGGCCTTTGGACCAGCAGGTACAAAAACCCAAAGTCATTAATTCAAACGGTAGATGGAGATGCAAGCACACACGAGACCCAAACAATCTCACAGGCAATTTGAGAAGATCTTTAATGGTAATTTTTTTTTAGTTGCAACAAATAGAAGTTATTTCACACATGCATAGGAAGGTACACATACATTTCTTCGAAAAATTCCTTATAAATTGAAAAGAAGTTGATTTGGTTATTTTGACGGTTATATGGTTAGGTGTTTGGGTTTGACAGCGAACATTTTTATTAATACAGATATTTCTTATGCTAAAACGCGTCTGGACTAATCCTTGTTCACTTTTGTAAGGGGTTACAAGAAATAGATTGATAGATAGATAGAAAGAAGATCATGGCAAAACCGTAGTAGAATCACAGGACTACCCCGACTTAACGACCAAACAATTTTTCTCTCTTCCAGTGCAAAATATCTAGTAGTTATTCTAGACTCTAAGTTGAACTGGAAACCGAATATTCAAGAAAGGGTTAAGAAGGCTTGCATAGCATTCTACGCCTGTAGTAAAATCTTTAGTAAAAAGTGGTGTCTTCAATCTGCGATGATTTTGTGGACATACACAGCCGTGGTGCAACCGATCCTTACGTATGGTTCGATTGTAGAAAGAACTATCAGAGTTGGCACCACAAGGGTTCTTAGATCTTACTCAACTGATGTGTTAAGCGTTTTTCTGTACCTTTTACCACTTGATTTACACATTTAGTATCTATACTCTGTTAAATTTATATAGGATATTTGCCTTTCAGTCTGACCATTATGGATTTCAATAAGCTATATTTAATTTAAAGCTCTTACAGTATTGCCGTAGGAGCATTAAAAATTGCGGCAAATCTCAGAAAAATATTTGCTACCAAAAGCTCGAAAAAGCTTAAAATCCTGAAAGTTACAAAGCACAAACCAAAGAAAATGCCATGTAAATTTCTATCAGCTTGGCAATGGTAACTCTGATTCAGTATTTTATTTTAATAAACACAATAAGGGTTGGTTGCAAAATTGGCGATCAGTCTCCTCAATGGGAGGCGAAAAGAATTGAAAATTGCCTGATATTTCACCTTGACTTATCACATTCGTGGTAAAAAGCAACTGTGAACAGTGAATAGTAGAAAACCTGTGCTCTCTCGTCGATGTATTTTGTTGTTTACCTACGTTGACCATCCATGTGTGTATTTGCCATGTGCAGCTTCGTGGGTGCCTCAAGGTATGCAACGTTGTTTATATTATAAGTAAATTTTGTATGTACATTATTTATATGTTATGTCGTACGGCAGTAGCCGAGTGGTAGCGTTGCGTCGCACAGTGGGGCAGAATAGGTCGATTAGTGATATTAACTACTTCTACTAATAATAATAAGCTTTTTTATCACTTTTTTTAGTTTGACAGTTAAAGTAAACAGTATTTTTCAATTTTATCATTTTTTTTCCAAAACAAAATTTATTTTTCTGGAAGAATTGAAGATAGGACACCAAACATTGATCGATTTGAAGTATATTTTTAAAATATTTTTTTTTTTGTTTAAAAAGTGAACTATATTTTGGAAAATAGTTCTCGAGTTTAATCTTAGAAAAAAATATTATGGAAAGGCGGATCTATCACCACGCGTTCCGTTGGGGGGGGGGGGGGGGGCACTGTTCTGAAAATCTAACCTTAAATAAAAACAAATTACGTGTTTTTCGGATTAAGTTGTTTTAGCTAATAGTTTTTGTGAAATAAAATTTTGAAGTCAAAGCTTCGAATACAAATTGTTAATTTTGATGTTAAAGTTATATTTTTTTCAAAAAATTGCGCTGTGAGATGGGTTTATTTTGTCAAAACCTAATGCTCTTTTTAAGTTTTAGTGAAAAAATGAAAAAGAGATGACAAAAATATTTCTTTGATATTGACATGCTAAAAAAATGTAAAACGAAAAAAAGTTAAAATTTATAAAAATCTTTTAAGCATTAGATAAAACTTATAAATCTTATTTATATAGCATGCAAATTATTAAATAGAACAAAGCATTAAAGATTATACAAACATTGCATGATGATATGGAACTTTTCAATTAAAACTTTATCGATTCCTGTTATTGAAGCATATAAACTACTATTTTCCAAAAATTTTCTTGGCACATTGCCCGTGTTGGGTTTCCTGGAGAAAGGCTTAGGTTTATTGACAATCAATACAATTTTCTCCTTGAATTCTTTTTGAATGCGTATTTTGTTTTCTATTACAATTACTTCCGTTGCCTTATTTGTTCTGCATTCATTTACAGGAAGTTTATATGCAACGTGAAGGAGACATTCAAATACGCGAATCCACCCATGCAATGTAGAAATTCTAAAAGATAAATAGTTTTCGGCGACCGGAAGTTGCATCATTTTGTCGATGTCGTTAAAGTCCTTGCTATTGGCATGGCATAAATAGCATCTCAGTGAAGACTTTGTATCAGTTAAGCTGTTGCAAAGTTTCCCATCGATTATAGATAAGATTGTCTCATGCTTCACTTTGTAATTAATGTTTTGCAGTTTTATTTCTGAGCATACTAAATTTTGAATTTGAAAATTTGTTATATTTTTTCTCTTCCAACAAGCTCGTCAGACTCCTTTTCAAAAATAATTTTCAAAGGGCGACATTAACAATAAATATTGATAGGGAAGATTACTTATATTAACTAATTTATTTATTTATAAATTTATTTATTTAGTTACTATTTTTTATTGAAAAAAAAAATTGGCCAAAAAAAACACAAACTTTCTATTACAAATCACACTATTTCACCAAACTTCTTAAGATAAACTAAAACAAAGACATCTATTAAAAAAAAACAAACATTTTTATAGTATATCATTGCATGATTGTTGAAAAAGAGAGATAATGTTTGTTAAAACCGCTCATGGTTTAACATGTGTGACAAAGAAAAAAAGGTTTTATTTCTTTATTATGATGTTTATTTTTGTTAAGTGGACTGTATCTGTGTTCGGCACAGCATCGTACCGAGATAAAAACTGAATGCTGAATGTAAAGGGAAAAGACTACTCATAGCCCTTTTATAGCTCGCTCCGATGTGTTGTGTTGTTGCTGGTTGATGATGTCGATGGATGACGGTCGCAACCACCGTTAGTCAGGTGTTCGCATGCTCATGCGAGAAGTTGCTATTTCTCGGTCGCAACAACCGTTGCTCAACCGATGATGATTTTCGTCTTCATCGTTTCTTCTGCGCATAAGGGACTTGCTCTGGGTCCGCAAGTGTGGTTGTTGTTGTTCTTGTAGTGCGCACGATGACTTCCTCTGGGTCCGCAAGTGTGTTTGTTGTTGCTCTGGTATTTCGCATGATGACTTGCTCTGGGTCCACAATTTTGTTGTTGTTGCTCGTGTTGTGCTCATGATGACTTGCTCTGGGTCCGCAAGTGCGATTGTTGTTGTTCTGTGGACTTGCTCGGGTTTGCTCGGTCGCAGCTGCAGCTGGTTTGTTTGTTTAATTTCATTGTTTTTCGTCCGCAGGAACCGTTACTATGGGACTGAGAATTTACAGCCCGATATTGCTCTATGCATGGCTCGCCATGCTGACGCCGACGATGTGGTTCGACGTCGTCGCTCCTTTTTTTGTTGTTTTTTTTTGTAGGCTCTTCTAGTAGATATGTTCATTTATTTTGAACATTCCCCCCCCCCAATTGAAGCATGGTCTTCAATTGTAATCGCTCTGATCCATAGGGAGTACGCATAACTTCTGGATCGGCCGTATTAGTACCGAATGCTCCGTTTTGATTTCTGCACTTCGGACCAAACCATCTTGGCCAAAGTGGACTGCTCTAACACGCCCTAATTGCCATATGGTGGGCGGCATATTCTCTTGTTTGATGAGAACCAAGCTGCCAACCTCAAGGTTCTCGCGCTCTTTGTTCCACTTGAAACGTTGCTGCAATGTATTGAGATATTCTTTGCTCCATCTCTTCCAGAAATGCTGTTGCATCTGGTTAACAACACCCCAAAATTTCAGCCGATTCTGTTGCACATCAGAAACGTCTGCTGATAATGGCTGCACAATTTGCTCACCGATGAGGAAATGCCCAGGTGTTAAGGCTCCCAAGTCGTTTGGATCATCGGTCAGAGGCGTGAGAGGCCTTGAATTAAGGCAGGCCTCAATAAGCACAAGTGTAGTCGCCAGGCTCTCGAATGTAAAGATTTGTCTGCCCATGACTCTTCGTAGATGGTACTTCACAGACTTCACCCCAGCTTCCCAAATGCCTCCCGCATGAGGTGCGCCAGGAACAATGAATTTCCAGTCAGTACCCATCGCCTTAATTTGCTCTGTAGGAAGAATGTCTTTCCATCGGGATGCGCTTGCTCTAAGCTCCTTGTCGGCACCGACAAATGTTGTGGCGTTATCGCTCCACAATACCGCACAAGCGCCACGTCGTCCAGTAAACCTTTGGAATGCAGCAAGGAATGCATCAGAGGTTTGGTTGCTCACCAGTTCTAGGTGAATTGCTCGCGTCGACAAGCACACAAAGACTGCGATGTAGCCCTTTTCGATTATCTTAGATCTGCCGGCCCTGGCTTTGATCTGTACTGGACCAGCATAGTCTACACCACTGTGCTTGAATGCCCTTGCTGGTTGCACACGCTCTCTTGGAAGATTGCCCATAAGCTGCTCTGTTACTTGTTGTGTCTGTCGAAAGCACACCTTGCATTTCGAGACATAGGATTTTAGCTCCCTCCGAAGTGATGGTATCCAAAACTTCTGCCGGATATACTGCATGCAAAGTTGGACGCCACCGTGTAGAGTTCGGAAATGCGCTTCTCTCAGTATAAGCTCTGTTAGTTTGCTCTTCGCTGGTAGGATGATTGGATGGATTATATCATATCCTAGCGATGATTCCTGTAGACGCCCGCGCACTCTAACAATGCCAAGCGAATCCAAGAATGGAGTCAGGGTGGCAATGCTACTAGAAGCGTCCATTGGTCGCCTTTCTTCCATAAGACATATCTCATGCTTGTAGGACGCACGTTGAGTAGCTCTAACCCAAAAATCCAATGCTGTCATTCGCTCGATTAATGTGGGAAATCCAGGTATGCCCGTCTTTCTTCGATGGAGAAAGTATTGCACAAATTTAATGACGTATGTC
Source organism: Chrysotoxum bicinctum (assembly GCA_911387755.1). NCBI lineage: Eukaryota > Metazoa > Arthropoda > Insecta > Diptera > Syrphidae > Chrysotoxum > Chrysotoxum bicinctum. Next base: position 193,434,334 of record OU426988.1, read on the forward strand.
GTTATTCTTAGTATGCTCTGCAATGTTGACTTTCGATCTAAGAGACATACTCCGTCTATGCTCAGATCCGATGCTCTAGGCGATGCCAGATTTGCGACAACTAATCGCACGCCCATTGATGCTCTTACTCTATCCTTTGCACTAAAGGAAGGCTGCACATTTGACCAGTGTTGCTCAGGTTGGCTCAGCCATTGTGGTCCATGCCACCACAAAGTTGACTTGGCTAATTGCTCTGCTGGGAACCCTCTCGATCCCAAGTCAGCTGGGTTGTCACCTGAAGCGACGTGCTTCCAAGGATGACCTCCAGTTAGCTCTTGAATTGAACTCACCCTGTTGGCGATGAAGGGTTTTAATTCGAAAGGTACCTTCGTGATCCAATGAAGCACAACCATTGAATCCGACCAGTAAGTCCTTGGGACATTTTTTAGCTCTGATGCTCTTGCCACCTGGTCCATCAATCTGCACAATAGATTGGCCCCGCACAGCTCCAGCTTGGGGATGGTGATGGTCTTAAGTGGCGCTACTCTTGTCTTCGACGCGACTATAACGCATTTGATTGCTCCGTCACTTGAAACAGCTCTTAGGTAAATTACTGCTCCATATGCCCTTGTGGATGCGTCTGCAAATCCATGAAGTTCCACGTCAGCTCCGCTCTCGTAACCCAACCATCGTGGCACTCTGATTGAAGTTAGGTTCGTTAATTGCTCTTGAAATTTATTCCATATAGGAACGAGATCCGCAGGTATCTTCTCGTCCCATTGCACGCCTGATCGCCACAAATCCTGAATCAGAATCTTGGCACAGATGATGACTGGTGCCAGATATCCATTGGGATCATATAGCTTGGCTATTTCGCTCACCACTGCTCTTTTGGTCAATTTGGAAATGCTCGTTTCATGATGCACTTTGAATAGGATCTCGTCTTTATCTGAGTCCCAGCCCAAGCCCAGAATGGAGGTCTCGTGCTCATTCGAGAAAGTGAATTCGGTTTCACTATTCACCTTACTGTATAGCTCTTTGAGCGCTCTTTTGCTTGATGACATGAATTTGTCCAGTGTGAATCCTCCCATTTTGAGTGACGCCACGATTTCTCTGCACAACGAGATGGCTTGCTCTTCGCTATCCGCCCCAGTAAGCATATCATCAACATAAAAGTTTCGACAAATTGCATCATACGCTCTGGGGAAGATGGACTTATTGTCTTCTGCACATTGAAGCATAGCTCTTACTGCGTTGAAGCCGCTGGATGTCATGCCATACGTTACTACGGTCAACCAGTATTCCTCTAACGGATCGTTTTGATGCTCTCTCCAGAAAATTCTTTGGAGATCCCATTGCTCGGGATTGATTCGCACTTGACGAAACATCTTCTTAACGTCAGCTATAATTGGCACCTTGAAACATCTGAAACGTGTGACGATGTCTGCCAAATCATCCTGGAGCTTTCCGCCCGGAAACTGCACGTCGTTTAATGAGATGCCGCTATTGCTCTTGCACGAGGCATCAAACACCACACGAAATTTTTTAGTCACGCAGTGGTGTGGAATGTGGTAAATTGGCCCCTTTACCTGATGCCCTCGTGTGACTGGAGTCATATGCCCTAGCTGCCGATATTCAGTCATGAATTCGACGTATTTTGCTCGTAGCTCTGAATTGCCTTGAAGTTTCTTCTCCAAATGCAGAAATCTTTGCAAGGCTGCTGCTCTTGATGTGCCCAAGCTCTGAATTCGTGGGCTCAAAGGTATGGTAACGACATATCTTCCTGTCGAGTCCCGATAATGTGTGCTCCGAAAGTTTTGCTCTGTCCATTCGTCTTCTGGAGACCTAGAAATGGCTCTGTCCAGCTCTTGGACTTCCCAGAATTTCTTCAGAAGATCATTCAGCTCAATATTTGATGGCTCATTTATTGCAAACATGACTTTTGCATTTTGCGCTTGTTGTGTATCTCCAAAAAGTATCCAGCCCAAATGTGTATCCTGCGCTGTGAGACCAGAGTTGAATTTCTGGATGTTGCTCTTTATTATTGCTGCCCATACTTGAACGCCCAACAAGATATTGATGCTCGATACGAAGTTAAAACTGCCATCTGCTAGGTTCAGCTTTCGAATGTCTGCCATCTGATCTGGCTTAAAATGTTTATCTGGCAAGTCTGAGGTTATGTGCTCCATTGTATAAAATTTGCATCGCAATGAAAAAGACGGCTCGATTAGTGATCGAATGGTTAAATATGTAAAACCAGACAAATGAACGTTATCATTCTGCCCGATTCCAGAAACCTGGAGGTCTGGATTCCAAATTTTAACGCCCATTCTACGCACGAATTCCTTTGTTACTATGTTTATTTGGCTTCCACTGTCCAAAAGTACACGTCCTTCCATTTTCCGCCCTGCTCCATTTTCTACGTCTACTAATGCTGTAGCCAGTAATGCTCTTATTGGTTGTATGTCATCAACCTCCTCTATGCTCGTTATAGATTGCTTTGTTGATGACGTGAGGCTTAATTGCTAGGACTCTGGTTTGCTCTTCTGCATTTGTGAAGCAGCAGATTGTCCGCGCTCTTGAACAACTGCTGCACTGATAGCCGCTCTAGGAACGTATTGCTCCGGGCACAAAACACTATTGTGCTTTTTGTTACATTTGCGACAACTGCCAACTTGACATGCAACAGCGGTGTGTCCGCTCTTAAGGCAATTGGTACAAAGTTTCCATTGCCGCACCTTGTCGAATCTCAATTGGGTTGATAGTGACAAAAAATCTTGGCAACGGAAGAGTGGATGCTCTGCTCTGCATAATGGACATCTGAGAATGGTAACTGCTCTGGTACCACTAGGCGCACTGCTGATGGGTTTTGCTCTCCTTGTTTCTTCTTTCACATGCTGCTCAATGTTATCCAGAAAAGCCGAGTCTAAAGCGCTAGCTCGCTTCTCAAGGAATCTCAGGAACTCAGTGAGAGACGCAATTTTCCTTACGTCTTCTCTTGCCATCTGCCATGCTTGATTTGTGTCGGCATCCAGGCGCGCTCTTATCATATTGACAATCATTGGATCCCATGACTTGGTTTCTATTCCAAGAGCACTCAATGATGTCAAATGTACGTTCGTTTCATTGATGAGATCACGGATGTCACGTGATTTTGTTGCTCCTTTGCCGATGCTTGGGATAGCGTGTAAAGCATTCAGGTGCGCATCCACAATGCTTTGTGGATTATCATATATTTCGTTAAGCTTTGCCCATGCTTCAACGTAATTTGCATCTGTGACTTGCCAGCGATTTATTAGTCTGGCTGGTGCACCTTCCAAAGCTTGTTTAAGCTCTTTCAACTTCGTCACAGGTGCGATCTGCTCATTATTGTGAACTTCACTAATGAAAAGATCACGAAACTCGCGCCATTTTGTGAAGTCGCCCTTGAATGTTATAAGCTTCGGTTGTCGCTCTTGTCGAAACTGAATTATGTTGCTCTGCGGTGCTCCAGTATTCGGAGCCGCTGATGCACTAGCTGCCAGCTCTGATATTCGACCCCGAATCTTAGCGATGGTAAGATGGTGAATATCTTCGATGGACCCAAGGTATGTGTCGTGAGCCACCAACTCATCGCTTGTTGACGCGCTGGCCAGCAGCTCCTCATGGACGGCCATCAGTTTCTCAAAAACGGATTCGGCTGCAGATAATTTGGTATTCAGCAGCGCCTCGTCCACATTACTAAATTCTTCGCTCTTGGTGAATCTTGATATACGCATCAACGATGCTCGAAATCCATCTCTTCGCGCTAGATCGCCCATCGCTCTTTATTGCTCCAAAAAAAAAAAAAAAAAAAATTAAAGAAATATTCCTGGCCCGTAAGACCGCTGACGCTAACAGAAGTTCAGGTCGACCCTTCGAAAACTAATGTAAACGCAAACGGAATCGGAATGAAACTACAAGCACTTGAAAGTTTTTTTTTTTTTTTAATGCTATGTAATGCTCAATAGCCCTTGAAAAAGGCACCGCTCATTAAATTAATAATGTTCTTGGGAAGCTCCGTATACCGCCCTCAAAACGCACAATGTTTTTGTAAAAAAACGCACTGTATTTTAAATTTGCTCAAAAGCCTCTGAAGAGGAACCGCTCATTAAATCAATAATGTTCTTGGGAAGCTCCGTGTATCGCTCTCAAAACGCACAATGTTTTATATTTGCTCGATAATTGTTTTTTAAAAACGCACAATGTTTTTTTTTTTTTAATGTTTTTGAATTAGCTCTTAGCTCTAAATTGGAAGAAAACTTGAACACATTTATTTCGCACTGAAATTGCTCTCAAAATTGTTTTATTTCGCGCACATATTATATTTTTGTAATACGCACTGATTACTTGCTCACGCTCACGCACAGATTCCTATATGGCTCGATAGGACCAAAATGTTAAAACCGCTCATGGTTTAACATGTGTGACAAAGAAAAAAAGGTTTTATTTCTTTATTATGATGTTTATTTTTGTTAAGTGGACTGTATCTGTGTTCGGCACAGCATCGTACCGAGATAAAAACTGAATGCTGAATGTAAAGGGAAAAGACTACTCATAGCCCTTTTATAGCTCGCTCCGATGTGTTGTGTTGTTGCTGGTTGATGATGTCGATGGATGACGGTCGCAACCACCGTTAGTCAGGTGTTCGCATGCTCATGCGAGAAGTTGCTATTTCTCGGTCGCAACAACCGTTGCTCAACCGATGATGATTTTCGTCTTCATCGTTTCTTCTGCGCATAAGGGACTTGCTCTGGGTCCGCAAGTGTGGTTGTTGTTGTTCTTGTAGTGCGCACGATGACTTCCTCTGGGTCCGCAAGTGTGTTTGTTGTTGCTCTGGTATTTCGCATGATGACTTGCTCTGGGTCCACAATTTTGTTGTTGTTGCTCGTGTTGTGCTCATGATGACTTGCTCTGGGTCCGCAAGTGCGATTGTTGTTGTTCTGTGGACTTGCTCGGGTTTGCTCGGTCGCAGCTGCAGCTGGTTTGTTTGTTTAATTTCATTGTTTTTCGTCCGCAGGAACCGTTACTATGGGACTGAGAATTTACAGCCCGATATTGCTCTATGCATGGCTCGCCATGCTGACGCCGACGATGTGGTTCGACGTCGTCGCTCCTTTTTTTGTTGTTTTTTTTTGTAGGCTCTTCTAGTAGATATGTTCATTTATTTTGAACAATGTTACTTATTTTAATAAAAACAACCAAGGACTTTTTTCTAAAAAAATCAATTTTTGTAGTTCAAAAATTCATAACAAATATTTGAGGCAAATATTTAGCACTTCTGCTTTAAGTTTCATATTCTTGACGTATTTGTTTAATATGTCCCATTTACAGACCTGCTAAATATTTGCCCCAACATAATTTATAAGCAAAAATTTAAGGCGACCATAAAAAAAAGTGGTAATTTTTTTCACCTTATATTTTTATACTTATTTATTTTTTTCAAATTTTTCTTTTAGGAACTTAAAATACACACCTTCACCCGTCTGAATAATATCACTTTAAGTAGTATTAATTAAATTCTCACACAGTAAATTAAGATTTAAAAACTTTAATTTTCACCCACGTTTTTTTCTTGCTTTCAATCGGCAACTTCTTCGACTTTGAATGCGTGGTGAACTTAGCCTAGGTGTCCAAAAAAAAAAATACTTACATTTCCTAATCCAAAAAACAGTTAGCTTTGAGAAAAACAAAACATATTTCCTGTTAGTTCAATACTTAAAAATGACCTTTTTATCATTGCTCTCTATGGAGAAGCCCCATTGTGCGTCGTCGTGCGTCGGCTCGTCGCTAAATTTCACTATCAAAATGAGTGAATAGCCTATTAAAGTCATAATGCAATATTTCGCGTTGTGTGTTGATTAGTTTTTACTTGGTTAAAAGAAAAATTATTATTTTTGTTTTTGAAAAATAACGAGTGATTTTATAAGTGCAATCGGAAAATAAAAAAAACACATAAAATTCAGAAAAATGCATGAAATATTTATAAATCTTTATTTGAATCGATAGTATGGTCGATATAATTTAATGTTTGAGGATTATTTCATGCAAATGTTGGCCGCTGATGCGCCTCAAATGGTCCATCCGCTTAGTCCAATTTTGGCATACCTATACTCTTTCTAACATTTCGGCCGGTATCTCACGAATTAAATGCTTCAATTTTGGCTTCCAGTGCGTCAATCGAAGCGGGCTAGTCGCTATAGACATGAGCCTTAACATAGCCCCACCAATAATAGTCTAGAAGCGTTAAATCGCACGATCTAGGCGGCCAATTGACCGGCCCCAAACGTGAAAAAACAGGCTGGGTGCGACCCACACTGATAACTTCCCATTTGTTTAAAAAAAAACTATTAATTCAATATTTGTCAACATTTTACCAATTGTACAAAATTATACTATGTATAAAATAAACTAAATTAGAAGTCAATATCACTACTAGTTCTCGAGAAATTTGAGTCGAAAAACAATTTTTACCAATTTTCAATAGAATTTTATATAGTTTTTTCTTTTTTGTAAAAAACTGTAAACTAATTTTTTTTGAAATTTTCACCAGTTGTCAAATACATTATTTTTCGTAAAATAAAATTATTTTGAGTTTCAAATTGTTTTCCGTTCTTAGAATATCTGGGTTATGAAATTTTTTTTTCAGTTTTTTTTATTTAAAAAAATAACGGTATGTTAATTTTTTTTCCAAATCCATACCAAATCGGTATGACCTTATATGAGTACATTAAATTTTATTTGAAATCAATAGCATTATTTTTTCGTGAGATATTTGAAACTAACCAAAATTTTTACTTTTTTTTAAACCGTTATAGTGAAAAAACTACTCACTGAATATTAATAAACGCCCTTTCAGCCTCTTTCGAAGTTATTATCTATTAAACAAAATTTATTTGAAGTCGATATCTTTACTCGTTCTTGAGATATCGACGACGAAATATGGTACCAGAACGTACGGACGTACGAACGTACGAACGTACGAACGTACGAACGTACGAACGTACTTACACACACACACACACACATCTCTCTTAAAATGATTGATATAGCCTCTAGGGACCTTGAAACGTCGATTAATATCAAAAATTCCAATTTGACAAATCGGACCGATTACAATAACTCCCTATGGGAAGTTAAAAATCTTGATAAGGGTGTGTAATCATTTTCATGCTACGTTTTTGAGAGTAAAGATTTGTATATTTTTTCTGAGGTGGTCCATACAAATTCAATAATTTGCAAGCGTTATTCGTTTGTAAGACGATTCATGGTTTAATTATAGACCAAACTGAAGATGTTTGACAGTGACACAAAACACTAAACGTGCGTGAGCTGTCAAAACCAGTGTTGCCAAAAAGAAAATAGCAAAAAAATCACCCTTTTAAGGGAGTTTTTAAGCCATTCAAAAAATTAATTTAATGCTCATGAACATTTTCATCAATTTTTTAAATTTTAAACCTAAGAACAGGCTCGTGCGACTAAGTCGTGTATTTTATTTAGAATATAATACACACTCCGTATTACTTTTCTCGTAACTAAAGAATGTAAAAGGTCACCATAACAACATGATGAATGCGAATTTACCCCCTGAGTAAGGCATTTCCTTCCGACCAATATTTTGTACCCTAAGTCACCTGTCTAATTATGTCGACAGGTTTTCTTTGCATAAACTTCTCGTTAATCTACAACCAACTTAAAAGAAAAAAACTAAACTAAGTGTTGCCATCCGAAAACATCTTAATTGCCATCGAAAGCAAAAACACGGAGGTAGGTACAACGACTTCAACGACTCATTACGGTCTTGTTTTTCGGTTGTAACTTTCTTCCAAAAAAGTTTGCTGAAAACAAATTTCTCTTAGAGCAAGAAATAAAAACCTTAGAAAATGAAGACATTGGAAAAGCTAACACAAAAAAAAAAACGAAACAATAAATAAAATGCAAAGTTTTCCCCAAAGTCATGAACACCTGATGTTAATACATCGGCAAAACGGCACAAGGAAGAAAAGGCCTTTCTTTGTCAATGGTAACTGGGTAAAATGTTAATTAACGTTCGTAGAAACAATTTCGCATTTCTGATGGGAAGTTTTTGTTTTATCTGCGAAGGTATCTCCCTTCGATGCATCTGGGGCCTTATATTGAAGAAGGTATATCCGTGGGTAGGCACAATTCGTGGGGGTTCTACCAGCAGACAGGATGCCAGGATGTTCATTTTTTGGTTTCGTATTAGGAACTTATTTACGGCATTAAGTTCATTTTCATCCCAAAACTGAGGATGTAATCGTTCGTTTCGATGTAATCGCTTGTCATTGGATATTAATGAGCTTTCAGTGGAGTTGAATACGAAGTGGATTCCCATTGGTGGTGGGGACATGGAAAAGATAGAGATTGGGTATTTATGATGAGAATAAATAAACCGAGGAGGCCCGGTCCCATTATTTATACAATATTTAAGGTTGATGGTTGGTGTTTTGTAAAATGCGTCTTAAAATTTCAGAGTATTTTAAAATTTTGCCACAGCAATTTGAAATTCATTCGAACACAAAATCTCAATTTTGAGATAGAGAAACTTCGCAAATCCACTTAAGAATGATAGATCTTATGCCTAGCCGTACTCGTATACCTATCGGAGTTGAAGTATTTCATAATTAATCGGCCCTAGATTCTTTTCGGGAATATTTGCCATGATACCTACCTGCAAGGAATTTCTGAATTACTACACAGCTTAGCTCTTAGGCCATAAATATTAAAGATATCAAATTATTCAAATGAGAAAACTAAACCTGAGAAGATGTAAAATTTTAGGAATTAAAGTTAAATTGCAAATTAATTTGTAATTTCGCGACCTACAGAAGGTAAGGAGTATGTGTTGCATTGGTTCACAAAGTTGAAGCCGCCGAAAGGAAATTTTCTTCAAACTTGATACGAAAAACTTGTCACTATGAATTAAGATAAAGCCCACCAAAAAAGGTAACAGATCTTTGGTTACATGGATTAGTGTTTACGAACAATAATTGAAGGACTGCCGGAGAATTGATAGCACCAATGACTATTTGGTGGACAAAGATTATGTGAGCAACAGCAGGACACGTTTACAAAAGGTTTTCAGTAGATGAATTGCAGTTGATTTTGATAAGGATCAGACCTTTAGAGGTATCATGAGATTCTCAGAGGAAAAAACTGGAACAGGTTATATTATCGGTCTCAGGGAAAGATACCTTATCAGCAGGTGCTCAGTAGCAAACCTTCTTGACATCCCAAGATATGTTATGATCAAAAAATATGATTTTAAGTAAAACTTTTTTATTAGTTTAAGCTTATGGTTTTAATTTTATTATTTCAATTCATAAAAAAATTAGCAAAAAAAATTGTTTTAATTAAAAGATAGATTTAATTTAAATTTAGGGGAAAAAAGTACAATTATTAAAATTTATTATATTCGGGAAAAAAAACTTGGCATTAATTTTTCTTAAAAATCTTTCTTTACACTTATCTCAGCTTCTTTACTCTCACTTAACTCAACACCGAATGATCTCTACAATAAGCTTCAGTTTAAGTATAAGTAAAATTATATAAACCAAAAATGGGTTAGGAACATGCGTAGGGTAAATAATATATGTTTGTTAAAATAATGTTGGATAATAGCACACTCTGCCATCCTTCTTTTCGGCTGTCTCAGACGAACAGTTGGTTCACATCTTTTCTCAAAACTTGTCTAGATATCAATCTCAGCATCAAAATCACTGTCATTTTCATCTTCATCATTTTCAGAACAATTTTCATCTCGCCAAGGCTTCATAAAATCTGCTGACGTTGACGTTGAGTTTGGACCTTCATGTACTCCAATTTTTTTCACATCGTAACGATCATTCCTTTTAACTTTGATGATCTCGTATGGTCCCAAGTATGATGGAAAAATTTTCGTTCCTGGAGCAAATTGAGTTTTTTTAATCGCCACCAGATCATGAAGACTATATTTTGTAGCTGGTTTCCTCTTTTGGTTAAATGCTTTGCGATTTTCCTCCTGGAGCTTCTCTATCTGTTCCTTCGCTTGACTTCGCATATCTTTATGTTCTTCCTCAAATTCACCGATTAACAATTCTTTCATGATTTTTTTTATGTCCATAGCTTCAACACCTTTCATTGGAACTCCAAACATAAGTTCGAATGGGGTTCTATTCGTACTTCTATTAGTTGTTGAGTTGATAATGCGTTGTAGCCTTGCGGTGTGCTTAAACCATTTATCTGGAGGCTCAACCGACAGCTTAGACAATATTTCGACGATAGATCTGTTGATTCGTTCAACTTGGCTATTGCCTCGAGGAACGCCTGTAGTGACCAGAGAATGTTTTATGTGTCTCTCTTCGCAGTACTCCTTAAACGCATTGGATGTAAAATCTGACCCTTTATCCATTACTATACGTTCTGGATCACCAAATGTATAACTCTGCAACATCAGCTTCTTTACCACTTCATCAGCTCCAGTCGACTTCACGGGAAAAATCCATGTGAATTTGGAAAACGCATCTACTATCACGAGCAAGTGTTTATAACTTTTGGCTGTTGATTGAAGTGGACCAAGATGATCTATATGGTTTGTATTAAGTGGAAGATCAAACTTCTCGATAGGATTTAACAAACACTCTTGCCTTCCACTTTTTCGTGACGATAGGATGCAAGGAATACAATTTGCAATAACCTGCTTAATCTTCACTGACATCCTTGGAATACAAAAATCTTTGTTTGCCAACACTTCAACTTTCCTGGCATTTATATGACCCTGTTCGTGAATATTCCTCAGCAACTCCTTTTGTAGACCCTTTGGTACAACTAATGAGTAATCTCCCTCAACGAATTTGTATAAAACGCCGCTTCTCATAACGAAATTTTCATATTCTTCCTTCTCAAGGATCTTAGAAACTAACACGCAAAACTCATCCGTTTGCTGAGCTTTTCTAATTTGATGTAAAACACAATCCTCTATCCTCATAACGGCTGGATAACGACTTAACGCATCGACGTGTCTCATAGATGATCCGGCCCTGTGTAGAACTTCGCAATCAAAATCCTAGGAACAATGCCCACCTGGCAACACGCGTACAGAGATCTCTTTTCTTCATCGTTGATGTAAAAGCTTTGCAGTCTGTATATATTTTGAACTTTAAGCCCAAAAGATACACCCTTAACTTTATCAAACACTTAATGATCGCTAACACTTCCTGCTCATAACTTGTGTAATTGGATTCTGTTTCTGATGATTTGTAACTAATATAAAAGACTGGATGAAGCAAATTATCATCGTGCCGCTGCAGCAGAACACCTCTGAACCCTACTTTACTTGCATCAGTATGCAATTCCGTTTCTAAATGTGGGCTAAAAAGTTTTAACACTGGGTCTTTACAAAGAACTTCTTTTAGGCTTTCAAAAGCTAGAATTTGATCTGGACCAAAACAAAATTTAACATTTTTCCGACTGTATCTTCTTAACGGTATTTGGTCTGGGAAAGTTTCGAACAGCTTTTATTTTTTCCTTTGACGGCCTCATAGCTCCATTTTCAATAATATGACCAAGAAATTCTATTTTTGGACTTAAAAATTTGCATTTTTTCCAATTGATAACAAGTCCATTTTCCGCAGCAACTTCAAGAACCAACTTTAACCTTTCAAAACATTCTAAATCATTCTTAGCTCTAATAAATAAATGTGAAGCCATCCTAACCAAAACAGTTTCTCGAATTCACAAACCTCTGAAAGACCGAAGGAGAGTTACATAGCCCAAAAGGAGCTTTCAAGAATTCGTACTGTCCATCGGGGGTTACAAAAGCAGTGTATTTTTGACTTTCTTTATCGATCTCGACATGAAAAAAACCGTTCTTAAAATCTAGAACTGTAAAGCAAAAACCATCTGCTAACTCTTCCAGAATTTCTTCTATTATGGGCAATGGATGCCGATCCTTAATAATCTTTGCATTGAGCAAACGATAGTCGATACAAACTCTATTTGTTCCGTCCTTCTTCTTAACTAAAACTATAGGACTAGCATAATCCGAACTACTTGAACGAATTATACCCTCTTCCATCCAGTTTTGTATCTGCCTCTTTACATCTTCTCTCTCGTTCACAGGTAATCTTCTAGGCTTTTGATAAACTGGTCTATCATCAGACAGGACTATTCTCATCTTAACCTGGGACTCATCATTTGGCTTCTTTGGAGTATATTTTTTTAAAAGTTCGACTACATCGTTACGTATCTTTGTGTCCATAATATGCTCAACATTATGTAGTACATCCATAACCTCAAAGTCCTTTTCTTATCAAGCTCTCGACAACATCTATTCTTGAAATACGAGTATCATTTTCTTCTAAATCGACTGCGACAGGTCGTAAACTTAAGTTAATCTTGCCATTCTCAATAACTACTTTAGACTTTTCCAAAAAATTTTGGACCATTGTGTCATATATATGCAAATTTGTCATGTCAACAAAACGCAGTTAGAGAAATAATTCCTAAGATAACCGTTTCTTCAAGAACTTTAACTGATCGCTAAGCTTACTCAATAGAGACGTGAACTCCAGTGAAGATATTATGATTAACCGAAAGAGAACTCATTATTGTGTGATAAGAGCTGTAAAGCAATTTTCCGATGTCATAACACCAACCGTAATGAGAGAAACAAGTTAGAAAGAATTGTAATGATCGTATTCGACATACCGAATTCTTGCATGGCCAAAAATTACATTAAGAAATAATGCAATATCCCAATGGTAGTAAGAGTTTTTGGTCATTTATAAAATACGTAAGAAATACTACTCCGTCTTCGGTTCCTACGCTCGTTTTCAATGACACTTCTTATGTCAGCTCACAAAAAAAGCCAATTTGCTTTCAGCAGAGTTTGCTGTAAATTCGACGCTGTCAGATAGTGTCATGATACCTCCTGTAATGGTGAGCATTAATGATTTAATGGGACAAATCATCTTTGGCACTCGTATATGTGCAAGAGTAATGAGTAGATCTATGATTTCCATGCACTTAAAAACGCAAAATATGCGCTTAAAATATGCTCTTAAAAAGAGGCAGGGTGCGACCCACACTGATAACTTCCCATTTGTGGTCTTGAAAACTTTATATTTAGTTTTTTTCAAATAATCAAATTTTCAGCGAAACAAACCTTAGCTTAAAAATTCAAACAAACATTATTTTAAGATTGAAAAGTATTTTAATTATTTAAAGAGATTTGAAATTGAGATTGTTGATGTATAAGTTGTTGTTTGTTAAAACTGTCAATTCGATACTTGTCAAAATTTAACCATATGTTAATAATTGTATTATGTCGATACCTTCCCGTAAGAATGTACTAAGTGACACTTTTTTCGAAAATGACTTTTTGATGAGGAAATATACTATGTATATGTTAAGGGCCACGTTTTGTCCTGGGTTTCGCCAACCTATTATGCATGAAAAGGAAACTAGAGTACAAATAACAAAATTTATCAACTGGCATGTTCTCTCATTAAAATAATGTTGCCCCCCCAAAATTTGTATTATCCGCCAAAAAAATTATGCTAAGCGACATTAATAAAGATCTCATTGTCGTGAGCAACAAAAAATTTTGTTAGATGTCACTTAGTTTAACCAAAATTGTCTCTTAGCACACTATGATTCAACTAGAACTTTCTTCGTTTTTTTCGTTTTGTATCCTTAGTACAACATACTCGTACTTTAGAAGGCATTATCGGTGTTCATTCCCAAGAAATTCGACTTGAAATACAATTTTAACTAGTTTTCACTAGAATTTTTTAATTTTTTTTATTTAAAAAAACTATTAATTCAATATTTGTCAACATTTTACCAATTGTACAAAATTATACTATGTATAAAATAAACTAAATTAGAAGTCAATATCACTACAAGTTCTCGAGAAATTTGAGTTGAAAAACAATTTTAACCAATTTTCAATAGAATTTTATATTGTTTTTTATTTTTTGTAAAAAAACTGTAAGCTGATTTTTTTTTTTTTTGAAATTTTCACCAGTTGTCAAACACATTATTTTTCGTAAAATAAAATTATTTTGAGTTTCAAATTGTTTTCCGTTCTTAGAATATCTGGGTTATGAAATTTTTTTTTCAGTTTTTTTTATTTAAAAAAATAACGGTATGTTCATTTTTTTCCAAATTCATACCAAATCTGTATGATCTTATAATGAGTACATTAAATTTTATTTGAAATCAATAGCATTATTTTTTCGTGAGATATTTGAAACTAACCAAAATTTTTACTTTTTTTTTAAACCGTTATAGTGAAAAAACTACTCACTAAATTTTAATAAACGCCCTTTCAGCCTCTTTCGAAGTTATTATCTATTAAACAAAATTTATTTGAAGTCGATATCTTTACTCGTTCTTGAGATATCGACGACAAAAAATGGTACCAGAACGTACGGACGTACGAACGTACCCACGTACGTACACACACACACACACACAGACGTCTCTCTAATAATGATTGATATAGCCTCTAGGGACCTTGAAACGTCGAAAAATGTCAAAAATTCCAATTTGACAAATCGGACCGATTACAATAACTCCCTATTGGAAGTTAAAAATGGGAAATATGCACTAAAAATATGCATTTAAAATTTTATATTTTACCTTCTATCTCAATTTCTTTTCAATGAATACATCTAGTTTTTACAAAAAAAAATCAGTCTTTTATTATCTTTTAAAGGAACTAAAAAACAAGTAGGTACGTTAAAAAATTAAAAATACATAAAACATAAACAATAAATTAAAATAACATCCGTTCGAAAAACATTTTTTTTTTTTTTTTCAAAATAACACAAAAAATAGAAATCTCCACATCATGAAATTATTCTTAATGTTTTTAAAAATAAAGCTTTGGCAATTGGGCCTTTGAAACGTCTTATACATCGAAAAGGAACGTTTACGTCAACTGACGTAATTGGCGCATTCTTAAAAGAAGAAATTTCATCGATTGTAAAGTTTATCAAATAATTTTCATTACTGCAACTCAATGTGAATGCCTTATGCCATGCACATATTTTTCATTGTTGAAAATTCTTCATTTTTTGCTAGAACATTCTCAACCTTCTTACGTGTGGCTGGACCAAGAGATCCTTTAACGGCAGTTATTTTTACAAACAGCAACTTCGACTAAATCAATTTGATTGTTTAATGAGTCCCTTCCTTCAAGCTTTGTTATGGTATCACAAAGAAAACTGTAGTTAGAGCTAATGAATATTATTTGGCTTTTAAGTAAAGGCTGGTTCAATATCTCTTTTGCATTTTTAATTGCAACAGCATCAGAATCATCGAAATTATTAACCACTTCTTCAAACTCCTCATAGTGTTTTGCATAATAGACAACTGCTTCTAGCCAAGTTCCCCACCTGGTAACAATAGGCTGTGGTGGAAGAGGTGTTAAAGATACTTTTCTCTAAAAAGTTCCACACGAGATGGTGCCTTTAAAAATATTTGTTTCCGTTTGAAACCAATAAATCAACATTTTTAAAATTACTTCGTATTTCTTCAGTGCATAAGCTAAACACGTTACATGTATCAACTTCGGAAAAAACAGTTTTAATATCTAGCTGCCTTTACCATGTATGGCGCCGCATCGGTTAAAAAGAGAAGAATTTTGTTTTTTTTTTTTAATTCCAAAATAATTAATAGTATCGTCAAACGCCTTCGCTATTGTTGAATGGTTAGATTTTTTCTAGTTCGACTACGTTTAATAAAAACTTTTTTTTTACTCTCATCCTCGTTTTGATGCAACACAATAATATTTGCAACAAAACACCCTTGGATTTCTATGGTCTCGTCAACTAATACCCCCAAATAGTGGTCTTTTAATTCAGTTTTTATTTTTTCGATTAGTGAACTATAAATTTTATCAACGTAGTTTTTGCGGAGAGTCGAATTATCAGGCACAATTTTATTAACATATTTTTTTTTAAAATGTCTAAGGTTTTGGTTACTAAGCTTACTTAATGGAATATCTGCTGCAACAAAAGATTCACATAAATCCATATTAAAAGTATGTTGGGTATTGTAAGACGCCAATAGTGTTTGAGATTCTTTTGCTTTGGATCTGCATTCGAGTTCGTTGAGTTTTTGGCTCTTCAAGTGTTGATCCACTTGGATTTTCTTTTCGAAGCAGACACCCTTGCTACAAATTTTGCAAAAAAGGTCACTTCCATCTGTTTTAAAAATATTAGGATTGTCTGCAACATATTATTTAAGATTTGAAGCAACAGGTGTCTTCACTTTCGGCATTTCTTCTGAAAAGGGTACATATTGTATACAAACCAAAAGATAATTCTAAGAAGAAAAAAGAATTTCTTACATTTTTATTCTAAGAAACGATTATTAAATTATTCAAATGTAAATAAAACTTAAGTTGAAAACCGCAGAAGCTTTAAAATAGAAAGAACATAATTCAAAGACTTTATAAAATTAGAAGGAAAGTTTTTTTTTTCGCTGCATACAAACTGAACTGGAACTGCTATATGAGATGCAAGAAAGTATGTGTGAATAGAGTATATGATTTGATGTGCAAAGGCTCCACGTTCCACGATCATAAACCCAATTCAGATTTATGCGTATGTGTGTGTAGAGTGAGAAACTGGAATGACGCTGCTTGTGGAAAAGCTTTTCCAAATGTCGTAAAGTGGGTGAAAAGAGTAATTGTTAGTGGTCGCGTTCACATATCTATTTCAAAGTGATCTGGATAGTTTTGTACTGTTGAAATCCCATGTATGACGGCTTTTAAACGAAGCAATATTACCTTGCGATTTTTAAGCCCGTTGGAGAGAGACGTGTGTGGTGGCGGGGTTACATAAGGCGGAAGATGACTCCAAAAGAGAAACTAAGATTAAAAATCGCTTCCGTGTAAAAGCAGTATATGCTGATGTAACAAACCCTCTCGGATATATTTTGGAATGCAAGTAATTTGTTTTCATTTTCACCCAGTTCATTGATTCTCATTTTAATGGTGCGGTTGCATTTCTTTGAAACCGATGTTTTTTAATTTTATATTCATTTTTTTTTAAATATGAACGAAAAATATGCATTTATCAATAAAATATGCACAGATATGCAAAAATATGCATTTATAGTCAAATATGCAAAAATATGCACTGACGATTGAATGCCATTTTAAAGGAAAATTGATGATTCGTAAAGATAATTTGTTCTCTTGCTTCTAAAGTTTGTCAAAAGAAATATGCATTTGCATGGAAATCCTAGCCCTAGTAATGAGAAATCTTGATATACAGAAATCCGCTGGCACCCATATTATTGTGAAGAGGTGTTCTTCCAGGCTGGCAAAACCATTGCGCGAGCTTTCTATCTGTCCTACTCTACTGGCCTCTTTCCGAAAACAGCATTTGTCCAGCCTTTCCCTAAAAAAGGCGAATCGTCTTCCCCTTCTTGAATAAAATAATCCTAAGCTAGCTAGTTAAAGATGTTTTCTAGTAATAGCTATTTTAAAATAGCCGACGCTAAATTCATTTAGTTTAAGCTTCTTTTCTCAGCCTAAGCTTCAATTTGTGTGAATCAAAATTGCTTTAACTAGAATATTATAGTTAAAGCTACAAAAATTTCAAGATTTTTTCGACTTGTCTAGAAAGCTTTGGCTAGGTCTTATTTTCAGTATTAGTATGAAACAGGTACTAAAAACTTGTGCGAGCTGTTATTTAAATATAAGGGAATAGCTCAAAAATAAGGCAGTGGACGTAGAGACGCAGAGACTGACGGACGATATGATAAAAACTTTTCTTACCCGTAACCAATACTGGCCCTATAGAACAGATACCACACATACATACATTTACATTTCTAGCTTAAGCTACCTAGTCGAAACATGTGAATAAAAAATGAACAGCTTAAACTATTAAGCTTAAATTTTCTTGCACAAGCTATTTAGCGTTATCATATTTTTATTCACATAAGACAAAGCTTAAGCTCGGACTGTCTAGCTTTAGTTGCTAAAAGCTATGACTAGTTGGCTTTAGCTTCCTCTAAAAAAAGTTTTAACTTCTTTTTTATTCACAAGACCCTAAATATCCTTCCCATTAGATCTCGAGCAAGCAGACTGAGGTCTTTGACAAAGCATTAGAGTGCGAGAGGCCGGATGATCCCTCAATGGGATTGACTACTGTTTCAGCACCAGTCAAAAAGCTGCCTATCTTAGCACGGTGTATATGGTGGCGGATGAGATAAGTTGTGCGGTTCAGTGAGTAATCCAATCTCCGGATTATTATGAGAAAGCAACAACACAATATGAGACATCAAAACATACTACAGTCAAACTTCTCTATAATGAACCTTCAAGGGAACAAAAAATTGCTTCTTAATAAAGAAGTTTTATACAAAATTCGTTACATAGAAAATCTAATTTTTACTTGCGATATAGGTACTATAGGGCAAGTTCTGCATTTGAAAAAAAAATCGAACTCGAGATTTTGATCAAAGTTGACATTACGATGATAGCGAAGACGAAAAAAGTGGGTCCGGCAATTCCGTCTGTCTGTCTGTATGTCTGTACCTCGAACTAAAGCCTAAACTACCGGAGGTATTCTCTTCAAACTCGGTACTTAAGGGTCTTCGGTGATTCCCTAGAGGAAAAATTTAAATTTTTTTTTTAGCTCCAAAACTAAGGGTACCCCCCATACACCCGTAATGCAAAATCTTATTTATCTCAAAAAACGGCTCTAACGATTTTGATAAAAAAAATTAGGTGTGATATTATGGACATGGACTACATTTTGGTCAAAAAAATTTTTGGGGCAAAATATTATTAACGGTACCTGTCATAGAACCGTTTTTGTTTTTTATTTTTGACTTTCTCATTACGGCTTTAAGGATTTTAACCAAAAATTTTCAGCAGGATTCTTCTTAAGTTTAAAATAATATTGTTTATAATAATATTCGAAAAAATATTTGTTGGGTTTTTTGAAAAAAAAAAAATTTTTTTTTTGAAAAATCAATATCTTCAAAACCTATGAACAATTATTTTTTGAAATTATTTCCTAAAATCAATATTATTAATATAAGACCACCTAGAAGACACGCTTGACGCCGAACAAGCAGGTTTCCGCACTGGATCTTCCTGCGTGGATCACATCAACACCTTGCGGATCATCATCGAACAGTGCGTTGAATATCGATCACCACTTCACCTGCTATTCATCGATTTCGAAAAGGCGTTTGACAGTGTCAATAGAGAATTTATTTGGCTTGCCTTGCGCAGGATGGGCATTCCGGATAAATTAATCGCTATAATCAAGGCTACATATGAAGGATCCAAATGTCACGTTCTGCATAAAGGAAGGTTGTCAGAGGAGTTTGAAATCCAAAGTGGCGTTAGACAAGGTTGTATACTGTCACCAATACTGTTCCTGTTGGTAATAAGTGATGTGCTGCATGCAGCCTTGTCGACTTTAAATGGAGGAATTCAGTGGAATCTGCTATCACACCTGAAACATCTAGACTACGCGGATGACGTGTGCTTACTCTCTCATAGGATCATGGATCTCCATCAAATGACAACAAGGGTGGAGAGAGAAGCCGAAACCGTCGGGCTTAAGATCAATACGGCAAAAACTAAAAGGATCAGCCTTGGAACTTCCTCATCTACTCAAATAGATATTTCTGGACAACCAGTAGAGACGGTAGAGAGTTTTCAATACCTAGGGAGTATTGTCTCTACTGATGGCGGGACCGAACTAGACATAACCAGCCGAATCGGGAAAGCAAAGGCTGCGTTCGGAATGCTGTCCAAAATATGGAGAAACAACTCTATAAGCCTAAAGACCAAGCTACGACTGTTCTGCTTTAATGTAGAATCCGTGCTTCTTTATGGATGCAGTACATGGAAAGTAACACCCACTGTCACAAGAAAGCTGCAAACGTTCGTAAATAGATGTCTGCGAAACATCTTGCGGATTTTCTGGCCTAACCGTATCTCCAATGATGAACTTCATGCGAGGACAGGTCAGGAACCCATCGACTCTATAATACGAAAACGTAAGTGGCAGTGGATTGGACATACGCTTCGAAAAGGCCACGAGTGCATTGCGAGTCAAGCGATGCAATGGAACCCTCTCACGCAGCGAGGCAGAGGAGTGGGCCGACCCAGAAGTACTTGGCGAAGAACGGTCGAAGAGGAATCAGCACAACTGGGGAAGAGTTGGAGAGAGCTGAGGTACATCTCCAGAAACCGTAAACGATGGCGCGTAGGAGTAGTGGAGGCCCTATGCCCCGCAAGGGGAACCACACGGACGTAATAGGTCCGAGGACCTAAGTAAGTAAGTAAGTAATATTATTAAATACTTAAAAATTCGCATCCCATATTTTTTTCTTAAAAAATTTTAAAGAAATTTTTTATATAAAAAATGTATTTAATAATAAAACGAAAAGTTTGTATGCACAAATTCATACTTTTTAAGAAATCAGACGGCAATTTTATGCATTTGAACATTATTTTCTCGTTAAGTCAAATTTTCATATTTATAAAATGTATCTTAAATTCTAAAGTACTTTTACATAAGAGCAAGTTCGTGCGATCCAGTCGTGCATTTTATTTTTTTAAATTCTGCAAGTGCTTTATGCACATCACCGTATATTGATTTTCTTAGATTTCTTGGCTTCTATTTGAACTTGCTTCGGCAAACTTTAAAATTTTTACTTAATTTTTCAAAATTGCCGATAATGTACTCAAGGACCGTCCAAATTGTTCAGCAATTTCCTTGTATCTTCTTCCTTTTTGGCTTTTACGATAATTGACAATTTGTCCGACAGTGAAATAGCCTTGCGCTCGGACTTTTTTGAATAGAAGATTCAAAATTCAAAATCAAACGATTGACTTGTTGCGTAAAAGTTCTAATACATATGCACGGTGCACACTTATCGTACATCTATACATGCTTTCATTTTAGGAAAGTTCTTATCAAAACGGGGAGTTCCCTTTTAAAATTAGGAACAAAAATCGTAGTAGGCTTTGATTTCAAAATTTAAAATTGACATTTCGTTATAAAGAAACAACTTTGCTTTCGGGCCACAAAGAATAAGTTGCTTATAAAGAGAAGTTCGCTATAGAGAATTTCGTTATAAAGAACATAATTCATGTTGGATATTTTGTAAGGAGAAGAGGAACAAAGTGGAATTCGCTATAGAGGGAATTGCGTTATAAGGAAGTTCGTTCCTTTTTTTATTTTTAAACTTAATCCAAACAGGATGATTCCGTGAAAATGTCCACAATTGTTCATATCAATTCCATCCACAGGTTCAAACGAGTTACAATATCAAAATGGCGCACTTCAGCGCTAGTTGGGTCACAGGGCTAGACTACCGGTGGTCGACATTTCTATAGGCCCAAGTTCCGACCTAAATTCTGTGAAAGGTCGAGTTCTTGTGCACTGTTCTTGTTTCACTTCACTTTCACGGACCGAAGCGATGTTCTTGGCCGATTTTGTGTTCCTTTGTCTTACGATTGTTGGCTGGTTGATAACCGGACCAGTCGTCTACACAAAGGGGCTGGAGGGCCACTCATTTTGTCAATAAAGTTTTATCATTTGGACGTGATGTGCAATCGTGTAATTTGCCATTGTGATTTGGTATCAGTAACAAAATAACAAACAACAGATTTGACAGATGTCACCAGAATAACATGGCCGCCACCAAAATATACCCGCGCCAACAAAAAAACTCTTTATACATTTTATTTAAGCTAAAAACGTAATAATATAATATATTAATAAAATGTTGGACCTCAACAGACATAATATACATATCTACATAAATGCATCCGCTGCTAAAATATTTTCAATTTTGACAGTGTCTGGCCCACACTTCACACTCCACACAGCAACACCGGCAACCTATTCAAACAAATTGATAATCCCAACTCACATTGGTAACTTAGTTTGACACAAATTAAATGACCACTCTCAAGGTCCGCTATTATAAATTAATTAAGGGTTCGATTTCCATGCTTTTTCACCCGATCCCATGTCGCCATATACCGAACGAAGGGTGGGTGCTTCATGCACAAAACGGATCACTTGACAAAGAGCAGAAATTTTCCATTTCGATAACATCGTTTGAACCTGTTTTAATTCTACGAGCAACTAGCAACATAGCGGAAATGTATGCCGAAGTCAAGCGGAGCACGAGAAGTTATATCCATTCTGCATGTTTGGTCCTTGAATCGGATGCATTGCAGAAGTACACACACATCTGGCTTCCTAACATGGCTGGCTGGGTTAGCTTATAGAGCTGAGGATGATTTTGAAACCATTTTCGCCGGGATAATAACCCGTTTCATAATGTTTTAAAAATTCACACATATGCCATAGCGTGACACGACACCAGTGTGAAAGCAGCTTCAAATGGAACATCTAACTCTAACACGATACTCGAAAGTGTGTGTGAAATAACTTTTTAATGAGATAATTAGATTCAAAAGTTCTGATAAATTTCATAAGTTTTCAAATTGGATTCGAAATTAATGAGTATGAGTCTCACTCAGACTTCGGAGACTGGAAACCGAGAAATGTGTCTGAGTGTTTTTGTTTGCATTCGTATATATGTATGTATGTGTGGAAGCTGAATGCTGAAGTGCTTTCGGCTACAAAGTGACACCCAGTTGGCTGGGTCTTTTGAAAAGTTAGATATATTTGAATGCAGTTGCGCCTATAACTATGCACTTTTAAGTGGGTATATAATTTATATACCTAAATATAAAATGGCATGTTTCTACGAAGATGGAGTAAGAAAAGGAGCGTAGCTCTGCTTCTAAGTGGGTGGGTGCATGGACATGAAGGTTGATAGTCGGGTATATAATCAAAAACACACACAACCGAGTGGTGTGAGGATAAATGAGTTTAATTTGAAAATAGTTGCTGCAACTCATGAAGGAATTAACTGTTTGCCAAAGAAAAGGATTTTCCAGATTTTCGTTTGTCATTTCGAAGGCAAATAGCAAAGTGGTGGTGTGCGGTTTGCTGGAATGGAATTCGGATTAAAATTCCATTGCGGGCAATTAAGCTGACAAATTTATGTGGCAAATTGTAGTGGTTTGCTTTATAATGATGATGATATGATATTGGACCCAAAGTTATGGTAGGCAAAGGTTGTCAAAGAAATATTGTTTTTAATCATAAGTAAATGCTCACTAATGCATTTTAGAAATGCAAAAATAAGATAAAATTCTTACGGAACGAATGATAAGTCGTTGACTGCTACGAAAAAAAGAATTGGTCCTAAATGACAACTTTGAGGAAGACTTGATTTTGCATGAATGGGTAAGTACAAGAACCGGAATTTTACCCCGTAAGATCTGATTTTGAGGTAGCACGTAGATTCGAAAACCATCAGATCGTCTTCGCTGTAAGGCCTGTACAGCTCGTTGTTGACTCTTCTCCTCCATTCACACCATCGATACATACTGGACGGAAAATTACCCGAATAATCTTCCTTTTAAAGCAGATTATCATCCGCTTTTGACAGAGTCCATGCTCTTGTCCAATACAGCATGACAAGGGATGATTAGGGTCTAATCTTGGGTCTCCTTAATAGCGAAAAGAAAAGATTGCGACATTTATTACAGCTGTCATCAAAAAATGCACATGTTAGGTTGCGGATTCGTCGTGGGAAATCGACTCAGATTAAAAGTCATCGATTTGAAGCCGATTAGTGATCGCCTGGCTGTGATCTGCATCAAAACTACTTTTCAAAATATCAGCCTAATATGTGCACACGCCCCTACCGATGAAGCTGAGGAGTATAACAAGGAGGAGTTTTATGACCTCCTGGACGGAGCCTACGGAGCCTGTCCGGAATACGATGTCAAAGTCGTGGTCGAAGATTTCAATGCTAAAGTCGGGAAGGAAAATATCTTTGACGGATTAGTTGGAAAGCACAGCCTCCACGAAACGACAACAGATAACGGCATCCATCCTACTAATCGACTTTGCTGCAGCTCAGAATACGGTGGTAAGTAGCACTAGGTTCCTCAGGCGAAGGATACACACAGCGACCTGGCGATCTCCAGATGGTCGAACCGCCAACCAAATCGACCACGTGCTAATTGGCGCAAGACAGGTGTCGAACATCTTGGAGGTGCGAACTTTCTGAGGTGCAAACGTGGACTCTGAACACTTTCTTCTTGTGACAAAGTTAAGAGCCCGACTGTCCAACGAAAAGAAAATGAGGACCGTCCAAAGGAAGAAATTCAATATTTCATGCCTTAGCACACCTGAGAAAGCCAGAGAGCAATTGACCGGGAAACTCTCTGCCGTACCCCCAGCCACAAGCGTCAACAACCAGTGGAGCCAGTTCCGCAACATCATTAAGGAGGTAGCCGAGACCACCATTGGCTATCAACCATCACCTAGGAAAAAGAGCCCGTGGTATGATAATGAATGCGCGGTATTGAAGCAGGAGACGGAAAATGCACGAATGCACATGATGCAATGGAAAACAAGAGCAGCAAAAGAGGAGTACCATGAAAAGAAAAAAAAAAACCTTGCGCAGAAAGAAAAGAGCATACGCAGCTTCTCAGCTTCTCGAGGAGTTTAGCACCGCCACAAACACCCGCCGGTTCTACAAAACAGTCAAACATCTGGCATCAGGTTATAGGACCGGCACGCAAGCTCTTCGAAACAGCGAAGGGAACCTAGTCACCGAAGCACAGGGAATTGTAGACGTGTTCAAGCAGCATTTTCAGCAGCTGCTTAATGGGCATTATTTAGAGGAAACCGCAGGGGAGCGAAGAAGCATAAGACCAGTCAATCAAGATTCAGTCAAACTACCCAGTACTGAAGAGGTTAAGAAAGCAATCCGCAAGCTAAAGAACAACAAATCCGCAGGCTCGGATGGCCTACCTGTGGAACTCTTTAAGTATGGAGGAGATGTCCTGATAGGGTGCATGAATCAGCTCATCTACCAAGTGTGGGAGGAGGAAAGTATGCCCGACGACGTGTCAAATAGCTCCATATGCCCAATCTACAAAAAAGGCGATCATATGTCCTGCAAAAACTACAGGGGCATATCCCTGCTTAATGTTGCCTACAAGATCCTATCCACCGTACTATGTGAGCGTCTAAAACGAATCTGCAACACTATAATTGGCACGTACCAGTGTGGCTGCAGGCCAGGCAGATCAACGATAGACCAAATCTTCACATTGAGGCAAATTCTGGAAAAGACCAACGAATTTCAAGTCGAGACCCACCATCTTTTCATCGACTTTAAAGCCGCATATGATAGCATAAGTCGCCAAGAGCTTCTTAGTGGCGATGTCGGAACTCGGGATCCCGAAAAAACTGATCCAGCTATGCCGCATGACGTATTTTGTAAGACGCAACGTGCAAATGGGTAACAACAACCTAGTCCTGGAGCAGATAGTGCGCAAGAGTGGTGTTAACCTGAAAAGCACTACCTTTAACAGGTCTTCCCAACTGCTTGGCTATGCGCATGACATCGATATCATCGGCAGCTCCAAGCGCGCTGTGCTAAAAGCGTTCGCAGCTATTGATGAACAGGCGAAACGCGTTGGTTTTTAAATTAATGACAACAAAACAAAGTATATGCTATCAACAAACAAAGCCTCATCTGTCCATCGCCTAGGTCAAAACGTCACTGTTGGTAGCAGTAATTTCGAGGTAGTCAAAGAGTTCACCTACCTCGGAACGAACATCAATCCCACAAATGACACCTTAGTGGAAATCCGATGAAGAATTACCCTAGCAAACCGCTGCTACTTCAGTTTAGCCAAACAAATGGGTTAAAAACTCCTTTCTCGAAAGACAAAGTGCACGCTATACAAAACGCTAATTTTACCACTTCTACTCTACGGCGCCGAGCGCTGGACCATAAGTAAAAAAGGGGAATTGATACTGGGCACTTTGGAGTGAAAAATTCTTCGGGGGATATTTGATCCTATATGCAAAGAGGCAGAGGCGTATTTAAGGATTTGGCGCCACGGATTGATTATTTTTTTCTGCCCTTTAGAACAATGAAAATAAAGTAATAGAAAATAATAATAAAAAAACACAAAATGCATAATATTTGTTGTTTTCAAATTTGTTTTTGTGTGTATATTCATTACGAAATTCATTAACAATAGATTCGTTATCTAAATTTTTTGTCAGGTCAGCTTCTATATTTAGTAAAGCTAAACTATTAAGGGGCTAATGCGAGACCATAAATAGGTTTTTATTCGTTTTAATACGGAAAACGATCTTTCTGCACTACAATTCGTCACTGTAATAGAGCTGTGTCAATCAGGATCGATTCGATTTTTTCGATCCGATCATCGAAAAGTATTGATGATCGAAATCACAAATTTTAATTTTAATCGATCCCAATCTCAATCATTTATATGGTTCTCGTTTCTCGATTTTCTATTTCAATCTCAATCATTTCAATGAGTCTCGATCTTTAACTCGATTAACTATGATTTACTCGATTCGATTTGGTGTTATTTGAGGTATCAGGGGTGGAATCACGTAAGATGATAGTTGATTGTCATTTTGAATATAGCTCTCTACATATCAATAAAGAAATATAGAGAGAACGATTGTCAAAACGACAATCAATTAATTTAGTGATCACTTTACTCTTACGCGATACGGGCCCAGAATCTGGTATGTTTACTGTGGGAATCGAACTAGTAATGAGACTTATCGAATAAAAACTTCCGACTTACATATGTATGCGATAGTATCTAAAAGTTAATTTATTCGATAGTACCAAGTCATTCAGTAATTATTAGTCCTAAAATTGATCTTTTAAGGAGCAACAAATTAAATCTCTTTATCTTGAATTTTTTGACGCTTTTTAATCAATGGACATAGTAGCCATCATTCGATGTCATTTGGCAATTTATGGCTTACAATATAGAGTATTTTGTGAAAACCTCAACTCAATCTTATCATCGAAATCGAAACGAAAATCAAATCGGAACAGTATTGAACCATTTGAGTGAAATGAAAATGATCGATCGATTCAAATGATCGAATCATTTTCGTTATCGATTGTTGAACGATTTACACACCTCTACACTGCAGTGCACAAGTATATTCTTAAAGCAACCTCATCATATAAAAATGCTTCCTTCAATTCTTTTTCTCTTATATGAAGGTTAAGCTGCCTTAAACTCATATTTTCAGAGTAGTTTTGCTCCAGAAAATGTTTAAGTAAGACACACTCTTCTTGAAAATCTTCCCCAAGATCAACCGGGTATAATTTCTGAAGAGTGGTTGCATTTTTTCGAATTGCTTCTTCACTCATGTGATAATAGATTAGATGAAAAAATATAACCATTTGTTTTTGCTTCATAGCATGAATTTCTTATCATTAGCGCACTCAATAATAGGTCGCAAATAGGAATGAAAGTATTTATTTTGAAATTTTGACGACCACAAAAAAGAACCTCCCTTCGCGACACTCATCATCTCGTTTTTTCCTCTTGACGATTCTTTTTTGGTCCATTTTGTAATTTTCAGAGGTTTTGCTTTCTCCCATCTCTTCAAAAACATCAATGCATTCTCGTTTTTTCCTCACAAACGATATGAGTGCCTCGTTGAGTGTGGACACAGTTTCAACCTCTGTATCAACACATTGAATTTATTTTTGATACAATATTGAATTGCTTGAGTATAGAACTAGAACCCCAAAATTAAGACAATATTTCTGTCTCAAGGGACTTCAATTGGGACAAGTGAGCACGATACTAAAAATATAAAATACATATTCGACGATTTTAACTTTAGTAAAATCTTAGAGATAGCATGATGCTAAATTTGATTAAAATTAGCAAAATCGTCTTTTTAACCTAGTAGGTATTATACTAAAATAGTTTTAACATCGTACTAATTCGACTAAAATTTTGAGCCAATAGTTTTTAAAATAATACCTATCCTTTTATTTATCCATCATTATAAGCGATTGTACAAAAAACAATCATATTGTTTCTTAAGTCGTTCAAAACTATTGACGAAGGGAAGGGTATTTGTATATAGGACTACGAGTCAGCCAAAACTAAAAAAAATTGAGGCATGATTTGCTGGGTATATAAAAATAAAAATTTGTGTGTGACCTTTATCTAGAATCCGGCTTGATGGATTTTTATAATTTTTTTAATAAAAAGGGACTTTTTGTAGATGGCTTAGAAACAAAAAATTAAGTTCCGTTCTAGCCCATTTTTGGAGAGCTACATAGCAGCAAGTGTTTTTTTTAGACAATGTTTTCGTTTCATTGGAATTTGTTGCAAAGAATAGGTACATGCCTGTAAATATTTTTATTATGAATTTTTATTATAAAAAATCGTTTATAAAAAATAAGAATAGTAAATGGTAAAAAAAGTGAGTGACACATTACAGTGAACTCTCTCACAGCCGGACACTCACGGCACTGAAAAAATTGTCATGCTTGAAAAACTCAAGAAATCGCATTTTTTTATCTTTGTATTTTTTGTTTATCCTTCGAAAATATTGTAAATTAGACAATTATTAGGGGTGGCTTGCGTCCTTCTGCTTGAATGTTTTGAAAGTTCAATCGCTTCAAAAAAATATTATAAATTGGCCAATTTCTAGGCGCGGCTTGCTCCCTTTTGCTTGTATGTTTTGAAAGTTCAATCGCTTCAAAAAATATTAAAAATTGGCCAAGTGCAAGCCGCCCCTAGCAGCCTTGCCGCCCCGGGCTGTAGCCCTTTTAGCCCTAGGGTAAATACGCCCCTGCAAAGAGGACGAATGGAGGAGAAGATTCAATCGTGAATTATACGAGCTGTACCAAGATGTGGATGTAGTCCAAAGAGCCAAAACACGTCGACTACACAGGCTGGGTCACATCGAGCGAATGGACAACAACGCTTCAGCCAAGAAAATCTGCGAATCCCAGCTCCCAGGTTCGAGACGACAAGGAAGACTGAACCTCCGCTACAGGGACCAGGCGGTTACAGACGCAAGAGCGCTTGGTCCTGACGACTGGAGGGAGCTCGACAGGGATCGCAACCGATGGAAGACCGCAATATCTCAGGCAGAGACCCTCCATGGATCGGGAGCTGGTTAAGGTCTCATTGGTTTTTCGAGAGAAGTCCTTACCACTGTCATGCCTCCTTAACCCGAAGAAGGCGATTGGCGACTGGGAGTGATTCTTCGTTTGATCTCCGCATTGATGAGATTTTGCGAAATAATACTGGAGCAGAGGTAGACAAAGTCCTTGACGATTTCGAAGTTGTACCTACCCATCGCGATGTTTTGCCCGAGTCGACGATGTTTAGATTCCTTTCTCGATGACAGCATATGCTTCGCCTTGTCTCCATTAACAACCAAACCCATTTTAGCCACCTCCAACTCAATACTTCCGAAGCCACCAGTAACAGTTCGCTTCGTTCCCCCAATGATGTCAATACCGTCTGCCAAAACAAGTAGTTGAACAGACTTTTGAAAAATAGTACCTCTGTTTTTGACTTGCGAGTTCAGTACAATTGCTTCAAGAACGATGTTAAAGAGTTTGCAACATTAAAGGGTTTGGGGTTTTTTTAAGGACTTTGACGGAGCAGAAAAATCTCTCCATCGTCATACTTTACAAGTGGGCAAGTTTGTCAGGGATGCTGAGATGCGACATGGCCCTGTATAATTCGTTTCTGTCTACGCTATCATATGCGATTTTAATATCGATAAAGAGGTGGCGTGTACCGATTTGAAACTCCTGGGTTTTTTCTGAAATCTGTCGGAGTGTGAACATTTGGTCGGCGCCGGCGGTAGATTTACCGGGCCTAAAACCACACTGATGGGAACCGATCAGATCGTTTTCAAAGTTATAAGCGATCACACATTACAGATAACAGGATTTTGTTATGCATACATATCGCTAACCACACTTCATTTAGTTCGGGAGGATGAAAATTTTGACCATCATCACCCGATTTGAGCGGATTATTCTGTCTAAAAGCAGAATTTTGGGTCATCTTCGCCGTTTAGCAGTACAGAAAAGTGTTGTTTCCAGGAACCGACTGTGCGTCTAGTACCATATTCTCACTATCGTCTTGGCAGGCTTCCGTTCTAATTCAAGTTTGCAGTATTCATTTCGACAACTGCTTATTAATTATCATCGCTCCAAATGCAGATACCCACTTTCTCAAATCCAACATTGTTTTTCTCAAACCATTCCATTTATGCCTCAAAAGAATTTTACCTCCTCCCCTTTTTCGTACAACAAAGAACATCACTCGCTAAGAAATAAAAGAAGTAAACTTTGGAAAAAATATATGAGGTCCAGTTATAATCAAGACTTCTTCAATTATGTCTCTATGCATAAGAGAGATTCACACAAGTTGTAGAAATTACAACTTGTGTGAATCTCTCTACTCCAGTAACCTTATTCAAGCCTTACACAACCCGATCTTATTTCGAATCCCAAACATTTCTTTCAATTTATTAATTCAAAAATGAAATCTGATGTTTATCCTTCCATATAGAAATACCTGAATTCCTCATCACAAGATCGAAATATTTTTTCCAAACTTTTTGTTGATTTCTTTAGTCAAGCATTAGTTTCTAACAAAACCGATGTAGATGAAAACTATGTATGTACTTCAATTAAATGACCAACTGCACTCAAACTTCCTTATCTTCTATTAACATATAACATCACCTTCAGTAGTTAACAAAATGTGTTTGCTTAGGCTGAAAACACACCGGATAAAGCAAAACGTGTTTTGTTTTGTTTCCTGAAACAAGAGAACATTTTTTCTTATGAGACTAAGGCTGAAAACACACCGGATAAAGCAAAACGTTTTTTATTCGATAGTCAAAAAAACATTTTTTATTTGAACACACACCAAGCGAAACAGAATAAAACAAAACAAAACGTTTTGTTTTTTTGTTTCGTTTGGTGTGCTTTGAAATGAAACAAAATACGAACTATCGTAAAAGCTTAACTCCGGCTGAAAGATTATAACTCTACGGCAAGTAAAAACAAATAACAATTTTGTGTTTACAAAAAAGACATTATGTGTTTATTTATAAGAAAAGAGAAAAGCTTCTAATCTTGCCAATCTTCAAATGTCATAGTAGGAAGTAGCAATCCACAGCTTATCAATAGTAAGTTTATCGGCATGTTCCTTATCTTTATAATTATAGATAGGGCTTCTTGCCTTAATTAAAAAAAAATGAACTTCTCTCCATCTACATATTTTATATTTATTTAAAATTTGCGCACAGAGTAAACGTAGAAGCAACTAAATCTGTAAAGTGCAACGAAAGAAGAAAATAAAAACAACGGAGTCAAAATTTTGTTTTGCAAAAAACAATAGGTCAGCTATCGGCAACGAAACATGTTTTTCTGTTTTGCTTTTGTTTTTATGTTTCGTTTCATTTGGTGTGCGTTGCGCCATAAGAAAGTATGCAATTATCGTCAACGACCCTTGTTCGAAACAGTTTTGTTGCATTCGGTGTGTGTTGCTCGTATACAATAGCATGTATTTTCGACAACCACCATCGAAACACTTCAAACAAAAAACATGTGTTTTGTTTCGTTTTCTTTGGTGTGTTCAGTCTCATAAGAAACAATGTTCTCTTGTTTCACGAAACAAAAAAACATGTTTTGCTTTATCCGGTGTGTTTTCAGCCTAAGCACACCAAAGAAAACGAAACAAAACACACGTTTTTGTTTTGAAGTATTTCGATGGTGGTTGTCGCAAATACATGCTATTGCATACGAGCAACACACACCGAATGCAACAAAACTGTTTCGAGCAAGGGTCATTGACGATAGTTGCATACTTTCTTATGGCGCAACGCGCACCAAATGAAACAAAACATGAAAACAAAAGCAAAACAGGAAAACATGTTTCGTTGCGGATAGCTGACCTATAGTTTTTTGCAAAACGGAATTTTGATTCCGTTCTTTTTATTTTCTTCTTTCGTTGCACTTTACAGATTTATTTGCTTCTACATTTACTCTGTGCCCAAATTTTAACAAATATGGACGTAGATGGAGAAAAATTGATTTTTTTAATTGAGGCAAGAAGTCCTATCTATAATTACATATAAAGAAAAAGAACATGCTAATAATATTACTATTGATAAGCTGTGGATGGAAATAGCAAATGAAATGAATTGTCTAGGTAAGTTTTATTGAATTTTATTTTTATACATGTTTATTAATACGAGTATACATAAATTGTATGAATATACATATAGGTATAGAGTGTTACAATTCACAATTGACCTTGAGCCCATATAAGGACAAACATCATTTATATACAATATTACTTGACATACTGTATTTAAAAATAATGTAAACAAAATAAGATGGCATACTTGTATTGCCAAGGAACTGCTCCAAGATGAGTTAAAAAATTGAACATACTGATTGCGTATGTTGCGTGCAGCATTTGATGGTCTTGCTTTTCCAATATTTTCATTTTTCATTGAAATATTTATCGCTTCCCGGGCACAATTTCTGCTTATGAGGCAAATTCAATGTGTTGCTCATAAGTTGTTTTCCGAAATTCGAATACTTGAAAACACCACTATCGCAATTTCTTCCAAAATCGCCAACATCAACTCAAATAAACTGGCCGTGTGCATCAACTACAGCTTGCAGGTATATAGGGTGGAAGGTGGAACTTCTTATAGTTGTAATAATACGATCCTGAGTTTGGAGGACATTGTATTCTTATGTGCTTTCCATCTATAGCTCCTAAGCAATTGGGAAAGTTCCACATCTTATTAAATGCATCCGCCATTGACATCCATTTCTTAACATCTGGTTGTGGCAAATAAAATAAATGGTGTGATGTGCTTTTTGCTTTCCAGCCGAGGTTTTGCTCGCCGGATTTCCAGGGTCGTTCTGAAGAAAAACACGAAACTTCAGTAGGAAGGTCTTTCGAACCTTATACAAAATCTTTATTAAAACAAATCTTAACTTCATATAACAACTTAAATATTCTTGACTTCAATTAATTACACCCTGCCTGGTGTATCTGGTAAACATCGGTTATTCTTCTTGTATTGGGGGTCCTGCTGGTTTCCTCTAGATTGCTTTATTCTGGCATCTGGTTCCTTCGTCAACTGGCATTCGGTATCGGGCCACTCTTTTATAAAACGGGCTACGGACTACGCTCCTGGCGCTTACAAGATCAACAGTTTAGGGCCCTGGTAGGCACAAGATCAACAGTTTAAGGCCCTGGTAGGCACAAGATCAACAGTTTAGGGCCCTGGTAGGCACAAGATCAACAGTTTAGGGCCCTGGTAGGCACAAGATCAACAGTTTAAGGCCCTGGTAGGCGCAAGATCAACAGTTTAGGGCCCTGGTAGGCACAAGATCAACAGTTTAAGGCCCTGGTAGGCGCAAGATCAACAGTTTAAGGCCCTGGTAGGCACAAGATCAACAGTTTAAGGCCCTGGTAGGCGCAAGATCAACAGTTTAAGGCCCTGGTAGGCACAAGATCAACAGTTTAGGGCCCTGGTAGGCACAAGATCAACAGTTTAGGGCCCTGGTAGGCACAAGATCAACAGTTTAGGGCCCTGGTAGGCACAAGATCAACAGTTTAGGGCCCTGGTAGGCGCAAGATCAACAGTTTAGGGCCCTGGTAGGCACAAGATCAACAGTTTAGGGCCCTGGTAGGCGCAAGATCAACAGTTTAAGGCCCTGGTAGGCACAAGGACGTTTTATTCTTCGAACCAAACTGATGGAACGAAATTGCCGGACAATTTCAGACGACTCGTAAACTATAATCTAGCTCGTCAGCTTCGACCGTAGCAAACAAGTCACTTTCCTTCTCAAAAGGAGGTCCTCTTGTTATATTTTTCGTAAAAACTAAGTGTGAATTATAAACTCGTCGAATGCAAATCACTCAATGTGTTCAACCAACTGTGACGTCATGATCTTATAGTGACTGTATATTGTATCAAGACAAATTATAAAATCCCTTTATCTTTAGTGAGGTAACTGGTGTCGTTGGTAGCTGCGGCGTTGTATGGTGTCGTCGGCTGCCTGGTGAATTAAATCGCCTAGTGTGTTCAGTATTGGTAGGAGCATGGAACGCTTCGTTACAATGGGAAATAGTGCTTCCCAAATAGCTTGGCAAGTTTGCATTACAATTTTTTCAATTGTAGACGCACCACACCGGAAATGATATGAAAGCGACTTAAACGTTTCCCCTGTTGCTAAATAACTGAAAAAAAAAAATGTTTACTTCTATTAATGTAAGAATTCAATTATTGTCTTTGCAGTATCAGAATGTAAAAACAAATGGACAATTCTGCGCAATTCCCACTCAAGATACTTGACGGAAGAAAAATCCAAGCCCTCAGGTTCGAGTGGCAAACAGAAAAAATAAAATGCACGACTGGATCGCACGAACTTGCTCTTATGTAAAAGTACTTTGGAATTTAAGATACATTTTATAAATATAAAACATGGATTTAATGAGATAATAATGTTCAAATGCATAAAATTGCCGTCTGGTTTCCGGAAAAGTATGAATTTATGCAAATAAACCTTAAAAAATCGTTTTATTATTAAATAAATTTTTTATATAAGAAATTTCTCTAAAATTTTTCAAGAAAAAAATGCGGGATGCGAATTTTAAGTATTTAATAATATTGGTTTTAGGAAATAATTTCAAAAAATAATCGTTCATAGGTTTTGAAGATATTGATTTAAAATTTTTTTTTTTTTTTTTTTAAACCCAATAAATATTTTTTCGAATATTTTTATATACAATATTATTTTTAACTTAAGGGGACTCCTGCTAAAAATGTTGGGTTAAAATCCTTAGAGCCGTTAATAAGAAAGTCGAAAATCAAAAAAACGGGTCTATGGCAGGTACCCCTAATAACATTTTGCCCCAAAATATTGTTTGACCAAAATGTAGTCCATATCCATAATATCACACTTAATTTTTTTTATCAAAATCGTTAGAGCCGTTTTCGAGATAAATAAGATTTTGCATTACGGGTGTATGGGGGGTACCCTTAGTTTTGGAGCTAAAAAAAAAATTTCAATTTTTCCTCTAGGGAATCACCAAAGACTCTTAACTACCGAGATTGAAAGAAATAGGTGCAGTGGTTTAGGCTGTAGTGAGAGGTACAGACATACAGACACACCGAAACATGTTTTTTGTGTACTAAATTTTACTTAAAATTTTTATAAAAAAAATTGATATGCAAATTATTAGTATTTATTAAAATACATTTTAAAACGTAATTTAAAAATTTAATCGTGTATCGGTTTTCAAGATATTGAATTTTCAAAAAAAAAATTGTACTATTTTTTTAAAAATCCAAAAACTATTTTTTCGAAAAAATTTTTTGTTCATATTTTTTTAAATGCAAAGCAGCTCCTGCGTACAAATTTTGGTTAAAATCGTTAGAGCCGTTGGTGAGAAATTCGAAAATCAAAAAAACCGTTCTATGACAGGTACCCCTAATAACATTTCCCCCCAATTTTTTTTTTCACCAAAATATAGTCCATGTCCATAATATCACACCTAATTTTTTTTATCAAAATCGTTAGAGCCGTTTTCGAGATAAATAAGATTTTGCATTACGGGTGTATGGGGGGTACCCTTAGTTTTGGAGCTAAAAAAAAATTTTCAATTTTTCCTCTAGGGAATCACCGAAGACCCTTAACTACCGAGTTTGAAGAAAATACCTCCGGTAGTTTAGGCTGTAGTTCGAGGTACAGACATACAGACATACAGACATACAGACATACAGACATACAGACAGACAGACGGAATTGTCGGACCCACTTTTTTCGTCTTCGCTATCATCGTAATGTCAACTTTGATCAAAATCTCGAGTTCGATTTTTTTTCCAAATGCAGAACTTGCCCTATAGTACCTATATCGCAAGTAAAATGGTATTTAGCTGATTCTATGTCTTTCTAAAAAGACTATGTTCATCAACATCGCACTTCAGCCAGCAGCTTAGATAGCCCAGTTGTTCAAGAGGCGCTTGACGAATCGTTGGATGAGGACTCTAAAGCTGCGGAAATAAATGCAGAAAGTATGAAATCAGAGCAAAGTACTCCCAGAACGAGCGCAGTGCCATCCAAAAGGAGTAGGACTTCGACCTCCGAAATAATAGGTGGGCCAATTATCTAGTTTTTGAAATCAAGAACAAGAGAAAAGACTCCTGAAAATGCTAATGTATTTTTTTTTAAGAGTCTCCTGATAGATTATGAAAAATTATCCAACAAAAAGCAAAGATCATTCAGATTGACAATGCTGACCAAAATGAATGAGTTGCAAGAAGAGGAGGAAAATGAAGTAGGTATCTACTTCCAATATGACATTTGGAGATTGGCAGGATTAAAAGCTTTTCTATTTTCTTATAAATAAACACAATGTCTATTTTTTAAACACAAAATTGTAAATTGTTTTTTACTTACCGTAGAGTTATAATTAATCTTTCAGCCGGAGTTATGCTTTTATGATAATTCGTATCTTGTTTTTTGATAGCATTTTCGATTAATTCCAGCAAATAATCAAAAGTTTCAATGTGCATTCTGGTGAAATTATAAAATTTTTCAGGATAAGTTCTTAACTCTGCTATTAAGTTTATTATCACATCCTCAGCATTTCGTTTTAGATTATATGGATGCCCCCACCACTCTCTGCTTTTTACGTCCTTTTCCTGAATTGCTTCAAAAATTGCATATAAAATTGGCACAACTTCATCGTCTGATTCCGACCACATGTTGAACAACACTAAAAGCAAGTCGCAAATTCCATTTTGTTTCATTTCAACGCACACCAAACGAAACAAAAACACAAAACGTTTCGTTTTGTTTTATTCTGTTTCGCTTGGTGTGTTTAAATAAAATACAGTAAAACCAGCTTAAGAGAAACGGCAAAATGTCACAGTCTTTCTTTCACTTAAGCGAACCCTGCTTAAGTGAAAAATAATTTCACTTAAGCAGAGTTCGGATAAGAGAAAAAAAAATTTCACTTAAGCGGATTTAAAAATTCCATTAAGCGGAGATTTTTTTTTTTATTTTTTTTTTACACTATCAGAATTGGTCGAAGAAAGCTTATAGCAAGCTCCGTTTTTCGACCAATGGTTTGCCAACACAGAGAACTGTGTTATACCACCGGCTCATCATTTAGTGCAGTGTTAGTTGTTAGTAGGCAAACTCTATTACAATTAACACTGACAAAAGAAAACATGAAAAATAAACACATAATATTACGTTAGAACAAAACAATAACATAACATGAAACAAAGAACATTTAGGAGCGTGGACCACTGGTTTTGAGGTTGTTTTTTAATTTACTTTTATTTATATTAAAATCAAAAATATTTGAATTCCAATTTACAAGTCTACCCATACGTTTCAAGGGCTCATGCATGCCATAGTTGGTCCTATGTGTTGGGACCTTAATCATATCGAGGCCTCGAAGATTATAACCTCCTCCCCGATAATTAAAATAAACCGAACATAAAAGATCTGGTGCATCTGTGACACCTGTTATTAATTGGTGGAAAAATACCAAATCATTGTTTGTTCTTCTTTGTTCCAAAGTTTGCATCTGAAGAATAGATAATCGTTGGTCATAAGAGAGGACATACGAAGGATCTCTCCATTGAAGTCCTTTCAAGGCAAAACGAGTAAAGTTTCTTTGCATAGATTCTAATCTCTCAATATGAATATCATAAAGAGGAGTCCAAACCTGCGATGCATACTCAAGATGGGGACGCACCAAGGAGTTGTATAAAGCCCGGGTGACATTGGGATCAACAAATTCTTTAGACCAGTGCTTAATAAACCCTAACATTGAATTGGCCTTATTCACGATTTTATTAATATGAGCAGAAAAATCTAAATTGGGTGTAAAAAGAACTCCAAGGTCCCTTACAGTCATAACACGAGTTAAAATGTGCCGTGAGATAACATATTCATGAGAGGAAGGAGAACGTTTTTTAGAAAAAGTCATAGTTTGACATTTTGTGGGGTTGAGGTTCAGACTGTTCTTTTCACACCACAAGGCAAAATGGTTAATATCATCTTGCAGTAGAGTCCGATCATTTGAAGATACTATATTTTTATAAATCTTCATATCATCAGCAAAGATTAGAATTTCGCTATTGCGAACACACAGAGGAGCATCATTAATAGCCAATGTAAAGAGTAGTGGTCCCAGATGGCTACCCTGCGGAACACCTGATTTGGCAATAAATTCTCTTGAGTATGAATTTCTGAATTTGACTTGATATAACCTATCTTCAAGATATGAAGATATCCACTTGATGAAAGGTGGTGGAAATCCGTATGAGTGAAATTTAAACTTTATAATCTCATGAGACAGTTGATCGAAAGCTTTCGAGAAGTTAGTGTATACACAATCAACTTCTTGACAACTTTCTAGAGAGTTTAAATATTTATTCAAAAAGACAACAAGATTAGTAACAGTAGAACGTTTTTGCATAAAACCATGTTGTTGGTTGCAGATAATAGTTTTACATATAAATGTCAAATTGTCACATACAACTTGTTCGAACAACTTCGGAATGCAAGAAAGTTTGGAAATTGGTCTATAGTTGGTAATATTGGCTTTATCTCCCTTTTTAAATACTGGCGTTAAAAATGATTTCTTCCAAACTGCAGGGAATTTACCTAATTTCAAGGATAGAATAAAAATATTACGCAGAGGAAGAGCTAAAACAGATTTACATTTCTTCAATAAAGCGGGTAGTATTCCATCGGGTCCAATAGAATAGTCGTCTTTTAAATGTGACAGAAAGTCCAAAATTTTGTCATGATCTATTGTAATATTATTAAATGATACCTGAGGACAGTTTCGTAAGAATTGAAAATAGTTATCGTCAACAACAACAGGGGAATCAATGAAGGATTGGCTAAAATTATTTGCAAATCCCTCACAGATTTCTGTAGTAGTACTCAAGATTACGTCATTATAAACGAGATTAACAGGATAACTGTCGCTTTTCTTTTTGGAATTTATAAATTTCCAGAAGTTTTTCGGGTCTAGTTTTAGGGAAAGCCCCATGGTTTGAAGATAATCATTATAACATTCATAAGAGAGTTTTTTGAATTCTTCTAAAAGGGAAATGTAAACTACTTGATTCTCTACTGTCATGAACCTTATATATTTTTTCCAAGCCTTATTTCTTTTATTTCGAAGGCATTTGAGTTCTTTTGTGAACCAAGGATGACAAGAAGAATTAGATGGAATAGATCTTTTTTTAGGGACAGTTTCATTTATGCATCTCATCAAAATAGAATAGAAGCTTGAGACAGTTTTGTCAAGATCATTAGAAATCGGTAAACGTTCTATACCGGAAATAATTAAACTATCTAAAAGCTGTTGAAAATCACCTCTCCGAAAGTCAAAAGTATAAGAAGAGTCGTGGGGATTACTATTTTCTAGTAAATGACCACTCAAGTCAAGAAAAATGTCAAGAGGCGGGTGATATTGATCTAAGTATGTTAGATAAAGCAGAGATAGATACCAGTATACTGTACTAACGGCGTCAGATGAGAATACAAGGTCAAGTTGTCTATTCATATTATTTCGTATACAGCTAATTTGCTGTAAATCTGTAGAGATAATATTATCCAACATTTGGAGCTCTTGTTGGGGTGAACTTGTGAACTTGCTAGAAACAATATTGTTTTTATCTTTTGGACTTGCCTTGAAAGCAGTTAAATAAAACAACGATTAAATAACACAAAAATAATTTATTGAAAAACGAAAACTAGCAAATTTTTGTTCTGTTCGATTCAATTTTTTTTTCACTTAAGAGAGTTTTTTTTTAATGAAAAATATTAAAAATTAACTGAAAATATGTTTCAGTTATCCGGGTTTTTCAGTTAAGCGAGTTTGTATTCTTGACGCATGTATTCATTATTTAAAAAAAAATATGTTATTACCTAATAAGGTTTCCGAGAAAAAAATTCCCAATTATTTGTGACTGTCAACTTAACTTTCGGCCACATACTAACAATATTATCAACAGAGCTATTTCCACGCTTAGGTTCGTTAAACGCTGCGCTGGTCCAAAGAATTTTCAAATCCCCACGATACTAAGTTCCTTTATATCACCTTTTGAAAGACCCCTTCTAGAATATGTCTTTCAGGCCTGGTCACATTACCATCAGACTCATGGAATGGAATACCTATAGCTCTGGGAACGCGGCCTGCTTCCCGGGTAGAAAATTATCTAGGAAACACTATCGAATAGCGTGGCCCTAGCTAGATTGGCCATTATATAGTAAATCCTATGCTGGGCCTAGACAGATGCAAGCCTGGCGGATCTTGACTAATTTATGCTTATCCTGGCTTTATATTGAACCTGGCTAGAACTGCCTATTTATTGGCTTTTCCAGGAGTATCTTAGACTGGGCCTAGATATTTTTAACTTGATGTAGCCTAGATATGAAACTTTTTCTTGGCGATATCTTGGCTATAGATAGTATCGCCTCTTTATTGGCATTGTAACAAATAAACTACAACGGACCTGGATAGTTTTTACTTGGTGTAGCCTGGATAAGGAATTGTATCTGGGCGTTATATTGGCCTTAGCTAGTGTCGCCTCTTTATAGGCGTTCTCAGATTTTACTTATACTGGGGTAGATAGTTTTTACTTGATGTATCCTAGATGTGCCTATACATATGTCTCTATAAAGGGCTATCCATTATCCTTCTAAAAACATAACTTTTTTGTTTTGGTCCTAAATCGGTATTTTTCAGATTCTTTAATACGTATTTAAGTCTTTTAAACAGTATAATTAAAAGAGAGTTATTTGAGTAGCACTTTGAGACACAATGTTTTATATATCACAGTGGCGCAATAGGTAGCGCACAAGCACGGCAAGCGAGAGGACTCGGGTTCGAATCTCAGTGGAGGTAAATTAAAAAAAAAAAAATTCTTTCATTCCAGCAAAAATCACTTAAAGAGTCGAATATAGGGAGGCAAAGAAACAATGAAAATATGTAACAACAATAATAAAAAAAAAAATTTTTTTTTTTTTGTTTCTAATAATTTTTTTAAGAATTGCCGTAGCTCTTGTGCTACTTGTGAAGACCCATCATGGGGCCCATATAGGAACATCTAGCAAGGCCCATTATATACAGAGCATTAACAAATTAGCGAGGGACAAGCTAGATACTGCTCGGTAGGGCCATGATTGAAACTAAGAAAAACTAGCTGGGGCCTTGGCATTATCGAGTCGAAAATTCTACCCGGGTTGCGAAGCACGGCTTAGCTCGCTAGAATGGGGAGGACATTGTCTCCAAAACTACACAACACCTGCTTAAAACAAACATAAATCAAGGAATAAATATCACACGGACTTTCATGGCACTAGGGCGCTAGTACTAGAATTGCAACTTGGCCGTATCCCACCCAACCAAAATCCAAACATGTTCGCTGGATTCC
This sequence comes from Chrysotoxum bicinctum, assembly GCA_911387755.1. Lineage (NCBI taxonomy): Eukaryota > Metazoa > Arthropoda > Insecta > Diptera > Syrphidae > Chrysotoxum > Chrysotoxum bicinctum. Next base: position 193,475,772 of record OU426988.1, read on the forward strand.
AATAAAATATAAGTACTTTAGAATCAAACGAGGATAGACTTTCACCTTCTGGCATCACAAAAATCTCTCTCGGGTGATGAGAATTGGGTCCACTGGGAACTAGAAAAATGGACATGACGTCGGGATAAAACGGACTATTGATTTAATTTGTATATTCTTTGACACCTATTTTCTAAGATTGTCTCATAGATCCTAAGAACTGAGATTTGGATCAAGTTTTTCCAATTAATATGTACACTTGATGATACGAGTCCGAGAAGTGGTCTTATTTCGAGCAAAGGTGAACTGTCTGTTATTACTTTCAGACGGATTGATGATAGCAAATCTTCTTACCAAAAATCGAAACCCTGTGGATCTCTGGAAAAGTTTGGAGGAGTTATTTTTGAATTGCATATTACACCACGAATTTTCCAATTTCAAAAGTCAAAAAGGCACTTTAATTGTGGGTAGTCTTGATAACGTCTTGATTCGAAACAAATTCACAAACAAAGTTTTATCAAAATTCTTAGAGTCGTTTTCGAGAAAAAAGTTTTTTTTATCCTGATTCTGTCAGTTTTTTTTCGACATCACTAAAACACCTTCGATTTTTATTTCGAAAGCAGATATGATTTGAAAAGTCTTGCCACATATACATACTTCTGAAATTAAAAATGAGCAAAAATTGCTCTGAGATAAGTTTCTAGAACTGCCGAAAACTATACCATTCTGAAAAAATTCACCTTCAAAAATAATTATTATGAGAAAAAGCTGCTGCGGTTAATGGGTTGTGAGCCATTTAACATCGCTGTAGGTTGTCTGTGAGTAAGAATGAGCACATACTAGTGCACACTAAAAAGCTGACGAAAATCTTGGAGGATGCGTTGGTACATTTGAGTGGATCTACAAAGAAACAGCAAAAGGAAGCTGAAAAACAAAAATTGTTGTATGACACATAATTAATTTTAAACAATTTTAGCAACTAATAACATAGAAATTAAATACCCAGGTCTTTTATTATTTCTTGGAAAATCTCTTGATGCCTTGATGCGTCTCCTCTTCTCATGCTCTCTAAGCCAGATTCCTCGTATGGGTGGGTTAGAATTACTTTGGCTGTGCGATTTAAGGCATGCACAATGCACATGCAACACATTTAAACGTGTATGTCGGTAAGTCCCGTGGAGAAACTCAAGACTCTACTTTTCGGGTAGTTTGACAAAGCAGCAAAACCAATTAAGCTTGAAGATGAGTCATAATGGGTAGACGCTGCCAACGACGACGCGACGACAAAGAAGAGTTAAAGAACGTGTATATGTACATTGAACAGTATGTCGTATTTGGTATTGTTTTTCTGACATTTACGGGCTGATTTTATGGGGAAAGGTTTCACCTTGCAACTAACCACTACTCGGGGGCTTAACCACCACAGAATGTTGTGGCAACATATTTCAAGTAATAATTTAGGTAATACATATTTGCGTGGTGCGACGAACGCGCTTAGGATTTATCTTGGATAGAGGAGCATTAAATTTCGTCTTTGGTGTTCCTCGCTCCTGCGAGTATGTGGGAAGGTATTTGTAGATAGTATGTAGGTAGCATCATGAGCTCCTCGTACAGGTTAGTTATTTCAAAGCTAGAGATATATAGCCTAAGCAAGTGCCTCTCAGCTGTCTACAGAACCTAGGCAACTGGCAAGAAAATGCATATAATATCCTCTAATTACTCACAGAGATTAAAGAAGAAAAGCTTTATCCCAGAATATGCCTTCTAATGAAAATAAGCTTGCGTACAGGAAAAATCACCTTAAAATTAGTCTCTGTGAAGAAGTGTGCTTGCTAAGCCTTTTGCTATTATGAAAGAGAAATCATAACATTAATGCATACGTAGCTATTGAATTATTTAATCACGAAAAAAATGGGACATCTTTTATAAAGGGGTTTTCAATAAGGGCGGGTAGATTTTGGAGTGGAATTATACAATCTGAGGCCCTTACAAAATTATTTTCTTTTTTGAAAGGTCTATGAATTTTATTATCTATGAAATAGGCACATCGTTCAAATTCTTGGCTTCTTAAGGTCGCACGTAACCGAGTGGTCCAGTTTTCAATAACTCTTCTGCATAGATGCGGGGCGATGGACTTCGTTCGATTGTGGTTTATTTACATAGACCTGGCGGGGTCAAATCCCATGACCTCGATGGTCAAATAACGTTACCTCTCCGATAGATAATTTTACCCTCAATTTGCATCTTATCATACTCTCCAAAATCGTGCTCTAATTTCAGCGCCACCACTAGGATAGCGTTGGTACCACAAAATCACGCTCCATGATAATACTATAGGTTATATATACAAAGGTATCACGTAAAATAAATCTGTTCCCAATCTGTGTTTCCAACATCGCTCTCTAAAACAACTTGATTTATTTTAATACAATATCTATGTGCATGTGCACGTCATAATTGTGTGTTAAAACAAACACAAGCTTATTTTTTAATTGTCAATGACAAAACGTCAGTTACGGTATGATATGTTGTAGTTTTACCCCTATTTACAATATTTTAAATTAAAATTTAAAAAATAAATAAATATCTACATACATATATGTATAATATAATATAATTTATCGTAACGTATTTTTTGTACCCCTTGGCATAATGGTTCGTACGTTCGACTTTCATGCACAGTGGCTGAGTCGTTTTCAGTCGCTGCAAAAAAAGTTCTTTAGGGGTGTACATGCTTTTGCGAGGAATTGACAAATCCTCCAAGAGTATATCTTGTCATGAAAAGTATTGATCTTTAGCCGTTCGGAATCAGCAAAAAATAGTACGTCTCCTTCATTTCTCCAAACAAGCACACAAAAATGGTTCAGAGTTGTAAGTCACTAGATTTAGGATCCCATGAGCCGTCATGGCCTCGACTTTGTTTTTACGTTTTGTTTTTTTTTTATTAAGGCAAGTTATGCATTCGTCAGAAAAACCGAACTCGAGACTTTGATCAAAGTTGATATAACGATGATAGCGTAGACAGAAAAAGTGGGTCTGGCAATTCTATCTGTCCGTTCGACTACAGCCTAACTGGTGCCCGATTTTTTTTTAAACTTGGTAGATATCATTTTTAATTTTTAGCCCCACAGATTTTATTTTCTTTTTTTTAAGACCAAAAATAACTTACCATACGAATTTTTTTCCGAAATTTTATAAATCGTTTTTTTTTTTCAAAAGCTGTTCGACTGATTTAAAAAAAAAAAAACAAAATTCAAAAAAATTCATTAAAGCTAGGTAATGGTTGAAAACAAATTTCCAAAATTTCTATTTATTGTTTTTGATTTACAACCGATTTTGACCATTTTTCTTGCATGCTACAGCTCCCCAAAAGTTTGAATATTATTGTTTATTCAAATTAAAAAAAAAAAACATTTTTTTTGTTTTTTTTTTTTCTAATATTTTATAATATAAATATTTCCAAAACCCCATTTTCGATTTTTTTAAAGTTGACAACTAAAAGTTTCTTAATATAATCTACAAAATGTGAGAAAAAAATGTAAGTTTACCTAAAAATAACGGTTCCATCATACAAATGTTAAAAAATGTGTTTGGAAAATCGTATTTTTCTCAAAAACGGCAAGTAGAATTTTGATGACAATCGTTTTCTTCCGATTAATTCTTACGATCTCTAATTAAAAAAAAAAAACATTTTGAAATTAAGATATTACTGACTGTACGTACGAAAGAACCATTTTTTGTAATTTTGAATTTCTAATTTAAGGCATAACAGATTTTAATGAATTTTTGTATACAAAAGCTTATAAAAGGTTTGAAAAACATTGCATTTTAAAACATGAAAACTATTTATTTCTGTTAATAATTTTTTGTACAATAATAAAACTTTAATTTGGCGTGTGCGTTTTAAACATTTTGTATATTAAACCTTATTTTTTAAGAAACCATACTACAACCAATTATAATTTTTGTCCTAACATAAACTAATATTTTCTTGAATCACATAGCATCCTGGTTTTAGGTCCAACTACTGAAGGAGTTATTTTATTCATTTGAAAAATGAATTTTATGGTTATGAACAGTTTATTTCTAATAACATTCATTTTTGGAATTTTTAGGCTTTTACATAAAACCAGTGCATGGGACCCAGTCGTGCATTTTATTTATTTCTATTTTATTAGAACTTGTTCAACTGATTTTGATCAATTTTATGCTCGTATAATTTATTTAGTTAAAATTTTTTTTTAAAAACTCTTCTAAAACGGCACCTAGAATTTTCTTAAACATTTTTCTGTTTTACTTAATTTTAACCATCTATAATAATTCAATACAAAAATTTGAAATTCAGATATTACTGACAATAACATTCTTTCCATCTTTGACCATCTCAGTATCATAAAAACGGATCTTAATGAAGTTCCTTATATTCTAGATTCCAAAAACTTTAAAAAACATTGCATGCCAAAACCTAAAGCAAATATTTTTTGTAATTTTGATAACGCAATAAAACTTGGACTACCAAAATGTATTTTAAAAATTTTATATATAAAAACTTATATTTGAAAAAAAAAACCCTGCAATGAACACTTAATTCATATTATAATATTTTTTTGCTAGGTTCGTTAAATAAAACTTATTACTCTTTTCAATATTTCTTCTTTATTAACACTTTTCAAATCAAAACAATAAATCCTTCCATAAAGTAGATATGCAATTTTCCACCAGATGGCGCTGTGGGAGTAAAAAGCTCTGTGTTGGTGTTCTGTGGTGTGCGTATTGCGTAACAGTATGAAAACCGGAATAAGCTCAAACAAGTTATTAAATCCAGTATATTTGACGCATTAAATTTGTACATCACACAAAATTCAAGGAACACTGCTATGGCCCAGAGTTAGCTCCTGGTGAAAATTTTTGGTTAAAATCGTTAGAACCAGGTACCGTTAATAACATTTTGCCCCAAAATTTTTATTTACCAAAATGTAGTCCATGTTCACAATATCACACATAATTTTTCTTATCAAAATCGTTAGAGCCGTTTTCGAGATAGATAAGATTTTGCACTACGGGTGTATGGGTACCGTTAGTTTTAGAGCACAAAAAAATCCAATTTCCGCTCTAGGGAATCACCGAAGAGAATCACATGGTTGGTCGACGTTGGTAAACAACGAAATACATCGACGAGTGAACAAAGTTTTTTTACTTTTCTATGTTCACATGTTTCTTTTTACCGCAAATGTGATAAGTGAAGGTAAAATATCAGGCAAAATTCGATTCTTTTCACCTACCGTTAACCGTTGGCTGAGTTTTACCAATATAGAGTACTGGGGCAAGAGGGTATGCATTGAAACAAGCTGGTGAAGAAGCTTCTAAACTTTTTAGACTTTGGGCATACGTTTGTGCTGGGTTCGTTTTGCTTTCCCGGAACCCTCCCCTTGTTTTGTTTCAAACTTCATTTGAGACCAGGGATTTAACACAACATTTGAACTGAGGCTAAGGATTCAATCCTATTTCTTGTATTTACTTCAGCGTTCAATCAAAGCTATAGGGATTTAAACCTACCGTCTCTCCATGCCCTGTTGATGTTTTAGGCTAGGGCCTTAATCCCATTTGCGTTTTGCCTTTAACTTCAGTATAACCAAGGTAGGGAAATTTATCCCACTTTCTGCCGCCCCTATGTTTTTCCCAAATGTTTGTTTGAAGGTAGGAATCTAATCCCATATTTGAATCGTGCTGCGATTTGAACCAAGGCTAGAGATTTAGTCTCACCAACCGTTTTTGCCCGCCATTCAATCAAAGCTATATCCTACAGTCTGTCCGTGCCCTGTCGTCGTTTGAGGCTAGGGATTCCCAATTAGCGTTCTCCTAAACGTCCGTCAAGGCTAGGGATTTAATCCCACCGTCCGCCCCGTAAATGAAATACTGTGTTAATTATTTAGGAATATGGGAAGTTTGTGAATTAGGTATATGAATTACCGTTTAAGTTATTTAGGAATATAATAAATTTATAAGTATAGGAAATAACTTTTTGTCTTAGGCTAAGTTACATTGAATAAAAGTTGGACATTATTGGAGTTCTGAACCTTCGAAAACCCCGTTTTGTGCTTTCTTCCCGCTGACGCTACCTCAGCCTGACACATATAAAAAAAGCATTACAGAAAGTGCTTGTTGGTCCCGATATTTCGACTCATGATTAAAATTATACTGAATTGACGTTTCAAAAACAAGTCTTCTCAAGTCAATCGGTTGATATCTAACTGTCAAAGTTATATCACGTTTCCATATCTACATTAAAGCACTTGTAATATGAACTAAATTTCTTCCCTCTAACCATCTCATTTGTACTCCTTCACAATTTGAATTTTAATTAAAATCTCAATTTATTTTTACACTACACAATATCTGTCCTATTGAAAAAAGTAAACAAAAAATCTTGAAATTAAGATAAAAAAGAATTTTTTCCTTTCCATAAACATTATTTTAATTTTTCACTTTCGGCTCCTTTATTTCCATCTTCCTTAACAACAAACGATAAAAGAATAATTTGTTTGCTTTGTAACTCCTAACGATATTTTTAAATGAATATACATTTTTCTTTGAGTCCTTTTTTTTTATGAAATGAACATCAAAAAGATTCAAAATGTCCTCAAAGAAATCAACTAAGAAAAAGTATACAGGACAAAGCAACCAAGCCCATTCTCCGAAAAGAAACAGAAATGAATTTCACCCTTTCTTCGACAATCGAAGTTACTCCTTGGGGTAATTAGCATTTACCGTTAAAAAAAATCCTTTGTGTTAGAAAAAAGGTTAAAAAACAAATATGTTAAAAAAGGTACCTTAGGAAATAAGTCTGTTATTGAGAAAGGAACAATTCTTTCTTCATTCAATTAAATGGCACCTCTTATACATAGATACAATGCTTTATTAATTTGACATTCTTGATCGAGAACCTGTAGACGAATAAGGATATTTTAATAAAAAATACCATTTTTCAAAATGAACAGAACTGAAAAGTTAACAATGGCAGAAGTGTTGAATAAGATATAGGTAGACTTAGCTTGAATTATTTAACATGGAACAATTCAGGTGCCTTTATGTGCCTTATGTGGGAGAGCTCTTCAAACTTTGATTTTGATTGACTTGTATTGATTGACACTATTGACAGTTATAACATACATTCGTTTTGAGTAATGTGAGACCTAAGAACTGGGAAATGTTCAGGGAGGGGCTGAGAAAATGGCTGGGAATCTGGGCACAATTCCATCTGGCTGTGTAGTTTCTTTTTCAAACTTCACAACCTTTCTTCAGTAAATATGAGATACTGGTTAATTTTTTAAGTCGATGAGGTAATACGAGTAGACTCATTGCTTAGGAAAAATGTTGCTCGTTCTTATCCGAGTGGCTAAGGACTATAGAGATTTAATATCTAACATGTATTTCTCCCGATTTGTAAAGATTATGTGCAAGGGTTAGGTGAGGGTGTAGTACTGCAGTGGCTGCCAGTGTCATAGCTGACACAGTTAGACCCGAGTTGGTCCATTTTTTTTAAATTAAGAATTTTTATCTTTCAATTTGAGTTATATACAATTTAACTTAAAACTAACTTATAACCAAACTAAATCATGTTGGCTCGCACCAATAGGTGCCCAACGTTGTTGCACTTCTGAGCTGAGATGACCTTTCAGGTTCGTGATGATTCCGGAGAGCTTATATGTTTGTACAAAAGTAGTTTGATCTTCTTACAGCGGATGGACCAACTGCTTTTTTCAACATCAAGTCTCCATGCTTCTTAAATTTCAGTTCGTTAGAAAAGTTGATTCCAAAGTAATTCGCTGATGATTTGACTACTATTTCAGTGCTGTCTTGAGACTTTAGTTTGAGCGCATCACAATCACGGCGTGTTGCAATTTGCAAAAGCCTTGTCTTCGAATGAGAGTCACTGGTGTTTGGAAGCAGATGAGTTCGGTCTGTTCGCCGTTTATCTTCAGTCCTCATTTGACATAGTATTCGGACAAGTCTCCTGGCACCAATATCTAATGAAAAAGGGGTGACATTGTGACATATGTAATGGAGTCGTCTGCATATTGCTTCGTCTTTGTACCTGTTATGTTGGGTGGTTGATCAGCAGTGTAAATATTGAACAGCAGCAGTCCAAGTTTTGATATTTGAGGGACTCCAGCGTTAATTTCCTTGGTTGATGATATCTGTTTTTGCTTCTTGTACAAAAAAAGGGTGATTTGAGCTGGGAAATTTTTGGGTATACTCTTCCCAAGAGATTAGCAAGTCCTATTTCTGAGAGTTTGAGTAGTAGTCCTTATATCCAAACACAGAGAAGAAAAATGAAAATTTTTAATAACCTTTTCAATATCGTTAATAGCAAAAACAAAAAGGAGAGATCCTAAGTGGCTGCTTTGTGGGACTCCGGACGTTGCTAAGAAAGGGCAAGAAGATGTAGCTCTAAAACGAACACTGTAGTAATGGTTTTTCAGATAAGAAGAAATCCATCTCAATAGAATGGGTTCAAAACAGAAGGTAGATAGTTTAAAAAGTATAAGTATATGGGAGATTTTATCGAACGCCTTACTAAAATCGGTGGATATGACATCGACTTCCTTGCCATGCTGATCCTGTCTGAAAGACACAAATTCGACAAGATTAGTGGTTTTTGATCTACACTTGAGAAAGCCATGTTGTATATGGGAAATGAGAGACTTACAGTGAAAGCTCAAAATTTCATACAGTATGCTTTCCAACAGTATGGGTCTACATGAAAGTTTGGGAATAGGACGACAATTGTTCAAATCACTTTTCGGACGCTTTTTGTGTATTGGTATTATAAAAGAAGTTTTCCACACCTCACGAAATTCACCTCGGGTTAGGGATAAACTAAACATTGTTAAGAGAAGAAGAGATAGCGATGAGGAATATTTCTTTAAGAAAATAGTTGGGAGGCCATCGGGACCTGGAGAGAATTTATCATTAAGCTGATTTAATTTATTCTCCATGAGAAATGGGCAATAGTGCAAGGGAGAGATGGCCCAAGAGGGTAAATAATTGAAACAAACAGAGTCAGGTACAAAAGTGTCATCTGTGAAAGATTGTTTAAAAAACGAGGCAAAGAAGTTGGCGATAGTGTGTAGATCATTTGATGTTTCACTCTCGGATTTTCTTTTGTAAATTGAAAAAAGGACTTAGGGTCGTTAATAAGGTTGTTTTGCGTCACAATTATATAACGTTATTATAAGGAGTTGTAAAGCTCACTAAATTGGAGATATATATATACCTTAATATTTAGAATAATCAGTAGGAGATCGAGTTCGAAGAAAGGTTGACCATGATTTATTTCTTTTGTTTCTCAGAGAACGGTAGTTAAATAACTTATGGTACAAAAATATTTGCAAGGTGCATATTGATACCGAATTAATCTACATATCTTTCTTTCTTACATACATTTGTCCAAAAATTAGCGTCACTACAAGAATTCAGTCATCATTCTGATTTTATAAGACAAGCTTGTTCTCTTATCCATATCAAGACCAAACTAGATTTGCAAAAACTGCCAAACTGCAGTGCGATCACGTTCTCGCCTCAAATGCTTTGGAGCTGATGTCGTCTCAAATTTTTAAGATGCTTAAAATATTATTTGGAATTAACAATTCATGAGACATTGATTCAGTAAAATCCATAAAATGCTTGGAAGGCAGTTAGAACACAATTCTCATAAACTGTTTTCCATTAACCATTTACTATCGTCAAATTTAAATAAAACAAGATACCTATGTGATTGAAATATTGCTCGAACCAGACGATATGCTTTGATAAAAAAATGTTAATATTTGACAGACTTAATAAATGACAGCTAATTTGACAGATTTAGCTTTTTTTTTTTTTATAATCTACCCACGCTCAAGGGATTATGATTACCTACCCTTTAAATGTTTCAACACAGCGCGGGCGTGAAGTTAATGAAGAGAAAGAAGGATAGGAAAGATGTGTGGCACGATGTTCTGAGACTGTTGGTGGTTGTCTCAGATATTTTTATCTCCAGGGATGGCGGCTGAGCTAAAGCGGAGAAATGCCGTGTCTTATTTCTATGTCGCTTATAATTCACATTATTTTATTCGTGCTCATCCTTGTTGGTCATACTAGTTTAACTCAATTACATGTTATTAGTGTTATGCCTGAACAACATGTAATGAGTAAACCAGCAACCCATTGATGACAATTTTTATAAGGTTTTAATGGAGTTAAAACGACATAGACGACGGCAGGGATCGAACCTGTGATTATGAGGTGACAGGCGAGCACACAACCATCGTGCCACGGCCACCCCACAAACCAATATGGCCACAATCACCTGTCAAAGTTCGTAAGTTCCTTTCTGAATACCTGAGTTGAGAAACAGTCTGTCATGAGAAAATGGAGGATTTGTCACTTCCTCATAAGAGGCAGTACAATAGGAAACAAACATATTAGATGGAATAGTGAATAGGCTGGAATGTGTGGTAGTCCACCACCGCCGTACTACGACCAACCAAAACAGTTGTGCGTTTGATAAAATGAAATTCATACAAATATCAACCACCTTTATGTTCACCAGTTGGATCAAATCTTAACGAGCAATTACAGACCAAAAGTTTCAAGTATGACCCTATACAATTGCTATTTCTATTTATCTTCCTTATCTGAAGTTCTGAGCCACAATAAAACCCCAGAAACAATTTGTGTTTCTCCTTTTCGTGTATATCATCTCTTCGAGTCCTTATGTAATTTTGTTCTATAACTATCCTGTAATTGAAATGTTGGAACAATTAAACACACACACTCATTCACTGCAATTTCAAGAACTCTCAAAAACAACAAAGACAATAGTTTTTGATACAAGCCATACTCATTTGTACCTAGCTGTTCAAGTTTCAAAAACAGGCACACCATACCCCACGACCACAGGAGCACCACACCACATGGCCACGGGCAGGCCAGCAAAAGGACATGGAAGAGTTACGTTTCCACATTTCTTTATAACCAAAGTCAACTTCGCATCATTTATCACTCATTCATGTGAGGCATGATTGTGATTGTGTAGGAGTTTAAGGGCCACACCAAACAACCTCCCTTAACACCCACCTGAGAGCAGCACACATCCTTTCTTTTGAAGAACAAAAAACGAACAAAAATCGCGCATGAGAAGATCATTGAAAGTGAAGAGGACTGAGGACAAGATAAATGATAGGTAACAAAAAATAGCAAGCATCACACGAAGGAATCACAAACAAGGACGACAACGACTCGCACTCCATTCGGTCGGGAGGTGGTTCGTCATGCCGGCATTTGGCATGGAACAAAAGTTGGGGCAACAAAACACAAACGATGAGCGTTTTTGGTATCTGGAACAAATCGTATCTACTTTTTGAAACGTGAAAGTGGGTTGGACAATTTAACATCATTTGTCAGAGAGATACCAAGACTTAAGATGGAAGTAAAATGGGAACACAGGAAATGAAGGACGAATTATTGAGATATCAGTTGTAACAGAATTGGTTTTGCAAACGTAATGATAAATGCCCAAAAGGGACATGGCGCTGAGGTGCTTCGAACTACAAGAGGCAAGAAGCGGTTTCTGAATCCAATAACACCCGTAGTTATACATATATGTACATAGGATAACCTAGAGACTGATGTCGATTAATATCTGTTACGGACACTTCTCTTAGCAGTAATTCTACCTACCTCTGGGGCTCGAATAATTGTGTTTAGGTGTTTTGGTTTAGTAATGTAATCATTATTGAAATTCAAACTTACAATTTGATATTAAATGTCCTTTCGGATTGATTTGACAGATTATCTGCTCGAAATTAGTTATTTATGTTAATGTTGAGCTTTTCTGGTAAAAAATTGTTCCTTAAAGGAAATCAGATAAATAAATCGTAATTATCCTGGAGGATATATATCAAGACAAAATAATATTGAAGTTGGGTATTTGAAGTGGAATCATTTACTAATTTATCTAGGTACACTTTTTGATTGATTAGTCAAGCTTGGAAAAACATTATCGATTTTTATCAAAGGCCCTGCCAGCCAAATGAAATCTAAGAACTATTCTGTCAATTTTAAAACATTAATCAAGCTTACCCTTAAAATGTTGACCATAGTGCGAGAGTTTAAGGAAAGGTGGAGAGGATTTAAAAAGAGATACCGATGCACATTGGTTTTGAGTCTGTTAGAGTATTCCACATTAATGAGGTACAGCTAGGGAAAGAATCTCTGAATTTAACCGTATGTCCGAGCAGGACCGGCCCGAGCTAAACTAGAGCCCTGCGCAAGCTTTATCACTGGCGCCTCTCATTTGGATTGGATTGGCGGAAAAAGTCATTTCCTCATTACCCAAGGGGTACCCTTTGCAATGCGTTTTTTTAACGAGTGATCCCCAAGAGGCATATTCCTAGATAATACTTATATTTTATTAAAATAAATATGATTTTTATTAAAAACTAAGAAATCAAAAATATATCACCTGAAAAAAATATTTTTTGAAGTAAAAAATATTTAAAAACTAATTCAAAAACATAACAACATACAAATAATTAATGAACTCATTAATTGGTGTTGAATTAAAAGTTTTATATTCATATTTAATTTAATCAGTGTAGGATATAATAATAAGATTATTATTTTAATAAAAAGAAATAGAACCGAATTTATTGCAATATTCTGTTTTAGCAAACTCAGTTACCAGATCATCATAATATAATGACTTGACAAGCTCTTTCTCTATAGCCATGATTGACTAGTCAACTTATCTTTCCTGAGTCATTGGGGTCCTGAAGTAGTTTTTTATTAATTTTAGTTTCAAAAAACTACGTTATTTGAGGAAACTGTGATGGTATTTATAGATTTAGAGCTATGGCTTAAAAAAACAATGACATTTCGTGTAAAAAAGTAAGTACACGAAACTTTTCTGATGTCTGCAAATGTCAAAGAGTCATATGAAGCTAGAAGCCGAAGATAGTAAAAAAATAAAGTAGGTATTCGATGATTTTAACTTTAATAAAAAGGTAGAGAAGTATGATGCTATATTCGATTAAAATTATTGTTTTAATCTAGTATCATATTAAAACAGCTTTAGCATCGTACTAATTCAATTAAAATTTTGCGCCAGTATTTTTTTCTAAAATATCAAACTAGATTAATATGCAACATATAAAATTGAAACCAAAATTTTACTTCCTAATGACTGCATGTTTCTATTCTTAACGTTTCCAGCCTCAGATATTTCAATAAGATCTTCATAACGGGTGATTTTTTAAGAGCTTGAGAACTTTTTTTAAAAAAAAAACGCATAAAATTTGCAAAATCTCATCGATTCTTTATTTGAAACGTTAGATTGGTCCATGACATTTACTTTTTGAAGATAATTTCATTTAAATGTTGACCGCGGCTGCGTCTTAGGTGGTCCATTCGGAAAGTCCAATTTTGGGTAACTTTTTCGAGCATTTCGGCCGGAATAGCCCGAATTTCTTCGGAAATGTTGTCTTCCAAAGCTGGAATAGTTGCTGGCTTATTTGTGTAGACTTTAGACTTGACGTAGCCCCACAAAAAATAGTCTAAAGGCGTCAAATCGCATGATCTTGGTGGCCAACTTACCGGTCCATTCCTTGAGATGAATTGTTCTCCGAAGTTTTCCCTCAAAATGGCAATAGAATCGCGAGCTGTGTGGCATGTAGCGCCATCTTGTTGAAACCACATGTCAACCAAGTTCAGTTCTTCCATTTTTGGCAACAAAAAGTTTGTTAGCATTGAACGATAGCGATCGCCATTCACCGTAACGTTGCGTCCAACAGCATCTTTGAAAAAATACGGTCCAATGATTCCACCAGCGTACAAACCACACCAAACAGTGCATTTTTCGGGATACATGGGCAGTTCTTGAACGGCTTCTGGTTGCTCTTCACTCCAAATGCGGCAATTTTGCTTATTTACGTAGCCATTCAACCAGAAATGAGCCTCATCGCTGAACAAAATTTGTCGATAAAAAAGCGGATTTTCTGCCAACTTTTCTAGGGCCCATTCACTGAAAATTCGACGTTGTGGCAGATCGTTCGGCTTCAGTTCTTGCACGAGCTGTATTTTATACGGTTTTACACCAAGATCTTTGCGTAAAATCTTCCATGTGGTCGAATAACACAAACCCAATTGCTGCGAACGGCGACGAATCGACATTTCACGGTCTTCAGCAACACTCTCAGAAACAGACGCAATATTCTCTTCTGTACGCACTGTACGCATTCGTGTGGTTGGTTTAATGTCCAATAAAGTAAACTGAGTGCGAAACTTGGTCACAATCGCATTAATTGTTTGCTCACTTGGTCGATTATGTAGACCATAAATCGGACGTAAAGCGAGAAACACATTTCGAACCGAACACTGATTTTGGTAATAAAATTCAATGATTTGCAAGCGTTGCTCGTTAGTAAGTCTATTCATGATGAAATGTCAAAGCATACTGAGCATCTTTCTCTTTGACACCATGTCTGAAATCCCGCGTGATCTGTCAAATACTAATGCATGAAAATCCTAACCTCAAAAAAATCACCCGTTATTATAGCTTCTAAGATTTTTTTGAATGGTTTTAAAGCATTTAGTCTACTCCCATCTGGTTTAAGAAAGGGGTTTTAAGGTCAAACCAGCGAAATTTTTTGTATATATGTATATGTATGTCCCAACGCATTGTTGAACCTGATACAAAGTTTTATATGCATTGAGCAATGTCAAAATACTTAACAGCTTCCAATGAACAGCAAGCTGAATCATGAAAAACCAACAACAACCAAAAGGAATGCAATCAGCCTGAACAAAATAAGCTCTTGGTTCAAAACACTTAATTTTGTTTTGAACACCAGCCTCTTTTCCTTTCATGTTTGAACCATTATCATAACCTTATACATACTCGTATACACTACTAAAATAGTAGCGTAGTAAGTTTTATTGTCAATATAGATTCCCTATCCTTTCTTTTGTTTTGATTTTTTTTACCATAATACATAGACAAATAAAGTAATTAGATCAGTCAAAAAATCCTTTTTTAAATGTAAACAATAACTGGCAAGAACAAAAAAATAGAGAAAAGGAGAAATTGAATAAAACAGATTCACTCATTAACGACAAACCTCAACATTAATGATCGCATCATCATCACTCAAGTATTTCCATATTTCAACCCTTTGTCTCATTCTCGACACATGACAGTCATAAAATTTCACTCATAAACAGAGGCCAGTGCCAAACTAAAACATAGTACAAGAAACACTCAACCGGAAGAGTTTAAATTCATAGGCGCAAAATTTTAAACATTTAAAACCTACTCTAAATCAATTTTAGAATGGGAGTCGACTCTAAATATTGAGTATAAAACGAGAACCGACTTTTTGTTAATTTTAAAGGACATAAACTATACTTTAACGTTAAAGAGCTCGTCTTACTTTAACAGCAGCAAATAGCTAGTTTATCTTTTAAAAGTATACTTTATCCATATTGACAATGGTCATTATATACCAAAGCAAATCGAAGAAAAAATGTTTACTGATGTTTTATTCGATTTTTTAAAGATGTTCTTTGTAAATAGACTCAATCACTGAATATTATAAATTCCAAACAATCGTACGAAAGTGTTCTACGATTAACAAATCTTACATACAAATGTACATACTTATCTTATTTATGCACGTCGGCCGAGACGATTATAGCAAAATGAATCCGCACTTTGCAACAACAAATTGAATTTGTATGCTGTGAATTTGCGATTTATACTTTATTTCCATCTAAAATAATGTAAATAACTTATAAACAACCAAAATCTGTACCGTGGTAGTATATAAAATGCACTTTTTCGGCGAAAAATCATTTGGTTTGAAGTTGTCTGTTCTTATTCCTTTTTTTTTTTTTTGTGTTTTTGTAGTTGTGTGAGTTGTGTATCTGTCAAATTAAGGGCTGTTCAACGCAAATTCGCTTAGGTTCTGTTGTAAAACCCACATTAGTTAGAAGAGTTGTCTAACTTGATTAAAATTATGAAAAAGTTAGACAAAGTCTCCAAGCTAAACGACTGCTTTAAGTAGACCGGGTTTTATTGCTTAAACGAGAACTCTTTAAAATTTTGCGCCATAGACGCAACTTTTAATTTTGCGCGCTGTTATGTCAATGAGTATGAATTTTGTATCAGAATTTCTGTTTGAGTAACATTGCTGACTTCGATTTCATATAGAAGAACTGAGATCGGGCGCATGTTATCAACATGCAAGCTGTTAATTGTCTGTATTGTATTTGCTGTTGAAATTTTGTTTTATGTTACACTGCATAGGGAGGGGTTATCAAAATAAAATAAATGCCTTCACTCATACCCGCGATGGTGAGTGTGAAGAATAACGTAACAGTAGATTGATAAAGAGAAAAATAGTAAATAGGTAGGTATCTGTTGTTAAGCGAACAAAATTGTGCACTTTGTAAAGATTTTGTGATGTAGTTTTTTTACTGTGGGAATGGGGGTGTGTATAGGAAATTAAACATCGACTTATTTTTGGAAAAGTAGATATGTATCTATATATATGTATATGTATATCTGTCTTTAAATTCAGAATAAGATGTTAGTTATATAATAAATACCAATATTGGAGTGAGCTATAAAAAGAAATGAGACTTAAAAAAGATGGTAGGTAGTGGCTTTTTTAACGCTTGCCCAAGGCGCCTTTTGAGTTCAACGCCCTGCGCATTTGCGCAGCTTGCACGTATAGCTTGTCCGGCCCTGTGTCCGAGTTATGGCTAAATGGTGAACTGATGGGTACTCCCTGAAGCCAACACTCTGGACTTGTTTCTTACCTTTGACCCTGATAAATACACCATAACAGTTTTATCGCCATCAGACCATTATGTCATATATGCGAATTTCTCGTGTCAATAAACCTCAGTTAGAGAAATAATTCCTAAGAGAAACGTTTAGCAATACGATAATGCCGATTAGGACGGTATCAACGATTTCTTCAGGAACTTTAACTGGTCACTATGACTGGACTGAGAAATTTTATCCCGAATAGGGAAAAATCTATCAAGCCGAAAAGGAAATTAATGGTTTGATTTCATCAATAAGAATAAGTTCAAACAAGTCAGTTCAAACAAGTTAGAAAGACCTGTAAAGATCATATTCGACACACCTAAATCTTGCATGGCCAAAAATTTCAGCACAAAATACTGCAATGTCCCAAAGGTAGTAATAATTTTTGGTCATTTATAAAATACTTAAGAAATACTCTTCGGTTCCTACAAATAAATATAAATATTGTGGTGCAACAGCTCGAAGAAAACCAGGACCTAGTGACTTACAACTCTCAACCATTCCTGTGTGCGTGCTACCAGGGGCCTATTGCACCATCTTACAAAATTGTGATTACAAACATTTTTTTAACAAATTTGTAAAAAATTGAGATTTTTTCATTTGTAATTTATTTGTTGACAAATAGAATTTTTCGTTGCACAAAAAAAAAGTTGTAATTGCTAATTACAAGCTAAAATTTGTGAAAATCGTTCTTTTTTTTGTGGGTTTCTGTTGCACCATAATAAAGCGATCACAAATTTGTTTCAGTTTGTGAAAAAATGCTACAGGGGCCTATTGCACCAGTTTACAATTTACAACCACAAATTTGTTATTGTAATCTACAACTACAAATCCTGTATACGATTTTTTGTTGCACCATGTTCAAATGAGTGTGTTAACAAATTTGTAAAGAGACTACAAAATTGTACAGTTCACCTACAATTTACTGTTGCACCATTAATGTTTACATATTGTAAGCTACAAGTTTTATTCACAATTTAGTTTAGAACGTTGTTGAGGTAACATCATGAATATGCAAAACAAAAAATTATGTGCATCTCTAATAAGAGATAAAAAAGAAATTTTATTTGGAAAGTTTTCGGATAATTTGACTCACGAAAATAAAGTAAATGAATGGAAGACTATCTCAGATACATTGTCATCCCAAAATATATTGAAAGACAAAAATTGGAAATATGTTAGAGATGTTTTGTGGCAGAACATGAAGCGTGCTACAATGGTAAGATTAATTTTATACAGAAAAATCAGCAATTAAATTGATCTATTTATAGTCTAAGGTTGACAACGCAAAAAAAACCGGTTCCGGAGGTGGTCCAAGCAGCAAATTGAATGATCTTGACTGTATTATTATCGATATAGTTAATAAAGAGTCACCAATTTTACAGGGGATAGAAGAAGAGGCATCTTGTCTTTCTCCTTCTTCTAACAATGCAGATGGGGGCTTGTCGGCCATTAACCCCATTAACAACACAGAAGAGGAATTGGAAAATATGGAAAAAGAAAATCATCAAAAGAAGTAGGTCAACTTAAAATTTGATTACATAATGTATGTCATAAGGTAACCTATATGCATGTTCTTGTTGTTTCAGAAAAACCACATATTCGACAAAATCGACCAGAAAAAGACAAAAGAACCATGCGGAAGACGAGGAAATTATTTTTTTTTTAAAGAAAAAGGTTACTGTTAGAAATTTACAATCTAGAGCTTGACGCAAAGAAGAAGGAAAAGGAATTGGGTTTACCCCCGAGTTTTTTAACAGGACGAGATCAAGGAGATGGTTCATCACAATCACAAGATGTTAGAGTTTTAGAGCTGTCCGAGTTTTGAGAAAAAGAAAATTTTCATAAAAGAATTCATGTTTTTTTTTTTATTTGAAATTAAATTAATTTATTTCATAAGAAAATCAAATACAATTAATAAAGAATAAAAATAAAAAAGTAAATTCTGTTGAGTTGGATATTAATTTCTTATGATTAAGTAGCGACATGGTGATTGATAAGCAGTACTCCTCCATTTTTTAACTCCCCTCTGTTTTTATTGGAAATTGTTTAAGGCATAATGTAAATTGGCTTGTCCTGCATTTTCACCGTCATCTTCAGTCTGATTATTATTGAGTTCATTTTCTTCATTAACTGGAACATCAAAGGTACTGTCTTGTGAATTTTTTGAAATGTTATTTAAAGCAATGCAACTCTTAATGATAAGTACAGCTTTTTGGGGTTGTAATCTCAAGTGCTTTAGACATGGAAACTTCTCTTTTAAGATTCCAATCGAATTTTCAATAATACGACGAGTCGATTTATGTGCACGATTATAACGTTCAATTACAGGGGAAGTACTTCGCAAAATTGGTGTCAGTAACCATTCCTTGCACGGATATCCGGTATCACCAAGTAATACAGCGCCAGGAAAAGGGCGAAAACCACTTTCAAATTGGGAATAAAGTGGACTTCTTCGCAAAACTCTTGCATCGTGTCGTGCACACTTCCGGGCCAATTAATATAGCCATTATAAAATGTATAGTCGGGCCCGCAAACCAACATACAACTTATAGAGTGATTTCCATGTCTATCTGCATAAGCAGCGTCATAATGATTTGGTGCATCAATATTTACTAAAGTGCCGTCAATACATCCATAAACACATGGCATACCTAAATAATGTTGTTTTTAAATTCTTATTTCAGAGATTAATAAAAATGATAGTTAGGTAACTAACCTGCAATTGCGTAAAACTTTCGAGATATTTCTTCTGACTGATTGGGCCACTTAACAACATTTTCATATAATAAATCCACAATAGCCTTACATACTCGTTGAACACATCTACATACTGTAGATTTATCAATACCGTGCATGTCCCCAACTCCATGGTATTGCCCACCGTTTCCAAGCCAGTGTAATGTTGTTAAAAACTGCTGCCTTGGAGCTAATGCGCCATTCTTTTCGGTTTTATGTTGTATTTGAGCTCCAATTATGCTTATTATTTCTTCTGCTTTAGAACTGCTTAGTCGAAATCGTTCATTAAAATTAAAATAATTGTTCAAATTATAATTTATACGCGGACGATAAACTTTTTTTTGAACAATAAAAACCGTTTCAGAATCACTGCTGTCGCTACTGCTGTGCCGTCTACGCAAAGACATTTTAAATTTATGAGAAAATAAATTTGTAGAAAAAGTTACACACGATCTTTCAATTTTTTCACAAACTGAAACAAATTTGTGATCGCTTTATTATGGTGCAACAGAAACCTACAAAAAAACAACGATTTTCACAAATTTTGCTTGTAATTAACAATAACAACTTTTTTTTTGTGCAACGAAAAATTCCATTTGTCAACAAATTTGTGACTTGTAACTCACAAGTACAAATTTGTCTTTAACAAAGAAATTACAAATGAAAAAATCTCGATTTTTTACAAATTTGTTAAAAAAATGCTTGTAATCACAATTTTGTAAGATGGTGCAATAGGCCCCAGGTGAAAGACCGTGTGTAAATATTTCTACAAATTTTTTAACACACTCATTTGAACATGGTGCAACAAAAAATCATAAACAGGATTTGTATTTGTAGATTACAATAACAAATTTGTGGTTATAAATTGTAAACTGGTGCAATAGGCCCCTGTGGTATATTTCACCAACTTACAAATTGTAAATTACAAGTGCTTTTTCAACAAATTTGTAGAAAAATTGATTATGTAATTCTGTTTCACGAGATAGTTGTTTTACAAAATTGTAGTTGTAGATTACAAAGGGAAATTTGTAGAAATTTCATTATTTTCGTTTTACCAAAACTATTTTTGTTTTGTAGCTTACAAATACAAATTTGTAAAATATAATTTTTTTCGTAAGTTTGTGTTTCACCAAATGAAATAACTTTACAATGTTGTTCATCATCATCATCATCGGCTCGACAACCGGGTTCCGGTCCTGGCCTCTTTCAACAAGTCTCTCCACCTATCCCGGTCTCTAGCCGACGCCATCCAGTTGCGCACCGCAAGGCTTCGGGCGTCCTGGTCTACGCCATCTCTCCAGCGCAAGCATGGTCTACCACGCTGTCGCCTACATAGAATGTACCACAAAGAACTTTCCGAGCAGGTTCCTCTTCGCTCATGCGAGCTAGGTGCCCTGCCCACCGGAGTCTACCGAGCTTAATTTTTGACACGATATCTGCTTCTAGGTATATTGCGTACAGTTCATGATTGTACCGTCTCCGGAATCGTCCTTCCTCACATATGGGGCCAACAATTCTCCTTAAGACTTTTCTCTCGAACGCAGCTAAGAGCTCGGAGTGCCTTCTGCTAAGCACGCAAGTCTCGGATCCATATGTGAGTACTGGCAGGACCATGGTCCTGTACAGCAGCAGTTTTGAAGTTATGGTGAGATTTCTGGATTTGAAGAGCTTTGACAGACTATACTAGGCTCTGTTGGATTTGAGAAGCCGCTCGCGTATTTCTTCTTCTATATTGTTATCGGCTGCTACTATTGACCCAAGGTATTTAAAGGATTGCACCACTTCAAATTCGTGCTCCGCTACCTTGATTGTTTGACCAACTGTTCCTCTCGCATTCGACGCCACCATGTACTTTGTTTTACCTTCACTAATGTGCAGCCCCAGATTTTGTGCCGCCTGCTCGATCTGGATGAAGGAATCGTGTACAGCTTGTTCGGTTCTTCCGATGATGTCGATGTCGTCTGCGTAAGCCAGTAACTGGCTGGACCTGTTGCCGATGGTCCCTCTTGTTGCCGTGCCAGAGTCACGGATTGCTTTCTCCAACGCCAGGTTGAAGAGGAGGCAGACCAAACCGTCCCCTTGTCGGAGTCTATTAAAGATGTTGGTTGGTCTGGATAGCAATCCGGCTATTTTTACTTGGCTAGTTACGTTGGTCATGGTCAACCTACATAGTCGTGTCAATTTGTTTGGGATGCCGAATTCTCTCATGGCTTTGTGAAGTTCTACCCTGGCTATGCTATCATAGGCGGCCTTAAAGTCTATATAAACAGATGGTATGTTGGGGTGTTAAATTCTAGACATTTTTCCATCGCCTGCCTTAATGGTTGATTTGCCTGGAATGAAACCACACTGATATTGTCCGATGACTGTTTTAGCGTATGGGGTTATCCGGTCTTGTAGGATAGAGGAGAGTATTTTATAGGCGGTACTCAACAACGTGATACCTCTATAATTGCTGCACGTTGTGACATCCCCCTTCTTATGTATGGGGCATATTATACCTTTTCGCCCGTCTTCTGGCATTTCATCCTGCTATCATACTCGTACGTGCACTATAATATCATGAATTTCTTAGCGTAAGGCTGGCCCGCCGTGATGAAATAATTCGGCTGGTATGCCATCCACTCCCGGGGCTTTGTTCTGCTTAAGCCGGCCTATAGCCTTCTCAACCACTTCTATGCTTGGTGGCGGCAACATAGGGTATTCTTCTTGAAGTAGTGGAGCCTCCACTTCTGCAGTGAGCTGACCATTTAGCAATTCATTAAAGTACACTTCCCATCGCTCCAGTATGCTTTCCGGATCGGTGATCAGATTTCCCTCTCCGTCCTTACAGTATGTGCAACGTGGTGTGTACTGCGTCGTGTTTCGGAAGGATTGGTAGAACTTCTGCGCCTGGTGCGGACCTCGCTTTCGGCTATTTTCTATTTCACATATTAGGTTCTTCTTCCAGGCTGATTTTTTTTGTCTGTGAAGCCGTTTTTCTGTTCTTCTGAGCTCTTTATATTCCTCTTCGCGTGCCCGCGTTCTATGAGATTGTTGCATTGCTCGGTACGCAACATTCTTACGTTCAGTCGCTAGCTTGCATTCATCATCAAACCAGTCGTTCCGATTTTTACGACTGCTGCCTAAGATGAAGTTGGCAGTACTAATGACAGACGTGTCCACTTCTCATTTACGCCCAGCATACTGGCTCCAGGACTTACTCTCCCTAAATCAGGTGTTTCTAGGGCGAGTCCTAACGCATTACCAAAGGTGTTACTGGTGTTTTTATTGCGCAGGGCAGCCGTGTTGATTCGAACCTGATCGGCGGATGCAATACGTCTTCGCAAGGCAATCAGCCCTCGAAAAACCATACCAACAAGATAGTGATCCGAGTCGATATTGGTACCTCGGTACGTTCGTACCGTCATCAAGTTCGAGTAGTGGCGACGGTCTATCAACACGTGGTCTATTTGGTTACGAGTGACTCCATCAGGTGATACCCAGGTGGCTTTGTAGATATCTTTACGCGGGAACCTGGTACTCGCAACGACCATGTTTTTCGATGCTGCCAATTCTAAGACTCGAAGTCCATTGTCATTAGTGTTCTCATGCAAACTATGGGTGCCTGCGTAATGCCTGAATACCGGCTCCCGACCTATTTTTGCGTTCAAATCCCCAAGGATGATTTTAACATCATACCTTGGCATTGAGGGCCCTCTCGACTTGTTCGTAGTAAGTCTCTTTTTCTTCGTCTGAGGACTCCGCCGTAGGTCCGTGAACGTTAATGAGGCTGATGTTCGTAAGTTTGCCTCGCACGCGAAGGGTGCATAGCCTTTCGCTTATAGGGTTAAAGCCGATGATAGCCGATAGATAGTAGGAAGCCTACCCCGAGCACATGGTGTTTTGTATGACAGCTGTAATATACGTCATATTCTTTCTTCTGTAAAACACCATTCCCTGTCCATCTGATTTCTTGGAGAGCTGTTATGTCAGCTTTATATTTTGACAGGGCATCGGCTAGCTGCTGAGCAGCTCGAGCTCTATAGAGCGATCGTACGTTCCATAAGAAAATTCGTATATAGTTTTTCCGTTTTATTTGCGTGGGTTGTCGTAGTGTGATCAGTCCGTTTCCGAGGCTTGTTGTCTTTCTCGAAATTCTTTTAGTTTTATGGGACAGGGAATTAACCTGTCGCCAACCTGAGGAACCAGCCTGATCATATTAGCCAAACCTTTTTTTTTTAAAAGGCTTGTTTCTAGCGGCTGTTCTAGTGAAATAGCCAGTTGCAAACGCATTCCCCTCTTAAACAATTTAATCGTAATACTCGCTCTTCAGGGAACACTCATCAGTTTACCTTTGAACTCGTACTGTCTAGTACAGAGAGTCTTTTTTTAGCCACATTACACGAATGTGCAATGCCTTACTCGACTCTATATTAAATTAGTAACAAGTGCTAGCAATGCCCTCAACCAATAAATCACTCATTTTAACTGTTTAGGTTTAGTAAACTAGTCAGTCTCTTTAACATCACTAGCTTTTATCTTGAGAGTTACATTTAACTATGGATCCCTAAAAAATTATTCAAACTACTAGTTCATAATGTTAAATATTTTACAAAATGAAAAGCTGCAACTTTTCTGTCTTGTACATGATTGACCCATAAGGACAATGAAATACGGTGTAAGATAGAGAGAATATTTTTAAATTTTCAATCCCGCTCAGTTGGTGCATATAAATAGGGCAAAAATATTTTTTCAAATCCTTCCTCTTGCTCGAAGATAACATTAACCTAAACAACTCTTAACTACTTCCTTAACATCCTCGCCTGGCCAAGCAAAATAATATAATTTCTAAATCAAATTATCTGAAAGTTCCGGAGGAAGTACATTCTGTAAGAAAAATAGTCCGCAATCTTAAGGAAAACTTTTCACCGTTTTCAAGGAACAAATCCAACAAAAAAAATAAAATAAAAACTATTGTATTTTAGATAAAAGTATCCTTTGTGAGAATTCGCTCCATCCAAAAGCTCCTCTTCGAAGAGCCTGCATTCCTTTGGCCAGGAAACTGAATTATAGGAACAAAAAGGAGAAATAAACTATTAAAAACATTCACCACCATAACCCTCAGGAGGAGCAAATGTCTGCAATGAAAAATATTTCATATTTTTATCTCTTCTTCCCGAATTCAATTGTATCCATGCGAATCCGCAAGTGCACTCAAGCTCAAAAGCTAGAATTAAATAAAGGTTCAATTTGAGATTTATTTTAAATTCTAAACCTGGGGCCTTGAGCAGTAAAATATGTATATATAACAAAGTGCAAGAAACTTCAAAGTTCTAAGGATATTCTCTTTGTTTTTTTTTTTTTTTTTTTGATATCATATTATATAAGGGCCTAATGAAGGGGTACCTATACAAAATTGAATTATAACCTTATATTTACTTGGAAGTATACACCACGTCCTCCTCTTACCCATTTCCCATCTGGCATCCTTGCAAATTTCTTGGCTAATTACAAAACTTTCAAAAACCGCAACAATTTTTAAGTAACGCCTTTACGACTTCGGTATTTGAAGAAAGAGGAAAGACCAGGGTGGCAAGAGCCATGGGCGAGAAAATTATCCCCCAAAGACATTCAGAAGTTATTTTGCAATTGAAATTCCGTTCGCTATCTTCCACAGTACAATTGTACTTTCAGCTTTATAGAAATACTATGGAATTTCTATCCAAATGTCCTTCGAAAAATTCCATTAGATCTTTCAAGGAGTGGAGGAGAGCGAATTCTGGGTTGATGGTAGATGGTAGTGCGATGATGGCAGAAATGAAATGGTGAAATGCGATAACAATGGGTGAGAATTAAGATTGCCGGAGTCGAAGCTACTCAAAAACCACTACTTATTCTCGAGGAAGGGACTTTTATCGGTGGCCCTTACTGCGTCCTGGATTTTTTTTTGTCTCTTCAAATTTATGTATGTGACTCACAGAAATCCTTATAACTGTTTTACTTAAAATAAACCGACTAACTTATGGTAAGGGTAACTTATGGATCTGTAAAATCTGTAGATAGCACAAATTTGCGCTTGCTGTTCGAGGTTCTAATGTGTTTAAGTTTTGAAGACATTAGGTATAAGTTTATTACGACTATCGCATTAGTTAAATTACCAGTGAGGAAAACAAGTACTAAAAATTAATTTCTTCACTTGAGATTATTGTTATCAATAAAAAGAATCTTTATGGGAAATGGGCATCACTTGTGGGAAGTTTAATGAAAATCGATAAAGCCGTTTTCGAACAAAAATTAAAAAAAAAAACCATAATTGGAGATAATGAAAAAGCTCGAATCCTGCCTTCAGAATATCATATAAAATTGCAAATGATATTACTACACGGCGTTCTCTCTGGGGTAGTTCAGAGATAAATGAACGAGGTAAGTCCATTTTCGATTTTTATATTGAAAATAACCTCACGATCTGCAACAGAGGTAACACTCCAACTTTTTCCAAGCTTGAAAAATTATGAAGGATGGGAGGATGTACTAGATGTTCCCTTAATACAAAGGTAGAAAATTGGAAAATATTCACTCTGAAATCTTATTCAGACCACAAGTATTCATTTCAACATAAATTTCGAAGCCTCTACCTTTTAGAAATCACAAAAGAATTGACTAGAAGAACTTCAGTACAATAGTTAATTCTAACTGCGAAATATACCCAATCTGAGTATGGATTCACTTATAGACCTGGATTCAAAAGTGAAATTCTATAAAGCATTAATGAATATTGAAGAGACCTTAACACTTTCCCAATTAAATATAGCCGGAAATCAGGCCCACCTTGGTGGGATGAAAATGACAAGAACAATCTTTAATATCTGCCATAAACATGAGTTTCATCGAACTTATAAAGATTATCTCAGAATTTAAAGGCGAGCTCTTCCATCAGCCAAGCAACAATGTTGGAGAGAATTCTGTCAATCAATTGAGAACATAAAAGATTCTGCAAGGCTTTGCCAAGCTATCGAGAGAACATTTCAATCTGTAATTTTTGAAAAAGCCTGATATGGACTCTGGACTATTTCTCCGGCTGGATCCTTGCAGCATGGTAATGGTAACACACTTTCCGGGCTGTGAGAACAGCAGCCGCGAATTGCTTAGATCCCCTAAGCCCTGACATGTCAATGGCTGGTACAGGACAAATCAACACCGTTATAACAAGGGAAAAAATTGCCTTTCTTTCCATATAAGTCTCCAGGTCTGGATGTCATACTGCCAGTTATGCCAATTATACTACAAATATAATGCACGACTGGGTCGCACGAACTTGCTCCTATGTAATAGACTAGGAATTCTAAAAACGAATGTTATTAGAGAAAACTGTTAATAAGGATAAAATTAATTTTTTAAATTCTTTTAGTAGTAAGAGACAAAAATAGAATGCTATGCAAATATGAATTTATGCAAGAACAAAAATTATAATTCGTTTTAGTGGTTTCTTAAAAAAAAAGCTTTTATATACAAACTTTTTAAAAGATTTTTAAGAAAAAATTTTGGTACGCCAATTAAAAGTTTTTAGGTACCTATTATTGTTCGAATAAAAATTAAATTAAAAAAAAATATTTAGCCGTTTCTGAGATATTGAATTTTCAAAAAAAAGAAAAAATAGATTTTTTTTTTCAAAAATTCAAAAAATATTTATTTTAAAGTTTTGAAATGCAATATGTTTTAGACTTTTTAGAAGCTTCTTTATAAAAAATTTCATTAAGATCCGTTATGCAGATAATGAGAAATTCAAAATTCAAAAAAATAGTTTTATGGTAGGTACAAGCTGTAATATCTTAATTTCAAATTTTTTTTTATTAAATTAAAGATCGTAAAAATTAATTGAAAGAAAAAAAAATTTATCAAAATTCTAGGTGCCGTTTTCGAGAAAAATACGATTTTTGAAAACCTTTTTTTTTTAATTATTTAGCATTTGTATGGTAGGTACCTTAATTTTTAAGTAAAATAAAATTTCCTTTTTCACATCTTGTAGACTATATTGAGAAACTTTTATTTATCAAGTTTAACAAAAATCTAGCATGGGGTTTTCGAAATACATACTGAGTTTAAAAAAAAAAAAATTTGAATTTTTTTTTAAAAATCCAAATTTTTTTTTTTTGAAAATTGGAGTACATAATTCTATTTATGTTTTTGGGGAGTCTTAGCAAAAAAAAAATGATCAAAATCGGTTGCACCGTTTTTGAGAAAATCAAAAACAAAAAAAATGGTTCCATGGGGGGTACCCTCAATAACCATTTTTCGGAAATTTTTTTTCAACCAATACCTAGCTTTAATTAAATGAAATTTTTTTGTATTTTGATTTTTAAAATCTGTCGAGAAATCTGTTTGAGAAAAAAAAATATTTATAAAATTTCGAAAAAAATTCGTATGGCAGGTACCGTTATTTTTGGTATTAAAAAACCAAGAAAAAATTGTATGGGGGGAAAAAATTAAAAATGATATCTACCAAGTTTAAAGAAAATCAGCCGAGTCGTTTAGGCTGTAGTCGAACAGACAGACAGACAGAATTGCGAGACCCACTTTTTTAGTCTTCGCTATCATCGTAATGTCAACTTCGATCAAAATCTCGAGTTCGATTTTTTTACGAATGCATAACTTGCCTTATAGATAGTACCTATAAGTCGCAAGTAAAAGTCCACGATGTGGCAATTCTATGGCTGTAAATAATTTTTAAAGGATGTCTCGCTTTGAACTATGTACCCGATTCCTGGGGATAAGTAAGAGTAGTTTTTATCCCGAAAGTCGATAGGCAAGGCCATGTATCCGCGAAGGATTTCTGAGTTCTTTTGTACTTAAAATTTTGGAGCGTATTCTCGACATCCATATTAGAGACATTCTAAACGAACATACTCTTGCAAACTTTTTAAATCGTCAAAAAGTGATGTCAAAGTTGAAAATCATTCTTGTTTTCTTAGAATTTGACCAAGAATCACATCCCAAAGTATAGCACAAAAATTACCGGACGCCCTGTATAATGCAGTTAGTTAAACTGCTGCACCCGTTCATTTTCATCAATGGCACAAGGACCCGGGACCCAGATAAGAATGACATTTTGGTGAATATTGAGTAGTAAGTTCATTACGGCATTGCTGGTTCAATTTGAAAGATTATGTACTAGAATTAATGGCCTTAACAGCGACCTGACTATCTGAGAAAATAGCCGTATTCCGGTTCTGGTTTGTATTTTGTTTGAGCACCTTACATACTTCTCTGATAGACTCAAAAAAGATTCCTGAACAAACACCACACTCCATCTGTGAACCATCAGTAATAGGGCCCATACACTACTCATGCTGCATGAACAATCACAAGCATGCACAATATGTCTTCCCCCATACACTATTCATGCAAACTGCACAATATTCATTCGTGTGTTTATGGCTAGTAGAAAAGTTATGTCAAACTCCACTGCTGCAATAATTTTTATTGCTTTGGCAATAAAAAAAAAAAACAAGATATTATCATTAAAGACCAAACAAGTACATATAATATTAAGAAAATTATTATTATTATTAATTGACCAAAATTTATGGCTTAACTGAGCAATTTTGAATTTTTAACACACACACCACACAATCATGCATGCGCAAACATGAAAAAATCAAAAATTTTAGAAATCACTCATGCCGCATGCACAACCACACAATCAAGACCATACATGTTCAGTTCGCATGCGCAATCACTGTATTGCGCATGCAGGCATGAGTAGTGTATGGGCCCTATAAGCATAGTTGTGTGGAAGTCTTTCGTCACGATGTCATCAACCTAGTCATTTTTTGATGGGAACATAACCTCTAAATCTTTACTGATGCAGTGATGCCCATTTAAGGAGTGCAATAGTCAGCAGGAAGTGGAAAAAATCCCTGTTGCTTGGATATCCAAGAGTTCGATTCCTTTAGTCTAAATGCGCTGCAAGATAATAGTATAATGTTTAAATCATGTATGCTTTAGGCATTTTTTTTTATTTTTTAAATTCATTTTTATTTTCATTCTTTTTCATTCTTAAAACTATCTTAAAGCTAGACAAAAATTTATAAAAATCTAGCCTAATTATCCAATATCTTAAAACTAACTTACTGGCCCTATATGAGCGCTCTAAGCTAAACTATATCTTAAATCTAATACCTTTCGACTTAAAAAACTATTTTTAATTAAAAATTGAAACTATATCTATTTTTTTTGTTGAGAAAATTTAAAAAACTCGGATTCTTTAACGTTTTATGTTTTTATATAAAACTTACAAACTAAAGTAAAACTAATTAAAAACTACCTAAACCACCTTAAAGTACTCAAAATAAACTAAAACTAGAACAGCCACAGCAGGAGAGATTTTTTTTTTTTTTGAATACATTGGAAGAATTTTTTGCCACCCTAACTGTCCCTACCTAAAAATCGCGACCCTAGAACAACAAGGTTCTTAGTACACCAAAGTGTGTTTTGAGAAAAACACATCTGAATATTTGAAGTCTTTTATTGGGATACTGTTTAAAAAAATTAAAATTTTTTTTTTATAACCCGATGAATATGCACACAATCTATAAAATTTTTACTTTAAAACCTAATAAAACCAGATTTTTAACCCTTAAATTTGACTTTAAAAATCATTATAGGACTTTGCTGCTCAACGATGCGACAATATATTCTAGAACAATAAGGTTCTATGTAGCACTTAGAACCTTGTTAACTTATATTTTCATATTTCTTTTCACATAGAACCTTGTGAACTTGGTTTCTTTTTTTGAATTTAGTGAAACAAAGTTCTAAGTGGAAGTTAGAACCTTTTTAAATAAATCTCAAATCGAAAATATACAGATAGAACTCTGTAGCTCTGGATATTTTGTGAAACAAGGTTCTAAGTGGCAGTTAGAACCTTATTGATTAAATCTCAAATGGAAAATATGCAGATAGAACTCTGTAGCCCTGTCTATCATGGAAATGGAAAGAGATAGAGCAAAATGGATTGCGGGAATCGAAAGAGCACCCTAAATTTACCCAGATTTGTAATAAAACTCATTTTTTTCAAAACTGTCGGTTAGAACCTTGTTGTTCTAAGGTCGCGAAATACCCTTCAAACTATGTAAGTCGGCCAAGACAACTTGTCAACTATCGCTATCCACATTAGACAACCACCAAAACTAGTTCTCCTGTCTTACCCTGTCTTTCAGGTCCCGATCGGACACAGTCCTACTGAACCGAAGTCGATCAGCTTCATCTTGTGCGAGGACGTCTCGACTATAAAGGAGCCGCCTATCCACAGTACTACGGTCGACGTGGTAGATTAGCGGAACCGCCTCTCTATCCTGGATCAACCCTATACTATCTAAATAGAGGAATGCATTAGGTGCAATATGGCGACTTAAACGCACACTCTCAAAGTATTCTGTGTTGGGGTAGTAAGCCCCAAAGATTAAGCTATTTGCTGAGGTAATCGCTCTCGCAATGTGACTTCAAATCAGCTTTATCAAAAAATGTATCTATTCTGTTAATGTTGGCTCCGTTGTATAGAGTCATGTTGGAATAGTAATGTTTAATGTAAATGTGTAATCATCGGCCGGATGAGGGCCATGTAGCAAATCACCTTCACCCTGGTGTCAAGCCGGCTGCTCTAAAACAACCGTTTCGTCAGGACAAAGGCTCCCCTAGCCCTATTTAGAGCAGCATTTACGAGTATATGTCTGTCGAAATACAAATACTGATCCAACCAGATGCCAAGGTACTTTACCACACTTTTACTCGCCAGTGGTTGCAGGTGCGGCCCTACGATCATCAGCTTACGCCAGTTCTTTCTAGTATTCCTAGGGGCTCTAGCCAACGGAGTCCTAAACAGAATCGTTTCACATTTCTGAAAGTTGATTTTCAACTTCCAGACATCACAATATCGCATAATCTTGTCGAAGTCACGCTGTAAGAGAATTCTGATAACCTCAACTTTTAGAGCTGTTCTGTACGCTACTAGGTCATCGGCATACGCAATTGCTTGAGTTAGACTACTTATTCGCTGGTGTAAATGCTGAATAGAATCGGCGAGTTCACCGCTCCCTGCTGAAGACCATTCTTGATATCGAAGATTGCGGTAGATGTTACATTGCCACTTTTGACAACAAACTTTCTACCATTGAGCATGTCATAAAGTATATATAATAGTGGTTTACTTATGCCGAGTCTAGTCAGTTTTAGATAGAGACCCTCTAACCATACGGTGTCGAAAGCCTTCTCCAAATTAACCAGACAAGCACCTGTGCACTGATTTTTAGTTTTGTTCCATTGGATATCAGAAATGAGTTTAGACGCGGCATGAATGGTGTCATGTCCCGCCTTGAAACCGAACTGATTATCCGGTATGATATTATTGTCCTCCGCCCACTTGGACAGACCTCTATTTATGACTTTCTCGAATACTAGCTGATACTCGGTAGTAGACTTATCGACCGGAGATTCGCCGGATTGGAGTTGTCCTTTCCCTTTTTCGGGAGAGAATGAACCACAGCATTACTTAGTGCGTTGTTAAACAGTGTGGCATAAATGTCAATTGTTTCCTAAGGTAGATGTCGAAGTACAATATTGGATATACCATCGACTCCCGTTGACTTTTTCTTCTTTAATGAATCAAAGATGAGCTGGAGCTCCATCCTCGTAACTAACAGGGAACTACTCCCATTTTGCACGGCGATGATGGCATTCGCCAAGTTTTCTACATTATACCCGATGAAATCTTGGTTCTCTGATCGCCATTGCGTCATTTCATTACGAAGATAGAAGTGATGGAGTAGAGCTCTGTTTTCCAGGTCGTGGTTGGGGTGGATGCTTGCATTCACCTTATACACTTGCTGAAAAGCAGCCCCACAGCCTCCACTTTCTCCAGCGGATCCTCGACAATAAAGAGGTCATCGTCCAAGACCGCGTCATCTGGATCTATACCTGCTGTCAGAAGTACGTTTCTGTTTTCTGTCGTTCTCTGGAGCTTAAGACACGGAAGTTCGTTTTGATCATTTCGTCTAAATATCTTGTTAATTTGTGGAAACATACTCGGGTCGCTAGAGTTGTTCCAGTACAAATTAATAAACAATTTATAATTTTCTTTGATCAACTGGTTGATGTTCTTAATTGACGACTTCAGTGTCCTAATCTCCAGATCGCGTGAGTCAGTAAACCGTCGGTACAAGCGTTCTAGTCTTGTCAGTAGTCCACTTTTTTGTCTGTGTAGTGCATCAATTGTCGCGTTACGGTACATGTCGGTTACGTTACGTTCTCTGTATTTTAGTATAGTTCTGTTCATAGTTCGTAGGATTGTTTCGTCCATTTATTCTAAGTGTTGGTAAATTTCGTTGTTTGTTAAATTCCTGTTATTTGGTGGGAATATATTATTGGCACGAATTTCGCTTGCTAAGGCGTTGGTAAAGTGTGGCATCTTACTGTAATTGTAAGAATGCGCTACATACTCCTCCAACTCTACGAGCTCGTTTGGCAACTGTATTACTGCGGCGAAACCACAGTGGTCGCTGTCATAGTCTATCGTTTGTAAACAGTTTCTTATCCGTTGACCCACAGTGTTAGTAATTGTCAGTCTAGTTTCCTTTAGTAATAGATCCAGATAGGCACCGCTCCTTGGAAACGATGGTCTATCAGTCGCTAGCAGATCGACCCATCTAATTAAATAGATGGTTACCTCTCGGATTTTGTACTTGATTTCCCCACTCTATATGTTTGGTATTTAAATCACCGGCCATGAGATAGTAATTCTCTACCGAGTTCAGTTGTAGCACTTGAAAAAGTCTTTCGAGCTCTGCCAATGCTTAAGGCATCAGAGGCCCTAAATTGCACTCAGTTCCTTGTACCCTCTTCAGTTTATTAATGTCATACAATACAAATACACTATACAATCGAACCATACGAGAGAATCGGTGTACAAAATCATCTTAGATTGAAGATTCTTTTTACTTTACTTTTACTTCTAGCGTAGAAAGCTATGCAAGCCTTCTTAGTCTATTCTTCAATATTCAGTTTGCAGTTCAACTTAAGGTCTAGAAAAACACCTACTTAATTTGCACTGGAATAGAACAAGACCGTTTTTTTTTTTTTTTTTTTTTTTATAATCTACCCGCGCTCAAGGGATTATGATTACCCTTTAAATGTTTCAACACAGCGCGGGCGTGAAGTTAATGAAGAGAAAGAAGGATAGGAAAGATGTGTGGCACGATGTTCTGAGACTGTTGGTGGTTGTCTCAGATATTTTTATCTCCAGGGATGGTGGCTGAGCTAAAGCGGAGAAATGCCGTGTCTTATTTCTATGTCGCTTATAATTCACATTATTTTATTCGTGTTCATCCTTGTTGGGCATACTAGTTTAACTCAATTACATGTTGTTAGTGTTATGCCTGAACAACATGTATTGAGTAAACCAGCAACCCATTGATGATAATTTTTAGAAGGTTTTTAATGGAATTAAAGCGACATAGACGACGGCAGGAATCGAACCTGTCATCATGAGGTTGACAGGCGAGCACACATCTATCGCGCCACGGCCACCATCGAAGCGGGGCTGGAGGAAAGGGGTGTAATTTAGTTTTGGTAGTAAATAGTATCGGTTCAATTTTGCTTGGGTTAACAGCTAGTTCACAACTTGTAGCCCCAGTTACGAACTTTTTTTTAAGCTTTCCTGACACAAGTAGTACCAAGTCATCTGCATAAGAAACCGCCTTTACGCCACAACTTGACAAGAATTTTATTTATGTACTAGGTATATATGTACAATGTACATAATGATCCATTAGAACAATTACATGCAACTCAGTTGTCTCTTTTAGAGTTAATATTTTTTCAACAAAAGTACTTTACCGTACCTACTTATCTTCGAAGAAAGCTAAGTGATTTTTGTTTGTTTTTCGTTAAATTTGTGTGCACAACTTGAATTACGCATAATGTGCTCTCACCCTAAGTAATATAAATGTGTGCACTTGGAATAAAACAGTTGATGCTAAGTGGATGCAAACAAAAAAATGTCCACCTTTGACCATACTCTTTTATAATTCAAGTATTTACAATCTCTTCGAAATTTCAGTGATTTTTATTTTGATAGGAATTTTACTTTCAACATAAAAGTAAATTTTTTTACTTAAGAAAAAAATAAAGTAGATACCTATTAAATTCTTCTTCTTTTAAAATCAAAAACCGAAGGAAGGCATTTCGATCTAATATTTTCTCAAACTCGTTGACAATAATAAAAAGAATTTAAGCACTGAGGAGAACACATCTTCGGGAGATGTTATAATTTTTGCAAATGGCGTCGTAGGTCCTTCATATTTGACATTATTTGTGAACTGGACAGCAGCAGTATGCAAACAGGAGCGCTATACTCCGCAAGAGCGTTGTATACCTGTGTCGATATTTTTGACCAATAATCGGTCGGCGGTGTTAGCGCGGCCCGAATTTCCACGTCGATTTCCTAAATGTGTCGCGCCAACTGGACAAACTTAATCCAAATAGACTGGAACTACAGGAGACCATACAGGGCGTGACAGCCACCGGACTAATCGTTCGGCCGATGTCGCTGAGAACAAAGAAACAAAGGACATCCTGGTGATGACGGACTCTATGGCGAATTTTAGTGAAAGACTTAAACATGTTCCTGTACCCCGTAATTCCTGCCGACCATCCGTCGCCTGTGAATTACTGTCAAGCCATCCTCAATCACAACAACGAAGAAAACATACTATTTGTCGAAATCTTTGTTTCTGTGGCACTGAAAATCAGCGTGTGATGCACAAAGACCCTCCAACTTTGCATAAATATTGTATTCATGGGCCTGAAATTATAAATCATCTGCACTGTTGCCGATCGGCCAACTTTCGGAGGAAGCGCAAGGAGCGCGCAACAAATATTTGAAAAATTTCCGCGATAACTTCTAAAGAAAACCAAGTCATGAAAAGACCAATAAAGACGTAGTTAATTTATTTTTACTGAGCTCAGATTCCATTAAAACATCAAAGCACAAATTACATAAAAAATTCCAGAAGCAGTCAAATAGCTAAAACCCCCAAGTGTCCCGGAATCACTCTTCAAATTTCAAATTTCAAATTTATTTATTTCTCAAATCAACTTACAAGTAAGATAACAGTAATCTTTTTAAGTTTGTAAGGCTTAAAATATTTAAAAAGGTTTCAGAATTTTAATATTTAAAGTTAAATTATTAAACTATGTGAACAAAATATAAAAGAAATTATAATTAGGAATAATGATGATTAGTTCGTTTCAAGGGCCAAATGCGAATAAAGGGTTTTCTTAAAGCAATTTATATTTCCAATTTTTCTTAGGCCAATAGGCAAAGAGTTCCAAAGTCTGACAACTTGTACGAAGAACTGGCGCTCAGATGTTAGACAGGCAAATCTTGGTTGGATTAGCATTTGAGATCTTCCAGATTGCAAGAAGTTAAGGCACTCAAATAAATAATCTGGTTGGTGTGTATAGACTATGTCACTCAAAAAACACAAAGCCTTATATTTTAAAAGACAATCGAAAGAAATTCCAGTTAATCGTCTAGAAAATGTTGAGATATGATCCCGTTTAATCAGGTTGAAAACATACCGAGCAATATTATTGAAAACAACATTTAATTTCTTCCTGCTTTTGAAGTCGGGACTCATAAAAATTTCACACCCATAAAGTAGAATTGGGAGAAGAAGTGTCTTAGCTAGAAGTAGTTTAGTTTCAATCGGTATGAAGTGCAGAGTTGCCCAAAGAGTACGTAGTCCACCATAAACCATGCCAATAGTACTATTTATATGAGTATCCCATGAGAGGGTGCTATTGAAGATTATGCCAAGGTTTTTGGCAGATGCAACCCACTCTATTGGGCTTTGTGCGAGCAGCAAGGGAGGTAAAGTTGAGATATCGAGTGCCTTCCGATAAATAGCCAGGGCTTTTGATTTCTCTGGGTTTAATTGCAAGTTGTTTTGAATGGCCCAATTGTGAATGCTTTTGAGATCTTCATTTATAAGGTGAATAGTATTACTAAAAGTACTCAGTGGGCCGCCTTGGAAGAGTTGAACATCGTCAGCGTATAGGTGGATCGAAGAGTATTTTACTACCCTATATAATTCATTAATGTAAAGAGAGAAGAGCGTAGGACCAAGTATAGATCCTTGTGGGACTCCATTTTTTATTGATAATAGCTGTGACCGTTTATTTTCAGCTATGACACATTGCTCCCTTCCATGTAGGTATGAATAAATCAGTTTGATTGCACTTGTTAAAAACTTAAACTCGGTTTTTAGCTTCCTACACAAAGTGGAATGATTAACTGTGTCAAAAGCTTTTGAAAAATCGAGGAGCGTTAAGACAACTGGATGGTTTTTATCCAGAGCATTTATTATTTCCTCAACAACTGCAATAAGAGCTGTTTTGCAACATTTTTCGGCTGAAATCCCGACTGTTTTTGAAAAAATAGGTTTTCGGTATTTTTGCATTTGTTTAAAAACGAGCTTCTCAAAAACTTTTGAAAAAAATGGCAAAATAGCGATTGGTCTGAATTCTGTAACATTGCCGCGTTGTTTTTTAGGCACTGGGAAAATTTTAGCTTTCTTCCACTCTGATGGAAACTCAGATGTGGTTAGGATTCTATTAAAGACATACATTAACTGTGGAAGTATATATGGTAGAATCAGCTTCACAAATTTAGGGTTGATGTCATCCAGACCAATAGCATTTGATTTAATCGATAAAAGTGCCTGCACAAACTCCTTGAAAGAAAAAAGGAGTTTCAGTATTACTTTCGGAAATTTGTTCAAAGAGAGCAGGTTGAATAGTTCCACTACCAGCGGAATTGAGTTTATAACAATCAATATCAGCTGGAATATTGTTTTTCTGTTTACCTATACCGAAGTTTTGAAGTTATTTCCATAGTTGTTTTCCTGAGCTAGACGGGTCTAGTTTAGTTCTGTAGTAGGAAGATTTTGCAGATCTTATTTTCATTGTCACCTTATTGCGCAGAGTACGGTATTTATTAAGAAAATTTTCTAAATGATATTTCTTCCACTTTCTGTAGTTGACATCACGTTCCTGCATTAAGGAAATAATATCTTCACTGAGCCATCGAGGTGTATCAACATGTTTACGTACAGTTTTCAAAGGAACGTGATTTTCATACAGACTATTGATGTTTTCCTGCAGAAACAAAACTTGGTCGTTAAATTTGCGAAATATCACGTAAGAGGACTTCGTTATTAATATTTCGAAAGTCTCTGAAGGAAAATTTAATCTCTTTGGAAAAGTTGTTGATGCCCAGAGAAAGGTAGAGGAGATCGTGTTTTGAGAAACCGGGTGCCGATAGCTGACTATAAAGCAGATTTTTTTCAGGATCACTTACAAAAAAGACATCTAAAAGTGAACAAGAACCTTGAGAGAAATGAGTAGGGGTAGAAGTATTAATAGGTCGTAAATTCAGTGACTTCATTTCCTCAAGCAGTAAAGTAGCATTTGGGGTATCTAAAAGGTTACAGTTTAAGTCACCGCACAGAACAAAATTTGCTGAGGTGCAGGCTAAGTCCTCCAGTGCGTTGAACATTGGCGCAAAATTAGTGTTTTTGTGAGGTCTGTATCCTGTGCAAAGCATAAGTTTTTCATATTTAAGTGTGATCTCAACGAAAATAAACTCAATAGGACAATCTGAATCCGACTTGCGTATGATTTTAGATTGAAAAGTTTCACGGACATAAATTGCAACACCTCCACCAACACGATTTTCTCTATCTGCCCGAAACAGCCTATAACCCCCTAGACTGTAAGTTTGGTCTGAAACACCTCGCGAAAACCATGTTTCCGAGACACAAATTATGTCAATGTTCGATTTTATAAAAAGATATCTAAATTCGTCGATTTTTGGTTTAAGGCTCTGTGCATTCAAGTGACAAATGTTAATGCCGTTATTTTGAGCTCTGAGCACCCTTATCATTTCGAACAAGTTAGCATTTGTATTGGAATCTTCTTGAGTCTGATGATAATGATTATGACAGTGATGATGACAGTAATGATGACAGTGATGATAGCGATGATTTCTAAGGAAGCAATAACAAATTTTGGTTTGATTTTGTATTCAATGGGAAAATTTATTTATTTTTTTTTAATTAAAAGTCTCAATAAATATCTATGCAAAATTTAAGATTCATTTTATTTGCTTTTCTTCCCGATAAAAGGGGGCCTTAAAGTGTAGTGGACAAAATTTAGATCTTCAATAAACCTTTTTTAAGTTTTTAAAATAAGCACATTTCCAAAAAGTGGGCTTTTTAGTCGGCGTGTCGGGTGGGCGGGTGCTCCACCGTGCGGGGTTTATACGGGAGGACAGGACTGGTTGGACCGTATTTTTTGAAGATGCCATCGAAAAGACGGTAACTGTTACTGCCGAACACTACAGGGCTAATGATAAACGACTTCTTACTGCCGGAATTAAATGAGCGGACCTTGGTAAATATGTAGCATTTTAAAATGATCATATGAAGCAGTTTTAAATTTATAGCAGTTGCTGATCCTCCTCAATAAGGCAGGTAGAGAATTCCACAGACTAGCAGCGTAGACAAAAAATTTTCGTTGAGAAACAGTATACCTAAGTCTAGGAGAAATAAGAACCCTGCTTCTATCCGACTGCGAGAAGACTCGTTTTTCGTACAGATATTCAGGCTTTTCAGCTTCCATTAGATTAAATAAAAATATTAGTACTTTAGTATCTAAATAGTCTTTAAGGCGCATGTTGAAGATATTGTTTGCAAATCGTGAAATATGATCAAACCTGCGAAGCCCATACACAAACCGAACAACATTATTAAAAGCTACACGTAGCTTTCATTCACTCACGCTATCTAATTTGCAGAAAATTAATGATGAAACAGTATCG
The DNA here is from genome assembly GCA_911387755.1 of Chrysotoxum bicinctum. NCBI lineage: Eukaryota > Metazoa > Arthropoda > Insecta > Diptera > Syrphidae > Chrysotoxum > Chrysotoxum bicinctum. The sequence goes on from OU426988.1 coordinate 193,515,284, forward strand.
GTAGTAGAAGAGTTTTTACTAGTGTTGTTTTAACTTTTATTGGCAGGCAGCAGCCAGCGGCATAGAGACACCGAAGGGAACCATACGTTTTTCCCAGTGCATAAATGAAACATGATCAAATCATCCTCAAGTGTTTGGTTGAATTTTATACCCAGATTTTTTACGGATGTTAAGTAATCCACCGTCGAATTACTCAGAACTACTTAGGGCAGAAGAGACGTTTCAATGATATTTTTGCTGACAACGATGGCTTGGCATTTTTTGGGATTGATTCGCAATCTATTCCGTTCAGCCCATTGAAAAATCCTCATTTGATCTGAGTTCACGCGATCTGTTGCGTCTTCGACCATTCCAATAGGATAGCTCAGATATATTTGAACATCATCAGCGTACATTATAATGTCACAGAATTTAAGGGTAGATGGAAGATCATTAATGAATATTAAAAATAACAAAGGACCCAAAATTGAACCTTGCGGTACACCGGACATTGTTGGGAGAAAATCGGATAGCTGGGAGTTCACAAAAACAGCTTGAGTTCTCCCACTGAGATATTGGTGCATGAGTTGCGCAGCTGACCTTTGAAAACAAAAATGGTTTTTTTAATTTTCCCAAAAGAATGCTATGAGGAATAGAACCAAAAGCTTTACAGAAATCGAGTAGTACGAAGGTTGTTGCCCGCTCTTTACGATTTGTAGTCTTAAATCATCAACAACTTTCAGAAGAGCTGTAGAACAGCTGTGATTAGGTCTAATGCTAGCCTGGACTGAAGAGAGCATTCGACTAGTTGGTAGATATGATGATATTTGCTTATTCACAATTGTCTCTAATGCTTTTGAAATAAAGGGTAGAATGGCAATTTTGAAATAAAGGATAGAATTGCAATAGGTATATATTCCTAAGAGCTGGAGTGGAGGTTTTGGGAACCTCAATAATTTTTGAAACTTTCCAAGACTTTGGATAACAGGAGCTAGTAAGGATGGAATTGAAGATATAGGTAAGGTAAGGTAAAATAAATGGGTAAATTATCTTTAAAAACTGAGGATGCAAGCAATCCAAACCAATTGCCTCAGATTTAATCTGATGGAATGCTTCGAAAAAAATATGAGATTTTCATAAATATATTATTTTATTACATATTCTTTATTGTTTTTGGTGCTCACATTTGGGCATTTTTATTTCGGAATTAATTGTTAGACATAGACTTTTACTACGGGCCCTGTGATGGAGGCCATTATTTGGTTCGTATAATATTATTAATGCAACAAGAAGAAAAAGAGTGTAAGTGATTTCATAAGTGTACCTAACAAAAGAGTTATAATTAGTTCTACGTTCGCCTAGTGGTCCAAATCTGCAAAACTAAATCCGGCGTATATTAATACGTGAAGTTATAACTTGTTGTACTTTTGCGATTAAGTATACGAAAGAGACTTATACAAAAACATAAGGACACCAGCAACACTCAATTGGTACCTACGTTAACTATACTACATAATTATAACCAGAACGTTCTCAGAGGGTGCTATGTGCTACTCATCTGTAACTGTAATAGTTTTCCGTACGAGAGGTGGAAGAGTAAATAGACGCGACTGTTGGACATATAACAACGAGAGAATCGATGTGGTAAATGAATAAAAATATTTGGGAGTTTTAATTACAAAGAATAATAATATGGAAAGACATCTCACAGAAAAACTGCAAAAAGCAAAAACCACAATTAACGTTGCATGGCGAAACATTTTTAATAATAAGCATATAGCTCACAGCAGCAAATACAAAATATTCGAATCGGTGGCTGAGTCAACATTGCTACATAATATACAGCGCAGGTATGGGGTAGTAAAAAATACGAAACTGTAGAGAAACTTCTACGGTTCTTTATCAAAAGGATCTTTCGATTACCACTAAATGCGCCCAACAACATAGTGATGTTAGAAACTGGTGTCTCTCCACTTTATATTAAAATCCTTAAATTACAAGCAGATTATATATGCAATGTCCTTCAAATGTCCGATGATCGTCCCCGAAAAAAAGCAGCACTTCAAGTTATACAAAGCAGATCAAGCTGGTACAAAGAGTGGATAGAGCTTGCAGAAGCAGCTAATATTTAACTCATATCAAATGAATGCTTAAGAAGATATTTTTCATTTTTCCGGTAAATGTCCTGTGCTGTGAGTAACAAGAAGAAGTTTGTTTGGAAGAGATTTTTTACCAGAAGAACTCACAATACAACAGCTTAATGAAATTGAGGTTCCTGTACTTTTCAACTTTTGTAAAATAGCACTAGCTTATAGAAGCAGAATTTTAAGTAGAAATTTCTAAACATAATTGTAATACAGAAAAAATTGTAATTGTAACTTTTGTATTTAAAGAACACAATATAATAATGTAAACATTAAGTTGACAATCAGGCAGACGGCGAATAATGCCATGCTTTAAAGATATAAAAGTAATAAATTATATGTAAATACAATTTATAGAATAAATAAATCTAAATCTAAATCTAAATCTGGTAACCTCTTTAGAATAATTTTTGATTTTATCATAAACGGTATAACCGATTTTGATCATTACTTTTATGCTATATCTCCCTAAAAGTTTGTATAGTATCGTGCAGTCAAATTTTTTTTTCCATAACTAAATATTGTGATGTGCTTTTTGCTTTCCAGCCGAGATTTTGCTCGCCGGATTTCCAGGGTCGCTCTGAAGAAAAACACGAAACTTCAGTAGGAAGGTCTTTAAAACCTTATACAAAATCTTTATTAAAAACAAATCTTAAATTCATATAACAACTTAAATATTCTTGACTTCAATTAATTACACTCTGCCTGGTGTATCTGGTAAACATCGGTTATTCTCCTTGTATCGGGGTCCTGCTGGTTTCCTTTAGAAAGCTTTATTCTGGCATCTGGTTCCTTCGTTAACTGGCATTCGATATCGGTTTATTCTTTTATAAATACGGACTACGCTCTTGGCGCTTACAAGATCAGCAGGTTTAAGGCCTGGTAGGCACTAGATCAGCAGGTTTTAGGCCCCTGGTAGGCACTAGATCGGCAGGTTTTAGGCCCCTGGTAGGCACTAGATCGGCAGGTTTTAGGCCCCTGGTAGGCACTAGATCTGCATTTTAGGCCCCTGGTAGGCACTAGATCGGCAGGTTTTAGGCCTCTGGTAGGCGCTAGATCGGCAGGTTTTAGGCCCCTGGCAGGCACTAGATCTGCAGGTTTTAGGCCCCTGGTAGGCACTAGATCGGCAGGTTTTAGGCCCCTGGTAGGCACTAGATCTGCAGGTTTTAGGCCCCTGGTAGGCACTAGATCGGCAGGTTTTAGGCCTCTGGTAGGCACAAGATCAACAGGTTTCAGGCCTCTGGTAGACACAGCAAATGTATAAACACCGACAGATCAACAGGTACCAAAGCCCCTGGTGGCAATTAGGACGTTTTATTCTTCGAACCAAACTGATGGAACGAAATAGCTGGAAAATTTCAGATGACTTGTAAACTAAAATCAAGCTCGTCAGCTTCGACCGTAGCAAACAAGTGACTTTCCTTCCCGAAAGGAGGTCCTCTTGTTATATTTTTCGTATAAACTGTGTGTGAACTATATACTGATCGAATGCAAATCACCCAATATGCTCAACCGGTTGTGAAGTCACGATCTTATAGTGACTGCATATTGTATTAAGGCAAGGTATAAAATCCCTTTGTCTTGGCGAGGTAACTGGTGTCGTTGGTAGCTGCAGCGTTGTATGGTGTCGTCGGTCGGTGCTGCGGCGGCGGCTGCTTAGTCATGGTAAATCAAATTACCCAATGTGTTCAGTATTGGTAGAAACATGGAACGCTTCGTTACAATATTTTGAAAACCTCGTGCTCGATGTTTTTGAATTGGTGGTTTTAAAATTAAAAGTTTTTCGATACAATCTTTGACAAACTTTGACAAACATTGCATTCCAAAACTAAAAAAAAATATTTTTTTATACTTTATTCGTATAATAATAAAAATTTAAACTAAGCGTGCCAATTTTTTTTTGTAGATATTTTTAAAATTTGTAAATAAAAGCTTATTTAAAACAAAACAAGCTACTCGTACAAGGATTTATGATATTTGCTCTCGCGTAAACTAATATTTGCTTGAGAAATCACATGGCATCCTGATTTTAGCTCCAACTACTAAAGGAGTTTTTTGTAATCATTTAAAAAATTATTTTTATGGTTAAAAATATTTTTCTCTATTAACATTTTTAAAATTTTAAAATGCGATCCAGTCGTAAGTCGGAAGTGCCTAGAACAGATTTTGAGAAAAAATAAATATTTTCTAAGATTTCCAAAATAGACAGCCAAACAAAATTGCGAGACCTACTTTTTCGTCTTCTCCATCAAAATCTCGTGTTCGATTGTTTCTAGAGAATGCACAACTTACGTCAAGTAACTATGATGCATTAGATGTTCCAGCATTTTCATTGCCCTTCAATGCAGAATTATGGTCGGAGTACAATATTATCGTAGCTCTACTGTTGAATCTCGTAATTACAAAGTGGATTAATTTTAAGCTTGGTAAGCTTTGTTTATTAACTATAGTTGTACACATTATTGATTTTACATAAGTATATTAACCCTGATTACTGAATCCACTGGCCATCCGCGTGGCATACAAATGAGTTTATTTCATATCCTCCCCGAAAGCGTTTTGGACCGAAAACAATACATTAGTTTTGGTGCCCAAGTATTTTAACAATAAAAATATAAAAATTAAAAGTCCACCATTCTCCGTTATTTTAATTCTGTGGTCTGCGTAGGTATTCCATAACAATCAACATGATTATCTATAAAAGTGAAGAAATTTACAAAATAAGTTCACGAAACCAGGGTATAAAACTTTAATCTGCAATGTCGAATGCCATTCACTATACGTTCTTGACAACAGGTAAAATGCAAGAGTAATTTGACAGCAGGGATTTTCATCCAACCTCCGTCCGATCCACCGAAGCCCTTTTTGTGTTTAATGAAAGAAAAACGCATTAAACGCTAACAGTAAAAATAAAACCATCATCATCGGATTTAATCATTATTGCCGACGTTATCCTTTGAACAACTCCCTCCGTTACGGCCACGACATAGTGCCAGCAACAACAATACCTATTACTACATTACCACACCACCGCACCACCGCACCACAGCACGGCATATTATGGCTTTCACGCACAGAACCAAAGATTGATGGATCATGAGTTTCGGGGCAAAATTATTTTCATTCGCCGACGGACTGCATTAAAATTTTATAACAGCAAATTTTACCGAATTACAACCACCACCCAACAATGTTATGTTTGATCCCTTGTACATAGCAATCACGCCCTCTGCCGGATGGTAATTTATTGTTTCGCGTCAGCCCTTTGTCGAATCAAAAATTAAAAGCAAATATTGCATAACGCATAAATAACTGAACGGCCCAACAAAAACAATCATATCTTTCATTAAAAAACCATCCTTACGTGAAATTGGTCGTTAAACGTTTATTAATACCAAAATGATTATGCAAACATTTAATCTGCAATTTCGCCTTTATCCAGTGTTGCTGACAATGCTGACACAGTACGATTCTAGAACCTAGAATTCAATGCTCGTAAAAATGGTTAATTGGTGATGTTTGGTTTTTATAGCGCTTGGTCCGAATTATTACATTTATATTTTTTTTTTATTTATTTCCGCATATTCATTAGTTAAAAAATTATGGTGCACAGCCTCATTAAATAAAAGGCCTTAAATAAAAATTAAAAATTAACAAACCCTGGATTTCCACCTGGCCTCCATGCGGCTGTCCTTGGACGAAAAGAAATTGAATCTACGATTGCGATTTTGAAAATTGTGTACTTGAAAAAATGGGACAAACCATTAGAGAAATATGTTTAACATGTTTAATTTTTAAATTCCTAAAAGAGAACCTTACATAACTAGAATTAAAACACAAGAAACTGAAACTGGCTTTATTTGGACTTCGTCTGATGCCTACATGGTGGTCTGGAGGTCCAATTTCGTTTCAAAATTTTGTTTAGTGATAAAGCACACTTTTTAAGAAGTGGCTTTCTCGTAATCAATAAACAGAACGGCAGCGATGATTATCTGCAAGCCATTGACAAAACATTGACAAGACACCATTACATCGAGAAAAAGGTTCTCGTTTGATGCGCTATTGGGCCGGAGGTCGGATTCAGTGGTTTATATGTCAAAAAATGATTATGGTCGTCAGAACGTTACAGCCTGTGAAAATTATCAATTCTCCGAGTGAGTGCTAAGTGGTAAAGATCACCACCGCTATCTTCAGAATTGAGATCGTTAAACCCACAACAATACGACTTGACAATAGGTATTTAGGGCCCACTTGAGCGTTGGGGGTAAACCAGTAATTAACGTGCCCTTTAGGACGCCTTCTTCCGTCTTATTTTCTTTTATACCCCGATATATCGGCTCTCCCGGGGTTGACCTTTTCTTTTTGACTACTCGAGGGGCCACTGTTTTAATCTATCAATGATCCAGGCTTTGATGAGAGCATCGCTTCCCATCGATCAGCGAAATTAAGCATCATTGTGCGTGGTTAGTACTTAGATAGGGGACTGTTCAAATACCAACCGTGTGCTGTTGACATGTGTTTCTTATGTTGTTCTTTCTTTCTGTGTGTCTCGCTCTGTTGTAATGTATAAGCCAATGGTCTCAGTTGCCAGTGCTTTCAATAGACTACGCAGTAGTCTAATATGTAATGTAATGTTTTAATCTGCTATGAATGATTTTGACGAAACAGATTTTGGATCATCCGTCAACTTAGAGGATGAACTTTTGGTCTTCAGACAGGGCAACCTACACTACTAGAAGAGTATCAGTCAACCTCGAAAAGCAACGCCAGTCTGACAAGATTGCTGAGAATAAGGAAGGTGGAACTGTACTTAAGAAGAACCTCGTTGATAAGACCAAGTACCAGAAGACTGGTTAATGCGTAAAACACTCTAATGGTTACACAAGAAAAGTCCGTCAAATGTAATACTTTTGTGGATAAAACCACCGCACTATATCGTACAAAATTAAGCCTGACGGTTAGAAATTGGCTGAGAAGATGCCATACTCCAGAGTGTACTCTAAGTGAGGTTGTCAGAGATGGCCACCAGGGGCCTATTTCATAAACATTGACATGTGACAATTCTACAAATTTGTCGCACTTATCTGACAAGTTTTCATTTCATATAGTATTGACAGGTGACATAATTGTCAGTTAAAGACAATGACAATTTTGTCACTTTCAGACTATGACAAATTTTTCGTGACAATTTTGTCACTGTTATATTTTGACAAATTTTTGTAACGTACTCAAGAGACTGAATTGATCAACAATATTATTTATGTACCTAGTCCTGCCATAAGTTCTGTCCCTGACAAAAACACGTTTTATTTAAAAAATAAAAAAGCAATCAAAATTCTTTTTACGCTATTTATTAAGTATTAAATTTACAATATAAATATATAAGAAATTATTCAAAATGCTCCCCTTAGCCTTTAAACAATTCCTTAAACGACCGCCTCGCGTCTATCGCCGCACGCACGACTTCCAGTGAAAACGAAGCTACTGTCTTCAACAAATCACCTTTGAAAGCTCAATATTTCGGTGAGGCTTACAGCAAGCCTTCTTCTCTAAAGTGTTCCACAACCGGTAGTTCAGCGGATTAAGATCGGGGCTGCCCGAGGGCCAATCTTCTGCGGCAAGAAACTCTGGTAAATTGTCCTTAAGCCATTGTTGTGTTGTTTTTGCTTTGTGGGTCGGCGCAGAATCTTGCTGAAATATTCAGTGCTTGCCAGCCGGGCAGCCCCGATCTTAATCCGCTGAACATTTTGGAGGAGAAGGCTTGCTGTAAGCCTCACCGAAATATTGAGTCTCTCAAAGCTGTTTTGTTGAAGACAGTAGCTTCGTTTCCACTGGAAGTCGCGCGGGCGGCGCGGCGTAGACGAGTGGCCGGATCGTTTAAGAAAGTGTTTGAAGGGTAAGGGGGGGCATTTTGAATAATTTCTTATATATTTATATTGCAAATTTAATACTTAATAAATGGTGTAAAAAGAATTTTGATTGCTTTTTTATTTTTTAAATAAAACGTGTTTTTGTCAGGGACAGAACTTATGGCAGGACTAGGTATGTACATATATGGTACTTATATGTATTTTAGTTTTAATACTGAAGTCAAGTGCAGTTAAAATTATAATGAATAATACCTAAAAATAAGTGTTCTTAAAACTATACTGGAAAATAAAAACATTTTATTTGGAAAATTCAGCGAGACCTTGACCCATGAAGTGACAGTGAACAAATGGAAGGAGATCACAGACCAAGCAAAATCCCTCAAGGCAATGGACTCTTGTAAATACTGCAAGCATCTTCGAGACATTATATGGCAGAATTCCTGAAAAAAACAATTGTTAATATGAACAAAGTATTTATTAAACATACCAAAAATATCTTAAAAACTAATTTCTAGCAGAAAATAGACAACCGAAAAAGAACTGGTTCAGAAGGAAGTAAAAAATGCATCATAGATGAAAGTGATAAAATAATTCTTGAGTCAACAATATAACACGAAACATCAAATTTAAAGAAACATTTTGGAAGTAAAATTAAAAATTTTAGAAAGGGAATGTTATCTAAAAGAGCTGGACATTTTACAAAAAGAAAGAGAGCTAAAGTTTTCACCTTCAATTTTTACCAAGAAATTGTGTGAAGAGAGACAACCAGTCAAACCGAAGGATATCTTATCTCAGGCCCTTAATGATACATTAGCGTATTCTGACGAAACTGATTGATCATAACAACAACAATTTGAGTTATGTTTTAATTTATTCTTTTTATGACAAATGGACGAAATTGTATGTTAATGTTAATTTGAAATTTTTAAGTTTATATTCAAATGTTTTTTTTAATTTTGTTAAAAGTTTTACAAGTACATAAAAGAAATAAAGGGTTTTGTGTTCTACTAACATATAATAAATGATTAATTTCGTAAAAATATTGGCGCAAAATTTTAGTTGAATTAGTACGATGTTAAAGCTGTTTTAGTATGAAACTAGGTTAAAACAAAGACTGCAAATTTTAATCGAATATAGTATCATACTTTCTCTACCCTTTTATTTAAGTTAAAATCATCGAATACATATTTTATTTTTTAGTATCGTGCTATTTACAAACGCCACAAAATGTCTGTTTACTTAGTTCTTTTGCAAGAACTGTCATTGTTTCAGAAGCAATTTATTTAGAAAATTGCTTTAGCACGATACTAGTTAGAAAATGTTTAAAATTAAAAATTTAGTTATGAGAGTAACATAACTAACAGTTCCACTCATTTTATTTTGTATGTTTAAGAAAATCTGGATAAAACTCGCGAAAAACAGCAATTGATGTAGATTCGTTGAATTCGTCTTCATTGGTATTGACATCTTCTTCAATAGGATCTTCAGCATCTCCAAATGTATTTTCTACTAGCCTCCTTGTTTTCTTGTGAGCCCTCAAAAATCTTTGCAATGTTTCAGTTTGTTCAATTTGGTGTGATAAGCCGATTTCTTCCTCCATAACCGCTGTCTCCTAATATTAAAGCATTTGAAAATGGCCTCTATCCATCCATTTCCATCGTCTTGCTAAAGAGCTATTTCTTAGAACCCTAGCATTGCGAACGGATCCAGGTTCCAGGCCACCGTCAGCGTGCAGAAACATAAGAAAAACTCAAAATTTGGGCCGCACACAAACATGGCATTAATTAAATGGTCACCATTTCTGTAAACAAATGCTGACTCATTTTAATCTGGTGAGGTGCTCAGGGGACACAGGATGATCAAATGTGATAATCTTGGCGTTTTCCTGAGTTAGGAAAATGTGTATATATTCGACTCTTATAAGAACGATGGGTAAATGGCCTTAGAGTTAGAGGCCTTCAACGCACCCAATACGGTATTTGATAGAAAACCTAAAACACAGAACTTGCATTTGTCAAGTTGTCATTTACAAATTGACACCTGTTGCACCTGTCAATGTTTATGAAATAGATCCCAGGTATCGATTATATACTTGCATTCCGGGAAACCCCATTGCAGAGGCATCCAGACGTTCTCTTGAAAACTTACAACCCGTATATATTTAAAGTAAGTCCCACGAAGTGAATGATCAACATACTTCAAGAGTATTGTGGCCAATCGATTTAAGTCCGAAATACTGGAAAGTCCAAGATCCTAGTATTCCGAAACAATACTGGCAGATATTCTGTACAGGAGATTCAAAGGAATCCTTAAGCTGTACATGGAACAAAGTACCTGATCAGCAACCGAAAAGAAATTCTATTCAAGTCGAAAAATAAAAAGTTTAAAGCTACTCCCATTATCTGCTGTGCATGCCAGACGGGGGGATACGCAGAAATGGAGAAGTTACAAAGGTTTTTCCTTAAGCATTTGTTAAGGTTGCCAATACCTAAATACAGCAACATATATGGTCCACATCGAAACCAGCCTGCCACTCCTTTAGTTATTCACACTAAGGCTTAGGTTTAATTATATTTTAGGAATAGTTGAGCTTCCTGGGGCCCTAACACGTAACTTGATACGATCGAGTTAGGTCGATACAATCGAGAACAGGCAGTTATTTCTTATGATCAGCCGATTGTTTTCGATTCGATTGAATCAAATAAGAAACTCCCTATACCCGATTACATCGACTTCACTCGATTGTAAAAAGCTACGTGCTGGCCAGTGGCGTAGCGTAGGGGGGCGGTGGGGGCGGTCCGCCCCGGGCGGCAGGCCAAGGGGGGCGGTAAAATGTCGCCAGTAATGCGGGTAGAGTAGAAATCATATATTTCATGACAGATCGTTTGACAAGTCAACAAACAACAATGATGTAAATTTTAAATTTGCCACCCTATCTGTGGTTCGTCGTTGACCGCTCTCGGCTGATTTTCGTGAATTCGTAGACGGTGAATAGGGCCGTAAAAGTGCATTCCGTATTGTCGCGCGACTCGCGAAACTAAAACAAAACGTTCCGAAACTCTCGCGAAACTGAAAGGGAGTGTTCCGAAACATATGATATGCATATGCGAGATATGATAAGATAACTAGGATTCGACGGAAACCTTATTCTAGTCTCAGCCAGCTGTTGAATCTTCTAATACTAAACACTTAGTACTTCACTCAACTTTTGAACTAGTTTTTGAAAATGAAAAGAGTTAAAGGAAGCGGCGCGGAATACCGCAAGAAAAAGGCTAAGAAAGAAGCAGACGCGAAGACGCAAAATATTTCAGTTCTAGTTCTGGTTAAAAAGCTACGTTAACGTCTTCGGCGGCATCCAGCAGCAGCGGAAGTGATTCCAATGTAAGAAAGATTCCTCCATCTACAATCGTGAGTGGCCTAGAATTGTCCTCCGGCCAATATTCATGGGAATGCATAACTTATTTTACAGGCAGAAGAAGAAGACGTGCCTGCCGTCAAAGTTGGAAGTCCTTCTGGTCGCACCACAGAGCAGGGTCAAGATGAAGTCGACTAACCAGAAGTACCTCAAGCATCTAGTCACAAGCCTGCAGAGGAAGTGAACCTCGTGAAGCTGTAAAGACGCTTAAAAATAAGTTCGTGGAAGTTCTTGAGGTACTGGAAGAATTGACGGATCGGTAGCCAGTCTTCTTCTGATAGTCATGCAGTCATTCAACTTCCTCACTTTTCTTGGCTTTTGAGCTGCAGAGCTACCTGAAGAAGATGACGCACAGATTTACCTGCAGCAACGTGGACTGTGTGTGGATAAGTGTGCTCGGAAACTCTGCGTTTTAAAAGCTCTCTTAGTGGAGAGCAGAGACCGTTTCGTCCAATCCGCAATCGACTTTTCTAAGACTCTTTGGAAAAAATCTCTGAATCGAACTCAAAACGAGAAGAATTCGCCGGAAAAAACGCATGCATGGCGATGAATCCGCAAATGCAGCTTTGTCTCACGATCCTCATTCGTAAGGCCCGTAGAATCCGTTTATGAAACCGCTGATCCTATTTTACTTTCAATAAAAGATACTTCATTGCCTGTGAAATGATGTCTCGAAATTTAATTTAGTATTGAATGGGGGCGGCAAAATGGGTCTCCCGCCCCGGGCACCGAGATGGTACGCTACGCCACTGGTGCTGGCACCCCTGATTATAGTCTTCAAATATTAATGTCAGTTTAAAAAAAGCATCATTTATAGAAATGGGAGCAAATAGCATAGAGAAACTTAAAATAAAATTTCCAATACGGTGGAAAAATCGAATTCTTTGGAATGCCTTTGGAGCCCTGGAGAACACCAGCATTTATTTTGTGAGGATCAGACTTAAAACCATCCAAAAAAAGACGTGTTGAACGATCTAGAAGCTAATTTATAATCCAAAGAATACGGGTTTCATTGATACCAAACGCACGCATTTTTGCTAAGGCAATAGTCTTGCCAGTGAGAAAGAAAACCTCTTCAGAAGAATTTCGAAGGGCTCTTTAACTGGATTTTTGGATCACGTAAAATCGCAGTGGTCCGAAGTGCTGAATGTAGAGGTATGATATACTTATGTGTCAGAAATAAGAACCAAGTTGATACCGTGGGCGTTTTGCCCAGCAACATCTGGTATTCGAGTGGTCTGAGTAAGGTGGTGCATCTCAGCGAATATATAAAGTATAATTCCTTTGAATTGTGTTCATCGAAGTCACCCGCAATAAAGACTTCAGTGTAAGGGTACAAGAAAACAATTAGTGAAATGGAATCAGACAGAGCATCAAACTCATTAAGGGTGGAAATTATGTCAAGATTTGGACCCTTACAAAAACACAATAATGGAGAATGTATGTACATACTTCCCGCCAGTTAAAGTACGTCTACGTATTGAGGAAGGCTCTGGAAAGCAACATCATCTAACATAGACTAAAAAGTCATCAATTTATAACCAGGTTAGCGAAATTCTAAAAGATCAGTATTCACACCAACCTGTGTTTTACCTACACGCGTGCGTACATATTGTACAAATTTTTTCTTAGCGCACGAATATTGGAAAACACAACACAAAAATCACTTAAGTATCATTTCAAAAAAACATAGCTCATATCTGAGTTGATTTATCAAGTGAAGGTCAAATATACTCGTAATATTAACACTGAGAATACAAATTGATGTTCTAAATGCTATGCAACTCGCATTTGAAATCAAGCGCGGCCATTAAACCCAATCGAAACAGAATATCACTTAACTGTCCATTTCCAGAATCATGCGATAAGCTTTACAAGGAACAAGTAATTGGTAACAAGTAGAAATATACTATTGGTCTCAATTTAGGAACTATAAGTTGTAGAATATTTACTACAGTTTACCTACCTAAGGCATTCTATAAAATAAAGTGATGCAACAATATTTTCAGCCAAACCATAAAAACTACCATAAGTTTCTTTGAACAACAAAACATCTTCCTCGCATCAACCAATAAGCATATTATTTCTATTTACAAGTTCCCTAGATATCCTTCTTAACCCAATCAAACAGATATACAAATTCACACACACATCTTTAAAAATATCTGCATTAACCTAAACCGATCAATGACATCATAAAATTGCCAATATCCTGGAACTAAACTTTCCACATAATCTTTACTCAGATACAAACTTCTTGTTCGTGCAGGTTCATCCCCGAACGAATGCAAGCTATACCAACTCAAGCATAGGAATAGGATACAACCTCATAATGCCACTTGACCCAAAATACCCCTTTTATACATGCATATATCCATAGGACACAGGTGAACCAAACATGGGTCCATACCATGCACGACGCACGTCGACGACGAAGAGCTTAAGATAAGACCTATTATACTTGTAAGGTTGATATTAAAATTTGTATCGAGCTGAGTCCAAAAACATTATACCAACGAATTGTGTATAGTAAATTGTTTAAGCCTTACGGAAAACAATTTCCAGAAAAGCATTCAAGAGGCCAAAAGAAGGGCAAGAGTCCTGCCTTCCTAACATTGTTTATTTGCCTGTTTTCGTAAAAGCATAGGCCGACCAGCTTAAATACGAAGACAAGTCCTTAACTAAGGCTTCCTTTTTGAAAATTGACTATTGCAGATTTTGAAGGAGACTTAGGAAAAACAAAAACGGAAATTCCATAGTCATAATGCATCTCATACTTTTTACACACTGTTTTTTTGCTCGATGAGTTATCTTGTCGTACAAAAACTTTTATAGTTAATTCCTAGGGGCCAAAAATTATAGAGACTAAAACTACCATGAAACAGCTCCCGGCGGCATCGTTTCAAAATTATGACAAAGTTCTACGTGTTTTATTTTTCGTGAGTGATTCCGAATTTTGTGGAAGGGAAATAATGATGGTGGAGATGGAGACATTAAAATATTCAGACAGAGACAACTTTTGGAATATAGCATCAAAAAGTTAGGAAAGTTTACAATGCACTTGATATCAAGCTGAACCTTTGATTTTGAACTCTGTACTTGGTTTATGGTTTTGTTGTGTATACTGCTTGCGAGGGTTATATTGTATGTTATGTAGGATAATAGTTTTACATTTAAAGTAATATAAGATGGGGGTTGGAATTGGGTTTAATATTAAGCTTTGGAAATCTAAAAAATTTTAATCCCAATTTTTGTATTCCACTGGGCCCTTGACATTTGGAGATCAAGCCAAAGTTGATAGCTTTGAGGAAAATACTTTACTGTAAACCAATTTCAAAAACACAAATCAGAGTCATTAAGGGAAAGTTTAAGTCATTTTAGATATCGAGACTACAAGAGATGGACCGTTAACACTCGGTCTCAAAAGTTTAGAAAACGAGTCACGCGTTCCGCAATATTTGACATTTTCGAATATAAAAATAACTTAAGCAAAATTATCGAAACGACAATGGAAAATAAGGAATATCTCATCTTTAATTATCACCAAATTCCTCTCTAGTATTCGAGCTAACTTCCAATTTTCTGCAACTTAACGTTCTTCAATTTTTACTTGCGACTTATAGTTACTATATAAGGCAAGTTATGCATTCGTAAAAAAAATCGAACACGGGATTTTGATCAAAGTTGACATTACGATGAAAGCAAAGACCAAAAAAGTGGCTCTCGCAATTCTGTCTGTCTGTCTGTTCGACTACAGCTAAACAGCTCGGCCGATTTTCTTCAAACTTGGTAAATATGGATTTTAATTTTTTTTCCCCCGGATCTTTTTTTCTTTTTTGTTTTAAGACCAAAAATAACGGTACCTGCCATACGAATTTTTTTCGAAATTTTATAAATCGTCATCCCAGTATTGGAGTGCTCTAAACGACAAAAACCTAGTTTCGAGAAAATGCCGTTTGAAGTTTGAATTCGAATACCAGGAAAACCTTCAATAAATAAGCCATTAATCAAATTTTATAAAATAGTTTCGATCGATTCATTGGTTTTGTTTAAATCACAAATTGAAAACAAGAAATGCATACATAGGTACATACATATGTGGCATAACTTTATTTCTCAAATAATGCTAATTTGTATGGTATGACATCATGAGGCACTTTTTGAACACATTATGAGGCATTTAAATATGGAACAAGATTGTGTTTTTTAGATGCGTATAGAGCATATTTTCATACAAAAGTTAAAAAAAAAACGCATTTTTTAAACTGCTGTCATTTTATTTTCCTTATTGTTTTTTGAGTTAAACTTTATTTTTGACAGATAAAATAGGCTAAGGTAACTTTTAAAACAAAAAATTTTTCGAAAATGTGTGTATCACTTACGAGTATCTACTGAAATCATTGTTAATGTTTGAAAATTTGACTTGCAGTTCGGTTTGTATGTACCATTCCAACACTGACAATATATCATGAATATGAATCAGTATAAAATTTTTAATTTCTCATTATCGACATAACGGATTTCAATGAAATTTTTTAGAGAGAAGCTTCTAAAATTATTTATTATTATTTATTTATTTATTCAATATTCTCTTTTACATAATAAACTTACATACATATATACATAGTTACAAAATCTTACTTTTTACAATTGAGAATAGCTAGTGACATTTTGTATTTTGCTTATAAAAGCTATAAATAGTGTTAGATGTCACTTTAAAAAAAAGACAACACTAATCAATGTGGGGTGAAAGTAATTATTGTTTTTTTTTTTTTTTTTTTTTCTGTTTTTTCAAAATTAACAATAAAATTTACAAAATATAATTATAATTAAAAAGATTTTAAATTAATATTTATGCAATATAGGTGAGCAAATCTTCTATCTCATCGTAATCAAAATCAAGAAGCCATGATTTAACATTTTTTTTAAAATTTACTTTGGGTTCTTATAACTCTTATATCATGAGGAAGATCATTTAAAAGTTTACAGGACACAACTGGGTAGGAGTTCCTATAATGAGTAGTGCGGAAAGCTGGAGTTTCGACAACATGACGGGTAATGCTACGTAAGTTACGTGAACCAAATATTGGACTTTGCATATAGCCACCTCTCATATAAAATATTTTAGAGACCCTAAAACAAAATAAATGCCTTACTGAAAGAATTCTCAAGGATCTAAACAATGACATAGAGTGAGCAAGGCGATGAGCGTTACTAATTTTTCTTATGGCGCACTTTTGTAAGATGACGATAGGCCTTAGATTGGACATGTAGGCACCTCCCCAAACACTAATCCCATATTGCAGTTTTGAATGGAAGATTCCATGGTAAACAGTATTGAGTGTTCTATTAGAACAACACTTTCTTAACCGATATAAACACCTAATAGAAGAGCGCAAGTACTGTTTCAAACTAGAAATGTGTTGCATCCAACTCATGTTTTGATCGATCGTAGTACCAAGATATTTAAAGTTCCTGACCACTTCAATTTGAAAACAGTTCGAGTTGGAGCTGCAGGCCTCATTTTCATTAAAGGTTGCTTCAGACACAGATGTACAAACACAACCATTTAAGCTGAAACGCTGATAGTCAAACAAGTGGAAGTTGACTTCGACATATGGTGGCTCAAGTGAACCTAATCTGAAAAACATTAATTTGGTTTTTCCACTTACAATTAACTTATGTGAAGCAAACCATAATCTCAATAAGTGAATATCGTAGTTTAGATCAGCTGTCAGATTCAGTGGGCTCGTTGAGCCATATATGCGATTCCAAGATCATCTGCAAAAGCCGTAACTCTACCTGCAAACGGTAGGGAAAACAGAGACCGGTCCTAAGACTGACCCTTGGGGGGCTACTTAAGAAATCTCCGATTTTTACTCTTAGTTTACGGTTCTTTAAATAAGAAGCGAACCAGTTGTATATAAAGCCACGAAAACCGGCATTATATAGTTTATCCAAAAGAATATCATGAACAACCATGTCAAATGCTTTGGTAATATCCACTAAGAGACCAGCGCAAAACTTACTTTCATCCAAGGATTTGTTAATAAAAGAGCAAAACATAGAAGAGCATCCTCAGTGTAACATCCTTCCCTAAACCCAAACTGAACTGGACTAAAAAAGTTAATTTTTGCCAGATGCGCGCACATTCGAGATTGAAGATAGTAAAGAAATGGGCCTATAGTTGTTTTTCTCTTTGCGATTACCCTTTTTAAACAGTGGTAATACGTCTGCACATTTCAGTTGATCAGGAAAAGTTCCACTAAAAATACTTAAATTGAATAAATGTGCAAGGATTTCAACTAAATTTGGCGCAATTTTCTTAAGTAGTACATTAGAAATGCCATCGTTACCACAAGAATTTGAGTTCTTCAGAGAGTAGATCGTACTTAAGACTTCTAACCCAGTTATTTCTTCAAAAAAGAAGCTATTTGCAGTCGTCGTACTATCATGCACTTGAGAACTTACACATCTGTTGCAAAGCGACCTACGGTTTGATTGGAAAGACATAACTCCTACTGAAACAAAGAATTCATTAAATGTATTAGCTACAACTACAGGTACAAAAATGTCAACTCCTGCTTCTTTCAGCACAATGGGGTTAAATTGATAAGGCGTGATAATGTTTAAAGAACATTGCATTGCAAGACTTTAAGAATTTTTTTTTTTTTTTTTTGAAAATTCAATATCTCCAAAACGGCTCAGTATTTTTTTTAATTTAATTTTTATTCGAACAATGTTAAAAACTTTAAATTGGCGTACCAAATTTTTTTCTTAAAAATGTGTTAAAATTTTTTTGTACAACTATAATTTTTGTTTTTGCATAAACCTAAGTATATTTGCTTGAATCACATGGATTCCTATTTTTACCTTCAACTACTAAAGAAGTTGTTTAAGTCATTTAAAAAATTAATTTTATGCTTATGAACAATTTTTCTCTAATAACATTCATTTTTGAAATTTTTAGTCTATTACATAGGAGCAGGCTCGTGCGACCCATTCGTGCATTTCATTTAATCTTCGAAATATAATTCCTTTCCTGTTTTCAAAAATTTTCTTGCTCATCTTTCTTTGCAATTAAATTTGTCGTACCTCTAGCACCTCCAGACTTTCAACTTGCCTGGAAGACCTCTTTTCTTTCCGCCAATTAGTGACGTCGGTTTCGATCGCCGCGCCGTTGAAACCCATTAGCCTTCTCGTACTTTGCTATTGCTATTATTTACGACTATTTAAAGTTACCTAATTCGTTGAGTTTTTGCGCAGATTTGGGGAATGCCTGTGGACTAGCCGTTGGAATATAAAGATATTATATTCATAGGTTGGGCACGCAGCAATTCCCACAAGCAGAAACTACAACATTCGGGGACCAATCGTCGCCAATGTTACCATTTGGTTAAGGTTTACAGAAACCACCCGACTGCCAATTATTTTATTCGCTCTGTGAGGAGCTGTCCCTAACACTTTAGATTTGAACAGACCGACCGTCTGTCGCCCATTCACTTTAAATGTCAAAATTGACAACGTTGATATTTTTTGTTTCTTCAAGTTACTGAGCAAATGACCCGATGACTGATGGACAATAGCTGCCCTTCTATCTCTAAGTAAGTTGAAAGAAACACCTGTGAGAAGAAAATTATTAAAAGGAACTGGCATAGGGAACTGAAGGAATGATTTTTGTTACAGAAAATTTTAAAACCGTAGGTGGTGCATCAGTTGAAACTAGCACTAGTTGAATAAGCACGAGTTTGTTTGCGATTTAAAAAAATAAAATGCACGACTGGGTCACACGAACTTGCTCCTATGTAACAGACTAGGAATTTTAAAAACGGATGTTATTAAAGAAAACTGTTCATAAGGATAAAATGAATTTTTTAAATTCTTTTAGTAGTAAGAGATAAAAACAGAATGCTATGCAAATATGAATTTATGGAGGAACAAAAATTATAAGTCGTTGTAGTTGTTCCTTAAAAAAATAAGCTTTTATGTAGATACAAAATTTTTAAAACATTTTTAAGAAAAAATTTTGGTACGCCAACCTTAAGTTTTTATTATTGTACGAATAAAAGTCTAATTTCCAAAAAAATACTAAGCCGTTCTTGAGATATCGAATTTTTCAAAAAAAAAATACTTTTTTTTCTAAAAATTGAAAAAATTTTTTTTCTTAAGTTTTTAAATGCAATGTTTTTTAAACTTTTTAGGAGCTTCTTTATAAAAAAATTCGTTAAAATCCGTTATGCCGATAATGAGTAATTCAAAATTCGAAAAAATCGTTCTATGGTAGGTACAGTCAGTAATATCTAGATTTCAAATTTTTTTTTATTGAATTAGATATAGATCGTAAAGATTGATAAAAAGAAAACAAATTTTAGCAAAATTTTCGGAACCGTTTTCGAGAAAAATACGATTTTCGAAAACCATTTTTTAAAATTTGTATGGAAGGTACCGTTAGTTTTAGATAAAACAAAATTTTTTTTCTCAAATCTTGTAGATTATGTTAAGAAACTTTTATTTGTCAAGTTTGAAATAAAATCGAGCATGGGGTTTTCGAAATATTGAGTTTCCAAAAAAAAATTTTGAATTTTTTTTTAAAAATCCAAAAAATTAAAAATTGAAAATTTGAATAAGTAATAATATTCAAACTTTGGAGGAGCTTTGTCATAAAAAAAATGATTTAAATCGGCTGTACCATTTTCGAGAAAATCAAAAACAAAAAAAATGGACCCAGGGGGGCTATCAAAAATAACAATTTTTTTGTAAAATTTTTTTCAACCATTAGCTGGTTTTATTCAAAAGAAATTTTTCAAATTTTTTTTTAAAAATTCTGTGGGACAGTTTTTGAAAAAAAAAAATATTTATAAATTTTCGAAAAAAATCGTATGGCAGGTACCGTTATTTTTGGTCTTAAAAAAAAAACAGAAAAAAACGTCCAGGGGGAAAAAATTAAAACCCATATCTACCAAGTTTGAAGAAAATCGGCCGAGCCGTTTAGGCTGTAGGCTGTAGTCGAACCGACAGACAGACAGACAGACAGACAGACAGGCAGACAGACAGACAAACAGACAGAATTGCGAGACCGACTTTTTTGGTCTTCGCTATCATCGTAATGTCAACTTTGATCAAAATCTCGAGTTCGATTTTTTTTACGAAGGCATAACTTGCCTTATAGTAGATACCTATAAGTCGCAAGTAAAAAGTGTATTTTCTGCGTGTTTTTTTTTTAAACCTTAAAAGTGATTTTCGTGAAAAAAATTGATATGGATATCGTCAATCAACGTATATATAGTTTTTTAAGTAAACAGTTTTTAATTTATTCATATCGACGATTTTAAGTATCCACTTAACAAATTTGCACTTGTTTCGTTGTTTTTTCGAAATATTAGTGGCGCAAAATTTTAAACAGCCTTTTATTAGTTAGTTTTTAGTAGTTGTTAATTTTAAACATTTTCAAACTAGCATCGTAATAAAGTAATTTTCTTAATAAATTGCTTCTGAACACACCTGAAACAATGACAGTTAGTGATAAACTAAGTAAACAAACGTTTTATGGCGTTTGTAAATAGCACGATACTAAAAAACTAAAGTAGGTATTCCATGATTTTAACTTAATAAAAGGGTAGAGACATTATGATGCTATATTCGATTAAAAGTTTAAAATCGTTGTTTTAACCTAGTTTCATACTAAAACAGCTCTAACATCGTACTAATTCAACTAAAATTTTGCGCCAGTGTTTTTAAATATATGCAACACCTCGCACACTAGTCTATCATATATTTTATTTAACTCCTAGATATGTAGAACAATCTTAGCTTTCAAAACCATTCACAAGTTTTCACCTAAGAAAATACAAGGCGTTTGAAAAAAACGTCCTTTAAAGCGACCCTAACAAATAAATTTTTATATTATTCGAAATGACTCTAATTCCACCTTGTCTATGACCAGAAAAGAAATCCATGAGTTGGTAAGAGGAAGCTCACTTGGATATAACATAGTGCCCCCAGAGAAAAAAATTTCAGAGCGTTCAAAACGAATTATAAACGGAGATGGCAACTCTGCAATAGGACAGAAAGGAATTTCTTGGATAAGAATGAAGAGTGGCTTAGCGTACACTGAAAATAAATTCCTAGGTAATATTGACAAAAACGTTTTGTTGACCTTTAACAAAACAATTTTATCGTTATGATAAAATTTTTGTCAATACGAAAGAATGATTTTGTTGATTTCACAAAATTTTTATAATTCAGCATGATTTTTTGTCAGTTTAACAAAATATGCACTACAAATAATATTGTCAGTTTAACAAACCAAGTTTTGTTAATATAACAAAATAAAACAGAGATTTTTGTCACATCTACAAACTGTTTTGTGATGTTAACAAAATGTTTGTTGTATCTACAAAAAATCTGTTTTGTAAATGTTTGTCAATATCACAAAGTTTTTGTTAATTTTTTTTTGTCAATTTAACAAAACATGAAAACATTTTTGTTAAAATGACAAATATTTTGTTTTGGGGTTGAATTATTTTGTAATATTGACAAAATAATATTATCAGATAGATAAAACTATTTTGTAAGGAAACCAAAAAATTTCTTTTGTGTATGATATAGTTCACACTTGTTTTTTGTTGAAAAATCGATGTAAGATTACCTGAACTTAACAAAAATTGCGTATTGTCCATACGCCCTCACAGATGGTTGCATGTGAGATCGTAGGGACGAAACGCCAATTTTTGTGGACTTAAATCCCAAAAAAAAAACTATTTTGACAAAATTAATTTTGTTTTTTGTGGATTCAACAAAAGAAATTTGTAAAATTGACAAAATATTTTGTTAAATTGACAAAATATTTTGTTAATTTAACAAAATATTACAAGAAATTTTGTTAATTTAACAAAATATAACAAGAAATTTTTGTTAATTTAACAAAATATTTTGTTAATGTAACAGAACAATTTTGTTAATTTAGCAAAACAATTTTGTTAATTTAACAAAAAAAATTTGTTAATCAGATAATAATAAAAAACAATAACACTAACAAAAAACTGTTAATATGACAAATTAATTTTGTAAATTCTACGAAATTTTGTCATATTGACAAAATATTTTTTGTTACCGCAACAAAATTCTATAATTTTTGTCAATTTGATAAAACTTTTTGTTGGACGTATATTGACAAAATTTTTGTCAAATCAACTTAGATTTTTATCATATATATGTACCTAGATTTTATTTTCAGTGTAGAAATAAGTCTAAAGGTCGCCCAAGCAAAGAATTTGGTAAGTCAAGCGACCGAACAAAACGTCGAAAAACTGTGGAACTTTGAAAGAGTGTGTCCGTTGATGAACTGACATGCGCGACACCGATGAGTCAAAGAGCGGTGCGAATAATTGATATAGTAAAAGTGAGGCGGGGTGTGACCAAAATTCCAACCAGGGCTATGAAGTTCCGGAAAGCAGCTGCAATTGGCAGTAAAACCCTGAAAAAACAAGAAACCCACACCTGAAAACGCTTTGAGGATATTCGCCGAAGCTATGTAATTTAACTGCTAGTCAATACGAAGTGAGTCATCAGGCCAACAAAGATATATCTACATATATCGGTGCTTTGCCTACGTGTATAAGGCTAAACAAGATTATTACCCACCAAAAATCGTTCCAACAGTGCCTTGAGAACAGGGTAACGACTTGGCTTCTACAGAGACTTTCAGATTACAATATTACAAGCCAGGATTAGGTTTTTTAATTTCTGTTGCATCTGTCGTGCAAACTAAAACGGAAATGACCGGGAAAAATTTCGAATTTTGGATTTAGAGGGTCGCAGGTGTTTAGAACTTTGTTACCTGCATACTGAGTCATAAAATTTCACACCCGGATTAAGAAAATTTCGAGTTGTAAAAGCACTCATAAGAAAAAACGAAAAAAGGGGGTTTCTGGGAAAAAAGTATCTTTCAGTTTGTTTCTAATTTCTTAGAAACTATGATATTTATTGTTATAAGGTTTTTAGTATTTGGCTTAAATTTATCACGCCATTTAATATTGATACAAAATTGACCTTAATAATGCAAATCTTTATAAAAAACTCAATTGAAAAACGAAAACAAAAATTTTTATTTCTAAATTTCAACTTTAAAACTTAATTTCTCAAAAACTATTAAATAAAACAACTTAAATCAAAAACCAAACGAAGAATAATATATAAGCTCTTAAAAATTTTATAGCACAGTGTTGTACGGGTTTTTTTTTTTAATTTTTAATGAATTTTTTCTCGGCTAATCGGAAGAGGCACTGTACAAAAAAAATAAAGTTGTATCCTTACAAATAACATTTTAGTCATTTGGTAATAGGTATGAAAAATGTACCCAAATATTTTTGGCCAGGTCTTAGACCAAAATACCGCACTATGTGGTGTTGCAAAAGTTATCACACAACAAAAAATATGAAAACTTGCTTCTTTTTTACCTCAATCCAAGCTGGACGACTCTGTGAGGATATCCGTAACTCCCCATATCAATTTCATCCACAGGTATCAAAGTGTCGCACTTCAGCCCTAATTGGGCCACAGGAATAGGCTGCCAATGGTAGCCAAAAGGCCTTAATTCGTCCAAAACCCATATTTGTCCAGTTGCTCTACTAACCCGCTTGATTCTCTTGAATAGAATCTAAAATCTAAAGCAATGATATTGTTAAGAACTATAAAAAAAAACCTTATATTTTATTATCTAATCTAGCCGGGTTAAAAAGCCAATTGTATTCCTCCCCTTGAAACTTAAAAATTAAAGCATAATACTCGCTCTGTAGGGAATATCAGTAAGCTTACTCTTGAGTTCAAATTCAGAAGAACTGTTAAGTTCAGAGATTCTTTCTTCAGGCACACAACACAAACGTGGGGCGATTTACCCAGCTGAATACCCAAACCCCCCCCCCCCCTGTCTGCGATATTGCGATATTCAGAACATCAAATCCAACTTCCCTTAACTCTACCTCGCACAGTGCTCAAGGGCATTTAATATCTGCGATATGACGAAAACGGCTTAATTATACTTCTCGTAGATATTTTTCTTATACAAAACCAATGTTTGGAACATAAGCCCCCAGTTCATATCACTACCAGATCAAAATACATGTCAGAGACAACTCGCCCTTAACTCTCGTTTATTAACATGAGGGTAAAAACTCAGTTGTTAAAAATGAAAATGTCCTCAGGTACGAGAAAATCAAATAAAAAAGTTAATTAGTAAATGTGCCCGCAAGTGACATTTCCCCCCTATCGTCAGACAGCAACATTAATATTTTGACACGAGTAACGTCATGAAGCTTAAAAAATCAATCTCATATGGATGCCATTCAATTATTATCAACAACGTGTGGCAATCACTTAGAGGTAAAAACAGGACTCGCCCAATCATCCGTACATAACTTGAATTCCAAATCACCTTTTTGTAGCTTGAACAAAAATAAAACCTCATATCATTGCATTGATGGTTAAATTATATTAAATCACATTACCTCGAATATCCTGTTCGATATTGAACACATCCCAAGCCGAATAATCCCTGCTTCGTTCAATCAGCTTGATGGCATATAAAAGCTTTGCTATTTTGTGTGGGACGCAGTGTTTGGCACGACAAGCATAACACTACTACTTCCGTGCCGTCATCGTTGCTGGAAGCCTAGGAGGGTGATACCAGGCCAGGACCCAGGGTACTCGTACTTCCTTCTTTCTTTGGTAAATGTTACGATATTGTGTGCCATCATTCGAAATCCTCTTTTAACCTCCGTAAATACTTTAATAAATATTAATTTTATTTTGACATTGTGTCGGTATTCTTCGCCTTGTTTTACATGGCCCACAGTCGAATCCCTCATGCCAGAATCACCTCCCTTTGAATCACATCAAATCGAAGTAGAAAAGTAATATTGTTTTTTTCTTTATTCTCTTTTTTATTTTTACTTTCGGTTTTAATTCGGAATTTTGTTGGGAAGATTTTTCGATACGCTTCTTATTGTAAGGGTCCTTTTTTGTGGCACTTAACCTCGAATAACATGGGATTTGGCTTAATGAAATTTTGGGGCAGAGTTTGATTTATAAGCATGAGGCTTATACAGCTGACATCGCTCGACAGTATTTTCTTATATAGAGTTCGGCAACAAAGCGGTATAGCAGGATTAGATGTTTCAAAAGGTCTTTAAGACGATTGTTTGCCGTCGCGTTGGCTGACGAAATGGATATGCTTTACTCCTCCACACATGTTTGGATTGAACTTTTAACAGAGGACTATGTTCATTCGATTATAGTATTTATTTTTCCTTTTGTTGTGATTTGGTTTGTATAGGTGTCTTGTGAGTTATTCGATTTGAGATTGTATTTGACGTGTGTGGTATTGGAGTGTACAGCATATAGGGTGATTCGTATAAGGTGTGGAAAAAAAATGCTTGCACAAGACGGTTAGGTCGAAAAAAAGGATAAATGGGAGCTATGCTTTTGTAATCAAAATTGAACTTGATATATCAACCAAAATTGTCAGTTTTTATTACAAAAACTTTTTTTTTTAAACTTTAGGTACCAAAAATAACTGTACTTGTCATACAAATTTTTTATTTTTTTTATAGAAGCTGTAGTACTCCTTAGCATATTAGTAGATGTGTTGAACTGTCATTCAAAGGCCTTTGGGTTTGATTCTTAGCCTCTGCAAAAAGGTCTTTCAGAGATGTACATACCTCTTGCGAGGAAATGACTTATCATCCAAGGGTATCTCTTGTCATAGAAAGTGTTGCTCCTTGCAGAAAATTGAAGGATCCCACCATTCCTGATAACACGCACACAGGAATCGCTGAACGTAGGATCTTTTAATAGTATTGCATATTAAAATTTACATATCTACGTGAAAACATTTTCGGATTTTTATTTAGGACGATCTTCTGTGGTAGAATAGAAGAAGCATCTAGGCTTAGAAAAATCCTCTCTACAAAATCCAACCATGTCCAGTAGTCTTAAAAATGGCCATGGCTCGTGGAATAATTATTATTGCGAAAAATCCCTCAACTTGCAACTGGATCCCCATTTCCCTCTTAAAACGATAACTTTACAGCCCACAGTGTGTCTAATAAGAAGTCTTACTATCCACAAGTTATGATTGCTAGGGAAAAACTACAATAGGCACTTAACAGCTTTAATTACTTCAAGTCTGCAGGACCAGATGACATAATGCCGAGCTACAAGGAAGTTCAGATATAATTATACCTATTCTGTAGATACTGTTTCACAGTTTCTTATATCTGGTCTACATTACTCTGCTATGGAGGGAAGATAAATTTGTGTTCATATCCAAGCCCGGTAAAAGTTCCCAAGTAAGCCCGAAAGATCTCAGACCTATTAGCTTATCATCATTCCTTCTTGAAACTCTTGATGTTAATTATCAACATGCAAGCATCGATACGAGTCTTCTGTCTACGGCTCAACATGCTTATTGCAAGGGAAGATCAGTAGCAACTGCTTTACACTCAAAAGTACTTATTATCGAATATTCCCTCCACCTTAAAGAGTACATTATGGTTGTTTTTTTTAGATATAGGTGCTTTTAATAACTTCCACACATCTGAAATCATATTTGAAAGCAGATATGTCGCTTGGTGAACAATCCAAAGATGGCCGGGCTTTTCTGCTAGAAGTTCTATCAGTAGAGGTATGCCCCTCCTCTTCTCTGGAACTTGGTAGTAAATGAACTGCTGACATGCTTGCAAGCGAAGAGCCGCAGAGTGACTGCCTTTGCGGATGATCTTGCTTTTTCCGAAAGTATCCTAACATCTTAACTCGTAGATCTAAACAAAGCTGCAAGCTGGACAGAGTGATGTGACCTGCGAGTCAACCCTCACAAAACAATATTCTTAAAGTAGATATTCCTTCTATTCAAGGTTTTCCACTAGCTTTATCAGATGACGCAAAATACACGGTACACGGAAGCCTTATATATCAGAAAGTGTCAAAGCTTTTCCATAGCTCCTTGCCTTCTGTAATCTTCCCTAGAAGATGGAAAACAGCCTTTGTCCAGCCTGTTCCTGAAAAAGGCGACTCTTTCTCCTCCTCCTCCTATCAACCAATTGCACTTCCCTTCTTTCCAAGGTTATGAAATCTATGATAAATCATCAGCCCAAGAAATATCTCGAAGATCGAAAGCTTTTTAATAACGGCTTCTCAATACGGCTTTCCCAGCAATCGTTCCACTGGTGATAGGATGGCATATCTAACCGCAGACTGGAACAGATCTTTACATTGTGTTAGAGAAAGTAAGATTATTGCACTCGATATTTCTAAGGCATTTGATATAGTTTGGCACCAGGCTCTCTTATCGAAAATGCGTGAATAGAAATAACCTTCTAGATCGTTCAATACATGTTGTATTGGACGGTTTCAAGTCTGAATTTCACAAAATAAATGCTGGTGTACTCCAGGGCTCTGTTTTGTCTCCGACTCTCTTCCTCATTTTTATAAAAGATCTCTTGTCAGAAACTTCTAATCCACTTAATGGTTTTCCCAACGACTATACTCTCTGCTTCTCATACTTGTCCTCAAATTCATTACCATCGCCTTCGGAAGTAGAATTGCAACGGTGTCGTATGATAAGCTCATTAATTTCCGATCTTTACAGCACTGTTAAATTGCCTTTAAAAAATCGTGTGGAGTTTAATGCTTCGAAAACTTAATGCTGTCTATTGTCGTTATAGCAAAATGTACCCCTTATGCCATTGTCCTTGAATCGCACTTGCATCGAAGAAACCGAAAAGCTCTCAGTATTCGGTATGTGTATCAACGACTATCTTCATTGGAATGATCACATTCTCTAAACCGCTAAAAATGCTGCTTGTAAATGCTTAGGATTTCTATATCGATGTAAGAAATTGTTTACCCCTTCTGATCTGGCTACCATTTATAAGACGCTTATACGTCCAAAAATCGAGTACATCTCTCATTTTTGAACAGGCGCACCACAAACTTTTCTCCACATATTGAATAGAATTCAGAAGAGAGCGTTTAAACTGATAGGAAACGGAGCTATCATGAATTCATTCCCATCACTTAAACAGCGCCGGAATTCAGAATATTTCATGTATTTCCTCGTTTTATCGCTTCTTTCCCAAGCGATGCAAAGTGTATCGAATGCATACATTTAGACGTGAAAAATTCTAATCTTCTTGGAAAATATCTGTTTCCATCTATAATGTCCATAAATGTATAGAAAAATAATATAATTTTGCAAAAAAATAAGCTGGTAGTCTTTTCACGACAAAAAAATATTTGAATTTTTTTTAGAAATATTTTAAATAAAAAAGAAAGAACCATAAATATGGTTACAATTTAAAGCAAATCAATAAATATTTAAATAAAAAAAATTCTATGTTTGTACTTAAATATTATAGTATTAAAAAGTAAATGTAAAATGAAAATAGAGATTTCTTCTAATCTGAGTTCGAAATCTGACTTTCGGAGTCAGAGTCGTTTTCAGACGGTGAATCATTTTGGCTGCATGTCGTAGATGTTTCTGGCAATACAGGTGAGGGGCTTGGTTGTGGCTCAATCAAAAAATGTGTAACTTCGGAAGACAAGGATTTAAATTTTTTTTGTGGGCCCTTTCTTAAAGAATTTATAAATCGGTCTGATGTTATGAGAAGCATATTAAGTAAGTCCCTGTTTGTGCTGACTCTTGATATTTTCTTAGTGTTTGACAGGCGAAAGTGTCTGCATTCTTTATTTCGGGCCTCCTCTGACAATTGACCAATTGGAACAATAAATCTTTTCATTACTTCAATGGAATAGCATAATATTTTATGAACACTTACAGGCATAGAGTACCAGCCATATAATTGTAAGTAAATTGTTTTAGTTTCTAAAAGATAATATGTTTCAAAAAGTAAAAAATTGATGCTATGGCCTGAGGATATGCAACTCAATATAACGTAAAACCGATTTATGAGAACTGCATCAATACCAGTTATACGACCACTTATTTGATGGTTTTTGAAAAAACGTCTAGCGGTATTTCCGTCGTTCGTATTGCCAAATCCTGGTTTCGGTCTGTCAACAATCAGCCCCATTTCAGACTTAAAAAGCACTTGAATATTTTTTTTCGTGCTTCCACAAGAACTTTTTCATCTTTTTGTCTTATGGCCCACTTCTTAACATCTAGCCTGTAGGATATGTGTAAAAAACATTCAAAAGCTTTTATCCATGCATGCAAAGTGGATAGACCGTACTCATAAAATTCTGGTTTTGGTTTGTTGTCAATTACAATTTTGTTCATTTCACCTGGTTTAGCTCCACAGATGTAGCAAGTTTGGCTAGATCTATTTGATGTTAAATAGTTTGCCATTTTACCATCGATCATTGTTAAAACAAACTTGAATTTTACGGTGATGTTTTTTGATGCGACTTTAACTTGAAGATCTTGCAGATTGTCTATTTCATTTCGGATTTTTTCAAGTTCTGTTACACACAATTCATCAGTTTCTTTTGCGAATACAAATTTAAAAGGTCGGCATAAGCGAGTAGAAGAAGGTTGGGGGTTTTGCCAAATTATTTGATTAAGGTTATCGGCTGTCGTAAGCTGTATGGGGACAAACGAAATAACGAATAAAAATTCATCTGTGCTGTTCTGTTTTTGAAAATTTTGCTTATATTGGCTATGCCCTGAACTTCCATCTCCCCCCCATTTAAAGAAGAGATTAAGTACAGCTCCATCGGGAACAGCTTGAGATATATTCTCTTCTGAAACTGCTAGAAGGCGTCGAGTTGTGTGGTTAATTATACCCTTTACATCAATAGCTGCACTTAGTTCGTCCACATGTATGGCTTCTTCAGGAGGAAAACACTCTTTCTTTGCCTTACCCAGGCTATAAATAGATGGGTATAAGTGGTGACCTCTTTCAATGGCTTGCTTTCGCAAAATTTTGTAAGTGTTTCTTGTTAATTTAGTGTCAACATATAATGCAAGAGCTTCGTTTGCACTATATGAGCTTAACGACTTTAAATGCTTCTGAGATTTCTGAAATTGCTTTGCTTTTTCTGGATATTCTAGTACAAGTGTTACCTCTTTTATAATATCTGCGCCAATTCGGTTACCGCTCTTTCGAGTGGCCATTTGAGCAGCATAATGCAATTCCATTGGAAACTCATTTTCTACTATGTGACGCACTTTGGAACGCTTTGAGTACTCTCCGCAGGCCCCAAAACTTTTTTTTGGCCTTCCAGACATTAAATGGCTGGTTGAGTTTTCGTTAGGGTTGTAACTTTCAGTTTCTTTTGTATTTTTTAAGTCTTTAAAAATTTCGAACTCCTCCAGCCAATTTTTATATTTTAGAGTAAACCGTTCCCTGCGATTTCCAGCTGACTTCCATTTTAAATCAAAATTGGCTGATTTTGAACTGATGATTCTCTTAAGTTTAGCAGTATTTAAATAGTTTCTTGGTTCTGATGAATTAAACTTGTTCGAAATATATTCTAGAAGTCCGAGTCGATTTGGAATTCGAGCACCAAACTTCAAAAAATTCCTTCCTTGGGACGCAGAAATCTTTTCCTAAAAAGTGGAAAAAAAGGGGTTTGCAAATCTTTGCAAAGTTTTTCACATATATTTCCAGAAAGTAGACGTTCACAGCTATCCAAAACACATAATTTATTTTTAATGAAAGAACAATTTTCGGACTTACCGCGATTATTAATTATATTTTAATCAAATTTGTATTTGATTTTTCCCGACGTTTCGACAGGGTTTCACTTGTCGTGCTCACGGGTTTGACTGATGGCTTATAGGTAGTTGTTGTTTTATTCTTCTCTTGTTCTTGCTCGTAGATTGTACCGGTGCGTTTGTGCTTGCAGTTGAGATGGTAC
This sequence comes from Chrysotoxum bicinctum, assembly GCA_911387755.1. NCBI lineage: Eukaryota > Metazoa > Arthropoda > Insecta > Diptera > Syrphidae > Chrysotoxum > Chrysotoxum bicinctum. Next base: position 193,546,570 of record OU426988.1, read on the forward strand.
ATGTTGTTGCAACTGCATTGATTGTTGTTGTGAATTAATATACTCTTGTGAGCAGGCAAAGCTAACAGCATCAGCTGGCAGATTGTTTTGATTTGTGTGTTTGTTTTTGTTTTTAGCCTGGATTCTATCAAGCTTTAATCTGTGTATCAGAGGATCCCATGTCCCAGAGAGATATTTGGATGAGAAATTTTGAAGAACAGGCAATAGAAACGTCTACAATAAAGCCAATTATTTGGAAGAGATATGTTGACGACACATTTTGCATTCTCAACAAAAATGATGTTGATACATTTCTCAAACACTTAAATTCGGTGCATCCAAAAATAAATTTCACAATGGAAGTGGAAGAAAACAATTCATTGGCATTTTTAGATGTAAAGGTCATTAGAAAACCAGATGGAACCATAGGACACACGGTATATAGGAAGTCTACTCACACCGACAGATATCTTCATGCCGCTTCCCATCATCATCCATCAAATTTCACTTCCGTGGTGTCTGCTCTTGTTAATAGAGCAATTGCGATCTGTGACAATGATCATCGTGAAGAAGAGTTAAGACATGTTGACGCAGCTCTTTTGAAAAAAGGTTACAGTTCAAAACAACGGTCTTGGAAACCAAAAGAAAGAGTAGCTTCAGAAATTTCAACACCTCAAAATGAAAAAAGAGCTTTTCTTCCGTATAGGAAAGGCGTTTCTGAAGCAATTGGAAGAATCTTATCGAAGCATGGCATAAAGTCAATATTTAAGCCACCTGAAAAAATCCGCCAACTTCTAAGATCCCCAAAAGATAAAATTCCTCTACAAAATCCAGGAGTTTATTCAGTTCCGTGTAGCTGTGGCTCATCATATATAGGTGAGACAAAACGAGCAATCTCTACAAGACTAAACGAACATATAAGAGCCATACAAAAGAACGAAGTAACGAAATCGGCAATATGTGAACATTTAGCTTATAATGAGGATCATTTTATACGTTTCGATAAAGCTAAATCAATCTCCACAGAAAGATTTTATGTCCCCAGGATAGTACGAGAGGCAATCGAAATAAAAATGCACTCAAACTTCAACCGAGACCAAAGTTTTAATCTCTCTGGGACATGGGATCCTCTGATACACAGATTAAAGCTTGATAGAATCCAGGCTAAAAACAAAAACAAACACACAAATCAAAACAATCTGCCAGCTGATGCTGTTAGCTTTGCCTGCTCACAAGAGTATATTAATTCACAACAACAATCAATGCAGTTGCAACAACATGTACCATCTCAACTGCAAGCACAAACGCACCGGTACAATCTACGAGCAAGAACAAGAGAAGAATAAAACAACAACTACCTATAAGCCATCAGTCAAACCCGTGAGCACGACAAGTGAAACCCTGTCGAAACGTCGGGAAAAATCAAATACAAATTTGATTAAAATATAATTAATAATCGCGGTAAGTCCGAAAATTGTTCTTTCATTAAAATGTCTCAGAACCACGATAAAAATAGCCTTAAAACTACACATAATTTATTTGTAAAGCAACCCTAGGCACATATTTAGATTTTCCAAAGCAAACATGGTAGACACAAATGTTGTTTGTTCTTTGAATAACACAATTTTTGTATTCAACAAACAAACATTAAGACAATTTTAACACAGAATTATAAAAGTAAATACCTTCACAAACATCTGCCATTTTTTTTTGAATTTCACTTAAAATTGTAATTTTTACAATAATTTTCCTAAAAAAACAGTTATTCCATGATAAACTGGCTTAAACAAGAAAAAAAAAATGCTTTCAGACTTAACAGTTATCCGTTATAGATAAGAAATAGAATTTTTTGCAATTTTAGTCATTGACTTTTTCACGTCTAATTATATGGAGTCGATCCACTGTGCGACGTTGGCAGTTGTATTCCTTCCCTTCATCAGTTCATCCTCGTCAAATATAGAGATTCGCTTTTTAGTCGCACAACACGATTATGGAATAACTTATCCGGCACGGTTTGTCCGTGCCATTTTAATTTGAAAACATTCCAAAACAATGTTCATCGACGCCTCCTTTCACGCCCAGGATTTCGAGACCCACTTCTTTTGTCTTCGCTATCATCGTGATGTCAACGTTCAATTCAATTCAATTCAAGTACATAATTGGTACAATACACTGAGGCATAGTCTTTTAAAGTATTTTACAGGTTGGTTATATATAAGACATTAGAAAAATTATATTACGAGTAGTATATAGAATTCATAAGGACAAGTAAAGTTAATCATTTTACTATTTTCTAGACATTCTAATATTTCTCTAAGCCGATATTACTTCAATTTCGCAAAACACTTGCTCCTCATGTAGACCGAGTACCTACTATTAAACTCCAAAATTTTTCTTAAATAAAAAAGACCCTGTTAAGCAACAATGAGTGTTATACAAATATAAACCTCGTTTGGACCCACCACCATTACATACTCGTATTATTAACTTTGTAACCTTTTTCATACACCCTTGTTTATTCATTTAAATAAATTTTTAGTTCGTGGTCCCTTTTGGCTGGTCGATATGGAGATCCCATTATGCGTTACGTTACGTTGCGTTTGCAGATATTTTATAAATTCAAGTTGTAAATAGGCTATGGTAATTCGTTGTCTCGTGGGAGTCATTTACAAAATTTCACTTTCGCAGAAAAAAAAGCTCAATCTCTCAACACGTTTGTGCAAACAAACCTATGTTGCCATCTATTTCAAATTATGAGCCCTCAATCGGGACGAATTTAGTAAATAGTAACAAAATCAATGGGTTAAATCAAATTAAGAGATGACTTAAATATTTAAGTAGACTCTTAGCAATTAACCATACCAATAAACGTTACCTTAAATTTTAAAGTGAAGAAACTCGTCTTAATCTTCGCGGTTGAGTATAAACGCTACGTTTGTACTGTCATTTTGATAGCTCGAAGCAAAAACAGGAGAAAAAACATTTCTATCTACTTTTCAGTGTGTCTCTGTGTTGAAAATTTGTTTTGAATTTCGTGCGGGTTCAATAGATAAAATGCACGACTAGGTGGCACGAACTTGCTCTTATGTAAACGACTAAGAATTTCAAAAATGAATGTTTTAGAGAAAGCTGTTGTTAAAATAAAATTAATTTTTGAAGTAAGACTTCTTTTCCGGCGTTGGGGGTAAAAAATGTTCTATGGAGTTGTCAGTGACATGTCAAAACGACATGTTATCCGTCAAAGATAGCGACAAGGTTTTTTCAATTAATCCTCCGACTTTGATCGAGGTTATTTAAAGCACTTTAAAAACGCCTTTTATCGCCCAAAGAGAATGTTCTTTTAATGAAAAAAGAGGCTGGGTGCGACCCACACTGATAACTTCCCATTTGTTTAAAACAAAACTATTAATTCAATATTTGTCAACATTTTACCAATTGTACAAAATTATACTATGTATAAAATAAACTAAATTAGAAGTCAATATTGTGGCGACACCCACAACATTTAATTTATCATTTCTATCCAAAACTATAAATTCCTACTTGTTCAAATATCACTTAGCTAAATCAATTTAAATAATCATGTTAGCGGAATATTTGTTTTCGTATTTATTGATTTCTATTATATTCAATCTCATAAATTATTCTCAATAAACAACATCTCTTATAATAATAGTTTTGGAGTATTTATTCCTTATTCCTCTATATTGGTGACCCTCGACTCAAAAAATAAAACAGGACCCAGGTCAAACAAGAAACATCAGATATATTTGGAAACAAACGAAACAGAAAATGCCGATTTTAAGAGATGATGTTCAAGACGAAATTACAGCCTTAAGAGAAGAAAACTCTCGCCTTGCTCAACAAATTGCACAAAACCATCAACAGGCACAGCTTGCTGATCAAGTTAACATGCAACAAAATGCAGGACATTCATCACAACCAGCTATTAATCGCGTTGCAGTAAAATTACCACCATTTTGGGCAGAACGACCCAGTTTATGGTTTTCTCAAGCTGAGTCGCAATTTGTTATCTCTGATATAATAAGTGAAGTTACGAAATTTCATTATGTTGTTTCACAGCTAGATACTCGTGTTGCTACTGAAGTAGAAGATATAATTACCTCAATCCCTAGCCAGAACCCGTACAGCATACTTAAAACGAAGCTCATCGAACGTTTGTCAGCATCCGAAGAACAACGTGTCCGTCAACTCATCAGTGACGAAGAACTAGGTGATCGTAAACCATCACAATTTCTTCGACATCTTCGTTCTTTCGCTGGTCCTTCAGCCTTACAGGACAACCTTTTGCGTCAACTATGGTTACGACGGCTACCATCACACGTCCAAGCTATTTTAACTTCCAGATCTGATCTTTCCCCCGAGCAACTATCGGAACTCGCTGATAAAATTGTCGAAGTCTCTCCAGCACCTGTTCCGTTTTCCGTTCATGCTACTTCAAATTCCGAGCCGAGCTCAATGATTTTAAACGCTATCGATAGTCTAACCAGACAAGTTGCCGAGTTATCAACCCATCGAAACTATCGTGGTCGTTCATCTAGCCGAGGAAGACAATACTCAAGAAAAAGATCCAAATCAACAAAGACAAAAGGCTGGTGCTGGTTTCATACGAAATATCAGCATATGGCTCGAAAATGCAACAAGCCATGTACTTTCCAGGAAAACGCCAACAGCAGTTCGTAATGACGGCGAATGACTGCAAAGTTCCTGGAAGCCGTCTTTTTGTTACTGACCAGAAATCAAAACATCAATTTCTTATCGACACCGGATCTGACCTATCTTGTTTTCCTGCCCATCTACTTTCAGAAAGACGACCTGCAACCGATTATGACCTTAGCGCTGCAAATGATAGCAAGATTAAAACATATGGATTTCTGAACCTTGAATTAAACTTAGGACTTCGGCGAAGTTTTATATGGAGATTCATCGTTGCTGACGTAAGCATACCTATCATCGGTTCGGATTTTCTCGCCCATTATCATTTGCTACCAGACTGCCAATCTAAGCGACTAATTGACACTTTTACTGGTCTTCAGACAAAAGGACATACTGCAGAAGTAAAGCAATACAGTGTGAAAACTATCAACAATTCATCTCCATTTACTGCGTTACTAAAAGAGTTTCAAGAAATCACCCGTCCAGCTGGTTTGCCTAGAGCTGTTAAGCACAAAACTGTGCACCAAATCCGAACCACACCTGGACCTCCAGTAACTTCTCGTCCTCGTCGCTTAGCTCCAGACAAACTCAAAGTAGCCAAGAAAGAATTTGAAGACATGCTTCTTGCTGGAACAATTCAACAATCTGACAGTCCTTGGTCTTCACCGTTACATCTGGCACGCAAAGGAGAAAATGGTTGGCGTCCTTGTGGAGATTATCGAGCATTGAATGCCCGATCGATTCCAGATAATTACACTGCACGTCATATTCATGATTTCACGCATAACGTCCATGGAAGCAAAGTGTTTTCAACCATCGACTTATTGAAGGCATACCAACAAATTCCAATAAACCCAGATGACGTTTGTAAAACTGCAATAGCAACTCCATTTGGACTATATGAGTTCCTTTTCATGACATTTGGACTAAGGAACGCTGGAAACACTTTTCAACGACTGATGGATGAAATTTTATTTGGACTGGACTTCTGTTTTACATATATTGACGATATCCTGGTTTATTCCAAAACCTCTGAAGAACATATGAGACACTTGCGCATCATTTTTCAAAGGCTCGCTGACTACGGAATGGTCATTAACGCGTCAAAATGTATTTTTGGTGTTCCAGAAGTCAAATTTCTGGGCTATACTATTAGCGCCGACGGAATTAAGCCACCTCAAGAACGCATCAAAGCTATTCAAGACTTTCCACTTCCAAAAACAGCCAAGGGTCTTCGACGATTCCTTGGTATGGTTGATTTTTACCGAAGATTTATCCCGAAAGCATCAGAACTTCAAGCACCACTTCACAATGCTATCAGTAATCCGCAACTGAAAGGATCCCAACCTGTTCCATGGACTCTTGAGTTGAAAGAAGCATTTTGCAGTTGTAAAAACGGCTTATCCTCTGCAACTCTTCTTGTCCATCCTTGTTTCGGAGCAAAACTTGGTCTTTTTACGGATGCATCAAGTCACTCAATTGGAGCTTGTTTAATGCAGATGATAAAAGGAAGTTGGCAACCACTTTCTTTCTTCCCAAAGAAGTTATCCGCAAGAGAGATAGCTTGGCCAACATATCATCGAGAATTGCTGGCAATATATGCCGCTATCCAACACTTTCGTCATCTTTTGGAAGGTCAACAATTTGCTATATTTACAGACCACAAACCATTGATTTACGCATTTCAACAAAAACGAGACAAATTATCACCTGTGCAAATTAATCATCTTTCGTTCATTGCCGAGTTTTCTACTGATATTCAACATATCGATGGGGCTGAAAATATTGTTGCTGATACCCTCTCGCGCATAGAAGCAATATCTTCTACTGTAGAATATCAAAAACTCGCTGCGTCACAAGAAAAGGATGAAGAACTTCAAGACTTGCTGAAAGAAAATACTTCGTCTCTCAATCTCAATCTCAAACAAGTTTTGATTCCTGGAACATCAATACTTTTATGTTGTGATACATCTACAGGTAAGCCACGACCTTTTGTAACTAAATCTTACCGTCGTCAGATTTTCGATCAACTGCACAACCTAAGCCATCCAGGAGTCAAAGCATCTACCAGATTAATTGGCGATCGCTTCATCTGGCCTTCAATGCGAAAGGATTGTCGTATTTGGGCTCGCTCTTGTGTATCTTGTCAACGCTCTAAGATCTCTCGCCATGTTAAATCATCTTTAGGAGATTTTGCAACTCCATCTAAACGATTTTGGCACGTGCACGCTGATATCATCGGACCACTACATCCAGTGAACTCATTTCGATACTGTTTAACTGTCACGGATCGCTTCACGCATTGGTCTGAAGTATGCCCTCTCCAATCTATCACTGCTGAATCTGTCTCCTTAGCATTTCTATCATGCTGGATATCTCGGTTTGGCTGTCCACAAAAACTGACCATCGATAGAGGATCTCAGTTCACCTCATTCAGTTTTAGAGACATCGCAAAACAGTTTGGCATTGAACTTCATTACACTACGAGTTGGCATCCTCAAGCAAACGGAATGATCGAGCGTTTTCATCGCCAGTTGAAAGCTGCTATCATGGCCCACAACAATGAAAATTGGATTGAAGCACTTCCACTCGTTTTGCTTGGAATACGATCTGCGTTTAAAGAAGACATTAATGCAACAGCAGCAGAACTTGTTTATGGGGAAACACTTAGACTTCCTGGAGAGCTGCTTACACAATCAACTGAAAACAAAGCAATTGAAGATCCAACGAATTTCCTATATCGGCTTCGAAAGCACATTTCACGTTTACGACCAACTCCTGCATCAAGACATTCACAAGTTGGAACATTCGTTTTCAAGGAACTAGCAAACTGTCGTTACGCTTTTCTTAGACTCGGACCGATTCGTAAATCTCTTCAAGCACCTTACACAGGACCATACGAAATTCTAGCTCATGATCAGAAGACCGTAACTTTGAAAATCAATGGTCAACAACAAAAAGTTACAATTGATCGCATCAAACCAGCATATATTTTATCAGAAGATACAAACTCAACAACAACTACCTTACCATCTATTTCCAATCCACGGGATTCTGCTTCAACAAAAACAACAACTCGTTCAGGACGACATGTTAAACTACCAGATCGTTTTCAACCCTGAATTTGTCATATTTTTTTTTTTATTCCGTAGGGCGATTGTGTGGCGACACCCACAACATTTAATTTATCATTTCTATCCAAAACTATAAATTCCTACTTGTTCAAATATCACTTAGCTAAATCAATTTAAATAATCATGTTAGCGGAATATTTGTTTTCGTATTTATTGATTTCTATTATATTCAATCTCATAAATTATTCTCAATAAACAACATCTCTTATAATAATAGTTTTGGAGTATTTATTCCTTATTCCTCTATAATATCACTACTGATACTCGAGAAATTTGAGTCGAAAAACAATTTTTACCAATTTTCAATAGAATTTTATATAGTTTTTTATTTTTTGTAAAAAAACTGTAAACTGATTTTTTTTGAAATTTTCACCAGTTGTCAAACACATTATTTTTCGTAAAATAAAATTATTTTGAGTTTCAAATTGTGAGTGCATTAAATTTTATTTGAAATCAATAGCATTATTTTTTCGTAAGATATTTGAACCTAACCAAAATTTTTACTTTTTTTTTAAACCGTTATAGTGAAAAAACTACTCACTTAATTTTAATAAACGCCCTTTCAGCCCCTTTCGAAGTTATTATCTATTAAACAAAATTTATTTGAAGTCGATATCTTTACTCGTTCTTGAGATATCGACGACGAAAAATGGTACCAGAACGTACGGACGTACGAACGTACGCACGAACGAACGTACGAACGTACGAACGTACGTACACACACACACAGACATCTTTCTAAAAATGATTGATATAGCCTCTAGGGAACTTGAAACGTCGAGAAATGTCAAAAATTCCAATTTGTCAAATCGGACCGATTACAATAACTCCCTATGGGAAGTTAAAAATTAAAAAATTAAGTTTAGTAAAACCTAGGTAATGGTTGAAAAACATTTTCTCAAAAACAGTATCACCGATTTTGATCATTTTTTTTTTGCTAACGCTTCCCAGCACTTTAAATATTATTGTGTATTCAAATTTTCCAAAAAAATTTTTTTGGATTTTTAAAAAAACTTTCAAAATTTTTCTTTGAAAACACAATATTTCGAAAACCCCATGATAGATTTTTTCAAAACTTGATAAATAAAAGTTTGGAAAGATAATCTACAAGATATAAGAAAAATAAATTCATTTTACCTAAAAATAACGGTACTTTCCATTCAAATGTTAAAGAATGGTTTTCGAAAATCGTATTTTTCTCGAAAACGGTTCCGAGAATTTTGCTTAAATTTTGTTCTTTCTATTATTTTTTAATATCTGTAATTAAATAAAAAAAATTTTGAAGACAAGATATTACTGACTGTACCTAGCATAGCACGATTTTTTAAAATTTTGAATTTCTCATTATCAGCAAAACGGATTTTAATGAAATTTCGTAGAAAGAAGCTTCTAAAAAGTTTAAAAAACATTGCATTTCAAAACTTTAAGAAAAATTTTTTTTTGAATTTTGAAAAAAAAAATCAATTATTTGTGTTTTGCAAATTCAATATTTCGAAAACGGCTCAATACTTTTTTTTGTAAATTTAATTTTTATTCATACAATAATAAACAAATTTTTTTCTTAAAAATGTTTTAAAATTTTCTTATATAAAACCTTATTTCTTAAAAAACCACTACAAAGACTCATAAATTTTATTCTTGCATAAATCTATATTTGCTTTAATCACATGGCATCCTATTCTTACCTTAAACTACTAAAGAAGTTTTTTTTAGTCATTTAAAAAATGAATTTTATGCTTATGAACAGTTTCTCTAATAACATTAATTTTTGAAATTCTTAGTCTTTTACATAGGAGCAAGTTCATGCGACCCAGTCGTGCATTTTATTTACATTACGAATAGGGCATAATTATAAAAACTTTTGTCTGTCGTTTTTAATTAGATTTTAATGTCACCATCTGACAAATGTAAGCGAAGATAAAACTGCACTAAAAAACGGCTAGTATTGAAATTTTGATATACGAGTACTTTCACGATTTATGATGTGCACCCAGCTCAGTAGTCATGTGTGTTAAAAAACTGCCATCTGCGCGCCATAAAGAGCGCCATCTGTGGGTTAAAAAGAGCGCCATCCATTTTGCTCAACCTTGGTAACAAACAATAAATTCAAGAAAGCGCCAGATAGACCAAGCTGTCGCATTCCAAAACTAATTGCACCATTTTTGTATAATTGAAACAGTTTTGTGTTCCAATTAAAACCTTCTAACTTATTTTGCAAATATGTCAAAAAAAATTATTTGGAAGTGATTTTGACATGTTTCTGTACTTTACATCATCTATAGCTGTTTTTTGCAAGTCCATATAGAATTGTAGAAAAAAACGACAACAGGGCTAAAATACTTTTTTGCAAAATGTTGGAAGCACTGTGCACGCTATGGCAATTGTCAGCTGTATTGAGACTAGCATCAACCAGCATCCAAGAACGTCACTTTTGACTTCTCTGAACAAATTATCGATAATACGAGTATATAGATAATATTATTTTGGCATCACCGTTTTTATCACGATTTAGGTTAGTACTCAAAAATTATCTTGACTTAGCTAAGTCCCTATTGACTTAAGTAGTTGTTGTATTTACATGTGAAGCGCTTAGTCAGTATATCGTTTTTTTCCACAATTCCTTATGAACTTGCAAAAAACACGCCTTATGTCACAAAACTCGTTTTATTTCTAGAGACGATATGTGAGGAATGAATTGTTTCATTTTTTAACAATTCAAAAAGTGATCGGCTATATAACCCATTTTTAAATTCATTAAAATCTTAGTTCTTATGTTGGTTTCTACAAAATTTTTGTACGTGTATAGGTTAGAATTTTACAGAGGCTTTGCTTGAGAGAAAAGAAGTTTTACTTTAAGCGCGCTTGCGTCAATACACAGACTCTTTTTTTTTTTAAATGACTAAAACAACTTTTTTAGTAGAGCTAAACACAGGATGCCATGTGTTCTAAGCAAAAATAAGTTTGCGCAAGAACAAAATTATAATTCTAAGGAAAAATTTTGGAACGCGAATTTGAAGCTTTTATTAATGTACGAATGAAAATTAAATTTACAAAAAATAATATTGATCCGTTTTTGAGATATCGAATTTACAAAAAAAAATAGATTTTTTTTTTCAAAACCCAAAAAAAATTTTTTTTTTTTTAAGTTTTGAAATGCAATGTTTTTTTAAATTTTTTAGAAACTTGTCTATAAAAAATGTCATTAAAATCCGTTTGGCCACTTGTAAATAAACTAACTGCTTTAGTGCTTTCTGTTGTCAAATATAAACTAGCATTACCATATGCGAAGAATTTTAAATTCGGTGTCAAAATTAAATTATCGTTGCCTACAATTTTAAAATCCTTGGGCTCCAACACAATGAATGCGATAAGAAAAAAGAGATGTGAGCGTGATGAAACATCGTCGTTATTATAAAATCAGTTTGTAGTCGTCACGTTAAGGCTAGGCGCGCACATTAAATTTTTAGTTGCACAACTGTTTGGTTGCTTATAGAAAACAGATGCACTATTTGGTTGAATGTCCGCGCAGGCGTATATAATTATATGTTACACAAAATAGCGTACTTATTTTAGGCAATCGTTTACTTTGTGTCAAAAGACACTGCACTGCTCGAACAAACCAGTTGCGAAACTAAAAATTGAATGTGCGCGCCTAGCCTAATGCCTAAATGAAATTAATAAATGAAGTAAGAACAGACGCGCACATTAAATTTTTAGTTGCACATCTGTTTGGTTCCTGAAATGAAACATAAAGCCTAGTACGCAGATCGAGACAAGACAAATTTTATCTCTACAATTTTAATTTCTCCAAATCTCGCCCAAAAGTTTGAATTTGGAGAAATAAAATCTAATTAAATGTGTTTTGTAGTGTATCTCTGGAACGGGTTGGCTTACAAAAGTCGTTCATACCTTTTTGGAATCTGCTCTTGATGCTTTCAAGAGAAGAGTCAGCACCTTTTACATAAGTTTTGACAAAAATCACTCAGAAATACGGTGGCTGTCAAAATTTGTCCCGCAAAATAATTCTTGTTGCATTCTTTTTCCTGGCAAAATTTATTGGAGACATTTTGTACAGCAATGCACAAAAGTATGAATTTTGCGCGGAACTGCTCGGAAAAATATACAAGACAAAATTTGTCCCAGGAAAAAAATTTATGGGCGACAAAATTTTTCCTGATCTGCGTACTAGACTTAATGGCTTATGTTTCATTTTACTATATATTTACCATATGTTTCATTTTACCAACCAAACAGAATTTACGCTCCAGGCCTGAGGAATTGTGGAACGGTTTTATAACAACGAAAAGGTGACAGTAAATCATGTCTCGCTCTCGTTTCGTGTTTTCTCCACATTACCAATCGGACAAAATTAGGCCCCAGTTATAGCTTTCATTGCAATACATCATTGGAACAAATCAGTGGAATGCTGACTTCATTTTTTTTGACAAGCCAGTTATAGCATTCAGTAAAAGATCTTGTCAGAAGCTGATTACAACCAATTCTATGCATTTGAGGTTAGAGTTGATCACTGAAAGGAAAACTGACATTTTTGAGAATAGAAAGAGAATCGAACACATTCCGTGGAATGATTGTGTTCCATCTTAAAGAAACGAAAATCAGCTATTCATTGAGATGAATTTCTATCAGTGAAATAATAAAAGTGAATTTAAAAGAAAGTTCAAATCAGAATTTTGTATTTTATAGAGTGTACAAATTCTACTACTCGCATTGCCTTAATTTTGGTATCAATTAAAGCCATTGCAGTTTGTTTATTTGTCTTAAAAATGGGAATTAAATTTTTAAATGATGCATTTCAATGATAGCTATAACTAGAGCCTTATACAAACTTTTGTCTGTCGTTTTGAATTGGATTTCAATGTCAACATCTGACAAATTTAAGCGAAGATAAAAATGAACTAAGAAACGGCTAGTATTGTATTAGTGTCCTTTCACGATTTATGATGTGCGCCCAGCTTAGCAATCATGTTCGTTAAAAAAGCGCCATGTGTACGTCATAAAAAGCTCTTTCTGTTCGTCAAAGAAGCGGCATATGTGCGTCAAAAATAGCGCCATCCATTTTGCTCAACTTTGGTAACAAACAAGTTATACATGATTTTCTTGATTTTCTCAATAAATTCAAGAAATCGGCAGATAGAGCAAACTAGTCATTCCAAAACTATTTTGCATCATTTGTATAATTGAAACAGTTTTGAGTTCCAATTTAAACTTCCTAACTTATTTTGCAAATCATTTACAATTCGAAGAATTATCTAAAAAATTGTATTTGGAAGTGGTTTTGACATTTTGCAATTTACAAGACTAGGTATACTACTCGTAAAACTACTTTAAATTGATTTTTTTTTATTTTTCCGAAAAGCACTGAAAGGAATCTTAGAGGCTTTGCTTATTGCTTTTTGGGAAAAGAAGTTTTGCTTCTAGCGCGCGTACGTCAGTACACACACATTTTTTTTGTAGATTATATTAAAAAACAATAATACAAACGAACAATGCTTGCAAATTATTGAATTTTATTATCAAAGTGCGCGCTTCTTCCATTTTATGGTGAGTTAAATCGACCTACTGAGGCGGCTATTCGGGCTATTGTGACTAAATTTCGTATCAAATTTACATTATTGGACATTAAAACACCAACACGCTTACGTAGAGTGCGAACTGAGAAAAATATCGCGGAAATATTTGCGGAAGAATTTAGGTGTGAAGCCTTTCAAAATACAGCTACAGAATTGAAGCCGAACGACCTACAACAACGCCAAATTTTCGGTGAATGGGCTCTTGAAAAGTTGTCCGAAGATCCACTTTTCTATCGAAAAATTGTGTTCAGCGACGAAGCGCATACCTGGTTGAATCGATACTTGAAGAGCAGCCAGAAGCACTCCAAGAGCTACATCCAGAAAAACTCACTGTTTAGTGCGGATGCTGAATCATTGGGCCGTATTTCTTCAAAGAATCGCAACGTAACTGTGAATGGTGAGCGCTACCGTGCGATGATAACAAACTTTTTCTTGCGCAAAATGGAAGAGCTTGACTTGCTTGACAATCTTGACAATGTGGTTTCCACAAGACGGTGTCACATAACACACAGCACACGTAAAAATGGACCAATTGAGAGGGGAGTTCGGTGAACAGTTTATTTTTATTTAACGTTTGGGGCCGGTCAATTGGCCGCCTAGATTGTTCGATTTAACGCCTGTAGACTATTTTTTGTGGGGCTATGTTAAGGCTCATGTCTATAGCGCAAGCCCGCTTCGATTGACGCACTGGAAGCCAACATTTAAGCATTTATTCGTGAGATACCCGCCGAAATGTTAGAAAGAGTACGCCAAAATTGGACTAAGCGGATGGAGCATTTGAGGCGCAGCCGCAGCCAACATTTGAATGAAATAATCTTCAAACATTAAATTACGAGTATATCGATTCAAATTAAGATATTATACATTTTTCTGAATTTTTTTTTTTTTTTAATTTCCGATAGCTCTTAAAAAATCACTCTTAGAAAAAATATTAGGAAGTTTAATGTATAGGATGCAAAGGGTAAAATCGAATTCGGCCTTGGTTGGCAATCTCTATCATAGTTCCCTTCCAAGCATTCTCGAGTGAAGCCAAAGTACCTTTGTGGCCATAAGATAAGCGCCTTCAACTTAACATTTAACACAAAGCAACAGAAAAGTGAAAACAAAAGTATAACAATATTATGGATCCCAGTTTCTGCTAAATGTTGGTTGTATAATGAGGTAAGCTCTTTAATGATATTCGTCTGTCGTTCATGGTTGTTCTTCTTATTTTCTGACGTCCATTGGTTCCTAAAAGGCCAACTGAGCGCGCGTCAATGCCACTTTAATGTTTTTTTCCCTGCCATTCTTTCCGCTTTCCGTATCCTGCTGTTCGTGAAGATATCAAATTCTAACTGAAAAATGTCCGAGAAAAAGTTGATGGTTCAAAAGCAGTTTGTGAGTGAAAAGTTTTTTTTTTTTTTTTTTGTCGGCCACATTTATGCAAATGAAATTGTCTCCGGACACTTGAAGTTCCTTCCACTCTATCACCACTATGGCGATGACGCCGCGCGGTGCCTGAAAATTGCAGGCTGAAATACACCAGTTGTAATATACTTTTGTCCTTGCTCCTCAGGTGGGATAAAGTTTTGTAATTTTCTTGCTACAAAAATCGCAGAATGATGTTTATGTATTTGGTAGAATTTAAATTTTCAAGATAATTTTATTAAGAGTGGTAAAGTGGATTTTTTGCTGCCTTTTTTCTCGCTTGCTCATTGAACTGAATGTTGTTGAACACAGTTGAACACATCTGAGTTGTTGTTGCTGTTTTTTTTTTTGAAAATGGTTTGAGATAGGTAATTTAATGCTCAATTGCTATAGTGGTAGAGAGGGTCGCTGTTTGGCTGTTTACTGGAGAAAAGTTTATGAATAGATTGAATTCACTTTCAAGAGAGGTGAATTTTCAAGTACGAAATTTAATGAGGCAAATTATTATAAATATTTGCAAATTTTTTTAAGGAATAACCTTTTTCAAGTGTGAAAAAACACAATTGTAAGGGTAATATTCAAGAGCCGTCAGTTTACCTTCAGTACTCAAAGCCTGGTAAGTAGGTTTTTTGACGGGAAAGCGCTAAAAGGAACTTTGTATAAGGCTTGGTTTGGATCGATCGGAATAGAAATTGCAAGCTTACTAATGTCCGTCATCTATTGTAGGACGTATAGTTTTGAATTGGTATTGGTTACCCGCTATGGAAATGGAGAGGATTTGGAATTATTTTTATTTGTCATATTTCTTCTCATTTGCTTTCTTCTAAAAAAATATATTTAATATGTGGCGGAATTTTTTTTCTTTCTAACTTAATTGAAGTAGAGAACTGGCTCGTATTTGGTCACCTCTCATGAGTTTCAAGCTAACAGGAGAGTAGCTTGTAAGAAGTCTTAAGAGGATGAATTCGATGATTCCCTTGGGCTGAAATCAAGGCAGAGGAAACATTGAAAAGTGACGGAACTCCAATAATCATTCCATCTATATTAATCATCAGGAATGCAGAAGATAGAATATCTTTTGTTTCTTAACCTAAACTAATCTACTCTAAATCTAATCAAAAACAATCTACTCTACTGTAGGCTTTAAGAATACGCATTTAGCTAAATTTATTCTGACCTTATGGTCATCTAACCTTTTTAGAACTTTGAATAATTTGTGTTTACATTTCTCAACAGACTCTGCTCCAATAACTACATCGTCAATAAAAGCCCACACCCCATCAATGTCTTCTAAAATTCTATCAATCACCGATTGAAATATTGAAGGAGCACACGAAACTCGAAACGGCAATCTAGTAGATATACTGTAAAAGACCCTGATCCGTGTTAATAGTCAAGAGTTCTCTCGACTCTGGAGTTAAAACAAGCTGTTGGAAGGCTCCAGCCATATCCAATACGCAATAGACTGCACAATTTGGCAAGCTCGCAAAAATGTTTTCCACGTTGTTCAACGGATAATTCGATGAAAGAACATACTTGTTGACTGTAACTTTGCAGTCGATACACAACCTAATTTCACCGTTCTGTTTAGGGACACACACAATTAGTGAAGCCCACCTGCTGTGTTTGACAGTTTCTAGCATTCCTATAGAAATAAGCCGATTTAGATCAACTTTGACCGCGTCGCGTAACCTAAAAGGAACCGTATATGCCTTACAGAAGATGGGGGCAGCATCTTATGATATATTTATTTCGGCTTTATAGCCAACAATCGTCTGATTTGGATCCAGTCGAAACGACACATGGAAATTTTTCTCTTATTTCCGATAAAAGTTCATCACATGTACTATTTTCACTACTTTTTGTTTCCATATAATTAACTAAGGACTCACTTTTACTCAACAGTGTTTGCCTCCAGCTCGGTGCAAATTTATCCAACCAAGTTCTGCCAAAAAGTGGCGTAAAAATAGGACTATCAACCACCACGATCTCCAATTTTTCAATAGTCCCCTGAAACTCCACATCCAGTTCCACCTGCCCAACAACTTTAACCTCAAATTCTGAAATAGTACAAATTTTTACATCACTAGATAAAATTGAAATGTATGGTAGCTTATCTTGCAGTTCAATATAAGATAATAACAGACATTGCTGCTCCCGTGTCGACTTCCATTTGAAATAACTCTCCACCTAGTTTCACTTCCACCTTGAGACCATTCTCTGATGCCTTTATACTATTGACAACCTGGATAGATCTTATACTGCGCACGGCTCCAACACCATCTCTTCTGCCACCAACTCCTCCACCATCTCGTTTGCCAACAGCCCAACACATGTTTGCGGTGTGCCCTTATTTGTTACACTTAAAGCAACTCCAATTTTTTGCCGGACAATCGCGCTCAAAATGATTTTTTCCACAACGCATATATTTGTTGATATGATTGCTTTTCATGGCACAGTTTTTTGTTTTAACTTGGGTTGTGTCAGCCTTGGCTCTTTCTCTTATTACGTGAACTTCACTTCCGCGTGGATGCATAGATCGTTGCTCTGTCTCAGACATCTCCATATTAAGAGCAATTTCACAACATTTGTACAATGTGCGGCTGTCATCTGTTAAGATGTTCTGCTGAATCATATGATTCCTAAGTCCCACAATAAATTTATCCACTAATGCATCTTCTAAAGCAATATTTCGCAAGTTGACAGCATTTGCTACTGAGTCGTCTATAAAGTCGCCAAACTTGCATGTTTCAGCGAGATTTCTGAGCTTTATGATAAAGTTGGCAATTGATTCACCCTCCTCCTGTTTTGCCTTTTAAAACATTTAATCGTTCGGTTCTCTTATTATGCTTTGGCGCGTAGTGCTGCTCTAATAAAGCGATCAGTTCAGTAAACGATTTGGAGCTTGGTAATGCTGGTGCGGCTAGAGATTTAAGTACTTTGTAAACCTCTGAACCGACCAAGGTTATAAACACTGGAGTCTGTAACTTACTACTTATTTTATTTGCAATAAAATATTGCTGCACTCTGTCCTTATACGCGGCAAAATCTTCACCAGGGACAAACTCATTAATATTACCAAGAAATGCTATAGTCTTTGGTGTAATTTCTTTTTGTAATTTAATAGCTTCACTTTGCTACTCTCAATCAGATTTCTTCTCTTCGTCTTTTATTATTCTAAGAGATTTCGATGGCACCAGATTTTCGAAGTCGCAAACTAATCTTACTTTATCCTTGCAATCCTAGGTTTTTAATTTTTCTCCAGTGTTGTTCGTATTTTCCTCGTCGCCAATTGTTTTATATTTTTAATTCTTTATTCTTTCAATAATATTTAATTTAATTTTAACTTATCTAGCTTACAATTACATAATATGATGTTACTTCCTGGGATGCCGAACAGAGAGAGAGCTTCTTCCGTGACATTAAATAAGAAGAAGTACAGATTTGGTTATTAGATACGAGTAATTGTTATAATATAAGTTTTGCCAGAATAATAATTTAGTTGAATATATGTAACACTTTCCAAAAAAGATTCGAACTCAACCCCACTTTTCTAGCTTGGTTAAAACTTATTTTTTTTCTTTTCTTTTTCTTTAGTTACCCATTCCAAGGACACTTCATACTACCCCAAATCTACAACTAATGATAAAGATAAGTTACTATTTGTCGCTGAGAATGATTCTGGGCACTTTCATTTTGTATGAAAACATAGCCACCCAAGAACCACTCACAAGCGCCGAAGTCTTAATCTTAATTTGTTTCTTTTATTTTCCTTTATTTCAGGTACTTCTCTCGGATCCTCAAATATCAACTTGAAGCCACACTCCGACCATAATCGACAATCACCACTAAACATGACCACAGGAAAGAAGATTGTCAACACATTTACACCAAAAAATCTTTCTTCTACAAGTACGAGTATGACCCTGGTGGTCACTTATAATTATTGTAAGTCGCCTTTCCTGATGTCATTTTAAGTCGAAAAACTTAAGAGGTCATTTTCTCGTTTTCGTCCCGTTTTCGAGTTATAACGGTTTTTATTATTTTTCCATTAACTGGCTTTATCTTTGCCAAACTGCGTCCGATTCGTGAGATTTTTTTTATAACCAATCAAGAATTTATTACAGTTTTAGTTTGTCCAAAGACTTTTTTTTCTGCGGACAACCGTTTCTCCGCAATTTTGCATCAAACCCAATTTTTTCGTTTTTTAAGTAGTTTTTTCACTTTGATATCAATTTATTCAAAAAAACACGTTAATGAGTATTAATTTTTTTCACTTATTATTAAAGCCCAGTTCATTTTCTAAAATTAAATATTTTTTTTTCCTTAAAAAGAATACTAAATGTAATTAACAAAAAATAAACAAACTGAGTGAATTTAAAAAAAAAAAATAATTTTTAAATACAAAATTAACTTTTTCTGAGCTATTGTGGTTAAGAAAAGAACAAATAGATAAAGTTATTTAGTAAGACCGTTAACTAATGTAAACAGTAAAGATTTGCATTATGATTTGATGGTTGTAAATGTCTTTCTCGTGTGAATTAGTGTCCGCGTCGTGTTCTTTCACTTGATACTCTATTTTGGATTTGTTATTCAAGTTGTAGTTTTTTCTCAATTATTTGCGAACAATGGATTACACTAATCAAGAATATCTGGAAATGTTTTTAATATACGCTGAAATGGGACAACTTTATCTATTTGTCCTTTTCTTAACCACAATAGCTCAGAAAAAGTTAATTTTGTATTTAAAAATTATTTTTTTTTAAATTCACTCTGTTTGTTTATTTGTTGTTAATTACATTTAGTATTCTTTTTAAGGAAAAAAAAATATTTTTTTTTAAGAAAATGAACTGGGCTTTAATAATTAACGAAAAAAATTAATACTCATTAACGTGTTTTTTTGAAAAAAAAATGCTATCAAAGTGAAAAAAACAACTTAAAAAACTAAAAAATTGGGTTTGATGCAAAATTGCGGAGAAACTGTTGCCCGCAGAAAAAAAAGTTCTGATACAAACTATGTAATAGACTAGGAAAACTGTTCATAAAGATGAAATTATTTTTTTTTCATTCTTTTAGAAGTAAGTAATAAAAACAGAATGCTATGCAAATATGAATTTATTCAAGAACAAAAAATATAAGTTCTTGTGGTGGTTTCTTTAAAAAAATAAGCTTTTATATACAAAATCTTTAAGACATTTTTAAGAAAAAATATGGTACGCCAGCTTTAAGTTTTTATTACTATACGAATGGTAATTAAACTATTAAATTAATTAATAAATTAAAAAAAATTTAAAAATATTGAGTCGTTTTTGAGATATCAAATTTTCCAAGAAAAAAAAAAAACTTTTTTCTCAAAAATTAAAAACAAAATATTTTTTTTAAGTTTCAATGTTTTTTAAACTTTTTGGAAGCATCTCCATAAAAAAATTTATTAAGATCCGTTATGTCGATAATGAGAAATTCAAAATTCAAAAAAATGGCTCTATGGTAGGTACAATCTGTAATATCTTAATTTCAAATTTTTATTTATTAAATTATAGATCGTAAAAATTAATAGAAGGAAACAAAATTTATCAACATTCTAGGCGCCGTTTTCGAGAAAAATACGATTTTTAAAAACCATTTTTGTTTTAAATTTAGGTAAAATAAATTTTTTTTCACATCTTTTAGATTATATTGGGAAACTTTTATTTATCAAGTTTAGAAAAAATCTAGCATAAGGTTTTCGAAATATTGAGTTTTGAAAAAAAAAAATTTTTGAAGTTTTTTAAAACTTCAAAAAAAATTGTTTTGAAAATTTGAATACACATTTCTATTTATGTTTTTGGGGAGCTTTAGCAAACAAAAAAAAATCAAAAACAAAAAAAATGGTTCCATGGGGGGTACCCCCAATAACCATTTTTTGGAAAATATTTTTCAACCATTACCTAGCCTTAACTAAATGAAATTCGTATGGCAGGTACCGTTATTTTTGGTCTTTAAAAAAAAAGAAAAAAACGTGTGGGGGGAAAAATTAAAAGTGATATCTACCAAGTTTAAAGAAAATCAGCCGAGCCGTTTAGGCTGTAGTCGAACAGACAGACAGACAGACAGAAGTGCAAGACCCACTTTTTTAGACTTCGCTTTCATCGTAATGTCATCTTTGATCAAAATCTCGAGTTCGGTTTTTCTGACGAATGCATAACTTGCCTTATAGTACCTATTAGTCACAAGTAAAAATAAACTATCAAACCTTTACTATACTGCTAACAAAGATGCCTACTTACATACAAATTTGTTTTGTAAGAACTCACCAGAGGACTGATAAACTAAACGGACAATCGCGTTGCACCGCACGATTTTATTGTAAGGAGAATTGGTAATTCAAATTGCCAGTACTGGAAACTCGATCGATATCCTAGTTTTTGATTTTTTCGACTGTTTCAATATTCCAGGGGACTGATATGAAATGCGGGGGGGGGGGGGGTAAATAAGAGAACGGTAATAATTTTTCTTTGCGAAAACGCACAATTTGAAAAAAAAAATTAAAGGTAAGAAACTGCTCAAAATCTTCAAATAATTTTGTTTGTCTTTTGACTCATCTGTATACCTATAAACAATATTTGTCGTCATAGATACGATTCATCTGAAGTTTAAGAAAAAAGCTTTCTACTTGCCATGAATCTGTCTTCTAGCTTTCCACTTTATACATTTTCCCATAATGATAAAACCAGTTAAAATATATAAATCAAATAAGTCAAACGCTCCCTGCAATCCTTTCCAATTTATTATCATTATCGTCTGGATCTGTCAGAGCGCTTTTAATCCACTCCTTCATCACATCGCAATATCCACCCAGCTGTCCTTTTTGTGTAAATAAATATCATTAAAGTAAACAAAAGCTCATCCTGACGTATAAGAATATTTATATCGTACATTTTCACTAGCATCAAGTGAGTCTAGAAATTTGTATGGGACGCCATTATCAACCCTCTCAATGGGTCAGGCATCAGGGATTCTCGTATGGCTTTGTCCTTCTGTTTCCTTTTTCAAAAAATGGAACCATAGGAATTCCCAAAAACAGGTAAACCCAAGCACACATACCTCATTTGAGTTTTGTTTTGGAACATGCATACATGCATATATAATATTATCTACATTTATATCAAGGACATACTGCTAAAATACATATATTTTGCTTTTTATTATTTCCGAGTGATTGGAATTTGTGGTTGTAGTGGTGATAGGTGATGGAGATTCTGTATGCCAAAAGAAGGGTGATAAATCACATAAGCTTCACCAAAGCTTTTAGGGTTAACCGAAAAGAAACAGGCAAAGACTTTATCCACTTTGAGTTCACGGACATATTCACTCGAATCGACAAAACAACAATTGTGTTCTTTAAGGATCTTTAACTGGCTTAAAAGCTAAGGTATGCTTAAAGATAAACTGTTGTTTATAAAAAAAAATTGAATTTCAAGTTTGCTTAAATGAATATCTTAATTATTGACAGATAGAGTATAGGCAAGATAGTTGGCGTTTGTCGAAATGTATTAATCTGAAGGACATTGAGGAGATTAAGACCAAGAAAACTAAAATTTTACAAATTCATTAGCGCGAAATTTTAAGCAGCCTATTATTAAGGTATTAGTATGACACTACTTAACAATTTGCTAACTTTAAAATAGCTTACTGACTCATTCTTAATTTTAACCATTCTCTAACTAGCAATTTCCATAATAAATTGCTTCTGAACACACCTAAGCCAATGACAGTTTGTGCAAAAAACTAAGTAAACAAACCTTTTTTGACGTTTGTAAATGCCAGAGAGTCATGTGAAGTTAGCACGATACTAAAAAATTAAAATAGGTATTCGGTGATTTTAAATTTAATAAAAGGGTAGAGAAAGTATGATGCTATAATTGATTAAAATTTGCAAAATAGTTGACTGCTCGGTTAGAATTGTGGCTTAGAGTCCACTCTAGGCAGCATTCCTGGCAACTGGATGCCACTCATGAAATTTCACGAGATAGAAAAACCTAATTCTCAGGGCGCTGTTTCATACTAAAATTGCACATTGAAAAGTTCCACTCTATTCGACTTATGAACCAAAGTTAGATCACCGCAAACAAAAAATATTTTTTGTGGTAAGAGCCATTAAAATCAATTTTAAACAAAGGTCTGGATCGCACGTACTTGTTCTTAAGTACAAGTACTTTGTGATTTTAAAATTTTACGCACAAGAACATTTATTAGTGAAAAATATTCAAATGCATAAAACCCAATGTTTAGATTTCTAAGACAACTTCTAAAATAGTTTAAAATTAAAAAATATTAATAAGCAATATGCAAACAAATTACAAAAATCTTTAGTGGAGTTTTATTAATATATCAATAATTGAATAACTATACAAAATTTCTTAAAAAAAAAAGATAAAAAAATGATATGCCAATTTTTATTTTTACATTCAAGAAAATAATTTTTAGAGGATTCGTCATAATCTAAATGAAATGAAAGAAGTTCCCTCTAATAAAAATTCAACTTTATTTAATTGAAAAATATTAAATTGTTAAATAAATTTGTTCCGCTAAAGGCGATTGAAAATGCCGACTAGCTTCATCGAAGGTGCAAAATCAAGTCGAAGTGAATGACAAGTAGAAAGCACATTGACGATGACAGCAAGTCTTCGGTAAATTCTGTCACTCAATCAGCGTTGCCGTTGTTGACAAACTATCTGTTCGCTGTGTTGTTCATTGTCCGCTATTCTCTGGCAATTCCGCCACAAATTAAAAAAAAATAATAACTCACCCGTTTTCAAGAATTTTATTTGCTTAAATCAACAAATATTTTTTTCGAAATTTTTCATAGGTACAATAAGTTAGAGCCGTTTTCGAATCACTCGTTTCGGGAATCACCTAAGAGCCAAGTTTAAAGAAAATTTCTTCTGTACTTAAGGCTGTAGGTCGAGGTACAAACATACAGCCATACATACATACATACAGTTGTTAAAAATAATGAAACAAATTAGTGTGAGACAAGCGATCATCTATGTATATGAAAATAACACAAGGGCACACAAGTATTTAGTTTGTGAATATCGAACTAAAATTCATCCATAAAAAATTTCATCAAATTTGAAAAAATGGTTCTATGGTAGGTAGGTACAGTTAGTAAAATCTTAATTTCATTTTTACTTGCGATATAGGTACTATAGGGCAAGTTCTGCATTTGGAAAAAAAATCGAACTCGGGATTTTGATCAAAGTTGACATTACGATGATAGCGAAGACGAAAAAAGTGGGTCTGACAATTCCGTCTGTCTGTCTGTATGTCTGTATGTCTGTACCTCGAACTACAGCCTAAACTACTTGACGTATTTTCTTCAAACTCGGTAGTTAAGGGTCTTTTTTTTTAGCTCCAAAACTAAGGGTACCACCATACACCCGTAATGCAAAATCTTATTTATCTCGAAAACGGCTATAACGATTTTGATAAAAAAAATTAAGTGTGATATTATGGACATGGACTACATTTTGGTCAAAAAAAATTTTGGGGCAA
Organism: Chrysotoxum bicinctum; assembly: GCA_911387755.1. NCBI lineage: Eukaryota > Metazoa > Arthropoda > Insecta > Diptera > Syrphidae > Chrysotoxum > Chrysotoxum bicinctum. Next base: position 193,570,895 of record OU426988.1, read on the forward strand.
AATGTTATTAGGGGTACCTGCCATAGACCCGTTTTTTTGATTTTCGAATTTCTCACCAACGGCTCTAACGATTTTAACCAAAATTTTTATGTAGGAGCTGCTTTGCATTTGAAAAAATATAAACTAAAAATTTTTTCGAAAAAATAGTTTTTGGATTTTTAAAAAAATAATACAATTTTTTTTTTTGAAAATTCAATATCTTGAAAACCGATTCACGATTAAATTTTTAAATTACGTTTTAAAATGTATTTTATTAAATACTAACAATTTGCATATCAATTTTTTTTATAAAAATTTTAAGGAAAATTTAGTACACAAAAAACATGTTTCAGTGTGTCTGTATGTCTGTACCTCTCACTACAGCCTAAACCCTTGGACCTATTTCTTTCAATCTCGGTAATTAAGGGTCTTCGGTGATTCCCTAGAGGAAAAATTGAAATTTTTTTTAGCTCCAAAACTAAGGGTACCCCCCATACACCCGTAATGCAAAATCTTATTTATCGAAAAAGGCTCTAACGATTTTGATAAAAAAAATTAAGTGTGATATTATGGACATGGACTACATTTTGGTCAAACAAAATTTTGGGGCAAAATGTTATTAGGGGTACCTGCCATAGACCCGATTTTTTTATTTTCGACTTTCTCATTAACGGCTCTAAAGATTTTAACCCAAAATTTTTAGCAGGAATCACCTTAAGTTTAAAATAATATTGTATATAAAAATATTCGAAAAAATAATTATTGGGTTTTAAAAAAAAAAAAAAAATTAAATCAATATCTTCAAAACCTATGAACGATTATTTTTTGAAATTATTTCATAAAACCAATATTATTAAATACTTAAAATTCGCATCCCACATTTTTTTCTTGAAAAATTTTAAAGAAATTTCTTATATAAAAAATTTATTTAATAATTAAACGATTTTTTAAGGTTTATTTGCATAAATTCATACTTTTCCGGAAACCAGACGGCAATTTTATGCATTTGAACATTATTATCTCATTAAATCCATGTTTTATATTTATAAAATGTATCTTAAATTCCAAAGTACTTTTACATAAGAGCAAGTTCGTGCGATCCAGTCGTGCATTTTATTTTTTTAAATTATAATCGAAAGAAAAAAAAATGTTATCAAAATTTTAGGTGCTCTTCTCGAGAAAAAACCGATTTTCTAAAACAATTTTTCAACATTTATACGGTGGGTACCGTTATTTTAAGGTAAGGGTTTTCGAAATATTGAGTTTTAAAAAAAAAAGTTTGAGATTTTGTTTAAAAATCCAAAAAAAATTTGTTGGAAAATGTCAATATACAATACAGTTCAACTTTTTGGGGAGCTTTAACACAAAAAATGATTTAAATCGGTTGAACCGTTTTCTAGAAAATCAAAAAAAAAAAAAATGGTTCTACCATTAGTAGGGTCGAGTGGGGTAATTATAATGGATTTTGCAGTTTCCGTTTTTCTTAAACTTGAATTGTTTATAACAGCTTAATTATTTGATGTTGAGATTTTTTTTTGGATGGAGCATTCGTTTGGATTCTATCACCTACTGGAAAATAATAATTTTCAACGCGTTTGCTTACTAGTTTTCATAAAATTTGGTATTTACATTTACCCCCATCTTTTTTTAGCAAAGTCAGAAAAATGGGGTAAATGAAAACAAGGAACTTAGTATCTAGAACAGGTAGGATAAAAACAAGAGTGCACAAAATGTAAGTAATCTGGCTTTTTTAAGGACAGGTTTGGATGCCCTAACATGAAGCCCCGGTACCATCCGACTCTGGGCCTCCCATTTCGGAAAGGAGTAGCCAAGTGTATGGTTCTTATGTAGGTACCCACTAAATTAAGGAGGTCCTCATTATCATAAGTGTAACCAGCATGTGTCCTTGATATAAGGCATTTTGCTTTGATGTCTTCCACGCTTAAGGACAGTGCTGGTTTTCTGCCTCGAGATGTAATGGCAGTAGGATTTTTCCTGCCAATGATCCGATTATAAATAACGAAACTGGGAACACCGTAAGCTTGTGTGGTCTGTTCATTGGTTTTGTTTTTGTTAATAACGTCATTTACTGCACGTACAATATCTTCTGACGTGTATGACGGAGCTGAAAAATGGGGCAATTGTAAACAGCCAATAACTTTCAAATTTTGTTTTGTGAAACAATTTAAACATAAAGCATGTATCAATACTTATATTCTACTTATTTAAAAAGAAAATTTAACTTACGTTGATCACTTTTATTTGAATTGTAACAATTTTTGTAAGCACCAAAAAACTTAAAAACACAGAAAAATGAATGACTCACGCCAACGAACGAAACACAAATAACTTTTTGACAAATAACGCCATCCACGCGTCCACATATTGTAAATATAATGAGTTTTCAAATAAAATCATAGCATGCTTCGAAATATAAACGGTTTTTAGAGAAAAAAGTGTTTTTACAATTACCCCCGTTCACAATTACCCCACTCGACCCTAACAATTGTTTGGGATTTTTTTTTTCAACATAACTTTAACTAAATGAAATTTTCAGATTTTTTTAAATGTGTAAAACAGTTTTTGAGAAAAATTTTTTTTTTTTTTTTTATTTCAATTAAAAAAACTTACAGCTAATAACGTAATACATACTACATTACTAACCTTTTACAAGCTTAAATTGTTTAATTCAGTATTAATATAGAGATAACATGTTTTATTTTAATTTTTTCCAAAAAAAAAATAGAAAAATTAAGGGATTTGTGAAAAATAAAAATAAAATATAATTAACAAGAAACCAAAACCAAAAATCATCAGAAAAACACAACAATTTCAAGAAGAAAGGAAGTATGTAATTAATATTGAATTTAATTAAGTATGGAGATGAATGACGGACCACTTTCTGTTACAATTCTTAACAAAACACTTTTGGAATTTACGTATTCGGAGCACAAAACATCAAAATCTGTAAACAGAATATTATGATATTTTTGAATTCTAATTATTGGTGATTTAAGAAATAAATTAGTACGGTGAAATGGTATTTTAAATGTTATTATGTTATTACGATTTGGGCGAGCCGGGCAGTGGATGTTTATGTTGTTCAATAAGTATTGACATTCGATTTTTCCACAGATTATAATAAATAGAAATAATTCGTCTGTAAGACACCTGCGCTGAAACAAAGTTATCATCTTGAATATGTTTAGCCTTTCATTATAGGTAGAATGCTGTCCTAATATTTTATATTCAAGGTATCTGGTAAATCTTTTTTGGGTGTTTTCAATTTTTTCTGAATACGTGGCATAAAATTGCGAAAAAAAAATCGTATGGGACGTACCGTTATTTTTGGTTAACAAAAAAAATGATATCTACCAAGTTTAAAGAAAATCGGTCGAGCCGTTTAGGTTATAGTCGAACAGACTTACAGATAGATAGAAATTCGAGACCAACTTTATCCGTGTTCTCTATCATCGATCGTAATGTTAACTTTGACCAAATTTCGAGTTCGATTTGTAAAATGTAAAATGAATTTTGTTAATACCACACAGCACACACACAGGTCTTCTTATTCCAATTCAACATCTACCCGCCCTTATCCATTTATCCAAAACTATTTGTGTTTAGCATAAAATGATTTGCTGTACGGTGAAAAAAGTTAACGAACGGTAAATAAAAATAAGAGAAACTTCTATAACTCTTATGAATTTCTATAAAGTTTTAATTTAAATACATATCTCTCAATTTATTTCGATAATTTCACATTTTATTTAAATTCCTATTCTATATTTTTATTTGATTTCAATAGTTCGATAGAATATAATTCGATTGAACGAAAATATCGAATATCGAATAACTAAAATGGAAAGTTTCAATTCTAAGCATCGAATAAAAAATTGATGTATTTTTTGTTAGACAGTTGATGATAAGAAATTGCTCCTCAAATTGAAGTAGAGTGATTTTTTAAGAGCTATCGGAAATTAAAAAAAAAAAAAAAAACACCTAAAATTCCGAGCAATGCATGAAATCTTTATTTAAATTGATAGTACGGTCGATATAATTTAATGTTTGAAGATTATTTCATGTAAATGTTGGCCGCGGCTTCGGCACTGTATAGCGCTCACCATTCACATGAACGTTGCGATTCGCATCATCTTTGAAGAAATACGCCCCAATGATTCCGCTAGCCCATAATCCGCACCAAACAGTGACTTTTTCTGGGTGCATTGGTAGCTCGGCCAACTTTTCAAGAGCCCATTCACCAAAAATTTGGCGTTGTGGTAGGTCGTTCGGCTTCAATTCTTGCACCAGCTGTATTTTGAAAGGCTTCACATCTTAAACTTTCCGCAAAATTGTCCACGTAATGGATTAACAGAGGTCCAATTGCTGCGAACGGCCGGCACCTAATCGATAATTCACGGTCATCACTAACACTGGCCGATACAGCTGCGATATTTTCCTCAGTTCGCAATCTACGTAAGAGTGTTGGTAGTTTAATGTCCAACAATGTAAATTTGATGCTAAATTTAGTCACAATAGTAGGTCGATGAATCTGACCATAAAATGGAAGAAGCGCGGGATGAACTTTCTTAACAGAACACGCATTTTGATAATAAAATTCAATAATTTGCATGCGTTGTTCATTTTTAAGACGATTCATGGTTAAATTAGATAAATTAGATAGACTAAACTGAAGATGTTTGACAGTGACACAAAATACGAAACGTACGTGAGCTGTGAAAACCAGTGTTGCCTTTTAAAGTCGGCAGTAACTAATCTTATCGACATTCCCAGGAATTGAATGTGATTAAAAAATACAATTTTGTAAAAAATTATAACACGGAGTTAAGCTGCAAAAGAAGAGTGGACAGGCGAATTAGAAAACTACACACTCAAAGCAAATGCCATTAAGTACTGGAATTTTCGGGCCTAGAACAAAACTTTCCATACAAACGCGACAATCCACTAGCATTTTCCAGGCGGAGGTCAATGCCATAGCGAAAAGGAACTACTGAAACCAAGACATTGCCATTATGTGAAGCCTCTCTCAAAGCACTAAGCTCATACGCCATCACGTCTAAGTTGGTGTGAGAATGTGTATGCAGGCTAAATGAACATGGCATAAACCATAATGTCTCACTTCATTGGGTACCTGGGATGTCCAGCAAAATGAGGAGGCAGACTGCCTAGCAAAATAGTCCCAAGGACTCCTCTAATGGGGTAAGAGCTACTCTGCGGTATTTGAGAAAATAGGATTAAAAACGAAATCAAAATAGAGAAGGAGGCCAGAAAATCCAAACTGGAAAGAACTCCTATAACTTAGGCAGACCAAATTACTTCTTCGGAACTAAAAGAACTTTAACCATTAGCATTGCAAGAACTGTATCACCTTAAGTAGGTACAATCTACGAATAGTAACAGGACTCCTCACGGCTCACTGTAAACTAAGAAGACGCTTGAGTATTTTTGGCCACACATGAAGATTCTGCAATACTCATTACGAAACGAAGGGACACATACTAGGCGGATGCGAAGCACTAATGCATTAAAGAAACAAGTATATGAAAGACTTTACCAGGAAGAAGAGTGTCATTAATCCTCTCTGAAGGTACTCCAAATAATCAAACTCATCAAAGGGATAAACTTGGAGGAAGAGCTGTATAGCTATCAACTCATCTAGTTCTGGATGGGGGCACAATAGATCCTTAGGTCGCAGTGCAAACCCCTGTTCAATATTCATTCATCGAAATGAAATCCCTTAAATGGAAGAAGCGTGTTGATGTGGTTGCTGTCAGGAATTTTAAGGCATATGCAATTAAAGATCGTATTTGAACAGTGGCCGTACTGATGATTTCGAATGTACTATTTAATCAGTTAGTGAGGTTTTAGACGGCATATTTTTCAAAATCCTACATATGAGATTTTAATTTTAAGGTCCAAATCTATCAATTAATCCTATACCTATTCATATAGCTCCAAAAGTGTCCAACATCAATGGAAATTGGGGTTGTTCTTGCACGTTATTTCAATGTGATAAATGGTCTTGGACATTTTTAAAGTTCTCTTAAAATGTAACTATTTCAATTTTCTATCAAAAAGCAATTTCACTTCTTTTCTTACAGTATTATTTCAACTACATACATCAAAATGAGCCACCGTTTTTCTGCACCTTAATTATCTTCAATTGATTAAACTGCTTTCTGGTTAAACTTAATCTGGACTGCCTTTCTTAATGACGTAGTTAAAAACTCCTTCTGGTGATTGCCAACTGCCGAAAGAAAAATGTCATGCCAATCTCGGGCGATAATAATATTAATGGCTTTTTGTCCTTTTGGGGAACAACCTTCTCGAAACAAATGATATTATAAAAAACCAAAAAAAAAAAAAAAAAACTAAGAACTCCACGGTGGATGGGGTGGAAGGTAGGGTGTTAGAGGGTGTTTGGTCATTCCTAACCGTGTGCGGTTGTGCTTGTAAGGTTCGTTAATTGTGTACAAAAAGTACTTAGGGATTTCATTTGTTTTCCCGTTGCACACGAACAAAAACATAGCGCAAATTGTTTCTTTCATTGGTTGTTGAAGAGGTAGTACCATAGTTACTTATCTGCTCGGTGAAAGATTGTTGGAAAGTAATTTGTCCTGTCATTGTGGAGGACATCTTTTTTGCTTGTGTCCTTGCTCATCGTCCTGTCCTATCTGTTTTAATCAATTTCTCATCGTTTGTTGTTAATTGAATGTCGTTAAATGAATTGTTGTTGCCAGTGTTGTTGAGTGTGAGTGTCGGACACTAAGTGGTCTTCCTTTTGTTCAAGAAAATTGAAAGGATCCCATCTTTAGGTAGCAGTTAACAACATTGTTATGTGACTATACAAGTGTTGTTTGAAAGCCACTTCAGTTAACAATGCATTGGAATTTTATTGTTCCCTTTAGAAAAGAGACAGTAAGTCATTTAAGTTGGTTTTAAAATGCCACAACAAGAGCACACTGACATTCAATACACACCTAACGCACTTTTTCGTTGGATACATATTTTTAAGATTTGAACTAAAATGTACTATAAACAATTCTATAGCTGGATCACTCTTTTATAATATATGCACTAATTGAGGAGTTTGAAAACTTTTCCACTTTTCTCTTTTTTGAAATAAGAGCAAAGGAACTAAATAAAGCAGACAGTTTTAATATAAATACAAGCTTTTTCAATATTCTCAAATCTAACCATCCTTTGATTATTATCAAAATCAAAATACTCAACAAAAAATCTCGTAGGCTCTACATATTCTAAATGGCTGCCACAAACAACTATTTGACAGATCTGTCAGAAAATTTGGGTACGTTCTTTTGAAAGATGCTCCTTGAGAGGTGGCGAACCCATTTGTTTGGATTTTCAAGGACTTATTGTGTAACGGGTGGGTTGGATTCTACGAAAAAATCTAAAGCTTTGCGATCGTGAAATTCCTTTCTGTAGAAGGGCTTTCCATTGTCGACAGATCGAAGTGGAGTAGGATATCACTATACTAATTGTGGTTGTGTTCTCGCCAAGGTGCTCTCGCACAGACGGTAACGGAAGAATTATTTAAGATAGAATAAACTTTGTCTCGAATTCCAGTTCGGTAAAGATTTTCAATAGTATGGTTACGTGAACACGTCATAGGCCAACAACAGCTCTTATGTCTCGGTATTGTATTGTTGGCATCGGATTGTCCAGCTTGCTGAACTGAGGTAAAACCAGGCTCCTGTCCTCTTGGTATAGGGGCTTCGCTTCGTTTGGTTAACTTCCCTATCACATTAAATCTATCGGTTATGTAAGAGACACAAGAAGCCTCGGATAATGATTACCTTCAAATGGCAAAATGACCCAGTACGTCAAAGGATAATGATCTGATATTATATACCTAGAACGTGAGACCGCTTTACCTCCCAGATGCTACTCAAAAGATTGAGTTTATCGTTACGCGGTATAAGGCAAAAATTAACGCAATGCAAGAACTACCACGGATGGGATCAGATATACTGGGAATAAAGAATTGTGACATTTATAACAGTTGCGATGAAGAATTACAAATGATATAATACGGAATCGTCGTGTGAAATCAATTAAAAACCAAAGTAAGTTAGAACCAACATAGCCTACCATCTACCACAGAGAAAGAGCTCGTCGTATGATGAACGCATTCAACTGAAATGAGTGATGAATGAGATACGAATATCAGCCAGTGCAAAATAATAGCAGCAAAAGAATATAATCATGAAAATTTAAGAGAGAAGAAAAATGTCTTGCGTAGATAGAAGAGAGTTTACGCAGGGTCGCGCTCAATAAGATTGAAGAATCTAGCGATATAAAAAACATTCGTATATTTTATAAAAAAAAAGTTAAACAACTAGCTGATGGTTCTAACACCCGAACGCTGAGTATTGAAACTACGAAATTAACCTAGTCATCGAACCACAGCTGCTAAAAGGGCATCGTGAAGAGCAGTGGCGTAGCGAGGCGGGGGCAAAGGGGGCACAGGCCCTGGGCGGCACTTTGCTTGGGGGCGGCAAATTTAAAAATATCCGGGCGGCATTTTGCTGCAATTTTTCTAAATACGTTAATGTAAATGGTTTTTGTATGTTTTGTTTTTATATTTTTTCTAAGCTAAGTGTAAGCTTACTTTTGTAACAAATTTTAATTGTGAAAAAATATAGTGTCCTTTTCGGAAATATATTTTTTCCTTTTGAGCTGAAAGTTCCGTGTGTGTGCGTAGGACGAAGGTACATAATACAAAAGATTTTCGCGCCACGGTTTTGCTGTCGGCAATGATACACGTCTTTCTCTTGTTTTTTTTTTTTTTTTGTTGTATCATCGTTATGTTGTGTCTGAGATGTGTATTGCGCCATAAGGAATTGTGAAGCACAATGATCGACAACGACTCTGATTTGGAACAGTACTCGTAAATGATTGTTTCGTTCTATGTGTGTCCTGGTGCAAAGCTTTTTCGTTTGCCTTCTTTCAACTACCTCTCATGAGCAGGGTTCGACTCTTACTCTAATCGGAGTAAATTTACTTCAATTTTACGAAATAAAATAGATCTACTTTGTTACTCCGTTTTTTAATATTTAGGTAGCTACTAATTTTTTTCCACACTGAAAAATTCAAAATTTCTTTAGCCAAACCACATGAAACGGAATGACCACTGTGTTAATAAATTTTGTAACCAACTCTGACTCTGAATTACTAAATCTAAATCTACTCCAGAAATTTTTAATTCGTTTATTTTTTTATAAGTCTGCTCCAAAATTTTACTACCATGGTTCGAACCCTGCTCGTAAAGCTAGAACTTGAGACAAAAACATTTCGTTTGTTTCGACTGATTCGATGTGAGTTGGCTCATAAGAGTCCATGTATTCGTATATTGTTGTATCTTTTATCTAAGGTGTGTTAGTCAGTTGTATTTTTTTCTTTTTAACTTGTCTGTGTTTCGAGTGTTGTGAAATTTTTTAAAATTGTGTGTACGGGTACAGTACCTACCTACATAAGCGCAAGAGATTTTCATTTTACCCTTTTGGATTGATTACATAAAGTAAGTAAATTGATGAAACGAAATACCTAGCTGATGGCTCGGAAATAATCCATTGATTTTTCTGAGTTGAAACCCCCAGTTGGCTTTATTAATATTGTTTTCTCCAAATCTCCAGAACCATAAGTTCCATAAAAAACATTTTCTCACATTTTTGTAAAAAATTGAGTTCTCTATTTTTTACCAAGAAATGGAAAGTTAATAAGTTATTACTAAAAATAGGGAAACGATTTCAAGAAAAATTTTTTTAATAAATTAATCAATAAAAGTTAAATGATTTTTATTTGCGATATATATACATTGCAAGTTATGGATTTGTAAAAAAATCAAATTCGACATTTTGATCAAAGTTGACATCGTAATCTCTATGATTACGATGATAGCGAAGTTGAAAAAAGTAGGTCTTGCAATTCTGTCTGTCTGTCATTTCGGCTGGTACTTGGTACCTAGCGTTTTTTGAGCATTTTAATACCAAAAATAACGGTAGGTTCCCGTCGTACAATTTTTTTTCAGCAAAAAATGAAAATCTTATTTTTCTCAAGAACGTTCCCACAACTTTAAAAAAAATTCAGTAATTTTTTTACAAAAAGGCTACCATTTTATAAAAAATTCCCAAAAATGGTTATAAATGGTACCTCCCAAAGATCCACTTCTTTGACTTTTGATTTTCTCAAAAACGATTCCACTGATTTTGATCATTTTTTTTTACAGAGAATGTTTTCTAAAAGTTTAGAAGTATTGTATACCAAAATTTTCAAAAATCTCGAAAACAAGTTGGTCGATTTTTACTAAACTTGGTACGCAACAGGTTCTTGACATTATCTAGCAGATTTTAAATACAAAATTTTCATATAACCAAAAATAACGGTACCTCCCATACAAAAGTTTAAAAACCGGCATGGAAAATCTCATTTTTCTCAAAAACGACTCCTACGATTTTGATCAAAATTTTTGTGTGAGTTAGCAAACATAAATACGATCTACGATAATATTATTGTAAAAAAAATTTCTATCGTCTAATAAAAGTTACTCTCATGAAACCATTTTTTCGACTATCTCATTATCTGCTCAACCGATTTTAATTATTTTTTTTAAACAAGAGCTCCTGTTTGAATAATATTGCATATCAAAATTTTCAAAAAATCAAATTTTGGATTAAAAAAAAATCAAAATTATTTTTTGAAAATTCGATATTTCAAAAATGGTGGATAGTTTTTTTCAAAATTAATCTTTAACTCCGCATTAACAAGTACTAAAAAATGGCGTACCAATTTTTTTTTAATATTTTCAAAATTTTATATACATAAATGTACATACCTACATATACCTTATATAAAAAACGATTTTTAAATAATAAATCAGACGGTGTACATCGCGTTGGTGTCAAATCAATTTCAGATTTTAAAAGATAAAACCAGTTTTGAACACTTTAATTTTGATGGGCTGTTGTGAAATATGTTTAAGTTAAAAATAATCCTTGGCCAATATTTCTGTTTCTTCATTTCCTTATGTATAACAATAATTGAAATAAAAAAATATTATAGGTATAATAATTATTACTATAACTATAAGAATAATAATAATTAAAGGCAGTGCGGGTTGATTTTTTTTTAAACCAGTTTTCTACATAATATAATATAAATAAATATAATAAATCTGTGAATAAAAAATTAAATTATAAAAAGGTAAGTTAAGTAGCTGTTTCACTTTGATGTTTTTTTTAACAGCAAACGCAATTAAAGGCCCAGAAAAAAATTGCTAGGGGCGGCAAAATTGGCTCTGCCCCGGACGGCAAAAACCCACGCTACGCCACTGGTGAAGAGGTACACTACAGCTCTTCGATAACAGAGGTGATGTTTTGGTAGTATTCATAAAACCATCAACCAACTATAAGTGGAAGAAGGCATGCCTGCTGACTAGACAATCAGCTCCAAAAAAGGCGATCCTATGTCATACAAGAACTATCGGGGTATATCCCTACTTACTGTTGCACATAAGATCAAATCTTACTTGCTGTGCGAGCGTCTCAAACCGATATGAAATACTTATGTCAGCAAATACCAATGTGACTTCCGGCTAGGCAGATAGTCCTGAATCCTGAATACGACCAACGAATTTTAAGTCAAAACTCACCAACAACTTCAAAAGCACACATAATACAAGGTAGGTCAAAAGTTTCTTCCTTATTTAAAAAAAAATATTAACTCTTCTGTTTTTAATTTTTACCAGCGACTTATAGGTACTCGAACTCGAGATTTTGATGCAAGTTGACATATAAGGATGATAGCGAAGACCAAAAAAGTGGGTCTCGCAATTCTTTCTGTCTGTCTGTTCGACTGCAGCTAAACGCCTCGGCCTTAGGCTCGTATGCACCGAGCGCTACTAAACGGCTCTTAACCACGGTTGCCAGTTTGGTCATTTATGACCAAATCTGGTCATAATTTTTTCACTTGGTCACATGGTCATTTTTTATTCCATTTGGTCATTTTTTCAACGAATTGAAAAAAAAAACTTTTTTTTACTTTATATGTTCTTAAAAATGAAATGTATACCAAAAGTGGTTTTATTAGCGTATGATACCCCAGCACGATCACTGAATGCACAAAAACTGAATGCGTTCTTTTCCAGCTTCCGAATTTGATGATAGATAGCTGGAAAACTTAAAATTGTGCGTTAATTTTGCGCAATGTTGCTTCTTCGCTGGGTAAAAATAAAATATACTATTTGAAAATTTGATTGGTCTTTCAACTGACGAGGCTAGTGTTATGGTTGGTGAGGTTTATGACCATCAAGCCAAATTGAAAAGCAATCACCCATATTCTGAAACGCGTATTTATGACTCGTATTCGACTACAGTCGTATGTTGTTATTCACTTGTACTATACTAATATTGGGAAACGAAAAACATCGTTTACGACTGTTCCTACGACTATAGTCGAATACGCACTTTAATGCACTTGCCATTGGCGCATCTTCGCTTTGCATATTATTGCAAAAAGTTCCTAGTGAAGTTGGAAAAAAGTGTCGCCACATAATACATACATTTTTTGCTTATAGTGCCAACCGCATCAACCAATTTAAAGAATTTCTAAAAATATTGCGCAGTCCCATTGCACAAAATATTGGGTATTTTGCAACCGAAAATTTTACGAATTAAGTTTAATAAAAACCAAATTAAGAATTGGACTCAATTTTGTAACCATTAATAATATAATGCTAGCCAAAGAGCCTGAAGATCAAAAAATTAGTAATGGTGTTAGGTCTGCAAAAAATGTTTGTGAAAACATTATATTTATTTTTATAGTTATTAAGTGGCAATAATTGATCTTCATACATAAATATATCGCGCAAAATTTTAAACAGCTTAATAATAAGGTATTATGATGATAGATTACTTTATCTCTTTCTTAATTTTAAACATTTCCTACCAGTATAAAAAACAAATGCGATGAATTAATTGTTCTGTGTTTCTTTTTTTTATTTTGGTCATTTTTAACTACATTTGGTCATTTTTATTTTCAACTTTGGACACAATTTTTTTTTTCAAGTGGCAACCGTGCTCTTAACTTTACGAGGCTCTTAACTTGAAATTTCTGTGGGGTATTCACCAACCACTCGCAAGTGTTTTTCGAAGTTCGAAAATGAGAGCCACTCTCTCTCTTGTTCAGTTCAGTGTGTTGTGGGGTGCACATCTCATCTGAAAGAAACCTTCTTGTTAAAGCCTAAATAAAAAAGAAAAAAAAAAAAAAAAAAAAAGAAAAATGAATTGTTCGGTGTGCAAAGAGAAAATTGATAGAGTCTCTAAATTCAAAGTGACATGTGGTAACTGCAAGTGTTTTTTTCACAATAACTGCGTGAACCTTAGACATGAAGACCTTGAGTTTATGAAAGTAAATAAGAAATCATATCAATGTGAAAGGTGCACAGCCCTAAAACGTCGCAGTTTTCGCAATCCCGAGTCAGTGCCAATACAACCACTTGAAGCAATTGCAAACCCACCAGCTAATACAACTTCAAGCGATTTAAGCACTCCCAAAACATCTCTTTCCACCGAAGCTGAACCGACATTGCAGATGGTTTATCAAAAACTTTTAAATATGGAAATCCTACAGAAAGAATACCTCCAAACTGTGATTGATCTACGAAAAGAAAATGCTGATCTAAAATCCAAATTGAACACTCTAGAGAGTAAATTGAATTGGCAGAACCAGTATCAAAAAAAGAAATGCATCGAAATAACTGGAGTCCCCGAAGTCAATGACACAAATGCACAAAGTAAGGCGCTTCAAATTTTTCGTTCTGCTATGTCGTTAAACGTAGGCGACAAAGATATTGATAAATGCTTTGTCAAACAAGTGAAAAGCAACAACAACAACGACAATAATGAAGAGCCCACTTCCACCGCATGCAAGTCTATCATTTGTATCAGCTTTGTGGACCTCGCAGTCAAGCAACGAATAATGAGGGAAAAGAAAACGAAGAAAGAAAACATCAACTCTTGCGTTCTTGGCGGCAGCAAAGGAAATGTTTACATCAACGATGCCTTGACCAAATACACCCAGGTACTTCTAATGCGAGCGAAAGGGGCGAGGAAGGAAAAAAATTTTAAATTTGTTTGGTATTCAAATAATAAAGTGTTAATGAGAAAAGAGGAAGGTAGCAACATCATTGTGATTAGGTCGTTTGAAGACCTATTAAAAATATAAAACTCAATTTTATTTTTTTTTCTTTAAATGAATTTTGATCTTATAGATATTGATAATGATGTTCCTACCTTAACTTTTAATAATATTTCAAATGGTGAAAATGTATTTTTAAATGAATTATATTGTGATAACAAACTTTTTTTTGTACACCAAAATGTCAGAAGCTTAAGAGAAAACTTTTCTGCTCTCATTACACATTTAGATTCTTTTCTTTGCATGCCTGATTTGATTCTTGTTTCTGAAATTTGGATTTATAATTTTGAAGATGGTGATTACTCTTTGCCTGGATATGATTTTGTAGCTAATACTAATGAAACTTACGCTGCTGGTGGTGTTGGGTGCTTTATAAGGAATGATATTTGCTATGATTACTCAGCTATTCATTTGGTGAGTGCTGATGTTATAAAAATTTCTATTAATATAAATCGCGAAGTTTTTGTTGTTATATGCGTTTATAGATTTCATAAATATGCATTTTCGGTATTTTATGAGGAATTTTCAAGGTTGTTAGAACGTGAAAACGCAAAAAATTTGTTGATCCTAGGTGATTTTAATATTGACATTTTAGAAAAAAACGATACAATCTCTTCATTTTTGGATCTAATAGCTTTGTTTGGGCTGGTGTCTTTGATTAATGAGCCAACTCGATTAATATCAGGGAAGTGTCTCGATCATATTTTTTGTCGCGTCACAAATAAAGACTATACTTGCTTAGAAAAATGTGTTTTCGATTTTCAAATCACCGATCATTCAATGACCGGTGTACTTCTTGAAACTTTAGATAAAATTAAATGTAAGAAGTATGATAAAGATAATTTTACTATTATGATGCCTAAACTTGATCGAACTAAATTAAATAATTTGCTATTATTTGAACCATGGGAATTAGTTTATATTGAAAGTGATGTATCCAAATCGTACGATCTTTTTGTTGAAATTATAAAACGGAACATGGAAAATTGTACTTATTTCTCAACTTATAAAAAGAAAAACAAAAGGTTAAAACCCTGGATTACCACAAGTTTACTAAAGAGGATCAAAACTAAGAATAAACTCAGGGTAAAATGTTCCAAGCATAAATTTAATATAAAATTGAAAATGAGATACAAAAAACTATCTTCTGAACTTAAAAAAGAAATTCCATTATATAGAGATGCATACTACAACAATCAGTTTAACGAAATTAAAGGTAACTCTAGACGTGAATGGCTAATAGTAAATAATATTTTTAACAAAGCTACTACAGCAAAAAAACCCATTGAGCTGTGCATTAATAACATTATCTACAAGAATGAACATGAAGTAGCCAATGAGTTTAACAAGTATTTTGTAAATATAGCACAAGACACTCCTCTAAATGTTAGATCACATTCTTGTCCGAACTGCCATCGTAGCGAGCACGGTTGTCATAGTTTTTTCTTTGAACCAATCACAGCACTAGAAGTTTCTAAAACTATAAATAATCTTAAAAATACTAATAGCTGTGGATATGATGACATTTCTAACCTTCTATTAAAAGATATTAAATGGTCTGTTGTTGACATCCTAGCACATATATTCAATAATAGCGTAATATCTGGTGTATTTCCAGATGCGATGAAATGTGCTGATGTCGTACCACTTTATAAAAAAGGTGGTAAGGATAAGTTTAATAATTATCGACCAATTTCGCTGCTACCGTCAGTAAGTAAGGTTTTTGAAAAACTTATTAAGATAAGGATCGTGAAATTTCTTAATAGTAAAAATTTTTTTGCTCCATCGCAGTTTGGTTTTCGTGAAAGAAAATCAACGGAAGATGCACTCTTGGATTTTTGCTCAAACATTTTTAAAAGCTTAGATGATAAAAAATACACAGGTGGTTTATTTGTTGACATAACAAAAGCATTTGATATGGTTAACCACAAAATTCTATTAAAAAAGCTAGAGTGTGCAGGTTTTAGGGGTTCCATACTTTTGTGGTTTACGTCATATCTTAATAAACGATCTCAGAAGGTTAAAATTAATAAGATTAGAAGCAGTGAGGAATATACATATATGGGTGTACCCCAAGGATCGGTAATTGGACCCTTACTGTTTCTAATCTATATTAATTCACTGTTTGAGTTGCCTTTCAAGGGTGTGTTAACAGGATTCGCTGATGATATCGGATTCGCGTATGGGACACAAAGTGTTTTAGACTTAACAGCCAATATAAACGAGGATTTAAGTATTCTTCGTGTCTGGTTTGCTAGGCATGAACTTGTTATCAGCTCTAAAACAAAACTTATGTTGTTTAATTTATCGAATGTCCATAACCTTGATATAGATGTTTTTTACCACTCTCCGGAATGTGAACGTTTTAAACTATGTTACTGTAAATGTGAATCTGAACTAGCAAGGAATACTTTTAAAAATAATCTACCATGTAGTGAGAATTGTTTTCAAATTGAAAAGGTAGATGAGTTCCAATATTTAGGTATAACTTTGGATTCAAAAATGAGTTTCTCTGGCCATACTGAAAAGTTGAGAAGATACTTTCGTTCCATTCTCAGGCACTTTTTTTATTTGCGCTCTGTTTGTAGTAATGACCTTTTAAAAACGATATATTACGGAATTTTTCATTCCAAGATGCAATACGGAATAACTTGCTGGGGGGGAACAAATTTTAACAAAATACAACCACTTTTAATATTACAAAAACTTATAATTAGAAAAATATTAAGAAAATCACGTATGGATCATAGTTTTCCATTATTCGCGAGTTTGAAAATTCTTCCTTTACGTCACCTGTACTGTTTTAAGGTATTAAAAACATTCTTTTTGAGATCTGGTCACAGAAATTTAAGAATTATTGAAAATTATAACATGCGTGGAGTTCATTCATTTTTGGTTAACATTCCTCGATCGCGCACCACTGCTTTTCGTAGGTTTTATAATATAACTTCTTGCAGACTTTTTAACAAACTACCGCTTTATATCAGATCAGAATTATCACCATCTAAATTTTTGAAAGATTTAAAATTATGGTTGTTTAGCTTTGATCATGCTTGTTTTGAATCATTTGTATAATGTTATTTACTTAAATATCGCATTTCGTTTGTATTTCTCTAATTTAAATTACTTATATTCATTGTATGAATTTTCTTTTTTAACTTTAATCTTTATTTTTGAAGGGTCACCCCACCCAATGTTAAATTAATTTGAATTTTTGAATATGAAGGGGCATTTAAAACAATTTTTTTAAAAATTCTAAATGCTTCTACTATATTTCTCTTTTATTTTTACTGTATTATATGAAATAAATTGTTATTGAAGAATTATTTGAGAAATAAAGAAATGTATCTATCTATCTATCTATCTATACCCAAACTGTGAAATGTTGTGGAATGTTGGTCTTGACAGCAAATGGATACTCTTATACTTGGCACTGCTCACATGGATTCGAGTCAAATGCGTGCGTGGCACACGCACAACCGAACAAACTTTCGAAGAGAGCGCTCGGAAGTTAGGAGTGGTCGGGCTCGGGACCACTCCTAACTTTTAAGAGCGCTCGTAGATCTTCACTAATATTGCTTGGTGAATAGGTTTATGAGCTTCTTAAGTTATGAGCGCTCGGTGAATACCGGCCTTAGTCTGTTACATAGGGGCAAGTTCGTGCGACCCAGTCGTACATTTTATTTTTATGGTACTTATACAACAAACTTGGGAGATTTACTTAAATGAACTACAGCGCTTTAGAGGGGACCAAACTAAATGAATTTTATTTTGAAAATAATCACTCGGTTATTTTAACAGAAAGAGCTTATCGGCGACATTTTAATGTATGGAATCCCACTGCGCACGTGACTACGGCATTAGTGGCACGATTTCGTCAACAATGAGCTGTAGTTGATCTTCCTCGACCTGGAAGACCTCGCACTGCCTGAACTTTTTTTTTTTTTTTTTTTTTTTTTTTTTATAATTTACACGCGCTCAAGGGATTATGATTACCCTTTAAATGTTTCAACACAGCGCGGGCGTTGAAGTTAAGGAAGGGAAAGAAGGATAGGAAAGATGTGTGGCACGATGTTCTGAGACTGAAGGTTGTTGTCTCAGCTATTTTATCTCCAGGGATGGCGGCTGAACTAAAGCGGAGAATGCCATGTCTTATTTCCATGTCGCTTATGATTCACATTATTTTATTCGTGTTCATCCATGTTGGGCATACTAGTTTAACTCAATTACATGTTGTTAGTGTTATGCCTGAACAACATGTAATGAGTAAACCAGCAACCCATTGATGACAATTTTAGAAGGTTTTTAATGGAATTAAAACGACATAGACGACGGCAGGGATCGAACCTGTGATCATGAGGTTCACAGGCGAGCACACATCCATCGCACCACGGCCACCCCCAACTAAAGCGAATGTGGAACGCATTCTTGTAAGTGTTGTGGAGAGTCCAGAAATATCGACACGAAGGCGCTCTGGGTGAACTCGGTGTGTCCCGCAGTTCATTGCGAAGAGTTCTACTAAGAACCGAATTTCAATGCATACTGTAAGTATCTCCTTACAGAAATATTTTCCACCCACAACCTACGAAAACTGTCGAAAACTTCTTGAAACCTTTTAATATGGATTGGCACAATGTGGTTGATTGTCTCTCAAAAGCATATTTAAGAACTCAAAGTATTTGGAAATAAAGACTTCTTTAACACATCTTTTCTCTATTTCTCAGATCTATGATCTAAAAACAAATAAATTTTTTTTTAGCAAATGATTATTTTTTTAATCGCAACATTCATTTGAAAAGTCTTGCTTTCATTCCAGTCCATAATACCTCCTTTAAAATGTTCTCAAAAATTTAGTTTCAATTAAAAATTGGTATATCATCTTTAATTTTGAACAAATTTAAAACATAAACATAATTACATATATACATCACCCTATCGGAAGATGTTATAATTTTTGCGAATGGCGTCATTCATCAATCACATTTGACATTTTTTGTGAACTAGACAGCTGCGTTAGCGTTATACAAAAAGAAAAGCAATGGAGCGCTCTACTGTCAATTCATCATTAATCTCAACAATGAAGAAGACGATTTTAAGTCGAAGATCTTCATGAGCGACGAGCCGCATTTTCACTTAAGCGGTTACGTCAATAGGCAAAATTTTCGTTTCTGGGTCACTGTAAATCCGTGTGTGATGCACTAAAACCCATTCACCCATTACATCCACTCAAAACCACTGTGTGGTGCGGCATTCACGCGGGAGGAGTCGCTGATCCGATAAAACGGACACAAACGTGTATCAACACTGTCGGCAGCTACTACTTGACGGATATAATCTTTTCCACTTAAGAGACAAAATTGTTTAGGTCCAAATAAATGTTTCCATCACTCAAAATCTTTTTTTTTTCATTTAGTGAAAAAGCAATTCAAAAACAAAATTGGATTATTCATTCTGCGCCACCTTGTACATACAGTAGTGCAAATTCCCCTAAAACACTTTATTTTTTCGTGTTTCTAATGTTTGCACTTACTACAGAATTGACATTACTTTTCCTTATTGGATGGACAATCATCTGTCAGACCTAATGGAAGTATACTTTGCATCTCCTCTTTTCGCACAATTATCTCAGAAAATTGATATTTTTAAGTGGAAATTCCTATAAAAACTGCGAAAGTAAAGTGGAATCTATCCAAATTGGGCAGAATTTTTTTGTTAATAAAACAGGTGCGAAATAAATTGTTACGTATTTTTTTTATTATTCATAGCATACTTTTAATTTTAAAATTCAACGATATTATGCAGAAGAAATTTAAGTGCATAATAAAGGGAAAAATTAATACATTCAAAAAATGTGGTATTTCTAACCGTGAATTTCCAAAAGAAAGGCATTTCGAATTATTCAGATAAGGTAGAAAATAATGGGAGAATTGCTAAGCTTGCGAATAATGACAAGTTTACAGATGGCCAGATGCAACTGATATCCCATGAAGCAGGCAGAAACCAGCTGTTTTATTCTAATTTTAAGATTAAACTTGATTGCAAGCTGACGCGTTTGAAAAATCTTAAAAGCTTACTCTAGCGTTGTATTTAATCAAATACAAGCTACCCTTAAGACTCTAGACTTGCTCCTTACCTATGACCATAAGTATTTTATCGCCCCTAGGTACATCAAACCATTCCTTTGTGTTATATGTGTATATTTCTGGTGTCAACAAAACCCAGTTTGAGAAAAAATACCTTAGACAACTGTTTGGAAATATGAGAAAGCCAACTGCTCCAGTTGGTCTCAATGATTTCTTCAGGAAATTTAACTGGTCACTATGCTTCCTCTATAATGACGTGGACTCCACTGCAGATATAATTACAAATTTAATTTTATTCGGAATGAAGAAGTTTATCCTGCCGTATATAGGTTAGTAGGGTCACAGAAGAATGTTTCCGATGTAATGTTATAAAGCCAATTCTACTGAAGAAAACCGGAATAAATTCAAGCAAACTTGAAAGACCTATAATGAAGATATTCGACGAATCAAATTTTTATATTTTTGCAAAAATTGCAACGAATAATTCAATGTTCCAAGGGTAGTTAAGTTTTTTAATTATGTGTAAAAAATTTACGAAATACTACTTCTTCCGTTCCTAAGTTCGTCTTCATTGACACTACTTATGTCAGCTCACAAGTATAAAGCGGCCAATACACACGGCACTTGTGTGCATAGACCGGTCCCAATAGGAAATTTGCTCTTCCAGGAAAAATAATGGTGAATTCCAAGTGGAAATCACGTGGCACTTTCATCGTTAGTATTTAGTAGTAGAACGGCAGCGTATGATTAGCTCATCAAATTTTGATCTCGATAGCATTGTCAAATCGGGAGCTATGAGCCGCTTAGAATTTAATGCTTCAAAAACTCAATGCTATTTCATGTCATTAAAGCGCAAAAATTCTAATGACTATATTCTATAGTAGAGCCGTAATTTTCCCCCAAAATCGTTTTATTCAAAAACCTTATTCGTATGACCTTTGACCCCCCTGTAACTGACCTAACCGTTATCCAATCAGGAGAGGATTCATTTCTCAGATCGTAAAAAGTAATAGCAGCTTATTTCAATCTCTAACTAAGTTCAAATTTCATTCTATTTAGGCGCATGAGCCTTCCTCAACTGTTACCTCTTATCCTGCACATTATACATCACGTACAGGTGTTACAGTTCCTATGGACTTTGACTAACGACTTCTAAATTAGTTTAATCGCATAGTCAAATGAAGTTCAGCATATCAGATGCAGTCTACTCGTAAAGTTCCTTGAGTCGTATTATTGTAGTGCATAGTTGGTCTCTGGTCAGTTGAGAATGGCCCAGGATAGCTGTCACACCACACTGATATGACCGACTGAAGAAATGACCGGTAGAAATGTCCATTTGTGACGTGTGACGTTCAGTTGGCATGTTCTCATGCAATCCTATGAATATAATTAATTAATTTTTCATTATTGCTGATAATACGAGGGCCCTGTGGAATTACAGGGCAGAAATGTATCTCAGGAATTGCAGCTGAGAGAATGAATTGCTTGGGGCGTTGTTATTTAATTGATTTAGTTAAACAGAAATACACACAGAGGCGGAAGGAAGGGACACATTGCCACAACATGGATGGATTGATGCTTGCTTAGCGATAGCAATCGTATTCGTATAATCAATTCAATTAATTTTCTCTCCGAATTGGGATTTGGAAGTAAAGTTGTCGTATAAATGCGTAGGATATTGCCGCGTTCAAATACCTATCAATCTATATATGTATAAGTGAGTGTATTTGTTAGGTTTCAAGAAAATCAGATTGTCGGCCATAAGATTATGTACATAAATTAATATTTGACATGTTGATGATATTTAGGGTTAATTTGGGATTGTTTGACGCAATCTTAGGTAAGGAAATATGTTTTAATTTTGAAATATTAAGGGACTGTCAAGATGTTATGTAGAGTTTTGGATAATATAATGCGTTGAGATTTGAGCATGTTTTGAATTCAGTATTGATATAAATTGTATTTAATTGAATTGCATCCATATTTGCTATTGATTTTTATTCATTGCTGCATATGCGGGGCTCTTGGGTACTTGCAATGTACCGTTATTCATAAACATACATATTTATAAGTAAAATATAGTAAATTTTGAAAGAGGCCAGTATCAGCTCTCCCATTCTACTAATTATCCAACAGTCGTCATTTCGCAATACAAAAATGTTTTACGGAGTACCATTCATCGTAAATAGTCTTGAATCCGATTGTTTTGAAGAGCCAAACTATAGACGCGCAAACTTCATCAGATATTTACTAAGGTTTCTTGGGTTTGGTAAAAATTTCATTCGAGCAAGATAAAGGAGCTCAACAACTTCCCCGAAGTTATTGTTAACAATATCTTAGTCTTCATAGAGAGATGTCTGTTTGTTGATAGCACGTAAAGAGTGCTTTTCTTCAAATGAGCACCATATTACGTACGTAACGCCCGATGTGTTTCACGAACTGAACCATGTTTTTATAAAATAAATTCGAACAAATTGCAAACGTTGCTCCTGCATGGGTCTATTAATTATCACAGAAATAATAAATAAATTGTTGCCGATTTGAAGTTTAAAAAAACGCACACGGTATAAGGCATTGTGCTGACGTTACAGCTGAATTTCTGGCTATATGAGAAGCATGCAATATACTCAAACTTTCGGACCGTTCACTACAAGTAATATCAGATGGTTTCAAAACTGATTTCCACAAAATAAACGCTGGTGTGCCACATTTCTCCGACACTCTTCCCTATGTTCATTAATGATGTTTTTCTGAAACTTTTAATCCACTTAATCGTTTCATCGACGATAGCACCCTCAATTTTTCATATTCGTTTTTAGACTCATATCCTTGTCCTTTCGATGTGGACTTCTAACAGCAGCGTAAGATAAGTTCATTAAATTCTGATCTTGACTACATTGTCCAATGCACGGAATCCAACACGGAATCAAAAACAGTGTAGAATTTAATGCTTCGAAAACTCAATGATGTTTCCTGTCGCTAAAGCGTAATCCTCCCCCAATGCCACTTTCTATGAGTTGCACTTGCATCCAGAAACGGAACAGCTTTCATTTCTAGGTATGTGCATCACAGATGATCTTTTGTGGAGTGATCACATATTTGACGTCGCCAAAAATGCTGCTAAGTGTAAAGGTTTTCTCCACCGATGCTAGAAGTTTTTTACCCCATCTGATCTGGTTGTTATATGTATATAAATATAAAAACCTTTATTCTTCTCAAGCTCGAGACAATTCCTATATCTGGGCAGGTGCCCACTTGAGTCTCTTGAACAGAATTGAAAAGAGAGCTATAAAAATGATAGGCGACTGTTGTCCAACTGAAACATTTGTATCTCTCGAGCACCGCCGCAATGTTTCATGTCTATCATTATTTTACCGCCATTTTCCTAAGTAGTACTGTCAAGTACAGAGATTCTTTTTTTAGCAGCACTAATTTGAGCCATAAGAAATTGTTTATCATCGTTCTGTACTGCTCGCCATCGACGATGAGCGCCTTTCCAACATCGGAAAAATAATACAGGTCCAAAATGCACACTAAAGGGTTACTTTTTGAGGATGTATTGTCACCTAGTGAGTCTCGGTGTAGGTTCGTCAAGATTCCGGCAAGGAATGGACTGCCTCGGGTTCTGCTCTGCCTCACACTTTCACGAACCACGTTTGTGGTGATGTTCTCAGCTGAACTTGCGTTACTCAAGGCTCAAATCAAGGGGGCGATGTAATTTTTTGGAAAAACCAAATTCGACAATTAGTAATCAAAACTAGAGTAGCCCATTAGCCGAAATTCAACCATATCATACACAATTTTTTTTTCAACATTTGAGCATATGAATATATCATATGCTTCCGTTATAGTTCCGTTAAATAGGTACCTCAGCAGAAAAATTTACGACAAGGTTTTATTTATATAAAAAATAATCATTCAGTTCCAATTAAAGTTGTTATTTATTAGGTAGGTACATAACAACAATATTAAATAGTATTATTACATATGTTTACAATACATAATTACAATGTGTAACAAAAGAAATAATACACCAAAAAAATTAGATTTACTGTGTCTAATGTATACTTGCTATCAAATCAGAGTGTGTTTTGCTCATTCTAATAGCGGTACCAATCTTATTCTGTTTATGCTTATGCCTTTTTATTTTGCATTGAAAGTGTGTATGTAAAGAGTGGTTAAATTTTAAGGGCCGATGTTGAATGTGAACCACACCTAAACGTCAAGTTTTTTTCTGCATTTCATTTGACATTTTTCAATTTTAGAAAATGGGCGTTCAAATCAAAATGCATAACGTGCACTTCGTGATTTTTTCGATCAATTTAATCGTCCAAATGTGCGTACAATCGGAAAAATCGTGCAAAAATTTGAGCAAACCGGGTCTGTAGGAGATGTGAAAACACAGTGCATGCTCGTACAGCTCGTACTGCAGAAAATATTGCTGCTGTTCGCGATAGTGTGGCTGAAGAGCCGTCCACTTCAACTCGTCGTCGTGCCCAACAATTGCCCCTCTCACGCTCGTCGTTGATGAACATTGTGCATAAAGACTTGCATTTACACGCTTACAAGGTGCAATTGACTTAAGAACTAAAGCCTCTGGACCATTTCAAGCGTCGTCAATCGTCAGAATGGTGGCAAGAAATGGCAACAGTGGATTCGTCAATAAGCAAAATTGCCGCATTTGGGCGAATGATAATCCAAGAGTGATTGTCGAAAAACAAATGCACCCACAAAGAGTGACTGTTTGGTCCGGTTTATGGGCTGGCGGCATCATCGGGCCATATTTTTTTCTAAAATGAGGCCGGTCAGGCAGTTACTGTGAATGGTGTTCGCTATCGTGAGATGATAACGAACTTTTTATGGCCCGAATTGGAAGATATGGATGTAGACAATATGTGGTTTCAACAGGACGGTGCCACTTGCCGCCACACAGCTAACGAAACAATGGCTCTTTTGAGTGTGTGATTTGACACCGTTGGACTTCTTTCTTTTGGGTTATTTGAAAGAAAAGTTGTACGTCGATAAGCCAGCAACAATTCAAGAGCTGAAGGATGAGATAATTCGGTACATTAACGGCATAGAACCTCAATTATGCCTCAGCTTAATCGAAAATTTGAACCATCGGATGGAGGTGTGCGGCCGAGGTCGCGGCGGCCATTTGGCCGATATTTTGTTCCATACATAATTGAACCATACCAATATTATCATAATAAAAGAAATGACAATAATTTCCTAAATAATTTGTGTTTTATTCAAAATCAACATCGGCCCTTAGAATTTAACCACCCTTTAGAAGTAAAAACTAAAAAAAAGTCAATGAAGGGTTGCTTTGTTTTCAGCTTTCAGGCGACAGAAAAATAAACATACAATGAAACGGGTAAAATGTTTCCACTATTTAAATGAAGTGGAAACTAATATATACAAAGACTCCAGTTGTTTAGTTGAAACCAAATAAACAAAAATGCCATAGTATGCAATTTGGTTCATGTGTCATGCCACCTGCCTATCGAGGTTTACAGAATTTTTTTGAGTTGTTTAAGAGGCCCATACACACGACACTTTTGTGCACACATTTGTCGGTGCATCTTAATTTTGTGGTCTGTATGGGTGTACACCTAATTCAGTGTGGCAACTCCTCAAACATTTCGGGGGGAATCAAACCCCTTTGATTCCCCCCCCCCGGCTACGGCCTTGGCGTTGCTTTGACTTACGAATGTCGACTGAGTGATTACCGCACAGTGAATCGGAACAGTATTGAATCATTTGAGTAAAATGAAAATGATTGAACGATCTATCGATTGAAATAATCGAATCATTTTCGTCATCGATTGCTGTTGAACGATTCGATCATTTGAAATGAACGATTTACACAGCTCTAAGAGCTTCTACAAAAATAGTTTGAATAAACTACAAGTTTCGTTGTGTGCTTGCCTATAAGACAGTGTCCGGTTCCAGCGAGTATTAAAAGAACTTTTCGAACTTACCGGACTTGTCCGGTTATGACACCAATTAAGTTGATGTGAAATCTATTTACGGATAACAAACAGTTAGACCGTTTCAGATCAAGAATTGGCCTGATCGTTTTTGTCATCAGACAAATGGTTCTCTCTTTAGAATCTTCTTTAAGCAAAAAAAAAAGTGTTAATGTGGTTCTGGAAATCGTTTGGGCTTAGTGATATCTAAAATACCTGTCAGAGCAATGCAGCTGAGGAAGTTGATACGCAATTTATTTAAAATAGCGTATTCCACCCTTTATGCACGTTCGTTCGGTTAAGCGAGTTAAATTCTCAATCAGATTCCCCATCCCCATTAATATTATTCCTTAAACCTAAAACTACCCCAATCTATCGGTGTACGCGTACATACAGCAAGTTTAAAAGACCGGATGTTGAAGAGCCTTATCGTGTTGTTATCCTATTAGTTTAAACTGTAAGGTATACAACAAAACATCATGCTTATAATAGAAGCCATTATTATAAAATTTACATTTATGCTTTGCATTGTCTTGAGCAGACCTTTGACTAAAAAGCTTAATTAAGATAAAAACAAGCAAAACTTAAACAAAACTATCCCCATCAATCATCATCCAACAATTAATTGCCAACCCTTCGAAGAATAAGTTTCCCTTAACACTATTAACTTCGATACATATATTGCTTACCTTCGTTTAGGTGTGTCATTAAATGAAACAAAACAGTGTGATAAGTTCAACCAGACCTTAAAACTTTCCTCTGTTATCAACTTTTGCCTGTAAATCACTTAAATTGGCAAGTTTTCTCACCTGGTTTTATGTTTTCTTCTTTTTTTTTTTTTGATTCTTTGGAAAAACCTAAAAAACCCTTAACTACCAACCCAAAAAACACACATCCTGATGCTGATCCTACATCTCTTCTTGGAAAAAGGTTCAAATGTTAAACGAACATCATCCAACCATCTAATTCTATCACTTCACACAGCCAAGAATCCAGACCCCACCGAGGCCGGAACAGCTCCATCTCCATCTGCTTTTGTTTCGAACAAGAATTGATTTCGAACACTACTATCATTGTCAATTAAGAGGTCTAAGAAGTCCCTGGAGCAGCCATCAATTGGATGAAAAGAAGAGAGTGCCTTTTCAGGAGGGTAAATGGTAGGTTTATCTGAAAAAGGCCAAGTCGAACGGATGTACGCATCATGGTACGTGCTTTGTCACCCACATTAGCCAAATGGGCCATCATTTCCAGTCACGTTTTTCAAATTGGCCTCAACCAGGATTCATCGATTCACCTGGTTCTAAGCCGCTCGTTGGTGGTGGCATGCAACCGAGACAGAGGGGCATGGAAAATTGCTTGTCGAAGCCATTGCGGCTGGCTAAATCTGTTTGGACGTTCATATAGAATGGTTGTGCCTTTTTGAGCGGATGGGACTGTAGTAAACGTCCCAAAATGTGGTTATTTCTATATCGACTTCGGTGGTTGTCGGGCGCTGGGGTTTGTTCCGCGTAATTCCTGACTTCATTCTCTCTCTTTCTTTCCTTCCCATATTTATCCTTAAAAAGGGATATAGCCGAACAAATTTCGGCGATTTGTTTGAATGAATTCGCCAAATGAAATGCTATGTTATTCTACATTCCTGGCATGATTATTGTTTTCTATTTTTCGCTTGACTCTGCTCCTGCCACCGGAACAGATGATGGGATTATATCCAAATGCCGACAGAATCCATTTTAACGGTGGGTAATCTATGCCCGTTTTAAAGGGATAGCAGGCACGAGCTTTGTATGAATATACAAAATATAATTTTTTTTTTGTCTGAAGGTAACAGACGATTAGCAAAGCTTTCGCAATGAAAGACAAGTGAATCTATAGTATACTCTGTGTGTATGTGTAGATACTCGCTGGAATGTTCATTAATCGTTAGTTGTGGTTAACTGTTATGCCATGAAAACGTTTTATGATGTTGGCATGAAGGTGAAATTGGAATTATTTGGCTAGGCCAGGGCTATAATTTGTGTGAACTGAGGAGTGTATTTCATCAGAAATCGTGAGACGTTCCTGCTTCTGATTTATGTTTGAGCAAATTTAGATTAATAAATATTAGACGTATTTTGTTTGAAGATGATTAACGGAATCGTACACTTCTTCAATTCGTTTTATTTAATTCATGGTGTGGTTTATTGGGTGTTTATTATAGCTATTTATCATTGGTAGTACCCCTTGGCAAAATAGTTTGTGTATTAGACATTCATGGCGGATGCTTGGCTTCGATTCGCAGATACAATTTTCTATTTATCATTTTGTTCTTAAATTAATCCATATCTACTAATTTTACAGCTACATTCTTGGAGTTAGTCCTTGTAAATACCAGCTTACGTTATCAGTTGTATTTATTATTTGCGCGCACTAAAAGGATTATGACAACCCTTAAAATGCTTGACCGGAATGCAAGTGTTAGTGTTTAGGAGCTGCAGAGGATTGAAAAGTAGACACGGATGCACATTGGTTTTGAATGTCTGAACATTGCAATTGGAGAAATATATTGGACAGTCTAAAGCATTCCATATTCGTGTAGTGCGGCTAATGAAAGGATCTCTTAGTTTAACATTATGTCCGGAATCGGGCTTAAGGGTAAGCTTACAAGTATGTGCATTGTGAGTGATGTAGCTGACTATTTCACTAGAACACTGGTTATAAAAATAACAGTTGTATAATGAAAGAAAAGAAACATTGTCTTTCCTTTTTTACTGTAAAAGGAAACCTTAGATAACACTTAAAGTTATACTGCTGGCCATTGAGAACCGCATTCGTTTTCATGACCTTGGCAAGAAGGAACATAACTGAATTGGACGATACTTAGAGCTGGGAGAAGATTCGCCTTTTCAGTAATATGTCGGACAGATGTTGTTTTCCATCCACTCGGGAAGATGTCAGTCGAATATGACAGACGGAAATTTTACGCAATGGTTTTGTCAACATTGAAGAACAACTCTCTAGAACTATGGGAGAAATACTATCAAATACGGCTATCGGATTTGTGTACATTACATCGAGGCCAAGATCAGTAATCTTGTGACTGTACGAGTGCAAAATAAGATGTTTCCCATAAGATCGTTTAAGCTTTTGAGTACAGGGTTAATCATAAGACTCTCTGGTAGCGTCGAGTTAACAGCAAACTGTGCTGCAAAAAGCAGTGACATTGAAGAAGAGCGTTTTTTTTTACAAATCACGAATAAGGTGCGGCTTTTCAATTGGCGTGGCTAATTTTTGG